>MUAA02000122.1:0-1328867 GCA_014180765.2 Marchantia paleacea
ACTCCATTTCAGTAAATGGTCAGGTCAACGATCTGTGGTTTCAGTGAGAAGCAGCCATTGGTGAGTGATGTCTTTGTCTAATGGTGAATCAATAAATGTAGATCGCTAATTGATTTCGAGTCCATAATGTGATAACATCGGAGGCCAAGTAATATAGCAAAACAGATGGGAATGCCTGATAAGTTTTAATGGATGAAAAACCAAAAAGGCGGCAACGAGATAACCCCAATATGATCACAATGGAAAATATGTGTTATTGCACCCAACATATCCCAACTATTTACATAAAAGGGTTTACAAACAACACATCATCCTAAACTACCAACTAACTGAGTGATCTCCTATGGATTACACATCACCTAGTCCCAAAGTATCAAATAACTATTGATCTCCAATGGATTACCAATGTTCTTTGTATATTAATCTAAACAAATTGTCTAGACTAATCTGTACGTCTCATGTCATCATAGATTATTTCTCACAAACATGTTGAAGTTTGTATCACTCAATATCCATCATTCAATATAACTCCAAAGTTAGAGAAACAAATATGTGATCTCTCTGTATACTGCTATACTTAGAGACCTTGGGTACTACCTCACCACTAGTTACCTATCGAGGAATATGGATAATCAACCCCTTTGAAAAATTATGTCACACGTAAGATCTTTAACCATCACATACGCAACAGTAACCTGGTACTCCCGAACCAACTATAGATACACCGGACTCTAGTCAAATACTAGGCATGCCAACGTTGAGGTATCCACACTCTCGTGTCATAGCAAACATCAAATCACTAATAGCATCATGGATAGCTATACTCTACACTCATAAGTCATTTGGACACCATTTACATCTTGGGAGTAAGTCATTCCTTGTGAAATCAAGTCTTTGATATGATTATGTTTAGGTTTAGTCTTGATCACGTATACTTTCAATGACTATAGTATTAATCGGCATGAGGCCGGAGGACGAGACTTCTCTTGTAACAAGCGCGTGTCGAGACCTGCATGGCAAGGAGAAGAAATACCTCATAGAATGGTTTTCACCAAGGTCGAGATGGTCACAAATATGAACTCCCGGGGGACTACATTGAGTAATAGTGAATAGTTGGCGTATTCCAATTGTAAGCTCACCAAGTTCATCCATTTAATGCACACTTCCTGGCTCTAATATTCGTAGATAAGTGTTGTGGGTTTTGAATTAACTTATGAATACTTCAGACAAAAAAATCAAGACACAAGAGAAGGAAAACATCCAACAGAACGGAAAAGAAGGTAACGAAGACTGGATTAAGGGCGAGATTTACAGAAGGTTAGGGAAGTGACATAGTTGCCACAAAGCGTGGAACTGACCATTCATAATCTGTTGCCGGATTACGAGAGTAGCTGGGCAATTCCCTAGGATTTGGTGTCTAGTTTCTTCAAATATTCATCAATTGTACAAGAGTAGATTTTTGTAGGTTATACTTATAGACAATATGCATAACTCACCAAAGGCCCACTTTTCATGATAAATTTTCAAAATTTCATGGAATGCAAAATATATTGTTTTGCTCGAGAAGGGGAGGAAATGCGAGAAGTAATGTATTCCAAACAACTAGTTTTGGGAGATGTAATCTTATCTTTTATAGCTTGTTGATGTTGACCAAGGCGAACTCAGTTCAGTATTCTGTTTTCTTGTAGAAGATCTATTGTGGAAGAGTTTTTAGCTGCATTTACAATTGATTTTCTGCGTCGAAAGTCGTTATGCCCCGGGTCCAATGTACGACAACTTGCACTGTTAGATACGAGGACACTATAGACTGCAGAGCTAATAAAACTCTACATGATAGATATTCGCCGGAATTCGGAGTCAAATCAGTAAGATTTCCAGACTGATAATTTAAAAGAATGTAAGTGTGCTAAATACTATTTGTTTGATGTAGTCAGAAGGATCGTAAAAAGTTTCACTAAATTGGACAATCTACTTTCAAATGAATAACTTCAATGTGGCTACATCAAAGTATTAACGGAGGGGAGAGAATGATGAGCAGTCCGAAAATTAAAGATATTTATCACAAGAGATTAGCTCTCTCCATTTCTTTTGGATTTTCTGTAGTCTTTGTTGGCCTTTACTTGTCTTGACGTCCATAGTTTACTATCACATTTTTTTAATTCATGCATCTCTCTCCTCTCTCCCTTTTATTTAGTGTGTAACAACCTGAACTCTGTAGATGTGATATGTAATAAGCAGTTATTCCACAAGGAGAATCATCAATACGTGCAGAAGCAGTGTTAAAAAAAAGTATTGATGGAACTGCAGTATGTACATTAAAGCTCACACCCAAGGTTTGTGAGAAAATGATATCTTAGATTTGAGAGTTATGTAATTAAAGCACCTAATATCACAACCATGTTCCACAACCATGTTCCAGGTCAAAAATTCTATTTTCTGAATTCCCTAACAAAATCTTTTCAAACCTGATTCTTAGGCTCTATTTAAAATGAACAAAAACATATGAATTAAGGATTTAGGATTGGAAATAAACAGGCTCCATGATCTTTTAATGAAATAACAAAAGCCGATTTGAGGCATAGAAAAAAAAAACCATATATAAGCAACCGGTATATCACTCTTAGGACCAACATTTCGTCAAACCAACATCCATTAAAACAATCAAGAGGACACAATGAAACTCTCCTTTGTTATAGTTGCATGACCTAATTATTTTGACAAAAGAATGTATCAATTAATTTCAAGGTCTAATCTAATCCTCACATGAAGACCAGAATAAAGTAAAATTACATGAAAATGTTCTGACTATATCACTTATATCAAAGCTAGCTATGAAAGGATTACAAGTAATTAACTGAAAATCTGAAGCTAGAAAATAATACATGGTGCCAATATAAAACTGTGAAAATATAACTCGGAGAAAAACAAGCATCAAAACATACTTGTGATCATCATTTAAGCTTAAAAATATATGACAATAAGTAATATAAGTATTTATCAAATTATATCTATAAATGAAATGAAAGGACAAAAATACAATAAAGTTAATAATTTTTCAGTAATATATAAATTGCAAGTATCTAAAATTTTGAATAAAATTATTTTTTAAAAGAGAAAATAAAAAGTTAATGATTTTTTAGGAATATATAGAAAAATATAATCATCTATCAATAAAGATATGTTCTGACATTGCAAACTAATAATCTGGTAACCACATGAGAGGGAACCTCTGGTTGGATCTTTCAATAATACCATGCTTTGTTGTACTAGTTTTTACACATGTTTTCCCAATTTGAAATTCTTCCTTTATTACTAGGGACAGTGATCTAAACGACATATTAAAAACATGGTGTTCAAAAAAGAAGGTTTTTGGACGAGCTAAATTCATAAAAATATAGAAAAAACATAAATTGTCATACTAGTATACTTGGCTACGTACTCCCTTTTTTTGTTCCATTAAAAAAAGAAATAATGATCTTTAAGATTTCAAGTCTCAAAGTTCATTATTTTTTTTTCATGAACAACAAATTTGATCTATAAAATAAATATTCAGATGAAGAAAATATAAAAGTTATATGTATCTCACTATTTATTTTATATAATACTTAAAAAATGTTGAATTTTATATCATACCTATAATAAATGAATTCAAAAAATTGATAAATAATAAAAATATAAAAAAACTTAACCTCTTATTGCAAATATATAAATATATGAATTAAACAATCATTTACATCATTTAAATGATAATTTATTATTAAAATCATTTTAAACCATATTTTCATATTTTGAACTTTAATTATAAAAATATAATGGAATTTATTAAAATTATATATTTAAAATAATAATAAAAATTTAAACATAAATAAAAATGATATATATATATATATATAAATTTCAACATAAATAAAAATGAATATATATATATATAAACATAAATAAAAATGATAAAAAATTATTATAAATAAAAAATATTATATAATATAACAAAAAAATTATATGATATTACAAAATATGAATAAAAAGCTAAAAATTCATTTCATTTCATAATATATATCCCCATGTTTGGATCAATTTTCTTATGCAATCTTTATAAATTGAAATAAAGAGACAAAATTTAAAATTATTTTTTATTAATGAACTGTTTGAAATTGAAAATTATTAAAATATAAAAATTCTTAAATTTATATTATTCTTTCAGTATTGAAACAAATGAACAAATTTGATTTATCTCATCTGAATTAATTGTGAGCAAAACTAGATACAACTATGTATTTTGTTATAAAAAAAATATATTAAAATTAATTAAATATTAATTAATAGTTAAACTATGAATAAATAACAAATATTTTAAAATATCAAAATTATATAAAAAATTTGCATAATTTTTGACAAATGGTAATAATCAACATGATTAACCTTTTGTTTGCATTTTTCATTATTCAAAATATTCATAATTTAGCTCATAATTACAAATTAAATTTTTTTAAATAATTCATCAAACATTTCATCAAATTTCAACAACAAACCTTTTAACATGATTTTAATAACATAATTCTTTTGATATACATCATTTAAAAATTATTAATATTATTTTTTTAATGATATATAATAATAAAACCAAAAATTATAACTAAAAAATATGATATCCAAGTTAATTTTATCGCATTTTGTTAAAAAAATAATTTCATCTATTGTGCAAAATATCAAACCCAAGAAAATTTGACTTTGACATGTATTGCCAAAAAAATTCTTGACTTAATATCTCAAAATATGAAGAATTAATAATATTTCTTTCATAATATCACTTATTAAAAAATATGGATTTTATATAAAAAATAATTGGATGACTTATTCATCACTATTGAATCCATGTGTTCAATGAAATATTCTATGAAGTATATTTAAAGATTAAACGTTAGACCTAGAGAATTCATATTGGGATTCATTTATAAAAATTTAATATTAGAGATGATTAAATAATAAAAAATTTAATTTCAATATCAGTAAAATTAAGTCATATATAAAAATTAAAAATATCAATCTCCAGATAAATATAAAATTATTTTTTCAAATAAATAAAAAAATTATAAAAATTAGAAAAAAAAAATTATTTATAAAAATTTAATAAAAAAATTTATAAGATACATAATTAGTATTCTAGTCTAACATATAAATTTTTCTTTCAATTTAAAATCAAAAATCAAAAATCAAAAAATAAAATTTTAAACATTTTAAATTTTTTTATAACATTCAAATTAAAATTATTTTCATGATTAAAAAAGTTAATAAATTTAAATTTTAAGATAATTAAATTTTTTAAAAAATTAGAATTAATTTCTAATCAATAAATATTAAAATAAATAAATAAATCTTAAAACTATTATTTATAAAATAAAATATTTATAATTTCAAATATTAAATTCATTAATAATTTTAAAAACTTTTATTTGCTTGAAATAATCTTTTATAATTTTTTATTCACTTAATGAAACAATCAACAAAAAAATATTTTTATATTTATATACAAAATTTTAAATTTAATAAAAAGATATTTCAAATTTGTTAATCAATTTACATTCCTTTCATGTTCTTTGATTCAAATATTTATGTAAATAAAATTGAATTTTTTAACCCCTTCATCTTAAAAAAAATCAAAATTATGATTAATTTAAGTTAATTCATACTTTTTAAAAAATTAAATTTTAATTTTAAAAGATGGGATTTATTCAATCAATGAGTGATTGAAGTCAACACAATGTAATATAAATTTATATTTTTTATTTAATAAACTATCATTTTATTAAAAAATGATTAAAAAAACTGAATTTATCTTTTAAAATACATATGTCAAGTATTAATATTTTCAAAAAATGATGATGTCATATTTTAAGTTTTGTATGAATTGAATTATTATCTTCATTTGTGTTTTAATGATAATATGTGTAATTTTGAATCTTTTTGATTTAATTTTTTTCTTGAAATGATGCATAAAATTCATTTTCAATGATTTTCATATTTTTTAATTAAAATTTGAATAAAATTTTATGTTTCAAAATAAATCATATGTTTTTTTTCTATTATAAAAATATTTATTGTTTAATTTAAAAAATTTAATATATTTTTTGACATCATTAATAATTTTTTTTTACATTTTTTTTATTTGAATTTTTTTCCTGATATATATTTTAAATTTCCTTTTTAAAAAATTTTAATTAATTAATTAATTTTATTTATTTATTCAATTCTTCTAATTTTTACAAATTAACTTATGTATTTGGTAATATTTTTTGACAAATATTAATATATTGAGTTAAATAAAACTCATTTTTTAAGAATTTTTGTTCAAATTGATACTTTTATGAAAAAAGTTAACATATGACTGTTTAGTTATTTATCTAATTTTTTTGTGTACACTTGACATTTGCAATCTATCAATAAGAATTGTGTACTTAATAATTGAATGACCATAACTTTTATAATCATGCACTGATGGAAGGAATGGGTATTAGGTTTGTGATGTAATCAAATAGTTTAAGGAAAGTGCAAAGCCGATAATCTTTTCAAAATAAAAATTGACGTGAACATGATAACATGAAAAAAAAATTAGTATATGCATGGCGAAAAGTAGCACTAGAATGGTTTACTAAAACTAATTACTTTGCAAGTACCCATTTTGAGTACTTGCAAGGAATTCTCTTGTGGACTTTTCACACAATTTTTCATTTATATAAAGTGGTCAGAATATTGCAAGCCACATTCGAGAGGTATCAAGGTCAAGAGTAGAATAAAAATAGGTATGAGATATGTATAGATCCGATGACGAGAATGATTTCAAACTCCCGTTGATTTTATTATTCGAGTTTTTTTTTGTTACATTTTGTTGAAGCTACAATTTGGGGAGGAACTAATGCGCATTGTTAGTCATACTTATTTCTTAATCGTTTCTACTTCCAACATCACCTTTGTCCACACTAGATTCAACTCTCCACACCAAAAGGTTGTGAGACAATATCTATGGGCATTAGAGTACTCATAGATTGGATTGTCTTGAAGATGGACATTGAGATTCTTTTTAATAGCATCTCATGTGCATCCATGTTTACAAAGCTTAAAGATGACGGTGGATCTTTGTCAAATTTCATTCATATTCATTGTGTAGCACCCTTCTACGGTTCACCTTATTCTCTTTTCTGTCAACATGAGGGCGTTTGTGTTCATTGGTACTTGATAGAAAGATCCTTTGGGAGTACACCTATTTATCGTGACTCATTATAGAGCTCTTTTGTCTACTCTTTTCGCTGAGCCTCGATGTGTGTTCCACTCCTTAGCGGATGATACACACATTGTAGCCCATGTAGATCACATGAGACAAACCTTTGACTCCTTGACTACCTAGCTTCATCTTGTAGGCTTGAGAATCAAGGTATCAAAGTATAGGGCATGGTCTCATTTGAGCATTCCTACTCATCTTCAACTTACATAAGGATGTTTGACATCGACAAACGGTTTATGCATTCTTGAAATGTTTGTAGGATCTGAGGACTTTGTCTCACGTTACCTAGACAAGACACTTGCTGAGGATGTAATGTATATAAATGACCTTCCTCTACTTTGCTATACTCTCATCTAGTATTGCTTGTCAATCCACCTACCTACTTCGTATGGTAGGTCCTTCACATGCATTCATATCACTCTTGAAAGCTTTTGATAAAAGGATCATTGTCGTCTTTGGTGACATCATAGGATTAGGGATCTTAGAGTATGTGACATGAGATTTGGCACAGAGAATTACATCTTTGCTGATTTTGTGTGGATGAGTAGGCTTATTATCGATGGAGGAGAAAATAATTATAATGTGATTGGTTAGTTGGACACTCTCGATATATTTGCTATCCTCCCAATTTATGATTTCAGATAGATCAATCCTTGGATGTATGCAAGGGACTTGGATGGGGGTCATTTTTCTTACATGTTCTAAAAGGACAAACGAGAGATGTTTTATCCTCAAAAGGATGACAAGAGCTCACATCCTTTTTCTTTTTGTCTACCGATTGGACTAGAGGCCTACAATCTAACATACGGATCGACAGTTTCAGCAAAATCTACACTCCCTCCTAGTGGATCCGTCATACTACTATACTCGTCTATGCTCTTGCTCTAGAAAGGGTGCAGGCTCGTGGATCTTGGCTAGATCATGTATCATGGCTTTCCGACTCGCACCAGCTACCTTTTCTATAACGACGAGATTCAACCATGGGTTGGTCCATCAATCTACATCCTCATTAGTCACATGTGATTGTAGTATTTTCCATTGTAATGCTATTGGGTCTAGGCTCATCCCACCCCTTTGGTTTCATCCATAGCCCACTTGACTAACCCCGTCCTTTTTGCTATATTATTTTTCAATGACAAAGTATAATAACAAAACGGATGGGAAGACCCCATCAAAGCGTATAAGGATGGAACCAAACCGGTAACATGGGGCTAGGTCCCAATAGTATCACACTAGGAAATATGTCCTACAACACCAAAGATATCTGAACTATCTAGGTCAAACGGTCTACAAACAACAGGAGCATATGAAGAAGCATCACCTAACATGATTGCGCCAGCTAGTGCTCTCTGTAGAGCAATGGAAACACGTTACCTAAAATAGGCTATACAATAAACTAGAGAGAGTGATATCTCATGTCGCATGGTATGGTAGGTTCTCGCACTCCCTCACGAACATGTCAAAATCGATGTCCATAGCTCCATATAACTCCAAAGCTAGAGGAACAAAGAGGTGACCTCTCTGCATACCTCTATACTTGGAGACTTTGGCTGCTGCCGTTCCACTCGCCGTCCATCTTGGATGATGAATGATCACCCCCTATGAAACTGTGTCTCTAGTAGGATCGGTAATCACCACATCCACCATAGTGACTTGGTCCTCCCGAACCAAGTACAGGTCTGCCCTAACCCTAGTCAACTGCAAAGCATACCAACGTTCTTTCCATGTGAGGTATTATTAGGTTTCCTTGTTCTTTCAATGTGGGGCAGTACAAACAGTTCACGTGGGAGTTCATATGGTACTTCCTTTGATCTGGTTTCTAGCTACTCATCTCCTAATATACACTTAGACAAGGTCTAATCAATCAAACACCGGATAGGTAATTTGCTATGTCCAAGGAACATGCGCCAAAGACTCTTGATCCTTTTATCCTGTACGGCTTGATGGGGTCTTCCCATCCTTTTTGCTATATATTTCTTACTTCACTTTTATCCTGTATCCAGTTGACGACATCATAATCGAGGATTCTGAAAGGAAGTCGCGTTTATAAGGCTCATCATTTGTAATTTAAGGTGTAAGCGCCTTCGCTACAACAGGCTACCATATTTGTCCCTCTGCCTCTGCGTAGCTGCTCACAGAAGCTAAGTACACAAAAGTCGATTTCAGTGGAACAGCTCCAGAGGCAATACTCCTTTACCATTTGCTTTCGCACAAAAAACCACTGTGCCTGTCCAGCTGGTCAATATCCCTTCCTCTCTCCTCAGACTGTCTCTTTGAATCGGTCTTCATCATGACCGTTCAGATCGGATTCGAGGGGCGGGGAGAAAAGTGAATAGACCATGTGCAGTTGGAGTCAATCTCAAGACTCTCCCGTCTGAATAGAAGGATCGTCCTCTCTTCTTTCCTCCCTTCCAGACATGAGAGTCAGATCAGGCCAGACCCGTCCCACCCCATAAAGAAGAAAACGAGTGAGTGGGTGAGTGAATGGGATCGGATCTAATGGCTTGAAATGGCATGGCAAGGTGGGAGCTCACGGATAGACGTGACGTGGTTGAATGGTGGGTCCACTTGGAGTCTGAGCTGTCAGGTGAGGTTTGACCTTCATTTCTCCACTGCGTAGGAGGGGGAGAAGATCTGTATTATGCAGTAGGAGATTGAATTTGTTTACGCGAAGGGTGATACAGTCAAAATCCAGTCATGACATGTGATGAGATCAATGAGGCTGCAGTGTTGTCATTAAGAGTTCAGAGTCGTTGCTATTTTTTTTTTGGTCTTGAAATCTTCCCTTCAAGTTTTTGACATTGATCTGTGTGCTTGATCGTCCGTTCGTTGTGGATATGTATGTACAGGAGGAAGAAGAAAAACAAACCTCCTCTTCCTTTCCCAGTTTTGGAACCTTGCCAGCCTTTCAGATTGTGTGGATTTCTTAGCTCAACAACAAGCACATCACATATCCTGCCTTACCTTTTGATACGGTTTTCTCGGTTGCCTTTTGATACGACCATCAAGGAAAGAAGACCCTCCCTTGTCTACGCAACTGCTCATCTCCAGCTCATGGATTCAATCATTTCTCGTTGGTCTGTAAAATACATACATTGGGATAGTTTAGTATATATTTGGGTTTTCAGCTCAATTTGCAGCTTTTCCAATGAGGAAGTTAACTATTTAAAAAACTTAATTGAGAGACAAAGGAGTAATATTCGCGTTTTTTCCGTTCATAGAATAAAGTAGGGATGATGACTTTCACGCATAAGGTTCAAAGCCTTTGCTAGTTTCGTAATTGAAGTTAAACTGGTCAACTGAAAGTGAAAAATACATGTACCTGCATGTGAAGGATATACACAATCAACATCACGATTAAACAAGTCAACTGGAGTTCAGGATCATTCCCGTCATCCGGTCTGGAAATATCTGATAACAGCATATCTCATGGAAGCTTATATTCTTCACTGGAGACTTTTTCCGTTGATACTCATCAACAGTAAACAAACAATCCAAATAAACTTTTACATGCGCGATTGAAATGAAATAAACCTGTATAGCAAGCTTCGAGGAACATCGCACAACACCATGTGCCCTATATTAATATATGAATATTTTTATAATTTCTGAAGAAAATATATTTCCTAAAAACATTAATACATACAAATATTAAAATTTCATTTTTTCAATTTCAATTCATTAGAATAAATCTAAAAATGTCATAAATTGACTTCATCCTTGTACACACCTCCTAGAGCTTGGTGTGAAATTTTCAACCATACCCTTCAATAAAATAATGGTGCTCAAATACTTCAAAAACTCATACAAGCCTCTAATTAATTGCCCAATTTGTGCTTACTAATCCAAACATCATGACTTATAAAAATGAAGATTGAATTTTTGGTACAAAAAGTCAATCTTCATTCTTTGATTAAATTAGGTTAAATTAAATCCATATCAAATTTTTAAATTCATAACTATCAAACTAAATCAAAATATAAATTTTTAATTCTAAATAACATTGTTGGAGACAATTGGAAAAATAAAATGTCTAATGAGTTTATCATTTGCATCATAAAATTATTCCCAAAATGATATATTAACCATGTTTGAAAAGGGTCCCAATAAAAATATCAAATATTGATCATAAATAAATTAGTCATTGTTATATCTAAATGATCATGATGTCTTCTGTCCATTTTCTATGTTGAATGTAATCCAATAAGATAAAACTTTTTAGTTACAAATAATGCTTAGATCTCATCCTTCTCCTTTGCACTTCGACCAATCTTTATTTTTGGTAAAGCGTAAGATAATATCTCTTCAATATTCATTAATAAACCACCCTATAAACTCAAACCAAACATGATGTCCTAAAAATCTTACCATGAGATTCAAACTATTTTGCCCTAAAATAATATTTTCAAGAAAAATGACTTTGATGATGACACATATAAACATCTTTTTATACTAATTGTGGCATAATACAACATCATCCATATTGAAGTTCTTGTCATGATTTTTAAAATCATGTCATTAAATAATCATGATCCAAACATTATAGATTATGAAAATTAAAAAACAATAATTTGTTTGTAGAGTGATAAAAATAAACTCTTCTAATCAACAACTAATATTAAGCTTTTTTAATAAAATAAATAATTTATATTATAATAAAAATAAATAATTTATTATAATTATATCTATGTAATGTGACCAAGATTTGTTTAAAGCTATAAGATAAGAGAAAGTTATTTTAGTCATACCATAGCTCCTCATTTTAGTTGACCATGATGTATATATTAACAAATGAAGTTTGACAACTACTTCAAGATTTTGATAAGTTTTGGATAGTTTTTAGAATCATTTGCACATTCAAAAATAATATTGAAAAGTGCACTACAAAAAATATTGGATGCATACATATATTGATTTGAATATAATTTCAATAAATTGTATGATTTCAAATTTATTATCTCTATAAAATGTAATAATTTAAGACTAATGTATAATATATTTTTAAAAGATAAAGAAAAAATTTGTAAAAGATGTGCTAAAAATTTCTAGCAATGTTGTAAAAAAATATTTTGAAATATTTTAAATTATTATATAAATAATTTTAAAATATTATTTAAAAAATAAAATATTCATGAAATATTATAGTGTATTTTATGAAAATACTTCAGAAAAGTTCATATGAAGTATTTTACGGATAAAGGGTAATTTTCTAATATTTGAGTGAATTTGAGAAGAAGTTGACGATTAGCTTTTAGAATAAATTAAACATTATCTTTCATGTTAAACTTGTAACTACAAAATCATAATTATCAAATCTTTGAATCATCTTTGAAATTTGAAATTCATCAGAATTAATTTTTTGAGGTTCTTTTTTTTCTCTTCTATTTTTTGATTCTCTCATCCAAATCTATTCTTTTATACAAAGTGAAAATATCAAATAGTAAACTGACTTATTATTACACTGATTAAAAATGAAATTTATGAGTTTATTAGTTAAAAAAATATTCATTGTCAACATTTTTTAGCTGTGATCTCTTTGTGCATTGCCACAATGATAATGTATAAATTTAATGTGTTGGAATTCTTCATTTCTAAAAATATCAGATTTATAATAAAGTAAAACATGAATGATCACATCTAAATATGCCATAGAATTGTAATGTGTAAAGGAGGGATGAAAAAATCACTTTCGATTGAGAGAGTCAACGGTACAAAACCTAACAGCAAATGGAATGAGTGATGATCACAGTTTTTAAAAATACAGTCTCGCAAAGATGCTATATTCCCAGATGAGTTGATATCATGGCAGGAGTTATCATGCGCACCGACAAAGAAAAAGTAATGAAGGCACCAGTACTTAAAGTAAAACCTTTGTTCTTTTTTCTTCACAGCCCATAGAAATAAGTTCTTGCTTTGTCAAAGTTAAGTTACTCTAGGCAAGACAACCGGGGCAACCGGCGCTAAAAAATTATAGCCATGAGTATTTAGTTTATTTTCAGGCCAAACTAAATTGATTAAGATGATATATTAAAAGAGAGAGGAGGAGAATGACAGAGGGAAAAGCTAAGAAAGGTGTGTGAGATCTACAATTAAGGCGAAGTTTGCCGATGGTAAAAAGTGGTAAGGGCCTTTGATACCTATGTGTAAAAAAGCTGGAAAAGCCATGTTAATGTGAACTGTTTGCGCAGTTTGATGTTACTCTGTATATTGCTCACCATGTCATTCCACTTCTCATGTTTCCTATGTTCATTTGGCTATCAGCAAGGAAGTCAACATGTTTTTGTAATCATTTTTTCAAGCAGAATTTCACTAGGTAAACTTCATGTAGCTAAGGTGAAGTCAACGAGTAAAACCTCAATGAAACAAGTGAAGGTATGGACGATCGATGAAGTGGGTGGACAAGGTTCCAAACTTCATAGTTGGAAAATAGCACTATAATCATCAAGATGGTTAATGGATATGGGGCATCTAGGGGTCTGTCATGGATGGTACATGAGTATCTTAGAGATTGATTTCACGCATATGATTCCTCTAGTGGTTTCACAAAATTATTTCATATGGTTACATTAGTTGCAAGAGGGGAGATTTCGTTTTTAATTAACCATATGTTGGATGTTATTGGGCTAACATGGGGGCACATAGACAAACATATTTGTGGATTTCATGTTATTATCAATGGAAGAGTCATCAACTATAGCATTTTTGGCTAGTTAGGTATTTTTAGCATCTTTGTTATCCTCCTGATTGTGATTGCATATATGTCCATCTGTAACCAATCTTGGTTAGTCATAGTTAGTTTAGCCAAAGCGTACAGTGGTCACTAGATCACAAAAGACAAGATAGTGGTGTGCACTATCCAAAAAGCAAAAGGATAAATGACGAGGTGGCTATCATGCATTGGTGGATCAGATTGTGTGCTAGACGTATGTTAGGAATTGGTTAGGATAAGATAACAAAACATGCAACCTACACATGTTAGCCATGTGGCATAGTTTGGATTTTGGACTTCTCTAGTCCTATATTATATAAAGCAATGAGAGGTCTTGAGAAGACATCTCTCATCTTGGAAGTCATTCCGGAGTCATTGCCTTCAGTGTTACAATGGTATGAGAGCAGACTTATTCTTCCTATGAGTGTGGATCACCCCTCTTGGAAGATTAGTAAGGGTTGGTACAATTATTTGAGGAGAGAGTGTTGTTAGAGGCTGGCAGTGGCCATTGAGCTGCAAGTAGTAGAAGGGGGTTATTGTGGGTGCATGTTATGGATGGGGGAGATAGAATAATACAGAGATTTCCATTTCTTAATCCTTTTCATGTCAAGCGTTATACATTGAGAGAGAAAGATTGACGCAATATTTGATTTATCATTTCGGTGCCAACTTCATGGACCAAGTGATGAGATCTCGAGATCCTGTTATCTTACCTATAGTTACCTACGATATTACTTGGGATCTCACAATATACATTTTAGTTTAGAGATGGACCTCAATAGACCACCACCGGTGAGATTCAACACACGGTGTGAAATCTATTGTGGGTATCATCCTAAAGCTATGTTGCGGAGCCTAGTTATTAGAAACTTTGGAGAGTAGTATTACCATGAGGTGATAGCATCACCTATTCCTTTTGTGTTGCCAATCTTGAGAAATTGGAGAATATTCATCTTAATCCTATATTGAGAGAGAGTGGACGGAGACGAATCATGGAGGACACTTTGAGATAAATGACTCAGGAGTTGAGAGATTTGAGAAACGCATTTGAGCAAAGTCAAACTCAAGTACAAGAGTTAGCTCAAGAATTGATAGCAGTCAAAACGAGATTGTCGCAACTCGAATCCTCATCGAGAAGCAAATTCAAGAGGAGGAGACAGAGTGGAGGGAAGACGAGAAATGAGGCAATACTATAATAGTGGAAGATTTGGTCACAATGCCATGAATTTCCGTACCCGAGTTCTAGCAAGAGGAGCTAGACCCCCCTATCGACGAGCTCTCAACAATCTTGAAGGTGGAGACGAAATGACCAATGCAACCCCGGGAAACGATGAGCACTAGTAACCTTGCCTCACAGCCTTACTGGTTCGATGAAAAGGAGGAAGGGTGAGGGAAGGAAGCACAAACATGAGGTAAATGGTTTGAGAAAGAAGGAAACATGTTTGATTATGACAGATGGCGAGATAGAAGGAGTAAAAGTGAGAGTATTGATTGATCCAGGAGCTACAGAAAATTTCTTATCTTGATCTATTGCTATCAAGTTGGGATTAGCTTTAGAGAAAGATGAGAGTGAAAAGGTAGAGTTGCCAAACGGGCAAACAGAGAGCATTGAGAGCATTTCTAGGAAAATGGAGTTAAAGATTGGGTAATACAAGGAATCGTTGGAGTGGAGAGTAATTCGATTAGCTCGCTATGATGCTATTTTGGGTATGCCTTGGATGGAAAAGTATAATCCTGAGGTAGATTGGCGAAAGAAGATAGTAAAAACTATCAGTTGGAGGATCTTTGGAGATAGACTTAGATCAGAACACAAAAACTTACCTCTCTACGTGATAGGAAGAACAACTATCAGTCACAAAGATGTATGTTTTTTGGGCCTAATAAGAGATGTAAGCATCCAAAAGTAAAATCTTTTATACATAAGGAGTTAACTTGTATCTTGAACGAGTTTCAAGATGTTTTTCCAGATGATTTGCCTCCTGTTTTACCACAAGAAAGAGAGTGGATCACAAGATAAAGATCTTACCAGGAAGTTCTCCTCCTTGTAAAAGTCCCTATTGACTTGCACCAAACGAGCTGGAGGAATGCAAGGCTCAAGTGGAAAAGTTGTTGGAGAAAGGGTTTATCCAACCTAGTGTGTCATCATATGGAGCTCTAGTGTTTTTCGTGAAGAAGAAGGACGGCTCCATGCGGATGTGCATGGACTATCATGCTCTAAATCAACAAACGGTGAAAAACAAGTATCCATTACCGCAAATGGATGACTTGTTTGATCAACTTCATGGAGCTAAGTATTTCACCAAACTTGATCTTAGAAGCGGATACAATCAGATCAGAGTGGCGGATGAAGACATACAAAAGAGACAGCTTTTAGAACTAGATATGGTCATTTTGAGTATCTAGTTATGTCATTTGGTTTAACCAATGCCCCTACCACATTCATGGGACTGATGAATGATATTTTTCGTAAATATCTAGATAAATCAGTGATTGTATTTTTAGATAATATCCTGATATATAGCAAGTCCTTACAAGATCATCAGAAATATCTGCGAGAAGTACTCCAAGTGTTGAGAGAAAATAAGCTGTATGCTAAGATGTCAAAATATGAGTTTGGCAAAAGAGAAGTAGATTACTTAGGCCATAGAATTAGTGCTGATGGCATCCAAGTCATGAGTGACAAAGTGGAAGCCATTCAAAATTGGAATGCTCCAGAGAATCAGACTCAACTACGTAGTTTCTTGGGTTTAACCGGCTTCTATAGAAGGTTTGTGGAAGCTTTTGCTCATATTGCTCAAGCTTTAATAATTCTCTTAGGCCAAGGGCAGAAATGGCAATGGGATATAGCTCAAGAGATTGCATTTCAGGCTTTGAAGGATGCGCTCTTACATGCACCAATCCTTAAATGGTACGAACCCGGTAGACCAACAAAACTCACTACGGATGTATCAGGTGTAGCAGTTGGAGGAGTGTTACAACAAGAATGGAAAGATGGATGGCACCCAATTGCTTTCTTTTCACGGAAACTTTTGCCAGCTGAGCAAAATTATCATACCACAGAGAGGGAGGAGTTAGCCATTGTTTAGACTACTAAACATGGGAAGCATTATCTCGGAGATAAGGAGTTTGTGGTTGAGACAGACCACAAGCCTTTGGTTTATTTAGAAACTCAAAAGGATCTCTCAAAGCGGCAGATTTGTTGGGCTGAATGACGATAGCGTTTCAACATGAAGATTGTGTATGTGGAGGGGAAGAAGCAACTTGCCGAGGCATTGACACGAATGTCGTGCATTAATCACATCACGGAGGTGAAGATTCACTATGAATGGTGGGAGAACCTAAATCGAGCTACCAAGGAGGATGAGGAGATTGCACAAGCCCTTCAGCATGGTCGAGCACATTTAGAACGGGGATTGACGTTATATAAGGGAAAGATTTGGATACCCTCAGATGTTGTTCTCCATACAACAATGTTAGAGGAGGCACATGATTCAGCTATTGCGGGCCATGTAGGAGTGGAGAAGATCATTGAAGGCATCCAAAGGGTATACTTTTGGCCAAAACTAAGAGAGGACAACTATGTTCGGGAGTTGTGTGGCTTGTCAACAAAATAAGGGACGACCTCTACCAACATCGACTAGAAGAGGGGAGCACGGCCGTATGGACATTGTATGTGAGTTACCAACGACGCTATGGGTTATGATTCGATAGTCGTTTTTGTGGATAAATTGAGCAAGATGATCCATATTGGCTTGTCAACTTGCTCAAATTTAAATGCAGTTTTTGCTCAACAAGGCTCATCACCTAGCACTCAATTTACTAGCATGTTTTTGAAAAACCCTATTTTGGGCTACAAAACAAAACAAGACTTATCATACTCGGATGGGCAAAAGCGAAAGAGCAAATAGAACTATTGAAGACATGCTTAGAGCTTTCACTTTGGAAGAGCAAAAGAAGGTTGGGACACTTTTACCCTTGATTGAGTTTGCTTATAATAACTCAATCAATGCATCCACAAAAGTCATACCTTTCTTCTTGATGTATGGAGAACACCTTATCACACCATCTAGCTTGGTGACGGTCTACATGCGAAAAGGAACCATCAACCCAAGTTGACGGTGAACGATTCCAACGAGGATGCAAAGCAAAAAATTAGCCATTGCCCAAAATGCAAAAACAATATGATGATGCTCATATGTGGGTTTCAAAAAGGTGATCATTACCAATTTGTCATTAATAGGGGTTCGAAAGTTAAGTCGACCTTTCTTTTTGCAACGGATTGGAGAAGTTTGCCTAAATTGCCAACACACATGAAAATACATCTTGTTTTTCATGATGATCCATATCTACTTCCTTTTGGCAACCCACATCAACCTCCTCCTTTACCAACCATGATTGATGGTGTAGAGGAATATGAAGAGAATCCTCAAGAAACGGACAAGAGGTCGAGGGAACCCCAAAGTGGAATATCTAGTCCAATGGAAAGGTTATCCACTTGCTCAAATTTGGAAAATCTTACAAATGGATGACTTTTGAGTCTTTTTGCTCAATCTTGGTTAGTTATAGTTAGTTTAGCCAAAGCGTAAAGTGGTCACTAGATCACAAAAAGACAAGATAGTGGTGTGCACTATCCAAAAGTAAAAGGGTAAAATGATAGGGGCTACTATGCATTTGGTGGATCACATTGTGTTACTGTTAGGAATTGGTTAGGATAAGATAACAAAACATGCAACCTACACATGTTTGTGGCATAAAACCCTATTAAAGCAAGGAGAGGTCTTGAGAAGACATTTCTCATCTTTCAAGTCATTACCAAACACCATCCTTGTCCACATGGATGGGGTCATTTCCTTTATATGTACAATTATGGAAAACAAGAGATGCTTTGTCCATGGAGGCATGACAAGAGCTCTCGTCCTTTTTCTCTTTGCCCACCGATTGGACTATAGGGTTATAGTTTACATTGATGGATCGATAATTTCAGCGACTCTACATTTTCTCTTAGTGGATCCGCCCATTTTTCTTAATACTAGGGCTTGTCTACGCTCTTGCTACGACAAGGGTGCATGCTCGTGGATCTTAGCTCAACCATGCATTAGACTTTTTGGCTCGCACCATCTATCTTTTTTACATCGATGAGGTTTTGACTTCGCTTGGTCCAATCAGCTGTATCTTCATAACTTACATGAGTGTGACATATGGACGCATGCTGCATCCATATGACTCGTTGCCCATTTGGATGGTAGATAATAACTACCCATGATAACCAACATTCACTCCATGTGAGGTATTTACCTCACATGGAGTGAATGTTGGTATGCTTTGCATTCCACTTAGGTTAAGGCATACCTATACTTGGTTTGGGAGGACCAGATTAATGTTGCATACATTGTTGTTAAAAATCCTATATATGAGATTGTTTGAAAGGGGGTGATGACCCATGCTCCTACATGGATGATAAGTGGAGCAATAACTATCAAGTTCTCCAAATATAGGGATATGCAGAAAGGTCACACCTTTGTTTCTCTAGCTTTGAAATTATATGGAACTATGGACATTGATTTTGACACGTTCATGAGAGAGAACGTGAGAGCCTACCATACTATGCGACATGGGATATCATTATATTTATCAGATTGTGCAGTCTATTTTAGGCAATGTGTATCCATTGCTCTACAAAGATCACTAGTTGATGTAATCCATATGAGAGCAATCACGTTAGGTGATGATTCTTCGGATATTCATGTAGTATGTAGACCTTTTGACCTAGATAATGCAGATATCTTAGGCGCGCCAACCAACTGGGAAATAATAGCAAAGAGAGACACATTAAAATAACAAAAGGGATGGGAAGATCCCATTAAATCGTATAAGGATCGAACCAAACATGTAACATGGGGCTAGGTCAAATGGTCTACAAACAACATGAGCATCCGAAGAAGCATCACCTAATGCGATTGCTCTCTGGGGCTAGGTCAAATGGTCTATAAACAACATGAGCATCCGAAGAAGCATCACCTAATGTGATTGCTCTCATATGGATTGCACGAGCTAGTGCTCTCCGTAGAACAATAAAAACACGTTGACTAAAAGAAGGTATGAAGTAAGCTAAAGAGAGTGATACCCCCTGCCGCCTAGTATGGTAGGCTCTTGCGCACTCACTCACAAACATGTCAAAGTCGGTGTACATAGATCATGATATCTTAGATGCAGTATGACATATTTCCCATTGTGATGCTATTGGGTCCAAACCACATCTTACCCCTTTTGGTTTCATCACTGGATGGGGTCTTCCCATCCTTTTTGCTATATTACTTGGTTCCCCTTAATGGACACACAAGCAATTCATGTGTTGCTGCATCGCAGTCAGTCAATGAACAGAGCATCAGATCTGATCCACTCCATCATAGCTGTTTGGATGTTAACCACATATGAGACACAGTAAAATACATGGGACAGTAAGATGGTCCAAATTCAGTGGTGCACGAGAATATTTGCTTAAAACAAGAACAAAAATATACAAATACAACCATGTTAATCACAGGAGCTCGCGAGAGGGGAGAAACAAGTAAGTGCGAATAACTAAAGAGAGATTCACCGCACTTTGTCACCGTCGAACCACGAACGCGGTAAAAAAAGGTCTCATTGTACGAATAATGTGTACCAGAAACCCAAACAGTCAAAGCTGTACAGTGGAGAAGAAGATTGTATTGATTCAGCATGCGAAGAGGAGAAGACTGTTCCAGTCAAAGCAGATTACTATCTTAGCATCTTTCACGCAGACCAGCCAGACACAAGAAGACTACAGTAGGTGGGGTGTAATCTTCGAGTCGAGAGAATTTAGGCACGACCGAAGTGTGAGAGTGAAACGAAAGTTGCCTACGACAGGCAGACACTCACAGTACAGGGAGGGCGTAGTTCACCCCGGGCATCATTACAACGTGACAACAGAGTTCCGGTGACTGGGGGTGAAAGAGTCAGTCATGTAGGCCTTATGATGAGCGACCGACTCGGTTTGGTCAGTGCCCACCCTCCATGCGACAGAGACAAAACGGGCCTGCCTGCCTGCCATCTCTCCTCTTCTCCTCTACACGTCGTATGACCGCGATGATAGAGACAGATATCCTGCCCTTCCTTCGTACAATGCCCTGTCTGTGGTCCAGTTCGCTTTTGAATCCATTCAGGTCAATCTCGTTGTCCTCATATCAAACTACATTTCCATTTGTCGCTTTGAAGTCACTTTGGAGGTGTAAATGTAGCAAACGACGTCTGTTGTCAAAGCTTTTCAAGTCAAAGTGTATGACCGACTAATTCTGTCCATGTCATTGTCATACTTGTTGCTGTTGACATGATTAAGTCTCCTTGTCTCGTTGGTGGTTTGAGGATTGAGCTGAATATATGTTGCGGTAGTGATGCATATATTCCCCTAGACCACTACGGAACAACTGTTCATTTTCAAGGCTCCAAGTCAATCCCCGGAAATTTCCGATGTCGTTTTATTCTTTGTCAAAGTAAAGATTTTTTTTTTAGAATAAGCAGAGAAATTCGCCATTGGATTGAGCATGGACACTAAAGTCTAGAAGAGAATTAAGATAATTGATTGATCCACTCATGCTCTTGCGGAAAGTGCTGGTTCCCTCTGGTCAAATTATTTGTCTTTCTCCTCATGCGCACCACCTACTCACTCTTCTGCCTCCCAGGCTCCCTGAGCTGCTATTCAGAACGTTTTGTTTCACCTCCTCCTTTCCTTCCTACTTCGACTTCTTCGGAGTATCAGGAGTGTATAAAATGCAAAAAAGACAGGGTCGTATGAGAGTAGCCAGCGAAAAAGTCTGTGAGTCACGCACGGACTCTGTTTCTATCCCTCTCCTTGTTTACTCCTTGTATCCCCCGAGATTTCGCGTTTGCGGGAAAGGGAGAGGGAGGATATCAGTACAGTGTTTGTAAGGTTTTGGGTTGTCGTGACCTTGTTTGCATCCCAAGTCAAGAGAATCAATCAGTCAGTCTTATGAAGCTTCCAGATTTCTCTAAGCAAAGAAGAAAAGCACTCCTCAACTGTCGTGTCAGACAAGAAGGCAGGGCAGACTCGGCGGAGAGTCTAGGAAGTATTTACAGGATGACAATGTCATGTGAAAGATGCCCCAGTTACACGAGCCATAAACGATTGGAAGAAATCAGCAAGAGGTCATATCATAAAACTCTCATTAGCACAGAATGTCAGAAAGCGAAAAGAACATTCTTTGGACAGTTTCATTATTTGTCTTCTTCTCTCGTTTTTAATCTCCAGACATGAACCTTCGGTGCTAACATACAGTACTACTATACATGCTCGTTTTCTGCCCGTGTAAACTATGTACGGTTCCACCATATCTCACATCCACATGGATGATCCTTCTTTTCCTCGATGAAAAGGGGTCATATGTCTCAAAGTTTAGGAATAAGGCAATTTTCTGATGAATAAGGTTCAAAAGATACTCTCTCACGAAAACAATCAGAACAGGGGAGAGAAAAAATTACCGCGTCTCTTAAAAATTACCGCCGAAGGTTTTGCCTTTGGACTTCTGGTTCATGCACGCGTATTTCTTTGGGACTCTTCCAAACCCCTCTAATTTTCATTTTCAGGTTTTATTTGACTTAATGAAAAGGGCTTCGGTGGCTTGAAGATCATGTTCTTTATGTTTTATGGTCAAGTGGCGAAAATCCGTCCTAAGAAGGTTGCAGCTCTGAAAGTACATGTCTACCGATAGCCTGAGGCTTCAGCAGGCTGTGATGTTACTATCACGATGCCTCGGGAACTCTGTCATGCCTATGTGGTGAGTTTTCTTTTTCCTCTTTATTCTTCAAGTTGTAGGATCTTCCACCCACTGGATCCCTGCAGGGATCCAACAACAAATGAACCTGGTCCGAGCCCGCCACTTCGAACTGCAACGCACTCTGCCCGCGTGGGTACCCAAGTAACGCAACCCCCGACCTATCTCTCTGTCTCATACTTATTACAACCCTAAATAACAAGGACAAGTGACCCTCTACAAAATGCCAAAAATGGTCGTGCCTTCATTCACTTCTCGGTAGATAAATTTGTGATTGTGTTCCTCAATTCCCGTCCAAATGAATGTGACGATTTTATAATTATCTGAAACCTAATTGGATCTAATACAGTTGGAAATTTTGATGTTTCCTTCTTGCTCCTTTGGGGCGAGAGGAGGGATGAAAAGAAAATGCAATGGATGATACTGGGTGAACTTGAATGGGTTAGCGGACCTGTGACCATAAGTCAAAGTGACCAGAAGGGAGTAAGGAAGGAATATAATATATGTATGTTAGCGAAAGTGGTAGTAAGAATGAAATCTTTGAAAGGATAGATCTTAAGGAGAGAGGGCAGACCCGAAATCGTCAAGAAGAACCGGCCGGGCGGGGCAGAAAAAAGATCGTTCGCACTCATAGGCTTCATCCAAAAACGGCATATGGTGAAAGTCGGAACTATTCCTAAACCCCGTCGAGTAAAGCTAGAACGTCTTTGGAAGATATCTTCCTTCTCTTGGCAGCTACAGTCATCATGCTAATATCCAAATTGTTTCATACTTTTGTTCGCTCGTCGTCTACAAAGCCTTTTTACAGCCCCATTCCACAAGTTTTTGTTCTTGGATTCTTTAAGGTCGCCTTTCATCATCCTTCCTCCCTCAGCCATTCATCTACCACAGGCTTCTCCCGTTTTACTTAAAAAGATCAATTGAATTAATCATTCCATTTCCTTTTTAAAGAAAGATCCCTCGCTCCTTTCCGTTGACAAAGAGTCTACATTTGTATGCGATGAGGAGTAAAATCATCTTGGTTTTCTATTTTGAAGGCGCCGTTTGAAATGGTCCCTATTCCTTAAAATCATCTTCAGTTAAAAGTTTAATAAAATTGGACGGCAGGCAGACGAAACAAATATTGATTCATGGACATGGCTCCAGAGGAGCTTGACCTGTACATTTTGAATGTGCACCGGGTCAGTGACCAGACTAGCTGGTGGGTGGCCAACTCTGTGAGTCTGAGCAGTTTTCGTTTGTTCTTCAGAATTTAGAGCCTTCTACTTCCCGTCGACTGGACACAGAACATCAGAACTGATAACTCGGCATCTCTGCAGTGCTTGTTTTGGAAATCTTTCCAGAGCCGCTGCAATGCTGCATTCCCCTCGTCCGTCACTTTCTTTCTCTCTCTCGCTCCCTCCCTCTCGCTCTTTCTATTATGATTCTCCTCCGATGAGATTCCTTCCTTCATTCCCTTATCTGCAGTACCTAGCGGCAAGCAACCTTTTCATCAGGAACGAAGAAAGTGGCCAGGGGCCGATGAGTCACAAGACCAAGAACGGGAATTATACGAGGAGGAGAAAACACTAACTCAGCGTAACGCTCCTTTATGTTGGTTGGTTGGTTGCGTCACATGGACTAGACTGGCTCGCACTTCTCTTTCACAGCTGCTTCTCTTTACCGAATGCCGAAATTGCGTGTCAGTGCGTGTGTGATGGATGGAAACAAAATGTTGATGCTGCGCTCCGCTGTGGGCAGATGCGATGAACAAGTGTCATGCACTCCACAGGAGGAGGCTGTGCTGAGTCTGGTCCGTCAGTGGTTTGGTATAATGTACAATGTACGTACAGTACAGGAAATCTTGTACAAAGGAGATTCAACTGTATTTCAAATATCTGTGTGGTCGGGTGTCATGCCAGAAAGCGAGAGGTAGCATACATGAAGTACAAAAGCTGAAGTACGACTTGTACTCCATGCGCTTGGGCGAGCGAGTTTCAATCAACTGTCCCTAGACTCTCCAGACTCTCCACTCCCTGCCATCCCACTCCTCGCTTGCCGTCTTCGCACTGCAGAGGGAGGAAGAAGTTGCTCACTTCAGCACAAACTCTCTCAGCACTAACCTGTCCAACTTCACATCGCATCACTCCACATGACACGAGGAGAATATTGGATGCAAACCCTCACGAGACCAGATTACAGGAGATGACATAACCTGAGGGGAGAAGAAGATACTTCAACGCTAGAGGACAGAGACCAAACGAAGAAATGATCAGAACTGATCTGACAGATTGATTGATTATCGGCAAACAGACCACTCAATTGCTCAACCTGAGCACACACGCTAAGCATTTCTTTCTCTGCAGAATCTCTGTGCACCTCGTGACCACGTTCTGGAGTACGAAGGCTCACTGGCTCCTCTTCGCAAGATCCTACACGGCAAATCGCTTGTCAATCAACGAGTTTATCTTTATTGAGCAATATCATGGCGACGTAGATAGATTATTTGAAAGATCACCGGTTGGCACTGCACTCCAGAGTTTGTACGGAAGGGTTGAGCTCACCGTAGAATTACACCACCGCCTAGTGAGAGGAGGCAGAGGACAGTCAAATAATCAACTTGTCCCCTTCTCTTCTCCCTTTTCTTGCTTTATTGATTTTTGTTTTGGTGTGTTCCTAGTCCGTCAGTACACTACGAGATGGAGTTTAGGGTTTAGGGTTGCCCAATTGTCTTGTTAACACCTGGTTGCCATCAGTTCCAGACTTCAAGCGTAATCGTCCATTTTCCTGCTTCTTCCTTCATCCTTTTCTCTACGATCTCCTACATGATCTATTCGAATCCCGAACAACCGATTGAATGATTAAGGGACAAATTGAGGCCACGAGGAATCACATATTTTTTATTTCTTTGATTTGCTCGTCAGCGATCCAAGAAGCGCGAGTTTCTTCGTAATCTGGCTCGAAGGTTGACCTGTATAACATGATGTTGAAATCCAACTCACCTCCTTGAAACTATACAGCATGATAAAGTTTACCTTTATCATTTATCGGTTACTGCGGTAATGGGATTCTTTGATGATTAAAAAAATGTTTTGAGTACACTTACACCGTACATACGTATACACTTACACCCCTCGGAGTAAGTAAGTTATGGAGAATTAAGTCGGTACAAGACACGGTCTACAGGAGGTGATGTAGGTAGTGCTTAAATTGTAGTGCTTGATGGGGTCTTCCCATCCTTTTTGTTATTTTACTGTGTCATTTGAGTTCTTAAATACACTTATTGAATACTTGTACGTGTTGGTATTGCCACACGACCTAAGTATCGGATTAATCGAAGCGTTACGCTCATATGACGTCACCAGCCACTCGTATTCCTGTGGTCTTCTAACACGTATAAAGTATTAACATCAGTCCTGTACGTCGACATGCTGCTCCGTCGTTGTAATTCATACTTTCAGGAAGGGAATGATTCTCTGACAAATAGAAAAAAATTGTATATTTGACAAGAAAAGCTTACATAGTGCGGAGTAACTTTGCAGAACAGTTGAATGAGAATCCCAAGAGCTCAGATCAGCAGCTGAGTCGAGTCAGCTTTTCCATAAAAGTGGCAGGCGTAGACTAGTGTGATCTAAGGTTCGTTTCTGCATAATGGAATCGGGTTATGTGCATCTGAACGAGTTAAGAAGACTAGGATACCAAAATGTAGGCACTAAGCGTATGTCAGTATCAACTGTGGTTAACACAACAGTTTTGGCACATGGTGATTCCTCCTACGATAAGGATATAGTTACCCGCATTCTCAAAAAGACCAGGCTCGCACTTAGCCAAGCCAATAACATGGCTGAACGGGAAGCTGTGAAGAAAGCTGGTTAGTCACTGTGCATCACGAGGACAGGTAGCCAGAAAACAAAAACAGTAAGACAAGCACTCTCATAGGAACATAATTGATGAATTTCATTGTTTTTATTTCAGAAAATAATTTCTACCTTCTCAATCTCAATGACAAAACTCATTCATTGGTGGATCGCTTTAGATGCAAATACATGTACAACCAGCAAGCTTGTCCACTCGAGTTGAGGACTCTGGCATGGATATTGAATAATAACCTAATGGATCTCACTCTTGAGGGTTGCAATCAAAGCCTCCATGTTCAGAAGCTGCTCGGCTACTAAGGACAAACGCTCTAACGAGCTTTTCAAACTCAATTGCCTATCTGAATCTGAACTCCCACCTATCTCAGAATTAAATAAAGACACTTTCAAACTTGCACACAAGTTTCGGGACCTCTCAACTGCTGCCTCAAGAGCACCTACGGTAAGCTCAACCTTCGGACCAAGTTGTTTGTGTCTACTGAAAGGCGATGTGGATGACATGGTTCCTCTTAAGCTGAGTCGACGACTTGTTTTGTCAGGTGTCAAAATTTTTTCCAGGCTTCCACTTCCTGCACAGAGAAGAGAGTTTAAAAATTTAGCTCAAAGAGGATATCAGGTGTAAACGAAAAATCAGTAAGTTTAGAACCCTGCACTCTTCGACATACTGCCTTAACCCAAAGAAAGTTGTCTTGTAAAGTTGTCTTGTCTTGAACTAGGCTGCCTGTATCACGTCTCATGCACAGACTGTTTTTTAAAAATATTTCACCCTCATCAATGAACTCACCGATGTCATTCAGCTGATCAATCGCGGACTGGCCAAAAGGACCATGTAGCTGTAGCAACTTAAGAACCCCTGCAGCAACTCGGCTCGCTGACTCCACTTCGAGCTGGCAACGCTCTACAAGATACTCCACCTCCCTCTTCGTAGCCCTCACTTCGATCTGCACGCCATAGCCATACTCAACAGTGAGTTCTCCCATGCACATCTCACTGCAACCTATAAGTCTGAGAAGAGTTTTTCATATCAGTATGAACTGTATGCTTTCCATACCGTGCAGCCTCTCAGTAACATGAAGAAAACACCAGAGGTACAAAGCGATAACAGACACGCAGTAGCACCGAGCTGAATAGCTTTCGCTGAGACTTTACCGGTTCTTTGACAGCGGCCTGAATGCTTTCAACCACCCAGTGGCCAGACCGAACTTCGGGGTCCTCCGTGTTTTCTATCAGATTCACCTCCAAGTTGATACCACTGCTATTGGTCACATGAAGATTTACAGGACGCCCGCTTCGTTTCTCAGGAGCCAAAAGATATCCATCTGATTGGTTCCAACCTTCCTTGAATGACGCCCAATTGTGATCATTTGTGCCTGAACCAAATAACTCTTCCGCTAGAATAGGTTTCAGAGCTTGAATACCCTCAATGCGCACCTGGTCCCTCACAAAAATTTCAATGCGATTCCTGTCAGAACGTTCTCGCTGTTCCATATGCAGATGAAAGTATCAATTCGGGTATATCTACGAGTTGAAACCCACCCCAATTGTATGGTTATGTTCTCTGGAACATAACCAAACATTATGTTCGCTTGACATGAGAACTTACACCTGCCCGGCTTACTCACCTTGATTTTTTGCACTGGACTTCTTAACCTGGATCCTTCAGTTGGACCCGGCAAATCTTCGGAGTCTAGCTTTCGCCCGGATGCACTAATTTTCAATAACCGAAATGTTGTATGCCAGCATTTCTGCTCTCTTGTAAGAAAAGAATCTTCAGTATAACTGGGGCCTTCGGCTACACCTTCGGCCCCTTCAAGGGCAAAGAGCCAATCTTGAAGCTGAAGATCTAGATCAATGTCATGCGGTCTTCCCATCTCCCATCCCTTGTTGTCAACTGCAACACATTCGCCAATTGAGCCTTTTGTTATACTCTTGCAAAGTATAAACTGGCTAGATCACATCTGGTCAAATATCAAAGAGTACTGAAGCTGTCTTTTGAGCAAAAGAGGTAAGTCAAGGTCGCCACATATTCACATATTGTGTACCAAGGTACTCTGAGGACAAACAAATGCATGCCTAATGTGCCCTGGCTGCATGAGCTTGTAGACCTACTTTCGATTTCTAACATACGTACATCGCCATTTTCTCAAAACAAGGATTAAACACAAGTCTGAAATAGATCATTCGTATGGTGCGTCCGTAATATCTGTAACTCCGTTGGGGGTTACACAGAAGGTAACCCCCAATGGAGAATCCAGGTGTACAAAGAAGGGCAACAAGTCGAAAGAGGAAAGGTTAGCGGTAAAGTAAAGAGATTATAAACTGAACTGAAGGGTATGGAAACCATCGGCAACAAAACTAGCTAGTAGCTAATAGTTAGGTTATCTGAATTCAGAAATACTCTGAATCGCACAGTAGTCGAACGTATAGTAAACAAAGACAATTAGTTTCAGTGCGGGGAGCTTTACATGTATAGTAGATGAGGGGATCCAGGTAAAGGATGGAAACAAAATCTCATAAGGCAAAACAATGTTGGGGAGAGTGAAAACTGGTTCAATAAGCTAGATATTGTTTATCTAACCAACCATATAAGTTAGTCTTAGCCTCTAAGAACCACGCCAATTGAGGTACTCAACAAGGGATAGTTTCAGCTTGTTAACTATCAAACGAGAAACGACTGAAACCTAGGGGATGTGTATACAGTATGAAATGCAGAAGCCTTTAAAGCAGCATGGAGAGAAGAGTCTTGGTTTCAATGCAGCGTATAAACATGCATGTTAGATGGGAGTATGCAGGCAGTCGGAGGGACTTAAGGAAAGGGACTTACAAAGTCCAGTAAGCGTTGGAAGAATGAAATGTAAAGAGGAAAAAGCATGAAACAACATCCAAGAAAAGACATCTGGAGCCAAATAGTGTTTATCCTGCATGCGGATCACCATTTCAATCCACTAGCCGTGACTTTAGTATCTCATATCATGAATAAGCAGGATCTCTTTTACACACAAGCGGTTCATTAGTCTCACTTTAAGTCTTGGTTAATGGGGCTTGTACGATCAACTGGTGGATGAGTTAGTGAAGCGTTTCTTGGTTGATACCGGGAATATCCAACCTAATCTCAGTTATGGAGCAATATTCCACTACAAGATAGACCCTCTTCGATCCCAGGTTGTTCTCTCGTTTGCCTTCTACCTTGTCTTCTCCAAGTGCTCATCTCTTCACACTAACGCCGCGCCCTTCAGGCCTATGGTCTTCAGCCCATGACAGGCACATACTAATGTGTACAGTTTCATGAGTGGAAGTGGCAGACCGCGATATAATAGAGGTAGCTCTTTATAGTCGTCGAAACAAGTGAACAAGCAAAAAAACTGACCTGATAGACCATATTCAAGGGGAATGAAAAGATGGCAGTCTTCGAAGGAGAACTCCACCACGCGGAAGAATAAACAGTACTCAATAGTAATTTCCTGTTAAAGCCTGACGACCATAGACCCTCCGGCCCTGTCTGAGCGTTGCTAGGAACCTTCTCTTCTACCAGGGAGAGAGCTAAAGGTATCTAACGAAAACTGGAATCTATCTTTGGTTAATAGTATGTAGGTGCTGGGATGGCAGTAGCCCCTGGGGCCCAAGGTCCTCCGGACCCGGCACTTCCCCACCCACGAGTGGGAGGGTAGGAAGACTGGGAAGATAATCGACATAAGGAAAAATGTAACGAGAATAGAAAATAGTATTAACTACATGCAGTTATTTCTAGTGATAAACGTCGACATACGAAGATATCATATGTGAGATCACGATGTCGAAACGAACTTATTTACAAAGAGCAAAATCCGACCATTGATTTAATTTCAATAAATACATGGACAGCAGAGCCCATAGACTAATGCACACCGAGTGAAGATCAAGCACACCCACGTTGTAACGGTAATATCTCAAGGCGAAGATGGAGTGCAGAATCACCGGACAAAGAAAAATTAGCGACTGGAAGAAGGACGAGGCAAATGTACCATTCAGTCGATCTTGAACAACCAAGAGAAGGTCTAAAAAATTCAGGTATACTTTTTGTTTGAAAATGTTTCGATAAACAACGTAAAATGCCTCCTATTATCATCGAATATGTACCCTTAACTGAAACTCAGTTTCTAAAGTGGCCAATTCTGAGTTACACACCTTCTGTTGAAACTGGCATGCCTCCAGCGGTGGGCCTGAGGAAATCAGCCAAGGGTCCACTGGACAGTGAACTCATTACCTTATTCACCACTTCACCAGGGCTGCCATCAGGTTGAAGGACACCGAAGCGCTGTAAAAGAGCTTCAGTGTACACCATTCCTCCTCCCAGCCGGACTCCAGCTATCTTGGCGCTTATTTTCAGGCTGTGACATTCAACGTCCTCCTTTCTCAACGGAATCATGTGTACAACTGCCACATCCAGGAATGGCGTGCGCTTGATTCTAGAATTTCCATTAGTTGTTGCCTCAGCTCGAGCCATGCTCCCTCGTTCATCTCCAATCCAGAGGACAGAACGCATAGTCGAGTGCACTTTGTGCGATCCCTGCTCCTTGCTTGCTGGAAATACATCATCTGCTACTGAAGACACGGATGTAATGCTTGGAATAGACTCCGAAACTTGTTCCATGGAGTCTAGCTGGTCAGAGTCGCTTCCGGCTCGTCTGAGATTCTCCTTAAATTGCACATTCATCAACGTGATGGGCGCTATAGGGCTACACAGTTCAGTTTCAACACACTCGACTCTGACATCTTGAAAGCACAGTGCTGATGAAATTGCTGCTGCACCTCCAAGAGTCCTGTGAGTGGCTTTCAGGCTAATGCCACGAATAAAAATCTGCACCAAGGGAGGACCCTCCACAGCAACTTGACCGGGGACTGATTCCAGTAGCTTCAGTTCCAAGTTGACTAGTCGAACAATCACCGCACTGTCATCAGGAGCTATTATGGCGAAAGAATGATGTTTCCTTATTTGACGACTAGATGTCTTACTATGCACACCAGCTGAAGAATGCACAGTTTCAAGGCCCTTGCTGACTCGTACAAGAGTTTGACTTACATCCATCATATATCCGTACATTTTTAGAACGAAGAGCAACTGTTCACTAGACGCATTAGATGTATAACTTTTGCAGGAAACTCCAAGCCTGACGATTCCACCAGGAGGTGGAACACTGATCAATGGTTTCCCATCTCCTGTGACCATCGCGGCTTCTAAACATGGCTCTGCCATTACAACACAACGCCAAAGGCCTGCATCCCAATCAGTACTTGAGTTCTGAGCCGAGTCGTCACAACTTCCTGTTTCCAGAGCAACACTAATATGGGTTGACCGCATAACCCATCTTTGCTGGCTTGAGTCAACAGGTTGACCTTTCCAAAACGGGAAACAAGCAGGGTCTCCGTCTAAGTCAAGCATTCTGAAGGTTAGAAACGGACTCTGCGCTACCATAAAGCCTTCCACGTGGAGCCTAGCTCCTGTAAAACCGCCATCATCATCCTCCTCTTCAGATTTGTTTGCTTTCAAAGGGACGGTCAAGTCGAATTCTTTAAGACTGAAATACATTGCATTCAGTGACGTTTCTGGTGTTACTACGCCCTGTCGGACGGTGACACCGTCAGCTAAGAAGGAAGCTATCCGTATACATGACTCTTCTTGTAGATTAATCTGCAAATAAACAACAGAAATGCTATGTATCAAAAATAATTTCTTACCTTTCCAAATCCAATAAAAGTACCATCAGTCTTTCTCACACAAACTCAACTCTTCCTCTATAGTCATATCAAGAAGCAAGACTGATAATACATGCAAGTCAATGTTATAGAATCGAGATAAAGACAGACATGATTCTCCAAAACTGACAGTATCGACATTCATAGGACAGATCTTTACTATGACTTTTCGTACCTTTAAAGGCTGACACTGAACAACCATCTGTGAAGCAAGAGAAGGGGGCTCAGGTGCTGGAGTTGTCTGGGAAGCAAACATGCACATCATAGGTGCTGCATCCCTGATAATCAGTCGACTGTCAAGCGGATAGATTCTCGGCCATAACTTTTCACTAGCTGCAAAGAAAAACACGAAACTTTTTCACACTCAGATCCAGCGTCATTCAAATCAAGTAACGACGGATGTTTTCTAAAGAGCTTCTTAGGCTAGGAGCGCCCATGCATGATAGAAAACTTATTAATAAAAATATGCTACATCGGAACTCTAGGTCGGTGGTATCTTCCTAAATGATACATACACAGCTCTTTCATGGTCCTTCGACCCCTGGTAATCCCTCAAGGAACGTCTCGTAATATCTGTGGATTGTGTTGTACTAGGATATTCCCTCTTCAAAGCCAGAAACTTTGTTTTCCCATCCAATGCTTAGGTATCATACTAACGAATATACTAACGCTGAAACATAAAATTCGACATTCAACGCGAGTACTTCTAGCGTATTGCACAAGTAACTCTCATGTAACTAGGGGAACGTGCACCCTGCTCATTCTGTCCTATTCCTTTGACGTTTGTGTAACCAAATATGTTGTAATGGACAATGCACATCTAAACTGTTTCCGTCTAGGACCTTTCACATCTATTTCATTTCGATATATATGGTAAATATATGATGTCAAGCCTCTGCGTGCATGTAAGGAGCCATAATGTCCGCAAGATACTAGATCACGCTGACTTGGAGATCGGAACAGAAATCCATCCATTTCCACGGATGCACAATCTGAAGTTCAGTTTATCTCCTTCGCTTGCTACTAAACCTCTTCTTCGAGCATTTTAAATAAAAGTGAAATGCTACCACCGTGCTGCTGTGGGTAGATTAGGCACCTACCAAAGGATGGGACTGGTGGAAAATCAGTAGGAGCATTGCGCATGCTAGGCTGAACAAGAGTGCATGATGGATTTGAGAATGTGTCTCTGTAATTGGAAACAAGAACGTATCAGGAAAATAGAGAGCCAATTTGATCTTCTACCATGTCTGCCTGCTGTTCCTAACTGATCACACAAGTAGATCCATCGAACAGAAGAATCGACCGAAAGAAAAACTGTACAGAGCCTGGAATACCTTAGAAATAAGTGACCCAACTCAAGGCGAGACATAGTGCGAGAGCAGTCCCCATCGCCCGCGCTTGCCTGTATAAGCAAACCGGCTAAATATTGAGAAGATCATTCTGCTCCATACACTAGAAGGGAAGTAGAAATATTAACGCAAATTGCCCTCGATAAACTACCTACAAATGAATGTCAAATCTACATACCAAACGTCATCTTATATTAGTAAGAACAGACACCTGAACGTACCCGAATATAATTGAGTGACTGCATCAGAAGTTCAAGCTGAAAATCTGCCGCAAAAGACAAGAGTAGAGATCAACCTGTTGGATCTCCTCACTGTGCCAAAACAGTTGCATGAAAAACCTCGAAACATACCATACAATTCAAAGCGAGAAAAGTAGCAATTTCTCAGGACGATCCGTCGGAGGCAAACCTGCGTCCTTGATGCACAGAAAAACGTGATCGACAGTCACTTTCACCATCGTGCGTCCAGCAGCCTCGGTAGACTGTCATGGACATTTCCACCCATTTAATTTTCTCCGTTATCAAGCAACATCTATATATGAAAAGCTGGAACAGATTTTGAAGAGAAAAGTATCCAGTTTGAATTTCTCAATCTTGATAGAGGGATACGGCTGTTCAAGCATTGACAATAGTTCTTGCTGTATAGTCCATTCAGTGCGGAACAACAAGCACTGCCCTGTATTCTGAGGCAAATGCTCACAGTCCTGAGACAATAAAAAGTAGAAATAAAACGAATCTTTTAAACTAAGAAAATAGGGTGGAAAGATCCGTTAACAACTACAGTCACCTCCTCACTTTTTTCCGATCCACGTCTCCACGATTTATGCAAACGTACACCCCCGTCATGAAACGAAGCAGTGCCCGTAAACCTGCAATAGCCAAATATGAAAGACTTACTCGCTGCAAATGGACTTGCTCTGTACAAGTAACATTGCGAGATCACTACAGATCCGAACCGGAGATGAGAACGAGAACATCGATCTTAAATTACTCAGATATTTAGATTGACTGAATCAGTTTAAATAGGACGCAGACTAGTATTGTTCATAGGCATGGCACATTTGAGTTGGAATTTACTGGACTTACCTGGCTCACTCAATGCAGGACAAAGTGTCTCGGGTATATGCACTTGGACCTCAAGAGCAATTGGGTTGTTTTGCTCGGTTCTGTGCATTGTAATCTGCACACGAACAACCAAGGCTGATGACTAACACAAACTTCCATGAAAGACTGAAGACAACAATGTGCATAGACAGGACACAGTGTTAACCCCAAAAATTAAATGATGTACTATATGATTACATAGGCAGCTCCTGAAATGCTGTCGAGAAAACGCTCCCCTCCGAAGAACATTCTCTTTGCCCCCACGTTATCACGACTAGAGTCTGAGTCGGTGTCTGGAAGATTTTCATCCGCGAACATGTCAGGGTGTGGAAGCAGGTCTACAGAAAGTGACTCCCACTCGAGCTTCTGCATGGAGGAAGATCAACTAATGTCAGATTTTCGTTCCCTAACAGTCATAATATTATATCATAACTGAGTAAACGACGATGCACAAATGCGGATTTCAGAGGTGCTGACAGACGACGCTCACCTTAAAGATATAGATGCATTTCTTATTCGCAAAAAATTTTCTTGACTCCGTTAGGTTCACAACCTGTAATCACTCACAGTAATGAATTAAGACCAAGATATTTTACAGGAAAGAAGTTGAAAACTTTAGACTACAAGCTTCTGTATGTGACTGCAAAGACAAAACGAGACGGCAAGCTGAGATCTAAAGCCTCCTCAATGATTCCGCAGAGGAGGTATCATACAGAAGGGAGGACAAACATCAATATTATACACGATACATCCATGTAATGTGGAGATCAATGTGAGATTTACAGTGGCTAACTTGGCACTCGGGACAAGATGAATAGTCGTCGGAACTAAACCACACAAACAAATTGCGGAGCATCATAAAGCGACAGAAATAACTTGAAGAACGCTTACTTTCCAATGTTCATTGGTAGAGTAAAGCAGCAGGTTTCGTATAGTTATGGATGCCAATGGTGGAGTCCTGTTTTTCAAAAGGGCATAGTCCCAAACCACTATTACTTGCCAACAGTCAATTCCACTTGCAAAAACAAGACAGAAACTGCAATAACAACCCAAAGACTAGAAGATTGCATCTCTAGATGATGTGGAAAATTGCTCTTGCTTACCATGAGGCTCCACCTGCACCACCTCCACCCCTAGTTTCCAACATAAGATTCACCGTCCCGACGGAAATAGTCATTCCATCTGCAATCTGAAGGATATACCCTCATAAGATACAATCAAACATCTCATTTTAGCAGGAAATTCGTGAGTAAATCTGTGTCCATGTGCAATGTCATTTGATGAAATTCAGCTTCGGAGCAATCACGTCCTCATCTCAACCGACCTTGTCAGCATACCCATAGCCCGTGGAGGCAACCTTTGTTGGAGTTGTTGCTGCTTGGCTCCTGGAGATGCAAAATACAACCTTCAGAAAAGAATTTTGGAGATCGAAAGTAAAACTTTGTTCGGTATTTCTGTTTACCTGGCATTTTGTCCTTTGGGACACATTTATTAATATAATTGAGTTCCTGCCATTACAAGGGCTCAAGGTGGGAGAATGCTTCGAAAAGGAATTACAAGACAGGATCAAGGATGACCAAGCATTACAGAAAGACGAGGTTTATACCCTGGAACAACTTCCTCAATGCCCGCTGTTTCTACCAGCACCAGATCAAGCTTATCAATTTCCACCACAACTGGCTCCGAATTCACGTTGGATAACGAAGGCAACTGCACTCAGTGCACATGTGATATCAGATCAACAAACAAACTCAGAGCAGAGACTTCCAGATCTTACAAATAATCATTTAAATGTTGTAGCGCTATCCATCTTCAGAATATGAAAACCCAGGCAGGGATATAAATTTCTCACATCCTGACCCATATTCTTAAATTAGTCCAGGAAACAGACCTTTGTAGAAAACTCCATACTGGATGTCTGTTGGCTAGCAAATTCACTGGAAAATTACAAGTTCTTGACACTTTTGTATTTGAATAAGTTAAATTACAGATGGCAGCACCTTGAGCTCAAATCTACCGACTCGAGCTTGCGCAACGCGCAGCGTTGGAGGCAGCCCGATGGCTGCATGTAGTACATCCCCATTAAGATCTGCTTTCAAAAGAAATGCTCAAGCTTAGTTAAAATCGGGTTTTAAGTGCCTAGCACAACTCACATGCAAAACAACTGAAGAACGTGATGTAAACTAAAAATCCGATGGCTATTCACATGATCATTTTCTTAACAATTTGAGGCTATCAACTCATATACTCACAGATACAGTAAGTCAGATAATCTAAATTCATCCTGTTATACAATGATGTGCATATCAAAGCACTGTCGACACTCTCAACTTGGATAAGGTAATAAAAACTGTTGGACTGACAAACAAAAAGTTGTATAACCTTCGGTAAATGAAATGATGAATTGCCAGATAAAATATTTACCATCGAAAGTCCAAACCTCAACATGAATAATGAAAAAGAAAAATAAAAAATGTCTATCTGTAACAGGCACATCCTACAACCATCTGCTGCAGAATCAACTTGCCCATTTCAATCATACACACCTTGCAACCCAATTTCTAGGACGGAATGGCTAAACATTCCACCAGTAAGAATGCTCTAAAATTTTGATAATTACTTGAGTGAGAATCCACACCAATACACTCAAATCCATTCACCTCAAATGTGTGCATAGAGAGAAAGGAGGCACACCAAGATTGTACAGGTGCACACTGCGACCCTGAAGCTTAAACTGGTCTCTGGTAAACGAGCGCAGCCAGTACTTGAGCTTCGATTCTAGCGCCCTCACCAGAATAGATTCCATTGCTCCCCAGCTTTTTCCCCGCTGCGCAAAGTTGGTGATTACGAACAAAACCGAATGTGATCTCGTTCAAGCTAGCAAGCCAAATAGCCTCTACTGATGCCAATTGAAACTGGAGTAATCTTCGCCTTTTCAAAACGCAATCAGGTTTCATCTCTGAACTAATTAAAAGGCGCCAGCGTGACAAACGTTTCTTCTCAGAATGTCATTCTAAAACCCCGCAAGCAAACCAGTTCCAACCAACGACAGCAAAGGCAAGAGCTTCTTGTATCTTCGATCATCTTACAGCTCACATCCGTTCTTGAATTCTTCGTTTTCCGCCCTCCAGGTCTTCGCATTCTCCAGCACAGACTACCAGATATTCGACTGGTCGACAATTACTTCCACTCTTAAAGACTTTAATAGGGGGCCTCATTTTTCCAGAACATCAACATTTACATCGAGTGACTCCCCGGCAACCAGAATCTTCCTAACAGAGCACATCCGTCAATCTTCAGCTCTCTCTCTTATCTGCTTTCCAGCTCGTTGAATCGTAACTTTCTAATGCTTTCCCACCCACCAGAGTTTACCTTTTTCCTTTCTTTCCTTCACCGAACCAACATCAATCAATCAATTGATCTGTTCGACCACACTTTCTTTCTTTCTCTTCTCTCTCTGGCCTTGTGCCGTGTACGAAGGATTCGAAAGAAACAACTCTCAGACTCTGATCGTACCTTGGCTCAAAAGAAGTGTGTAAGGTCCAATGGTGGAATAAACCTGAAAACTGGTAACAAAATCGATGTAGGAGGTCTGATTGAGTAAACCTCGGATCTGATACCTCCTACAAAATCGATTAAACCTCGTACATGGGACCTTGTACGGAAACACACGTACGAGATCCAATTAACCAATTAACCTGGTACATGCGACATTGTATTAAAAAGGTACGTATACGAGGTCCCAGAGAAGAAAAAATGTCGGACGAAGGACACAAAATTTCGACCTCCAACGATTCTACAGTGTCTGTAATTGCTGGATGAGCAAAGCTCAATCGCTCTTTCGAAGAAAACCTCTAGATCTTTAAGATAGGAATTCGAGACCTCTTGCTTGCTCAGTCGTGACCTCGCTCGCTCGCCCCCTCTCCGACCGTCGCTCTGGCCGCCAGACACGACCTCACTTACGTGGCAAAAGTGAGTGGGTCCCGAGCAAACGCTTTCTCGCTACAGACACAGATATATATCGTCCCCAATGTCACGCTTCTTCTGTGCAACCTATTGACGCTCAGATCGGAATTTATGAATATTGCAAAAAGCTTTCTTCTATTATCGTGGGACAGATACGAGTTAAAGCCTCGGTAAAGTACAACGGGAATGGGATCTGGGACACATTATAATACACTACTTAAAGTGAAAGTACCAATTTGATGTGATGTGTTTAGACTTGTATAGACTATTTTTGGGTAATGTTGTTTCTATTGCTCTATATAGAGCACTAGCTCTATGCGGATTGCACCACCTAGTGATCGGTGCAATCCACATGAAATCAATCATGTTAGGTGATGTTTCTTCGGATGATCTTGTTGTTTGCAGACCGTTTGATTTAGATAGTTCAGATATCTTAGAAGCTGTATGATATATTTCCCAGCGTGATACTATTGGGGCCTAGATCCATGTTACCGGTTTGGTTCCATCCTTGTACGCTTTGATGGGGTCTTCCCATCCCTTTTGTTATTATACATTGTCCCATTGGGTCTATGATCTGTTTTGCTTTCCTTTGCCTTACCGCGTTTCCTACATAGGGGCTACACTGCAAACAAATTTTTTTTCTATAATACCTATAATGCAGGTAGCTGGTGGGAGATGGTCGTCAAGTGAAGGGAGAGTTTCGATCAACCCACATACTAGAAGCATCAAGGGTATCCAACACAACACCCGATAATGCATAAGAATCATGAAAATACCAAAAGTTCAGTTTACAAATATATGGGTATCTACATAAATCAACTCTTTGTTACTATAGCTATGGAGTTATAGATACCACATGTGTACATGTGTGTGAGAGAATATCATACTATGGAACATGGTATCATGCTCTTTAGATTATTATATAATCTATTTTAGTCAAAGTGTTTCCATTGTTTTACATATAGCAGTAGTTGGTGCAATAGATAAGAGACCAATCATGTTTGGTGATGCTTCTTGGGATGCTCTTATGTTTGTAAACGGTGTGACCTAGATAGTTTGGATATCTTAGGTGTTATATGACATATTTCTCATTGTGATGCCATTAGGACCTAGTACCATGTTACACATTTAGTTTCATCCATCCATGTACCACTTGATGGTTCTTCGGATTCTTTTTGTTATTTTACTTTGTTCCCTTTTCCTTTTTAGTTTACAAGTAGCTATCATAGCTATGTGTACATGAAGTAATATTTTCAACAAAAATATATGTATATAAATTATTATGTAATTTTATATAGAATTCATGTTTAACTTGCACACCTAGGAGCTCATGAATCCTATTTTGAACCTTTGGTGTGTATACTTTCGTGCAAAGAAACCTTTAGGATGACTTGGAAGAAAAAAAGTAAGCAAAAATAAGTACCTTGTGAAATTGTAAAAACAATTACATGTTTTGTCTTTGGTTGCAGTTTGCAACAAAAACTCATTGCTTTACTCAAGTTTGGTCCAAACTTGCAAATCACACAAAAAGGCAAGGAGGTAGCGTCACTATACTACCCCACCTCTCTAAAAACTACAAGAAAGTTCCACGCTACTAGGAGAATTCATGAGAAATTATCAAATTATTAGGATTCATTTGAAATCCCTACAATGTATATAGTGGTAGACATAAATATAAATCATAACCTCCAAATAATAGATTTTGAAACAATTTATGCTCAATTGTGTGTGTTATATTAGAATACAAATCAATTTTCAACCTTGAAAATTATTTTTTGAGCCCAAAAAAAAATATTGAACTCAAAATTTGTTTTATGAACACAATTCTTTTTAGCATACAAAAAATTGGTATAGTTTTAATATTAAATTCATATTTTGTTAGCTTTACAACTTTTCAATTAAATTTATAATAAAATATAAATACATTTTTAAATCTTAAAAAAAAAAAAAATTATATAAAAATCATTTCTATTAAATTTTAATTTAATAGAAATGATAAATCATATTTATCAAGGATAGCATGATTCATAAAATTATCTTTCATATTTTAAAGTGCATAACAAAATATTTATTTATTTTTGTATTGATATTAAGTTAACATCAACAAATAAAATAATTTAACAAATATATATATATATTTACAAATATTTTATAATTCTTTTTCTTCATAATAAATTCAGTATTATGTAAATTATTTATATATATAAAATTTACATATCATGATAAAAAAAATTAAAAACATCATCAACACTATATTATGAATTATTGATATGTAACTCAAGTATATTATCTTCGGAAACATTACAAACTCTGCACACTTTCAAATTTTTAAGTATTCTCAAATCATAACCAATTCAAAAACTCTTCATTCTTTCTTTTTGTAAGATTTGCACAAACTCATAATAATATGGACAAATGACACAAGGTCTACAATTATATTTTTGCATGATAATTGATTTATAGAGGTGGCTACATGAATTTCAACCTTGCATATAGAGAAGGGTTGGAGAGCTGACGGGAAGAGCTACGACGTGGGCTCAAGAATGGATGTATTTGAGAAGTTTGTCATTCTGATATGGTGATTCAAAGATAGATAAGGAAATTTAGACCTTTGAGTGTATTTGGGGTATTTCATAGAATTCTACAAGGGTTTCGAGAGATCTGATTCAACTGAGATATAGTTTACGACTCAAGATTGTGCTTGGATTGAAATGAGTTTTGAGTACGGAATGATAGCTTGAAGTTTGTATATATAGTCAAAATTGCAGGATTGTAGTGATTGTCACGAAGTTAGTACAGCAATCATATCTTTTGCTATCAGAATGTTTCATCAATAAAACTTCTTACACTTGAAGTTTGGATGATAAGTGAACTTCTTATGAAATTTGAGAGCAATTGGAGTCAAGGATTGAGATGTGTGATGGGTTTTTAATGGTTGTAATGAACTCGAATGTGGAGTGCTGTGGAGAAGAAGAAGAGATTGTCAACTCACACGAGGTTCAAGAGGGTTCTTCTACAGCTAGGCATTCAAGCGTTCTCATAGCAAAGAAATGTCCATGTGATAGCGGGCCCTTCATCTTTTATCTATGGCTAGTCCTATTGAGGAGACGATTTCCTCTTTACGCCTTTTACATCCATCCATAAGCGAGGAGATACCATTAGAGGTCTTGTAGTATCAGCCAGAGGAGTCATTATGTCTTGATACATCTTGAGTAGACTATTTGCTTATTCTCTATGCACAGCCCCACGTTTATACTCAGGGGGTTTCTTATGGATGGTAGATGAGCATCCCCAAGATTATTTTCAGGCGGATGATCCCTCTAGTGATTTCACGGAGTTGTTCCAAGTGACTTCATCAATTGCGAGCGGGGAGATTCTATTGTCAGTTAGTCAGGTACTAGGTGCTAGTCGGCTTCTCATAATGGAGAATCACACTGGGGGCATCAAATCAATTGCTATTGGAGAGATTTTATTGTGTTTAGTCAATCGTACCATTGTTCTGCAGCATCGTCCATACTTCCAACCTCTACAAAAAAAATTGATCTGATTGTTTCAAATTTTCATAATATTATACGGTAATATTTTATAATATTTATTTTGCATATGTATTTCTCTACATTATTTGTATGTCATGTGATAACATCATATGCATCATTTATTACTATTGTAGTCTTGATATTATTATGACATGTATAATCATAATATTCATCTCTGTCTATAGACCATTTAGCCAAGTATTAAACTTATTGTGTAAAATAAAAATATTTGAATTACATTTAAAAATTATTTGATTTTTTATTTGAATAAAAATAATTATATGATGGAAACATATAGTCATGATAAATATTCAATATTTTAATTTGACACATGTGTGTGATAATGCATATTTATTATGCAATTTAAAACTTCAATTTAATGAAATGAAGGTCTATTTTGCAATACACAAATTAAATTTTGAACATATCTTGTTTGAGTATGTTTATCTAAAGACCATTGTTACTTTATATATTGAGTATATGGTCATGATAGATGATGAAAATCAAGCCCACAAAATATATAATATTTTCATTAATAAATTTATTTCTTTACCATATAAATATTATATATGAGGGAAAAATCACTTAGATATGTAACAAAATATATGTTTAAGAAATTCATATTGGTTTAAAAAATTATATATATCTTTAAAAATTATTAAAATAATGATTTTATAATAAATTTAGATATTGTATCAATAAAAATAATGTAGTATGACTTAAACATACATTTTGATATGTGTGATATATAGTGAATATGTAAACACCACACATTTCAAATTGTTGTTATTTTTGAAATTTCAAATCAATTACATCTTAATAAGTTGAAATCACTTAGATTTTCATGATTATGTTTTATTCAAAAAAATTTAAGTCAAGTCAATTTTCATTCAAATATGTTGTAATTTGTTGTTACAACTATTGAAATCATGAACTTTGAGATAAATCATTTTTTGATTTTATAATATGAATTAAATTTATATTTATATTTTAATTTATATTTATTTCAACATGATTTAAAAAAAATTGATTTTTAAGAAGTTTGTTTGTATATTTGTTGTAATCAATTGATTAAAAAAATATTTTAAATTTATTATATCATAATAAATTTGTTTAAAAAAATATGTTAATAGTGATTTTTTATAAATTTTAATATATTATATAATAATTTTAATTTATTTAATTTGATTTTTGTTAAATTTTTTATTTAATAAAAAATATTATATGATATTTTAAATAAAAAATTGTTTTATTTATTAGTATTATATGTATAAATCAAATATTTAAATATTTGAATAATTATTATAATTATTTTGAAGGAGAAGTATGATAGCCGACTGAGACCACAGAAGGTTATAGAGGGCGACAAAGTGTTGGTATATGATATCCGCTACATGAAGTTTCCGGGGAAGTTACATCTTTGCTGGATGGGGCCTTATGAGGTCAAGGAAGTGTTTGACAATGGCTCGATGCAACTACTCGATTTGGATGGTGCTCTGTTTGCCACCAAGGTGAATGGGTGGAGGATCAAGAACTATTATGAGTAGTGATGTGTAGGAGCGTAGTTCTTAGGATAAGTAGGATTTGTTTTTGGTTTTTGTAAATAAAGAGTTATATTCGGGTTCTGATGAGGGTATTTGTCTGAATATATGTTGGTTAGACATGAATACCATTAGGGAGTTCACACGAGTGAATTGCGAGGAAATTTAAGCGTGCATTTGGGCGACGGATTGAAGAATCATTGAGAGAAGGTCGATGCCAAGAACCTGAGAAAGATGCGGAATCAGAGCGGCCGGAGTAGGAAGAGATAGAAGCGTCGACCCGTGGGAGTGCCAACAGGACGAAGTGCGACCATGGGGAGAATTCGACTGCTTATTTTGATGGCGGATTGGACTCCGATGGACTTGCTAAGGTTGAAGACCCTAGATGGAGCGTTTCTGTCATGGCGATGGGACTACGTGTGCCCGGAGTTGTGTGATGAAGTTCGACGGGGGAAATCCTCGACAATAATTGGAAGTAGAGCCAAGTCGGAGAAATGGGATGCGAGGCTATGGGCTCAAGGCTCTTGGACATAATTATGAAGAGGATAAAGTTTGTGTCGATTGGGAGGGCTCGGCGATGCATACTGCCTTCATATTTGATGAGCGGAAGTGATTCAACCCCAGAGAGAGGAAGGGGACGAATGACTACAAGCTCGACCTTATCAAGGATGTCTTCGGCAGAAAGGTGGCTCTCACCTTGAATCGGTTCTTCTCACCTCAAAGAATAACGTATGTTAGCATGCACAAGGTGAGAATTGTGGAAGGGTTCATCGGTCGGACTATTTGGGTGAACTGGGGAGAAATCTTCGCGAAGAACGTTCAAGCGATGGCGACCAAGTTAAGAGAAGATGATCAGAGTGTAGTCTATCTCTTGTCCTTCTTGGTGCATCTGTATGCGAAGATGGAGTGGTTGACTCATAGGGAGAGGCAGTTGTATCGACTTGAGAGTGGACTCTCGGACCTGGGTGTAGACCTTGACGATGCAAGCAGCGGGTCTACACGGAGTTTAGGAACGAGTGCACCTCCCGAGCCGAAAAGAACTAGAAAAGTCAAGCCAACAGCGCAAAGTAAGCCTGATTTGGATTCGGACCTCGAAGTGATTGACACCTCTCGGAAGAGGAAGATAGTAGTGGAGGATAGTCCTCCGGCCACTTTGACAGTAAGGAAGGATGCAAGGAAGAAGAAGATGGAGGAAGTAGCTCCTCCGAAACCGTCTCGACCGAAGGTGAAAGCATCGAAGGAGATCGTTGAGCCTATGGCCTCGGTGTTGCAGCTGTCCTAGAAGCTGGAATCTGTGGTGGTTCTAGTGCTATTGGAGTTAAACGAGATGGGGCCGATGTATACGTCAGGATGGGACCCTCAAGCCGACGGGTATATGGATTTGATCCAAATGATGAATCGGATGGCTTTGGGGAAGGAGGACCAATATGTCATTATTTGGGACAATGGACAAGTTGTTCCGAGAAGACCTAACTAGAGCAGAAAGTCCAGGAGGCAAAGAAGGCATACGAAGAGATCTGCTGTATTCGGGGTATGGAGATTCATTTTGTAGAGAAGGAGAATGCCCATCTTTGGGAGATAGTGCAGGACCTGAAGCGGCGTCTGATTTAGGTGGATGTGGAAGCGCTGGTGAAGTTGGAGAACCTTGCTAACAGATGTGCGCAACATATGTTAGCACGGTGTGATTGAGTTGAGGCGCATCGGTTAGAGCAATTGGTGATAACGATGGAGAATCCCGGTGATTTGAAGGATCAGAGGAAGGAGATGTATCGAGCCTTGGGTCGAGATTTTCGGGAAGCTATGGCTCTTCATCGATAGGAGATTACTGCCGATGTACAAGAGATGCAGTTAAAAATCGATGTATTCACGAAAGCAGCGGAGGTGCGATCGAGCGGCTTAGATCAGCAGAGTAGACTTAGGAGAGAGCGATCAGTGTAGGTAGAAGTTAGAAGTAGCAGTTACGAAATCCATTATAAATAGTTGTAGGAAATAAAGTGGTGGGATCTTTTCATCTTTGCAAGTGTCCATTCTGTTGGGCTGCAAATTGTAGTAAGGGTAGAACGAGCATTCGAGGAGCTGTTGTATGCAGGCTGGTGCAATGTTGACTGTTTCGTGTATCCGCAAAGTTACCCGGATATTCATCCACGAGTTGAACCTATATGTAGTCATTAGAAGTACTATGTAGAGTGTTTCACCGTGACGCAAACTTGTAATGAGAGAGATCCATATCCCGAAGTAAAGACATTCATTGAAATTACTTCTTTGTTGTTTGTGGAAGTGATGTTGTGATGCAATTACAAAGGAATTGGCGTGTGTCAATTGCCTTCATTGTGAGTAACTCTTCAGACTCTACAGTCCATAGTAGTAAAGATGGCTAAATGCATGTTTCTCTTCTTTGTTAGTGTGGTTTGATCCCTCATTCCCTTGGGAACAAATCAATCTATACGCATTCGGACTTAGTAATGCATACCCGTTGTCGTATTGTGACGCGGCTACTATGAGAAGATGATGACATGTGTCACCTTCAGAGCTGTTGTCATGACGGTGATACTTTAGGCTAGGATAACCGACGGCGCACTGTAAGGTTGTTAAGAGTCCACCGTTGGATCAACTTGTAGGGTCAGGATGTTGAAAAGGCTCCAAGAGATATTATCTTAGACCTTATCAGATATAAAGCGCAGTCATGATGGAAAGGGTATGGGAGAGAGCTAGACACATCACTTTGCTAACTAAGGAGCTTATCTGATCGAAGTGGAGCCGACGTAGGACATGGATAGAAGACAACATGATCCTCCATATGTACCGATGCCCAATCCATTTGTGATCAATATCTAGTATCTTCATCGTGATCACTTTCGGGCGTGGTTAGTGTATCATTTTGGAGACAACTTTTTGCAACAAGTGATAAATTCTCCATACCAGATTATTCTTCCAGTTGTTTCCTACGGCGCGATTTGGGACGTAACAGTATATATTTTGATTTAGTTTGGGCGATATGGATCTGAACTTACCAGTAGTGGTGGCTTTCAACACATGGGTTCCAATCCATCACTATTGCTTACCGAAAACAAGCCATAGGGAGTTGATTGTTAGGAACTTTGGCGAGGAGTATTATTCTCAAGTTATAAACTCCCTGGTTCCGTTTGTAGTTCTTTTTATACTTAGCCGGTTTCGAGTTGTCATTTTGACTCTTTATTAGTGGCAACTCGTATTGTGTATAGGATGGCTAAGTAGTGTGTTTAGGATAGTTGTAAAGCTCTAAGTTAAAATGGAGCTAATTTGGCCACACTAGAGGTCAGAATAACACTCTTCATTCTGATTGGTCTTGGAGTTTGGGCCAATGAGGGGATTTGGGTAACTTCTTTGAGATTTTGAGGAGTTTTGGAGACCTTCTAGGAGAACATTTGAAGATTTGAGGATTGGGTTGGAGAGCTGACGGAACAAGCTACGACGTGGGCTCAAGAATGGATGGATTTGAAGGATTTGTCATTCTGAAATGGTGATTCAAATATAGAGTGAGAAATTTAGACTTTTGAGTGTATTTGGGATGTTTCCGAGAATCTTACGAGGGTTTTGGGAGATCTGAGTTGACTATGATATAGTTTACGACTTGGGCTTGCGTTTGGATTGAAATTTTGACTCAATTGGATGAGTTTTGAGTACGGGGTGATAGCTTGAAGTTTGTGTATATAGTCAGAGTTGCAAGACTGCACTGACTGTCACGAAGTTAGTACAGAGATTATATCTTTTGATATTAAAAATTTATGTCAATAAAACTTTGCACAGTTCAAGTTCAACTTCTCATGAAATGTGGAAGCAATTGAATTCAAGGATTGGGATGTGTGATGGATTTTGTACACAGGGATCTACATATCGCCTTGTGATATAGTGTGCAAATCAACAATTGTTCTGAGAGATCTAGAGGAGGAAAACATCTGAAACTTTTCTGAGAGATTGAAAGGGTTGTGGAAAAATTTTCTGTAAAGTAAAAGCGAGAGTTATTGGTCGAATCATTAGCTATCATCATCTTCTTCTGCTGAAGTTCTACCGATTTATAACGAACTCGAATGTGGAGTGCTTAGGAGAAGAAGAAGAAATTATCAACTCACATGAGGTTCTAGAGGGTTCTTCTACAACCAGGCCCTCGGGCGTTCTTAGAGCAAAGAAATGTCCATGCGACATAAGTGGTGAACTCGACGTGAAACCTCTGAGGTGGAGAAACTTTCATGAGTTCTCTTGTTGCGAGTTTTCAGTTTCATGAGTTTCGGTTTATGGTTGGATGTTCCAAGTTTAGAGTTAGGTATAGAGGTTCTAGAGGGTTCTTCTACAGCCAGGCGCTCAATCGTTCTCAGACCAAAGAAATGTCCATGTGACACCGTGCTATTACGTAAAGTTCTAACTTTTTCTTGGCGCCGCTGCCGGGGAATGAGTTAATCCGACAGCTATCTAGGAAGGGAAACTTCACGGTCACAATTGGGACGGCAATTTTGGTTTTGATGTTCACTAGCCCACATTCCCGCTGCCATGAGAGCACTTAGTTCCTGTTGGGAAAGAAGTGAGGGTCGAACTGTAAGACCCAGGGTTGCACATATAGGATAAAATGTAAGTATATCTAAATTATGCCTAAGTTTATATTAGTCATGACTATGTTTAGCTAGTTATGGTTAAGTTGGAGGAAAATATAGAATAACTTTTGGTGTGATAGATGAGAACTACTATTTTTTTGTTTAGTAGGAATCAAGGAATAGATTCTATCACATGGATATCTTGACTTTCCTTGACTTGGACTAGTTTTCATTGGTTGGACTTGGTGAATACCCTTAAATCTAGGGGCGAGATTGACTTGGTACACTAGAAGTCAATTAGGGAGTAGTTGGGCTTCTAGAAGATCCAAGTGGATCAATTGCATGTTGCCATGTACCCTTTTCGTTGGGGTTTGTGATCTTTACCTCGTTTAAACTTGGTAAGAGGAAGTTACATGGTGATTACTTGTAGTTACTAGGGTAAGATTCTAAGTAGTATAAATAGAGAGGTTGAGAAGCACCTCTCAAGTAGTTTTTCAATGGAAGTTAGTTTGGGGAGAAGATAGTGTGGTGATCTTAGTTTTGGGGAGCTTGGTTCTTGGAGACGTCATGTTCGGAGTGGAGCCTTGATTCAATGAAGACTTTGATTACCAAAGTATCCCTTTCCTTTTGAGTAATATCTTACTCTTGGTGATAATGTGCATAATGGAGCTTGGACTTTGAGAGTTTGTGTAAGAGTGAGCAATAGGGTCATGGTCATAGGGTGGGACTAAGTCCTTCTAGATTCATGATGAGCTTCCAAAAAGCCATCGGAGGTAAACTTGAGTGAGAGTCAGCCCGGAGGTCACAGAACCCTTGGGTTGTGTCCAGCCCCAAGGTCGGTGACGGACGAAGCACCATCAACGTGTTGACTGGATCTTCAATCATGCATGACGGAGAGGCACACTAACACCAATCGGCCCGAGAAGGAGCCTTATCCAGTGCATATTCTATTGAGGGAAGAAGAAGAGAAAACCCCCCAACTCACTGCCAGAGGATGGTGCGCTGCTGTACGTCAAGAACTCAGAAGGAACGTGAGCAAGGGTGGATCCGACCCTTGATTTGTTGAAGGAAGAAGGCTCATGCAGAACCAGATCTGGTGACGAACGTGGTGGATCACATTCCACCCAAATCCGGGAGAAGTAAAGTTTCTACGTCGAGAGAAAAAAGTCAAACCTGTAGCCCTGGACGTATGAAGACTCTACCTCAAGCAAGCATTTCCAATTCTTAAGAAGGACACGTGAGCCCAAGCACCGACACCTCCACCAGAGCGGTAACGCCTTTGGGAGATGAAGCATACGACGAAGGTGAACGGTGGTCGATCTTCCAAGAAGGACCCAAGATCTTCGCCGTCACAAACGTAGGCAAATTGAACGAACTCAAGGTAAACCTTGAGCCACAGTTCAGAGGGCTTCAACAAGAACAAAAGGAGAGAAGATTAGCACGAATGACGGCCACTATTACCAAGCAGCAGTCCCCAAGTTTAAGGGTACTTCGGATGAAGATGACGCCGACTCCTATATTCGGACCTTCGAGGCCATCTCCACAGCCAACAAGAAACAAGACCCCATTGACCAAAGACGAATTTTCCATACCCTGGCTCCTTCGTAAGGGAGCCAGGGTATGGATGAACAATCAGGAGAAGAACCATGTGGGAGAAATCGCCACATGGGAGGGGCTCAAAAGCTAGTTTCTGGCACGCTTTAGTGAGATGGAATACGACAAGGTACTCCTACGAAGACTGGGGGCTATTCGGAGAGGGAAGCACCTGAAGCTCAGGGAGTACACTGAGCAATTCCTGAGCCTACTGGACTGAATGCCGGCCATCACTACGAATACTAAGCCATATTCGGCAGCAATGGCCATAGAGTGGTACGTATCCGGCTTGGGGAAGCATGACCCCGACCAAGAGGCCTTCTGCCGAAGATATGATTTGAATACTGTGATAAGAATCATCCGCACGGCGGAGGCGCATTTAATTGTCGAACATTCATCGATATTCGGGACAGAGCTCCAAAGCCAAGGGAAGGACGAAGATCAGAGGAAAAGGAAGGAGAAGATGAAGTCCTTCCACTACTAGCTCATCTTTGTCCGAAGAGGTTACGAGCTCTTCGGATGAAGAGTGGAAATATACTCCCAAGAAGAAGGAGCATCATCGCATGAAGGGAGGCGATGAGGGAAGAAAGGGGATCTCCTCCAAAGTAGAAGAACTGACCAAGTCTTTGGAGGAGTTGAAAGTGCACTTGGTCAACAATAAAGACAGACGGAAATCGCCAATGGAGAGTAGGAAGAACGTCTGGTGTACGATATGTAGGAAGCCGGGGCACACCAACTCAGAGCACCAGCTAGAGCTACCTGACCCATCAAGTAAGCTAGGGAAGCTTGAGTGAGGCCCCACAATATGATCATTCCTAGGAGGACTACTCCTATGGGGTGCAAGAGGGTGTTCCCCAATTCCACCTATGCATATCGCAAGATATGCAATTGTGGAAATGGCCACGATAATTCCTCAGAGGCGGATGGGAGGTGGACCTCCTCCACCGGCAAAGCCGAATGCCTGCTACAACTACGGGGCATTGGTCTCCTCAGTATCCTCAACCTAGGAGGAGGATACCCTACAAGCCCATGTGCAATAATTGTAGGAGGCCGGGCCACACGAATGTGGAGTGTGACCAACCACCACTTGCCCGAGGGGAGTCCGAGCGATACCCAGCTCAAGGGGTTCGCTTCGTAACCCCACCAAAGCGCGATGTAGGGGTGAACCAGTTTAGCCTAGAGGACCGACCCCAACCCATAGGACCAGCATAGCCGGAAGAAGTTGGCGAGGTATTGAAAGTGATTACCCGCAGCCAAGATGCGGCTTCCTCCTCTCAGCCTGAAAAGCTGAAGAAGGCAAAGAAGGGAGCCACACGGGAGGCTATTTAGGAGAATACGCTAGTCACAACCCCCAAGGAGCCAATTACTCAAGCGGCTCCCTCTACTTTCTCCGCGGATATTCGGAAGGAGGTAGAGGGGTACTTGAAGGAATTGACTCCACCGGAGATACAGGCGGAGAAGCCTCCACGGCAGGGCCCTACCACGATACTCGCCAGACCCCAAGCACAAGATTGGGGGTATTACGATCAAGTAACAGACTTGGAAGGGGTGAAGACGAATATCACCATGAAGCAGTTGTTGGATGAGAACAAGGCCTACAAGCGTATGCTGATTTAAGCCTTGAAGACGAGCAGCGGGCGGGCTGGATGGAAGGAGAAGCTCCTTGAAGTATATTCAGTGGAGGAGGAAGACGTGGGAGCTCCGGAGATTGAAATAGAGATCGTCGGATGTATATTATGGAAAGTGCCGATAGATTCCAACTCCGGTGTAAACATAATGATAGAAGACACCGCCCATGGTCTGGGGTACACGAAGTACGAGGCCACTCCTCGAATATTGAGATTGGCCGACCAATCCATGACGAGATCGGTGGGGATTCTTCGGGGAGTTTTGACCCGAATAGGAGGGGCGTCGTTCCTCCTGACCTACATCGTCCTCAAGCCACAAGAGGACAACGGATATAAGGTCATGTTGGGAAGACCTTGGCTGTGCGGGGGGAAGATCACCACCAACTGGCAGAAGTGAAACCTCACATTCTTCGACCCCTATTCTTCGAGCCCTGTGATACTAGTGATCGGAAGGTCACTATTTCATGGGACGACCCGAAGTACCAAGGGGAGACGTCCTCAGACTCGGGAGTTACTGACCTTAGCGGATCGGACTCCAAAGATGAATCTGAATCCACTGCCCTGATGGACGTCATATACTTGGAGTGCTATGAGGTGGATGAAGATCTGTCAGAAGAGGAGCAATAGCAATTACAGATCAGTGTGGACCGGAGTGAAATCAGCCACACTGACGGAGTGGTGGAACCCAACATGTACAAGGAGATTAGCATTAAGCTTGATTGTATTCTAAGAATAGGCAAGTCCATGGGAGATTCCACCTTGACACGATTGCTTCAGGTCCTCACGGCCTATGGAGATGTCTTCGTTTGGAAGATTGCGGATATGAAAGGCATACCCCGTCAGTGGGGCGAGCACCGAATAGACCTCATAGAGGGAGCAATACCAGTAAGGCAGAGACAATACCGGTTAAATCCGAAGCACTCCTTGTTGGTAAAAGAGGAAATTGATAAATATCTAAAAGCAGGCATTATTTACCCCGTGTTGAGCAGTGAATGGGTTGCCTCAATTGTCATTGTACCTAAAAAGAACTCAGGAAAGATAAGAGTCTGTCAAGACTTTAGGAAGTTGAATGCGGCTACCAAGAAAGATCATCATCCTTTGCCATTTACCGATGCAATCTTGGATCATGTAGCCGGTCATGAATGCTACAGCTTCTCAGATGGATTCTTAGGGTATAACCAGGTATCGATACGTGAAGAGGATAAGGATAAGACCACCTTCACAACAGACTAGGATACTTATGCCTATCACAAAATGCCATTCGGATTATGTAATGCACCCGCTACCTTTCAGAGGATGATGATGAATATCTTTCAGGATTATCTGATGAAGTTCATGGAGATCTTCATAGACGACTTTTGTGTATTCGGGTCTCGAGCAGAGCACTTGCAGCACTTGGAGCAGACTTTCCATAAGTGTAGGGAGAGCCAACTGGCTTTGCATCTGGAGAAGTGCTACTTCATGATGGCGGAAAGTATTCTGCTAGGACACCGAGTTTCGGCGCGTGGTATTGAGGTAGACGTGGACAAGGTCTACATCATTGCTGCATTGGAACCACCGTGCAACATTCGGGAACTTCGGGCGTTCTTAGAACACACAAGATACTACCAGCGGTATGTCAAGGCCTATGCGACTATCGTCGCACTGCTTACTGCTTTGTTGAAGAAGGAGATAGAGTATGAGTGATCGACGCTGCACCAATAGACATTCGAGAGTATGAAGCAAGAGTTGGTGCAGATGCCAACATTAGTTCCACCGGTTTGGGATAAGCCTTTCCATGTAGATGTAGATACATCCTTCATAGCTATAGGAGTAGTTTTAGGACAGCGTGATGCGTAGGGGAAGGATCACCCCATTTATTTTGCAAGACGCATGCTCATAGCAGCTGAGCGCAATTATTCCACCACCGAGAGGGAAGCTCTTGGGATGGTGTATGCTATTAGGAAGTTCCGGCACTATCTTTTGGGGTACAAATTTGTATTCCATGTATACCATTACCCTCTTAAGTATTTAGTCCAAAAAGCGGATTTGTCAAGACGGATTGCACGATGGATGTTGTTACTGCAGGAATTCGTATTCACGGTACAGACAAAGAAGGGTATTCACCATACGAATGCGGATTTCTTGTCTAGATTGGAGACACATATTCCAAGCAACATTGTAGCTGACGACTAACCAGATGAACAATTGTTCCAACTCGCAGAGTACAAGGAGACTCAATACTATGATCTGTATCATTACTTGCGTTCCTTAGAAATGCGGAGGGCGACACACGAGCGGAGAGGGCGGTATTCGTCCATAAGTCCGCCGTCGTCATTTGGGAGAAAGGGTATTGTTCAGAATGGGGGCGGATGAGGTACTTCAGAGATGTTTGGAACCTTATGAAGTCCGAAGAGTGATTAGAGCCATGCACAAAGAAGCGGTTGGAGGCCATTACGCTCTAAGGAATACGGTGAAGAAGATTCTCGCAGCGGGGTACTAATGGCCGACCATGTACAAGGACGTGCACCAGTTTATCCAGAAGTACGATGCGTGCTAACGGACGGGGAGACCGACATCAACCACTCGATGGCCGTTAAAACCAATTCTGCCACTAGCACCTTTTGAGAAATGGGGGATAGATTTTGTGGGGCCAATTTCGCCAGCTAGTCAAGGCACCATGAAGCGGTATATTTTGGTAGCGACAGACTATGCTACGAAGATGGTTGAAGTAGTGACGACCTGAAGAGATGATATGAAGACAATGGCCAAGTTTTTCTTAAGCCAAGTCATTTGTCGATATGGGTGTCCCTTAGAGCTTGTTAGTGATAGTGGAACTCATTTCTTGAATAACTTAATTGAGGAACTCACCATGTACTTTAAGATCAAGCATCACAAAACTACACCTTACAATCCGAAGGCGAATGACCTTACAGAGAAGTCTAATGGGTTGTTGTGTAAGATCCTAAACAAGGTGACGGTCAGTCATATTTACAATTGGGACACCAAAGTGCTAGCGGCGTTTTGGATGGCAAAAAAGATCATGACTAAGCAAACGCCGTTTTACTTAACGTATGGAATGCATCCCATCATGCGGGTGGAATTTGAGGTGCCTTTGTACCGTTGTCATGTTGTGACGCGGCTATTATGAGAAGATGATGACATGTGTCATCTTCAGAGCTGTTATCATGACGGCGATACTTTAGGTTAGGATAACCGACGGCGCACTGTAAGGCTATTAAGAGCCCACCGTTGGATCAACTTTGTAGGTCGGGGATGTTGAAAAGGCTCCAAGAGATATTATCTTGGACCTTATCAGATATAAAGCGCAGTAAGGATGGAAAGGGTATGGGAGAGAGCAACGCACATCACTTTGCTGACTAAGGAGCTTATCTGATCAAAGTTGAGCCGACGTAGGACATGGATAGAGGACAACATGATCCTCCAGATGTACCGATGCCCAATCCATTTGTGATCAACATCCGGTATCTTCATCGTGATCACTTTCGGGCGTGGTTAGTGTATCATTTTGGAGATAAATTTCTGCAACAAGTGATAAACTCTCCAGATCCGATTATTCTTCCAGTTGTTTCCTACGACGCGATTTGGGACGTTACAGTATATATTTTGATTTAGTTTGGGAGCTATGGATCTGAACTTATCAGTAGTGGTGGCTTTCAACACATGGGTTCCAATCCATCACTATTGCTTACCGAAAACAAGCCATAGGGAGTTGATTGTTAGGAACTTTGGCGAGGAGTATTATTCTCAAGTTATAAACTCCCCGGTTCCGTTTGTAGTTCTTTTCATACTTAGTCGGTTTTGAGTTGTCATTTTGACTCTTTATTAGTGGCAACTCGTATTGTGTATAGGATGGCTAAGTAGTGTGTTTAGGATAGTTGTAAAGCTCTAAGTTAAAATGGAGCTAATTTGGCCAAACTAGAGGTCAAAATAACACTCTTCATTCTCATTGGTCTTGGAGTTTGGGCCAATGAGGGCACTTGGGCAACTTCTTCGAGGTTTTGAGGAGTTTTGGAGACCTTCTAGGAGAACATTGAAGATCTGAGGATTGGGTTGGAGAGCTGACGGAACGAGCTACGACTTGGGCTTAAGAATGGATGGATTTGAAGGATTTGTCATTCTGAAAGGGTGATTCAAAGATAGAGTGAGAAATTTAGACTTTTGAGTGTATTTGGGGTGTTTCCGAGAATCTTACGAGGGTTTTGGGAGATCTGAGTTGACTATGATATAGTTTACGACTTGGGCTTGCGTTTGGATCAAAATTTTGACTCAATTGGATGAGTTTTGAGTACGGAGTGATAGCTTGAAGTTTGTGTATATAGTTAGAGTTGCAAGACTGCACTGACTGTCACGAAGTTAGTACAGAGATTATATCTTTTGATATTAGAAATTTGCGTCAATAAAACTTTGCACAGTTCAAGTTTTGATAATGAGTGAACTTCTCATGAAATTTGGGAGCAATTGAATTCAAGGATTGGGATGTGTGATGGGTTTTGTACACAGGGATCTGCATATCGCCTTGTGATATAGTGTGCAAATCAACAATTGTTCTGAGAGATCTAGAGGAGAAAAACATCTGAAACTTTTCTGAGAGATTGAAAGGGTTGTGGAGAAATTTTCTGTAAAGTTTAAGTGAGAGTTATTGGTCGAATCATTGGCTATCATAATCTTCTTCTGCTGAAGTTCTACCGGTTTATAACAAACTCGAATGTGGAGTGTTGAGAAGAAGAAGAAGAAATTGTCAACTCACATGAAGTTCTAGAGGGTTCTTCTACAGCCAGGCCCTCAGGCGTTCTTAGAGCAAAGAAATGTCTATGCGACATAAGTGGTGAACTCGACGTGAAACCTCTGAGGTGGAAGAACTTTCATGAGTTCTCTTGTTGCGAGTTTTCAGTGTCATGAGTTTCGGTTTATGGTTGGATGTTCCAAGTTTAGAGTTAGGTGTAGATTGCAAGGTTAGGTTGTGGGTTGGCCTTGAGATATTAGGGTGCAAGTTCAAGTTTTGTTTGGACTTGAGATATAAAATTAGTCAGAAACCAGATTGTATGAACTCTATAGTGATAGCTTAACGCAGAACTTTGAGTTTCATGATATGTGAAATGGCAAGTGCTGGCTAGAGTCAGTCATGGGTGGGTTGGAAAATTTCAAGTATGGAGGGTCGCTGTTTGCTTCTTGTGTTTGGATCCCCTCCATACTTGCTTCTTGTGTGTCTTATTTATCTTTGGATTTGTGTGGGCACCTGATTCTATAGGAGTGCTCCGGACTTGATCACCAGTCACCACTCTAGTGCGTGTTGCGTATTTCTCTTGTGAGAAGTTGGAAGTGATGGCCAACTCTCCCAAGAGTGCTTGAGGTGATGGCAGGTTAGGTTGCCCAATCCATTAGGCACAGACCACGGGGATCTAGATTTAGATCAGAGTAGATAGACACAGAAGGTTAGATACTTGGGGAATTGGAGGGATCAACGATCAAGGCGGCTTTTCATTGACAACGAGCTGAGTGGGGATAACAAGGACGGTTGCAATGAGTGGGGAGGGGTCGAGCAGAGCAAGCGAGGTAGCTAAGGTGCAGCTTGATCCGGCAACAATGGAGATGTTTCAAGCGTTCACGCTCTTCCTTCAACAACAACAATTACAGGACCGAAGGAAGAATTCAGCCACAAGGGCGCTGCAAGTTGTGGTGGGGAAGATGGATCAGTTTGACAGGAGGGATGTCTCAAAGTACTTGAGGTACTACGTCAGGGAAATGGAGCTGAACCGTGTTGCTGAAAAAGAGATGATAGAAATGTTCCGTCTTCTTCGCGGTACCGGAGATTAGAAGCCATGTGAAATCCCTACAGGAACACTTTGGTGAGGGTTGGGAAACATATTCCCGTGCCTTGAGGGATGAGTACTTCTTAGAAGATTCTAATAGAGTCACTAAGAAGTCCTTCATGGAGTGGGTCGAAAGGCCCAATAAGAAGTCTCATGCAACTAAACTTCTTAGGGAGTTTGAGGGACAATTCTCACAATTATGTCGATTGGAGAAGATCACCTTGGAGTCACATAAAACAGAGTTGTTTCTCCGAGCTGCTGATGTTGAGTTGCATGAGAAGTTGGAGTTGATTCTCGAAGACAAAAATGAGGAAGAAGGGCTAACAGGTAGTTGGAAGGATGTTGAGGAGGCAATTGGACTCTTGGCGAAGAGAGGAAGAAGGAGAGAGAAGATTGTGATGAGAAGACCCCTTCAGATGGTCGCTTTCTATTGCTCCAAAGACTTTTTGTTACTAGGCAAGTGGTTCCAACCTCCAACATTCAAGCTCCGGTTGTGAATTACAGAAAGGAAGAATCATCTATCGGAGATCATGCGAGGGATGAAGGAGCTTAAGATCAAATTTACGATGTTGGAAGAGAAAGACATGGGAGGGGAGAAGAAGACTTCCACCAAGCAAGCGTATGTGCATATGGTGTGACAACACTGATCATGCACGGAGGGATTGTGGGGACTTTGCACAAACATTTCAAAGTGGAGAAATTTTCTGGAAAGAAGGGAAGGTAGCCCTCAAGGACACCGGAGCAATCATCCAAACCAATTTTGGTAAGGGAGGGATGAGAAGGATTGTGGATGATTACCATAGTGCACATGGAATGGCATCAGTTGAAGCTTTTAGCTATGGTGCTAAGATTAGAGGAGCAGTAGAGGAGTTTGAAGGCCACGTACCGCTTAATGGCCTATGGTCAAGTGCTCTCGCTACGATGGAGAAAGGAAAGCTAGCTAGAGAGACTCTTCTAAGAATAGTGGCGGAGATACGTGCTACTACTGGATGGGAAGATCCAGTAGAAACCATGTCGGTTCATGCTTATATTGCTAAGACTCAATATGAAGCATTAGTGGAAGATAAGAGATGGAGGGAAGAGGAGGATTCTGGCGAAGGACTCTCATTGAAGAGGTTGGCTAGAGAACGTATCAGACCTGATACACCTCTCCCACTTGATCACGCTATGGAGGAAGCTGGTCCCTCGAGGTTGAAGGAAAGAACCAAAGGGGGTGAGAAGGACAAGGGGAAGGTATCAGCTTACAAACTATATGTAGGACCCTACTTAGAGGTTTGGAGCCTGTTTTTTTGTTTTTGGAATAAAAGCGAACGATATTCGGAGAAAGTCTGGCCCGCCAAATACGAATATATGAAATAAGTACAAAGATGGCCAAGACGAATGAGTTGTTAAGGAGGTTTTGAAGCGTTGAACGGATTAGGGCAGTTAGTAACAACATCAACGAGCGCAACGAGCCGCATAGGAGCAAGCACTAGCTGATGAGTCAAGTAGACAGGATGAAGAGGAAATCGGCCATTCGATCGGGGGCTCATGAGGCTATTCAATTGCCAGTAAAGAAGATGCCGACAGGAGTATATCGACCTTTGGTACCAAAGCCAGAGTGGTCAGCCGGAGAATTAACACGATTAAAGAACTTCGGCGGGGAGTTCTTGGCATGGCGATGGGACTATGTGTGCCCAGATTGTGCGAAGAAATTCGGGCTAAGAAGACAGCCAACGCGATAGGTTGGAGAGGACATCCAGATTCGTGGGATGCGTTGCTTTGGGCTGAGGCTTTATGAAGAGATTACTCGAAGGAGAAGGATGGAGTCGACTGGGAAGGTTTGGCAATGCATACTGCATTCACCTTCGATGAAACCAAGTGGTTTGACCCTAGGGAGAGGAAGGGTACAAACGGCTTCAAGATCGATCTTATTCGGGACAACTTCCGACGGAAGATAATGTATACCTTGAACCAGCTTTTCTCACCACAACGAACTACTTATGTAAGTATGCATAAGGTGAGAATAGTGGAGGGATTCGTCGGTGGATCGATAAAGGTCAATTGGGGAGAGATCTTCGCTCGCAATGTGCAAGCAATGGGACAAAGGCTGCGAGCGGGAGAGAAGGGAGTGATCTGTATCTCTTCCTTCTTGGTGCATATGTATTCGCGCATGGGGTGGTTGACACCACAGGAGAGAAGGTGTTATCAAGTGAATGTAGTTAGCAATCTTGGTGGGCCCGTGATGAGCAATGGCAGTAGTGGGTCGACGAGAAGTGTGGGACCCCACCAAGATGCTGGTGTGCAGTCACCAATGCAACCCACTCAGCAGGAGACACCTTCGGAGGCTAGAGCGAAGGCAAAAAGAGAGGAGGAAGAAGCGATATTCGGGAAGGAGGACTTCGTGGGGACCACAGAGAAGAGGAGTCCAAGTGTGGAGATAATTGAGGAGCCTTGCAGTAAGAAGCGGAAGCTGAAGGAAATCGCGCAGCCAAGAAGTCTAGTCCGAAGGCATCGAGGCCTAAGGTAAAAGCAACCAAGATAACAATAGAAGAACCACTTTCTTCGGTGTTATAGTTGGCGCAGAAGCTGGAGAACGTGGTGGTGCCAGTTTTGATGGAGCTGAATGAGATGGGTAGCAGTTACATCCAAGGGTGGAATCCCCAGGAAGACGGTTACATAGAGCTGATTCAGTTGCTGAACCACACCGCCAGAGGGAAGAAGGATCAGGCGGATACTATAAAGCAATTGACAGAGTCAATGGAGCGTATGGAGAAGTAGAAGAAGGAGGCAGCGTAGGAAGCTAGGAAAGGATAACAAGGTGGCAGATATGTTGTCAAGAGCTAGATATGAGGGAGAAGAAGAAATGATTGATGATACTGATGATGTAGGAACAACATTTTATTCTGTGGCTCATCAGCAAGGAGTAACACAAGGTTTGGAGATGTTTTTGGAGGATTTGTATGAGGGTGAGTGGTTAGATATTGGAAAATATCTTAGCACACTAGCACGACAAAGCGGTTGGAATGATCATGAATTCAAACATGTAAGAAGGAAGGCCTACAACTACATGTTACAAGATGGATACCTATGGACGAGACCGAAACGGAAGGATGACATGCCACAACGGGTGATTTGTGGAAAGGAGGCTCAACAGGAGTTGATGAGGGAGTTTCATGAAAGCTTATGGGCGTAATTATGGGGGATATATGCCACTTTCATGAAATTGAAAGAGAGATATTGGTGGAAAAATATCCACAAGGATGTGGTAGGATTTGTGGAGACTTGTGAGACGTGTCAGATGTATTCTATAATCCGACACCGTGATGGTTTGCATCCTACATATCCACTTGCTATCCGTTACAAGTGGGTTGTGGATTTGATGGTCATGCCGATGGGGTTAGGGCAGATGAGGTATCTGGTGTTAGCAAGGGAGGATCTATCCAATCAAGTGGAGTGAAGAGCATTACGATCAAAAGCAACAGAAAGGGTTTGCAGATTTTTTTTGGAGGATGTTGTGTGTCGTTATGGATGTGTTGGGAAGATAACCACTGATCGAGGAGAGTTGAATGCTGAAGAGGCATGTGACTTCTTTGAGAGATGTGGAGTCAAGCTGTCTCTCACCACTACTTATAATCCAGAAGGAAATGCGAAGAGTGAGCGGGGTCATCCACCTATTATCAAAGCAATTGTGAAGTCATGTAGGGGAAAGGCTGGACAATGGCCTCGTTTGTTACCTTTTGCATTATGGACTGATCGTACAACCCATAGCTCTGTGATCAGCTATATGCCATCAGAGTTAATGCAAGGCCAAAAGCCGATTATGGCAATAGAGGAAAACATTCCCACATGGAGTGTGTTGCCTTGGGAGGATAATCTGAATAGAGAAGATCTTTTGGTGATACGCATTCTACAGCTGGAGAGGAGAAGGGAGGATGTACAATTGGCAATGGAGAGACTTAGAGAGGCACGCCTAAGAAACAAGGACAGATTTGACAAATGTTATAGGCTGAGACCAAAGGAGGTTAAAGAAGGTGATTGGGTATTGGTGTATGACAACAATCTAGATAACTGTTCTCAATACCTTGAGGAAGTTTTCAAAGAGGTGGTTTGGGCCATATGTGGTGATCAATGTCCATGACAATGATACTTATTCTCTAAGAGAGTTGGATGGTACAAAGCTGAAGGTACATATTGCAGGAAAGCGAATAAAGATCTTCAAAAGTCGGGATAAGAAGATCAACCTTGGCCAACTTGAGGAGGAGTTTGACCATTCTGGTGAAGATGAGTCATATGGGGAGGATTTAGCCGGAGTAAAAGATCAGGTTGATATAATCTGATGTCGCGCATACCTTGGTTAACTTTTTGGTGCATACCAGAGGATGCACAGGTTTAGAGGGGGTAGATGTCATGTTGTGACGCGGCTATTATGAGAAGATGATGACATGTGTCATCTTCAGAGCTGTTATCATGACGGCGATACTTTAGGTTAGGATAACCGACGGCGCACTGTAAGGCTATTAAGAGCCCACCGTTGGATCAACTTTGTAGGGTCAGGATGTTGAAAAGGCTCCAAGAGATATTATCTTGGACCTTATCAGATATAAAGCGCAGTAAGGATGGAAAGGGTATGGGAGAGAGCAACGCACATCACTTTGCTGACTAAGGAGCTTATCTGATCAAAGTTGAGCCGACGTAGGACATGGATAGAGGACAACATGATCCTCCAGATGTACCGATGCCCAATCCATTTGTGATCAACATCCGGTATCTTCATCGTGATCACTTTCGGGCGTGGTTAGTGTATCATTTTGGAGATAAATTTCTGCAACAAGTGATAAACTCTCCAGATCCGATTATTCTTCCAGTTGTTTCCTACGACGCGATTTGGGACGTTACAGTATATATTTTGATTTAGTTTGGGAGCTATGGATCTGAACTTATCAAGTAGTGGTGGCTTTCAACACATGGGTTCCAATCCATCACTATTGCTTACCGAAAAACAAGCCATAGGGAGTTGATTGTTAGGAACTTTGGCGAGGTATTATTCTCAAGTTATAAACTCCCGGTTCCGTTTGTAGTTCTTTTCATACTTAGTCGGTTTTGAGTTGTCATTTTGACTCTTTATTAGTGGCTTTCGTATTGTGTATAGGATGGCTAAGTAGTGTGTTTAGGATAGTTGTAAAGCTCTAAGTTAAAATGGAGCTAATTTGGCCAAACTAGAGGTCAAAATAACACTCTTCATTCTCATTGGTCTTGGAGTTTGGGCCAATGAGGGCACTTGGGCAACTTCTTCGAGGTTTTGAGGAGTTTTGGAGACCTTCTAGGAGAACATTGAAGATCTGAGGATTGTGTTGGAGAGTCGACAGAACGAGCTACGACTTGGGCTTAAGAATGGATGGATTTGAAGGATTTGTCATTCGAAGGGTGATTCAAAGATAGAGTGAGAAATTTAGACTTTTGAGTGTATTTGGGGGGTTTCCGAGAATCTTACGAGGGTTTTGGGAGATCTGAGTTGACTATGATATAGTTTACGACTTGGGCTTGCGTTTGGATCAAAATTTTGACTCAATTGGATGAGTTTTGAGTACGGAGTGATAGCTTGAAGTTTGTGTATATAGTTAGAGTTGCAAGACCGCACCATCACAGTTAGTTAAGACAGATTATATCTTTTGATATTAGAAATTTGCGTCAATAAAACTTTGCACAGTTCAAGTTTTGATAATGAGTGAACTTCTCATGAAATTTGGGAGCAATTGAATTCAAGGATTGGGATGTGTGATGGGTTTTGTACACAGGGGATGCATATATCGCCTTGTGATATAGTGTGCAAATCAACAATTGTTCTGAGAGATCTAGAGGAGGAAAACATCTGAAACTTTTCTGAGAGATTGAAAGGGTTGTGGAGAAATTTTCTGTAAAGTTTAAGCGAGAGTTATTGGTCGAATCATTGGCTATCATAATCTTCTTCTGCTGAAGTTCTACCGGTTTATAACAAACTCGAATGTGGAGTGCTGAGAAGAAGAAGAAGAAATTGTCAACTCACATGAAGTTCTAGAGGGTTCTTCTACAGCCAGGCCCTCAGGCGTTCTCAGAGCAAAGAAATGTCCATGCGACACCGTATCCTAGTAGAGGATCGGTTGGGAGAAGAGGAGAGCCAGCTACATAGGTTGTTGACGATTCCACAGCTGGAAGAAGAGCGTGAGGATTCTGAGAAGTTGACAAAGCAGATTCAGGCTAAACGGAAAGAGAAGTATGACGCGGGACTTCGCACAACTTCTGTGGTAGCTGGCGATAAGGTCTTATTGTACGACAGCCGATACATGAAGTTCATGTGGAAATTGTATCTCCGATGGATGTGTTCTTATGTGGTCAAAGAAGTTTTTGACAACAGTTCTTTACAGCTATTGGATTTAGAAGGCAAGGTATTTGCTACCTGAGTGAATGGCTGGAGAGTGAAGAAATATTATGATTGAAGTTGTTCGCATGGGCACTCACATTTAGGGACGGACGTATGTAGGAGCATAGTTCTTAGGATAAGTAGGATTTTTTTGGTTTTTGTAAATAAAGAGTTATATTCGGGTTCTGATGAGGGTATTCGTCCGAATATATGTTGGTTAGACATGAATACCATTAGGGAGTTCACACGAAGGAATTTAAGCGCGCATTTGGGCGGCGGATTGAAGAATCATTGAGAGAAGATAGATGTCAAGAACCTAAGGAAGCTACGGAACCAGAGCGGCCGGAGCAGGAAAAGATAGTTGCAATGTTGAAGCGTCGACTCGTGGGAGTTCCAACAGGACAAAGTGCGAACATGGGGAGAATTCGACCGCTTATTCTGATGGCGGATTTGACTCCAGTGGAGTTGTTGAGGTTGAAGATCCTAGGCGGCACGTTTCTGTCATGGCGATGGGACCGGAGAAGTCAAGCCAAGAGTGCAGAGTAAGCCTGATTCGGATTCGGATCTAGAAGTGATATGCACTTCTCGGAAGCGGAAGAGAGTAGTGGAAGACAGTCCTCTATGCACCTTGACTATGAAGAAGGGGGATACATGCAAGAAGAAGGTGGAGGAAGTAGCCCCTCCAAAGCCGTCTCGTCCAAAGGTGAAAGCGTCAAAGGAGATCATTGAGCCGATGGCCTCGGTGTTGCAGCTGTCCCAGAAGCTGGAAGTAGTGGTGGTCCCGGTGTTGTTAGAGCTGAATGAGATGGGACCGATGTATATGCCAGGGTGGGATCTTCAAGCCGACGGGTATATGGACCTGATCCAAATGATGAATCGACTTGTTTTAGGAAATGAGGATCAATGTGTCATTGTTCGGGAGTTAACGGAGAGTGTGAACAAGCTGTCCAAGGAGAAGACCGAATTGGAGAAGAAGGTCCAGGAGGTGAAGAAGGACTACGAAGAGATCTGTCGTATTCGGGGTGCAGAGATTCACTTTGTTGAGAAGGAGAACGTCCATCTTTGGGAGATGGTGCAAATGCTGAAGAGGCGGTTAATTCAGATGGACGTGGAGGTAACTGCGAAGCTGAAGACCCTTGCTAACATATGTGCGCAACATCTGTTCACATGGTGTGATAGAGTTGAGACGCAGCGATTAGATTCCCAGTCGACACCGTCCTTCTCCTTGGAATAATCTCTTCCTAGTGCTTCTGCCCAGAGAAGCGCATCCCACGAATCCAGATGCCCTTTCCATCCTCTTGGGTTCGCCGTTTTCTTCGCTCGAACTTCTTCACACAACTCTGGGCACAGGTAGTCCCAACGCCATCCTTGGTTAGGGCCTCTGCAGGCTTGGGTACATCCTCCTTTGGGATCTTCTTCTTCTCCCGTATCTTGACCTTCTCCTTGATGATTATTGGAGCCATCTTTGTATTTCGGGTCGACACTCACAACACGTCCAAGGCTTCTTCGGGCCAAGACGCTTCTTCTAGAGGGACTATCGGTGTTTGCTCTTCTATGCTAATTTGATGTACTCCCACATCCCATTTTGGTGGGGTTATGAACCGCACTCCTTGAGTCGGATATCATTCGCTCTCACATCGTGGTTGAGGTGGCTGTTCACACTCCACATTCGTATGTCCCGGTTGCCTGCAATTACTACACATCGGTTGGTAGGTCATTCGTCACCGAGGTTAAGGGCACTGGGGTGACCAGTGGCCCATCGCTCCATAGTTGTAACATGCATTCGGTCTAGTTGGTGGAGGGATTGGAGCCAATCCTCCCATCTTCCGTTGTGGTCGCCATCTCTACAGGAGCGTAGCGGGGTATGTGCAAAGGGGATATATTGGATGAATTCCCCCCTTCTTGGATGCCATAGACTTGGTCATCCCCGAGACCTTCGAATGGGGCATAGTCCCATACTGGCACCCATTCCACCTGCTGGGCCGAATATCCATCTCTAGGCTAATGCTCAGAGTTGGAGTGGCCCGACTTCATGCAGATTGTACACCAAACATTAGCTCTCCCTTGCATGGGAGATTTCCTCCTATCTTTGTTATTTACCAAATGTACCTTGAGCTCCTCCAAACTTTTGGTGAGCTCCTCTACTTTAATCTCTATGCCTTTCTGGCCAGATTCCACCAGCTTCATTCGGCGCCCCTCTTTCCTCTTCGGGGTATGTTTCCATTCGTCATCTGAGGAGTTGGATTCTTCTTCTTCCGACGTAGTGGACGCTTCACTACTGGAGGGACTTCAGCGTCTTCGGGTGTTTAGCTTGTCGTCCTTTGTGTGACGACTGATTCTCCTTCAATCGACTCCAATGAATATTGGAGAGCTCATAGGCTTCGATTGCCTGTATGACAGCGTCCACCGTGGTAGGGTCCGCTCTCTTGCATAAGGTTTCTTGATCGGGGTCAAATTTTTCCAACACCAAAACATACCATTCGATGGCCATGGCCACCGAATTAGGTTTAGTATTAGCCGTAGTGGATGGCATCTTATCTAACAAACTGAGAAACTGCTCCGTGTATTTTCGGAGCTTCTGATGTTTCTCTCTACGAATGGCACCCAGTCTCCTCAAAAGTACCTTGTCGTAATCCATCTTCCGGAACCTTGCCAAGAACCAGACCTTAAGCCCATCCCAAGAAGAGATTTCAGCCGCATGGCCCTCTTCTTGATTGTTCATCCATACCCGGGCTCCTTTACTCTCAAAATTTCCATAAGACGCTCATCATCATAACATAAAAGAGAGATTATAATCAAGACAAATCCACTTTGAGCTCCAAAGAATCCATATTGTTGTGCTATCCACTGTATCACCATATGTTTTCAATGTTTTGCACTTTCTAAGATTCAACTTCAAAAATTATCTCTATGAGCTCTTATTCAAACTCCATCATTTGAGCCTAGATCTCCTAACATGCACTACTGGTCCTAACAGCAAGTTAACTGGAATGGCACTGCCTGCAATACAAGCTATATTATTGTATTTGTTTTGCATGCACACACCTACCTAACTAGATATCTCATTACAAAAGTTGTAAAAATACGTACATAAATAGACTATAATAACATGTTAAAATTATATTCATACACAAAAGTGAATGATAGCTGCACATCACAACCATTATTGATAAGTTATTCATGACAAAAGAATAACCAAAATATTACTTTTACAAAGTCATCAAATATGTATTTGCAAACATTCAAATACGTATTTGAATGTATGCAAAGAAAAAAGTAATCAATCTCGTCAAAAGGGGAAAAAAATGAGCTTACTTTGATTATGAATACGTTAGATGAAAGTCCATAGTTTGTAGTATTACAAATCAGATCAGTACATACACAAGAAAAAAGGAAATATGTAAGCCCACTATGAAACATTTTTATGTAAATCTCAAAATCCGATTAAGGAGCCAACTCGAAACATATGAACTTAAAAAAGATAAAACAACATTTAAGAGGCTAAAGATTTAAAGTACCCAATATTACATACCACAAAGATAGATGAAACTAATACAATTGAGTTTATATATAACAAATATTTCAACACCTCTCTTCAAGTTCATACTTAAAAAAGTTTGATATATATCTATTCAATGCTCCTACTTTTAAGTAATGTACATATAGTAAGAATCTAAAATACTTTAATTTATCTTTGGACAAGATTATTGTGAACTCATAAATTATATGATCTTTGATGTTTAGGCCTTTGAGCTTAGTTTGAGTGATATGACATAAACTCCTGCCTAGGGAGGGCGAAATAGTATAGGCGTGAAATTTTGTCATGAAATCGTAGGGAGCTAAACTTTTGTTGCTTTAGCACTGCTCGTGAATCGGAAACTTAGCATGGCAAGTTATCTTGTACTGACGGAATACGGTGAAGGGTGTATCCGAATGACAACGTATACCTCAATCGATTACTACAGAGTAATTGTAACGTATTGTACGTTCTTTCTGCAATATGTCTTATATGACATGACCGTTACTTTTGTAGATTATATTTGAATCCATCTATACAATAGTACCGTTGGAAACTACAAAACCTAACTTCAATTATCGGAGACTCAATCGTACAGCGTTCGATTTAGTTAATCCACGGTCAAGGATTCAAGTTTCACCTCCCGGATTCCACACTCTGCACCTGCTAATTTGTGACCCCAATCACTCTTCATTGAAATACCTTCGATCGTGCAGCGTTTTCAACTCTTTCGTGCGCTTCTCCTCGACCTCTACCACTTTCTCTGTTGCGATCTGCGCTTCATTCCCAAAACTGAGCTCTCGGGAATCCAAGTTTTTTCCTTTATCAGGAATCAACCGACGCTGCAAGCGCCCATTAGCAATCAACCACCAAAAACGATACCAAGCACTCAGCGTTCTAATAGATTTCTAACTCAGTTGTATTGGATTCAGTGTTTTACATTTCCTAAAATTCCTTGTATTGTTGTCGTCCAGTTTTGCGGTTATACTTTTCTTGCTCGATTTGTCATCTGTATGTGCAGTAGTTTATTTCTTAGCATCTCTGAAATTATATATATATTCTGCGTAATCTTCCCACCCCAAGGTAAGGGGTGAGCGGAGTATTATCTTTCTTTCGTTGTTTTTTGTAATTCGCCATGGCTAAGGTTTTTCAAACCCCAACCAAGAGCGTTCTCCAATCCAGCAGGTGGTCCGAGAGGCTTCCGCTTAGAGACCAGGCATCTCCCGACTTTCTGTCTCGCAAGACTCCCAGGAAGACACCGGGATGCCATGTATGTCTACTGTTAACACCGTGCAGACCAAAGCTCAGAGTGCCACCCTGTTGACCTGCAATATAGGCGCTCAAGAAGACTCTACTGTTCTAGTCGTGTCATTCTTCCCTGAAAGCCTTCACACTGACATCGCACACCCTTTGTGTATTCGCAGAACGATCGATTCATCCCCACCAGGAAGAACGTGGACCTAGACCTTGCAAATTTCTTGCTTGCCAAGGAGAACAGTGTTGCGGCTTCGCCTAGAAATGTAAGCGATAATCATACGTCTTCCAGCAACTCGAAGTTAATTGATTGGACTCTATTTGTTAGAAATCGACAGGGGATTTAGATTCACCTAGCCTCCTCTACGTACGCAGGAAGAATACAAGAAGCAGTTGGCAGGTAACATGCTGAGAGAAAATGACGGCAATTCAAGGATCTTGTCATTCAGCAGCAAGCCTCCACCTCCCCCTGAAGGTTTTGAGAATTCTAGGAAGGCCCTGTACACCCAGAACATTACTAGCCCCGCAAAGGCGAAGAAAATGTTTCGCCACATTCCTCAGGCTCCGGAGAGAACCCTTGACGCTCCAGAGCTTCTGGATGACTACTACCTGAACTTGCTGGACTGGAGCTCAAATAATGTAGTGGCAATCGCTCTTGGAAACACAGTCTACTTGTGGGATGCGACCACCAGCTCAATTGAAGAGTTGATGACGGTGGGCGATGAAGGCCCAGTTACTAGTATTTGCTGGGCACCGGACGGGCAGTACATTGCCATCGGCCTGAACAATGCTGACGTTCAGCTGTGGGACAGCCATTCATTAAGACAGGTCCGGTCCTTGAAAGGACACTGTGCTCGCGTCGGCGCGCTTGCTTGGAATGGCGGCCCAGTCCTCAGTTCCGGAGGACGTGACAACGTGATCTTCAACCATGATGGTAAATATTCCGAGTTCTTGCTGTATGGACAACATCATTTTAGCAGGAAGGTCGCTATTGGCAAGATTGCATTGTTCCACTTACAGCATGTTCAAGTGTCAAAATCCTGAATAAAAATTTGTCATTCTCTTTACAGTAAGAATTAGGGATCACATCACGGGTCGCATGACCGCACACGAACAAGAAGTGTGCGGCCTGAAATGGTCTCCATCGGGCCAGCAGTTGGCTAGCGGAGGGAACGACAACCTGCTGCACATTTGGGATGCAGCTGGTGCATCTTCCCAAGGACCGAGCCCATACCTCCACCGCCTGGATGATCATCAGGCAGCTGTGAAAGCGTTAGCTTGGTGTCCATTTCAGGCAAACCTGCTAGCTTCTGGCGGTGGTACCGCGGATCGCTGCATCAAGTTCTGGAACACTCACACTGGTGCCTGCGTGAATAGCATTGACACTCAGTCCCAGGTGTGTGCCCTGCAGTGGAGCAAGCATGAGAAGGAAATTCTTAGCTCCCATGGATTTAGCCAGAACCAGCTTTGCCTATGGAAATATCCGTCCATGGTGAAGATGACTGAGCTTACAGGACACACCTCTCGCGTCCTGCACCTTGCCCAGGTAAAATTTCTGTGAATCGTGACTGTAGTTGTTGATACGATTTGGAACTGATTCTTTGAAACTGTGATGGAAATTGTAATTTAAATTTGAGGGGGAAATGCTAGTTGCAAACCTTCATTTAAAGGTATAGAACTCATTTCCCAACTTCGCCATGTCCATATTTGCGCAGAGCCCAGACGGATACACAGTTGCCTCGGCTGCTGGAGATGAAACTCTCAGGTTCTGGCAAGTGTTCGGATCTCCTGACACGTCCAAACTTCCCGCCAAGGTGAAGATAGTTGACTCCCGCAGTGTCCTTCACTCCAGGAACATTCGATAGATAAAGTAGAAGCGATTGCGATTCATCACTTGGATAGTCGTGAGCGGCAAGCAAGCGGCGGACGTTGCGCAGTCAACGACATTTGAACTGAGAAAGCACGAAAATGCACTCACCATCACACACTGCTGAAAGGTAAATTTGGGGATACAATTTTTGCTTGTAGTCAGAATTCATCCCGAGTACATTGAAAACTATTGCGAAGTAAAAGGAGGATTATCTGATGAGATATTGAAATATGTCAGCAGAACCCAAGCCAGTGCTGTTTATCTGGATGATATCCAGTTAGTGCCAAATTGCACGCTAGCAAGTCGCCAGTGGCGAAGGTAAATGAGAAACGATCTCTTGCAGATATATTTATGCTTTCAAGTAGCTCTTGAATACCTTAGATGTCTGTTGAAAAGGAGTGTTACCTCACGAACATTATCTGTCCAATGTTGTTTGCAGATTGTTGTACAATGAACAGGCCGAGTTGGAAAGCCAGAAGTATAGGCAAGCATCGACGTAAACCCTCGACCAGTCAGTCTGACTGCCAAAAATCTTGATTATGTGTAGTCAACACCCAAGAAGAATCATAAAAATTATATTCCATAGCCATGAAACGTGGCCATGACACATGTCAGATCGGTTAGACTGTAGATGACTGTGTCGCATAGGTTACTAGTCCATAAAGCCTGTCACATGTTGCGAAGTACAATGCTGTACTGTATCACCATCTGCACTGAACGAACCCCATCCCTGGATGTACCAACCGTGCATACGTCCTGTACTGCGTCGATAGAACGGTTCCGCCATTACTCGTCCAGATATCGGTCTGTTCACTGTTTCTCCTGTCCAGCCAGTCTTACTTATCTCTCTGACCTGCGTACAGGCAGATGTGTGGAATAAACGAAATACCCGCAAGGGGGGGCTCGCAATTGAGACCCAACGCTGTGTCGGAATGTGCCTGAATGGATGAAGAATGTTTTGTATGATGGTAAATCAAAATGGTTAACATTCCGCGAAACCCTTCGGTGAAATATCGAATGGAAAGGAAGTAGTTATTTTCTACAACACTACACATTTACTTTCCACACCAATATACTCATCTCCCATACCTCCCCAAAATTGTATGCAATGTACACTTTCTTATATAACTGTACATATAATAAAATGTACATAAACGTTAGGCCCATCTTCCCGTTTAGTTTTATGTGCTACAGATATTCAACTTTTATTGCAAGATTTTTCAGTTTCACATCACTTTTTTTAACTCTACTTTTCTCAGTTATATCATATACTGAAGTATGTCGAACTTTTAACACCTCATCTCTTCTCTTCACATTCCAATCCATAGTACGTAGGTAAGGAAAGAATTTATATCTTCCGCATCGCATATTTTTCCACTATATTATAAATTACACTACTATTGTTTAGTGTATATTATAAATAGGTCTTCTATATACTACCTCCACTATATATATTAATACAAACATTACAATAAATAATGATCTAATGTAATATTCCAAAACTGTCACCATAAAATTGCATATGAATATGTGCGAAATGTTATGAGAAAATAATTATCTATAATGTTCCAGAACATATTTATCAACAAATGTACAAACCCGAAAAATAACATGTACATCACTTTCTTCACTACCATTGTGCACTCCGAACATATATAACTTAAAGTGCATTCTCCAAACTTTTTTCACAAATATGAGTATGCAAATGTGAAATGTACAATGTGCAAGGCTTATTAGTCTATATCTATCTGGCGTTTATTACTACTCGTAAAACATTTCCTAAACCATCTAAGCTAATACCATAAACGCCATATATTAAGATACTTCTCTTTGCCCCGAATACTAAACTGTCGAAGATGATCGGAACACATTGAAATATGGCATAGACGAACTGCACATAAAGTTCCAGAAGAAGCATAATTTTATCTATACGTATGAACCTATTTGAATCAAACAAATATCTATTCGACGGAATGAGAGGACAAAACCTTTCTTTTGGCCACCTCTCCTTCCATGTTTTCATGAACTTCAACGTATTACTCAAATCACTTCTCGTCTTGAACTTCTCAACCGCTGAATAACTTACTAACCAGTACACCGACTCACCACGTCAGACAGCTTATACTATGGGATTAGAGTTCCCTCTGGAGGATAGAAGAAGTTTTTCTGATCCCTACGCAGAAGACGGCTACCACAGGAGCTGGTGGGAGGACAGGAAGAGACTACCACTCATGACAATCCAGCAGACCGAAATAACTGCCTAGCTCAACTTCGGAAAAGGAAAATGCTCAGCTCTTGACCTGGGGTTCCATCGGGATTAATCAGGTGCAGCGAAAGCGAATCTGGAGAACGACCACATGCTCTTTCGTACCGTGCGCGCATGTACATTATCTCCTGCTCTGGCATCATCACCTTGCGCTCAGGCAAAGGAATGACTCCTGCCCCCATGCTCACGCTCTGCATGAGATTAAGAATTTTTCGATCTGTCTCAGAACTGAGCCTCTTAATGGCAAACCCCACCTTCCTCCCATTGCAGAACAAGCTCCAGACGGGCTCCAAAAGAAGATCCGGGGATCTGCTACCGTCTCTACAATCTTTGGAAGGTGGAGGAGATTTCTCGCACTCCAGCGCAATCCTGAGCATGCCAGAAGACATCTCCCTCACGAGAGAGTATGTCGGCATAGCAAACTCGAGCAGGAGTAGTGGAGGTCCTTTGGAATCTTCCTGGATGCACAAAGTGACTCTCCCTTTCCGAGACCCGTAAAATGTGCCTGTTACGGTGTGGCCTAGCGAAGTCGAGTCGAAGATTCCGTCGTCATCCATAGACTCGACTGCCGAGCGCCTTCTACTACCTCCACAGCATGGGGTCACCAGGTAGCGTAAAGCCACCCAAATTTTCCTCCCTGACGACAATTCGCAATTCAAGTGGGTGGGACGAGAATTTATTTCTATCGAGCCCGTCGTGCTGCCCAAATCAATCATCCTCATTCTGAAAAAGCAGCAATGCTTGAAAAGTGGATAGCGTACGCTACTCGACCACTGACTTGCGGAGAACTGAATAAAACTGTGGAGAGATCATTTGGCTATTCCCAACATGAACTCATATTCTCGAGCTGCTGAGCTTCATCTGGAAGGCAGACGCGTTGTGAGGTCGATAGAAGAACAACCTGAATTCCAAACTCACCAGCTGCTTGTTCCAACCGTTCACGTCCTCGTTTTGATCGTGCTGATTGATAGCAGCCGAACCAATCCGACTCCCATCGAAGACAGTTGTTAACCACACGCTCGTCAGCTCACAATTCTGTGCAAATTTTAAACGAAAGAATCACCACGCACGACCATTTCATCTGCTGTTGAGAACATCGTTCGACATCGGTGGGACAGAAGCAATTGCTAGCTAGATGGCGTCACATACAAGAACACGACGGATAAAGAGAGGGAGATAGTTAAGATGCTCGACGGAGCACAGACGAATCTCTAACGTAAGAAGGCAATCATGATGGCGTCTCGAGAGGGATATTGATCTAGAATCTTCCTTGACAATGACTGAGCTGAAAGAAGGCACTCGAGTGACAGGAGTCGGCCAAGGCGAGCTTCACGATCAATGGGGTAAGCGGCGATGAGCACCGTGGTTTTAATGCGACTACCGACGGTAAGCAAAGACGGGAACGCGAGGGTCGGTTTGAATTGGGGATGAGCTCGGCTCGTTACGACTCACGATTAAGTAAAGTTTTGCGAATCAGATGACGATTGTCCTTATCGTACATCGATGAACCGCTACTGCACAAAGTACATATGAAAGGTAATGATGTGGTTTGGAAAGTTTGCCTGTCAACGTTACGAGGATGGGACGCAAGCTTCTATACTGTACCGGAAATCGGAATCGACGGTTAGATGTTTTATGGTCAACGTACAGTTGACCACCGATGCAGTGAGTGCCGTGTTCTGTTGGATATTTCAAATGCTGGAGAGCGCCAAGACCAGACAGTGGCCACGAGCGAAGCTTGAGGACGAGTCATTAACAAACCGTGCTGTAGATTTAGCCCCATTAATGTACTTACTTAAAGCTGCCTTAATTGATGAACTAACCAAGGATAGAGACTCGCAAGATTTGCATACTGTTTCGAGACCTCATGGGCTAAGGACAAGAAGACTGGAGTAGCGCTGATTTTCTCTACGGTCAAGTTGGTCAAGCCTGGATTAGTCATGGCTGTTCCTGTGAAGGCAGCCACCCTCTGTGGTCATCATGCAAACATATCTTTTGTGGGAAGGCGCGGTCATTAATTTCCCCCGCTACATTTGCTCCTGATCAACTACACCTTGAGGAGACACATTTGAACTCAGAAGTTCGGTGAACGGATTTGACCACGAGACCTTCCTACAGCTATAAAACTTGTCTGAAAAGAATAATGTACGTACTCAAAGTTCCTCGTGCTGCAGCTGCTGCCGCTGTTGCCTCCCATGCTGTACATACTTAGCATGTGACAGAGAAGCCAGAAGCAGCCCGTTTTTTTCAATTAGCATTAATATGCACCCTTAATCCTTTTATATATATATATATATATAAATACTTCCCACGTACTCCGAACGAAGGAACCCTGCGCGGACTCACTCTGATTATTAATCACCTGACGTGAATCCAAAGCTAGGTGAGTAAAAATTGGGTGAAAGATATAACAAATGAACAATTTTTGGTTTTAAAATTCCAATTTTTATATCTTTTCGTTAAAACCTTAACCAAGCTCAAATGAACATCGGTATTTAAATTCATACGATGTATAATGTAATATAGTAACTTATTGAAGGTAGAAAACACATGCTTATAACTTACACATCATAGTCCCACAAGTTTATTCGGCTTCAGAGATAGTAGGAAATGATAGGTCTCATATACACGATCATTTCAGCTTAGAATAAGAAACAGAGTTACCAACGGTGGAGGTGCGAATCGTTGTCCAACTTTGTGATACCCATCTGTACCACTCAAAACAAGTGTGAAGTCATCACTCTAGAAAATTCAGACTGTTCTAATCATGTCTCCATCATGAGAAGCAATTGTAATGACCAAATAATTGCTTAGTTGGTCTTCGAAAATTAGAGGGTGGACGTTTCACCGGGATGAAGAGTAGTTTGTATCACAAGGAAAGAATGGTGAACAATTGTAAGTAGCATCTTTGTTTCCTCCTCGACGTGGACGATAGGGCCATTGCAGCTCACACTTCAAAAGAGTGAAATTTTACGATGGAGACATGAGAATCTCCAAGCCATTGCATGCAGATGAAAGCCACTTCAGTGCACTCATTGTAGCACTGTTCGACGTAGAACAAAAAGAGAAACTTTGCGCCAAAACCTCAAGGATCGAGAATGGCTGCAATGACCAAATAATGACCTGCCGTGCTTTGGTGACACTGATTACACTACAAGTAGCTTCTATATTATCACCTTGTTTTATAATTTCATAAGTCAATCATTAGCTTCCCGTTGAGAAAGAAGGAACAAGTTTTTAAACCCAAGGTTGCTTCAATCAGTCTGTCTTCGTGGATGCTGCCCTGGAACACTTCTTTCTTCTGTGTGTACTTTGTTCTTAGTAGTAGTACTACTACTACTGTGGAGGTTTGCTGTTTCAAACTTTCTAGACGTACCAATCCAATCTCCTGATCCATAGAATTCACCGGTACTCCCACGAAAAAAAAATGTGACACAATAATATAACAGTTGACTCTTCATTATTGTCCTTCTCCAATGTTGTTATTCCTCTAAATAATAACACGAAATTTGAGTACAGAATATTAGTGACAACCGTTACTGCTCAAGCATAGAATACTGATACAATTCTAGTGTAGAGGCTAGCATATATATGATAATATGGAATACCAAAACACGTGTGACCAGATAGCAGCCATGTATTACTTACGTGTTCATCGACTAGCAGGAAGATATCGTACTGCAATCAATCACTCACAAGGTTATTATCAGTTTCGTCACCATCCACGAATGACCAAATGACGCGCAGGAGGATCTCTGACTGATGTAGAACAACATTGTCCTCACGGTGGTCTCCTAATCGGAATCGCTTCTCAACACGTCACAGCTACAACTAAACCCATCCGCTCTACCTTGCTAACTACGTCATGATATTTACTATCCTGGTTTCGGGACCACGAGTACTGTCACGGTGAGTACCGATAGGCCTACAATTTTTCCAACATAATCAAAAATGTTCTTTCATAAGTGCAAAGGTAAAGTGAGAAAGAGCCTTCAGGTCCTTGCATCCCTCTCTCGCCAGTCCCAAGGCCGTGTTTTATTATGCACTTAATATACAGCCATTTTACTTTTTTTCCCCCCACGCGTCGCCCTTTTTCTTTCATACACAGCGTCCAGCCAGGTGGTGTTTTCTACTGAGTTAGAGAAATCAAAGCAGTAAATGGCAACCGAGTGAGACAGTTGGTCAGTTGTACGTTGTAAGGCGTGCTGTCATGTTCTGTACTTCACTGTATCAGAGGTCCAGGTGAGACATCCCGGCTTTACCTTTACAGTTGTTGTTCTCATGTGGTAACGTACCCAAAAGACGTCCGTGGGTGCTTACCGAAGTTACTCGGACGGACAGACAGACGGACAACGACAACACTGTACTGTATCGCTGGACAAGTGACATCAAAGATTCGCTTTACGGCCCTTCGTGGCTGGACTCGGTCACAAGTGACCCAACGCCTGATTCAGGTTATATTGATGATATGGAGATGACATATTTTCTTCGTTTTACAGTCGAGCCAAGAGAAAATAGTATTTGCTTTTGCTAGCCATAATACTATCATGATGTTGGCTCTAGGATCACACAATTGCTTCCTACAGTAGAGAGTTCCACTTGCTTGGGATTTTGCGAATACTGTTATTATGACAGGACATTTGGCCAGCTATTCCACAAGCCACTGTAGAGCGTCTCACTTCCTTGTGATTCTAGACTTTGGAGTACAAGGTAGGTTGGAGTACAAGGTGCAACCTTGTTTGGTCGATGTTTGATTTCTCTTCCACGCTAATTTTTATTTTATGTAGAAGTCCATGTTTTATTTAGGTGCCCACAGTATAAATCAACATTAGGTGCAGTGTATTCTACAACTATCCAAGCTAGTTTTTATGTTTTTATGACAATGTCAAACATTTTCAATAACATTTAAATATTTTCATGTGAAAATGATAACAAAAGTGTGTAATCCTACATGAATAGGTTCACACATTTCGTAGGTGTACGACCTCATTCGCCAAAGTAGAAATCAAATAACTACACTTATTACCTTTATGCATATGAAGTGTATTTTTTTTACATGTATTGATTATTTTTCAATATATTTTTTCTTGAATGGAATAAAGTCCCATCCTTGAAATGCCTAAACTTTGTCATCTCTTCTTCTTGCTATGATTTATGTTTTAGTATTGATTGTCACTCAATACTCGAATCCTTTCAGATGGTCAATTCTTCACCCCGACACCAATCATCCAAATAAATGTTTAGAGTTTCTGGCTAATGGAGCAAATGTAATTTGGACTATTTAGCCAGATCATAATTCTTAATCTGAAATGGTAACTTCATGTATGCTTGAAATAATAATCTTATATATTTTTATTTTTATTTTTTTTTATAATAATCCGCTGTGTTTTATTCAGTTGCAGTTACCAAAATTAACTCTGGTGGATGCTTGGTGTGTGTATTTGTATGTGTTTCATCGAAGTGTGCACGAAGAAGTGACATATTCGGTGACCCTCTTCTGATCTAAATTATCTAGAGCACTAAAAGACGTGTAAACTCCAAAATTCACTTCTACAAATAAGTTATCCTTTGATCTCATGGGAACGAACTTCATTTTTCTACAACTTCGACCATCCTTTGTGCGACCTTATTGTTACATGCAACCTAAAATCTACCATCACCACATGCACTCATCCAGTCTACATGTTAAAAGTCCTCTTTCACTGGGGAGAAACATGGATAGTCTAACTAGTCCGGAAATCTAGCCTCACTATCAGCAACACATAGGAGCACTAACACTCCAAACAACAAAGCACCAACACAAACAAGTGTGATGCACAAACAAGAAGCAGAGATGGAGCTATATTAATCATAAGAAACATAAATAACAATACTCCATCTCAAAAACATCCATCAAATGGATCAAACCAACCCAACCTGGATTGACATAGCCTTAGAATGGCATTTAAAAATACAAAAACTCAATTTTAGAGATCTTTTTCTCTCGAGATCGATAATCTGAAACTGATTATCTAGCTATGTAAGAAGTTGATTTTTTCAATTTGCTATCCAATGCAAATTTTTTTTTCACAAACGTACATTGTTTGAAACTTCTGCTTAACTCTGAAAATCTTTAATTCCAATTTCAGACCCCTAAATGTCAAAATTTCGCAATTTTGACATAGTAAGCATGATGTATAACGTTTCTAACTCTGCGTGACAAACTTCACATCTTTTATTATCCTATCAAATTTCAGATCAAACTGACACTATATGATAATCTGATAGCTTGTCACTCATATTTTCGATCCAAAAATTTCGAAACATCAAATCTTGGACTTCGAGCTCTTCTATCCAAAATCTTTTTCAGTCAATATCGCCCCAAGATAACTATAAGTATCACCCCACTTCATCAATTTTCAGCAATGTTTCCGCCCTCGAAAATTTCCGATTTGGATTTATACTAAAACAGAAAATATAAAAATTCTAAATCGATTACATCAACTTCAAATCTACTCTACTTCTAGATCACCATCACGAGATGCACTTTATTAACACCCTACGCATTCAACAACCAACAGATCGAAGCTATTATCGATCCAAACTCGTCAAAACACCTTCAACGCTCCAAGAACTCATAGTTCTCACCATAGAATCCAATTTGAGTTTTTGAAGTCATCTTTTCTACCCTCAAAATGTCCACAAGGACACTCTGCTCATAACCGTAGCATAAAAGAAACATTATAGTAAAATCAAATCCACTTTATGCTTCAAAGACTCCAGGCTCCCACACTAGTTACTATTCACAATAGCCATACTCTCAAAGACTCAACTTCAAAAACTGCCCTCCAAGGAGCCCTAATTCGAACTCTACCCCTTGAGCCCTATGACCCCTAATGGCAAAATCGGCCCTAACGTCAATTCCAGTGCAAACGGCGCTAACTGCACAATTGGCTCTAACTGTTGTATCTACTCATGCATAAGCATATCTAGCTAACTAGAGATGCCGCTACATAAATCGTGAGAGATTTTTTTCAAGTACATATTGATTGGAGTATGTAGGGTTTGGGAGCAATACTTAGCCAACATGATGATGAGGGGAATGAATTTATAGTAGCTTATGCAAGTCGCTCCAACAATGTAGTGCAGTCAAAGTAAATCTTTTAAAAAGAAAAATATTTGATAGCTATTTGGACGGTGGCACATTTCAAATGTTATTTTTTTGGAAACTCTTTCACTCTTATCACTAATCATCAATCATTGAAGTGGTTGATGGAATCCGACAAGCTTATATGAAAGCTTACATGATGGGTTCTTATCTTACAAGATTATGATTTTATAATTGTACATAGATCTAAAATGGTGAATTATGATGTGCACGGTTAAGTCAAAATCCATAACCAATCAAATTGACGAGACTGGGGCTCAATGGCACAATGATATACATGAGAAAATGATGTAAGGTTGGCATACATATGCCTTTTTGAGTATGTTGGCTCTTGAGAGCTATGTGATATCTCTCTTGGATCAAAGAGTGGATATTTTATTCTTGGATGTTGAGACGGAGGATAGTTTTGATGGTAAGCAGAGACATACATGATGATATAGTGATGTTGGAATATTTTCATACATGTGACTTGGTGGACATTTTAAGTGACAAGAAGCGAGATCAAGTTTTACAAAGAGCTCGGTGATTCATATGAAAAAATAGATACTTTTTGTATATGGGGAGATGGTAACATTCATGTTGTGTCATTTCCATCTCAGAATGTGTAGTTGGTCAGCTTATGAGGATTTAGGTTATTTTGGAGTGAAGCGTACATATAGTTTATATCAAAGTCATTATTGGTGGAGAATTATGCAAACTAAGGTGCATTAATTTGTGATTAGATGTATGGTATGTGATCATATTTGGACATCATTCAATGCCCCTACACCATAGTTATCCATTGCCAATTATATGACTTTGTTATCATTGGAGCTTGGATTTTGCATGATATTTGTCATTGATTATACGACATCATTGATGTAGACATATGTGATAGTTTTGACCATCCGGACAAAGTGATGAAGGTACATGATCGAGACCATTGTCATCATTTTCAAGTCAACAGTTAATTGCTGGAATGTTGTGTTGTACATGTGGTGGATCACATCACAAGAAGAATTGCCTTCAAAGTCAAAGAATGGATACTGTTGGATCAAAATCACGTGAACATTAATACAAAACATGATCACATGATTGATCTTCAGCCAAAATTATGATTAGTTAGAGTTGTCATGATAGTCATTGGAAAAGGACGAGGAATTCAAGATGGTAGGAGTGATGATAGTGGACCAATCCCTAATCAAGTGGTAGCCCCTGACGTTAGTCATGAGGTAACATGACATCTCAACTAGAGCATTTGATGCAAAAAATAACGAGTATGGCTATAGTCCAACAAAGGTCATATTTTAAAGTTGGTGCATGTATTTCATATGATGGAGATGTTATACAGTTCATGCTTGCAATGGCACAACCATGTGCAATTGGTGTGATTTGTAGTGCTACACATATTGAGTTTAGAGGAGTGTTAGTGGAGTTAGATCCACAAAGCGTGGAGGCTAGCTGCCAAGTCAAACTTCCTCAATATTTCACATTGTTTGAGGCACTAAATATCTCATCCATGGCTCATATACAATCTATTGAAGAGATGAGAGCAGAAGTCAATTTTGATGTACTTGGAGATGGAACAAATAGGGTACATCCATCAACATCGTCTAAGGTAGCATCCAACGGGTTAACTCCATCCAACAATATTGGGGACGGCAAAGCGTCTTGTTCATTCTCATGTTTTCTCAGCCAAGGATTTATTGAGATTGAGGGTGTCATCATCCCATGTATTAAGAATGGCAACCACACTTTGCGTTAGCAAAGATGATGTGTTGATTGCTTTTGATACTGTAGCACTTGTAGTGTTGATCATAGGATCACAATAGCTACTTATGGATCTTGGGAAGCTGCCACTGCTCAAATGATAGAGTTATCAACGAGGCTTGCATACGAGTTTACCATGGTGTCATCAAATGCGATGATGTTGGATAAAAGGAGTGGTATCTTCTATTTGATCATATATTGACTTGAGCTATTACATATATTAATACATCATACTCATAAAACATTATGTTGTTGTAATATATTACACATGGATGTAATATTTATACATTAATAACTTTGTTCAATTACATAACAATGATGTATTTAGGATATATTTGACTTATCTATGTTGCAAAATAATCTACACAGAGATGAATGTAAAACTACAAAAAGGTATTACAAAGAATATATTTTAAATAAGTAACAACAAAATTTTGATGAAAAATATTAAGAACATATAAAATACTAAAATTTATGAAATAAATTAAAATTAAAATTAATTATATTAATAAAAATAAAAATATTGATAAGTAATGATAATGATTAAATTTTATCATTTGTGTTTGAAATTGGATAAGTGTAATATTTTACTACTTGATAATCATCTTATTAATAAAACTAGTTTGCCAATAAATATTTTTTTCATCTTAAATATTTGAAATATTTTATATACAAAATAATATTCCACTTTAAATAAGCAAAAAAATATTAAAATAATTAAAAAATTAAAATGATTCAGCATGTGGCACACATATATTACTTAACTTAAAATTTTTCTTATAAGATTTTTTAATATATATTCAAGTTTATCTTTTATTTTATACTTGATTTTATTAAAAAAATTTATTAACATAAAATATTTCATATAAATAAAAAAAATTATAATGCCAAAATAAAAATTAAGTTAAATTTTAAATAACAATTAGTTGACATATCATAAAAATGCATGTATTAATATTTAGACACTCATCGTTCATCATATGATATATTTTTTAACCCATAAGCATTTGGTGAAATCTAATATTTATTAAATTTATATTATGAAATATGTTCATATATATATATATATTACCTATAAATAAATTTTATAACCATTTAAATTCTTTCAATTTGTAACTAATAAAAAATATTTTTCTGAGTGTAAAAATTGAAAATTTTTAATTATATGTGTTGTAGACTACAAATATTTTTTTAAATTAATCAATTAATTTTTATATATAAATTAAATATTATATATATATATATATAGCGTAAAAATAGTGTTGTCGATAGCTTGTGCATCAACTGGATCAAATATTAAGGTCACATAATCATGAGTTAAATATAATAACCAATGTAAGCAATATTTGTTTGTAAAACCTATGAGATGTAATATATGTTGGAGTGAGCTAACCTTCAGCGGCTATATTATTTCATATTACTGAAAAAAATTTCTTGGCTGAATTCGTTGGAGTGAGATTGCATATGATACTCTAGAATATATTCCGATAGACGTAATCCATGTTGTAAAGAGTATGATGTCATTTGGCATGAACATGAAGATTAAGGAACTTCTGTATTTTATTGATGGGAAGGTCGATCTACTCTATTACAAGATGAAATCAGGGCGGTACTACTGATTCTACTGATTCTATCAGAGGTCAATAGCTTGTGGAGGAGTACTCGGATAGCTTCTCGAGTAATCCCACCAGTCTAGGCCAATCCTAGGCGACAGCGCTCAACTTCACAAGCTTCCGTTCTACCCTGACTACATTTGCGGTTCGACAATGAACTCTTACAACAGAAGAAGATGAACCTTCTAACTAATGCTACTCCTATATATACAAAAAAAGTTAACTGCTAAGGCTAACTGGTTTGCACCGAGCTCAGTCTACTCTCTTCTCGGACATCCTCGACACCTGTCGATTCGAGTCTCCATGCGAAAGCATCAACACTCACTTGCAATTTCCGGAGATCCTCTACAATCTCTCGCATGTGAATTTGAAGTGACTCCTTACGTTCCCGACCCATGGCTTTATACATTTTTTTCTTTCTTGCCTTTAAATCGGCAGGAGAATTCATTACCACCATGATCCTCTTTAGCCGCCGGATCTCCTCATTATCACACAGCGCAAGAAGGTAGTTAGAACATTTACTTGCCAACGCTTCTAATCTCCTAGATCGCTCAACATCCACCTCTATGAGTTTCCGCTTCGACTTCAGTAGTTGCCGCCTCAACTCATCAATTTCTGTGTCAGCAAATCTGGCATCTCCTCTTTTAGCTCTGCATACTTCCTCATACGCCAATTTCAATTGTTGATTCTCCTTTTGCATGGCGGATTTCTGGTTCTCTAACCGCTTTATTGACTGTTGAGTCACCTTCGTCTAGTCTTCCTTACCTTGCATTGCATAGTTCATGGCCATGATCACTTCCATATATCCGTACTCCTGGGGATTCCACCCTTGGATATAGCGGGACCCTAGTTCATTCAGCTCCATGAAGACTGGTATTGCCATTGTCTCGATCTTCTTTGTCAATTGGAGGTACGAAGAGATTGTCTCTCCTCCTATCTTAGAAGCTTTCATCCTCGGCCACGAATTCTTCAGGATGGAGCTCGGCGAATACGTGGCTTGTTTTTGATTCTTCTTCTTTACCGCTGGCTCTTGAGCTACTTCCAAACTAGGACTTCTCTTTCTTCTGAACTCTGTTGCTTCCATGCGTCCTCCCTACTGACGCCTCTATCTCCCGAATAATATTTTCCAAGTTTCCCAAAGATGTGTCGTCTCTCGTTCGAACCCTCTTCAGTTGCAATATTACTGACCCCATTGAACCTAGACTCTACGTCGATCCACTGCTCGCTGCTTCCAACGGAGGCTTGGTTCTAGATTCCTTTGCTCCCAAGTGGTACTTTTGTCGTTCGTGAGGTGTCAACCAACCCATCCTCAAATACATATGGACTAGACATGAGGAAATATACACAACCCATTTTTTCTCCTGCACGCAGCTTCTCCCCCATTGCCTGTACATTGCAAGCAAAGATCTCCCCCCAATCGACTCTAATTGATCCTATCACAAAACCTTCGACAATCCTCACCTTATGCATGCTAACATAAGTAGTTCGCTAGGCCAAGAAGAGCTGGTTTAAGGTGTACATTATCTTCCTTCTGAAGCCATCCTTGATAAGATCAATCTTGTACCTGTTCGTGCACTTTTGCTCCTTTGGGTCGAACCACTTTGATTCATCAAAGTTGAATCCAATGACCATAGTTGAGCCCTCCTAATCAATTTCGTCCTTCTCTTCCTTATAATCACGCCCAAGCACCTCGGCCCACAATATCGCATGCCACGAATCCGGGTAGCCTCGCCACCCGGTTGAATTTCGTTCCTTCTTGGCCCAAACTTACTCACACAGCTCCGGACACACATAGTCCTAGCGTCATGTTAAGAACACTCCTCCTAACTCTTTCAATCTCTCCAATTCGCTCGTGGTCCAATCAGGTTTTGGCATTAAGGCTCTGTATGCTCTGGATATATACTTCTGTTGAATAGGCAACAGAATAGCCTCCCTCATTCATGATCTACTCGCGGATCTCTTCTTGGTCGCATACATAGTCCCATCGCCATGCTAAAAATGGCACCTCCAAGATTCTTCAACCTCAATAGTTCATCTACAGTCCAAATATGGCTTCGGCACCAAAGGTCTAATTACCTCTAATGACATCTTCTCTATTGACAAAAATCGAATAGCCTCTCTTGCTCCCGATCAAATAGCCATTCATTTTTTTATCGTGTAAATCTCAAGAGTTCTCCTCACAATTGCTTGTCGTTACTAACTTTCATTATCCTAAACATCGAAACTTCTTCCGTTGTCTACAACCGATTCAACTCACTAATAACATTCATATTTGTACTAAAAAACATATTAGTATTCAGCATTCTTCATTTCCTTCAAATATTACACATTTTATTCCAAAATATAAAAAAACATGCTTAAAATTCCTAACTAAGATACAACGAGTATTCCTTAATACAACGAGTTGCAAACAAAGTACCATCCAAGTCCAACAACGGCAAAGAGCAATTATCAAACATTTTCTTTATTTCATATGGTCCCATCCATCATAAGTGTAGTTTTGCGAGAAATAGTATGTGGCAATTATCATAAAGCAAAGCTTTATCCCCTCAGACAATAGTTTGAGTACGCAACCGACTATCATATTTTTCCTTCTGATGCTCTTGAATAACTTCAGTCAGTGATTATGCCTCATCCTTAGATTCCTCCAACTTAGCTAAGTTCAACAATCCATGAAGTTGATTTTACTCATCCGACAACTGATATTCAACCAAAATGCGATTAGTGGAAACTTCAAATTCCACTAGCGTAATTGGATGCATCCCATAAGTCAAATAAAATAGAGTTTGCTTCATAGTAATCTTTTCTTCCGTGCAAAATGTCATAATGATATCGGAACCTTTGTATCCCAATCATAAATATGATTGATGGTAACTTTATTGAAAATCTTACAAAGCAAGCCATTAGATTTCTCTGTAAGGCCATTTGCTTTAGTATTGTATTGAATGGTCTTCCTATGCTTGATATAAAAATACATAGTTAACTCCTCAATCAAATGATTCAAGAAATATGTCAGACTATCACTAACTAGCTCGAGCAAACATCCATATTTGCAAATGACTTGAATGAAAAAAAACTCAGTGATTGTCTTCACATCATTTCTCCTTGTAGCAAAGGCTTCCACCATCTTCGTAGCATAATCCATGACCACGAGAATATATCTCTTCCTAGTTCCTCTATTGGTGAGATTGATCCCACAAAATGAATTCTCTATTTCTTGAAATATGCCAATGGCAAAATTGGCTTTAAAGGTCATCTTGTTGTATGAATGTGTCATCCAAGACATTGACAAGTATCACACTTCTAAATAAATTGGTAGAGGACTTAAGTTAAGAATTTTGAGCCTTTTTTTTGTTTTTTGGAATAAAATGTGAGATATTCTGAAAAAATGAGGGATGTCAAATTCAAATAGGCTTTGTGTATGAAGATGGTTGTTATGAGTGGATTGAATGGATTGAAGATAGAAGGAGAAGTCTTGATGTTTAGAGTAATATGAGCTAATAATGGTATTGACAAGCAACTATGCGCAGAACGAGTAAGCGTCACATGATGAAGAAAGGAACATCAATTTAATCAGGAGCAAGAGAGACTCTTCAATTTCCGCCAACATAAAAGATGCCATTAGGGGTGATCAAACCTTTGGTGTCGAAGCCAGATTGGACTGTAGACGAGCTATTGCGATTGAAAAATCTTGGTAATGTGTTTCTGACATGGCGCTCGGATTATACATATCTGGAGTTGTGTGAAAAAGTTCAAACCAAGAAGATAGCAAATACTATCGGACTGAGGGGACATCCTAATATGTAAGATACAATCATGTGGGTTGAGGCTTTAGGGAGAGATTATGCAAAGGAGAAGAATGATATTGATTGCGAGGGGTAGGCGTTGCATATAGTGTTCGACTTTGATGAGTCTAAATGATTTGATCTTCGAGGAAGGAAAGAGAGTAATGGATTCAAGAACAATTTGATCACAAATGATTTCAGGATGAAGATAATATACACATTGAATTAACTATTTTTACCGCATCGAACTACTTATGTAAGCATGCATAAGGTGAGGATAGTGGAAGGCTTCAAAGGATGATCGATCAAAGTGAGCTGGATAAAAATTATTTGCCCGGACTGTGCAAGTGATGGGTGAAAGCTCATAGCATTAGAGAAGGCAGTGGTGTATATCTCTTCATTCCTTATACACATGTATTCTAGGATGGGGTGGTTAACACCAAAGAAGAGGAAGAAGTATCAGGTCGACACAGAGGACATCTTGATGGAGCCGAATATGGATGCAGCTAGCAATGGCTCGATAAGAAGTATGGGACCTAGTAGAGAAGAAAGCTTGCAATCACCTGTAGCAGTGGACAAGGACGAGATGTCTTTAGAGGAGCTAAATGAAGTAATACAGAAGATTGAGGAGACTGTATTCATACGTGAACACTTAATGGGAAACTCCGAAGGGAGAGTAAGAAGTTTAAGTGTGGAAGAAGTTTGAGAACTTATAAGCAAGAAGCAGAAGCTAAAAGAGATTGTTAAACTGAGGAGTCAAGTATCAAAGGCATCGAAGTCTATGGTAAAAGCTTCAAAGGTTAATGGAGGAGAACCGTTTTCTTCAATGTTACAGTTGGCTTAGAAGCTAGCGAATATAATTGTGTTAGTTATGATGGAAATGAACGAGATGGGATCCTCAAGAAGATGGTTACATGGATTTAATACATACAATGAACCGCACCGCCACAGGAAGGAAGGACTAAGCCGGATGGAGATTTCAAAGCCAGTTGGGGATTGTGATGTTTAGGGTTTAGGGTTTACCCTAAACATGACTAGTGTCCAAATACTTGTGAAGATAATTAGAAATTTGACCACTAGTTAATCATCGAAGGTCTCTCCATAAGAACTTCTATGAGCTTGTGTTTAGTATACATTTGACTCTTGTAATTAGAGATAGTCCAAAATCACTACAAGAATTCCTTTGGAAATTTCTTGAAGATTTAATTTTGCTGAGAGGATTAGTGTGTATATGTTTTCACTCTTCATATTGTGATTGTTCAAAGTTGCATAAAGATGTCTAACTCATATATTCGACTTTAGATATTCGTCTAACACTTCATTTTCTTGGAAACGAATCAATTTACACTACAATTTGTCATCCCTTTGTGTAACCTATCTATTACAATTGATGAACATCCTTATACATTGTTGGCCATCAATATCCTAAAGCTAGTATCTTCTTGACTATATTACTCATATCATAGTGTACTCTAGAGCTTTTTCATGCATTCCCCGAATAACATGCTAGACTTCATAAGGTTCCAAACATCTTTGAAGAATCTTGTCTGCCCCCAAAGTAAGAGTCAGCTAGGAGGTCATAGTACTTGTATGTCAAACTACAAAATAGAGTCAAATCTGTGTTGATTTCTCCAAACATATCCATCACATATGTGTGCTCCTCTCGATGTTGTCAAGCAATAAGTGTTGTATCTAATGGTGACAATCTAGTGGAAGTGAAAATATCTTTCTTCGTCTTCTCCATCTCCTTAACAAAAAACTCAGTCCAAGCCTGATGTATCAACTGATCTGCCATCAATTGTAGTTGTAAATATGAAGTATCTAGTGATTCATCCAACCTAGATGACATAGCTCCATTAAGGCTTGGCATGATAATAACATCCTCTTCACATGGACTGTCATATGCATCCATGTTTCCCTCCAATAAATCACCAAGTAAAGTAACACAAGCACTGAAGGCCGCAACATACACCAAATCTCCACTAAGTAAAGGGCTAAAATCAATAATGAATTGCATCAATAATTGACTCACTCGTCCCTCATCACATTGCCAACATGGCCAATAAGAGGTTGTATCCTCCCAATAATCAATGCTAAACCCCATTCGGTATAACAATACCGCATTATCAAACCATCAATACATCATAGCATTCTACAAGTGTAACAACAGTACGTGATTGCATTGTGTATCTGTCCATGACATGATCTAGTTGCACTTACATAGTCAACTCCATCCATGTGGATGTATGGTGGTGGTATATCACTAGAACCTCCAAAAGATATCCAAATCTGAAATTGACATATCTCCACAACGGTCTTTCACAAACAAAGACAAAGCAATGCATCCTTATCCAACATAAAAGGTTGTGAATCAAAATCCAACAACACTCAATGAGGTCGATAATCCTTTCTTGAAGGTCCAATCAAACAAAAGACATCGCTCTTATTATCCAACATCACCGATCTTGGTGTCACCTGATATGCTTGTAAGTTGATCTCGCTAGTTGTTCCATCAATCGAGTGGCGGTATCTTGCCATGTTCCACTAGTAGTTGTTCTAATCCCATGATCAACACTACAAGTGTTATCAGTATTAGAAATCTAATACCCTCATCATATCATTTTTGCTTTCATAAAGTGTGGCTGCCAAGTGTAAAACATGGGATGATGACACCACCCACCAATAAATCCTTAGTTGAGAAAACAAGAGAATGAACAAGAGTCTTTGTTACCCCCAAAATTGCATTGAATGCTACCTCATACAATGTTGATGGCCGAACCCTACTTGCTTTATCAAAGATCCACAAAGAGTGAAGGCTGGCTGTCAAGTCATATTTTCTCAGTCGTTTACATTGTCTAAGGTATTGAACACCTCATCCATGGCTCCTAGATGACTTGGAGGGATGAGGGTGGAAACCAACGGTGATGTACATGGAGCTCCACTTACGCTCCTCTGGACTCAATATTTTATGTTGCACTATGAGTCATAGCAACTACACATGGTTGTGATATTTGGAGATAGAGCAAGTACTTGATCTGGACTTAATAGTCTATGTTGCATTATGAGTCACATAAACTACACATGGTTGTAACAACACACATGACCTACATACAACATCTCCATCATATGAAGTAGAGGCATCAGCTCCAAAATCTGACATTTGTTGGGTTATAGCCATACTAGCTATTTTTTGCTCCAATTGCTCCAGCCAAGATGTCATGTTCATCTCTTGACTAGGGGCTAGTTCTCTACCACCACCCTTATCACTTTGAACTCCTTTTCCTTTTCTAAAGATTTTCATTATAACTCTCACTGATCGTAATTCCAAATGGAGATCAAAACGTCTACCAATCATGTGACCGTGTTTGTGACAATGCTCACATGATTTTGATCTACCATGATCCATTCTTGGACCTTGAACCATCTTTCTTATCATGTGGCCCATCATATATCCAACACAATATCCCAACAACTAATTATTGATCTGAAAATGATGGACATCAACAATCAACCATAATCACTTCTGATTTGTGTTGTAGACTAGTAACGTGAAGGAGTTGATGAAGATGGTGAATCCTTGCTAAACACAATAGTCATCACTCACTTCTTCTGCATGTTGAGCTCAGTACGCTCAGCAAGACAAAACACAATGGACAACGTATATGATGTTTCCTATAGTAAGATGTCATCTCTCACTATACGTCTCAACTCTATGTTCAATATTTCATACCAATAATGAATATAATATGTCTATGTCACCCCATGGATAACATTAATCAACCGTTGCATTCAAATATATGTTTCTCAAAGACTTCCTAATCTTTCGTTGGAACTCTTGCAAACCTCTTAGCTTGTAAGTCCTCATCCCCTGATAATCTCTCCTCAATCGTGCAAAGAACTCCAAAATAGGGTTAAAGGTTGGGACCTCTGATCTCTTCCCTTCTGGCTTTCACCCTCTCGACCGAAGGTGAAAGCCACTAAGGAGATCACGAGTGCATCTTGATTTTTTAACCTCTAGCATGAAATAAAAAATACTAATGAAATGATTGATATATATTTTATCATCATAAATAACATGAGTTTAATTGATATCAACCCATACCTGTTAATAAGCAGTATAATCATGCAACTTCATATGTTATATTTACACATCCTTTGTACTATGATATGTCAATCAGTTGGTGAACAAAAAATAAGATGATATATGATTATTTTTTGACAAGATGACATATGTTATGTTTGACACACTTTCATTTGAATGTCCATGGACATTGGATATGTCTTTGATTCTAGTTTGACTATTACATGACATGGATTTCAGACATGAAACTAACAATGGGGCATTGTAAACATGAAAATAATCATGGACATTGTACCACCGGCCTCTTGATCTTAGCACCACAAAGAACATATCATGTTGATGGAGTAGATGGCTACTTCATGTTATAGGCATACCCAACAGTCAATTACAGAGCGCTTGTGAACATTGTGGGAGTGAGTTGTTGTTTATAGTGTATGTTGTGATACTATACATTTGTGCTTACAACTATCACGATTTACGTTATTGCACCCCTAATTAGATAGATGTGCATGTTGAAGGAGATATAACCGTTAGAGCTAGTTGTTGTGCACATACATATTGCATCATAACATATATCATTATCACATCACATTAAATAGATTATCATACACCAACACAATTTTTCACATTGAATTTATTTTACATTTCAAAAATATTAAGATTACCCCCAATCTTTGAATACCTATATGTCATCTTAATATCTTTCAACAAGGAAAGTAATTGTAAAATATAGATAAAACTATGAATAGAAAAAATCTGGATTGTCAAAATATTGTATTATATATGATGAATTAAATTTACATTCTAGCCAAATTTTGTTTGAATTTCACACAAGAGATGAAAATGGTATGAAATGATTCTATATATATACGGAATGTGCAAATCAGATTTTGATAATTTATTTTTTTTGCATTTGAAATCCAAATCATCGTTGTTCATACCAAAATTATGGAAATAGAAATTCATTTTGATTGTATTTTTGGCAATTTTAGTTGTTTTCATACATGGATTTATCTATTACTGATGTAATTGTGTTGTATGGTGATGAAATATATAGACTATAATTGATTAGTTTAGTGTGTTTCATACAATTACTTGGCATATTTAGATTCAATCTCATTTTGTTTACAAATTGACTTAATATGAACATTGAGAGATTATATATGTTTACAACAACACTCGCGCAACAATGTAGATAAGTACCTTTCAACACTATTGAGGGATGATAAGTATACAAACTGTACATTACAAATTTAATAGAATATGAGCTTTATGAAGGACATTGGTGTATAGATCGATTATATATCTCACGTTAATTTCTATAACCTTTCGTAAAATTATTGTTGTGTTATATTTTATATCTATAGAGTAATTTGGGCGTTAGTATTTAAAATTGGCTGTATACCTCAACTTGGAGAACGGAGGGCCACAGGCATTTCTGCTCCAATTCTAATAAAACAACGAAGTCAATGAGATGGGAATAGATTCAATTTACCACAACAAAAGAAGAATTTATATATAGGTTGAGAAGAGGAGGGGAAAGCTACGGCTTTGGTTTTAACGGTTCTTCGTGCTGAGCACAAAACGCCGCATCATCTGATGGTTAATTTACATCAAACAAATGTACACTTCATCTTGGGTAGAAAAAGGAGAATTAAACGATTACGTTACATGTAGGAAAGCTGAGCAACAGGTGACAGCTGCTTGATTCTATCGAGACTGATCATTTGCACGTATGCAAGTGATATGTACAATTAACATTATGATGTGCCCCACCCGAGTCCACATTCCTCTACATATCACTGTTTACAAACCTCCATTTGATTTGTCCGGACTCCTCCTCTTGGTGTGTAAAGTGCATGAGATCTCCAAGCCTGAAGTGATTGAAATTCTGCCCAAGGTCACGTAATCTCTTCGTTTGGGCTATCTACATCTCTACCAACACAGATTTTGAAACTGATGGAAAGCCTCGCAACTTTCACAGCATTTCCAACTATGCACCAACTAATCACTCAAGGCCAAATATATTCTCCCACATCTCATCCACTAAAGGTGGGCGAATTATCTGTAGTTTACGATTTTGGATAAATTTCTCCAACAAGCTTAAACAGACTTAAAACCGCTGTTGCGTTTCAAAACCTTCAGAAATAAAATTTAGATCTCATTTAGTACCAATCTTCTAGAATCCTCATTGATTCCTCTAATGCCGACTTTTGGATACAAGCCCACGAGGAAAGATGAAATGGGCCGTCTTTGCTATCCTAAGGAGCACTTGCAACGTCAAAGTGCGTATGGACTTAGTGGAGTGCAGATCGTTTTTTGAACGTAGGAAGTGACAGAATCATGACGACAGATGGTAACGCACAGAAGAACTCACAAGACTCTTTTGAGGAAGATACTTTATCCTCGTAAGGGGCGGGACGTAGTTACCAAAGAAGACAGAGACCTCACAAGTTTCCTGATCAAATTTTCCTACACAAAATTTCTCAGACCAACCTTTGGTGTCACAGAGAAGGGCCTTCATTCTCAGCTCAACTTTGTTGCAGCTTCTCTGATCTAAGAAGGTGGTCCCCTTTTCTCGCTTGCACAGATTACACCGAGTCCGGTACACGTCTGGGCATCCAAGTTCTCCACTGATGTGCTGTAGACTTATTTGGCTGCATCAGCTGGCAGCATCATTGGATACACCTATCATTAGATTGTTCACTCAGTACACATGTAAGAAGCTCTCCCAAGTCCTCTGTTCTAGCGAATCCTGTTCCACTGACATGACTCATGGTTCTGGAGCGAAATAGCCGGTTAACCTCTCCGTGCTGTGGGGAGAGACAGAGGCAAACACGACATTTTCTCCTGTTTTAGATGACGTTACGAAAAAGTAAAGTTTAGGCAATATTACCACCAAAGCATACTTCGAGTTGACTCATGTCACCACAAACTAATCGGACATTTTGACACAGCGAAAGTTCCAATATTTCCACCTTTCCGAGTTCTAGCTTTCAAGCAGTCAACGGCTGATCAACTAGACAAACGTGAAATGAATAAAAAGTTTGGAGGAAATACCTGTCTCCCCTTCGGAGGTGACACCAGTCATTCTCCTTTGCCCTTCAACAATGCACGCATACTCGGCAGGTGTGTGAAAAGAAGATTGAAGACATCACAAGGTTGCTCTTCTTTCTTGCTCCAAAATACGGAACTAATGGATCCCTCCTACGATCGTGTAAAATATCCTCTTCCCGAGTAAGCCAGAGTAGAAAACACTGGGAGATGGACAGATGTGTGAATTTGACAACTGGACACAAGTATCCTAATGAAACCCTTCTGTAGCGGTGCCAGGCATACTAAGAAAACGTTATCTTCTTGTGGGCGTTCGTGACCATTATCTTCCTACTGGTTCTGCCGTTTCTAGTAATGACTTCCTCGGCTTGTTCCCCTTTCTGTCGATTTCTGGCCTTGGCTTCACTGAACCACCGTTTATGTTTGTTGTGGCCATTACCGGCACCAAAATCTACCTCATCTCCTTGAGCTGAGTCACGCCCGTTGCCCACGTGACCGAATGTAGGATCATCTTCCAATGTAATTTCACCTTCCTCATGAGAGTCCTCTCTTTGGTGTCGCTTAGATCGCTTATTACTTCTATTAACGTGCGTGGACTGCTCTTCTACATCTTCTGACAGGTCGATGAAATCTCGTTTGGACACCTTTTGCTGTTTGGAACTTTTCCCCTTTCCGAGTGGCCCGAGCCTTTCCTTAACAGGTAATTTCAATTCATGGCTGCTGCTTGGAACAGGATCAGCAATGTCCGACTCCTTCCTGACCTTAGATTTTCTACCCCTGACAGAAGATGAGCCTGGGGTATCGTTAACCTGTGATACTTCACCCCTCTTGCGCTTGTGTGTACGCATAATAGCAGGTGAAGGTAAAGAATTTTCTTTGGAGATTTTTTCCGCCCGTTCCTTTGCACGCTTTCTTTTGCGAGACAGCTTTTCCGATTCACCACCCCTAGGGAAGTCTTCATCTTCATGCCACCGGGATCGACCGACGACTTCTGGGGTCAAAATTCCTTTCTCAGTGGAGACTCCAGAAGAAGATGGGTTCCCTGACAACTTTGCAGAGTGCAACCTTGGTGGCAACTCCGGAAGAACGACATCTCTTGTAGTCAGTACGTTATCCATGCGTACGATGCGTCCCAGCAAGCCCACGTGCTCAGGAACATCTTCAACTTCCAACTTTGTCAGCAAACGATGGGCTAGTACAAATGCCGACCGGACCTGGTTAGCAGCAGTGTAGCATAGGTAAGCGAGCATCTTTACTTTCCAATTTTAGAAGCAGTTTCAGCCATGAGCTCAGCGCTCTCCAAATGTAATCATTCATGTTCAGAAAGATAGATTACAAGAGATAATTACTCAACGCTGTAATCACAGGAAAGCTTGCAATGTCCAGTAGCAGACATCCCACGTTTAGCAATTACAATCCTTGGCAAGTCAGGGAGATTGGATTAACTTACCTTTGTAACGTTGTAAGAATTCTTGCCAATGTCATTGTCTGGTTTCTGTGGACGCAAAAAAAGGGTCATCCATGGTCCACAGATTGGCATAGACAGCCACATCTCTAATCAGGAGCCATTGGACCTTAACTATGGTATTTTGAAATCATGTAAAACTCAATATTGCTTACCAGCCTGCTGCTCACAAGAGGCAGAGAGTGAAAACAATGCTTCAACATCTGAGGTACATCAGATCAGGTTTGTTAAGCAGAACAAAGTCCTGAAAGATACGAACGACATATCAAAATACCTGAGGGTCTTCCACAGAAAGAAGGAAAGGCCGACCATTGTCCGCAAAACTGCGAGAAGCAGTTAACACAAAGTCAGCCCCCCACAAACTGCCTGCGTACTAGAACAAACGAAACATCCCAAAGCAGACCTGGACATATGATCAAGGTTTACACCTTCCTTCCAGTGGGTAAAGAGTTCAAAATCAGGGCCTCGTGTAAAAATGCTTCTTGTTCTTTCATTGAGACAACGGCACTCTTTTCACCGATGTTTGTAATGCATTAACACAAGTAACAGAACGTAGCAGAAACATCTCTACTTAAAGATCCTTCAAATTCTCCATAACTCAATCATTAACACTTCTCTGAGCCAATAAAAGCTGCAAGACTCACCCACGAGACCTCTTACAGAAAAATCTTCCCCCACTTCGGCAGGATATACCTACATCTCTTACATTGAGAGCACGTCCATAGAAGTCAAAAAAGTCGACCTGCGACCAAAATACACGTTTTCCCAAAGGATTGAGCGCTGCATGCTTTATGGAAACAGAAACAATCAGGATCTTGCAGAAAATCTCAAAACATACTGCAGTTAATTACTGCTGCGCCAGACCTGCTGTTTATTACAACAGCTACTCGCGAAACCTCCACTCTTTTGGACGATCGTTCACATAACTACTTTCCTGTTTTGGCCGGTCACATCTCAAGTGAATAATACGTAAAGCATAAGAAGTTATTTACTAAGAAAGTTCGTCCAAATACACATCCCTTCGGCATAAGATGTCATCTTGGAGCTTACCAAAAGAACTCCTAGATTATTTTCGAGCGGACAAGGTTCACCTCGGCTGTTAAAGTTCTTCCGGCTTGGGTGCATCTGCAAGAGTGGACAAATGTCAAACTCAATTGAAGCCTCCTCAACATTGGTTATTCAATTTAAAGCTCTGGTGCTATCATCGTGTAGGAGTGATTACACACGCCAAAAAAATTGCATAAATCATGCAATTTCTGTTCATCGAATTAGCAAGTAATGCATCCAAAAATCACTGCTAAAGACTGCAGAAAACTAACCTGTAAATGAGTGAGGAGCATCACGAGTAATGCGTACGACCCGATTCCACCAGTGTAGACCTGAAGTGGAAGCCCATTCCTCAGAACCGATTTTTTCAATAAACATGCTGAATTCGGCACGCGCAATCATCAGTTTTCCTAAACATGAATAAACCGTATTCTACATAAACCCAGAGATCTACCTCATTAAGTTCTCGCTGTTGTAAAAATATTTTCAGCACCATACACAAAGGTTTCAGCGGTGGAAGGTTGATCATTGCTTCCTGTAGCACAATCCCCAGCCCAAGGGAAGAAAGAACATAAATAAGGTCACAAGCTGTACAAATCAGTGCCATATATGTAGTCTCCTTGTAATCATAGACACCGCGCACAGCCAAGATTGAAAGAAGTAGCACTGTAGAAGTCAGGAAGCATGAAGGAAGATAAAAAAAGAGTTAGGACTATTCCAGAGTGAAGAGAATCCCTCTTACAGAATATGGAGTTCACAAATGACCCAAACATACTCCACATGAAGTTTTAGGCATAAGGGTCTGTCCTGACATTCATTCATCGTCAGTCGCCCCCACAGAACAAGGAGCCTAGCTTACGGACGAACAAGATTAGTAGATGTGCTAGGATTATATAATAGAAGGAAGACTATACTTCATGCTGACGGTAACGGATAATTATCATAAGAGAAAGTCGCTTTCATTTCACGATCGTAAAAGTTAAACCGAGCCTTGTCAAAATGAAATAACCACACGTCTTTCCACAACACTGAATGAAAGACTTTGAGTCAGCCCTGGCTTGCCTCGGCCGATAATCCCCCCGGTAATAACACGTGAAAATAGCTCTCAAGGCTTAAGACTTTCAGCAAGCATACCCTGATAAAATCGGCTGCTTCGGGGCCATTCGCCACGTCAAAGCTGCACATAAACAACCAACAGGACTAAGGGCTTTCGTAAACTATAATCCAGTTCACATCACGTAAGTATCGTTCAACGGTCTTCACCCCAACTACGGGGCCAGTCAAGAAACACATCTGAGCATTGCCACAAATATGCCGGCAATACTGGACATGGCTAAGTGTTACCTGATGTCAAACGGTATGTTGCTATCTGCCTCTACAAATTTCACAATGGGCACGCGAGCCTTCCCAATTACCTGTAAGGAGCAGCAAGAAAAGCAGTCAGGAAAACTTCGGATGAAGTAATGACCGATATGGTGCTCTTGAAGACCACGAACATGATCTGAAATTTGTTTCAAAGACTGCAGTGATTAATGCAGAAATAACCATCAACACAATTCTTTGTGCGAGGCGGACGAGATTGCGAAAACAACTGTTCACTTCAACCTACCTGGAGATTCTTCACCAGATTTTTTCGATTCAAAGCTTTGGCAAGGGCTTTAAGACCATCTTGTGGTACTTGACACCCAGACTCCAAGATGACTACCTGAACCAGTTATCAACTCATTTGTCAAGATTCAATTCAATTGTCAAGATTCAACTCAAATGCAGACCTAGCAGCATAACGACGATCACTTGTCGTGTCTTTGGGAAGACAACGATCCAGAAGGGTAAACTATCGAGGTACAAAAGATGGTTGGACAAGGGACAAATCTATAATGAATAAGAAAGCCTTAGGCAGATGATATTCAGTACTAAGCCATAGTTTGTGAAACCAGGAGATTACATCAACGTCACTAGTCGGCAAATACAGCCCAGTGGCAAACGAACCAAATACTTTGACCTGGCACACAAAAAGAAGTCTTAGTGCATGAATTTGAGCGTGACTAAAACATATACGAGACATCTACAGACACACATATTATATCATGTTGCACCTCGAAAGCAATTAGTGCTGATTTTGTTTGTCAAGTTTAAGTGACCGTGAACTGAAGGCACCAGCAATGCCTGATCTAGATCGAACGTCGTGGATGTCTGAAACACGAACACTGCAACAGGCCCTTTAAGGAATGCGCAAAAGTTTGTAAGTATTATCTCCTCGCAAAGTTCAACAATAGATCCAGTTGAACTGACATTCTTCTGTTGGAATCCTTGGGGTCATCCACACAAGATTCACAACCACAATGCCAGGAAGCTTGCAGTTTTACATGACTTACCTGGCAAGAAGGCCAAATCGACAAAACAACTTCTCTTACGCGTTGAACTGCATCATCTCGTATTTTCTGCTCTCTCTCCGTTGGAGTAACGAAGTTACAAAAGTCGACTATCTCTGAGATATGCGCCATGTTACAGCAATGTCAGTCAGCCACTTTTTCACTTCAACATTTGAGAAATTTCGACTTATTTTGACTAGAACTGACTTACAAAGCACAAAGTAACAGAACACACTCCACAATGTCGTGCTGGATCCTGTAGCATAGTGTGAAACAGTGTCAGAATACTAAATGCTCCGGTTTACAACTTTCTTTCCTGTCGTTCTCCAATGATTGGTTTTCTTAATGATAGGGAAAATCTCTTGGTGACACATTCAGAGGCTCTGGACCAAATTTTAAGGACAAAGAGACCAGACCTCCGGTCAAGCCATAGTAGATGGATTCAACTTCTGCATAATGTGTTCATCCAATTTTGACTAGCTCGAATAGACACGTTAAATAGCAGTCAAACCTTGATGTAGCTGCAAAAAGGGACTTCTGAACCAGGTTCCATGTGTCGCTCCTGTACGAGCCCAGGGTGGTACTTCTTTGGGTGCCCGATTTACACTGTCTAACAGAATTAAATCATGCTCTTCCGTTATCCGGACCTGGTCTTCGGGGTGGGTGTCGACAGAATCCTCAGGTTCCAACGACAGGAAACCAATCTCCTCATCATCTCTGCTACTGCTAAGCTCCACGACTCCCATTTGCACATCTCGATTTTCTACAATTTCAAGAGTATAACTTGAAACATCTTTCAGTTCTCTTGTAGCCCTTGCTGAGACAACCGTTTCTTGCTCATAATCAGAACCAGCACCTGTGTCTCTGCTCTCTTTACTCTGAAGAACAGATGACGCTGGAGTCCCCTCAAATCCACCTCTAATTTGTTGACCCACGTTGACCGATACAAATGATGTATCACTTGAGACGACATCCACTGATTTCCCGGTGGCCGCAGAATTTGACTTGTCTTCGACTATCTTCGAATTCGATGTCTTTAAAGGAAGACAGTATGAAGGTGGGGCCAAAGATTGATCATCGTAAGCTTCTCCAAGAGGCGCCAGTGTTTCATACAAAATTAAAGGCATCTCGGTCACCTCCGTCGCCATAGCGCACCTGACACGTTCAAAAAACAGGTCTTAGAAAACAAACACGGCAAAAAACTCAGCTCTACATCGAGGTGAGTCTTTTTGAGCTCTTATAAAGACGGTACCGCCGTGCAAAATGGACACGGTGGTCTCCTTGATCTACAGTCTTCACTTGTGATAATCAAGATCATGAGTTGGTACCCACTCTTCGCCTCCAACGAGTCAGCTGACACTTTATCTGGAAACAAGTGATTGTGGGGGTGTAACCCAAAAGTATGGAGCAAACCGGTTTCTTGAAATAAAAGTACTAATACACTTGAACTCGTGGATATATCCCGTTTCCGTTATCAACAACCGAAGCTTTCATACCTTTTCCCCTCGATAGGACTATTCCCTACGTTCTTTTATCAGCAGGACAGTTGCAATGAAGTTATTGCTATGCTAGAACAGCAATTTCTACTCTTTCATCAGCTTAAGACTTGCTTATCCTAAGTTTATCTGTGATAGTGATGCTAGGATGTGCATGATGCCGCATGGTTATCGAGTTATGCCTTCGAACTCTAGATGTACCCGTTTGTCACAGACTGCGGTATTTAGGCCTACAATCCACCGTTTACTCTGAAGGACTAGAAAGTGACAGTGAAGGTTTAACGCACAGGAGTCGCGTGGACGATTGCCCGAAAGGCATCGCTATGTATGTACATGGATATATGCAAATAAGGAGAATGAAGCAGAAAAGATCAACAACATACAGTCTAACACATGTGTCTATACTCCCTCTACGTTGCTATTCTCCCCGTGAAGTCTAACTTTAAAATTGAGTCAGCCAAGAGCGCATTGGAATGCCAATAATTTGTTCATAAGAGCTCTAGAGACAGTGAAGAAGAGCTTGTCAAGTAGGAGACGAGCCACTGGATCACGTCTTCCACAGCCACAATTGTGTATTTACTAAAACCTGTCAACTCCTTGACTTCCTGTGATATATAAACTACCTGAAATTGACATCAAAAGAGGAACTTTTTACAAGAGAATTTTTCTTAAATGTTCATATCCTGATCGTCGAAAATCTTATGAATCAACGCTCTAATCCTGTTCTTAGAGACAGTAAGAACTATTTCAGTAGAGCTGTATAATCGTATTTTTGCATATGAATGTCCCGTAAAGTCGAGCGGAACCTGTTGGCTTAGAAAAGCATTCCTAAAACGTTGTCAGCACCAGAAGAATTATCCAAAATCCATGAAGTTAAAGCCTATACTCCTGCCTAAGCAAGAGTAGTCGTCCATATATCATTTACGGTAGGTGCGCAAGCATTAGATACAAGGCATAAACTAATCGAGATATCAATAAAGATTCCATTCAAGTAACTAACCTTATGAGTACTCTTCAGAGAATTTCCACGTAAAAAAGAAGGAAGGTAGAGAATTACATTGCTGGCTAAGACTATAACTATAACTAAGACTAAAACTTTCTGGAGGGTTATGTGTATCTCCTCCAGTTCAAGGTTTAAACGGGTGTACGTCAATGATCCTTGTTCTTCCGAGATGGTACTGCCGTAGAGCTTCTTGCAGACAAACACGGAGTTCTTATGACATGTATCCATATAAGTAATCACGAGTTCTAACACAATAACTGACTCTCAGGCAAAGAAATAGGTGTATCTAAGTTTACCACTTGAGCTGAGAAAAATTTCCTCCCTAACGCAGATGAAGTCAATTTAACTTGAGCAAATTTTACTCAACTTTTCAACAATGTGTCATCGCGCCTGGATCTTTGGTCGACTATATCCAGCTTGGGTATTATGCTGAGATAGCACATGATCTAACTCAACGGCTTAGCGTGCGTAGACAACGGAACAAACTGAAAATCTCATGGGGAACAGCTAGAAAGGCTTGTTATAGATCCCGGAGCATATCAGACGAACAACACCCGATCTTCACAAATCAAAGCATCCCAAGTTGTCAAGTGCAATTTGTAATTAATATATATATATATATATATATATATATATATAAAAGGTTCCAGTTCTACCTGCAGGTTAGTATTAAAATTGTTTCGCATACAGAATGGACATGTATCCTACTTGAATGCAGACTGAAGAAAAGTTCGATGCCGATGTATGTAATTGAGAGCAAAGGCCAAACAGGTGCAAATAACAGTCCAGGAAACACAAAATTCAGAATGAAATAACTGTGGATTTGGAAGAGAAGTGTTAACAGGTACCACGAAGACACCGATGAAGGGGCGTGCAAGCTTGAATTCTATGGATAATTTTATGAAATCCAGAGGCGTAGTCAACGTGGAAAGTGAGCGTGTATCGAATCCGATCCTGATACCTCCAAGATAAGTGCAATTTCTAATATACTAATAAGGGCGATACACGGGAGCAATCAGAAGTGCGTAACAAAAACAAAATTAATAAAAACAAGTACCATTTAGGCTGCCACGAGAATGTTCGATCCGGGGCCAGTGACATCTCCCACTTTGCCATCATACAACTCGGCAGCGTCATCAAAGTATACCGAGGTGCATAGGTTTCTGCCCGCATCGCGAGAGGTAGGACTGAAATTTAAGGTTAGTGACCATTCTAGGAAAACGTGGAACGGAAGGCATGCGATATTCTGCAATGAAGAAACACCGGAGAAAAATGAAATTCGGTAGTTATGTCAAGCTCGTCATGCTTAAGGACAAGTGCTGGAAGCAACCTTGACGTCCTCGTCGTGTAAGTGATTCCGTTGATGTTGGGCACTAGTTTGTAATAACCCATCCACATGGACTTCGACATCGGAACTACATGCATTTCAATCCGAGTGCGTGGGCGAATAATATTAGTGGTGATTAAACTGTAGTTTGAGAAAGGTTTCTCTCAAGTCCAGATACAGCTATCCCAGGACAGTTAGGACGAATTCTGATTACACGATACGCGGAATTGAAGCAAGTATGAAGGAGACAAAATTACACCAAATGATCTTAATCTCGGATGCAGATGTCACATGGCTTTCAATCTGCGCTATATGCAACCGCATCACTTTGCAACAAAGCTTCATCAGACATTTTCACCAACGTAAAAAGCCCGGTACTGAAACACCTGGCTTTTACGCTGTCTATCCACCTAAATTCCAAACTGCTATAGTACCAAACAAAATAAATTCAACCGAACATTCTGTAGAGCATTGATCAAATTCGTTTAAGATACTTTTCTTCATGAACAGAAAGAAGCGAAATGTCAGGTAATATTCTATGACGAATTGCTATTGTCATACCAATGTAAATTAGGTCATAAATCCCACATAATATGAGGATTGAGCTGCTTTGTCGTGACATTATGCTCCACGAAACAACTCCATTTTCAATTATGACCAACCAGAAAAATGAACCGACTCTGCAAGAAAACCTGAGAGATTTGACTTCAGGCTATCAAATGAGAAAAATTGAACGAGCAGTAGAACACATAGAAACCTCTAGCGCGTAATATCGATCTCAAAGTGGGCACTTTTGCCCCAGCTCTACCACAATTCCAGCACCCAAAACTCGAAACCAATCATTTCAGCTTGAAACAAGAGCGAAACCAGGATTTACTGTAAAATCTCTCAAATCCATCATGTCGCATAAAAAATTGAAAATATAAAACCGGAAACTACATGGAAATGAACTGACCTTGTACGGCTTCGCGTCAGCTCCAATGGCACCACACGCAATGGAATGCCGTCGTCGAAAGACTTATTAAGACTGGGCAATTTCAAATCCTGTGGAATCAAATTGCCCTGGAAATCAAATCACCGCTGCCGGTGTACAGAAAGAAAGAATTTGTCCTTCATCGAAGGTTTGGCTGCCTACCGTCGTCGTCTTCGCGAATCGAGTCGACTAATCCTGCATTGAGGCACCCAATATTTTGGTGGGGCCATTGACCAGGGTTAACACTGGTCAAACCCGATATTGGGTGCTATACTTGTGGTCTAACCCTAAACTCCGGGGGGTTATTCTTCGATCCAGTGTATGAACTCCCAGCCTATCTCACATTGCACTCAGAATTAAAACATTGCAAAATATCTTAATACTATGCATGACAGTGAACTCAGTCGGAGCAGGTATTAAAGTATGACAACTATGAATAAAAGCAAGCATTTGCAAAAATGTCGCATTATACTGCTTGTAAATATCGCTTGTAGCATACGCATCCGGGTCCTCGGATTCGAGCTTGAATAGCGTTTTAAAACACACCCGTAGCACTTTACGGCATTCCTGTAACAGGGTTTTAAGGGTTACGGGTGTGTTTTGAAAATTTTGTGGGATTCATAAAAGGTATCATATAAAACGACTTGATGGTCTTCCCATCCTTTTTGCTATTTTACTTTGTCTGGTTGATCTATAAAATGTATAGGCAAGTTATCATTCCCGTCAAATTTTGGATAATTCCAACTTCACACATTTTTTTTATTCTCAAGGTCATGAGTATTCTAAAGATACTATTTATACTGGATCTACCCGTAAACAATTTTATGGAGCCAAATAATTTTTCCGTTAACTTTTATTGTCGTGGAATTGAGTTGTGTGGGAAAGATTCCATTCCCGTAGTTTTAAATGGTTATATGTTGAAGACCCTTTTCTTTTAGATTGGAAACGATTAATATAACAAAAAGGATGGGAAGAGCCCATAAAGTAGAACATATATGAAACTAAACGGGTAGGATGGGCTAGCCTTGCATCACAATGGGAAATATGTCATATTGCCAGTGCCAAAAATATGTGAATTATCTAGGTAAAATGGTCTGTATATTACATGAGCATCCTAAGAATCATCAACTAACTTGATTGCTCTCATATTGATTGCACCCGTCAATACTTTTGTCTAAAATAGATGACATAATATACTAAAAAAAGTGATACCCATGTCGCCTAGTATAGTAGGCTCTCACGCATTCTCTCACAAACATGTGGAAGTCCACATCCATAGCTATTTATAACTCTAAGGCTTAAGGATTAGGGACCTTTTGTTGATATATACAATGATTTATCAAGTCTAGTTCAAAAGTAACATCTTTCAAATTGTGTGAATTACACTTTTGGATTGTATGTCCCCATGGCATGAAATACAAAATGAAGGATCAACATACCTTTAGCAGGTATATAATTTTATTTAATATCGAAATTGTTTTAATATTCTTGTTACATCTCTTATTTTTAACCACATCATCATTATGTCATACAATATCTATGTGGAAAAAAAAAATCAGCTCGTTGCATACAAAGCAACTTCAAGGTTCATCCTATATTGCTCTTTCATGCTCATATAATCAATGTTTATACAACCTTAAATTTGGAATGTATTCTTACTCTCCAAAAATATGTAAGAAGGTTTGAAAACCTTTTACACTTTGAATTTATATAAAAAATCAATATTTTAAAATTAAAAAATAATGTTAAAAAATTAAATTAAAATTTTGTAATGATTAATTTTTAAAATCAAAAATCAAAAAAATTTATCTTCAAGTTTATTCATTTAATACATATTGATACAATTTAGCTCATAAAAGTATATTGAAAAAAACATTCGGATATGTATGAATAGTGTAATGAAGAATAAATTCATGAATATTATTTAAACTTATCATTCTTAAATAAATAATTATTTAATATTGATATTTAAAAAATGTATCCAAAAATGTTACAGGATTTTTATTTTTAATATATGACACATAGGTTCATGTATCATATGTTTTTAAAGTATAATGACTATAGGAACTCATTTAAATAAAAAAAATTTAACTCTCCTTCACTTTTTAATCACAAATATAGTTAAATTAAACATTTAATGTTTCATGTGATTTGTATTTTTACTAACTAACCATGTGTAAGTACAAGTCACATGACTTCATAAACTTCCCATCCCTTTTGTTATTATACTCTGTCCCACATGGACTATCATCCACTTCATAATAACATTAAACATACAAAACTGAATTGTCAAAAGATTATTATTTATTATTTCAAATCTAACATAAATAATAAAAATAGTGCAAAAATGTTTCACAAATATGACACCAAATTAATCTAAAAAATCGATGATTTTGAAATGTTTCACAAAATGCTTTGTAATATTGTCACCTCATCATTTTTTCAGATCATCTCTTATATATAATGGTAAATATGGTTTAAAATACATATTTTGTATCAATCAGTTTCAATACAACTTTCAAATATTCTATAGTTATGAGACTAGCAAATAATAATTATTGAAGAATTTTATGAGTTTTTGATTTTGCTAATTTTCTTATATTAAATTCTTGTGTGGTTGTGCAAATTGATTTCAGTTTTTAAATAAAATTTGAAATAATATATCATTAAAATAATTTTTTTATATAATATTTTTGATAAAAATAATAGAATATATTAATCATCAATAATAATCAAATTTGCATGCAAAGCCAATGAACATTTACAAATGATATAAAATTTGATAATTTTATGATTAAATCATAATTTAGTTTTCAAAACTAAAACTTTAACCAAAATTATTCATAATGATATTGAATTATCAATTTTTCATATTATGTTGAACAAAATTTCAAATATGATAAAAAAATATGATTTTTTATTAATTAAATTAATTATGTGAAAACAATTTGAAATCATCCATTGAAATATGAATTCGGAGCTTATTTTTAATTAATTTCCGTTTTTTTTTCTGTATAAAATTTAAATAATGATTGAATAACAACATTAATTCTTATCTTATAAAATATTATAATTTTTATAATCATATAAGTTAATAATTTTATGCATGTCTAACTCATTTTCATAAAAATATTCATTTTTGTATGACAAACAAAAAATAAAATCATCCTTGTAATATTAGTGAATATGAGAAATATATTAGTTTTAATATTAAATTATATCAAACTATATAATGTTATTTTTGTGTGATTAAGTAATAATTTTTATGACATCATAAATTCATATAAATATGCAAATATTTTATAATATAAATTATATTACAAAATATTTGAAATATTTGACCCTTATATTTAAACATTAATTTAAAAAAACCTCATATTAGTTTCTTTTATGCAATAATACTTTTTTATAATTTTTATATTTTATATGATATTAGATTGAAATTTTAAAATTGTGTGATGTTTAAAATTAATGTCAAACGAAAATCAACTATTTTATATCAATCAAACACTAAAATAATATTATTTGATTTATTTATTGTAAGATGACCAAATTTAAATATGTAACTATAAATAATAATTTTATTTTATAATAATAATAATATATATTTTATATTATAAAAAATCATTGAAATTTACTTAATATTGCAGAATAAAAATTTAAATTTTATCAATTATATATTTTTAATAAGATTATTGAAAATTTTAAAGCTATTTTATTTAATTCAATATATTACTAATAATAAAACAAATTGAAGTAATCAATATATCTATCACCAAAGATGGCCAAGCCTTGCGGTTTTGAATCCATAGTTGGCTTTATTTTGGTGTTGGCTTTAACACCAAAATATGACATCTATCATAGGGAATATGGATATTTATACTCTATAACTAGGAGAGGTGACCACCAGGAGTATTCTTTTTGCAGGTATATCCTAAAGAAAGTATATACTAATTTAAAAATAGGAAAAGTGAACTAAACATTTAGGAACCTCAACCATTTACTCAATTTTCCTGAAGAAGAGCAAGTGGTTCCTAATAAAACAATGTATGAACTTGCTCCAACCATGTCGATCCGAGAAAATATAATAACAAAAGGGATGGGAAGATCCCATCAAATCGTACAAGGATGGAACCAAACCGGTAACATGGGGCTAGGCCCCAATAGTATCACACTGGGAAATATGTCATACATCACTAAGATATCTGAATTATCCAGGTCGAAAGGTCTACAAACAACAGGAGCATCCGAAGAAGCATCACCTAACGTGATTGCTCTCATATGGATTGCACCAGCTAGTGCCCTCTGTAAAGTAATGGAAACACGTTGCCTAAAATAGGCTATACAGTAAGCTAAAGAGAGTGATACCCCATGTCGCATAGTATGGTAGGCTCTCGCACACTCATGTCGAAGTCGGTGTCCATAACTCCATATAACTCTAAAGCTAGAGGAACAAAGAGGTGACCTCTCTACATACCTCTATACTTGGAGACCTTGGCTGCTGCCGCCGCTCCACTCACCGCCCATCGTGGAGGATGGGTGATCACCCCCTCTAAAACTGTATCTCTAGTAGGATCTGTAACCACCACATCAGCCACAGTGACTGGTCCTCCCGAACCAAATGCAGTCCGCCTCTAACCCTAGTCGCCGACCAAGGCATACCAACGCTCTCTCTCCATGTGAGGTATCCACTCTCTCGCGCCATAGCAAACACCACATCCCTAATGGCATCATGGGTAGCTATCCTGTGCCCTCCGAATGGACAACGAGTCATATGAACACATGCTGCATCTAAAGTGATACCACACTCACATGTGAGTAATGAAGATGTAGATGGATGGACCAAGCCAAGATGGAACCTCATCCTTTGTGGAGAAAGTAGCCGGTGCTTAGTAGGAAAGCCCTGATGCATGGTCGAGCCAAGATCCACGAGCCTGCACCCTTGCCCGAGCAAGAACGTAGACGAGCTCTAGTAGTACGAGGAATGGCCGGATCCACTAAGAGTGAATGTAGACTGTAGACCCCTAGTCCAATCGGTAGCCAAAGAGGAAAAAGATGGAAACTCATGTCGTACCTCCCGTGGTAAAGCATCTCTCGTATGTCGTAATGATACCTGTAAGGGAAATGATCCCGTATCGACGTCCCTCATATATATCTCCAAAATAGGTCTATCTGCGCTCACAAATCGAGAAGATAACAAAGGTACAACAAGCGCCCAACTCGCCAAGAAAGCCGCAGGTGTCGTCTCCTCCATCGATAATAAGCCTACCCCTCCACATGAAATTGGCAAAGATGTCTGTCTCTTTGCCAAATCTCCAGTCACACACTCGAATGTCCATGGTCCGATGATCAAAGGCTGTCAAACGTGATATGAATGTAGGTGAAGGAGGAACCGTGCGAACAAGATAGGTGGGTCGACGAGCAATACTAGATGATAGTATACCAAACGCCACCTGCGGATCTACTAGTACAGGAAGGTCGTCTACATGCAAAACATACTCGGCCAATGCAACGTCAAGGTAGCGTGAAACAAAATCCTCAGTCCCTACTGGCACTCCTAGAATACGTAGGCCAACCTTGCTCCAACCTATCATATGCGATAGGGTAATGAGGATTTCTAACACAGACCTGATATTTATTTAAATTTAAAAACAAAAAAAATAACACTTAAAAAATATATTAGTCTAAATTTCGTATTATTGGATCCACAAGTTTATTTTGAAGGATATAGTTTTGCAATTTGTAATTTTGGATCAATTATTATTGATATAGATATAATTTTGAAGTATTTATCGAGCAATTTTTACATATTATTGAACATCATCAATTAATCACAAAATATTCTATATCATCCAATAGACAATGCACTTGATTAGAGGTCATATAGTTATTTTAATTCATATTATTTAAAAAAGAATTATTTATTATTTATAAATTATTTAATATTTTTAATATTGAAATATTTATAATTTTATTTTATCATAAAAATTTCAATTTTTTAAACTAAAACTTAAATATTTTTTTAATATCATTTAAAATTTAAAAAAATTAAAAATAGGGTTTAAATAATTTAAAAATTGATAGAATCAAATAGCATTAGCTCTTATTTTAAGACAAAGCTTGTTAGTTGAAAACTTATAGATTTCAGCACATTTGCAAATATAAAATATTTTTTAACATATTTTTGTATATTAAAAAAATAAATGTTTTGTTTTTTTATATGTATGTATGTATACATACATACATAGACATACATAATCTCATTGCATTTAAATTTTTTAATGTATCAATTTAATGGATATATTTATGTATATTATTATTCTCTCAATCACTATGTATGCAATATTGATAAGATTCTTATGAATGTTTAGTGATTTTGAATCTTAACAACATTGATGAAGATGATTATTAAGAAAAACATAAAAAAATACAAATTAGTTAGGTTGATGACTTAATGAGTTTATTTAGAGACGCCCATAAAATAATAATGGTGAGTGTTTCTGGACATGTTGATTGGGTGAAATGTCAAAGTCAAACCTTCAAGTATCATAATTTTGTTCTAATTGAGTTTTATGTTTAAGACTTTGTAACTCATTTTGTAACTCCATCAAATTTGAATATATTTTTTGTTAATAAAATAATTTAATATAACAAATCATTGATTTTAAAACAAAAAGATTGTGCATTTTAATTTTATGCAGATGTAAGAACAAAAATGGAGATGGAATGTATAACAAACATAAAAAAAATTATGTATATACATATATATATATATATATATATAGAAGAAAATATGACTGAGGCGAGAAAATAGTTATATGAAGATTTTTAAAAATGTTGGTATATAATGACATGATGTAGGTAGAATTGTGTAAGAAATATAAAATGGCCAGCTGTTTTGTCCAATATAATTCCGTAATATTGGACAACAACAGCTTGTAGTGACTCTGAAAGCAATATGGATATGAAAATAACCTATTTGAGAAAAATATTGCAAATGGAAAGTTCATGTATCATAAATTGGGATCACTTTGCAAAGATATGAATAGAGAATCACAATATCTTGCAAATTTGAAGGAATTATAACTGTAAACTAAGTCAGAAAATTAGTTGAATAGAGAAGTGAGAAGAGTTGAATAAAGAGAATACAAGGTGTAAAGAATCATAGACAAGGAAAAAAGTCAACCCTACCATGTTAGATTGAGGTCGAATTGTTGTTTCAAGAACTTGCAAGCATTAATATTTGATTTTCAAACTCATTCATCGTCATCATGTTGGTTGTCCAGCTCATTTCAATTAGAATGAATGAATTTGTAATTTTTTTTTATCATGGTTGTGAAATTTTGGCTATGGGTGTTTCGTAAACAAATAATGGTAAAAGTCTATCACCATCTCCAAAACCATGGAGATTAAGGCTAGAACTTCTTATCGGAAAAGTGATTGCATAAGCATGGTGTAGGACACGGTCAGACAATTATATCTACCTATTTCTTGCAATAAAACGCCAGAGGGCGGAATCAAATCTCCGACCTTGACGTCAACGACCACACGCTCTAACCAGCTGAGCTATATCAGCATATAACGTACGTTTGAGCTTATTACGTCTTATTTAAAAAAATTATAAGAAGTTAATGTGATTCATAATCGCGTATATATGGTAGGCTACGATACACATATACGACTTGTTTTGTACTTTCTAGCTATAATGTATTGTTCATCCCTAGAATCACTTTCTCACTGGATGAAAGTACAATAGTACAAACATCCCGGGAAATTACTCTCAATATAAACTTCCCCATGAACGAATGATTGAGGCCTTACAGTTAACAGCCTCAATCCTTGTCGTAGAAAGCTGAGTGAGGACTTTACGTTTCTACGGTAAAGGAGTCAGGACTAGAGTTTGAACCTCGGGTTACTAACATGCTCGTGGTCAAAATTTGCACGAAACTTTGGTGGGCAGGCATTTGTATGGACAAGATTATTGTTGAATAACTTCGTGGAAAAGAGTCGCTGAAGCACTTGTTGTCATGGGCTGGTGAAGGTAAAATCATTGTGGCATGTTGTGGCAACTGCACCAGACTCGTCTACTGCTAAGAACTTACCAGTAAACTGGCTCCAACCCTACACCACCAACTAGTTATTCCAAGTAAGGAGACGGAGGGAGAGACCTTGAGAACTTTTAAGGCTGAGGAAGTCTTAAAATCCTACATGGGAACTCATGAAGTTGCTTCCTCTAGTACAGAGGATTGAAAAAGAAAATCGTATGATCGGTACTGAGTATGTCCATGTCGACGGCGAAGGAAGATCTGTTAAGATGGAAAAATATTGAAAGAAGAAAATCAAAGTAGGTTGAGACTCGTAAATCGAGGATTAGTGAGAAAACCTGGAGGAAATTTAGGATAGTAATTTTACAAGGGAGCATAGACCTCCCGGGATAAAGGAGAGTTGTACGAAAATTAAAGTGAGGCAAGTGGAAGATGACATAATATTTGAGAAAACTATATCTACTAAGGATGATAACGCAATACAAATAATTGTGTAACAGTTGATATATGTGAGTAGTTAGTTGGACAGGGGGAGTATGCACAGGTTTGAGTATGAACAACAAGCTAGAAGTAACCGGTGAGCTTGCATGTAAGGGATCCGACAATCAGGAAGACAGTTTTGAGTTTGAAGAAAGGATTTGAAATGTAAAAGAAAGTGTAATTTAAGATGGCAGCAAGGAAGAGAATGTAAGGACTAGAATCCCTGTATGCAACAAATCTGGTTCGTGTGTGGAGGAGGAATTGGGTACCGAGTACAGGTGTGTGACAACAAGAGGTCTGAGCGTAGAGTGGGATGCTTGAACTGGGGAGTGGAAAGAGCTTATTGCAGCAGGAATGAGAGCACGAGCCTAGACTCTGTATTTTTTATACAAATCTGTGGGTGAGTACACAAAAGCATGACCACAGAGCAATACTATCGCGCTAATATTGTTCAGCCTTAACTTTGAGGGTATAAAATTGATTTGAGAAAGCCAACATTCGCATAAGTATAGGCCAAACTCTGGTGGCAAAACTATACCGGTGGCTTGCAAACTCCTACACGCACTAAATTATTCAGTAAACCTGGAGGACTTCACTTCGGGCTCTCTTCGAATGCCCTGCAGTGCCCTCCAGTGTTATTACCGATAACCAAAGGGAATAAACTGCAATTCTACAAGCTAGTCGGTTTCATCCTTCTTTCCAGTTGTCGCGCTGGTTTTCCTCCGCCGTACCCGGTGTCTTTGTCTCTTTGTGGAAGCGTCGGCTCCTTCTGAGCTCGGAACCTGTCGTGTACAGAGACAATTTGCATAATAAAGAATTAGATCATGTCCAATGTTGAAGACAAGGTCACTCATACGAACTCAACAAAGGTGCACAGGTGTAACATACACTTCAGAAAAAGTCCGTATGAGATAAAGGTTCAAATAACAACAAAACTGTCATACAAAGCACCAGTTTAGATAGCAAGAGGTCTTACTTTGGCCGCCGAAGTCTTTGACTCCTCACTGACTTTCCTCTTCTTCTTCTTCTGTGATAGCGGATTTGGTCCCTGCAATGTAAACAGACCCACTTCATAATATGTTCCAACGGTGCAAACGAACTTCCGGACCAAATGAAGGCAGTGTCGCACTCGTCATTTCTCAGTCAGCAATTCCGGACTCCTTTTCTTGGCCAAGATAGGCCGAGATAAATAATCGGGCTCAAAGGGTTGATTCCAACCTTGGGCAGCTTCCGCTTCAGTTTTGTCCTGTCCTTCACAACTGGTTTTTCCTCTAATGCTGGAATGTCGGAGTCACCGGGTGTTTCTTGCGCAGTCTTGGCAGATAACGCGACTTCAGCTTTACGTCTAGCTCTATCCTCAATTATCTTCTGTTCACGCTCAGCCATATGTAATCTCTCAGCCTCGCTCATGCGAGCATATGCTACCTGCTGCGGAGACGGTGGTTCCATGATGAGACCAGTATTCTGAGCAAAGATAAGACCACCTCCAGGAACCTGCAATAATGTATCGATGTTGTATTAATAGGAGTCTAATTGCAAACCTTTGATACAAATCCACTGCGTCGTGCAACCAAGTTTCTTCGACAGAACATCCATTCGAGGCAGAAATTAGTACATAAACTACACTTATGTTTGCTGCTGAAAAAGCTGTTCCGCCATCAGCCGATGAGATGGCACATGTGCGACAGGCACAGAACTGGAATGTGAAGAACATCCAGACCTTGCGAATTCTCTTCCGAAGCTCAAAATCTTGTGTAGCAATGAAAAAATGCTCGGGATTGCTGTTGCCTATCATTGCTTCCACGCATTCCGCAGCTGATACTGTAGGTTCGTGATTGCACCTGTGTTATCCGTAATTGCTCAATTAGACTTCCATCCACTTCCTGATCACAAATCACAATGAGATACCTCAATTTTGCGCTCTTTTGACTACACCTACAATAATTTAATAAAGTTGTGATTCACCAGTCTCACCACAACTATCAGAACTTTCAATGCGATCAGTCCCAAGTAATATGTATGATAGTCGAGATAAGCTACCTACTTGGCAATATCAAGACGACGGGCTGCCATAACTGTCCCTGAGAAATCTTCACCCAGTTTTCTCAGCTCTTGAATTACACACCTGTACATCGGAGAAAGAACAGGAGTCAATGCGTGAAAGATACTGACCTCTATCTCTCAACTGAAAAGTGTTAACTCCGGTCAAGCCTCCCATATAAATAATAATGTAGATTAAATTGTACAACAACTGTACTGTTAGAGCTCCAATTAGATTCGACGTGTCCGCAATCTCACCAGAATAAGAACCTACACTACAAAAGATTCAGGTAGTGTGAAGCAAATTTACTCTAAATTACATGATGCAACAGCACTCACTAACAACAAACTAACAGTTCGTACATTGAGGATGAGATTGAACATATTGTAGACCCAAACCGCTCGCAAGGTATTCACGAAAGATTCAATCTTGTGCTTCAAATTTTTTTGGGGCCATTGGCGTTCAGCACTTCACCCAGATTCAACAGTGTAAAACAATATAAATTCAGCTTCTTAACATAAAGATGCATTCACGTCCCATGTGTGTCAATTACACATTCCACGGTAGCACAGGCACTATAAATGGCACCAGAGATCAACCTCAGGGTGTCAGGTTTCGCAAGAACCTGAAACCGTGCAAACCTAGATCAAAAGCGTCCAGTCCAGTCTACAAATCAAACTCCACGATGAAAGGTGAAGTGGATAAAATTTGGTCACACCTCGTGACAAAGGCTTTGGCAGCTGAACCCAGGAAATTCGGCAACGCATCCTGTAAGCCACCCATACGCGCAGTAAGCGCTGCGTGCACAAAGTTCCCATCGCACAAGACCTTGAAAGGCTCTCTGAATCCGCAACACGCCTTGAAAAATCTCACGTGTCTCCGCACTTGCTTTTGTTTTTTCACCCTCATCTTCTAATCCCCAGGCTCTTCCAAGTCTCTGAGATCCAGTTCCCTCCTCGTCCACTGCTTCACGTCCTATCGATAAATCTTACAATTCTTGCTGTCGAACACTCCCAAAACACAAAACCCTAAATTCTGCACAAACCTGTGGAGACCGATTGCATCCGGCAGTACAGTACTTCACATATTTGAACATCGGCCCCGACCGTCTCCCCCAATGTCGCAAGTTCCTTGAGCGTCGCGCCAAATTGGAGTCGCGACATTTGGTGGGTCCCATTAAGAGAACACTTTCAGAGTGCGCGACGTGGTACAGTCGCACGACGCTGAAAACTTCCCCCCGCCCAGCTCCATGAGACTGCGCTTGTGAAGGTGGAGAAACCAGTTAGGGATCACATCCCGGTCCTGATTCAAGCAAATTTTTCGTCTTCGTGTTGTTCCCAGTTCCCTGTGTTGACGCGAAGAGGATGTTCGATCGGCTACGCTATAGAGCACTGGAAGAGGTCGGGAAGTGTCATGATTGAGCCAGTAAGAAAGGGCGGTCGTGCAGGAGGACTTTAAGGTTGTGACCAGTTGAGATCAGTATCATAAAGAATATGGTGTTCAATTCAGTAGCGCATATGCAATGGAGGAGGGTTGAGAATTAGCGAACAATGAGTAGAAGCGCGCTATCTTCTTACAGCTGTGGTCATGGTTTTGTCTGTGCTGAATGATATGAACAGAGGAAGACCTCTCGCCGGTAGAATTGAGCTGATAGATCGAGACTGGGGAATGGGTGTTGCGGAGGAAGTAAGTGAAGTAGGCGGACGAAGAGTTGGAACAGGGTTGTGGAGAATGCACCTCCAGGGGTGGGTTTTTTACGTGTGTTGTCTGTCGATTAAACTTACCAGCGGCGTAGAAAATGTTTCATTCATACCCACAGCGAACGTCAAAAGCGGGGTGCATTTTCTTTATACGTTTGGATTCATTCATACAGTCGGTATTCATCAACTTGGATGACGCTGGTCCGAGTCGCCGACTGCTATATAAGCTCGTCAGCGATCAGTCAAAAAAACATGTCTAATTTTGCAATGTAATACATTGTTCAGTTACTGAACCCTCAATCACTTAGATTACAAAAATAAGTTTACCAAGAAAGAAAATATATAGTCATGGGCGTCGTATTATCTTCTGCAGGTCCTTATTTGGAATCTGGAACGCAAGGACTTGTCGTCATGTCTACTCTTAGTCATCTGATTCCGCAGTCAAGTTCTACATTCATTGTATTGAACTGTTGCTCCCCGCCACGGAGGTTGTGTTGAGAAAGTTATTTGCACTTGTAGCTAGACTCACATCTGCGTTTTTCTTTTCCTTGTCGTAAATGTCAATCCCACTCTGCACTATCTGGGCATTCGAAGAGCATGTCCTGTGCATGCCTCTACTGTCAAACCCATCCTTTCGAATTCTTGAGATTTTTACTCTTCTTTCCATCTGATTACTTGTTACGTATTGAAGCGGTACAACAGTCCGTTGGTATGTTTCGTCTAAAAATCTCTTCGATTTTGAACCGAATCCACGAGGTGAAGGTTTATCTTGGCCGTTCTTCGCGCAAAGGCTTTGCGCAAAGCCACGTGGAAGGAAAAGCTTCCTCTTCAGAAATGTCGAGTAAGAGCAAGAAGAAAAAAATTCACGTACCCTCTTTCCAACCATCTACAGACGAAACCAAGTCCAGTACTAGAGATGTGAAATCATGTTACAAGCTTGAGGTGCGCTAAAGGGACCATTCATCTCTACCTTTAACGCCATAGTTTGAGTATGCAAATTTTAACGTAATTGACAATCCTAGTTTAGAGCTTACGTTGACATGCAGCAGTCTATTCTTTTTTATTATCTAACCAATTCCCTTATTCGCACTCTCCGTTTTACTCAGATGGATAAAAGAGGCACAAGCCTGTCATTTACGTGGGCCCTCAAGTCGAAGAAGAAACTCCAACATAATTCTCTCGGGATCAAACAAGCAAGGCCGAAATTGCTATCTAGGTCTGTAAATCAGGATCCTCTACGACCCAGAGGTGGACCCAAGCTCAAGTTCATCACTGATCCTTCAGCTGAATCGAGTGAAACCCCCGAACCTCAAGTAAGGCGAAAATCTTTTAAAACATTTGATGTTTATTGCTAACCTAACGGACTTTTGTGAGGAAAGAACAGTCCTGTTGATAACAAACTTTGTCAATGAATTAGAATAGTGCTTCAAGTTGGTCCCATTCCATTGACACTGACATTTAACCTTCTAATATCTGTTAGAAGCGTATTGATCAGGTAAATGAGAAGGATGAGTGGCAGAAGAGTCACGCAGCTAAAGAAGCCTTCGCCCGCGAAAGGAAATCCAGACAACATTCCAGCCAATTTAGAGGATTAGATTGTATGGAAAACAAAGAGGCTATTCCGCCCAGAGCGGCTAGTGACTGCAAGGACGAAGTCCAAAGAGATCTCAGCAATTTTACTCCAGTAAAGAGAAGGAAACAAGACAATGCGAAGATCACAAAGGAGGAATTCGCAAGTAATAATGATTTTTTTATAAAGCAGAGGCGTGGCTCTCGACAACCTGTGAAGGAAACAACAATGATTCAAGCCAGATCCCTGCCAGTTGCAGTTTTCGTGTGCAACAACGAAAGGGAGGGAACTTCTCTTTTTCCAGAACCTATCAGGAATTTACAAGAAACTCAGTCTAAGAGTAAGAGGAAGATGGAACATCAGAGTATTGGTTTGCCAGAGACTACTTACTTAAAACGAGCTGCAATAAATACTGTAAAAGCTGAGGTAAGTGCAAATTTTGATGAACCCTTCTGAAACACTCTTACCTAGTAGCTGTCAGTTCCTAGGTAAGAGTGTTTTGAGCACCTCTAATGTTCAGGAGGCTTTGGAGATTGTTTCTGAAGATCAGCTACAAATATTCAAACCTGTGAACATGTATAAGCACAAAGAATTGATTTTACTTCTCTTTCAAGGATGGAATAAAACTTGAATCAACCTGGGAGTCAATAGCACAAGCTGTGAGGTGTCCACACACAACGTCAGAGTCTGACCTTAAGCGAAGGAGAACAAACATTGATGACACAATCGATTGTGCATTCCTGAATTCTACGAATGAATCAGGAGAGGTACGATACAAAAGTTTAGGATTTCTAAGAACTGTAGATCCGGAATTATTATTTTTTGACTTCTTAAATCCATCTATATGGGAAGTTTACTCTAGATTTAACATCTAGAGCAGGGCATTTTCTATAGATTTTACATGATATGAAAGTTGACTTTTCGAAATGTGTTCTTGTAGCCATTATTTTCTGATCAGTACAACCGAAGCAACGTACTCCAGGTTCCTTGCCTTGGAGAAGGAGCTGGGATTGAAGATGGCAGAGTGGAAGCAACCGGTGCTCCGAATGTCTCTTTGCTTACTGGAAGGACTTTCGAGAGGCTATTGGCTATAGAAAATGGCATTCAAGTTTTCAAAAATGAAACAGAGGTGCCCTCCATATTTGCCACCTCCTCTTTTGTCAATAATTCCATCGTTTGAACATGCACGCACGGTCAAGTGCACAGAATAGAAAGGCTCACCAGAGATTTTATAACAGGCGCTTTGTGTATCAATTTCTCTTATGCTCTAGGTCAGCCCAGATCTACCAACGGAAGGGTATCTTGCTCACGAACGCAATGCTGAGGAACCTCTGGATTCTACCAAGCGTTATCAGTTGTGCTCATTTGACAGCACAGCAGAAGACGTGATATCTCGTTCGGCACCTACAGCAATGTATCAATGCAATGATCCCGGTTCGAAAAGTACACTCGTATGCAAGGTGGGCTAAAGATCTTTCTTCCTTCGTACACAGATGACTACACACCATGTGGATAGCAGTGGTATAGTATGACGATAATCTTAAGCATATCCTCTAGGCGCTAATCACTATGATGGGCGTTTGTGTATAATACTACTCTGAGAAGTTGAAGATAAACAGTGTATACCACACAATGATTAACTCCAACTATTTTGTTGCCGAAATTTATATATATCGCAATTTGTTAGAGATACAAAACCATTAACTTCCACGAAAGTTGAAACCTTACTTACAGGGGGTGCCGTCCCCAGCTAATGGGCCCAACGAAGTGAGTGAGATAGGCTTGGGTGTGACAAGAAAACATCTATTCGAAGCAGTTGAAGAACACGGACTTCGGATCAGAGCTATTGATCTCGCGGCTAGGTTTCGTCGCCAATTAGAAACACCAGAGGTAACGGCATCATTAGATCTCTATTAGCCGAAGTTTAGGAGAATGACCATTAGTGTTGCTGGGATGAATCTGATATCGGGGTTACATCGCTATATGCAGGCCCAGGTGGCGTTCTTACAGCTTCTCAAAGAGGACTTCAAGCCAGAAGAGATGAATGGGGAATTGTTTATCGTATATTATGGGCACTAAAGATTGTCTTAATACACTCGCTGAAGAAACTCAGGGGTACATTGTACTGACTTGACGTGAATACAGCTAAAGGAGATTTGCAGACATTTTTCACGAGCTGTGATATAAACGAGACACTTTCACACATCCGAATACGGAAAGGCATTGTGTTGTTCGCCTCAATGACATCTAGATTTCGTCAAATCGAAGCGAGGTGCCGCAGAAGGAGCCACTGGATGTGATTACTGTTCTACAGCTTTTGCATACCCAGTTTGCCTGTCGTATTTCACAAATCGATGACTACCATTCTTTACAGCCATTCTATATGCATGAAGAAATACATATCTGCATAGATAATTTGCTTTTTTCAGAGAATCTCTTAACCCCTGCACTTCACAATAAATAGGAAATGTGAAATAGTCGTCCACATATCACTTTTTGCATGATCTTGAAATTGATTATGACTTTTATCATAAGATAATCAACGTCATTCTGAGTAGAATCTAAGGTAGCAATTTAAGAGTCCGGAGTTCATAGCAAGTTTTCAGTATTATCTGTGATTGATAAAAAAATATTTTGTGGAAATGGCTGGTGCAGAGAATAAGCTCTGAGCTCTGGTCGTAAGCTTTGTATAAGATCTGCGGTGATATTACTCCATTTCAACTAGGTAGATAGAGTGGTAGAACCCCTTTGTACGAATTTTTTTTTAACCGATATCGTTTCCACGTGATATATGTCCTTGTCAGTCACTCTTGTATTTATACATGTGTGTTGTGAGTGTTGAGGATAGACTTGAGTTGCCAGCGCCAAAAGTTTGATGCAATCAGTTGAAATTGCAACACTTTTTCCTCTTCTCCCTCAAGAAAAATCACGAACACATACACCCTTAATGATTTTTGTAGTTTGAAAGGTACCATTAGTACTAATGAATTTGTAAAATTTATAAATCACACTTACCTTTACTTATAATGTGGTACAATCACGATGACTATACCATGACCTCTGTTCTCATAGTTGATGACTAGCGGCTAGGATTAAATTGCTAAGCCCTGTAAAAAAATTAATCCTAACCGTAATTAAACCCTATAAATTTTTATAAGTGTTTTGCAACACTTAAAAAATATGAAAAATGAAAAAAAAACACCCTTTTCCGTACGGTGATTGTATGTAGTTTACTTACATCACCAGCGGCCAGATCATCCATTCTATTATTGCTACTATGTACATCTAATGGATGTTTTATCATATATCAGCAGATTTGAAGTATAAAAGATAATTACACGAGTGTAAATTTTGTTTCCATCAACTCAAATTTTTTCTCAATATGTAATAATTATAGGTCAATATTTTATCACATTTTATCAACAAATTATGTGCAAATTATGTAATTTTTCAAAATACATTTAAAATCTAAAGTAACAACACATATTTAAGAATTTTTTAACTCCATAAGCATACAAAATTCTTAAATTTTTTTATCTTCAAATAACAACATCATCTTTTGTTTTTCCTGATATGTAAAATTTGATTGATAATTCATTGCACCTTACATGTAAATCTATATATGCACAATTGAAAAAACCAATTGATTTCTTGTCATTGGAATTGAAATAATAAATTATATATTTACACATCAATAATACATATTTTAATGGATGTATTATAATGTTTCATTAAATTGAAAATAAATTCTTAAAAATATGTAATTTAATTTTCAATACACAATTATAATCAAGTTGTAAATAAAATAAGAACTTTCATAGTGAAAAAATCCAACATTTAATCAAGTTTATTTATATAAATATAGATTGTAATAATTTGGGATTGATTTATAATTAAACTGTTTTTGTTTGCAAATGATCTTCTGTAAAGTTTAATGTCATGAATAAAATTTTTAACCTAAAATAATTTTTATTATTTTCCTTTCATAATTAATTAAATATAAATATAAATATTTATTTATTGATACAAAATTATTTTAATATATATTTAATATATTAATTATTTTTAATATATTTATTTTAAATAAATATAATAAAAAAAAAGCATTGTAATGTTTATATGACTATGATACTTTGAAAATTAACAAGCTCAAAGATTGATTTTTTAATAAATTTTATAGTAATAAAATTATATTTTTGAAAAATAATAATTATATTTTAATAAAATATAATATCATATATTTTTTATCAACATCATTTATTGAAATAATTTATTGATATAACCATTTGAATTTGAATCTTGGGTTTAGGGTTTGAATTTGAATCTTGCACTTTTTATTGATGATATATATATATATATATATATATATATATAAATAATATGCTATAATGCATGCTTAATCATTAAAAAATACACCAAACTGAGAATCACAAAAATAGGTAAGGAGGTTAGGTCACCATACCACATATGTTATGCAATATATGGTGATTTTAGTACTTTAAGTAGCTTGTATAAGTGATACATCCAACAAATATGATTTGGATACTTATGTATAAATAGATGTAATCATTCAAAATCATATATTATTTATATTTTATATTTATAATAATCATATATTTGAATTAAAAATGTTTTATTAATGCTATATCACATATGCATCTCAATGTAAATAATGTCGATTGGTAATAGTTTATTTACTCAAAGGTTAGAATTTAATAAATGAATAAAAATAATAATATTGATGTACATAATTCAAAACTTAATCATGTATGGATGAAGTATTATGCATAGGTGGAGTAATTTTAAAGTGAGGAATAGAAAGAAAAATGAACATAAATGATATGGTTGTTAAATGTCATTTAAGAATTGGTTAGTATAAGATAAGTAAGCATGCAAAATGCACATAATAGCCATGAAGCATAAAGTAAAATTTGAAGTTAATATTGTCCCATTATATATAAAAAAAATGATTATGGAATAATTTCATTTTAAAATATATTATTTTTATAACATGCATATGATCTTTCAGATCTTTAAACTATATCTATCTCTTCTGGATACTATTTTATAATCAATGAATCCCACGATTATCCATTCATGTATTTTTGAATCTTATCATTCATTTAATATATACACAATTAAAATAAAATAATTGAAGGATATGAAATTGATATCAAATAATTAAATTAATAAATAAAGATCATAAGATTTTATATTTAAATTTGACATGCTCATTTTATGGTTAAAATCCACTTGGGTGTATATTTTGTATGTATTTCTTCCAAAATCATTGTTAAGTACTTTCACTCACCATCAAAGCTATTTTTAAATATAAAAAAAAGCCCAACTTGGGTAAAATATGTTATACCCTAAATTTAATCCTTATTTATTCCTCATCTTTTTTCTTAAACCTCCCATGAGTGCAATAGGACAAGTGTACTACTATGTGACTTAATGAGCAATGTGACAAATGAACTACCATGTGGCTTATTGAAGTCAGTCATACATATTTATCAAATAATAATGAACTACCATGTTGCTTATTGAAGTGAGTGAGAACTCACACATATAAATCAAATAATAATTCTAGGCTTTAATTCTTGACATCAGCATAAATTATTCATCCAGCCATTGTTTGCAATAAATTTGATCACAAATCCAGATCATGATGTTTGATACACAACAACAAAATTTTATTTCCATATATAGATGAGATAGTTGATTATTTCATGTAGAAAAAATATTATATGATTCTAATAGTGACTATAAGGTACATATTTATTTCACCATAACTATTATACTCAAATTTTGAAGCACAATCAATTTATTTTATATTATTTATAATTCAAATCATGATTATAATAAAAAATAATAATTTATTTACATTTCTTGATCATTTAAAATTTTAGTTCTTCATAAATTTCTATATATTAAATAAAGTTAAAGTCTTTATAAGAATATCACTGATGGATACATATATTTAACAAATTTTTAATTAATGATATCTAAGTTAAATCGTAAAATATAAATGATAAAATTTTAAATATATCAATAAAATTATTGATGATATAAATAATAAAAATATAATTTTATTCATTTTATAGTAAAAATATCAAATTATTATGAATCATAATGTAATTTATAACATTTATTGTGGTTTGAAAATTTATGAATTTTAAAAGATATTAAAAATTTTGTATGAATATTTAAGATTTTTTTTTAAATAATCATACATAATGCAAATAATAATAATATGATATGAATAAACTAAAAAATATATGAAAAATATATGCGATACAGTAATATATTGATAAAATTTGATTTTAAATAAAATTACCATTTGATATGAATAGTTTACACTTATAAAATATAAAGATACAAAATAAATTTTTATAAAATTAAATTTAATATAAAAATGTTTGTTTTAGATAAAAATGAAGAGTTTCATTAAATATTTTTATAATAAAATTAAAAATATAAATTTTAAATGATTTAATTGAAAAAATATGTCATTTAATTTAAACATCAATGTATGAAAAAAATTCATCCAATTTCAATAAATATTTTTTAGAAAAAACTTAATTAGTCTTAAACAAACATTCATAACTTGATATAAAAAATACGAATATATATTTATTTGAATCACAATAAAGAACCATAATATTTTTTATAACATGACTATTCAACATCAAATACATGTATGATGAATATTTGTATGATTTTATATGCTTTTCATTAAAATGTAAACATATGATATGAAACAATAATTTAATGTTTTTGATGAATATTTTTATTTTTTTAAGATTAAAATTATTATTATATAAAAAATATATTTAAAGACATAATAATCTATTGAAAAATAAACATATTTTGTACCTTAAATAATTTGAATGTGCATTTTTTTTCTCAAATGATACACAATCCTTAATTATTTATGATAATTTTCATATAATTCATTGTAAATCTTAATCATACAATAAATAAATAAAATTTAAAATTATCATTTATTTATTTTGATTTCTTTGTATCAATGTACACACGAGTTTATTTCAATTCATTGAGGTTTACATATGGAATAATATTAATAAAATTATGCTATCTAGATCAAGATTGTATATATATATTTATATATTTGCAAAAAAAAATTTACTTTTATTTTTTGTAATTATTTTATTATTAATTTATTATTACTTATGTGATAGGTTAAAACTATTTTTAATTTTTTGTATTTTTAATTTTTTTAATTTCAAATTTTTCATTGAAATTTTCATAATTTAAATTTTTTTGAAAAAAATGATATTTTTAAAAAATATTAAATTGTAAAGTATTAAATTAATTATTCCTTTATATCTATGTCAAAATACTAATTTTGGTGTCTTCTTGGAGTTGAAGTTAGAGCTTTTTGCATATTATATCATAAATTATTGAGGAATATATGTTTGTTAAATATTTTTAAATTTTAAATGTAGTTTGTATTTCCAAATATTTAAAATATCTATTTCAACATATCATTGTTGATCATAAATTTATTTTTATTTATTTATTTTGCAAGAGTTATGCTTTTAATCATGAAAAAAAATTTCATATTTTTTAAGATAGTTATAAAAATCATGAAAAATTTATATTTTATAGATACCTCCATCACATTTAACATTAAAAAAACTGTATGATTTGAAGTTGAATTTGTATATATATATATATATAAATATATTTATATATTTAAAACATATATGTAAATAAAGTCTATTTAAGTATTATTTTTTATTTTAATTTGTTTATGGTATCATGTTATATATTGATATGCATATTTGTTAACAAAATTTTAATATTTTTATGAGATGTTATAATTCATTTTTTACATGAATTATATTTTTATATATATACCTATAATATAAAATTATTTTACTTTTTTATATTTATCATAAGTTCATATGATTAAATGTGTATAGAGTAAATTTTCTTACCATTTATATTATCTTGTGTAAATTCAAAATTTATTGGAACTAGTTTGTTTTTTTTCTAACATTAAATTAGTTATCTTTTCATAAAAATTAAATTAATTAAAGTATAAATTTAAAAATGTTGCCCATATTTTTATATTATTTTAAATATGAAATCTACAAATTTTTCTATGCAATGATCATCATAGTTAATTTTTTTTACAATATTGAAGTTTTTGGTGGGATGGCTCATTATGTAATGGCATTATTGTGAATGATCATATGTGATGACCATTAAATTTACTTGGTTATATGGGTTCTATGAAATCATTAATATTTATATATATGCAAGTTTAGTTTAGTTTATTTTTTTTCTTTGGTGCTATGGCGAGTGTGAAAAAAGTATTATTGGATGTATCACAAATTTTTTATTTTTCTCTTTAATCCTAGTTTTGGCCTCAAGCTTTTTAGCCTCTTTCATGCACATGATTACTTGCATTGTCCTTAAGTGCAAACAATGGGATTTAGACTTATCACATATAAGGGTTCTCTACGAAGTAATGCTTGCAATTTCTATATGATTGAAACTACCGGTTTGGAATCAAAGCTTATTGTATTTAATGCACAAATATATTTTTTATCATATACTTTGTCTTCATACATATGATCTGGATATAATGATCTACAGAATTGAAGTTTTTCTAAAAGAATATCGCAGGGACATAATTTCAATTTTATGTACTATCGGTTTATGCATGTTTTTCATATTTTTTGTATTATAATGATTCAATTTCCTACATTTTAGCATGTGTTTTTAACAAAGCAATTGTAATGAGAATTCATGTCGCTTCATTTTGTTCATGTGCATCTGCCAATGAGGATACCATAAGAAGATTCTCCGTGGAACTTCTCATGCAACTACATGCGATTCTACTACGCTATATTTTACTGCGTCTCACTGCCTACTTTCCCCCCAAAGGACAGGTGGGGTTTATGGAAGACACAGAAAGAAGTTCAGACTCCAGAGTAGGCTGCCAAGAGGAAGTCTTCAACGACTTGGATGACTTGCGATTGAAACAACTTCTCTAAGATGAAAACTGAATCATTCCGCTCCCGCTTCTAAATTGGCGCTAAGACAGCTCGATATGCTTTCCGACACATCCCCACCGTGGATCGTTTCACATCCTACGGATTCTGATATCGATCCGTGACATCCAAGGCAATTGGATGAAGTTCGAGCCGAGGTTTATATACCACGTAACGCCTGCTAGCTTCCCCGCACAGCAATACGACGTAGCTTCATCGCACTCCAATATTTATTCTTGGTCCTAGTCTTTCGAATTCAAAACTCCTAGATACTGGTGTTCAGCTCGTTCGTGTCTGTACAGATCTAAAGCTCCGTTCCAGAAGTCAAGAAAGATGTCTCGAGGAAAGGTCACTGGTAAGAAGACAGTATCCCGCAGCCAGAAGGCAGGTTTGCAGTTCCCTGTCGGTAGAATTGCTCGATTCTTGAAGAAGGGAAGATATGCTACACGAGTCGGAGCAGGGGCTCCAGTCTATCTTGCAGCAGTCTTGGAGTACCTTGCAGCAGAGGTTGGTGTATGAATTTGGTTCATTTGGACTCTTCGCTCGAGTATTCGTGGGAATTTTGTGGCGAATGTTATAACCGTGGTTGGACTGGGCTAAGCTTGTACTAACAATGTTGTTCAGGTCCTGGAGCTTGCAGGCAATGCGTCAAGAGACAACAAGAAGACCAGAATTGGGCCCCGTCATATGCAGCTAGCTGTCAGAAATGACGAGGAGTTGAGCAAGCTGCTCGCCAGTGTGACAATTGCGAATGGTGGTGTTCTCCCAAACATCCACTCCGTGTTACTGCCCAAGAAATCAGGAAAGCCTGCTCTGTCGCTTGCAGAAGGAAAAGAGTAACTTCTTTCTCATTATAGAGTTAGCCGATGTTTGGAAGACTGATCTCACTATAGAGTTTCATCTCAGAGGTTTAGTTCGTAGAGATCATCCAGTTCTGGGTTCCCGCAAGCCGTCCAAGTGAGTTTCCTCACAAATGTCGCCCACAGATTCCGAAGTATAGAGTCGACAGCCTGTTGAATCATTAGATACGAGAAAGATGCGAAATATGATGTGAATATTAACGACACCCTGATGCTCAACGCACCAGTTGTGTCATGTACAGAAAGTTGAGCCCAATGTCTCAAGCAAACTATCGAAAGAGATAAAAACTTTTGTTACGAAGTTTTGCGCAGAGTGTGTACATCTTCGTAGTTCTTGATGAAGTGAGTTGGAATGAGAACTCACACTGAAACTACGGCAATTGGATGTCGTGAATTTCTGCTACGTTCGACTGATTGCTAAATTCGTAACAGACTTTGTATTTGCCCTACGTGCTACAACGTAACTAAGAAGTCTAGAATGACTTTCCACCAACGAACTAAATTCCAACCTACTATAAACATATACGTAAATTAGCAGTAAATAGCATATTGTATCAACCAAATTCCAATACATTTCTGTACGTAAGGTGGGAAGAAAAAAATTGCAAAATTTTTTTACGCTTGTCTAAGTAAAATCTTAATTACTGTTTATATATCATAATTCAGATTGTATGATATAATAAATTAAGTCTCGTGCACAAATTTGTGCATGAAAGTAATCATGATATCGAATACATTTCACTGACCTTGTGCATGAATGTCCCATCTACACTTTGTGAAGTAAAACCTTGAGGAGGTGTGTCCACATTGAGAGTAGATACCAAGCTTGTATACTTAATTTATTTTTAATTCATAATCTATCGAATGGGATCATCAATTCTTTGTTCGGATTTTGAACATGTGTAAAAAAATATTTTGATACCATATAGCAAAGAAATCTGATTACCATTCGTAAAACATTTGATTATATTCCTAGTGAGAACAAAGCTTATGAAGATTTTTGTAAATGCACCCATGAGACATAAATTTGAAAAAAATACTAATAAATGGTTACAAAACCATGGTATTAATTGTAAATCATAATTTTCATAAATGTCAAAAAAAAATAAATGAAAAGAGATTGAAAGATATTTTATGTCTCTCAAATCCAAATTTGAATTAACAAAGATATTATTTATGATAAAAAACAAATAAAATTAAAGAAAAATATGTAAAATATTTTCATCTTCTAATATAACTAGAAGATTGGAACAAAGAAGAAAATTTAAAACAATGAAATGAATAGACAAATGAAAAACTCTACCAAATTATTTTGAATATGCTATAGTGGTGTATTCTAACATATCATCCATGGCAATGATGAACCTTGTGGGGTAGCCAAGTGATGCATGCCATATATTGTGAGTTATTCAAATTCTCATAAGCATTGGTGTAACCCAATGCTAATGAAAGAGAGCAAGCTATGGGCTTTTGTTATAATACTACTTCAATACCTATATTTTTAGAGTCATCACGACGTCATGTGTTTGGTCAAACTATAGAACTAAACTGCGTGACATGGATTGTGAATCTTGGATTTATGAGCATAGATGCATGAGCTTCGCATGTTTGATTGCAAGTCTAGAGTTGAGCTATTTGCCTACCAAGATGGTGGAGTCAAAAACTGGGGGCAAGAAGTGCTCAATATCTCATCCTTGATCTTATTAATATGTTAGAGAAGGAGACATGGAGCCTACTTCTAGTATGGTTGGAGTTTTCTTGTGTGAAGCAAGCATTGATTACCAATACATAGCTTTAAAGCTAAAGAGTTTACAACTAGTGCAGATAAAATAAAGTTACTCACACTAAGCTAATGGAGCTTGGTATAAGAAAGCATAAAAAGCTTTATGATCAAGAGGTTGTCCTTTAGCAACTAGATAGTTCTTCTACCTTAATGTAGATGGAGAGAAGATTTGGTATATTGAGATTGATCTCAAAGTGGTAGGAGGAGAAGGACATAGAGTATGGTTGTTTCTAAGGAGTTTTAGAAAATGTTTTGACTTCAATATGAAGGATTTAGGTTGTTTCAAGGATTAAGTTTATGGATTGACTTGACATATAATGCTATAATCTTTTGTTGTCCTTATCGATATAGCGATATGGAGAAAAAATTGATCATAAGTTGGTGTCCGGATTTTCTTGAGGCAGAATTAGTGGACATGTCATATGGAGAGTATGCCTTTGATGTGGTGATGTGTAATTTATATGTATATCCTTCTTGATATACATACAAATTACACAAATAAACATATGTGAGGTGACTAACGATCTATCAATTGACAAAAATAATCTGATCGATATGTTATGCGTACAACTGAGGAGATTATTGGTACTTTTGGGCATGCAAAGTTTTTTAATACATTGGAATTAGAAGCATGATATCATGAGTTGTAGATTTGAGACAAGGATAAGGCCAAGATAGACTTTTGGGCAATTGATTTACATGGCAAGGATGTGTTGCAGCAATGAAAGTTCTTAACATTTGGGTTGAAGAATACACATGCTAAGTTCTAGAGAGTGATGGATAGGTTCATAATCAAATTTGATTATGCTTTAGTGTACATTGATGATATTATGATATATAGTGCTACAATGGTGGAGTATGAAAATTATTTGCAAGAGGTATTTGAGTGTTTGATAGCTCATGGACTCAATTTGCATAATGTAAAGTGTAAGTTCTTTCATGAGTAGGTGGAGTGCTTGGATTATATCATATATCTAAGAGAGTTGGAAGTTCAAAAAGCAAGATGGAGGCAATTTCATGTATTATGCAATCCTCAAATGATAGAAGGGTTTGAGCATTCCTTGGACTTGCAAACTTTTTTCATAGATATGTGCAAGAATTAAGCCTTATTGCCAAAGCCTTAACAAAGTTGAAAAAACTAGATCAAGAGTGGTGTTGGGAAGATGAATAAAAAAGAGCTTTTGTTGAGCTCAAGGAAAGCTTGACATAAGCTCATATTTTGAGAACATGAGTGAGAGTTCTTCCTTTTCAACTACATAATGATTGGAGTATGTTGGGTTTGGGAGCAATGCTACCCAACACGATGATGAGGGTGAGGAGTTTGTGTAGCTGATGCAAGTCGGTCTAACAATGCAATATAGTCAAAGTATAATTTTTACGGAGTAGAATGTTTTGCATACGCTTGGGATATGATCCATTTAAAATATTATTTGTTTGGAAACTCCTTCACTCTCATAATTGATCATCAACCGTTGAAGTGTTTGATGGAATCAAACAAAATTACATTAAAGCTTGCATGATGGGCTTTTATCTTACAAGAGTATGATTTCATGGTTGTACATAGATGTGGAGTGGTGAATCATGATACAAATGGATTAAGTTGAAACTCATATATTAGGTGAAATTGAGACCTGATGATATAGATGAAGAGATGGTGTCGGGTTGGTATGCATATGACTTTTTGATTATGTTTGGTTTTGAAAGTTATGTGATATCCCTTTTCGATCAGAAAGTGGATATATTATTCTTAGACATTAAGACTAAGGACAAATTGACATTAAGTCAAGACTGCTTTGATGGGCATTTTGAGTGTCAAGGAGCGGGATCCAGTTATACAAAGAACTCAGCGGTTTAGGTGGATATATATCTATAGATATACATCTTTTTTATGTATGATTTTTGTGTTATGCAAGTTCCATCTTATTGGTCATAGTTGGTCAAACATGCTCATAAGGAGTAAGGTCATTTTGAAATAAAGTGTACATATAACTTACTTCAAAGTCACTATTGGTTGAGAGGTATGAAGACTAAGGAGCAAGAGTTTGTGGATGAATATATGGTATGTGATCGTGTTTGAGCACCATTCAATGCTTGTACATCATAGTTACATTCCCTATCAATTATGCGATTTGTCAAAGTCACTATTGGTTGAGAGGTATGAAGACTAAGGAGCAAGAGTTTGTGGGTGAATGTATGGTATGTGATCGTGTTTGAGCACCATTCAGTGCTTGTACATCATAGTTACATTCCCTATCAATTATGCGATTTGTCAAAGTCACTATTGGTTGAGAGGTATGAAGACTAAGGAGCAAGAGTTTGTGGATGAATGTATGGTATGTGATCGTGTTTGAGCACCATTCAATGCTTGTACATCATAGTTACATTCCCTATCAATTATGCGATTTGGTTATTGTTCTAGTTTGGAATTTGCAAGATCTTTGCCATTGACTATATGACATCATTAATATCTGTTGATCATGGTGGAGAATTTTTCCAAATGGATAGAATTGGTGGCAATGCCTAACAAGTCAAATGAAAGGAGAATTTATGCATTCTTAGCTTTAGTGCTTAGATGATTTGGTGCACAAGCGGAGGTGTTGATTCACAAATGCATTGAGTTTTCAATGAGTTTCAAGCTTTTTGTGATCAAGAGTTGATTGATCATTGTATCATTTCAAGAAATCATCATGAGGCTGATAATCTAGTAGAAAGAGTTGATTAGACGGTGAAGAGAGGGATAAGAATGTTTGGCTTGGAGAAAGTTCATTAGAGAGAGTAGAACATCTAGCTACCATGGTTGGCCATGAGCTATGGATTTAGTTGTAAAACATCTCTAGCGTCCTTGTTAGTATATTTTCTTTTATATGGTAGATATCTCGACTTACTTATAGGTATTTGCCGAGATTTAGCTAAAGTTTTGGACTTGGATAACCATGTTTGAATTACTTGGATTTCGATGTGTTCTCCTAGGGCAGAATTCATTAGTAGAGTAACGTCATGACATTTGAGAACCTAGCTATTGCTCAGCACAAAGATACTTTGCACTATGCTATCATATACGGAGGTGGATATCAATTTTCAATTTGCAGATTTCATGTTGATGATTACATTTTCTTGTAGTAGAATATCCCGACCACATTGGATGTTATTGCTGGTTGTACTATTCTTTGAATATGTGAGGTTTTATCTTGTAGAGGTTTGATACTCTAGAGTTATGATGGTGTGATATAAAGCAATAAGATGTAAGTGCCAAAAGGCAATGAAGGTGTAGAGCAAATAGATTTCTGAAGATATTTAAGAGTTGTAGTTGAACATAGATATGTTTGTGTGATAATTGGAAAGTCGATCATACGAGCCAAGGAGCAACCAAATTGATTGGAGGAGTAGATCAATGTAGGAGTTAGTTAACATAGGTGGGAGTAAAAAATGTATATAAGTAAATTGAATGATAGAGAGGGGATACTCATTTCAATTTAATAAGGAAAAATACAATCATAATGATAGAATATAACAAGATTTTTAGAGTTGGGAGACGTGCGTCAAGACTATAGACACATTATTAAAGAATTTTTGTAAAGATAGCTAGGAATTTTGCTTGTATGGACATCCAAACGAATCTCCCAATAGAACTTCTAAAGATATTGTCTATTACACACCATCAACTAGTGTAATGAAAAGACATCCATTTTCAGTAAAAGAATTTCTATGAATCTATGAGTTTTAAATTAAATCTGCTTTGATTGATGGGTTAGTATATGTGTGTATGAACTTCGAATGTTTCCATCATCTTTTTTTGAATCAATTTGCTATGACTACTTGGACTTCGATGTCTAAATTTGTTAAAAAATAATAAATTGATCATTACCTTCTGATTTGACCAACTTGGTACCTCATTTCCTTGGAAAGTAATATGAAGTACCATAATATATACTCTTACATGTAACTTGTGCATGTTGATGTGATTTGACTTCTCAAGGCATTAGGATTGGGGATGGAGATGGTGCTAGTCATATTGACAAGTATACAGATTTTTGCTCATGTGTATGTATTGTAGCTTATAGGAGTTCAAACATGAAATAAGGCTTCAAAGTATGAGCAAGTATTGCTAGGGGAAATCATGTGCAAGTTTCTCTCTCTTCTTGTAATGAGTTTCTTCATGAAAAATCACGATGCAACACAAAAATGGAATGAGATGCAAGTGGTTCCCACTTTTTGTTTGTCTTCCTACAAGTGTTAGCAAAAAAGTAACAAAGAAATGCTATATTTATTGCTTTTTAGGGGAGTGATAAATGAATCACTTCTTTAAAGAACAACTTATAAGTGATACATGTATCAATTTTCCAAAGTGTGTTTAGAGACGATACAAAATATTGATACAAATACCATTTTTCAAGAAGCTTTGTCAAAGAATAAAGACATATTTTATGTTTGTTGATCATCTCAATTATTGTAAAAAAGAATGATGACTTTGTGAGTGTGTTGTTTTTATCCTTTATGCATGATATTTCATTTGAGTGGATTTAATGATGTTAACGTTGGATCACTTGGTAATTTAAATCATTCAAAAAATCTCAAGAAATATTTTTCTATTTTGCAATCCATCTATAAGTTTGAAAAAAATCTCTTTAATGAGTGATACAAGAATATCTTAACCACTTTAACTTTGATACCAATTACTGGGACATATGAAAAAATAAAATTAGACAAAAGATGTGTGACAAATAATTCTTGAACTCTATTATTGCATGGTAAATTTCATTCGATCAAAAATAGAAAAAATCTTCAGTACTACAAATAAAATATAAAATTATATATTACACCCCACGTTCTTCATCACTAGGTTGTTCATTCTTGTAATCTAGGATTTTTTTCTTTAATTACTTTGTGACCTTTATCTTTATTGATTAATTTTTTTCAAAGCTATGATGTAGCCAAAACTATAATTCTAAAGAATTAACATTGTCTACATTGATCTTGCTTTGTTATGTACACTTTGTGAGATGATAAAAACTCTCAAAAAAGTTTATCACCATAGTTTTTTATCATATGATCTTTAATTTTTTCATGTTTCTTGGACAAATGTCTTGCATATTTTTGTTAGCCAAAATAATCAATTAATAATTACTCACAAGGCAAAATTACAACAAAATGATTGACTTGAAGATAATAAAATTTCCCATGGGCATCCATGACAGGTTTAACACGTCTTCTAGTTATGTATAAAAACACGATACTCAAAAAATTGAGCTTGAAGTAGCAATTCTAGCTTAGCAATCTCCATTAGAAGCGCTTTTCATCCATTATAAGATATATAAAAAACATGATACTCAAAAAATTGAGCTTACAATTGCATTTCAAGCTCAACCATCTCCTTTTGAACGCATTTTGATGTGTGTTTTTGTTAAGATAGCAAAAATCCATATAGTCATCTCATTGCTCAAAAAATTTTTGCAAATATTTTTGAAGTTAAAAAATCCCAAACCAAAGAATATTTTTTACGCACCACTTCTTTAACGATGATTTGTTTGTAATTACAAAATACTTTATCAACATTGTTGACATCACGTGCACTCTAAAGTTTTAAATTGTTGTAGCAAACATGACAATTTTGGAGGTTATACTTCCAAAACTTCACAACATTTTTTTTATCTTAAAAAATTTGATTATTTCTTATCTTCAATTGTGTTTGATCATTTTTTGGATTTTTTTTTCATCCAAAATTATTTTTCATATTGACGTTGTTCAAAATTTTAATTATTAAAATTTAGCTACTTCTGAAAAATATTTAAAAATATAGAAGGCTTTTAGAAATCTACAATCCAATGTATCAATGTAATCTTCTTCCAATATTCCTTGCAACAAGCACATCAAATTTTGTGTGTGTGTCACATATTTCAAAAAGTAACATTTGATCAATATGATTGTTTGATCAACATGATTGTAGGTGTGATTTACCAACAACATTCTAACTTCACTATTTTAAATATGTTTTTTCTTGAGTAATATATTAGGATAGGTTTGAACAAATTTTTCTTGTTATTCCTTTCGATATTCAACATATAACAATTTAGAAATTAGCATGAACCACTATGTGATGATGCTGTTTAAAATGTTGATAATTAATTATAATATAGAAAGTGAGATTTTTAAAAATATTGTATGTAATTATTGATTAAAAAAGTATTAATATCTTGATATTTCATCATTTCACCATGATATTGATACAAAATGGTACATTAAGTACTATATTAATTTTTTTATAATCTTTAATTATAATAATTTGATGTAAAAATAATTAAGTATATAATTTTTTTATACTATTTTATCTTTTTTATTTATCATATGGATTAATAAAAACTTCTTTTCACTAATAAAAGCTAAATATATCATACTACACTTAAGATATCAAAACTATCTATGTGAAACAGTCTATATACTATTGGAGCATATGAAGAATCATCACTAAACGTCGTTGCTCTCCTATGGATTGCACCATCTAGTACTTTCTTTATCATATTATGTACCATACAATAGGCTATACAATATGATAAAAATGAGGTCTTCCCATCCGCTTTGATGGGATCTTCCCATCCGTTTTGTTATTATACTTTGCCACTCTTCCCATATGATAAAGAAAATGATACCCATGTCATCTAGTATGGTAGACTCTCGCATTCAAGAATGTGTCTAAATCTTCCATAGCTCAATATAATTCCAAGGCCTAAGGGATAAAAGATGACCTCCATGCATATCCCTATACTTGAAGACCTTGGTTGTTGCCACTTTACTTGTCATCCATCTAGAATAGCTATCACCCTCTCCAAAACTATGTCTTGTGTAGGATATGTAATCACAACGTCAATAACATTCACCTAATCCTTCTGAATAAAGTATAGATCTTCTCTAATCCGAGTCGACAAGACATACCAATGCTCCCGTCATGTAAGGTATCTAACCTCTCTTGCCATAACAAGCATCACATCCCTAATGACATCATGAGTAGTTATCCTCTATCCACAATGGGCAACGAGTCATATGGATCCTCGTTGCTTTTAAGGTAGTAGCACATTCACAGATGAATAATGAAGATGTAGATGGGTGGACCAAGCCAAGTCATAACCTCATCAATGTAGTTGGTGCAAGTTGGAAAGACTTAATGCATGGTCAAGCCAAGATCCATGAGCCTACACCCTTTCTAGAACAAGAGCAAAAGGCGAGCCTTTAGTGGTACAAGGAATGGTTGGATCCACTAAGAGAGAGTATAAAGCATGTTGAAACTGTTGGTCCATCAAGGAAAACTGTGGGACTCTAGTCCAATTAGTGGACAAAGAGTAAAAGAAAGGGACATTTTTCTTGTCTATGGGGATGAAACATCTCTCATATGTCGTAATAGTACATGTAGGGGAAATGAATCCCCTCCTCCACATCCCTCACATACATCTCAAGGATGGGCCTATCCGCAATCATAATTTGGGAGGATATCAAAGGTGACGAGAGTGCCATACTATCTAAAAATACTACATCTGCTTTCTTCATCGATAATAAGCCTTCCCCTCCCCATGAAATCCACACGTGCCAAATCTCTTATCACACACTCGAAGGTCCCATACCCGATGATGTCACCAAAGACGCTTATGATCCTCTTATCAAAGGCATTCAAGCATGATAAAAATACAGATGAAGGAGGAACCGTAGTCGTGTTGTGACGCATCTACTATGAAAAGATGATGACATGTGTCTTCTTCAGAGTTGTTGTTATGACGACGATAATTTAGGTTAGGATGACTGACAACTCATTGTAAGACTGTTAAGAGCCCACGGTTGGATCGACTTTGTAGGGTTAGGATATTGATAAGGCTCCAAGAGATATTATCTTGGACCTTATCAAATATAAAGTGAGGTCAGGATGGCAAAGGAATGGGAGAGATCTAGAACATCACTTTGCTTACTAAGGAGCTTATTTGATCGAAGTGGAGCCAATGTGGGACATGGATAGAGTACAACATGATCCTCAAGATGTACCGATGTCCAATCCATTTGTGATCAACATCCGGTGTCTTCATCATGATCACTTTCGGACGTGATTAGTATATCACTTTGGAGATAACTTTATGCAACAATTGATAAACTCTCCAGACCTGATTATTCTTCCAATTATTTCTTACGGAGCAATTTGAAACCTAATAGTATACGTTTTGATTAAGTTTGAGCACTATAGATCTGAACTTGCTAGTAGTGGTGGCTTTCAATATGTGGGTTCAGATCTATCACTATTGTTTATCGATTCTCAAAGGATCAACTTTGAAAACTGCACCTCTAGGAGCCCTAATTAGAACTCCACTCCTTGAACTTTATATCTCCTAAAGGCGATGTCAGCCCTAATAGCAATTCTAGTGAAAACAACACTAACTGCACTATTGGCTCTAAGTGCTATATCTACTCTTGTATGCACGTACCTACCTAATTAAGGATGCCGCTACATAAGTCATGATAGTATTGAAGAATTTTGAGATTTTTGAATTCAGATACAAAATATGAATGGAGCTAAAACCCTTCATTTATTCAAGAGAGGATAAAAGAAAAAGATTCAACATGATGTGTGTAGGACCATACTTAGAGGTTTGGAGACTATTTTTTTGTTTTTGGAATAAAAGCGAACGATATTCGAAGAAAGTCTGGCCCTCCGAATACGAATAGGTGAAATAAGTACGAAGATGACCAAGACGAATGAGTTGTTAAGGAGGCTTGAAGCGTCGAACGGATTAGGACAGTTAGTAACAACATCGACGAGTACAACGAGCTACAGAGGAGCAAGCGCGAGCCGACGAGCCAAGTAGACAGAATGAAGAGGAAATTAATCATTCGATCAGGGGCTCGTGAGGCTATTCAATTGCCAGTAAAGAAGATGTCGACATGAGTATATCGACCTTTGGTGCCAAAGCTTGAGTGGTCAGCCGGAGAATTAACATGATTAAAGAACTTGGCGGGGAGTTCTTGGCATGGAGATGGGACTATGTGTGCCCAGAATTGTGTGAAGAAGTCCGAGCTAAGAAGACATCCAACCCGATAGGTTGGAGAGGGCATCCAGATTTGTGAGATGTGTTGCTTTGGGCTGAGGCCTTAGGAAGAGATTACTTGAAGGAGAAGGATGGAGTCGACTGGGAAGGTTCGGCAATGCATACTGCATTCACCTTCGATGAGACCAAGTGGTTTGACCCTAGGGAATGGAAGGATACAAACGGTTTCAAGGTCGATCTTATTCGGGACGAATTCCGAAGGAAGATAATGTATACCTTGAACCAGCTCTTCTCACCACAACGAACTACTTATATAAGTATGCATAAGGTGAGAATAGTAGAGGGATTCGTCGGCGGATCGATAAAGGTCAATTGGGGAGAGATCTTCGCTCGAAATGTGCAAGCAATGGGACAGAGGCTGCAAGCGGGAGAAAAGGGAATGATCTATATTTCTTCCTTCTTGGTGCATATGTATTCGCGCATGGGGTGGTTGACACCACAGAAGAGAAGGCGCTATCACATTAATGTAGTCAGCAATCTCGGTGGGCCCGTGGCAAGCAATGGCAATAGTGGGTCAACGAGAAGTGTGGGACCCCACCAAGATGCTCGTGTGTAGTCGCAAGTGCAACCAATTTAGCAAGAGACACCTTTAGAGGCTAGAGCGAAGGCAGTGAGAGAGGAGGAAGAAGCGATATTCGTGAAGGAGGACTCCGTGGGGACCACAGAGAAGAGGAGTCAGAGTGTGGAGATAATTGCGGAGCCCAGCAGTAAGAAGTGGAATTTGAAGGAAATCGCGTAGCCAGGAAGTCCAGTATCAAAGGCATCGAGGCCTAAGGTAAAAGCAACCAAGGTAACAGTAGAAGAACCACTTTCTTCGGTGTTACAGTTGGTGCAAAAGCTGGAGAACGTGGTGGTGCCAGTTCTGATGGAGCTGAACGAGATGGGAAAAGCGATTACATCAAGGGTGGAATCCCGGGGAAGAGGCGGTTACATGGAGGCTGATTGATTCTTTGAACCGAACCGCCCCGGAGGGAAGAAGGATCAGGCGGATACTATAAAGCAATTTTTAGAGTCTGTGGAGCGCATGGGGAAGCAGAAGAAGGAGGCAACGCAAGAAGCCATCACGGTAAAGCAGACGTATAGAGAGGTCTGTAAGATTCGGAGCGCGGAAGTGAAGTTTGTGGAGAGGGAGAATGAGAAGCTTCAATAGCAATTGAAGAGGGCGAAGCAGCAATTGCATGAAGTCGATGTTGAATGACAAGCTAGATTAGAAGATTTGGCGAGTAGGTGCTCGCAATTAAACACATGATTTGAAAGAATCATGTGTTTAATTGTGTGTCATGTCACCTTTCAAACAATGATGGTTGTATAGATCCAAGCTTGACAATTGTTCAAACATGCTTGAGATGAATGTTATATGGATTAGTTGATGGAGCGGCCAATATATTGATATGTGATTCTTGTTCGAGAGGATGTCATATGTAATGTTTGACACTTCATCTCAATGTGGTATTTAGTGGGTGATAGAGATGTCCTTGATGCAATTAGAAGAAAAGTTGCTTTGATCGTTACACATATAACGGTCAAGTAATCATGTAACAATCAACTTCTTGAAGCAGATACGTTGTGACTTTGTGCAGACCATCTAGTTCATAAAAGGTAAAACCTCACAATACTTCAATAACATAGATAATCAAATGGATTGCAAATAGATAACTAACTATGAGGCATTGTAGTATATGACCTCCTTATCTTGACCCCATGAAGAGGATATCATGTTAATGGACTAAATGGCTACTTGGTGTTAGAGGGACCTAATCGCGAGTTAGGAGAACGATTGTTATATACTTGTGTATGACGATCTATATATTGTGATGTTTGATGTGATAGTGATGTATGTTGTGATGTTATATGTATGTAGACAAGAATTATCACGATTTATGTAGCAAGATCCTTATTTAGGTAGGTGCATGCAAGTAGAAGCCAATAGTGCTGTTAGCACCATTTGCACGAGAAGTGTTGTCAAGACCAATAACGACATGAGGAGATCTAGAGGTCAAGGATAGAGTTTGAATTAGGATTTTTGAAAAGCAAATTTCAAAGTTGAACCTTTGATACTAGCTAGTGCGGGAACTTGAAATCTTTGAAGCTCAAAGTGGATTTGGCTTGATTGTAGTCTCCCTCTTATGCTATGGTAATGAACAAAGTATTCTTGTGAATATATTTGAGAGTAGAAAATATTCAAAGTTCTTTTTCTTGGTAAATAAATTTTGTTCAAAACTCAAAAGTTGATTTCAAGAGAAGTAAAGAAATGACTTGAAGCTTGAAAAACATGTCATGCATTATGAGAATCATCATGAAATCATTGAACATTGTCAAACCATTGGATGAGATTTGGAGAATCTTTCACTTTGTAAATATTTGGAATTAGAGTCTTAAAATAATTAGGAAAATGAATTCACACAAATCATCAATTACTTTTGGAGTTATCAAAGTATGTAAATAGTCTTTCTCAATTGATTTATGAAGGATTGAAGGTGATTATAACACTTCACGAAGCAATGTGAAAACATGCAAGCCATAATCAAGGCCATTTCGTTATAGAGCTATAGATGGTTGAGAAAAAAAGTGAGAAACATATGAAAAAAAATACTTGAATTATAATTGGATTGTGAAAATTGCAAAAGTGAGTTGAAGTGAAGAAGTAGTACATTGAATTGATCATAGATAATGATGTAAAAATATCTCATGATATTGGGGAGCACCAATTGCAACAAGTGTTGAATTATTATGATAGTGATAAAATGATGGACATTGTTAAAACTATTGTAATGATAAATGATTACTTGCTTTGTTTTCTTCTTTGAACTTGACTAGAGCAAGACTCTAGTGTCTAACATGATAAGACATGTGGACTAGAACCGATATTTTATTAACAAAATCTTAATTAATAATTCACGATCTAATCCTTTGTGGTAAACATAGTAGCTTTTTTTTTAATTTCTGTAGGAAGGGTGAAAAGAGATCATCTTGCAAACGTGCATAAAAAAGGTCTTGACAAATTGACATCCAACTAGTTTTGAAAAAGGATTTGTTGTTTGGAGAAGTTTAACAATGTAGAAGTTGTTAACATCACGCATGAAGAGTTAAGAAGGTCCAATTGAAGGTATTATTTCTTTTGATTGAGCTTGTAGACATATGGAAAAACTACATACCTTTGAAGGAGAGCCTTTGGATTTGCACCTGAATGTTAAAAAATAGACATAGTTTGAGAAAATTGAAGAAGGATGTGTTAAAAGAAGAAAATTTGAAAATTAAAAAAAAGTTCATTATTGAGCTTTGGATCAGGAAGTTCTTCTAAAGATTCCTCGGCTTACTTAAGCTCAATTTATGTTTGCACGTTTGCTACGAAAATAGTGAGAAAATCTCTCTTGATAATAAGCATGTTAAAAATAGTCTTGAAAGAATGCTCGATCATCTAATCCTTTAGGATGAGAAAAGATTCACCAATTCTTGTATTGGATGGAGTAGAACTATCAAGAAGAACATTTTGATAAGAATAAAATCAAGATTGGCCTAATAAGAATCCTTGTTGATCTCATTTTCTAGCACTAGAGAAGATCCACCAACTCTTTTACAGGACAAAATAAATCTACCATGAAGAGATGTTTTGGACTCTTGCTTGAATGTTCATGTCTAACGGGAACAACTTGGATTTTCAACATTTTGGTACGCTTTGAAATTGGGTTATGCTTTTTTAAACTCTTTAAAAATCTCCTCAAGTTTCTCCAAGAGTTCATTCTCATCCTCTAGAGGCTTTTTCCTTTATGAGAGAGGAGGGATGACTTGTAAAATCATTGGCTATAATTCTTGGCTTGATTTATCAAATTTGATACTCATATTCATGGTGATGGTTTCAACTGTTTGCTTTCTATATTTCTATGTTAAAGTCAAATGAGAGGATGTCAATTCTAGTCCAAATGTATTGAGTCATCCACGAAAATAATTTTTTTTTTTACAGAGCATGGTAGTGATAGTGAAGATCTCACTTCCAACAAAGAGATCTAGGATCCAATCCTTGGGGTAGACAAATGCTCAATAAAATAATGCATCTAATACTTTAGTTTTTGATAGGGTTTCACTAGATCTTCAACGTAATTCAAAACCTTTCAAGCAACATAGCCGTAAATTCTTATATTTTGATGATCTTTGTTTGGCTTGAAGTTGTATATCTCATGTTTCAAACTTCCTGATTTTATGATTGTATCCGATGGTTTACTAGTTAAAATATCAAGCTTGACAATTGCCTTGAACTTACCCATCATTAATGTTGTCATTAACTTTGAAGAATAATGCATAAATAGAATTAGAAGTTAATAAGTGATTCATTTTCAATCCTAGTATCACAACTAAGATTGGAAATGAAAAAGATATGAAAATAGAAAGTTTATGAAGAAGTAATACATGTATCACAAGGATGAAAAATAATAAGATGCAAGATTCCACACTAGTGTTACACTTTTTGCACAAAGATCAAGAAAAATGCAAGTTGGAACAAGCAGTCATATCTTTAGATATTTTTTATTTCCTTTGACAAAGCGAAGAAATATTCATTTCCATGCATATTCAAACCGCAAAGAGAAATCTCATTTTTTTCTCCCCACAAATATGAAGATTTTGTGATAAGTGTTGAGCATATTTTGGATACTCTTGATTAAGACTGTGTTCTCAAGCAAGAGTTCAAATCTCTTTCTTTATTACATCGGCAAAAATCCAACAAATATATTTTATAAAAATTAAATTTTTGTAAGTTTCAAATAACTCTTTGGACGCACGAGCTCTCTGATTTTTACCCAATAATATAATATCGCTCACAGATTAGAGAAATAAAAATTGGAATTGATACACATATTGCTTTGAGGATAGTTAAACAATAGAGCAAAATTGAAAAAACAAAAAATATTTCACCTTAAGAAGTGATACATGTATAAAAAAGTGACATTTTTTAAGCTTTTAACATAATGAGACTTGTTCAATTCAAAATGAACTACGGTCTTGAGTTCTTGGGATCGATGAATATAAAAAATGATGGTTTTTTTATTTAGGATCTTGATGTTCTTGACATGGATCCTATCAATCTCTCAAATTTGCACATTCTCTAATATCACCTAACAACAATAAAGATCAAGGAAGTCATTTCTGTGAAGACATCAACCATTCATAGAATTTTTAAGAAGGATGTTTTATAATAATTCGAAAAAAAGGAGGTTTGATTGTCTACGGAATCTTTGTCAAATATCAAAGAGTATTTATATTGTTAACGTCACTCAATTTTACTTTCCCGAAACTCATTTGAAAAATTTTGCTCTTGTTTGTGCTCATTGCCAACTCACTCTTTGGAAGAATGGTGAGTGAAGAATCATGTTCACATCTTGCTTTCTTTTTCCACATGGATTAAATGTTCTTAACGTCAAGCATATAATGGTGCTCTTCTTTTGTCATTTATTCTTTTAGCAAGAACTTTTTTTTGCATTTTTTCTCCTTTTGTCGTTGTTAATATATTTCTTGTGTTTCTTTCATAAATATATTCTAATAAATTCTCTCCTTCAATTTCGCCACCTTTTGCTAGTGAAATTTTCCCATTTTCTTGTTATTGGTAATTAAAAAATCATCACTTAATGATTCATTGGCCTTGCAAAAAAGATTAATGCATACTCACATATTGAAAAATATGAAAATCACATCCAAGAAAGAAAATTATATGTTGATTAATAAATAAATGAAAATAAAAAGAATGAAGCAAGAGTTTTTTTTTATCTTGATTTAAAATTAGTGATACTTATATCACACTTCTTGGAGTCATGAAGGTATAGAAAGACTAATTCACACATGAAATAAGTTATATCATTTGTTCAAATGAGTGTTTTGAGTTTCGATTCAAGTGGATGCTCAAAGTCTCAAGAAGTGTTAATAGTAATATTTTGTTAAGGTAAGGATTTAAAGTTCAAAGAAATGATACATGGATCACTTTTTTCAAGTGGGTGTTTAGACTCTCAAAAAATGTAATTGATCTTTGGATTTTTTTTCTTAAAATTCATTTGTTAATTACTCCATTAATTGCATCTTAGGGATGACATTTGAACATGTTTGGTTCCTTTGTGAGTGTGATTGATTGACTTTCATCTTCAAGATGAATATTTTATTTTTCTTTGGCTTTTGAAACACAACCTCAAAAGAATGATACGTGTATCATTCCTCTAGTGACTGAACTTTCATCATGTAGCAGTTCAATAGTCTTTGAACTCTCATCTCAAAGAAGTGATGCATGCATCATTTCCTTAGACTCTTAACATTTACTTGAAGGAAGTGAGACATGTAGCACTTCTCCAACTTTAAACACTCTTATGCAAAAAGTGATACTAGTAATATTGTTGAAGATTTTGATCACACACTCGAAAAAACTTATACATGTATCACTTTTTTAGACTCTAAACATTCACTTGAACTAAGTGATACTAGTAACACTTCTTGAAACTCTAAGCATCCTCTTACAAAAATGATACATGTGTCACTTCTATGGACTCTTAATCCTCTCTTGAACAAAATGATATTATTAACACTTTTCGAGACTTTGAGCACCCACTCAAAAGAAGTGACACATGTATCATTTTTTTTATTCTAAACACTCACCTACAAAAAGTGAGCAAAAGAATTGACTTTTGAGGAGGATTCATTGGATTGTTAAAGATGACGAATATCTATATAAATTACATCGCTAAATGAATTACAAAATGATCTAATGGATTACAGTCTCTCATAGAATTGAATCTTATCTTTTTTTTTTTACTTTTGATACCATGCACTTATTATCTACCTCCAATTTTTTTTTCTCGCACTTTGTAATATGTTCATCCGTGTTGTGAGGAAAAAATCATAGGATGAGAAAGCAGAGGTAGTGTAGTATGAATTCGTGCAAACAATCACCAAAAATTTGACAACATTCATTCTTGGTGATTGCTTGCACGAATTCTTAGGACACTAACTCTACTTTTTCATCCTATGATTTTATCATTTTACAATGATTTGATTGTTGTAATTAGTATTTGAGTAGATTGTGTAAACCTATATGATGTTTTGTGCAAAATTTGATGATGAGAATGAATGTTGTCAAATTTTTGTCATCCAATTTTGCAAGAAAGGTATCATATGGGTCTTTGTAATATACTCAAACACTAATTACAAAAATCGCATCATTGTAAAATGACAAAATGAAGCTTGCATGCCAAAAAGTGCAAACTCAATTTTGAACCATGGTGAGTTGGAAACAATGATTTACAAAAACAAATTAACAAAGTATTGAGAAATTTGAAATTGTATCAAGAGATGTGAAAATCTTGTAATAGCACGGCAATGCATTTCTAAGGTGAATCTTAGTAGAAAGATTCGTTCCCAAGGGAATGACGTACTAAATAAACCAAACATGAAGAGGAATGTGCGTTTAGACTTCTTTATCCACTCTGGACTGCCGAGTCCGAAGAGCTCAAGGTTAAAACTCCACTAAAATCTACACCAAGCACTATCAATTCCATCAATTCACAAGACACAAGTATACGTTGCCAAATTCGTTTACTTATAGAGTGGGATCTCTTCTGTTACAAGCCTCAGTCGAGGCCGATTCACTTGCTTAAGTTCTTCTAAGTGCACTACGCAGACACAACTCATGGGCGAATACCAGGATATCTTCACAAGTATTTGTTCCAGTCTAGGCTAATAACTCGTCACACACATCACCTCCGCAAGCGCTTGTTCTACCCTGATTATAATTTGCAATTCAATCAAATTGAACACTTGCAAGGAAAAGAGATCCACATCTATTTTTTCTACTTCTATTTATCCATGAATTCCTAACTGCTACTCCTAATCGTCACATACACTGATCACTCTCTCCAAAATCTATTCTGTCCATCTAAGCCGTGCAATGACACCTCCGCCTCTCACATAAATGCATCGATTTTTAATTGTATTTCCTTTAGATCTGCTATGATCTCTTGGTGATGCAACATCATGGCTTCCTTGAAATCTCATCCCAGAGCTCTATACATCTCCTTCAGGCGCTCCTTGGAATCTCATGGATTTTCCATTACTGTCACCAACTCGTCCAACCGCTGCACATGTACAATGTCACACCGAGCAAACAAATGGTGAACACACCTATTGGCAAGAGTCTCCAACCTTGCTAGTGCCTCTACATCCACTTCATTCAACTGTTGATTCAAGTCTTGCACCGTCTCGCGCAATTGCAAATTCTCCTTATCGATAAATTTCACTTCTGCACCTCGAATATGGCAAATCTCCGCATACTCATGCTTTGACAACTGCACCTTCTACTCCAACTTTGCTTGGACAACTTATCCACATTCTCCGTCAACTATCGAATAGTATCAGTTTGGTCATCCTTCCCTATAGCTAGTCAATATTTTATCTAGATCAAGTCCATGTATCCGTCAGCTTGGGAGTCCCACCCAGATATATACATTGGTCCCATCTCCAGAATTCCATTAAAACCGGAATCACCACTACCTCTAGCTTCTGGGACAACTGCAACATTGAAGGTAAGGGTTCTACAATCTCCTTTGAAGCTTTTGGTCCCGGCTTCATTGCCATCATCTTCGGCCGAGACATCTTAGGCAACACAATTTTTTACACTCTTTTTCGTATTCGAGTTCTTCTTTGGGGGACTGGGATGAGAACTTCCTTCCTCTGCCGGTCTCTTCTACCTTCTGACAAACTCCAAGGTCACTGCATCTGAATCCGACTCTTTGATTACTATCGGACTTTCTAGTGCTGGCTTATCTAGTCCTTCTATACTCCGCATGGACCCACTACTCGCATCGTCATTCTCCATCTCAATGTCTGAAAGAGCCAACTCCAAACGATATAGGCTACGTTCCTTTGGAGTTAACCATTCCAAGCGTCCGTATAAATTCATCTGAAAAGAAGAGATGTACACCATATTTTTCTCATCCTCCTTCAACTTGGCAGTCATTGCTTGAACATTCTTCACAAAGATCTCTCCCCAGTTGACACGAATGGATCCTTCCACTAACCTTTCTATAATCCTCACCTTATGCATGCTCACGTAAGTAGTTCGCTATGGTGAGAACAAATGATTCAACAAGAAGGTGACCTTTCTTCTGAATACGTCCTTGATAAGATCGATCTTGTAACTATTTGTCCCCTTCCACTCTCTGGGGTTAAACCACTTCCTTTCGTCGAAGTTGAATCCGGTAAGGAACGCCGACCCTTCCCAATCAACACCGTCTTTATCTTCATCATAGTTGTGACCTAGTGCTTTGGTCCATATCCTTGCATCCCTCTGTTTTGGTTGTGCTCGTCTTCCTACTAAGATAATCGCTTTTCCTCTTCTCAACTCCTTGCACAAATCCGGACAAACGTAATCTCAACGCCATGATAAGAATGCACCTCCCCATTCTCTAAGTATTAGCAATTCTACCGGTGTCCAATCCGCCATCAAGATGAGTGAACGAATTCTCCCCATTGGCTCCTTGCGCACTATAGTTACTCTCATCATTCTTCGTCACGACAGTGAGAACTTGCTCATTTTTTCGTTCTCGTTGGTTCTGCAAGTTCTTGACACACAACTACACAAGCCACCGAGACTATCTCCTGCAACCGCCCAATGCTGTGCCAATCCTAACTCACTCTTTCCCTCGTGTGACTTCCTACATTATGCATACACTTCATATCTGATTATATTCGTAAGAATAATCTTCTCATTTCCCCGAATATAACACTTTATTACATAAACACAAAAAATTCCTACCAATCATTCTAACTATAACTCTACAAATCTTTTGAATGAAGGAGTAAATAAGGGGAAAAGGGTTGGGAGAAAAGTCTACATGTGGAAACTCAAGTGAAAATGCAACATATGTCAGTTAGTGGGACACCTTGAAGTAGTATTGTATTAGAGTTTCAAGACTCCTTAACATTGCATGATAGATAATAATATTTACTTAAAAAAGAAAAAAATTAATAAAAGAGAAAAAATATAAGAATTTTAATAAAATATAAGAAAATTAGTAAAAAAGTTATAAAAATATAATAATTTGATTATTAAGCCATTTTAATTATAATTTTATATAAATTTTTGATAGAAAAAGACATTTCAAAATATAGATCATGTCAAATTCATATTATATAATTTTTCTCACATATCTTTGGATTTATGATATTATTTTAAGATCATATAGTGTATTTAGACTCAAAAGTAATAAAAATATAAGATGTTAACATTTTTAAAAAAATATTTTTTTTAAAAATATGGGTTTTAAAAATTATCAGACTTTGAAATATAATTCAAATAATTAAAAATAATTTTTTTGATAAAAATTAAAATATGATGTTTAGAGAATATAAACATAATTTTGGGATATGGTTTAGATTTTTTATGAAGGAGAAAATAATATGAAAAATTTATGATTAAATTTTAAACCTCAAGATATATTATTTTTATTTCAAAAAAATTTATGTATATTTTTTTGGAAAATTGAAAAAATCGAAATTTTTACAACAATTTATAAGTATGATATGAATATTAACACGTGAAATAGATTAAATTTTTTTGAAGAAAATTGATTACTAAACATGCATTTCAATTATTTGAATCTATTGTTTACTAAAACACCTAGATTATGTAGATGAATGATGCCACAAATGATTTTTTGTATCTATTTGTAAATTATAACTTCATAATTGCAAAAAATATAAAACTCAAAATCTTAATTTTATGCATTGCAACTGTCTTTGATATAAAAAAAGACTATTTGTTTTAAATTCAAAGAAATTTATTTTATGAAAATTAAGATCCGACCTGTTTTATTACCTTGAAAAATGAAAAATAACACTATATATAATTTTGAAAATCAACTAACAGTTCATTGTAAATGAACTGTTTAGTGTCAATTCCAATCACACTCCAAAGTAGTGATACATTTATCCCTTTTCAAATGCTCGGGAGAAAAATGATTTATCATGTATCACTTCTCAATTGCTTGATAGAGAAGTGCCATGTATCACTTCTTTCCAATATAAATATTTAAAATTCTTTTTGTCTGAATTAATAATTTAAAATCAAATATTTTACTGAAAAATATATTCAAATAATAAAAAAACGTGATGAACCATCAAAAGACATCTAAAGCTATAAATAAATTTATTTACAACTATGCATTAAACTTTTTTTGCAAAAAATATGTCATGAGGATTAAAATCCAATCACAAAAATTTCACATTATTTTAACCTTTAAAACAAGCCAACACTAAATAAAAATCTTGAAATTTATTTGTTCGAGTGCTCAAATAAGCCAAATCCTTTGATTCGTAAGAAAAATTTATCCAAATGTTGTCCACCATTTAGACACAATTTCTTTAGCCACAAGTGTCTCATTTGACCCTTTAATCAAAATTGTATTTTTCTTAGAATGGGTCAAATTGAAGAGCCTTGTAACTACCTCATGATTCCACTTATATACATTTCTAACTCTAAACTATCATAGGTTCCTTTTAATCAATATTGTCCTCTCCAACAATTTTTTTTGTATTTTTGTTTCTTGGATGACTTCAGTTGCTATTCGAATGAATCCACACTCACATATACCTCACACACCTTCTTTGTCATATCATGTTGATAGGTCTTCATCCCTTTTTGACATTTCAATCCCATCACTCAATACATATCCTTCATGCTCCAACAGCTTTGCCTCAAAGTCATTATACATTGTAAATATATATATATAGTGCATATGTTGGCTAATGTCTCCAATTGTGCAAAATTTGTTTTACATTTAGATGGATAACTTGGTTATTTAATCTAGTTACTTGAATCCAAAGCTGCACGTTCTCTACTTTAACAATTGATTTTATTTTTTTTTAAAAGAAAGTCATTGTTTTCATCTAATTCTTTCTCTGTCATGATATTTTCCTTTTCACATTCTCCATACATGGTCTGTATGGCTTTTTTTTGCCAAGCCATACAAGGGATACCTTCCTCCAAGATAATGAACACTTCCCACAAAGTGACTTCCTCTACTCCTCCTACCCCTAGTTGGCTAGTTATGAATCATTGCGTTTACTAATGGCTACATCCAATTCATCTTTAATATTTGACAATCTCATCTTCAATTTATACTTCTTTCGATTTGTTGTAGTAAACCAGTCCATTTTTAAATAGATTTTCATCTAGTAAGAAGATAGATACATTATCTCTTCTCTTTGGTCCTTAAATTCTTGATCATCATTTGTAGTATCCAAATGAAGATTACATCTCAATTCATCCAAACTGGACATCCTACAAAGCTCTTCACAAATCAAACCTTATGCATATTCACATAAGTACTCCTCTACATATGAAATATTTGGTTGAGCGTGAATGTGCTCAAAAAAGATTGATTTTGAATTTCTTTGTATGTTTATTTTTGCATGGATCAAACCATTTTGTTTTGTTGAAGTCAAATCTTGTGTATAAGATTGAACCTTTCTAGTCAATTCTATCTTCCTCCATCTCCTAGTCTCTACACATGAACTTCATCCACATCTCAAGCTTCCCTATGTTTCCAACTTTAAATCCTAAAGTCATGAGTTACTCACACAATCTCTTCTTTCATCACAAAAAAATGTTGAAGTTAGAATGAAAACATCTTAATTTTTCAATTGTTATTTTTTTCAAAATTTATTCTTTTATTTACTAATGCTTCATATACATTCTTGTACACTTTCCTTCCTAATTTTTTTTTTAAATAAAATCTGATCGTTGGATTTTTTCTAATTTATGTCCACATGAAAAAACTATTATTTCTAAAAAATTCACCTTTATACATTGATCTAATTTTTCTTTTTCTCACTAAGCTTTTCAGGATGGTAAGATCCCTCAAATGAATATGTTGTTGCTTTTTTGTACCTATGATTTTTAGCCTCTTTGATGCACGTCAAAATCTTGTAGACTTTTGTTTACCAAAATAGGCAATTGTTAACATCCTCACATGCTGAAACCACAATGAAATTGCTGATTTAGAGTTACTTAAAGTCTCTAGGTGTATCCATGATTGGCTTAACATGCCTTTTGCGGGTGTACAAATGGTGTGATACTCAGAAAACTTGTGTTTGCAATTGCATTTCCAACTTAAAAGTCTATTTTGTAGCCAAGTTGGCTTCAATTGGTGCATCATTTTCCTATACTTTTTTCAGGACAACAAAAATTCATCTCCCTTTCCTCTCCTTGCTCATAAATTTTTCTCCTAAACCATAAATTTTTTTATCCAAAAATGTTCGTGAAAACAGATGTCATTCAAATATTTGATTGCAGAAGATGAGCTACTTGCTATGAATCTTTAAAAATCAAAGGTGCCTTCTAAAACTCTGCAATTTGGTGTAGGCGAATAAACTTCTTTCAATATTTCCTATTCTATTGTGTGCCATACGCCTCGAGAAGCAACTTAATATTTGATCAATCTGATCATTTGTTTGACCTAGGAGCAAAATTCCTAACTTCACTTTCGTGAAGACATTCTTCTCTAATAACATGCTAAGCTAGGCAAGCATAAATTTGTTGTTGTTTTCCCTTGCAATGTTGTCCAGTTGTACATTCAACACTTAAGGGAATGGCCTAGACCACTCTTTGATTATGTGACTGAGAGCTTGGACTCATTGTGCATGTTTGAGTAAGGAATGCATACAATCAATTGAAGCATCCCATGAAATTTTAAGCAATCAATGACATTAATTGGTATAAAATATTTTTTGTTTATGTTACTTAGTGTTAGAAAAAAATGGGCTATGTTCGTCTTGTTTTGCTCCATGCCATTGAGTGTTCAAGTAAAATAGGCTATGTTTGTGGTCTTTTGGACCATGCCATTGATATGAAGAAATGTGTACGTTGCTAGATGATTCTGCATTTTGTGTCTTTGTTTCATCTACTTCTTGCTTTATGTAGCTTGTATGTTTCAATGCCAATAATTTGATGTATTTCAGAAGAGTCAATCAAAAGTATTTTCATCAAAAGACTATCAACACAAAAACTTTCACCACTAAAAGTAGTGTTTTTTTTTCATGACATGGACAAAATAATGATATATGTATGTTTTATTTTTAAACTACAAATTTCTACTCAAAACATTAAACTTTAATTTTTTTCAGCTTAGACATAATGGTACAAGTATGTGTAACCTTTAATTACGATGCATGTAATTTTCACGAAGGCAAAATCAAATCTTCCTTGGCATTTCAAGAGTTCTTCCTAACATAGCCTTAATTTTCAATCCAACAACTTCAAATTTGCTTTATTATATGCCATAGTTTGTATGTGAGGGGGATCTTTGTTTTTTGTTCAAGTAAGAAGGTTTTGTCACGTTTGACTTTGAATTCACTACAAATTATGCATGAGAAAAATCAATTTTTGGTTAGAATTTTCACTTTTTGGAAGTGTTCTTTCTAGACTTGATAGAGATACAAATATGAGAGCATCCCATCAATGTCTATTGCTCCACTTTCCTAGACGTAAAAATCTTGATGTAATTGTCAGACCAAATAAAAATATGTTTTGTTTGGAATCCATTCCACGTTACTTTTGAAGAAACTTTGATATCAATCTTTTGTAGACGAGAGGAATTCCATTGACACACATGTCAAATCATTCATGATAACCCTTGAATCAAATTCATCATAATCAACTATCGTGACTTTGATTTTGAACAAGTAATACAATATTTTGAAAGCATAACGACACATTAATTGTCCCTTCACCATGTACAATCATGAGTTCTTTTCACTCTCCTTCTCACAATGTTACATGAGGAAGGTATTCTCCTTGTTTTTCTTCAAACAAAAGAATTTTATCCAACATTCCTTCAACACTCTAACTCCGAGAGAAATGAAATATTCATGCAAATAATATTTAAAATGAAGAAGTTCTCATAATTTTGGAGCATCAAGTGTGTGGATCAAAACCTTATTTCTTCTACATTGTGGTTGTAAAATTGTCATTCTAACCAGTAGTTCATTCGGATTGATGTAGAAGTCATTTCTTGTCGAAGTCTCCAAACCAATGACAAATTTGGTTGGATTGGATTCATCATATGATTTGTTCTTGATTTTTTCACGTCCATCTTGCAAAGAAGTATCTTGATGAAAATGAAAAGATGACATTTTAATTTGTGTAGAATGAAAGGTATCTCCTCTTGTCCCTAAGCTGTCACGACCCTCTTCATTCATAAAACTATTTGACAACTCCATGAAATCCTCTACTAGCAAGCTTAGATTTGGTTCTACCTCTCAAAATTTCTTATCCTTATTGTACCCAAACCATCTCCTTGCCATGTCGTTTGAAATTTCCATGGGGATTGAATTTCTAAGAATTCCATGTGAATATTGGATTGGTGAACTACTTCCACCATTCTTGCTCCCCAACTCCTTTTTTGGTGTAATCAACTCACTACTCTTATTGTTTGTCTCATTAAGTACATGCTTCTCCTTCACAACCTCCCTCTCCAGTTTAATTCGAATGTCAAGGCCCTCACACGTTCCCCTGTAACATGGTAAAATCTGTTGTAATTCACAAAGGGTGTGCTCATCCCTGTAACATTTTCATTTTTGTAATGCATAATGCTTTGGGTAGAGCAATGCTTTGAGTGCAAGGTCACAAACAGCTCGCATTTAAAACTAAAACTTGGTGTTACACGACAGAATGTTTAGGGTTTTACGACACATGTCAAGCACAATGCACAGTGACAGAAGGACTTCACATGGTTATCAATGGGAAGAGTGTGTGATGACTTCTGCAGGGCAACAAACAAGGGAGGAATCAAAATAAGCAAGACCCTTTCAACAATATACGGGTTTCACATGAATAGAACACATTCTCGTGGAATCGAATAGCTTGAAAATATAGAGGGATGATGGTGGAGCAGTGTACTTTATTCTGACGCCACATGATCAGAAGATTGTCAGTTAGATGGAAATAGTCCCAGAACACGTGCTCCTCCACACTGTCACAGACGTTAGTGGGAAGGTGCGTCATGACTCATGAGCTCTGCTGTCCGACCACAATGGACTTCCACGTTGTCCAACCCTGATCTGCAGCATGATAACACTCTAGATTTAAAACCCTTGCCTTTCATTCCTTACCATTTACTTTTCTTCAGACATATTTGGACCCGGAGCTCTATGCGTTCTAAAGGCACTTAACCCTTTGCATATCCCTGCGAGCAAACAATCGGGTCCCGAGTTAGAGACACACTCACTCCTAACCTTTGCATCAAGAGTCTCTAAAGCTTGCTAACAATAGCTTGCATGTAAAAGCTGGGTTCAAACTTGTGTTGAAGTCATTCACATATTGACATCTTATACTCCAGTAGATAGACAAATCCTGGTAACGCATCCAAAATCTCCATGCCCAGCAACATAAGCTTTCATCAGTCATGTTTCTCGGGTAATCATCTGATGGGTAGAGATGGGTCGAAGGCAGGACAAGAAGGTCATTTCCATCCATGTGAGTCATAAACAAACGAACTTCACAACAACTTTCCCGTAGCTGCTGTGCTATTTAGCGTTTGCTCAGATGACATATTGGCTTGTGGAAAATGAGATAACTGATGGGGAAGTTTTATCACCCGACTTTGGTGCTTCAAAAATTTCCATCGCGTAAATGTCCATTTTACTTCTTGATTAGAATTCCTTCTTTCTCCTTTAGATAATAGGCCCTGCCTTTCTGCTTTAGATAATCCAGCCCGGTTTTCTCCGCGGAAAAGTGTGCATGATTCCGCCCATTGGCATTGTTTTGCCAAAATTCTGGCTGATATGAGGCTTACAATTCACCTGCAACAGTCTCAGAAATGAGGAGCTGGGGTCTCAAACACGTAACACTTGATCAAAGCACTTGAGCTTTCTAATCCACAGTTCTCACTTACTGCATCAGACTGCGGAGGCCCAGGATAGAGCCGGCTGCAATGATAAGCACTAACCACAGCCCCCACAACTCCATGAACACTCCATCACGAGCGCCAGTATATACTCACTGCCAGTACGGAACCACCTAGAGTGGCCAAACTTCTGTCTTCACAGTACAATACTGCAGCTGTGAGCCTCGGCTCCAGATGCCAAGTAATCAGCTAGAAAGCAAATCTGGATTCGCTCCAGCGGCAGCATTTTAATACCTGTAAGTAAGCGAGAACCAGACAGACACCACCACAAGAAATATCCACAACCTTTTCCTCGGCTGTTCAGCTTAACTTTCATTGATACTACAGAACTTCAATTTCTTCATGATCGATGGGCAATCTATGTTTATCCTTCCAACTATTCGAGTGCTCACAAACGGGCCATTGATCAGTTCTGCGTCAAGTGGAAAGGTTCACCTCAATTTCGACGTTGTAAACAGCGATGGTCACCCTAAACACTGGCAAAGCTTTTCCAGATTACAAGCATTGAAACTCAAAAGTTGCACTTAGAGTTGATCAGACTACGAACGGCACAAATTTTCTTATTGAGCAAATGGAATTGTGAGGTACAGTAGATTGGCCCAAATAGCAAAGTGAAGGCCCAGAGACTGAACTCATAGTCACAAATTGTTGGCATGCATGGCTATCTTCTACTAGTGTAAGTATACGATTCCACCATGGTGGCTTCCTGTCGTTCCTCCAGAATCTATTATAGTTAACTGTCTGTGCCTATTTCAAACTGTTAAAAGCATCTGAATAATTGACGTAGCCCCATGATAAAACGTTAAACCCTAACCAGTTTATAGAGGACTAGTTGATAAACTTTTGTTTAATTCACACTGTTGCTAGATATGGAACAAAACCGCATTCAAGTGTTACCTTAAAAATAATACGACGTCGGTCGAGGCGATCTGCCAGAGAATACTGGTTACTGGTTCCTCAGTCAACATTACTACTGCAAAAACTGACGAAGGAAAGTAAGTAGTACGCAGTCATACCTCTTTGTATGCGTTCCGAGCCCTTTCCTCATTTTACCGTGAATATTTTCAAATAGAAAGCCAGATCTGCAAATCACAAGAGTTCACTGCTCACCTACTGCTGTCTTCTCGGAGACATCGATTTCCTCGGGCATGGAACTGATAAATTGTCTGCATCCTGCATACGGTATTGTAATATGACACGACGCGTAGTATACGCAAGCAAGCAGCGGCAACAAGTAGTAACCACGAAACAATGCCGGTATGAAGATGCAAACGATGGGCAAGACACTTTCAAGCCATAAGCCCCGTGATCAAGCCGAACATGGAGGATCCAAATTTCCAGTCTCAAGTACTAAATCTTGGTCGGTATATTTTCTTGATCATCAATTAGCTGTAAACGCTTGGAGTGGAACTTGTAGCCACTTTGCAGGTACTAAAGTGATGAATACCAGCCTTACCAGGCCGATCCGGAGAACAAAATCATAAGAGGGACTCACATCAGCACGTTGCGAGGATGCAACCCCCAGAAATTGATTTTGATATTTCATTAGATATGTCATTGAGCAGATCCCGGAACATGCCCGGTAATTAACCCGACACAGATCACACGAACCAAATGAAAATTAGTGGTGAACACAAGAGGATGATTCGATGATCATTTCTCAGTTGTGACTGTTTCATGAGCAGAAAGGAAATCAGACACTACTTTCGAAAAAACCCACAATGAGGTTAAAACGAGTGCTCGACTGAAATTTCAACTTCTGGAAGTGTACTCTGATCGATGTGATTTTCAATAATGAAATGAAATCAGATAATTGTGCTCGCCTGGCCTAGGGCGGTCATGAACGTGCTGTACTCCAAATCCTCATACATTTGACGAGCGGGGGATCTCGGCTACATTAAAGAAACGTCTTCCTCGAGGGCTCGAACTAGAAAATTAGACAAAATCTCAGCGTTAAGCAGTTTAGGTGACCTTCCTCTTGATAGATTTGGCATGAAGAAACCGTTAAAATATTCATATTATGACCAGACTTTCGGCAGCTAAACAGTGTCATTGACTGGTGCCATTTCTCGGCCTGAATCCTAAACTAATTCTACTTTTCACTTCGAGTTGATGCGTTGAAGCATGCAGATTCCCCTTTGCATCTGTGTACTGTAGCCGTCAAGATTAGCATAGACTTCAGCAGGTCACCTTACAATCAAACGATGATAACTCAGTTCACAAGCAACAACGGAGACATGGGTGGGATCACTCAGTCTTGTAGAATCAGGGGAGTCCAAGCTAGCGTCGACGAGAAAGTTTTTGTCAGACATTCAGCGACACGTGCACGCACTATACCTATTTGCCTCCTCAGCATTGATTCGTAACGTCTGTCCGTGGAGATAAACACGACAGGTAAGTTACTCTCACCTGAAAATATGTACTTTGCTCTCGAGCAGTAGCAGCGAGCAAGAAGCTCCAGATTCCACAACCCCATGACGAAGATCATAGGGACTTATCCGGAGTCCGTACTCCAGAGAGTTGAAATCTTCATCATTGTTCAAACTGACCCTGGATTGACCCTAGCGGCATGAGCTTTATACTCCATGCTAGCCGATTGCCCCCGACTAGGAGACCATGATATACAGCACATGCCGACTATGGCCTGTCCCGGAGCAGTTTGAAGCTATAGATTTTGGACCAGAAAAGTCTGAGTCAGATCGCTCAGATCCATATAAATACTGTAGATAGGTACGAAGCTAGTGCCTAGGTCGATTTAAGGGTAATCAACCAATTGCAACTGGGCTGGGCTTTCTTCCATGCCAAGCTCCCACCACCATCTTCGCCAGCAGCTACTATAAGCCATGCTTCCACCAGAACGCCCCGCCTTGTCAATTCCAAAATCCTTTCTTGCCTGCAGCTGAACTTTCCATCAGTCTGAGATCTCAGACTATTCGAATGCAACCGAAGCTAATGCCTGCTGGCATTAGAATAGTTGGAGGTCTCAGAGCACAGAAGCCAGCAAGCTTCAGCCTTCTTCACTCTCTCTCTCTCTCTCTCTCTCTCTCTCTCTCTCTCTCTCTTTTGCGTTCATTTTGGGGCGAGCGCGGGTGCAGGAGGTGGTTGAGCAGATTGGCTTGGATGATGCAACTTTCGGAGGGCCATACTCGATTAACTGGTGCTGATGCCGATGAACTTCGTTGTAGCGGCATAAGTGGCGTCTCTATTACAAAATTCAGAATGAACTTGCAGCGGACCTGCTACCATGCCCGCTATGGCCCACCCTGCAACAATCCCACCCATCCGACGTATCGATAGTATCGTTAACGTTGAACGCTGCCAGTGGAAGCGGCAAGCTCTCCTCCCTCATGTCTCCCATGCCTTCCCATCAGAAATTGCAAGGCAAGTGCAAAATACACAATTACACAGTACTACTTGTGGCATTATGGCATCACTTATACATTACAGCAGCAGTCTTCAGATTGCATCTGTAAATTTTCTGACCTTTCGGACGAAATTATTAGCAAATGAAATGTATTCAACATACTTCCTTGACTTTTTTCTCCATGAATTGCGAGGGAGTACGGCACCACGAGAATGCATGTCGTTCATATCCTCCGCCACCGCAGACGAAGATCTTCCATCGCTGGCACCGACTACAGTTCTCCTCCTCCTCAACTTCGAGTGGTCCTAGATCTGGGGTCGTAAAGTCCAACCGTCCAACGTGACGTTTACTGGCTCGCATGCAGTTTCAGATCTCAAGCAAGAGGTCATCTTTCGAGAGAGAACTGGGTTACCTTCAAAGATTTCCATGTCGGACGAGCTAGGCTGACGTACATGTTCATGACAGCAATTTGACGTTCTGCGATCAAGAGCGTGCCGAGGCTGGCCCAAGTTGGCATGAGCAATATCATGATCTATGGATATTGTAGGCCGTGTATAAAGCCAACCATGAAATCAAATGCACATGCCAACTGGAGTCCGCCTGGGCGCTTTCTTGAAACCCCGGCCCCCGGAAAGCGTGACCTGCTGCTGGTGCGTCTGTGGATGAGATTCCGAACTCGTCCTTTCCTGCGACCATAACGATTGATATTTCTCTTCTGTTTTCTTTCGCCAAGACATAGCTGTTTTCTCGAGAGCCAGACAATTGGCAAGCTGAAGGAGTCAGCCCTGCCGCCAATGCAACGGATCGGATCTGTACCAACCTGGAAGTTGAAACAGACTAAAGAAATTTTAGCTTCAGCAAAGTTCCCAAATTTGGTGTACGCAATTCATGATCAAGTCGTATCAAAGTCAAAGTAACCTCATCCTGTTTTGCAGCTTCATATCCGATCCGGCACCTGAAGTATACAGACTAGCTAGCGGTGCCGACGTTGATCATTGACCTACAGAATCTGGATAGCTCGGCCGTGGACCTGACGGTGCAGTACATGATCTCCTGTGCTACTCAAGTACTGCCTTATGTCTTCAGTACAGCCGTCTAGTTCGACAACCACACGAGGGCGGTCAACGTCTCCTACTTCATAATCGAACCAGCTAAACCAAGATCGAAGTCAACGCTCACACACCACTGCACTTCGATTCTTCATTATCTAACTAGTGCCTGGTCGAGTATCTAAGCTTGCTGATCTAACGTCATCACAAAAGTGCATCTCATTATCCGTCGAGGTCAGTGACACAAGCGGACCATGCTTGATTAAAAGCTTCTATGCGGTGGTTTATGTCTCAAAGTTTCTTCAAAGGGCTTGATCCATACGCAGGTGAACTTCCTGATGCTGATTACTACTGAGTCAAATATTTCTCAAAGATTGCATCTTTTGTGCAACTTGCTGAACTGCACTAGCTGAACGGGCAGCCAGTTTATTCCCTAACCTCGGCTTGCACGGACGTAGCCCGGCCCACTCGATCGGAAACGGTTCCTGCAACTGAACAAGAAGATGGTCCAAGAGGTGAACAAAATTAGCCGCGTACTTGTTCCTATTCGTGAGGTTTTTTTACTGTCATGCATGATCTGTCAGTGTTTGTCGATCTGATGAGACGTTCTGCAATGGTCTAGTGCCCTGAGTCAGAGTTCTGGCATCCATGGAAATGCAGGTGCAGGGTGCCTTTGGCGTCGGTCTTGACTCGCGAGCTCCTGCAAGGTCTCATGTCCACTGCGCTCATCTCGGGCGTTTCTTCTTGTCTCGTCTCGTCTCGTCTTGTCCTTTCTTTTGAAAGAGCGCCCGGATTGCCCATAGGTGGCATGAACGGTTGTTCAGAGTTTACGTTCACCAAGTGTCTGAAGTGCTGTCCATGCCCACTATGGTCCAACCGGGCAAACTTGCAAGTAAATGCTCGTGCCCTGCAAGCGGTATCCATGGCCAGTTCGAGTTTCGGTGGCCTAGCATATCCGGAGAAAGCTCATAAAGGTCGCCTCTAGCTGGACCCCCGTGGACAATCGTATCGGAGATGATTTCGGCTAGCTTATGCTTCAAGGGCTGGGGAAACTTGTGGGCTAAGATGCTGATGCTTTAGTCGATTGGGTTGCTACTAGTACTGAGAGCTGGCAGTGTTGCTATTTGGAATCTCCATTCTGGACGATAAGAATCGTGTCTCGATTGCATCTTGCTCCTGCTTTAGCAGATTCTTTTCTGGGCAACTTCACATGATCTGCGAAGCAAAAGGCATTCGTAAACCGTATTTTGCTGGACCAAATCTGCATAGATCAGGCGTCCGATGTCTGTAATGTGCAGTCCAGACCTTGTGTAATTGCACTTACTTCTCTTGGATATATTTTTCTCCGAAATCATTCCACCATACTCGTCATGCATAAATGTGTGGTGATGATGATCAGAGCTGGGCTCACATTTACCCCATCTCTTGGCCTTTGGTGTCGTCTTTTATTGCACATGCTCGAAGTGCCACCCGTGCGCACCGTGAAGTCAGGATCCAAGACTCCAATGATTGCCACAGTAGCCAACCTGGTCATTCAGCAATGAAGTAAACCAGCTGCTTTCACGTGCACATTATCGACCGACAGACCGACGCATTGAAAGCTTCTGTGAAAATTTCAATCCCAACTCTAGTGTGTGAGATCCGAACACTGTCACGATGGTTTCAAAATTGAACAGTGAGGTTCATGCATCAGCGAGCATCGAACTTGCCTGAGCGCCAAATAAAAAGTCAGATGGATTCAGGTGCTGGTCAGAGGATAGTCACAGTCTTCCTCGATATTTCGGACTGATTCTTAAAGCTCAGCATTAGTCTGAAACAAATGTTTGCGTACAAAACAACTGCAAGCAAGCAAGAATGTAAGTAGATTAAGCCGAGGCAAGATCGTTAAACTGCTCAGGATGAACCTGCCTGTCAACTTGGTGGCTAAAATTGAAACCATCAAAAAGCTTTCGAGTTCGTACTAGGGTCGATATGATCTGACATTCCAAGACCTGGTCAAGCAGTCCACGAGTTACAAACGGCATCAGTAGAATTTCATGAATTTTCCATGATGACTTTGCAGAGAGGAAGCACAATGGTAAAGACCAACTTGTGAAGACGTTAGTAGTACACCCAGACGTAAGTATGACTTGGATACTGAAGGCGTCAAATTGATAAATCAGTCCCGAACCGAGTTCTACACCTTTCGTTGGCGTGAAGGTGGTGGCATGCGTCCTCTTGGTCTTCAGTAGACTACATTGTGATGATCAGTCTACGCACCTTGCGACTTTAACCCCATGAACTGAAATAACATCGACATGGCAATGTCATGAATATGATATTGTGCATGTGCTCGATAACTTCAGGGTACACACGAACTGTAGCATGTTCCTATTCGACTCTGTCAGCCCTCTGTCCGTGCCGACCTCCTTTCATCCCCGATTGCAGCAGATGCTGAGCATTGGCAAGAGAAAAAAAAGTAGGCACTCGTCCAGTCCGACATACGATCCCAAGCAGAGCCTGAGCTCTCAACGCGATGTTATTCCATCCTCATGAGTACAGAGCTCTCGGAAAGAGATGTTTCGTATTCTAACTTAGGTGTCGTTCAAGATTATGCTAAGGCTGGCCCAAGTTGGCATGAGCAATTTCGAGCTCATTCATGAACAGAATGTGACATTGTGTTGCACATGCCAACTGAGGTCCGCCGTAGCAAACTTTTGAGATCAAAGGTCAAGAACTCCCGTAGATGCTCACTCGACTCGTCTTCCATCTGATTCATGAAATGCAAGAGTTTCAAAAAACTCTTCCCCCAGTCCTGGTTCTCAAAGAGTGTGTAGACCGTGCAGAGTTGGCGTGAGCAGCCTTCAACAAAGAAGAGAACTACATTCCACTCTTCAGAAGTTTCAGCTCATGCAAGAAGCGCCTTACCTTCTTGACGCACTTCTGGGGTCTACTCATATACAACATGTACACAAGCTTGTCGTCAAAATGCAGATGACATTTGACAAAAATTCCCAGTCCAGCTGGAGATCTTTGAATATGGCCGTTTGGCCGCTTACCATAGTGATGCAGCAGCCTTTACTGAGTAGTGAGTCAACTCGTCAGATTGTAACGCTGAGAAGAGTTGACAGCAATAGAGGAGGGGGAAAGCATTTCCTTATATCACACTCCTGAATGACACAGAAGGGCTCGAGAGACCAGCCACCTTGCAGACTGAGTATGAAAACGAAGCTGCATAACGTGATGCAAGAAGAGCAGTAATTATACTGGAGATACACAAGGAATAGCAGACTCGTGAGAAGGCGTCCAAAACAGACGAATCTGACTACTAGCTCAGAGTCTGACATAGTATGACGAACTCACATCTCTTCCACTTGTGCATTTCAGAGCTTGTAACTCCTCCAGCAAATTCACTCAGTTGTTCAAACGCTGAAGCCGCAACTTGAGGTCGGTTGAACTTTGAAGAAGTCAGCGTTCCTGCTCAAAGGTTACAGTTAGGAATGTTTCATCAAGTCAACTTTGATCACTCTATTAGTCAAACACTGAAGGTGCTCACCATTGGTCCATTGTCAGTAGATGATGCGTAGGGCGACTGAGGGGTTGACTAAGCTTTGGTAATAATACACTAGGAGGAACAAGTGAAGGCCATCAAAATTATCTGCCGTAGCGTGGATACGATATTGGACCTCCAACTAATGGCCTCACCGGAACACCATCATCGAAAGCCATAAAGTCAGGAAATAGTGGAGCTAATAATGACGAACGTGGACTTTGCAGCAGCTATGATCCCATCCTCCTCTTGCTGATGTGAGCTAGGACTCACTTGTGTCTGTCCGTGAGGCCCGATCCCCGCGCAGTGCTCAATTTCCACTCATCCCCGTGTTAAACTGGATCTGAAGCCGTACTTGGCTGAAGAATTCCTGAGCTGCTGCACAGCTCCCAATCAGTCCAAGCTCCTTCATTCTCGCTTATACCCCCGGCCCCCATAAGTGAGTGAGCGCTTTGTCACAAAGCTTTGTCTCAGGTGCACCGCACAGCAGTATTGATTGTTGAGGCTGGCTACCAATTGTCGTAGAACCCGAGTGCGGTGCAGTGCAGTTCCAGTCTCCAAAGCAGACAAAGCTTTGGCGACTGGAACTGATGAAAATGTGAAACAACTGTACGAACCCCTCTGGCTGGACTCGTGTACAGAGCCGTAGTATATTCGACATTCGACCTACTCTTATGTCACGTGCCACGGATTATCACCAGTAAGATTGCACACATATATAGCAGCCCGTGTCCAGACTGTGAGCTATGAAAACTGTGCATAGCATTGGTTCCCTTCTCCCTTCCTCTATGAACTGTAACCTTTTCTACCAAGAAAGGAGAAGAAGAAAAGAGAGAGATTTCTACGTCATCACAAGAGCTGAAGATGAAGTGCAACGGACCGAGCGCTCACACCCAGAGCGAATGAATTCAAGACAAGACAAGAAAATTGAGAAGGAAAAGAAGGAAGATCCGAAGAAAGGAAGGAAAGGAGAGGTCGGACGTTCGACGTTGGAAGTTTTTAGCTCAATTTCGTTTTACCAACGTAGAGGGTCTCGACCCTCTACGTTGGTCGAGAGAGGTTAACCGGGGGTATCCTGTCCATTAACATACAGTGTTAGAAAAGTAAGACTTTGGCAGAGGAGCAATACGAGCTAGTAGTATTCCTCTTCTGATGATGCGATGGACGTTGCCATGGATGATGTCTTAACGAAGAAGTACCGTGACGGCCCCTCACTGATGATAATTCGACGACCTACACAGGTCTACAAATCAGGCCAATTTAGGGCTCTCTTGTGTCATTCGTACCCACATGTGTGCAGGAAGTCTTGCTCAAGAAAGACACGCGAAACACCAGAGTACAAACCACTGGCATGGAGAGGGGGAGAGGGAGGCACGGCCGGAGGACGGGCGACATTCTTCTTCTTCGTCCTCCCTCGCAAGCTCCTTTTTCAACCGCTGACGAGAAGGTAACAAACTTGATTCCCAGCTGAGGAGAGCCACATGTAATAGAAAGTAATGGGGAGGACTTAAGGAGCATTGAAGCAAAGCAAGGCGAGCCAAGGGAAGGCAAGGCAAAGCAAAGCCGGGCCGGATGAGCAGCGAGGGATGGAGGAAGGGAGGGAGGTCGGCAGCAGATGTAGGCCATGCAGGGAGGAGCTGCCATTCAGCTCATGATCAGCTCAGCTCAGCTGTAGATGTTGTGTGGGAGCGAGTGGTGAGTGGATGGGTAGCTCTCAAAATCTTCGACGCTTTATGTTTTATTTTTGTTTTGACTTTTCCATCTCATGAGCTTCTCTACGACGGAGTCAAACATCGTTGGCATCGCGTTGCGCGGGTCAATGGGGCTTTTTCTTCGACTCTCCTACTTCTATGGCTGACACCAGCAATGCCACTGCGAGCTAGAGCGCGCTTTTGTTTTCTGCTGCTGCTTGGTCAGTTGTGTCGGTCATTCACAAGTCTAGATCTAGCGCGAAATCCACCGGCAAACTAGGCCGCAGTCCCTCACTCCCCGACCGCCTCTCTCGGACGGGGCAGACGGGCATAATCCCTCTCGCCGCTCCAAGTCGCTGCCGATGGAATGTGAGTGCAACTGGGCCAGATTTTATTCTCGAACACGCACAAGGACAAGGACGCCTGTGGGGAGGGCTAGAGAAACGTGCAAGAGTCCACGGACAGACGAGCAGGAGGGGAGGGGGGGCGAGGTTCTCCGGCATGGTTAGGACAAATTTGGGCTAAGTTTGGAGATCTTTTTGCAAGCCGATTCGCGATTACATTAGCGCCTTTCGTCCTATTCCCGGATGATTTGCGAGGTCCTCCATCTGTCCATCCATCCCTGGGCCTCCCTCCCTCGCCCTGGCGGTTCGAACGGTCGTCCCGAAATGCAAGCAAGGTAAGCTCCGGCCTTGACTAGTTCTGCGGGGTTCTAGGCTCGGCTCCGATCGGCTCCGCTTGGCTTGTGCGACACTCTTCCGTGGGAGCCGTGTGTCCGTGTTGACAATGTTTTGCACACTCTTGTCTCACGCTCTGGCACGACAGAAGCCCCTGGCACTCCCGAGCCGTCCCCTTTCCCACCGCCCCGCCCTCCCGTCTTGCCTCCCGTAGAATATCGCGACGGGCGGTCTTCTTCTTCCTCTTCTATTCCGTCTTCCTGCTCAATCCCTGCGGTTTGATTTGCGTGCAGGTTTTGTCATGCTTCAAGAGGGCCTTGCTTTCCCGGGGGCTTGGGCTTGTTCAAGATCGGCTTTGTTGCTTAGCCGGTGCTTGCCGGCCGGCCAGCCAACCGAGTCATCCATCAGCCATGACAAGGGCAGAAGAGTGCGTGCTTTCCCAGCACAAGTTACTAGCTTCAGACAGAGCCCTGCCTTTCTCCCTTTCCCTGCCCTTCATTACAGCACCATGGCGTGCAAAGTCTGGTCAACATTACAAACCCCACCCCGCATCTCCCCCCCCACCTTGATTGATTCTGCACACCATAAGTTTGCTTAATCTGCTTTCGGTGAATTTTCCCCCTAATCCCCTGACGTTCTCCGTCGCCTACTATTGGAAGAGATAAGCCCAAGCCATACACTACCAGCCTACTGCCGGTTCTAACTGCCAAATACTATCGCGAGCTCAGGCCTAGGATAATGGTATTCTTGCACGCGAGCTATCGATGACGAACGGTACGAGAGCTCATTACGTCTTTGAATCATTCATGATTAGCAAGCAGAGAAGCAAATGGGGAAGAAATGATAAAATAGGTAAATGAATCGCGAGGCCTACCTATTTTGGGAATTTGGAACGTCCGGGCCAAATTGGGGCTTGACTAGAGCTCGAAGCGGTTTGCTGCTAACGATCATCATAGCTGATGCCATGGTTTTCGACTTGTCAAAATGACAGGGATTTGACTGGGTTTGGATTTGCCAATTGCCGCGATTCATAAATTCAAAGTTTGACATGGGAAAGGTAGGCGATTAGAACTTTAAGTCAGGGAGGCATCTGCCTCTAGATCCCCCCCCCCCCACTTTCCCGTTGAGGATTCTTGACTTTTCACCTCACGGACGATCTGTCTGACCGGAGTCAAGTCTGGTCAAGAAGGTGAACATATTCACTCTGATTGGTCGACCCTGAATGTATGATCCCCACTCGTCACTTGGCTATCCTGTCCTTCCTCCAAACATGGCATACGTCGAGACACCTGTACTGTACCACTTGGTTCAAATCCAACGAGCTTAGTCCCTCTGCTGCGTACAGTATTGTATCTCTTCGTTCTCTCCAATCTCAACGCCCTGCTGCTGCCGCTGCGATCGTATTGACAGTGCAAGTTTAGCTTCACAGTCTGTCTGTGTGTCTGAACAGTACATTCATTCATGCATTGACCTTTTGGAGCTGATTTACTCGACTGCCTAGTACGCCAACTACTGTACGTAGTGTAGTGTCTTCGAGTTTGTGATTGGGGTTGTGGTGTGATTCTGTTCCACTTCCCATGGTATGTGCCCTCAACGAATGCTAGTACATGTACTTGCTGATCGATCAATCCATCTGACAAGAAAACTAGCTCCGCTTCTCTTCTCTTCATCACCGCACTTGGTTCGTACTCAAAAGGTTTTCCTGTCGTGGTCCCCTTTCGGGCTGTAAGTTCCATCCATCCATGATCCATCCCAACCACCGAGCTCAGAATCTTCCAGCCTTTTCCTTTCGAGCTGTACCTCTTTCTGTCTCACTTAATAATCGAGGCCGTGCAGTCTGAGGTGCAAGGGCCAGATGTGGCAACCCTGTATCTGTTCGCGATTGTTGGGTAGCTAATAAGATTCACGTATATTGCGATTAAATCGCAATACACGTGATCACACTAAATGCCTGCTAATTACGAGCACTGTGGTCAGAGCACAGTGCTCGTAATTAGGACTAGTCGAATTCAGGTTGGTATTTTATGTAACATCTAATATCGAACAAACTGACCGCCAGTGGATGGCAAATTACAAGGGCTGTTCAATATGGCAGTGAAGACGATATATATAGGCTTGTCTTAAGAGTTGTGCTAGTGAGATCTTGTCGCCGTTTTGACATACATAGAGGAAAGCCTCATAGATGCGTACTTAAATCTGCAGTTTTCGTCTCTTGGTAAAGCAGTTACGAGTTCAAGCGTTCAACGCTCCTTAAAAGGGCAAACAGGAACATCGGTTTGTGTATCCATGCACATGGATGCATGAACCAGACTGCAAGAGAAATTCGGCAGGCACAAGACACTGCAAATCATGAGAGATAGAATTCGGTCAGGTCAAGTCAATGCTAGATCGTGGTGTAATGCGCATGGACTGTTCATAACTGTACTCACTGACTCTTCAAATCTCTCGTGAGGTGAACGATAAATCTAAGGGTATATATCTTGAGCTCTGAATGAAGTCAATTCACAACATGTAAAGTCGTTTCAGATTTGATTCATGCTTGGAGTCCAAGGGTACATGGTTTTATTTTTTTGTCAGAAAAGTTGAGGAATCATAGTAGGATGGTTGACATCAGCAAGCATGTGACTTTCCGAGTCGACTCCTGTTGGGAGATCTCAGAGATAGGACAAAATGTACTAGAATTTTGAGTGGCCCACGGAGTACTGTGCAATCCTCGATATCAGGATCGGTGATTCCAAATATCCGGCAAAATGGTTTCACAAGATTTAGCAAAAAATTCGTGACAAAGAAGACAAATGGCTGCTTCAGTTCTACGTCTCTTGTGTTTCTGGGAAAGAGCAGTCTGTGCCGCAGAACAGAAAACTGAAAGATCCTGAGTGGCCCAGCAAAACCAACATCTGAGTATTGTTCACGTTCCGCATGGAACCATTACACTGTCTTTAGGTGGACAAACAATGGAATTAAAGTCTATCCATCTAACACAGCAAGATCAACGTACCCGAACGTATTTGAGCTCAACAAGCGTGGTGAGGGTGATTTCTGCCTAGCTTCCCGAGATGAAAATTCCTCAATACATCAAGATCAAGTAAGAAGCAGAGCTGCTAACAGAGTCTTGGACCTTGTTTACGTCCAGAATGAGTATTTCTAGAATTACAGATATGTCAAAATCTCACTCGGATGATTCTTACTGATATATGCTCAACCATGCACTAGCTATTCTTATCGCTTATCCTTCTGCCTCCGCTTTCCTCGGAATCGGGGTAGACGTCGACTTTAGCAAACACGAAGTTGCTTCGTCATTCAGTCTTCTTTGTTCCAGTTTCGCAGGGTTCGTCTACCAATTTCAGTTCCGCCATTTGCTTCTCCACGCTCACCAGTCCGATTTGAGATACGTACCTGAGATACGTCACATGAAACAAAACCTTCTTATCGACAACATGCAGGCAGACATACCCTACAGGTACTAACCAACATGGCTTCAATCTACGTTTTGCGTGTCCAGCATGCATGGCAACTCGAACACCTTACGCTAGCCTTTACTCGGTCAATCCGACATGGAATCCCGCCCCCCGCCAACACCAAACTTCCCCCGCTAGGCCCCCATTATTAAGCTTCTCATGACCCAAGCTTGCTTATGCTACCTGGACATACGCCACGAGATTCGACAACAATCATTCTCATTCCCACAGACGCCTCTCATGGTTAAATTAGGTGCTTTGTTATGGCAATGTAATCTGTGCAAGGTTTGCATGTCCACCGGTGACACTGCACCCGGTGAAGTGAGACCCTTTCTCACAACAAGAATACTTAGCGTGTAGAAGAAGCCGCACAAGGTTAGGGCAACTGCACTTGGAGTCCGATCTATAGAACCGTCTAGCGCAGGAAAACCTCTTCCGAGAAGAAAGCAGGCCAGAGCAAGAGTGTATATTATGAGCAAGTCACAGTCATACAAGAGCGATACATTATGAGCTTGAATAAATATCAGCTGTGACTCGCAACATTCTTTCACACGCGACCTTCCCTCTCTGGGATCATGGAAAATGCAGATATAAAATGCCTTGCAAATGCGGGGAGACAATCTGATCTGAAACATACATGAAACTTGAGATCGTAGGCACCAGCTCCAATGAGGTACAAGTTAATCTATCCCACCCTTGTCTTTCCTTGTGCCAGAAGCTGCTGAGGGAATACGTTTATTCATTCACTCACGAGTTGCTGTGCTGTATGAGCCATGTCCAGACTACTTACCCCCCGGCCGTGGAGGAAGAAGATCCTTTTGAGTAATGAGGCAAAGGTATTTTGATACATGTCCCAATTATAAGATAACAGTCCGTGAAAAAGTCAACTTTGAGATTCGGCATTGGGGTGCACGAACAAGGAAGGAGAAGGTAAGGTTACCAGAAGCTTACCAGCTCAGAAGCAGCGCTAGACCGCCTGCGATGATGATGAGAAACAAAACGTTCAAAAGTACCATCCAACTCGAGCTTTGAATGGCAACGTGCAGAAGCAGCACAAGAGATGCGGCTAAAGCCACTAGCACGCCCTTGATCACGAACCAAGTGGGTCCCTGAACGTAAATCAGAATCTCTTTACATCAGCATTTTATTCTGTGTATAATAGAGCACAATGTAGCAGGACAGATGATCCGAAATCTCTCACAAATTCCGCGTAACGAACATCTTGACAGCTCGTTTACTACAATCCTGCTCTGCTGGACGATGATGGTGATCACGATGAAGATCAAATCTTGAACGCACCAGCTTGCAACAACTTAGGTCTTTCTAATATCTATCATTTCAATCCTGACTCGTATACATTCCAACCGGTCGAGAAAAATGTGCATTTTCTGGTGAGGTTTAGGAAATTTTGCAACAGAGGGAACTAATCATGAAACAGAGGCAAGTAATTCACATGCAGAAATCAAATGGGCTAAATTTATGAACCAACAAAAAGCTATACACACATATGAAAGAACGTACGTTGACACCGGTTGCCAAAGCACCCAGTAAGACAGCCTCACCGGCTCCAGGTTTCTTCCCCTTGGATTCTTGTTCTTGATTGACTACTTCCGCTGATGGTTCTGCCCTGATTTCGTTTGGTCGATCTGTCCTGCTGTCATCTTCGTCTTCCGACTGAGGAAGGACCTGTTCTAGATCTGAAATCCGTCTCAGTACCTCATCTAGTGCCGATTTGTTGGAACCTGGATTGCTGTCAGGGACAGCATACCTTGCTATCCCACTGTCATCATCATCATTTCGATCTGCTTGCCTATTCTCGAACGACTTGCTTCCCAAAATCTCTGCCGCATGAGAATCTGAAATTTCCTCTATGATTGCCATCGATAGCCAGATGCAAACGTTCAAGATCAGCTGTTTAATTATATGCTCGCATCATCCGTCAGATTCAGCTCACAAGCCTTGACCTTCTCGCACATCCAGTCTCGCTCGTTCGTTCTTTCAATCATGAGAAGTATGAGTGTCTTGCTGCAGTTCATCTGTCTCCTACGCATCCCTCATCTCATCCTCCATCATCATCGCCCTCCTCCTCCGTTTGATTCTTCTTCTCTCGCAGGTTCCGACTAAACGCGTGATGGTAGTGTAAATTCTGGCCGACCTTTCTTCACCAAACGCACATGGTACCCACGGCCTTCTTAACCCAGATGTGCTAATCAGTCAGGAACAGTCATGTTCATTTACGTTTACATCCACCTCTCAGTTCCTCATTCCTTATGCCCCATCTGCTTATGAGGTCTGAGAGTTTGTACTCTCGGAAAGGGGTTTTTTGCATTTGAATCATGAGTTCGAGACTCCCCAGCAGCTATGATATTCCAGATCTGATGGATTTGTTACCAGTCACGAATGTGAGCATTTTCAGCTGTTCTTTCTCAGGGCCACAAACAAGATCGTCGATTTATGAGAGTGATGAGGAATGTGTGCGACTTCAGCTTCTCATGGTGCAGGTTCCTGGCCATTATATGGCACACAGCAGCCCTCAACGTTTATACAGGAGAGAGACAAAAAAGTAAGAACCATGAGTAGATACAGCCGTAGAGAGGAGAGCCAAGGGTTGACTTCAGCCGGTCCCGTCACAGTTGCGTTTGAGGCTTGATGTTTCTATTTGTTGACATGAACTCTCAATTAGTTTCCTAAGCCAATTTCGTTCATTTAGTGCAGATTGTTACCCTGATTCACAGAGCTTTCACGGTCATACGTTTGCAGTTGGAAACGTTGGGGATTAGGGAGCACCGGTCTTTACTACGCAAAGACAAAACTCACTTTCTCCGAGCAATATCAAAAAGTTCCACTCTGCTGTTGTTCAGGGCTAGAAACAGTTAAATCACTTATCAGGTTGGCGCAAATCTCTTTGCAACAGTGGAGACATTTCTACCCGTTCTTGGTCATTCAAAGGGGACCAGGTTCCAACTCAACTTCCATGTCGGTCACATGGAATCATCTTCCAGAGTGGGAGATGGTTCCATTCAGCAGCTGGGATCAAAAGTTTGAAATCCTATACACCATCATGGGTTGTATGTTCCAGTACTGGAAAAGAACAACAAAGTATGACATCCAAACATTGGGTTGCCAGCTATTAAAATGGAGACAATACACAACAGTCCTCGATTTTAGTTCTGTAATTTCCGTACCGGAACTCAGAAGCCGGCAACTGGCCACACAATTCGAGTGTAGGTTCAATCTCAAACACGGCCTAGACATGGACTCTCCATCCCAATTTTTGATCGGATATGATGGCCAAGGGAGGGTAAACCCGCAGCATGAGATTCAAAATAGTTCAACACTTGTAGTACTTCGTCACATAAGACTGTACATGATACTGATGTAAACGGGATGCGATAGTAGAGCAGAGCCGACGATGCCGGCCACGCCAGGGGTGTGTTCGTGAAAGAAAAAATGCAAAAGGATTTCGGTTAGAAACGGGACAATAACAAAGTTAAGAAACTTCTTCCCAAGGTTGCTGGATTACTCCTTCAACGTCTAAGTTACATCCTGCACGTGATCTGCCAGGCTTTGACATAGCTCAACTGATCCCCGTGAAAGTCCATGTTCCTGGCATTGTAGTTTTCTTAAACCCGTTGGTAAAGCTTGCAAGGTCCTTCTAATCACTGTCCAAAAAGTCAAATACTGTAGGCGATTGATGATTACTCACTTACTGTAAACCAGGACCTCTACATGCTCAAAAGTTTCAACGATTCTTAGAATCTTAACGAGAACTACAGCAAAGACGCATTCATCACAAGACTGATCATGTATACAATGGGCTTTAACCCTGTAGACATCATACTTCTGAATCATTCGCCACGGCAAAGGACTATGAGGGCAAGTTTTCGAGGTCACTTTCCTGCCCATCCACGTGATCACTCACTTTATTTCACACAGGGATCTACTAGCTCTGGCATTTCGACAAGCCTGAATGTGAGATAGTGCGAGAACCAAATCATCGTCCATAATGCCCATTTGGAAAAGGCATGGTCAGCCATCTACCTTTAATTTAGTTTACCAATTCATCACAAATAAAGGTTAAAAGTATCCATCATTCCAATTCCTAACCAAATGGACAGCCATCTAGGAGATGATAGACAGAGATTACTGAGACTCAAAATTCTGAAATATACAGGAGTCAACGTAAGCAAAGGAAACTGTAAACCAATTGAACATTTGTGTCGGTCTCCGTCTAGTATGAGTACACCACATCACATTGGCCATGTCATGGCGAGAAAACAAATAAAAGCAATAGACATTAAGTTAGTAGGTTTGGGCTTGGAACAGTATAAGGCACCAATCCGTGTGAAACATTTCTACCTCAACATTGTAAACAACGTTACCTTGCCAGCGGCATGACATACGTCTTTCATATTGGATACAACCCACAATAGGTCATCATAGTACACACACTGATGCTCCCAGGCCTAACTTAAAGAAGAATAACTCATTCAACGCCTCAGAAGGTAGACGCTTGAACATGTATAAAATTTAAAAAGACAATTGACTTGGACTACAAAAATCAGTTTCTTGGGTGAAACATTTCATCAGGGTTTGGATGCCATGACCTAGTTAATTCATACGCTAACAAACTACAATGAATAAGCTCTGTAATGTACCTAACGCTTGGAGAATTGAGGGGCCTTACGGGCCTTCTTCAATCCGTATTTCTTCCTCTCCACCACTCTCGAGTCTCGGGTGAGCAGACCTTGCTTCTTCAGGGGTTCCCTGTTAGCCTGGTTGGCAACGATTAGAGCACGGGCAATTCCTAACAGAATAGCTTGTGCTTGGGCGGAGAGACCACCACCCTCGGCCCTGACAATGGTGTCGTACTTTTGCTCATACCCAAGACTGGCAAGTGGATACTTCACTGCTTGCAGCCACAAGGGGTTTCCTTGCAGGTAGTCCTGCAGGTCATAAACAAGTATGATTGAATACATTAATCCAATTGCCTCAAACCATGTGCGTAGACATCCCATTTCGAGCCACCGTTCAAAGTGCATTCCAGGGATAAAACCCTTCAAGGTGGTGGAAATTTTACATGCATTACTTCAATTTCAATGTGCGTTCATATATGCCACCGTATAAATATTAAGTAGGACATACAGAGAATGAGAACTAGCAGCTCTGTTAGTTGCAACGGAGTGACAGAGGACGGAAGGACTACTACACAAAATAGCAGAAAAAGAATGCACCAGAGAACTGGGCTGCAGCCCGTGGACTTTCAATTACAATCAATGATTCTGCAAGAGCCAGCAGCATTCGAGAATTACAGCTCGCGAATGGAATACCAAAAACCGCATAGGGTAAACTGAACACGGGCAGGAAAATCCTAAAAACGCGACAACCCTCTAAACTATCCAGAAGAAATTTGAGGGAATGAAAATGCACCGCTTAGAACCGAGTACATACTTGAGCAGTGCGATTGTTGATGATAATCTGACCGGTTCCATCCACAAGCACCACACGGGCCACAGCAGTCTTCCTCCTGCCGGTACCCCACAACCTGGCGGCAGCGAATCCTCCTGGCAGAACGCTCTTCACGTAAGCCTCCAAATCAACCTCGTTGTCTTCAGACAACGCCGCTCCAACTCCCACGGCGCACACCTTCACTGCAGCAGCAGCTGAAGGACTGGCCGTCACAGAGGCAATTCTCAATGCAGTCCTCAAACTGACTCCATTTTGAGTCGAGAATCGAGAACCCAACGAAGCAACATTCGACTTGTCAGAGCAGCTGCAACTTCTTGCAATCCCGAGCTGCAGCGATCCCAGCGACGACGTGAGTGCTGCCATCGTCGCCATAGCTCGTATCCTCGTGAGCCCAAGTTCCACACTGTCCGTTATAGTGGACTCTGTGCTCCTATCTTCCCAAGCCCAAGCTAAAGTTGCGGACTGTCTGCACCTGAACTTCGCAAGGCACCCCTTGCCTTGAGACTCCGGCCCCAGAGAAGGCAGAAGTGTTGTCTGATCGACTCGGATGATTACATGGCAGTGTGCCACGCTGGCCCAGAATAGCGCGCTATTGGATAGGCTAGCGTCTAATCCTTACATAAGGTGGTGGTGGTCAATCGAGACCACAAAATAATCAGTACAATGGAAAATCAAGACTCCATGGCTCACCACTCACGGGCAAAACCACGATCCAAGCTCAGAAAATAACCAAACCAGAAAATAAAGTTCTAACTTAGCAAGAAGTTATATAGATTTCAGTACATAAACTATATATATATATATATATTATAATTACATCAAATTACAATATAATTGTTACATGTTTTCGTGTGGAGCGGAAGGTTTATTATCAATGGATGAGATTTCACATGTATCATTTTTCGTTAGTTGGGAACTATGAACAACTATATTATACTGTGAGTTTATAATTGCGGATAGGTTCATACTTGAGATCTATGCCAGAGACATAGAGGGGGTCAAATCCCTCAAGAGATTGTTTGTCCCCATAGTCACGATATAAGCTCCATGTCCATCGATTGGACTAGAGGCCTACAATCTACCTTGATGGACCACAGTTTCGAAAGTCTCAAAACTTTCTTAGTGAATATGGCCATTCCTCATACTACTAGGGCTCGTCTACACTTTTGCTCTTGCTCCGGCAAGGATGCATACTCATGGATCTTGGTTCAATCATGCATTAGGGCTGTCCGACACGCATCATCTACCTTTTTTACGTCGATTAGGTTATACCTTGGCTTGGTCCACCCATCTGCATCTTCATTACTCACTTGTGAGTGTGGTAGTACCTTAGATCCATGGTGGTCTATATTACTCGTTACCTATTTAGAGGGCAAAATATGTCATTAGGGATGTGGTGTTTATTATGACACGAGAGGTTGAATAACTCACATAGAGGGAGTGTTGGTATACATTGTTGACTCATGTTATGATAGATATATATTTGATTTAAGAGTACGATGTTATTGTTGCGGACGTTGTGGTTATAAATTCTACTTGTGATAGAGTTTCTGAAGAGGTGATTAGTCATCCTCCTTGATGGGCGACAAGTGGAGTGACAACAGCCAAGGTACCCAAGTATGTGAGTATGTAAAGAAGTCACTTCTTTTTTTCTCTAGCCTTGGAGTTATATGGAGCTATTGACGCCGACTTCAACATGTTCGTGAGAAAGTGTGTACAAACTTCTCATACTATGTGATAAGGATGTCATTTATTTAATCATATTCTATAGTCTATTTTAGCCAGTGTACATCCATTTCTCTATGAGAAAACTAGTGCTCTACAATACATAGAGAATATTCAAGTTAGGTGATGTTCTTTTGGATACTCAAGTAGTATTTTGTAAACCATCTGATCTAGATAGTTTGTATATCTTAGGTGCGGTATGACATATTTCCCATTGTGATGTTATTGGAGCCTAGTCCCATAGTACCCCCTTGATTTCATACATGTACAACTTGATGGAGTCTTCCCAAACTTTTTACTATAATACTAAGTTTTCTCTTTAGTAATATGATTGATTAAAATTAACATATAAATTTATTAAAAATATTTTGAGTTAACTAAGTTTCATTGTATCAAGTTTTATTTCATTTGTTTTCTTTATTTTTATTAATTTTATTTATATTATCAAGTATATATTTCAGAAATGAAAATTTACTTCATCTCTTGTTATAAGTACCTAAATGTATTAAATATCTTTTAATATAATAAAAATATATATATTCTTAATATTTATATTTTTTATCTTATTTTATTTGAAAATAAAATTTTAAATGGAAATAAATAAATAAAAATTCATATAAAAAATGAACCAATCTGGTTTTATAATAATTTGAATTAAACCTTGAAAATGAAACATGAATTTTTATGTTCTTTGATACTACAAAATCATATTTATTGGAAAAAAAATTTATGAATAATTTTATATAATAATATTCAAGTTTGAATATTAAAATAAGTAATTATTATTATATATATTTATTAAAGATATATACAAACTTAATATTTCATAATTTAATTTATCCAATATTTTTTCATCCATTAAATGATTGAGCACATGTTTTGAAACTTTGGTGAAGAAAGTATTGTGTGATTTTGAATAATAATTTTGTAATAAATCATTCATTAACAACATAATGCATATATATAATCTTGACCTAAATACTCAAAATCAAATAAAAGGAAATGGTATTCATAACAATTTTCATTTAAAAATACAACATTTGCAATAATAATAATTCAATATTTATAATTTTATATTAATATCATCCTTTTTTAAACTTGTACACACATATTGAATTTTTTTTTGAATACAAAGTTTCAATAATTCGTTTATTTAAAATATCTTATATGTATTAAATATAACTATTTTTTATTTTGAAATTTATTTGTATCTTTATGTTATTTTTTTAAATATATATTTTTAAATATAAATTTAAATAAATCAAAAAATAATTTAAATTATTATTTTTATTTATACTAATAATTTTAAATATTTAAATGCAAATTAAAAATTTTTGAACTTTACCATATGTCATGATTTATGTAGTGACACCTCTAATTAGGTAGATGCATGCATACATGAGCAGATACATCAGTTAGACCTTAGAGTATAGTTAGCATCATTTGAACTAGATTTGCCGCTATGGCAATATAGACCCTTATGAGAGGTCATTAGATTATGGCCGGAATTTCTATTATGAGACTTAGAGCTCAAGTGGTAGAGTCTGAATTATGGCTCCTTGGTGTGCAGTTTTTGAACTTGAGACTTTGACATTAGTGTGGGAACGTGAAGTCTTAGTAGCTTAAAGTGGATTTGGTTTGACTACAATCTCTCTTTTATGATATAGTCATGTAAGTAATGTCCTGTGAATGCTTTGAGAGAAGAAAATTTTATTTCAAAAATTTATATTAGAATTTGCAATGAGAAGTATGAGTTATTGGAGCATTTGAGATGTTTTGATGAGTTTGTTCTATAATAACTTCAATCTTTTTGTTTATAGTGTGTAGGACATTGATGGAGTGAAGGCCGTGGTGGCAATCTAGAAGTAGACTAGATTATAAGTTAGTGTGATCAATTCTCAATTTATGTGTTTTTTGTTTTAGTGCTTAAAATCCAAATCTAGAATTTGAAGTACGTAAGTGAGGAAATAAATTGACCAAGTGGCTCAGTGTAACACTAGGGAAGTGAGAAGAGACCACTCGAATAACTCAAGAAATTCTGAAGTTGAGAGATACCTCAATGGTTTCTCTTTCTCCATATATAGTCCTAAAAAGGACTATATATGGAAGCCTACAAGGGTAGTAGAGCCATGGGAGTTTTGTAGGGATGGATCATGACAATGAATATACATCTATCACATTTTTATGTTTCTGATTTTATTGCATGAATGTTCATGCGGTCTTACCTCATGGATAAGACTCTTACATGGTACACTACATGGGAACGAATGCTTTCAGAACGAGGTGCTTCTATTTCAAGAAGGAGATCAAGTTTGGTTATACACGACCAATTTGTCACTTGTAGGAACACCAAAATTTAACCTTCCATTGTGACTTTTGTGGTGTTGAAACGTGTTGGCGAGGTGTCTTACAAGTTAGAGCTTCCGTTGCATATTAAAATACATCCCGTATTTCATGTGTCACGATTGCAAAAATATGTACCATGTCCCAAGCAGTTCACAAATCCATCAACCCCTCGTCCTTTACCTACTATGATAGCAGATCAAGCAGAATTTGAGGTTGACAAGATTCTCAAAAAACGGATTCGGGGTTACAAATACCCAAAAACGGAATATTTGGTTCAATGGAAGGGATATCCATCATATGAATCAACTTGGTAACCAGCAAAGAATTTAGCCAATGCACCTTTGATTGTTCAAGAGTTTGAACGTGTGAGCAACGAGGACGTTGCATCTTAAAAGGAGGGAGATTTATAACCATCTTTAGTTAGTGAGAACTAAAGTAGAGGTTACGCAAGGAGGAGATAGATAGTCTTGAGTTGACTATTAGTGGAGTATCTAAAGGTGCCACATCAGCAATCCGTGTGCTCTTTAGGTTGTGTTTCTTGTGTATTAGTTAGTGTGTTAATTGGAATATACGTTAGTAATCCGTGTGCTCATATGGATGACCACCACCTTATCGATCCACAAGGAATTGAGTGGATGGTGGTTGCGTAACTTACATGACATAACTCACATGGTTGGAAGATCAAGCCAATCTCTTAATTTAAGTAAGAGATTGGCTTGATCTTCCATCTCTTGAAGTCGTCTCCTATTTGACTCTTCGTTGGCAATAGCAGTCGCTTGCGGTTGGGATTGAGTCTCTTGTATTGGGGTTTCCACTTCCATCTCACCAAGTCTTTTTCTCTCTACCTTCTCACTCTCTAAGCGGAAATCTTGTCCTCCATGGCTTGTTGCTTTATATGTCCATCTACAATAGCTTTTCTTAACTCTCTCATTTCTATCATGATTGAGTTCAGAACTTGTGTTGACACCTTGTGTTGGCGAGGTGTCTTACAAGTTATAGCTCCTGTTGCATATGAAAATACATACCGTATTTCATATGTCACGATTGCAAAAATATGTATCACGTCCCAAGCAATCCACAAATCCATCAACCCCTCCTCCTTTAACTACAATATTAGCATATCATGCAAATTTGAGATTGACAAGATTCTCAAAAAATGGATTTGGGATCACAAATACCCAAAAGCTGAGTATTTGGTTCAATGGAAGGGATATCCATCATATGAATCAACTTGGGAACTCGCAATGAACTTAGCAAATGCACCTCTGATCATTCTAGAGTTTGAACGTGGGTACAACGAGGACGTTGACTCTTAAAAAGAAAGAGATTTATAACCATCTTTAGGTAGTGAGGACTAAAGTAGAGGTTATACAAGGAGGAGATAGATAGTCTTGAGTTGACTATTAGTGGAGTATCTAAAGATGCCACATTAGCAATCCGTGTACTCTTTAGGTTGTGTTAGTTGGAGTACACGTTAGTAATCCGTGTGCTCATAGTGATGATCGTCACGTCATCGATCCACGAGGAATTGAATGGGTGGTGGTTGTGTAACCTTATCTAGATTGTTCCTTTTTGAGAACTATATATGGAGAAATAGAAACCATTGAGGGATCTCTCAACTTCAGAATTTCTTGAGCTATTCGAGTGGTCTCTCTTCACTTCCCTAGTGTAAGAGATAAGGATGCAATGACTTGTCTTGATTTGCAAAAGAACAATGTAGAGAGATGTGGATTTCATATCAAGACATCTCTTAGAGGTTTTAGTGATGTATCATCATCATACATCATCCAAATGGAGTTGACTATGCAAAAGCAACCAACTCTATATATGACCATATATATGCATTTTTTAGCATGTTTTTTGTTTTTACGAATAACTTATGTCATATTTGGGATAAAATAATAGATTCTGAATATGAAAAAGTTTTTTAGGATTATTACTAATATCAAGAATTAGTGACAATGTGTTGAGGGAGTAGAAATATAAGTGATTCATGAGGGATCCCTATATTTAGCATTGTGATATCCATGAGATTATAACCTTGGGGCATGAGATATGAATAGGTTGGTGTTTGGGATCCTTTTGACTTAAACTTGAAACCATGATACTTAAGATCCCCTTTACCTAAGACTCATGTTTAGATCCAAGGACCATACTCTTGACCATAATCGAACAAGATCATATTCTTGACACTAACCTTCAAATGTATGTTCTTGTATATTGCCACTAACTTGCAATATACACTAGAATGAAGTTCTCTTGCGTTTAACCCTCAAGAGTTATAGATACAGAACAATAATTGATTGACTTTTACGTGATATGCATACAAGTGACTGAATGATAAGCATTATAAACCTTGATTCTTAACCTTACCCTTACAAAGTTCATGTTATGTTGATTAAACAAAATACTTTTTAGTGTTTGAGGGATCCAATTCCCAAATTGGTGGACTATTGTGATATAACTACAATGTTGTATAACAATTTGTTTGTTTTCATGCATGATGTGATAAAAATGTATATATAATTATGTGTTAAACATATAAATTGATATATATTATATTTAAATATAAATAAATTGTTTATTTACTTTAATTAATATGAAATATATCAATGTATTAATAAGTTATAAAAAAATATGTTTAAATATGTTAAATAATTTTTTTTAAAGAATAACATATGAATAATATTTTAATCAAACTTTTAAATCATGCATGTACATATTTTATACCACAAAATTTTATTGTCACATCAAACATCACAGAACTTAAATTGAGATAAAATAATAAATTTATTTTGTTATGATAATTTTTTAAAAATTTTTTTTATTACTTCATATAAATTATTTACTTCACACAAACCAACATTGTTGCATTATTTTTAAAAATATTTTTTATGAAATTTAAAATAAATCAAATTGAATAAAATATATAAAATCAGCAATAAATTTTAAAATTTTTTCAATTTAAAAAAATTTTAATTTTAATTTTAATTTTCTACTTTTTTTAGATTAAATTTTTCTTAATTTTAACATTTTTGATTTTTTTTTATTATTTCAATTAAAAATAAAAATATGTTTTTTAATCATTTTTTGTATATATTAATGATTAAAATTTGAATTATATCATTCATAAAATTTAATACATTGGATTCATTAAATTTTTAACATCTTCACTTAAAATCACTAATGTTTTGATTTATTTATTTTTATTTTGTATATATTACATGCTTGAAATTAATATATTATGAAATATAACTTTGTATTGAATTGATTATGAATATTTTTATTTAATTTTTACGCTTCAAATATTTCTGGTTTATTTCAAACTGATTTATATATAATAGTTTTGTATTGAATTCTCACAACATAATAATTATTGATTTATGATAGACTAAATACACAGTTCATATGACATGATCTCCTTTTGACTTATGCTCATGACGTTAAGATGACATATATTAATGATATACTTTTGAAACAAACAATTTTAAATATATATGACTGAATATTATTGGAGAAAATTCAAAAAATATATATAATTTTAACCAACTTTCAACAATCTATTAAACAATATTAGCATAATTTATTTAGATAACTAGAAGTTACTTTTTTTTGGAATTTCAACATAAGAAAAAAAAAATTGTCTTAAATTAAATGCAAATTCGAATTAAAATGTTACTTAAATGAATTTTACTTAATTATTAAGAAAAAAAGAATTATTTTTTCATTATTTTATCCTCAATATATGTTTATTAATTTTTCCTAAAAAAATTTAGCGTTGTTTATTTCTAAATTTTTTTACTCATATTTAAGTTTGTCGTATATGCTTTATTCGGATTTGACATCATTTCTTGATTCAAATTATTTTCCTGCATATAAATATTTTTTTAAATTATTTTTTTCATCATATATTTAGATTTTAGATTCATTATTTTTAAAGCCTGATAACAGATCCACCATTTGAAAATTGAAATAATTATGATTCATTCAGTTCGATTTATTTTTTTTATTTTTTATTTTTTATTTTTTATTTTTGAGGAAGTTAAATTTGATTTTAGTTAAATAAATCAATCTTTTAAATATGTTTTTTTGCATTATTGATATATTAAAATTATATGTGTTGAAATATGATTATATTGTTTATATCATACTTTATTTGATCTTTAAATCAATCTTGATGAAATTTTTTCAATTCATAGTGATGTATTTTCATGCAATTTTATATAAAATTTTTTATATCACGATTAAAATCTTATTCATCAACCCACTTGATGACATTTTTTTTTCTCGTTTTTATCTCTATTTAATATTTTTTGGTTTTATTATCATTCTATATTTTATTTTATTTTAAATTTTATAGAATTATATTTATTCTTATTATTTTATTATAAAAAAATTTTACTTTCAAAGATTACGGTTATTTTAATTAGATTTTCTTTGAGTTAGTCTCATGATCACTTTTGACTATAAAACATACATTTTTTTATAGTTTTGAATTTTCATATGTTATAATCATTTTTTTCAGACATATTTGATTGTTTGGCATTGTTTTTTATACAAGCATACTATAACAAAGAATAAAAATTGTATTAAAAACATAAATAAGTAATTAAAAAACAGTAAAATTATGAAAATTAAGAATGTTCAAGGTAGAATAAATTCACCCAAAAATTGAGTTAGGATGATCTGTTATGAAATATAGGCTGCCATGCTTTGTATATTAACCTGTCAATAAATCCTAATTAGTTTGAAAATTCAAAGTAGTGGAGTTGTGATTGATATGTAAATCTCATATTGCAGTAAAAAAGGTTTATCTTTTGTGGAGCAAAATATGGTAGATTATCAAAATCTTTGACATTTGTGCATAGTTGATTGGTCAATATAATTCCATCAGTAATTTTGGAATTTAGAGGAATTGTTGTGCTAGATATGTACTAGGATCATGTATTATAGTTTGTTTTTTGTTTTATACTCAAGTGTATGAAGGTTGGTAAGGGTTGGATTTGCAAAAGAAATTTTTTTCTTATTATGATCTAAAACTACGGTAGCAAACTCTAGATTTCAGTTGAGGAATGAATTAAATGCATATAAATACACGTTTATGATTTAAAATTTTTTTTTTTTACTGCTGTATTCAATGTTTAACATATTATACATTTGCAAAAATAATTAAAGAAGAGTTACGTTCTTTCGGAAAGTTTCAACATGCAGTAATAAATACGTTCAAATCTTGTGTAGTAGCTTCGGTTGTCGATCATGTTTAGTACCATTTTTACGCGACGAAGATAGCAAAGAAATGGCAATTGTGCGTGTTTTTTTTTTGTAGTGAGATGTTGGCTTGCACTTAACGGGTTTGCCTTCAGCACTTGGAGAGGGTAGATTTTACAGTAACGTGTGCCCTTGAAGACGCATCAACATGTTGGGGCAAACATGGGGACGGATCCATTCACATGACCTGGTCTGACCGGAGATTATAAGCATGTACAACATAAGCGAATCCATATGGTTTCTGATTGTCCGTTAGTGCACGGTCTTGACCGGAAGTTCTTGTCCCATTACTGTGTGATCCAAGACGGTACGCGATCTTCACTGATTGTAGTAGGCCGACTACCACAATCAGTGAAGAGCAGGTTTGAAAAGGAACTGGGATGAAATTTGAAATGGGATTGTGTCAGCTCGCTTCATCCTGAGAAGGAACTGTTGATGAAGTGGATCACGTCGAACTTTGGCTTAGTCTATGTCTAGACTCGTCTCTGTGAGAGCAAGGCCTGTACCGTTGCAGTGCTTCTCGCCAGTACAAGATGGTCACTAAACGATCAGAAACCATCCGATTGACCGATGGAACAACCTTTAAACCAGGTTGTCCGACTGTCGTTTTGCGCAATATAGGAGAGGGAATCAAATGAGCATGAATGCCATGTACTTGCCCTGTGGCCTACAAGTCTATGCTATCTCAAAATATCGCTCGATATCATTCCGGGTGTAAAAAATAAATATCAAATCGCCAGCCTATCCACTTTAGAATAAATATGCATATATATGAACGTTACGCAGTACAGTAATCTATTATAATATTCATGCATGCACATCTGCGAAATATTCACATGGTGAAATCCTTCCTAACGGTACTATTGCCTGGAACGGAAAGGCAAGGGACGGATTGGAGCGGAGTTTTAGGTTTGTTCTCTTCGTCTGGGAGATTTGAAAAAATCGGCACAGCTTTGACCGACGGTGAGACTTCCTGACCAAACTCGACACGTGGCGCAGGGGAACAAGTGGAGGAAGGCTGAAGTCCAACAAACCCATCGGCTAATCATGTGATCAAGCAAGCATACAGCCTGCCAAACCTTAATATGCTTCATTCCATGCTCACTTTCTCGCTTTCTTCATGTCTTTGCCTCAGAGTGGGCCAGGGATTCGGATGGATTACAGCGTATGGAGACATGGAGCTGTAATCAAATCATCAGATCTCCAGTATAGAGTACAGTAGTCGAAGAAAGGAGGGAGAGAATGAGAGAGAGAGAGAAAATAGAAGAAGAGGAAAGACGAAGTAAAATATCAAAATGGAAGGGAAGACCCCATCAAATCGTACAAGGAAGGAACCAAACCAGTAACATGGGGCTAGGCCCCAATAGTATCACACTGGGAAATATGTCATACAACACCTAGGATATCTGAACTATCCAAGTCAAAAGGTCTACAAACAATAGAGCATCCGAAGAATCATCACCTAACGTGATTGGTCTCATATGGATTGCACCGGCTAGTGCTCTCTGCAGAGCAATGGAAACACGTTGACTAAAATAGGCTATACAGGAAGCTAAAGAGAGTGATACCCCATGTCGCCTAGTATGGTAGGCTCTCGCGCACTCCCTCACAAACATGTCGAAGTCGGTGTCCATAGCTCAATATAACTCCAAAGCTAGAGGAACAAAGAGGTGACCTCTCTGCATACCTCTATACTTGGAGACCTTGGCTGCTGCCGCTCCACTCGCCGCCCATCCTGGAGGATGGGTGATCACCCCCTCTAAAACTGTGTCTCTAGTAGGATCGGTAACCACCACATCAGCCACAGTGACCTGGTCCTCCCGAACCAAGTACATATCTGCCTTAACCCTAGTCGACTGCAAGGCTCTCTCCATGTGAGGTAAGAAGAAGAAGAGTTAAAGTTGTAGGTAGAGTGAGGGTCAAAATGCTGAGTTCACCATCTCCTTAGCAAGACATGGCGGGGTTTACACTGCAATTTATCATGGCAGCAGCAGCAATCAGTGCGAGGAGTTAAGAAAGAAAAATGAAGTAGCTCGTCGGGACTCTGCAATAGCTTGTATGCTGCTTACACCTGAGATCAGAGAGGCAACAAACTCAATATTATCATCTATGATTTCATATAAGGCGTCTGGATAAATTGTACCCCACATCAGCAACAAACTGGAACAGGAACGATCTTCATTGAATACTGTTGAGGAAATCGTACTCAACCGATCGGCACTAAATCCGGGTTGGGGTAACTTGTACTCCATGGCAAATCCCACGATCACTTGGAAACCAGCCTGACATGAACAGGAAGTGGCTGGGGCCCAGCTGGAGCAGTGGAATTGTAGTAATAGGATGGGATGGACGGATACCACTTGAACTGGTTAATCGAAGAGATGCCTTTGAAGTAGATAAATGACCATGAGATATGAGCGTAATGTGTGTCATCATGTGCCCCGGAGAAAATTTCCAGGCAGAGGACTAGCCGCTGCCATTGACAAAATGTCAACCTAAGGGTTTGGCTGGACACCTGGGATGAAATGGCATGGGTACTGGGTACAGGGCTGGGCAGGACTGGACTGGGATTGCGGCCCTGGGAGGATGGATGATGAACCAAAGTTGGAGTTCGGTCATAGTGATGTAACACTCCATATCCAACATTCCCCGAACAACCTGATCACAATTACATGAGCACAAGTACAGAGCAAGCAAAAGGTCCAGCTTGTTTGTTTGGTCGCACACGGTACCACGCCACCCCACACCATACCACACTACTCCACCACACGACCCAACCGGCACCATGCCAGGCTCCGACGTTTGAAGAGAACGAATAGCTCCCCTTCCACAGCTAATGGATGAGAAAGAGAGGTAGCTGAGCTTTACCGTAGGCGACGCAGAAATAAGAGGCTCGTTCAACCATGGACGACACCACGTGTGTCCATAATCGTCCATGGGTTCTGAGTTGGCTGCCGAAAGCCCCACGTTAGTTCACGAAATGCGAGTCTAATACAAATGATAGATAATCATAGGAAAATCTGCATAAAGGACACCTCTGGACACATTGGCAGACTCGGTTTCGTGTGGAAGCAAACTGGTCATCAGTCACAAACATCACATATTCCCAACATTTTTCCATCTTTCCTGATTCGGCAAAGCTTCTAAAATGTTGTACTTGTGGTAATGAGAAGAGTCGCGCAAAAGTTCAGACACCATATTCCTGTTGACCGAACACTAAGCCCTAGGTTATGCGTGTGTGCGTGTGTTACCTTTATCGATGGACGATTATTAGTTGACAAAAGGCCGTAAGAAGCAAAAGCTGAGATGAGGTGCTATTCCATAGACCCGTTCTTCTCCTAAAGCTGAGGAGGATTACTGCATGTGTCTATGATTGAGAGTGTGTGTGTGAGAGAGGGGAATATACATCCCTGCTTTAAAGGGAGCAAGGAAAGGTGGAATAAAGGTGATGGAGAATGTACGCTTTAAGAGCGGCACCGACCCTAGACGTAATAACTGGTCGGTCACTCGCTTGTTTGCCATCATCGTAAATGATGATCCGACGGTGTTTTGCATAAAATAGCGGCCAAATATTCAACAGCAAAAACAAAAAAATAGTAATGTTCCAAAAGGACGCATGGAAGTTTCTGAATATTATTCTTTCCAGCACGAGGTAACGTCCAGGTTGCTTGCTTTTGGAGTTTTTTGTTTCGCTCTCGGGGAGGGAAGTAATTTGTTTGCCATTATCAGAGCCATGCCATTCTTTGAGTTGATTTGAAGGAAGCCAACCATCAGCCAGTAATCCAAAATTTGTCCCACAGGCTTGGGATTGATCCGTTCCCATTGCCTTGCCCTGCCCTGCCCACCACACTATCGCAAGCCGCTTTGACTCATTCTTGGAAGCAATAGACCTACCGGATTATATAGCGAAATAATTGAGAACGGATTGAGCGAAAGCGAGGAAAAAATATCTAGCACGAAACTGAGGCCCGACGCCTGGTTGATGCAGAACGCAAGGTGCGAGTGCTGCCGTGTTGCGGACCTCCATGGGCGTAAGAAATGGACGTGGGGAAGGACGGAAGGAACACTCCACCTGCAGTTGTCGGTTGGTTCGCGGCTACTCAACGGGGCTAACCGTGGTTACGCACACTTCCGGGAGAGGAAAAGACGGCGCCGCCAAGTTCTTACACGGTATTCGGGAAACACTTGACCGGCGACGTTGACCGGTGTTCATCGATGTTGAGAGAGAAGGGCGAGTCCCGTACCGGGCGAGTGACTGGTCCCGTCTTACCGGGCAGAATTATCTCGCCACGTGGGATGTGTCGCCGATAGGAGATCGTTGCAATCGACGGCCCAGGGCACATTATGATAATAATTTCCGCTCCATTATTCAGCCCGAATTTGCGGCGCGGGACATCCGTCTCGGCCCTGCTCGCCACGCCGAGCACGAGCATGGACCCTCGACCTCAGAAGACCCAATACTAATCGACGATTTCCCGACGATGCATCGAATATGCTCTCTTTTATGGGCGATGCTCCGCGGATTGGGGCACGGGTGGCCCGCGATGACTTGAAAGCCTGTCACGCCCATGGCGCAAACGACGCCAGAACGAAGGTTCCGACGCTTCCTCCTCTCTGGGAATGGCTAGGGGTGGCAAAAGGACGCTCTCTGGGGAAGGCACCTTTACTATTCCCCCAGGCTGTAAGAACTTACCACGCGGTGATCGGGGCTGGGCTCCCAACTTCCCGTTAAACGTACTGTTTAGAATTTCAAATGCTCGGAAGCCGGGCTTAATTACGTGCGAGGCTAGCCAGAACGTGGTGCCACCCGGGCTGCGCAGCGGGCGGGGCGACGATAGCTGGCCGTAGCCAGGCTGGCGGCGGAGGCGATGGCGACATGGGTTGGCGGGAGCAAAAGGCGCTCGCAGGTCGTGACGGGGGAACGAATTGGCGGAGCGAAGTCAGCGATGGCGGGAGGTGATTACGGGTGCCCGGGGCAGCCGCGGGCACTGTTAGGGTTGATTGATGCGCGCGGGGAAAAAAAAGTGACTGGCGCTCGGTGCGATAGAGTGTCCGAGGGGGGCGGTATGACCCTGTTGTGCTTGAAGAAGGAGGGACGAAGGAAGGCGAGGCGAGGCAGGCAGGCAGGCGGGCGATGATGGACGAAGAGGAGGAGGAGGAGGTGTGGATGTTGATGAAGAAGAAGGCAGGGGGGTGCAAGGAGGAGGAAGGGGAGGAGGACGAGGAGGTGGTGGAGAAGAAAAGAGAGGCGAGTCGAAGAGAGAATGTGGGAGAGTTGTAGTAGTAGTAGACGTAGCTGTAGGAGCAGAGAGGGAGAGAGAGAGGGGAGTGAGAGTGAGGCAGGAGGGGAGAGGCGTGAGGCGAGCGAGCGAGGAGAGATGAGGAGAAGGCGTGGTCGCGAGAAGAGAGGGAGGATGAAGGCAGGTCCGCGCAGAGGCGAGGAAGACAGACGAAAGGATCACACAGGGGAGTGAAAAAACAACGGGGGAAAGGGCGAGGGAGGTCGAACGAAGAAGATGAGAAACGGGAATCCCAAAAATCAGAAGGAACGTAACGGACGAGACGATTGACGAGACGAGATGTTTTTCTGAGAAATTTGTGGAGATCGAGAGGAGGAAGGGAGGGAAGGAAAGCGGGAGGAGATGGCTCAAGCGGCCAGCTCCTGCTCTTCTTCTCAATCTCGACCTTCATTCTCAGCTTCGTCGTCAGACAGCAACCCTGCCTCTCCCCGGACCCCGTCAATTTGTAAAGAGGGACGACTGGATTCTACGGTTGAGGAGTGTTGTTGCGCGACATCGCCTCCACTCTCCCCTTTCGCAGCACCGGTGGAGAAGGAGAGATCGTCGCGAGAACATGACGCGGCCTTGTCGCTCATCGAGAGGTTGGACGATGGATGGTTTTGGGATAATGTGGTGAGTTGCCGATGGGGGCAAGCCTCTCCTCTGTCCGCCATCGTAGAAAGTACTGGTACAGCAGCAGCAGCTAGAGATAGATTGGCGGGAGACTCCGCATCCGTGCATGGAATTCGAACTCCTGATGCGGCGGGACACAGTGCCAGCCAGGGGGATGTCCTCAAGGCTCGCTCTCCGTTTAGGAGCATCGAGATGGTACAGCCTTTGGTCACGTCGCGGAGCTTTTCCGGTGAAAGGGATGGGAGAGATCTTCGGGATCTTCCCAGGTCCAGATTGAGGCCGCTCACTCGGCGGACCGGAAGTATGGACGAGAAACAATGGAAGGACATCTGCTTCAGCGACAGTGAGCAGAAGCATTGCACCAGGGCGCCGGAAGACAACCCTTTCCCCCGATTTGGAGATATGCGAATTGAGGTGAGCTCCGTCCTTCTCGTTCGGACCTCGTGTTGCAGTATGATGCAAGGGAATTGGATTCCGGGATCTCGCTGCAATTGTCCAGTTTCTCTGCATAGCGGAAATAGTCTTGACTGGACGTCTTCCTGCATCATTGAACCGCATGACCATCAGCTTAATGAAACCTGTTAGGTCTCGCTGACTGATGTTGCTCGTCTTGGAGTGCAGCCCTCCAATTTGGGCCAGGGCCAGGTGAGGAGAAGGAGAAAATCGGTGTTGGACGTTGTTGTGCCGTCCAGGCGCTTTTCTGATGGCGACGAGACGGCAGACGAAGTGAGCGCACCTCTGGCAAACGTCCGTGAGGAAGGGGAGAACGCTCTCGAGGATAATCCTTCAAACAAGGTGAGCGTCGGAGACGTTTGAAGATATATCTCTCCATGATATGGCCATTTTCAAATTTAGCCAGCTGCGGTTAGCGGATGAGAATCTCCTAGGTTTGGGAACAGTGCGCAAACTTGGAGTGAAGCTATTTTCGAAGGTGGAACTTGAGGGTGGGGCAAAGCTCGCGTGCGCAGCTAAGTGCACTATGTTAGTTAGGACACCGAAGCGCACCGGACCCATTGAGATTTAGTGCGGTCAAATAAGAAAAATCGGACAGAATGTCTTAACATTCAATTGAGGCGGTTTGCTCGCTGGCTTACTGGCTTTCTTTTTTACTACTTTCGTTTCGGTACGACAATGTTCCATTGTTTCCCGGAGTCTGGCGCAATTTACCTTGCCCGTTGTCAAACTGAAGCTCGACTGCAGGCGTAGAGCATCCGAGCTTCAGTTTGAAGCCTGACGGCAAGATGCCTCTTAGTTTGGCACAATATCTCGCTGGATACCTTTTATCAAATGTAGGCTGACCAATAATCGCACTGTCATGCACCTCTACGCCGTGCGTGTGCACATATCAACGAGGAGATTGATGCTTTCGGCCAGTATACGTCTTTCTCTTATAAATCGGATGTGTGGTGAGAATTTGCTGTAGTTTTTCTGATGTCGACTTGCGCAAGCTGCCTGGAAGGCCTCTCTTACATCTCCTAGCTCTTTGTTAGTACTTTACAAGTGTAGTCCTGTCTAGTGTGCTGACTACCTCTCAGTTGTGGTATCGAGTGAAGTGTTTTTCCTCTCTTGCCTTTCCACCACAGCGGATTGACCCTTGCCGTAGATAGATTGACAGTCTCGTACTATTATCATATGGAAGTACTACTCGAAAGGTTCCAACTCGTGATACGGTCCCAAAGATTGAGCTTGGAGCGTACTGTCACAACTATTGGACCCTCGAGGTACTGATTGTACGTAACGCATGGCTCCGCTTCGGGCCATGAGGTACATGTTTCGAAACCAGGTCCAGATACTAACGGTCCTCGAAAGCTCTCTGGGGCAGATGTGTACTGCATGGCGTTCGTACGACCAAAAGATGATGCATTTTTTGTCGTATATTCATCCCTCGCAAGGAATTTTCCAAATGTTCGTGGAATGATTCGGGCATTGCCTCGTTGAGATTTTTTGGTCTCAACCCCCGTTGAAGTACGTAGGTGGTGAGGAGGATGACATATATGATGTGTCGTGATCAAGAAAGATAGAAACAAATCACGGTTGTGTACTTGTAGTTTTCACCGTTGTCGTTATCAATCTGTCCCAGTGGAAGATGCACATTTCTGAGGTTTAGTGTGTAGTTTTGGGCTTTCATTGCATTGTCCAATTGACGGTTTCGTTCACATCGAGAAGCACGGGCCGTATACGATGAACTTTAATTAGCGTAAAGTTTGTAATTTGATGTCACCGATTCACCCATTGTTTTTTGGAAGAAACTTGCGTCTCGCACATCTTTCTTGGATCGCGTAGATCATGTAAGTGGTCAAGGACCACAACAATTTGTGTTTTTCGCGACGTTGCGGACGACTATTGATTATTATATGACCCTTAGTCTTTCTGCCCTAGAGGATTGTGCATGTGTTACATGATGAGTATGAGGAGTAGATGAAACGAGTAATACGTATCCAGAGCTAACCAAAGTTCGTTATAATTGCTCAGAACCAGGTTTCACGAAAGCTGGTGCTGCCAGGCAAGCTGGGAACCATCGTATCAGGCAAAGAATTGCGGAATGTTCGGACAGATAGCAATACGAAGTGGACGCCCCCTCAGAGGCGTGGAGGGAAAAAGGGAGGAAGAAAAAGTTCAAAAAGTTTAACAGAGATCGAGTATGATGAAATGCGGGGCTGCATGGACCTTGGTTTCAGTATCAACAAAGATGACCTCACTCCCCGGGTTGTCAATGTGTTTCCTGGCGTGAAGGATTGCTACATGGGCGGAGATGATTCATTTTTAAATTCTCCTCGAGATAGAGCCAATTCTCCTAAGGGCTGGCCCCGACGGCCAGAGTCTCCTCTACTCAAGTGGCCATTGCCTGCACCAAATGGCAACAAAGTGGATATGAAAGCTCACCTGAAGTTCTGGGCCCATGCTGTTGCATCTACAGTGGCTGCGGAGTGCTGATCTCTTCTCAGTGTTCTGCTCCCAATCAGTGTCAGTTGTCCTACATCATATCAGGTCTTTAGAAGTATGTCATCCTGCAAGGCAATCCGCAAACATGGAAGGCTGCCGAGTGGAGGAGGTGGTAACCAGCGCTTTGACACCTAATCTTTGAGGGCTGGTATAATTCGTGTAATTATGAAAAGCTGTGGCGTGCCGAGGAACTGCAGTCTATTGAGTTTGTGCGCAATTCTTTACAGTGAAGAGCCCATAGCTGTATGGTAAGCATGCTTGCTTCATATGGTGCTGTTTGCAAGGTTCTAGTTTTAAGAAATAAGGTATCTGGTAATTGTAAGGCTTTCGGGTTGCGGTGAGCTTCCGAGATGGCCACGATTGTCCTTCCAAGACCCCCTGCCTTTGGGGGGTCTTGTTACAATCTGAAAAGGTCCGTCCCCTGGTCTACTAGACAGGTTGTTCTTCAATAGCAGTGTATCTACGTAGTAGTTGGTAATAGGTTGTTTTCATGCGTTTAGTTTAGGGACAACAGGGGGATAATAGCAAGGGTTGGATTGTAAACTACAGGTCTCATTGATTTTGGTTCCATTCCCTTTTCCTTCACAATAAGACAGCCCAATATGTCACTGCCTTGCTACCAGCTTCCTCTCCTGCCGTAGTTCAGGATTCTGCTCCCTGTCCTGACTTCTCATGATCCTTCTTATCTCAGGGCACCATGGATCCCCAGCACAACCTCGTGTTGGTGGGTCCTACACAAGAGCCCTCTCTCATCTTCTCTTTGCTACAAGGTCTCTAAGAGTGTGTATCTGCTGTGCAATTGGGTCCCACCCGGCAGATTCACATCTACACAGGTCTGTCCACTGTGCTGAAAACATGGAATGCTCTCACGCTCTTCCCAATTCTGCTCATCCACTCGTGTGTTTCTAGGAAGTGTGTTCATAGGAGTGGGCGAAGGTTGCCTTTCACAGCTTGTAAATATTAGGCTTGGCAAGTTGGGAAGGGGAGCCTGCAGCCCCGAAGTGGACGTGCTACCGGTGCCCTGTTTCCCGAGCAAAAGATTATCCAAGTCATTCACTTAAAGTGATTAGTAGAGACCCCACCCAATGTATCTCTCCCTACATGGGTCTCCTCCTTACCTCTGCAAGCAATTTCCTCCCTTCTTCTGCACTGCTATGTCCTTCCCGGACTGAGGTCCATGGCTCCTCTAGCCATGGCAGGCAACCTCAATCAAGATATTCCTCAAACCACTATCTTCCTCCTCTACTTTCCTCCCCCTCTCCTCCTCATCTTCTTTCTCATCTGGACGAGACTGTCCTCTGACTCAGGAAACGGGCCCAAGCACTGCCTACTTCTCCCAAGAAGTATAGACTCCGGAAATTTGAAAATTTGTAGGTTGGTTGTAAGTTATGAAGTAGGTTAGGAAAATGTATCTTTAGAATTGGAGGAGCAGAAGCGGTGGACTCTGTGGACTCTTGAATTCAATAGACTGCAGCAAAGTAGGCCTTTATATACTTTATATACCTCTACGCGTTCTCAGACTTGCTCATGGTTTGGAATTTACTTGTGTACTGATGTTGATTCTGATTCTCCTGCCTGTGGCCGAGGAGCTGACCAGTGGTGTTCTCGCTTTCAGAGAATTTGAGTGCATGTCGCTAATAAGGGCCACTGTGTCTTTGCCGCAAAGGTCGTCGTTGGTCGTACAGTGCCTTAGTTTTCTCGGTTTAGTCACATGTCGTTTTCTGTCAGGAGGGCTTCAGCTAAGGATGAAAAGCTACGTGCCTTGGTCGTTCTTTCTTTCTCTTTAATGGCCTATAATGGTATGGCAGTGACAAGTTCGGATCTTGTTGTCGGTCTCAAATTTGGAATGTAGAAAAAGTGTGTTCTCTAATCTCTTAGGATTGGAGCTATGTCGGCTTTAAATTGTGAAAAGAGCAAAACCAAGCAGAATGAGAGGGAACATTGACGTATGTTTACCGATTCGGAAGCTGATCAAGTAGTGAAGTCCGACAGCGAAAAGCTGATAGCAGTTTATCGAAGTGCTGAAACTTGAATCCTGAACTAAGGCTCCGTGTGTCTTATGTATCGAAGTTCGAATACAGTTGAGTGGAGTAGATGAAATTGTTTGTTAGCTACGTGTAGCTTTAGCATGCTTTTTCCTTTGAAAGAATGAGTGAATGTAAATGACGTACGAGAACCGGTCTCAACCAGCCACGGCCAGTACATGTTAGAAACAGTAGTATTCTTCACAGACCTATCCTGATGGCTGAAGAAAGAATTACAAGTGGGGATGGAGAGAAGTCTACTGCGTAGAAAAGTCTAGCACATTTCCAGAGAAACACCCCTGTTGGTCTGCTCGTTGTCCTCTACATGCTCGAGAAGCCCATTTGAGGTTTTCGATTGGTAGTTACACAAATATACATATACACAAATATGACAAAAAATTTTCACTATTGCAACCATCACTCTACTCACACGAGTGGAATTCTCTACTGAGGAAACTGTCAAACGAACCACTGATCTTATGCTCATGCCAAAGCAGCTACCGCCTTCCCTCAAGGTGCAGAGTGTAAGAACGTATTCACAGTGTCGGCCTTACTTCATAGAGCTGATTACGGTGACCAGAAAGTGGGTGCGAAAAGCCAGACAAGGAAATCTATTGACACAAAAGAAAGTAACGGAGAAAATGTGAAACTTAACGTGCGCCTGGAACGTGAGTCGAACAGTTTCCCGTAGGAGCCCATGTTGGAGATCACAAATTTGATGTATCTCTGAACTCGAAGAGTTTTTGTCTTGTGGCTTACAGCTTACTGTATTCACTGAAAACTTCGTCCTGAAGAGAGAACCTTCATCACACTTAAGTGAAAAGTAGTACACAAACTATACCAGACATAAGTTAGACGATGCATGAAGCTACACCGGATAGAATGGACGTTTCTAAATCAATTATCTTCGCAATGATTCGGTCCTATGGAAAGGTTGGTTTGGACTTTCTCAACCCAAAACTAGAAACACCTGGACAGAGAAAAGTACTCGCAGAAAGAAACACCATTCTCTGCTCAATTATTTGTCCTGAGGATTCTAGTTTTACAGTGCCGAACATGTGAGGGATGGAAAACGTGCTCCATATGTACATCTGAGGTTGTTTATTTCCCACAGTCGAATGCACTCAAGGTCAACGGAGTGACAACGAGAACAATCTAGTGAGCCCATAGAAGAATGTGAGAATATCAGAAATTATTTTACCTCAAAAGTGCATTCCTTGTGCTTTACAAAACCGTTTCTTCCCGCTTGTACTGCAAGAAACTATCCGAACCCTTTATACTGGTCCTCACCCAGCAGATGGATATGATCCGATCAGGGTCACGGGTCAAAGTCTTGAAGATCCCTGGAATTTGTTGATGAAGATGGAGCTCAAACCTCTGTCTGTTTATGAAAGACGATTTTCCATACCGTTCCATTTAGAACCAGGTTGGATAGTCATGAGATTGAGGGTGCCACTTGTGTTCCCGGCAATGAAGAAAAGTCACCAGAAAGTGTGGACTCTGGATAATTCCGACTTCATGACTTCCGTGGGCTTCTGTTTTTCTAACTCTGCGCACTTTCCACCTACTCCACGGTGGGGTCTTCCAATCTCTTTCCGCTCACGCACTTTTTTCTTGTCTGACAGCTCGGACAATGCATTGGCTCTCTGGAGTCAAGTTGCACTTTTCATCGACGTTAACGACAAATCTGCCTACCATGTCCAGAGCCGCGGCAGACTGCAAATTCTAAACCCAGTTTCTGCTATTCTGTACCACACAAACCACAAGCAAATTCTCACCGGTTGACTTGGTAGGCTCCTTCGTTCATGAAATCACTGTTGTTGAACGGATAGATGTGACTAAATGTCGAGACGCAAAGGCAAGTTTAGTGGCAGGGAGTTCCAAGGAGTGATAGGGTAGCGACTGCATGGAAGGATAGTGAGGAGGTTTTCTTGTTCAGTATCGTGCCTGTAGACGTTCTCCTATTTCTCAAATGCTCGACCGGTTTCTAGAAGATGACGCTCACAGAATCCATGACATCATGCTGCAGTGCTCAATCTCCGTATCAAAAGCAAAACTGTTAAAGGACAGCACTATCTTGTAGTTTGTCGCCCCACATTCCAAGTGGAGAGACTAAAGCAACGTACAGGCATGGAGGAGAAAACATATCCAAGAAACAGGGTAATGCAGCATGGAATAACAGCTCACATGTAAATTACACACAATGAATTTGGAATCTTTCTGGTGCAGACTTCCGGTGGCCAAGGATATACACTGTTATTCACCATCTTTTCCCCGCTCTGTGACACTTGGCTCCTAACAAGCTTGCCAAATCTGCAGGTCACTGACGCAGGCAATACCGTCGATCAAACTTGATCATGTAACAAACAGCTCATCAATCTCATGTATCTATTTGCTGCAAAACCACAAGTTAAGAACACAGTAAATATAACAAAAAGGATGGAAAGACCATTTAATTTATCTGTACTTGTGGATTTTGCATCATGTTTCATAAATTTTTTTAATAAATTTTGTCATGAAATCCTAAAATTATTTTTTTTTAGACATTCAATGATGTATATAACACATAGAAATAAAAAAAATATTTATATTTATCTATGAAATAAATATAAATGTAATTTATATAAAAAAAATTAATAATTATTTTATTCAATTTTAATTGTGATATTTTTATAATAATAAATATTTATTTTTTAAAAAATAAAAAATTTTATTTGAAAAATTGAATTAGCATATATTTATATATAAGATTATTTATTTTAAAATATATATAATTCTTTATAATTTAAAATCATAATTTTCATAAGCATAAATATTCATGTAATATAGTAAATTTTAAAATTTTGTGGGTGCATATAATAATTTTTAAATAAGTTAAATTTTTTGATATATTTAAAATCTAAAAAATTAAATTTAAAAAATATTTAAATATTTAAAAAACATGTAATATTTTTTTAAATTGCATGCTTCAAAATTATTTTTTTAAAAGCTATAATTATTCAAATAATTGAAATATATAATAATTTTATTAAATACAAAATATTTATATATATATTTAAAAATCAACAATGATGAATACATTGAAAGAAATTAAGATAATTCACACAAGCAAATGACTCATTTGTGAATGATTCTAAAATATTTAATGAAATATCTTATGTTAAAAATATTAACACTGAATGTTACGAGCCATAAATTTTTTTAAATGAGAAAAAAATAGTAAAATTTTATATTACATATTAATCATAGATAAATTAAATTTTTATTTAATAATATGTCATGCACACAATAAGCATTAATGACACATCAAATATCACTACTAGAAGTGTATCACAACATCAGCATCAAAAAGATACCCCAATATTTTTATTTACTCATAAACTATTCACAAGGAGACGTAACTTGTCGTGCACATACATTGTTGTCACATCATACATCACAATGAATAGATCTTCATACACCAACACAAGAGTAACACAATTAATCTTTTCTACTCTCAAAACGTCCACAAGTACACTCCGCTCATAACCATAGCATAAAAGAGAGATCATAGTTGAGCCAAACCCACTTTGTGCTTCAAACACTCCAGGTTCCCGCACTAGCTACTCTCCACCATAGCCATACTTTCAAAGGCTCAACTTTGAAAACTACACAAGGAGCCCTAATTCGAACTCTACCCTTTGAGCTCTATGTCTCCTAACAACGATGTCAGCCCTAAGTGCGGTTCCAGTGCGAATGGCACTAACTGCACAATGGGCTCTAAATGATGAATCTACTCCTACATACACACACCTTCCTAACTAGACATGCCGCTACACTACATATCGCATCACAACATGCATCGCTGTCACATCAAACATCACAATACATAGATCGTCATATACCAACACAAATGTACTACAATCGTCCCCCTAATTGGCGGTTAGGTCCCTCTAACACCATATAGCCATCTAGTCCATAACATGATATGCCCTTCGTGGGCATAATATCATAAGGTTGGGTGCTACAATGCCCCATTATTAGTTGCATATATGCAATCCATACGATGTAATGGTCAAACCTGCTTGTCTGCTAATCGCATCGAGGATATCTCCATGGTCCACTGGGCACTGCATTGAGAGGAGGTGCCAAACATTACATATGTCATCCTCTCAAACAAGAATCACAAATCAACATACTGGCTGCCCCACCAGATGATCCACATATTATACATCTCAAGCCTTCCCGCACAACTAACAAACTTGAATCCATAGTACCATCAATGTTTGGAAGGTGACATGACACACAATTACGCACATGATACTTCCAAATCACACCATCATGACCCTCTAATACCAAAACTCCAAAAGGTAAAACCTCATGTACTCGTAGAATCGTGCGATCAACCATAATATCCAATATGGTCGGTGCACTATGCTGCAAGTAAACGTAATCACCAACATGAAATATGTGAATTGAAGGTCGATATCCACCTCCTCATATGATAGCATAACACAAAGTATCTCTATGTTGAGCAATAGCCATGTTCTCAAATGCCATGGGCATTACCATACGGAAGAGTTTTGCCCTTTGAGAACACACCAATATCCAAACATCAGGGTCATCCAAATCCAAGATTTCAGCTGACTCTCGACGAATAGCTGCATGTAAGTCTAGATCTCTACCATATAATAAAAAGTACAGTGAGAATGACGCTAGAGATGATTATTGGCTAAATCGATAACCCATGGCCAACCATGGTAGCTATATGTCTCAATCTCCTAGATAATATTTCTCCAAGCCAAACATTCTTAGTCCTCCCTTCACCGTTTAAACAAGTCTCTCTACTAGACCATCAGCCTCGGGATTATCTCTTGAGGTGTTACGATGATCAATCAACGCTTGATCACACAAAACGTGAAACTTGTTCAAAAACTCAGTACCCAAATCAGTCAACATCTCCAATGGTGCACCAAATCAGCTAAGCATCGTAGCTAAGAATGTATGAGTTGTTTCCTCACTTGACTTGTCAAGCAATCCCACCAACTCAATCCACTTGGAAAAATGTTCCACCATGACCAACACATATCGATGATGTTGTATAGTCAATGATAGAGGTCATGCAAATCCAAGCTCCAACGATAATCAAATCTCATAATAGGTAGAGGATGTAATTGTGGTGCATGGGCATTGAATGATGGTCGAACACGATCACATATCATACATATGGCCATAAACTATTGCATATCCATTTGCATACCTCTCCACTAATAGTGATTTTGAAGTAAACTATATGTTCGTTTCACTACAAAATGACCTAACTCCTCATGAGCATGTCTGACCAAGTGTGTTCTCTGAGATGGAAGTGGCACAACACAAATGCTGTCACAAAGAGGTGTCTACCATTCCATTTGAATCTTCGAGCTCTCAGTAAAACTAGATCCCGATCCTTGGCACTCAAAGTGCCCACCAAAACACATGTACAAAGATATTCCAACACCACAATGTTGTCATAGATTTCTCAACTTATCATAAAACCGTCCTTAGTCTCAACGTCCAAGGATAACATATCTGTTTTCTGACCCAAGAGAAATATCACATAGCTCTCACGCGCAAACATACTCAAAAAGGCATATGCATGCCAATCCGGCACCATCTCCTCATCAGTATCACTGTGCCATCAAGCCCTGGTTTGGTCAACTTGACTTGTACATGAGTTTCGACTTAACCCATATGCATCAGGGTTACCATTCCTAGTCTATGAACAACCCTGAAATCATACTCTTGTGGGATAAGAGTCCATCTTGCAAGCTTTTCTATAAACTTGTTGGATTCCATCAATCATTTCAATGGTTGATGATCAATGATGAGAGTGAAGGAGTTTTCAAACAAATAACATCTGAAATGTGCCACCGTCCAAATAGCTGCCAAACATTCTTGTTCATAAGAACTATACTTTGACTTCATTGCATTGTTGGAGAGACTTACATAAACTACTACAAACTCCCTCCCCTCATCATCATGTTGGGTAAGTACTGCTCCCAAACCCAACATACTTCAATTAGTATGTACTTGAAAGAGATGACCTTTCACAGGTCTTCTCAAAATAAGGACACATGTCAATCTTTCCTTGAGCTCAACAAAAGTTCTCTTTTGTTCGAGCACAATCAAGTCTGGGTAGGATCTTATCCATCACTCTTTGGAACTCAGCGTATGCATTCTTCAGCCCAAATGATTAGAACTTCGACTGATACAACACATCCTTGTCATGAGAATCAATTGCCCAAAAGACTGTCATAGCCTTATATTCATCTTGACTCCGCAATTGATGATAACCTACTTCTAAATCCAATGTATAGAAAAGCTTTGCATGCCCAACTGCATCAAAGATCTCCTCATGTGTAGACATAACATATTGATCAGATTTTGTTTGTCGATTGATAGATTGGTAATCATCACACATGCATCTATCTGTATAATTGCCATGTTTATCCTTCTTGACTAGCATCACTACATTAAACGCATACTCTCCATATGATATCTCCACTAATGCAGCCTCAAGAAGGTATTGACATCTATTTTGGATCCGATCTCTTTCCATATTGATGTATCGATAGGGACGACAGAAGACTAATACATCAATTGTTAAGTGAATTTGTATACCATGTCCCTTCAAACAACATAAATCCTTCATAATAAAGGCAAAACAGTTTCTTAAACTCCTTAGATACCTCTTGAGTTGTATCATAAAGGTTTGTAGTGTTAACCACCGTTTGCTCCACCCAAAAAACTCCAACCATACTCAAAGATAACTCTACCTCTCCTTCTCTAACATCCCCATAAGACCAAGGATAAGATCTTGAGCACTTCTTGCCCCAAGCTTTTGCCTCCACCGTCTCGGTAGACAAAGAGCTTACCAATGGTCTTGGAGTCACACATGTGTACTACACGTGTCTTTGCTTAGCCAATCCGAGGCTTATAATTAATGTCAAATAGTTCAGATCTATAACATGACCCAACACATGACATCGTGATGCCTTTGACAATGTAGGTACTGATATAGTACCGGTATAAAATCCCATAGCTCGATCTTTCTCTCTCTTAAGCATTGGATTCCATCAACCGATGCAAGCGAGAATCCCATACAAGTTCAGGTACTCCTTCTCTATAGACATAGGAAGATGTATAACTCAACAATGTGGGTAATGTAGCTCTTGGTTGACCTACAAGATAATCACTGCCATGGATGATCTGTCATCATAAACCAATGCATGGGAGTGTCTACCCACATCCAAAATATTCTCCACTGTGAGATGTGAGGGCCTCTCCACTCAATCATATGCTCGTAATAAAACCTGTCTTGGAAGAAGATTTGTCCATTATAGGCATGGACAATGTGCACAAGATGTTATTCTTGTTGCATCAAGCAAAACCAATGGTCCAATCCATGACCTCACCTTATATACACTTGTCATTACTCGTGCACGTGGATCATCCAACAAGGACACATTCTCCAAAATGTATGCGAATGAATAGATCTGCTATGACTGGAGAGATCATAACACACATATCATCTCCCAAAACATCTGAGAACGTGAATCTTGTAGCCCCATCATCATTACCAGCCCGTGTGTGTCAATGACTTGGCCATCCAACAATAACCAAATGTATGGTGATATGTAGAGCAAGGTCTTCACCCCTAACAATAAAATATCTAATGGCAAGATCTACTAATATCCTTGAAGTAGCGGTGAATGCCATGTCAGAACGTTTGTTGAAGAAGTTGGGGATGAAGCCTTCAAGACCTTCCAACAACAATGGTAGAAGATATGGATATCGTCACACCAACTGTGTCACATGGCGTAATGAAGCATGTCTTGCAATCTCATCTTGCTACACATACAAGTATCGATGTACTTGTATGCCAGATTTCAAAACAACAGCCAAACCTTTGGTGATCACTCCAAACAGATCCATCACACATATGCACTCCTTTGCATATTGTCAAGCAATAAGCATTGTATCTAAAGGTGACAACATAATGCAAGACAGAATAACTTTCTTTGTCTCCTCCATCTTCAGAGCAAAAGACTCACTCCAAGCCTAATGTATGAGCTGACCTGCCATCTATTGTAGTTGCTTACATGAAGTACAAAATGATTCATCCAATGTGGATGACACTACTCCACTAAGACTTGGCATGATAGCCACATACTCTGGACAAGGACTATCATGTGCATCCATATTGTCCTCAACAAATCATCAAGCCCAGTAACACAAGTACTAAAGGTTGCAATATACGCCAAACCTCCACTCGGTAAAGGGCTAGAACTTGTAATGAATCGTAAATGTAATGGACTCACTTGGCCCTCACCAAATGGCCAACTTGGCCGATAAGAGGTTATCTCCTCCCAATAATCAATGTTAAACCCCATCAGGTATAACACTGTCGCATTCATCAATACATCATAGGACTCTGCAAGTGTTACTACAACACATGCTCGCGTTGTAGAGCTATCAGTGACATGATCTACTTACATTTACACAGTCAATTCCATTTGAATGATGTATGATACCTGGGCATCACTAGAACCTCAAATCTGAAATGGACATCTCTCCATATTGGCCTTTCACAAACCAAGACCAAACAGTGCATCCTTATCCAACATAAGGGGTTGTGCACCATAATCTAACAACACCCGTTGAGATCGATAAACCTTTCCTAAAGGTCTGATCAAATAGAAAATACCACTCATATTATCCAACATGAACTTACTTGGTGACCCCCTATTACATTTATATGCCGGCCTTCTTGGTAACTCCATCATTCGAACGGTAACATCTTGCCAAGTTCCACTAGTAGTTGTCATAATCCCATGATCATTACTACTAGTGCTATCACTACTAGAAGCATCCAACACATCCTCTTTGCTTTCGCAAAGTGTGACTGCTAATAGTAATACATAAGATGATGATACCCCCAACGCCAATAAATCCTTGGTTGAGAAAACAAGAGAATGAACAAGAGTTTTGCCGCCCCTAACATTGGACAGGAAGCTACCTAAAATGATGTTGATGGATGATCCTTACTTGCTCCATCTCCAAGTACATCAACATTGGCTTGCACCCTCATCTCTCATGTAGATCATCTAGAAGCCATACATGAGATATTTAATGCATTATACAATATGAATTTACCCACTGTAACACAAGGCGATATGCAGACCCCTGTGTACAAAACCTATCACACATCCCAATCCTTGACTTCAATTGCTCCCAGATTTTATGAGAAGGTCACTCATCATCAGAACTTGAACTGTGCAAAGTTTTATTGACAGAAATTTCTGATATCAAAAGATATGATCTCTGTACTAACTTCGTGACACTCAATGCAGTCCTGCAATCTGTATACACAAACTTCAAGCTATCACTCTGTACTCAAAACTCGTCCAATCGAGTCAAAACTTCAATCAAAACACAAGCCTGAGTCAAAAACTATATCTCTGTTGACTCAGATCTCCCAAAACCCTCGTAAGGTTCTTAGAAACTCCCCAAATACACTCAAAGGTCTAAATTTCTCACTCTAACTTTGAATCATCACTTCTGAGTGACAAATCCTTCAAATCCATCCATTCTTAAGCCCACGTCGTAGCTCGTCCCGTCAGCTCTCCAACCCAATCCTCCGATCTCCGAATGTCCCCCTGAAAGATCTCCAAAACTCCTCAAAATCTCGAAGAAGTTGCCCAAGAGCCCTCATTGGCCCATACTCCAAGACCAATGAGAATGAAGAGTGTTATTTTGACCTCTATTGTGTCCAAATTAGCTCCATTTTAACTTAGAGCTTTACAACTATCCTAAACACACTACTTAGCCATCCTATACACAATACGAGTTGCCACTAATAAAGAGTCAAAATGACAACTCGAAACCCGGCTAAGTATGAACGAACTACAAACGGAACCGGGAGTTTATAACTTGAGAATAATACTCCTCGCCAAAGTTCCTAACAATCAACTCCCTATGGCTTGTTTTCGGTAAGCAATAGTGATGGATTGGAACCCATGTGTTGAAAGCCACCACTACTCTTTGGTAAGTTCAAATCCATAGCGCCCAAACTAAATCAAAAAGCATAAATACCGTTACGTCCCAAATCGCGCCGTAGGAAACAAACTGGAAGAATAATCGGCCGGAGAGTTTATCACTTGTTGCGAATGTTATCTCCAAAATGATACACTAACCACGCCAAAAATGATCAACGATAAAGACACCGGATGTTGATCACAAATGGATTAGGCATTAGTACATCTGGAGGATCATGTTGTCCTCTATCCATGTCCTCGTCGGCTCCACTTCGATCAGATATGCTCCTTAGTCAGCAAAGTGATGTGTCTAGCACTCTCCCATACCCTTTCCATCATTGCGCTTTATATCTGATAAGGTCCAAGATAATATCTCTTGGAGCCTTTTCAACATCATGACCCTACAAAGTAGATCCAACGGTGGGCTCTTAATAGCCTTACAGTGCGCCGTTGGTTATCCTAACCTAAACTATCGCCGTCATGACAATGACTCACGAAGATGACACATGTCATCATCTTCTCATAGTAGCCGCGTCACAACACGACACCGGAACCTCTAGAGAACTCCACTGTGACACCAATGTATCACCTTTGTAACCGTACAATAACAGGTCTCCAACTAGAACCAAAAACCGTAACATAAGATACCTGAGGCATCACAAGGTTCTAACACAAGGGGAACTTGAAACCTGCCATCATTACAAGCATTCACCAAGTCTACAAGTCCACAAGTCCTATCTCATTGGGGAGAAACATGGATAGTTTGACTGGTCCACAAATCCAGCCTCATCATCGGCAGCATACATGAGCACTAACACTCCAAACAAGAAAGCACCAACATAAACAAACATGGTGCACAAACAAGAATTCAAGATGGAGGTATATAAATCACAAGAAACATAAATAACAATACTCCATCTTAAAAACATCCATCAAAGGGATCAAACCAACCCAACCCGAACTGACATAGCCTTAGAAGGGCATTTAAAAACACTAAAATTAAGTTTTGGAGGCCTTCTGCTCCCAATATCAATAATCTGACACTTGCAATCTAGCTATACATGGCATTATTTTATATTAGTATATCAAATTTTTAATTATTCAATACCATTTTTTCTTGCTTCACAACAAATCAATATGCACATTTTTAATATGAATGACCAATTAGCATTTGTTATAACCATCAAAACACAATTTCTTAACTCAAACTTGTGTTATAATGTACTAAGTTTATTCTATGGAACAAATGGTAAGTAGTTCATAATTTCCCCATACTAGAAGATCACAACAAGGACTCGGGAAATTGTCTCTTCTATGATTGAATAAGGGCCCTGCACGACTTGTTCAATACACTCCACTATATTTGGCCCTTTTGTTGCTCATGTTTCCATTCTATCAGCGGACGGAAGGTGGTGATTCTGACAGTAGACGGTATATTTCACTGTGAGACGGACGATTAGTAAGAACAGGACGGAGGCGTGAATCTTTAGTCGTGAACGAGATGTCTCCATGTAAATTAAGTTTGTGGCAGAAGGACAGGCGATTCTTGGAGTCCAACCTCGTTTGGAATAGAGGGAAGATAAAGTTCCAAGAAGAAGTGTCCGGATACGCGTCACCGGGGGATGTTCTCCTTTGCCATGAGAGCGCATGAAGGCCAATCAACGGTTCCTCTAATCCGAGATAAGTTTGGAGCCTGTTAATAGATGCGAGCACGACAATCCGCATCATCCAGCATCGATCCAGCCTGACACCAATTTTAAAATCGCGACTACAATGTATCGTCTATTTTAATGTTCTTTGTTTCCAAGAAGAAGCCGAGGCATCTTCCACGACAATGAATGAATGTTGATGGGACTTGCGGGACTAAATAGTATTCTTTTCCTCCCGAATTCTTGCTAATTCTCAGAAGAGATGCAAGATTTAGTCTATTCTCCCTCGTTATGTGTTAAGTTTTAGGCGCAAGTTTTCGTGTACCATGTCAAAATAAGTCCTTTTATGTATTCATGAATAGAATACCGGTGCTTCGATGGCAAATTCATTGCAATAGGCTATACGTGTGCACATATATCCATACGTGACTAGTCACCAATTTGTTGCAACGGCCAAAGAAACTTTAATATCACTTGGCATATCTATAAAGAAACTCATCATTGTGTTGAGAATTTAAACTGGTATTCTGATGAACAGCAACAAGGGAATGCTACTGTAAACTTCAGAAAAGATAAAATACAGTTCTGTCTTCATTCTTCTTTCGCTATTTTGCATAATATACAGTACGAATTTCAACAATAATTTACCTTGAAACACTATCGACAAAATCGCCAGATCTGAAGTCAAGGATGATACTAGTCAATATTGACTTTAGGGTCGTAATTTATGACAAGAGAATGCGTAACAAATAAGGATATTGGATATCGAGGCATCAGTGAGAACAGCAGGACCGGAGCCGGGATCCACATACACAGAGGAAGCAGCACAGTGACGCCACTAACGCGGATCCACCAAGGACGGCACGAGGCCGCCGCGGGAGGAAGACGAAGAATTTGGCGTCAGGACCTGCGGGGGCGAACTGGTATTGGTAGGTGGACCGGTGGCGGTGATCGGACGAAGGCCAAGGCGGGGTGGAGTTCTCTCTCGTCTCGCAGAAAGAGCCCACGATTGGAGAACTCTGCGACCACCAAGACGGCGGGGTGTGTAATCGGACGCTTTGTTGTCGAAGGAATCTAAAGCAGATCGCTCGATCATAGTAGATTGCACCCGGCGACGTTCCATTTGAGTTTCTTCTGTTTGTTTTCTTGTCCCGCTCAACGTCGGAACCCGGAGATCGATTGTTGGAGGTTCTCACAAGATCGGATAAATACCATCGACTGTTGACCTTCACGTCTCTGCGGCGTCTCTTTCTCTTCCTCTTTGCAGTGAGCGGCAGACGGGCTGATTGCTGGAAATTGGAGATCGGTGCTGTGCTTTAGTGTGGAATTTATTTCTATTGTTTTGCTGAGAGCAGGTAATTGCGTGCATTCGAAGACTTCGCTTGTCATCACGACAGTTTTTCTGGTGTCGATTCCAGGAGTTAAGTAAAGGAGATTGTTTTGTGCCGGGTTTCTGGCAGTTTCTGACGAATGTGACTTCGTTTTAGCTTCTGACAGTCAGTCTAGTTTTCGTGTTGAGGAGTATATTGAAGATGAGAACGTTGTCGAAACTCTGGAGTTTTTTGTCGCAAGTGAAAAATATTGGAGGTTTTTTATTCATAGAAAGTTGGACTTCCTGTTCCTTGCCTATGAAGAGCAGAAATTCTTGGTCTTTTTCTTAGGATTTCTCTGGAGTTCTGCAGGTCAGGACCTCAGATTCTCCAGCAAATGTGATATTGAAATCTTGTGTAAGCCTACGTACTTGATTCACTTTCAGGTTACGCTAGCGAAGATGTCGAACCAAGTGTTGATTGAGAAGATGCAGTCGCGGAAGCAATACCGCAACTTGTGGCACACAGATCTTATGCACACCGCACAAGCAGATTGTCCATGTACGTCGCTCTACTATCCCGCGGCGTCACTCTGTTAGCATTCGTTTACACATTTCCGAATAGTAAAGTTTGTGCGGTGGAACTGAACGACTTGTTCTGGTTTATGTATGGTGATGCCTTTGACTTCGTGAATTCTCAGCTCCGAGTCTTGCTCCCCCGTTTGCTCTCAGCTCCTCACGACCATTCCCACTATACTGTTGCAGACTCTTTGTCCAACATTCCACTATACTTGAGAAGTTTGTTCCTTGTATACTACCCTTACGATTTGCGTATGTAATCGTGACCTGTACTGAGGATATTGTGGAGGTCTGAATGACCTACTAACTGTACTCTTGTTTCTTCCCTGTTGCAACAACTGCGCCATCATCAGATTTCTGCTTCTCTTTGTGGTGGTAAGCATCTGTGTGAATTTGTGGTCCAACCGGAGAGTCATTTTTGGTAAATTGTCTCTCAATAGACAAAATGTTGCTTTGTAAGGGAGGCATCATAGTGAAGTGCATGTCAGGTTCAGTTCTATTGAACTGATTGTGTTATTATTCTAGACAGATGATGTTGAAGGAATCAACTGTATTCAGGAATCTGGAAGGGTTTAACGCTTTTTACACTCGAGATCATACAGGGTATAATGTTTTCTCTGCTTGTCCCGCAGTGCTCCCTGTGCCTCGTATCTGCTGCGGAAGCGTGCTCTGCGCAATGACATGAACCAGTAAGTTTGTTGCTGAACATCCACTTCCCGGCGCCCCTCGCAGAACGGGTCAAGGTTGTTGACTCGCATTCCAGGTCCATTTTGAAGCTTTATTTGATTATAAATTTCTTCTGAAACTCTCTGCAGATACGTTTGCTGTGCTGGATATATGCCATGCAGCGGTCAATGTGGAGAAAGGAAGGCTCCAGAGTTTTGCTTGTGTGCCGAGGTTAGTCCCTCTCTATGATTGTAAGCTGCTATTTATCAGAGATCTGCATTCTAAAAGCTATATATACGTTTCTAACTAATATCCTAAAGTTTTTGTGAGTTCACAGTCTTCTACTCAGCATTTAGGTTGAGGCTTTTGTTGATAACGTTCCTCATTCTGATTGGATGGTTTGCTCGTGAAGGTGTGGTGCTGTTTTTCAATCTCCGTGCAATCAACTCGGTTTTTATTGCAAGACGAATTCAACATCCAAACCACAAAATGCGATAATTGTATCATCGTATGTAAAATTTCTCCCCTCAGTGATTACAGCGATTTGTTGTTTGTGCATTATTTGTCTTCTATATTTTCAAGCGATGCTGGGCCGTTGCACACACCCTTCGTTGTCCTATTGGTTCATATCTGCTTGTCGACGTTATACTGTTTTCTTAGAATTAGGTTCTTTTTAGAAGAATTGTAATTGAACTATCTGACAATTATTGCATATGTAGGGTTTCATGGTTCTCTTACAACAACTCGCATGTATATGCTCCATCATCGCATGTATCGTCGGAAATGACGAGCTAAGTGCTGCCTCCAACGCACTAAATTGCGCCGCAGACCTGGTGTTCTGCACGTAAGTACTCACCGACTGAACGCAGATCATATGGCCCCGATTATCTTACATCCGTAATGTGGTGAGACGTTTGTTCCTTGTTTAGAATCGTCTTACATACTTTACTACAGCTTTTGTTGTTAATTCTGACAATTGTTTCTGCGTTGGTGTCTTTCGTTGTTCGTGCAGCGTCTGCGGGTGTATGCAGGTAATTTACTCTCTGATTCCTCGATTTCTTATCTCTTTGCTAAGATATGAGCTTTGGTACAAATACTCACAACACGACCTGCAAGTTCTGACACTTGGTTTTATCATTCCGCAGACTCAACACAAAGTCGAGATGGACAAGAGAGATGGAATGTTTGGAGACGTGACAATGCAACCACCGGCCCAAGTAGTCATGTCTCGATTTGATCAGCCAACTCCACCTGCCGTTGGATATCCTCAACATTATCCCAGTCAAGCTCCGTACCCCAACCAACCTCCTGGATACCCCAACCAAGCTCCGTACCCCGGTCAAGCTCCTGGGTACCCTGTTTATTCTGCTCCTCCACCTGCCTACGGTCAACAATACCCTCACTATGGCTGAACATAACCGAGGGTCAAACGCTCATCAGTGTTCGACCTGAAATCTTTTCAACCGGACATGTACTTGGTATTTCAAAATAGAGTACCTTTCATTGGCAGGATTTGCAGTTTTCATCTTATCGGGAGGGTTCAGACCCTGACCCAGCTCAAAGTGTGCAGAGGTTTAAACACATGCTGCCGAGTAGATCCATGACCTTGTGCACACTAGAGGATAGGTTCTTAAGATACTTAGTATCAGAACTGAGTGAGCCAGGTGCCGACTTCCAGATCATGACCTTCCGCTTACAATGATTGTGAAGGCGTCGGCTACGAAGGTATGCTTTTCAAATGCAATCTGTTCCAACGCTTTTGGGGCAGGTCCGGAGCTGCACCTGATGAGGAAAGAATCCAGGATACATTCGAATTTCGTTGCCACTGGAGGATTCATCGCTGTATCGCGATAGGTAGCCACTACGCGTTAAGACATATAGTCAATTTCTGGTTCACATACGATTTCTTAGACTCTGCTCCCTGGTAGCTCTCAACCACCCAGGAACGTTCCGTTAAAATAAATTATGTGCTGGTTGCGTTCCTGTAGGAGAATGGACAGCTCTTTGTAAATTTGTTTCACCATCATGGATATAAGTGTGCCTACCAAACATGGCTATCGCGAGCTGCTACATTTGCACGCCAAATCCGAAATTTCGGTCGATGTTTATACAGCACTCTTGTCGATGAATATATTGTGTATTGCTTCTGACTTGAGTCGAATGACGAAGTAAACCACTGTATTCCGTTGTGCGATTGGAATCAGGGCTCCTTTGTTTGGGCTTCTTGTGTAAAGTGGGCCAAAACGGATCGACGGGTTCCGAAAGAATGCACGAAGTTTCCTGATCCATTGGCACACGACCGTCATCATTATGATGGAGTTCAAGGTCATCGCCACAGGATTGTATTGTACGGTAGTCTACGGTCCAGTTGGGCGGAGATAATTCTCGTACCCATCTCGTCTTCCAACTGTTCCTTTTGAGTCCCTTAGGGAGAAATAGAGGAATGGAAATGACGACCGACCAGCTGTGTCGTTGTGTCTAGTGTCGTACATCAAACGCATGCTCTGTTGGCCAAAATATACTTTCAGGCATGTTCTCATTTCACGACATTAAAAGAAAGAGACAAAGTATAATAACAAAAAGGATGGGAATATTTCATTAAAGTTGACAAGCGGTATCTTATATCCGAACTATTTAGATTAAATGATCTATGAACTATTTAGATTAAATGATCTACAAACCTTATATACTAGAGCGATATCTTATATCCGAACATACAAAGAAATATTAACTAATTTGAGGACTTTCCTAACATCCTAAAATAGCAAAAGTGACAGAAACCCATCAAATCGTTCAAGGATAGTAACATGGGGATAACCCCAATATGTAACTATATCATATGATATTTATCATTACTATTGTGCAAACCTAAATACTTGAACAGCACACCGCGGATGCTTATCCACTCCGGTTGGAGAGAGTGTACAGAGGATTCCAGAATAGCGTGCAGAGAATTCTGAAAGTGTTGTTCGTTCCAGATGTGAGTTTCAGAGCATCTGGCCGTTTTAGAATGGTATATGTAAATAGGGAAGTAATCTTCCTTCGTAACGCATCCAAATTTAAACACGCGCTGGTCACAGTAAGTGAATATTACTAAGCTCTGGGCTTAGTGGACCCGAATATATTCTTGACTGAATATTATGAGAAGATAGACCCCACTCATTCCAAGATAACAGGAACCTAAAATGTGAATGGATCAGAAGGCTGAATGGACGAGAGAGACGACCGAAATTCACATGTTAGGCTTCACATGAACACAATACTGGACCATGATCGCCAGTGCAATTAAAAAGCCAAGCGTGTCCGGGAGCAAGTCGAGATTAGAAAGGAATGACTAGGAAATCGACAAACTGGAGCCAACTCAATTATTTTAAAACGAGTCTAAACCCGCTAAGCACATCACTCCAACCCATGCGCATGATTCAAATTTCTGCATCAAACTGATCTTTTAGTCTAGGCCGGTACGGACGTTGCAAAGTTAGTCCAAGAAACCGTCCAACAAAACCGGACTCGTTCCACTTACAGAAATATATATATCTCGCTTGCCTACATCATTCGACTGGAGACGAACGGGAGAATGTCGCCCGGTACAAGAAACTCTACGTGACACCGTGGACCTTCCGTTTGAAGTTCGAAGCACTTTGAAGTCTTTTCACATTTCGATAACAAGTGTACATGGGACTTGACTCGATAAAAGCCGAGAATACCATTCTGATCCTCGACAATGACTGACCCTGTAATTCTGGTCTTCAGACCAATGTGGTAAAAGGGCAAAAAAGGCTGGGGCACTATGTGCAGGCTCGAAACAATAAAGAACTTGCAAAGAAGCTCTTTCTGTAGAGATTGGTGCTGGGTCTCGGGTCCTAGTACTTACTGTTTTGCTGGACCAAATCTCTCACGGCCGAAGCAAGAGTGCCTAAAACTGCGACTAAATTTTCACCCTGCTCGCGTCTAAGATTCCTGTTCAATTCGCTATTTCGGTCGTAACATTCGATGGCCCTATTCACAATTGAAGACATGTATTGCGAGAAGCGATCAAGGGCCTCAGTCCCGGCTTCCTGACTTGTTGAGGTCTTCTTCTGCTCCACATCAGCAGCCAAAGGTTGCTGTTCTTGACTCCCTCCAGTTCGTTTCCGCTTCTTTCGAACAATAGGCTCCTTCTCCCTTTTGGTCTTCGTACTACCGAGCAACAACGATGGGCCACCTTCAGCTTGTAGAGCCTCTGCTGCTGTGCTCGCGTGGTGGTCTGCAGGAGGTGTATCCGAGTCACCAGCTAACAATTTAGGGCTCACACCGGGCCTTCCAGCGAGGAAAGAATCCATGACATTCCAAATTCCTTCATCAAAACCAGCAGGCAGCTTCTTGGCCCGCAAATCCGTGCCCCCCATGAGCCAGTAGGACTCAGCTCCATTCTTGCGCTCCCAGTCTTTGATCTTCTTGTAAGCGGCAAGAAGAGTGTTCCACCTCTTCCTGCACTGGAAACTCGTTCTCTGGACACAATGGCTGCTGCAAATCTGCGCTATTTGCTTCCACTTTGCGTCTCCGCCTCGAACGGGAGCGCTAGAATCCTCCTCGACCTGCTTCTTGGCCGAGACGAGCACCATGCTCTCGTGGCTCGTCCACCTATCGCCCTTCCATCTTTTCTCAGCTCTGCCACCATCATTTTTCTCCTCGAACCCAGCTCCGTCAGGGACCAAGCCTGCGCCCGCGCCTCCCCCTGCACCGCCACCTCTTCCTCCCGCAACTCTCCCTTCGTCGAACTCCATACGAAATTCGTCGCGTTGCGAAACGACTCCATGCTCCACTCCAATTCTTGCTTCTCCTCCATTACCCAAATGCAATCCACCCTCAAGAGCTTGTAACAGCGTCAACCCAGCACCACCCGCCTGTCCGAGAGCTTGACTGATAGCAGCGAGCCCAGCAGCAGCCACAGATGCAGAAGCTGCAGGTCCTGGCCCTCCTCCCCCTCCATCTCCTCCAGCTGCTGCCCCCTTCCCATCCCTCGACGAGGCAGTGGAAGCCATCGCCTTCGCTTGACCCCCTCACCTCTACCACAACAGCGCCGCTAGCCAGTTCCAGTTCCCATCACCCGCAGCCGGTGACGCGCTACGTGGTCCCCTCCCCCTCCCGCCACGTGTTTCCATCCCACCGGGAACCGGATTCTCGAGCCGGTCCCTCATCCCTCCCGAGACCTGCTACCGACTCCCTCCCTTGCCTTCCGCGCTCCGCTGACTCCTGCTCAGCCTCTAGGCTCTCCTTGTAATCCTGATCCTCGCAAAGCGCTTCTATAATCCTCGTTAAAAATCCTGATTAGACGTCTAAACCTCGGTTGCTCAACACTGGGTTCTACATCCAGCGTTCGAATCTTCTTGGGCTACACCCGTCGCTCGTCTCATATCTGCAATGTACAACGCACACCACGACGTCATGATCGTCGTATGCTGCACATGCCCACTCCATCGCAGGACAGGGTCCTCTCTTGCTCCTGGTGCCGAAGGTTTCCACTTTCTCGGTCCTACTCATCATTGTCATCCTCGTCCTCCTCCTGCATGTCCAGGCTCGTAGCGAGTCGAATCGAAAGGGGATTAGACGGATCCTTTTATCTATACGAAGGGGGCGCGGGCGGCTCGACAAGATTCTGCCGAAAGCAACTGACAATCAGTGCTAATATTAGTTCTGTTAAGAGTGGAGCTTAACTATGAATATAAGAATAATGATTTTTGCACACTTCCTTTACCCTCCCAGTCTCCCATGCGTGTGCGGGGCTGTTGTTTGTTGCTGTGCTCCTAGGGACTCAACCCTAGTTGATATTTAATGCGAAAGATCTTTGTTCGGTCCGTACGGGCTCAGGGAAGACGACGATTAGCCAGTCCCGTGATCAATGTTCCACCCGCAGCGTCGAATTTGACATTGGACCGTTTTTGAGAAATCCAGTTACAAGCGGAATTTGTTTCTAGTACCTTTCTCGTCCTGGTCCATTCACAGCTTTCATGCGTTGTGAACTACCCACACGACTTTCACAGAGTTGGGTACCCTGAAGCTGAATAGACACAGAGTCCGGTCAAGAAACGGACGGTTTTTGAGTTGAGAGGAAAATAATTATTTTAATTATTGATAGTCTCTTTTTAAGACTGGGTGAAACTATTCAGCAGCTGACAGACTGACTGACTCTCTGAATGGGAGCTGAGGCTTCTCATCTTTCCTCTTCAACACCTGCACGGGGATGATCCAGAACAAGTCCGTACTTAAAACTGTCTTACAGCATCTGACAGACGTAATCACGCCTTGTGATTGTGACCATCGCCTTGGACTCTTGGCGTGTGCGATTAGATCAGAGCAGCGAAAGTACGTACAATCAAAGAAATGGTGTCTCTTCTGGTCGCTACCACAGCTGATCCAGCATCCATCGGCCCTGCAACTGCATTGCTCGCTCTCCCGTCGACTCCTGCTTGGAGCGAAGGACCGAACCTTCAGGTGGGAGCCCGAATTGGAAGTGAATAATGTTGGACGATATGGTTAGCTGTGTGAATCTTCGGATTTTAAGAGATTCATGCATTTTAGGATTGTATATAGATTATCGGAAATTCTCCAGTATCCAGTCGTGTAGGTCATCAGTGAATTAAAGTCCTCAAATTGACTCAAATAAAACTTCCTGAGGACCTCTCTGCTGCTTCTGGTCTACGACTTGTTCAGGGCTTCGCATAGGGATCGGAACGCAGATTTCTGCTGCTTCAATGTGCAAAGCTGAAGCCCTTCAGATGTCGGTATTCAGGGAAATAAATCTTTTGTGGCTGGACGGGTCAGGCTACTGCAGCTGAACGATCGTATGGTGACAGAGGATCACCTGGAGAAGCGATGGGAAGCTGCAACTGGTGAACGCGTCGATGAAATCATTTTCCTGAGTAGACATACGGCTGTTTCCAATCGTCCCGCCCTAACGGTGCATCCAATTGGTGAGCTAATTGCCACTCTGACTGTGGAAGTGTCACTCTTTACCTTTGAGCGATAGGCGGGGTTTCGGTGCTTACTTATCTTTACTTGAGGAAAATAAGTGAATTTTGAAGGGGAGTAGTAATGAAGCCCCATCTTCCGCTCGAGCTCTTGTCGATTGTTTTTTCGTTTCGTGTAATAAAAAAACCAGCAACGTTGAAGCTGATAGTGGCCCCGAGATATGTTCTCTACACACTCTGACATGAATTGATTCTTGACTGACTGAGTTCACATTCTGGCAGGTATTCCACATTTGCTGCCGCACGAGCAACCGCCCGCAGGAGGAAGACCCGGATGGGCTGCACCCCCTTGCCCTCGAATAGGTCCCTGGTTGAGACTCCTACAAAGGGTTGCAAAATCTCGCAATCTTGTCCCAGAATTTGAGGTACAGTGTTCTAAAAACGCAAAAGTCCTGTGTGAACTGGACGAGCCGATTTTCGTAAACGGATATGTGCTGAGTTTAGGGTTTAGGGGGTTGTAATTTCTGTAACAATCCCACTCAGTGCGTACCTCACTTATGCAAGGATGTACAGCGTGTACGGTTCCATTCGTCTGGATGAAGCTAAGTTGAATTATTAAAGACTTGAGACTGTTGCAATCAAGTCATGCAGCTCTATAGCTCATGGTCAGTGACAAAGTTGCAGATGCATGCTTCTATGCTGGATGATCACACACTCGTCGGCTGGACAGGTCACTTTGGAAGCTACTCATCACGGTCCCGAGACAAATGTTCCAGCAATGTTTGTGGAGATAGGTACGAACGCCCACTTATAGAAATCCATTTCTTCTTCTTTGTCCGTAACCTGGGGCTGCTGGAGGTATCTAGGTGGATATAACTATTCATGTGAAAAGTTTGAACTTGCTAGGAGGATGAATTTGAACCAACCAGATAGCCAAAATGAGCACTGCTGTCTACAGGTCAGATGACCAAGTTTGTCAAGTTAGAAGTCTTAGTCAAGTGCTGTATCAAGCTTTATGTGTATGTCTGTCATATCAATTAATCATTTGGAACTTCAGGAAGCACCGAGGATTACTGGAGAAGAGAGGATGCTGCGCAGGCTGTGGCAGAGGTGCAGAATTTCTTCAGACTTTGTATGAAGTGTATGGAATATTCATATACAGGCGATCTGTTCTTTCTCTAAGTTCTCGGCGAACTGCAATGTGAATTGCTGCATACTCAAAACCAAAGAGTGCTTCGATATGTGCAGGTTGTACGGGAAGGTCTTGGATTGGATGGAGGAGCTGGTGTGGGTCAGTGGACTAGGTAAGGACTGCATATAGCGAATTTTACAACGTCCTTTGTGCTAGGAGCTTTACAAAGGGTATTTGCCGTTAAGTTACGAAATATATGCACGTGCGACACTCGAACGGGCCATATATTTCAATCTTCCAGGTTCATTTCCTGCAGTGTTCTGATTTCCCTTTTGATTACGACAAATATAGTACATGCATATTCGTTTAAGCTATAAACCAGAGACTTCAGACAGATTCTCCGTTGACTGAGTTGGAAACGCTATTGTGATTCTGGCAGTGAACAAGCGGGAGCAAAAGTACTCGTTGGTCTAGGAGGCGGCCATTACGCTCCTCGGCACATGGACGTAGTTCAGTAAGTAATTGAATGTTGTTTGATTGTCTTTATGATTTATCTTTTAACTCATCTACCCATACAAAGACAGTAGCCTACACGCGTACAGTATATGTGAATGTCACGAATCCCAATCGTGTGCATCTACCGGCGTAAAAGAAGATTAAAAACACACTACATGCGGAATCTACAGTAGATAGTAGGAGAACTCATCGTGGACTTTGGTTTGGAATCAGTCCATGTGGAAATATCTCTCTGAAGGCAGATTTATATATTGTTCTTCATGAGGGCTATTTCTTGCCATGATACTTTTTGCGGATGTTTAAGCTCTGACGCAAAGCCCATGTTCGCCAGTAGGCTATACTGAGGTCCAAAACTGCAACTCTTTTTTGTGTCACAGGAAAGAGGGTGTGTGGGTCGGTCATCTGTTATCCTGCTACTCAATGCCTATGGTGGAACCTACGAAAGAAGCTGGTACGCCGAAGAGCAAGAGTGCAGTGGACTACAATGATGTAGGCGGAAGCTGGAAAGAAGCTATAAGCGAGGCAGTGCAAACCACAAGGGCTGCATTCCCAAACGGCGAAGTTATGGCTCACTTGGACAGCAAGTGAGTATCATCCTACGCACCGTTTATTAGTGTCGCCCTATAAACAGGATCCGATATCTCGGTACTGTCATCTAACTTTTTCCTCTGTTCTCATTCAGGAGCCTGAAGAGCTGGCAAAGAAATGCTATTACATGGTTCTTGGCACAGGAGCGCATACCAATCGGCAAGGCCAACGAATATTTGTAGATGATTAGCGATGGCTATTCTTCATACGACATGGAGGGATTTTGTGTAGTCAATGGCATGCTTGTAGATGTTGACATCGTCGTATTGATTACTTGTCCAGCACACCATATCATGAGCAAGCAAATTACAGCTAAGTACCTCCTTGTGAATACTACTTTGTCAACTCTTGAAGCTCCTAGTTTAAGGAGGCAGCAGTAAAGTACTGGTTTTTAGTCTTACAAGAGGACACACGTGCTTGGATCTACCTTCGGATCCCTACATGTTGAACACGTAGAGAACCTACGCACTGTCCTAGTTTACTGGAAAGGGAATGAATATCCTGCATCTGATCTTCTTCATATATATATTCGTTGAGTTTGTGAATATACAATTTGGCAAAAGCAGACTCACGAATTGGATGAGATGAGTGGATTTCATGTAGGGAGAGAAGAAAGTTGCCAGACCGTTGCTACTGGTTTAGACCAACAGGAGAAGAATGATGTTGAGTAGCTCACAGGTATGGAGAGTGCAGTAGATGCGAGTCATTACTCATTCTGCGAACCCAAGGCTAGGAAGGCCGCATACATTCGAAACAATTGTGCTGGGAAAGCCCACAACAGGCCACTGGAGTATGCTGGAAAAAACGTGAGCTCTGCACGGCGTCAAATCGACAGCCCTGGTTTCATACAGGAAATGCTGCACAGTCGTCGGGAAGGTTCTTGATAAAAGGTTCAGGTAATGCCAAATTCAGGAATTGAGTGACTACTTATTTACCATGGCAACAAATGCCCAAATCTCTCCGTTACATGAACAGCTCACAGGGTCTCTGAAGAGACTTCGATATCAGAAAGCAAAATCTTGACCCATATGAGCTGCAAAGTTCCTGGCAGTGAAATTGGACGTGAAGCAAATGCCGCTTGACTTTACTCTAGATCAGGCTGGTTAAAAGGTCTAAGGAACGGTATCCGAATACACTTTGGCAGTTGTCAGCAGGCATCAACACTACGCTAGCTACAGTTAGTGTAAACGAGTTCGGTAACTGAGATTAATGACTTAATAATTGCATACTGCAACAATGGGCTGCGGTTGCCGAAGAGAATCCTCAATGTACACAATGCACCTTCTAATATGGCTGTCAGTCAAGAACAGCCATTGGTGCATAGTTGAACCTTACTTGATACAGATACAAGTGGAACGAGTGGGAGAGCTTGGATCAATGTCGAGATGTTGACCCACTGAATTTTGCTTTTTGGGCAAAGTCGTCAACCACGGCTACAACCGTCTTCACTTTAGCCATCAACTCGATCAAGATTGAAGCAAACTTCAGGAAAGAAAGAGAGGATATCCTTTGACTAGTTTCTTCCCAGTGAGCTTGGACCGAGAGCCAGTGCTCCTGTTGAGCCGACATCTGCCTTCGGTTAAGTTCCGTTCTCCAGTCATCAGCTACACTGTCTTGTTGGAGAATCAAGGTTGGCACTGCATCAAGATCTGCATCGTTATCTCTGCACATATTCAGACACCCTCCCTTCATCAGAACGAGGCCTGAAACTTGAGAGTATCAAGAAGCAGAAGTACCTATTATTTGTACAGGATCAAAGTCTCAGGAGCCACAGAGATGCTCAAACTCAACGGAGAGCGGGAATCACGTACATTCCGCTCTCATCTTCCATTTAAAGTCCCTGAAATAATCCCTCACAATATCTTCTCTGGTTCCCTTACTTCTTTGGAAGACTGCATAACGTCACTCTTTATACATTTGAGGGTTAGGAGACAAAAGCTCCGCAGACCCAAGTTGATTCGAGTGGAGGGAAAGTGCTAGACAAGCAAACCTGCGCGTGGAGACTGACAAGATGGACGATCTGGGACTCAAGAGACATCCAAATTATACCTCTTTTCACACGAAATGTGTTATAGTTGACCCGCTAATACTCCTTCACTATTTCAAAGGTTCCGTTTGTAGTCGATTTCGAAAGAGCTTTGACATGAAGGTGACCATTTACTGGGAGACGACATTAAATCGACAAAAGTGGGTCATGAGAATTAGTACCTCTCGGACTTTTGAGGAGATACAGGAGTTGATATGGTGGCTGCACCCATATCATGCGCGAAGACAGCACTTTCTACCGCCGCGGCCACTGCATCACCTCTGCTTGAACTGATTGATGTCGACCTGCTGTACGCAGGTGCCGAGTCTTGGGCTATGACCAGTGCTGAAAATCTCGACAACTTGGCTCTCAGTCTCCTGGTGGCATCTTTTGCCTTCGCTACATGTATCTGATAATCACTCATTTTATGTTGTTCTAAACCGTCACCAATCTTGTGAAACAGCCTGCATCAAAACACGCAGATTGACCAAACGTAAGTGGTCACTCCCATGAATGAAGTCAGTCCTGTGGACATTCTACTCAATCACAAAATAGATGCCCACAAAGTCTGGTAGGGAAATCGAAGGGATTTTTCGTGTTCAGACGACTTACGTGGCACATTCTCTGGCAACCTCCTCCATATCCTCAGCAAAGAGCTGTCTTACATGCACTTGTGCTTGAATTTCACCACGCAAGCACGAGTCCATGGCAAGCAAATCATACATCACATGCAACAACACCTCCAGCAGCTTCGGATACATATTCCAAGGATAGCCTGAATAGAACTTGCCATGTATGGGTTCCCATTGAACGGCGGTAACCTGCACACGAAAAAGCCCGCCCATAAGCAGGAGAAAGGTTCTTGACATCTGGAGCATTACATATGAGCACCTTCTTAGCGATACCTTCGAAACATTCATGTCCCACATTACGAAGTACTAATGATCATCACCTAGTCCGTTGGGAAACATTTCTGCAAGTGCAGGTTCCTCACACCTCACAACGCTAAGCACACAGCAGCCTGCACAGTGAGCAGTCCATCGCTAGCACACTCGTCTTGATGGGCAGTATTTCTTCATGGAGTCATCAGAGAAGAATTGCCTAGCATACCAGCTTGTCAGCCTCGGGAATGGAGCTCATGATGAACTGGAGATCAGAGTGAATTTTATCCTCGTGAATGACATTGTGCAGCAATTCCTGAATCTTGTCTCGAATCAGCCCATTCTTGTAGTCCTCGACGATCCTCTCCAGCACACTGCCGGCAGTATGAAAGTTTCTGACCAGAAGAGAAAGCAAAATATCTCCGGCATAATCCGGTTTGATGCACAGCCCCATGGTGAACGACAGCAAAAACCCTATGGAGTAGCACATACAATTAAACAGGAACTGGCTCGTTTGCTTCTTGGCCAAAGGATTCCACAGCACCAGCCCGTGGAAAACACTGATGTAATAGCTCACAACCTGACCCCACCGACTCTTAATCACAGCTGGAAGATTGTACATCCTCGGCAAGCACCCCCCCAAAAATGCACACAAGATCAGAAACGGCACTCGACAAGTCCCCGTGTAAGGCTCCACTTTGAACACCGCGAATGCGCAGCAAGCCGCCAGCAATGATCCCAATGCCAAATTGTAGCCCTTCTGCAAGGTTTGGCCCACGGTGGGCTCCAGAGTCATGCCCACTCCGACCACGGCAGTGGTGCCGTAGTAGCGCAGCATGTCGGGCAGGAACGGGGCGAAGGAGATGATGGAGGCGATGGTGGCAGCCACTGCGGCCTTGAGAGGAAGCAGCGACTCCAGAATTCCCTTCTCGTACTGCACGTAGTCCTTGAATTTCTCGCTCCTCGTCTTCTTCGGGGCGTAGACCGAGCTGCTGCGGGCCACACCGGCCATGGAATTCCTGCTCATGTTCCGCAGCAGCCTCCTCCTCGCAGCGCCATCCATGCCATTCGCCACATTGTTGCCCTCGATCTCCGAAGCCAGGTCCTGATCCGCATCGCCCAGGATCGAATGCGACCTCGAGGCCTCGCCGTTGTTGTGCAGCACTCCCGGGGCAGTCCAGCTGCTGATCGGAGGAGAGAATCGGGTGTTGTAGGAAGACGCCGCCGTGTTGATCCTGTCATGAGCCCACGTTGCATTCGTCGGCGTCGGCATGTTGATGGCGAGGCTGGCCCACTCGTTCCTCGGCGTGTTGTAGTCGTTGTACTTTCCCGAAGCTGATTTGTACAGGGAGTAGTCATTTCTCATCGATGGCGGAATGTAGAATTCGTCTTTGAGCGACGGGGGCACCTGGAAGTCGCTCTTCGCCGACGACGGATGAAACTCGTCTCTGTGGTAGTCGCTCATTCCAGGGATAGGGATCGGCTTTTTCTCCGCCTTCGTGTACCCCATGGGCGGCGGCCCCTGCAATTCGCTCGTCCTCATGGTTCCTGAACCTTTTGATGTTGTGGTTGTTGTTTCCAATGCGGCTAGAACATTGCCGGCTTCCTCCTAATCCACTCACGATCTGCACCGCACCGCACCTCACCTCACCTGGGAATTTCAAACACGCCGGTGGGGCATAAACATGAGGCACTGGTACTACAACTACTCGACTGGACATATGGGAGCGCGAGATTTGTACACAAGTCTATCTTTCGTCGAGCGGAATGCTTCCAAGTCCCTGATAATCTCGGGGAATCTGCTGCCTGCTGCACTGGGATTTCGTCAAATTCAACTACCCCAACTAGCTTCGGAAGCAATCGACCCTCGTCACCGACTCGAGTTCTCGATTTACCTACAACTCCGGGATCTGGCGACCAAATTACTCGAGGTCTACACTCTGTACCAAATTAAGCTTCACTAACTGACTACAACAGAGAATCTAGTAGCTACACAGAGACAGGAAACCCACAAACTATTTTCGATTCTCGTTACAATTTCTCAGTGCTTCTCAAGCTACGAAAAAACTCGAGTCCCAGAATGTCAATCCATCTCAGAGTGTCTAATGCTGCGGGCGATACGAGCACGGAGTATGATGATGGTAAGTAGAAAACTTTCACAATTCCGACCTACCACTTCAGACCCACTCAACAGTCAGTGGGACAAGAAGAGTACAACGGAAGGAATGGAATCAGAAAGCTATGCCTGTAGATTGTCCTCGAGAGCAGACACTGCTACAGGCAAACTGAGCGATGGATTATTTGAATCCGGGTGCTTATTCAAGCAGCTCGTACCTGCATCAATCAACCGATGGCGATACGAGAACAAGCACCTGCCCTCCAGTCACAGGGTACTCTTCACTATTGCCTGTCGTTAAGCCCGGCGAGTGCCACCTTCTTCTTCTCCTTCTTCTTCACTATTGTGTTGTTGTGTTTGTGTAAGTATGTACGTACTGTGCAGCAGCAGCTTCAATTTTTGTTATGAGAGCCCATCTGAATAAGGAATGATCCAGAACCTCACATCCAAGTCCTGTTTACGTTGGACCATCTGTCTGGGAGCTTTAGAGTTGTCGACGAAGACAAAGACAGGGCTCGAGCTGTATGATGCTGATGTTCTCGAACATCCGGAAACTGGGGGCATGGGATTAATGTGATTGACGAGATGCGGATGCGGATGCAGGATGGAGGGGAGTAGAAGAAGAAGAAGGAGATCAGCGAAGTTGAGGTTCATATGCTTCTTCTTCCTCTGGGCTTCGAGGCCAGCACTTAACTCACTGACTCATTCTCTCCACAGCCTCTATATCTAGTTCCACCCAGTTTTGACCGAATTTGACCCCGAGTCAGATGCACCAGAGCAGCGCCGAATTTAATACTTCCCTTTCGCACCATGCACATCAGCGGTCAAGCAGTCAAGCACCCAATCCCCAGCCGGAGCAGGGGCCGCTACTGGAGCGCGTGCGTGCTGCGAGAAGGCAAAAATGCGAAGGAGCAGGAGGAGGGAGGGAGAGAAGGGAGGCACGGTAAAGAAGAGCAACTGTCAATTTCTTCTTAGTGTCTCTCTCACTCGTCCACTCACTTCTCTTCTTCCCACCAGAAGCAGCTGCTGCAAATCTGCTTGCGAAGGAAGGGGGGACTCGTCCTTCGTCGCTGCTGCTGCTGCTCATCATCATTATCATCATCAGCATGGGCCCCACTCCTCATGGGCTCCATCAGGGACCATCACTCGCGTCGTGCATCGGGTAACTGCGAGCGGTCTGACTTTCTAAAATCAAAGAGCCCCTTTCCGACTACTAAACTCGGCTTCGGACGTTTCTACTTCTCCACTCCAATGTTTATACAATTAGGACTCGGCCTGTTACACTTGACGGCTTCGCTTGCTTGTTCATCCACCCACTTTCATTGCCTTGATCCCAACAATGACCCACATTCTCTCTCTCCCTCGGTCGGTTTGTCTGTCTTGTTCGACTCCGATTCACAATTCCACACAATCAGAGTCCGACCACAGAAGTCAACCGAAAGGCGACCATATGCTGTTCCCCGATTTAGATGGTAAAGCAGAAACACTTTAGACATTCCCACTGCTTTTCACTTTTTCCTTCCAATAATATTACACAAACACTCTTACCTTTCTGACTCGTTCCATAAGTATGATCTTGCAATGCATGTACTTTTTTTGCCTTTGGAGAGGAGGTAAGCACACAAGTGGCAGATGGAATTTGTGAAAGTAATCATATTATTGCGAAGTTTCTTGTGGTGCTGGAGGAAGGAAATTGATGGTCGAGACCGATAAAGCTCTGAACTAAGCGAACCGCGTGGTCTACTCAATCCGAAACGGAGACGCTTTTCTTTCTGGTGTTTGATAAGATGAGGAAAGCAACTGGAATCAAGACCAGGTTCATGTGGGGGGATGTCCAAACTGTCAGGATGAAGAGACCACGTGGGGAGTTGTGATTTCCTGAATGCAGAAGCATTCAGAAAGTCAGGGGTGACTCAAAAGGTCTGTCTTACGGATGGATTCCCGTGTAAAAAGTAGTTACTGTGGAGTACATTGTGTCTCATGATGGCCTCCTGCACGTAAGGAAGGCATCAGCTCGCACAGGAGAGCCACTTGGCATGCAAACATTTGGAAAGAATTATGAGAGAGAAACCGAAAGCTACACTATCGGTCGTGCAAACAAACATAGGAGTGCGAAAAGGGATCCAGAGATGAGCCCAAGAATATACAGATGAAGGGCTCAAATGTCACCGGTATTTGATGTTTGTCGCCTTCGCAACGTCAGAGCTGGGTCAAAAGTATGCTGCAGGATCTCTGGCTGCACACCCGAATATACCTTTTCTTCCGGCGTTGAAACACGATGCCGACAGAGTGGGAGCGAGGACAGGAAGGCAGTAGTAGCCAGTAGGTTCCCCGGGCACCACACACAACAGGCTGATTCTCCTCTGATGTGCTGAAAGAGATTCAATAGGCGGTTGTTTCGTCACGCTCTTTCAGAACTGTGGGTCCTCCTCCCTTTCCAAAGCCCTGAAGTCTGTCCAAAGCTCTACCGAATCCAGTGCTCCAGTCTCATGTCATCTGAAGCCATTCCCCTGATGGTTCTAGTCTTGTTGTTGATGCGGAGGACGGAAGACGACCTTTACCTTGTACTGGATACGGCTAACTTAATTGCTGCTCCATTATCTGTGATAGATTTGCCCAGGGAAAACTCATGCGCTGTCAGGAGGGGACGCACTGTTAAATTTTAACTGCTTGGGGATAGAGACCGTGCGCCATCCCCCCACCCTTGGTGATGTAACATCCCTCGGCAGGTGCAGGGTACAGGAACAACCAACCAACACGTACCATGAAGAAGATCAGAACACGAAACAGAACGATGTTAGAACGTCTAACGGACCTATCCACATGAAATCACTTTAATAGGCTCGCTTACGAGTCTTTGAGTGTGTGGGCCGAACACAAAAGAGGTCATTCTCCTCACTACTCCTACTTCCTCAAACTGCCTGCCTCCGCAGTCCCAGCAAAGCGGTCTCCCCCCTCCCAGACCTGAATAAACACAGGCACTCTCAAGCGGGACCTGAATCCCAAGGCGTCCCACGAGGAAGTGATATCATGTCATCGAACCTGCAGTAGATGCTGCCTGGAGAATTGATACAAGTCACATGAGTCACGTGGCCTGGTCACTGACTACCATACCATCATCGTCTTGAGTAGGTCCCGGTGTGTCGGAGTGGGTGGTAGTCCTCCCTGTTGTTGATCCTGTTCATTTGCCTCTTTTTTCTTTCAGCTCAGTCACCTTCTCTGTGTATAACATAATTAGTCGATCGTGATCAGTCATAATTGAACAATACCACAGTACTGACAAGAAGTCCTCAAATATCGCTCATGATTTTCAGAGGAATACATGCCAACGATAGAAGACCAGAAACAGGCTCTGGTGTCTGAGTGGAGTGGATAGACTGAGATGAGATCAATAGAGACGCAGGACATGGACATGGGACATGGGTCTCAAACAAAATTGGTATCCTTTAGAGAGCTTTTTACTCAACACAATTCAGGTACATGCAGGTGTGTGCCCGATGACTGACTGATTGATAGATCTATACAAACGTCAATTTCGATTAACATGTGCCAATGGAGAGGGGTCTCGGTTCCTTGCTTGTTCGCTCGCTAGCGCAGCAGCGGCGTGCATCGCAGCATACCCAAGAATCTGTACATGAGTAAAGAAAGGGGTGGGGGTGATTATGATGAGGATTATGGGTTTATGGTGATTGCGCTCCAGATCATGGGGTGCAAAAACTAGCAAACCGATAAGTCACCCGGGGAGCCCACTATTGAGAGCAGCCAGCAGTTCTCGATTCGATGCTCTGCTGTGCTCTGCTCGGCAACTTTGTGAAGATGAATGGCTTCAAGTAAAAATCGCCGATCACAACGAGATCCAGTTTGCTTGGTTGCGCAGCGCACTCGGCTCAAGAAACTTAGAGTTGTGAAGTCAGCTAATGAGATTGTTCTAGTTTGTTGATGTTGAATCCTCGCGGAATTAGAGCCTCAAGCAATAGACAGAGTGCACCACCAATGCAGGCACACCTACATTGCTCGTCTCATCCAAGCATCTTTTGTTGCTCCAGATGCCATTCAACTAAAATCAGTCATCTTTTGAGGACGGTCCCGGAAGGGAGTTTGAGTTCTCATCCACTCTTTGGCCCGCTTGAGAAACGATGGACCTGAAATACGAATAAGTGTCCAATGAATGTCAATCCCTGCATTAATCAATTACAAGCAGAAAGTGCTGCTTATGATGACCTGAACTAGAAAGTAAGAAATCAATAAACTGCTAACAATAACCAACCTTTTTGGGATCCGTTTTTCTTTGGAGACTTTTATTACCTTGCCAAGAAAAGAAGGCTACTAACTACTAACTTACAGATAGTGTTGAAGTGAATGTTAAGAATCATTCACCTGTGCGCACTTTCCCAGTGCTCATCGCACGAACGGTGCTCGTTGAACGCTGAGAGCCCATGGACCAACTTTTTCTCAAGGCACCCTGGACAGCAGAGTCCACCACCGGCTGATCAGCAGCAGCAGCAGCAGTAGCAACGTTCTCCTTTTCGACCCTTTTAGAGGCAGCAACTGTTACAGTAGGTTGCTCCTGGGTCATACTTCTGCACTGTGACAGAACACCGAGTACTCCGACTTCGTTTTCCCATCCGGATCCGAGTTTGAAGTTAGCAATCTCCTTACCCTTCTTCAGAGGGAGATTGGGTTCTGGCTGTTCTCTAGAATATCTGACATAAGACTGTTTTTCTCTCATCGGAGAACTTGATTCCGTAGCCTTCTTCATACATGGCTTCGCATTGTAATCCAAGTCTTTCAATTGTCTCATGGAGTACAATACTGGCCCTGATCGACACGCTACTCCCACATCTTTGTCGAACGGTGCCGGAGGCTCAACTGTCCGGGACCAGTCTTCAACCATCAGCTTCTTCTGAGCTGCCATGTGATGTGCTTGACGATCCAATATCTCTTTTTGAGCTTTCAGCTCCATCACCTGACCACCACCCGGAGGTAATGGAAGCTCTGCTAATTTAGAAGCTGCCAGCTTCTGCGCCTGGCGACATGGGGGAAGTGGAAGCTCTCCTACTACCATGTCCTTGGAAGCTACTGAAGGGAAGACGGTTGCTCTAGGGGCAGAAGAGGAAGAAGCTTTCTTCCCCCTGGAGGGAAGCCTGGAGATCAAGGAAGGGAGTGATGATCTGCCAGGTGACAGAGAGATGAGCTTGCGATTTGAATGACCCACCCTTCCAGCAATGTCTGGAGACACAGAGCGACGCCCATGGAACACATGTCCCACCCATTCCTTCACTCTTCTGGTGGCCGATGTAGACCGATTGGGAGAAGGCGGCCTGACCGGAGGAGTGGCAGACCTTTCCTTTTCCTTTTCCTTTTCCTGTGCGGGTCTAGCACCCGGCGGGGAAGCTGGTGCGAATGTGGGATTGGAGAAGAGCACGGCCTTGGTTCCTGACTTCCACGGTTTGTTTGGACCCAAATTGATCTCCGTTGCCTCCAGCGACTTCCTGAACCAGTCATCGTCTCTGCCACCTTTGAGCGAGCCACTGGATGTGGTAGACACATTATCTCCTCCTCCCCGGGCAGATGCAGATGCGGATGAGCCATGGCGCTGGTGTCTTGTGCAATTTGGAAGCTCAGAAGTTATTTCAGGAATCCTCAAATCTTCAGCACCGCCATCCGTTTCTGCAAGAAACGCTTTCCTCACAGCGGTGGGCAAACGGCTAGAAGCGGACGAGGATGCAATCCTAGGCTCCAGCACTGCTGCTACTGATTCTCTCTGAGCTCTTCTGATTCTAGCTGAAGAGCCTTCAGCCACAGCTACATTCTCTTGAGGCAATCTGCCAATTCGCGATCGAACCGGGGAATTTACGAGCAGACGCTGTTCAGGTAATGTATAATCAGCTGGCGATGACAAGCGTAAACTATTATATCTCCTAAGTGAGCAAGTTTGAACAGGACCGAGGGACGAGGTGCTCAATCTCGGTTGCTCTGAGGTCTGGGAGGCCTGAGGTGGTGATCGAGAATTTCTACCCTTTCTTACAGCACTGGACGATGGCAAAGCAGACTTCTTGGATTCACCCATTGCCCGAGGCGAAGAGAAGCAGTTTGTTATTTCTTTTGCTTCCCACATATCCGAAGTCGAGGCAGACTTGGTGGGAGTGAGAGCAGCAGCAGAAGCTCTTGGCCGAAGTTTTGACAGTGGCTCCTCCACAGAATGAAGGAGTGTTGCGGATCCTCCAGAAGGCTCAGCTGCAGCTGCAACTCTGGTACGAATCCTCGTTAAGACCGGGTCCTCGACTGATGAGGTACGAGGCGTTGGTGTTGGGGCTACTAATGCGCTCGAAGCCTCGGGTGCAGCAACTCTAGTTCGAATCCTTGTCAACACAGGGTCGTTAATGGATGCACGGGGCGCTCCTGAAGCTCGTGACGACTCGGCAGCATTGGCAGTGGCAGAAACTCTAGCATTATTCCTCGAATGAGGTGGTTCCCCGACTGACGAACGAGGTGTTGTTCCAGTAGCAGCAACTCTTGCATGATTCCTCAGAACTGGCTGCTGCTGTTCAGTCGATGGCTCCGCAGGAACTGCAATTCTTGCATGATTTCTCAAGAACGGCTCCTCCAACCGTGCACGGGCTGTCGTAGCTGTCGTTGTTCCCACAGTTCTTGCAGACTCTGCGGCAACTCTTGCATGATTCCATGACGCAGGCTCCTCTACTGATGATGATGCACGCGATGAAGCTCCAGGAGCAGCTCTTGAACTCGAAGACTCTCCGGCAAGTCTTGCATGATTTCTCAACACAGGTTCCTCAACGGATGCGCGAGGTGTAGTAGCAACTCTAGAAGACTCGCCAGCAACTCTCACCTGAGTCTTAAGAACAGGCTCCTGGAAGAAAACTCTTGGGGACTCAGCAGGATTAGCAGCTGATGCAGCTGCTTTCGACCGGCTTTTCTGGACTGGCTCCTCTAGGGAAGTACGGGGAGACACAGATGCTCGAGGTGATCTGCGAGATTGCATTTTCCTCTCGGTGGACGATAGTTCCTGCGTGTCATCGACTGGTCTGACCAGATCAGCAGTGAGCTTCGACTTCGGGTAGAGAATTTCCTTCCTATTGCCAGAATTGGGTCGCCTCTTGGAAGTATCCGACGGCGTCACCACTCTAAATTTGTGCATGGGATCCTCCTTCTTGAGCGCACGATTGCTCGAACCAGCCACCGATTCCTTGTTGGACGAAGAAGCCTTCTGCTTATGCTTGTGTTTGACCTGCTTTCGAACTGGCTTCTCCTCATCCGAGCTGCCAACATCTGTGTGCACCAAACATGCATTGACCATACTCGTAATCTCCTTTGCTATCTGACTCGCCATTAGAATCTCTGAAATCACCTTGTGCACGTCGCCTGCTGGAGATGACCAGTGCTTCCATTCACCTGCAGAAAACCATCGGTAACACCAGCATTCTTCTAAGAATCACCTCCAGAAGGTCAACTTGCCTCACCTCGCCTCGCCTCACAACACCCTCCCCTGTCTAGCTTAAGCCTCTGAGGCTCTACATCAGGACTGAAACTTTCTTTGCAACATCATTCGTTTATTCAAACTCTCTTCCTTTAAAAGGGAGCCTCAGAAGGCCTTCGACCTCTGGATGCTAGTATGAAAACATCCATCCCTCCCATGTTTTGAACCACGAAGGGTCTCGAGGACACAACCTGACAGGAGCGCGGTAAGAATTCCTTGTGTCTAAACCCTTCTTCTACGGGGATCGTCATGGTCGGGTGGCTCCCAGCATAAGTAAGAACAAACCCAGCCACATCTGCACGACTGATGGAGTATTCTGACCTTCACTACTATCGCCAGAGAATGTTGCATCATATGCCGGTACTAGACTTCGACTGCGGTATAAAGACCTGGTTGTCTGAATTTTCTTCAACTGGGTCAAGTTTTAGAAAAAAATCTCAACTCATGAATGCAAAACAACAAAAAGTCTGCCCTTGAATTAGGCCCTTCATCAAGACATCTACCAGCGCACTAACGCCCTCTCCGTCCACAGGTTTAGTGTCCCATGACCCATTGAATCTCTGCGGCACAAGGGGGGATTCTGATGTCATTCCTTCGTGCATGTGACCACCCTGGGAATTACTTTTCAGCTGCATCTAAATTATAATGAATTTATCCTCAACAGAATGGATAGAGCTTAATGGCGTTTGCGACTCCCGACGTTAGCAGGAAAATAAATTTCCTGATTCAAAGGAAAACCTGTATTGTAGTTCACTAGTCACTGATCTCTGCACTCCAGATTCAGAAAATGCATTGCACAATGAAACGAAGTAACGGCCCTCGGCTTACAGACTGACTTCACTAATCATCACCAATTCGCTGTAATTGCTAGAACTCTTAGTGTTGTAATAAAAGAAAAGCCAGTAAATTCGAGATCCCAAGATTCTACGTAACAAAGAATTCCAACCACCAGTCACAAAAAAAAAACATGAAGTGTCTTCAGTAAAACACGTCTTCAATAAAGAGACGCTCTGCTGTAGCCCAACCTTGCCCTTGAGGAACCTGCAGCCTAGATGGCCAACACCCTCCCTCGCTCTCTGTGGAATTCATGATATAGTGTAATCTGCCTCCAGCCTTCCACTTCCTAGCATACAGTAGCTCAAAAACAAAAATAGATGACCTGTTTGGCCTTTTCGAATCATAAGCCATTACTGGATTCGCACCGAATGCGCAGTGTCTAAAGGGCGGCCAGGCTGCGGCATAATCCTGCTAGTAACGGCAATTGTAATTTCGAAAGCTCACGTGTCCGACCTATCTCAGGAACAGACACAGAGGTGAGATGGTTCAAGCTTATGGTCCAAGCTTTCGGTTGCAATGCATGCACGAGGTCCAACTCTGAACAAACAGAAACAAACTAGTGAAATTGGAGCACAGGAAGTATTATTTAAACCCACGTACATGTATTCAGGCCTGGTATGCTACAGAGATCTTGCATCCTTGATAAAAACGTTGATATAAGAGCTGCCACACATCTTTCACATTGTTCGTCGTCGTAATTGGACGTCTCCTGCAATCACTTAAGAATATATTCATGCACAACCGCAATAGTGGTCGTGTTGTAATGTCAACATTTTACGACCTTCCTTAATTGTGTGTCCCGGCCAACCACAGTTATGAAGTAAAGCTCAGTTATGTACACTATATTTACCTACCCAGAGAACGACGATTGATAGTTAGGGAGCACATTGTGTCTGTCTCATTGCTGTGGTACAAATTATTAAACTTTGAAGAGAAAATTCAGTTCAGGGTGGAACCCTTTTCCTCAGTTGACCGTGCACTGGTCGTCTGGGTATAGGAATCCCACACGCTAGAAGGGCAAGACTACGTCCTGTGTCAGAGTGAGGGCCAGCATCTACAGACATCTCCCAAGCCAGGATGAATCATGTTTGCGCAGAACCTTGAACACTCTAAGAGGCAAACGACACAAACAGAAATGGAAAACAGAGATATTTCCAATAATAGTGCGGATACATAGGAAAACAGCCACAGTTGTATGCTGTCTCCGGGCTAGCTCAGGCTCCAAAACTCATAAACAATTATCAGTCTCTTCAGCCCGTGCAGCACGCGCAGCTCAAAGGGCCGCAAGGCTACAGCACATCCGTGTACTGATAGGTGTGGTGAAGGTAAAGGTAAGGTCGAATGAATGTTCACATCCGAGAGAGATAGATAGAACGAGAGTTCATGTACATATAGTGGTGACTACCTAAGAGTGAATTTCCAGTCGGGAAAGCCGCATCATCATCCCATCGCAATCCACAAGTGCCGCTGTAGAAGAATATACATGAGGATGCGACTACCTGTCATTCTTCTCGTCTGTGGGAGACTGTGGGTTCAACATGACGCCACGCGTAGTTGATGGCCGCGGATGAGGGCGGTTGCTTCGGTAGCCACTCTGTTTCACGAATTAACTTGACGGTCTTGAGGTTCTGGACCTCGAGTTTCATCGAATTTTATTTATTCTGCTTGTGTAACAAGCATATCCAGGACAAGCTCAATGCCAAACTTCTAAAAGAGAGACAAGACTCGTGGGTTGGATCTACGTAGCTGAGCACCAATATACCCTCTACTCTCCGACTCTGGAGATTAAAAGCTGTTTTTTATTAGTTTTTCCAGAGTTCCAAGGAGGTGAAGTTACTTCTATCGGACGAGGAGCCAACCCTCGCCTAGCTCAAGGTTCTGCTCCCACCACACACCACTGAAAGTCCCAGAAGTGTTGCATGTAGATTCGGAAAATAGGAATATCACGGGGTAGAAGAAGATGGTTGGTAGCAGTGGGAGTTGGTTAGAGTGGTTTGCGGTTGCTGATCCACAATCCGCGCTAGATTGGAGCACGGTGATGACTAACGACGAGGTTCGTCCATCCTGGCCAAACTTTGAAAGGAAATTTCGCAGAGGCCGTTCTTCAGCAGTACACTTTGTGAATAGGAGAGAGAAGGTAGGAGTAGAAATTCCTACCATGAGGATCTCGCGGATCTTTCTTCTCGTCGAAGACTTCAGTCTTGGAGCGTGACAGTCTTCTCAAGTACCTCCCTGTCAGACGGATACACCAACAGTGGATATGCTTGTTAATTGTGATGAGGAAATGAGCTCAGTTCAAGAGTGCTCTTCGTTTCAACATTTGTTCATTCTTTGTTTCCTATGACGAGGACAATTGATTACTCCCGCGACGGTGGAATGTGACTGTCAATCAAGTCCTGGGAGGTAAGCAATCGTTCACACCTCGATGCTCTTGCGTGAGACTCGGGAATTTTCCAGTGAAGTCCTCCGAAAATCGTAGGATGTCGTGGATTCTGCCAACAAAAGAAATTACCGAGTAAAGCGTAGTTATCACAAAGCCCGATTGTACCAATATATGAAAACCTCGAACCGAGAATCTGTTCTCTACTGAAGACCGCTTTCATGGCCCAAAGCATTAATATATCAGAGCCACAGGCGAGAATTATTCGAGCCTACTAGCATGCTTAAATATACGCGACTGTGCACTTAGCTCGCGCCTCCCGTTATCTGGCTCAGTCTTGCGTAAAGAACTGCCTTCAGTTTTCCTTGAAAGGCGATAATTGTAGTAGCATACTGTTACAACAAAGTGACCCATGACAATCTACTTCTTACAGCACCGAGGTACTCCTTGTTACATACGCAGAGCGTTTGCCACATACCTGATGACATTCTCCTTCTCCTCCCTCTCGAACTTGGGACTTCCGATGCAGCTCTTAGACCTGCTGTAGGCGGGACTGATACATGCCGAGACTGTCGCCGACACAGGTGGTGTGGGAATGGTCACTGTTCCTTGCAAGCTTTGTAACCTCGCCAGGACTCTATCGACCTGCATGCGCAGGCGTGGGCAGTAGTAACTCAGAGCACTTCTTAAGCCCACTTGCACAACAGCACCTCGAGAGCAAGAGGTAGGTAACATAGAACTGCGATTTGGACCATGTACAAATGACATGCGTGAATGCAAAGTGAGAGGATTTAAGCGCAAGCATGAGACTAACGAGGCCCATGGAGCGAAACAGTACATTTAGCGTGGTGTTTGTGTTTTTTCTTAACAGCGTATGAAAATGAGAAACTACATATTATATCGTGAGTTTATATATGTATGAGCAGATAAATCATAGCTCTTTTCCCACATAGAATGCTGCAAAATGTGGAACCCTGTTATGGTTTATCTTCAGAGCCTTGGGCAGTGTTAGGTGATATTGAACAGCACACGAAGTCGCCAAAATGGCACTTCTAACAGTGCTCCTTTCCAGCAAGCTGGGGAAGATTTCATGTCCGAAGAGTTGTATTACCTTAAGAGCTGCCTCCATCATCATCATTGGTGCTCCCATCATGTTATTACTGCTCGGCTGCACATAGTGAACCAGAGAGAGATCATCTTCAGGGCATTCATCTGTGCTCCGAGGGGAACACTGAGGAGCTCCAGCTGCCATCGCCAGCAATCCTACGCAGCTCATTTTGGCTCAATGACTAACAAATTTATTCAATGGTCTTGTTTTGCGGTCCACTTGCGTAGACACTCCTTTAGCCTTTGAGAACCAGGGCCGCCTCCTTCTCCTCTGGGTTCTCTGTTATCCGTAACGAGCGAAAATGCCCACAATGCCATCACAAAACGCACACGAGAGGAAGAGACGAGAAGGAACTCGTAATTTCTGAGAGTCAACCTGCGCAGGCCTCATCAGCTCTGCTACCACCAGAACAGAACTCATGTGCTAAGCTTTGTTGCCAGCGCTGTAATATTCAAGCCCACCTACAGCTGCTCTGCTCTAGTACACTACACTCCGGTCTACTCCACCACCACCCCAATGCTGCTGCTCCTGCTCCTGCTCCAGCTCCACGCCTATCCGAGCCTCGTCCATGCCAGAGGATCTCCTCAGACCTCCAGCCCACGGCACAGTCTCTGGAACCCACTGTCACCATCAACGAGCTCACAGCAACAGCTCCTCCTCGTCCTCCCGCTCTACAGTGCCGCCGTGTCCACGATTCAGACGGAATTCTTCCGATCACTATTCCCTCGCCCTCTCAATAAATCCATCCGCGCAATTTTCTTCCCTGCAACGCACGAACGAGGGAAGCTGCCTTCCAGTTCATCCAGCTGCTCTCGTTAATGGTGGAGGAAGAACCTCCTTGTGCATGCAATGCAAGCAGGCAAGCGAACGCACTTTTGAAAGTATGCTATAGTGATCTTGTGCAGGTCAGTCAGTGAGTGTTCTGCTCAGGACAAGCTCCACATTACACTCCTCGACGTTATTAGAAGAAATCACGCCAAAACAAATCATTCAGAAGCAGCAGCGGCGGCAGCAGCTTGCTCGCTTCGCTGCTCCCGTCCGCGCGAAAGTCTCCTCTTCTACTTCTTCCAGACGCCACCAAATCTGAGTCCGAAGATCTGAGCATTTCGCTAGCTCCCGCTTTCTAGAGCTCGTCTAAATTCGTACCGTTTGTCACGCGAGGAATTGGTCCGTGATCGCGTCACGAGTCGCGACGACGGATTCCGCAGCAGCTCGAGCCTCGAGAGAACGAGGCAACAAAGAGCTGGACTGACTATAACGGTCATCTGATCCATAGAACCCAAGTTCTCCGGTTGCCGCTGTCGTTTTCCCAGTTACCTCCCACGGGCAAGACAAGACCGCCATTGTCGACCTCTGCAGTTTGAACGTAACGGAAACGCCTCTGTCAACGGACACCTCATCGCCTGTCGTGTAACTTACGCCGTATTCGACTACACTCGTGCATGGTAATCTTCCTGCCATTCACTTTCACCTGGCCCAGTCAGGTGGTCAGTCAACAGTCACCTGAACATTCTCCCCCTGCAACGGGACAAATTGCAGAACCTGCGTCAGAACAGTAATTTTTATTAGAAGAGCACCCCCACATTTGTCAGCGCTTCAGAATCTCTTCTGTTCTCCTGCTACTAGAACAAACTCCGTACTTTCATCATTTCTACCATCATGTATAAATAATAATAACTAAGATGATAGCGATTTCCCATCTTTTTGTTATTTTACTGTGTTCTCTTTTTACTGATTTCAATGGAAATTACTCGGTGTCCCTCCTCATTTCCGTGAAAATTACGTAAAAAGTTGGAAAAATATTATCGATAATGAAATAATGAATAAATTTTACATTTTTCTTTGTGAAATCATACCATGTCTTTTTCATGGAAAATGTGATCATCGAAGAATTGTAAATTGGACTAGCAGATACCAATCAATATCGGGGCCAGCACTTGTCTGTCATAAAAGCGTCTCTCCCAATGGACCCAGAATAGTTGGCACGAACAGCGCACGTAAACTGAAAAGGATGTTCACCGGACTGCACTGCTGAAGCCGGTGACTGGGAATTTTTTACACGTGACGCACCTCCGATTCGCTGTATGACAATCACGTTCCACGAAGTTATTACCCCAACTTTACTCATGATCACATGGCGATCGACTGACGTCGGTTGACCGTAGTTCCAAAGACATAATTTGCTTCAAGAATACCGTTACGAGCGTAACGAGAATGAGAACCTGATTCGGATTACCGTCCGACGAGATAACCCTGGTTAGCCGCCCAGAAACAACAAAATCGTTTCTAACCGTTTGGGTCTGGTCGATCGTCTTGTAAGGTGTAGACAAGACAGGAATGTATCATTATAGTGGAGGATAATACTGATGGGTGATGAATACTGATGACCATTACTGACTCATTTAACACGAAGAACCTTCTCATTTACTCATACGCTTCTTCTCTCTGTACCTACTCTTCTTGTACTCGTGGACGGTGTAAATGATGCAGTTTTCCTCTTTTCCCATGCGACTCTTGTTTTGTTTTGAAATACTGTGGTTGCCGGCTGCCCCAGCCCCTCGCGGGTAGAAAAAGTACATGCTAAAGTTGGTTGTTTAATTTGCCTCCTGTGCTTTTGACTTCCCGCTTCCTATATAGTGGCCTTTGGCACTAGAGTCAACAGTCGGAACAAACATCCAACTTTTCACAACAAATCTACGTTTGTTAAATATCAATGGCATGTGGAAGATATTTGTTGTTGTGATCATATGGCGATGCAGCTATGACGCCAAAACTCAAGTAACGAAAGTGCTAAAAAACTAGAAAAAGTAAATCGTAATATCAAGAAAACATACAAACAAAAATAGCCTGAAATACACATGAATCATTCCGGAAAAAAAACATAACCAAATAAATATAATATATTATTTTGTAAAGAAAGCAATTAGTTTACGAAGACAATTGGTTCCAGGTCGAGCTCGTAGTAGGTATTGGTGCTTAGTCGGGCGATGCAGGATCCATAGATCCATGAACTGATTCACATGTTTTCATTGTCAAATCTTGGGTAACATCCATCTGTATGTCCATAGATTAAATTCTTATGTGAGATACTATATCAAATAATAAATGATATCGCTATAACCATGAAAAAACTTATCATCCACTTATATTGACTCCATAAATTTCATTACACTCAATAATAGGGACTCTAGAATTTACAATACCTATGATCTATGCCAATAGTTTTGCAAGTGCATTCAATGAGATAAAGTTGTCAAATATTGGATTGGTTTGATCACTTTGATTGATATTTTTGAGATGAAGTATTATTATTTATATTTCTTTTGATTGATATAACTCCATATTTATTTATTGTTTGTACATCACGTATGTTTGTGTTGGTGCTTTGCTATTTGGAGTGTTAGTCTTCGTGTGTGATGCGGTTAGTGAACCTGGATTTGAGGATTAGTAAGACTATCCATGTTTCTCCTGAGTGAGAGAGGACTTGTGGACATGTAGACTAGGTGAGTGCATGTGGTGATGGCATATTTTAGGTTGCCCTTGTGTTAGTATCTTGTGATGTCTCAGGTCTCTTTTGTTGCGATTTCTGGTTCAAGTTGGGGACTTGTTGTTGTATGGTTATATAGGTTATACATTGGTGTCACAATGGAGTTTTGGAGGAGAGACTGCTCTCTAGAGGTTTTGGAGGTTAGCAAAGGATACAATCATAGCGGAATGTGTTACCAACCTTGATCTTTGAGGTTCACATAAGACTCTAATTTCTTGTAGTGTATATCCATACCGTTATTGTATGACATGGACGATATCTATGGGGCCACCAAGGATTCTAGATGATATTTAGGTAAATTTGGTACCATTGAGTTGGATGACTTCATACATGAGTTTGACTCATGATGTGATTTACAATGGATGTGAAACTCTATGTTGTTTAGTCCATTTAAGGCTTGGAAGGGATTATTGTAACATTTGGAAAGTCATCCCCGATGGATGATTATCATGAATTTCAACGTGAACATCATGAGGAGATTGGGTTCTAGAAAAAATATTGGTCTCCATACTACATCTCTATTACTTTAGGTACAATGTTTGATGGTGTGAGTTCATACTCTATACTTGACGTTGACGATCTAGTTGGAGTGAGTCGAGTTGGGAAGAGTTCATAGGTCCCAATATTTAACCCTATTTTGGAGTTCTTTGCACGGTTGAAGAAAGACTACCAAGGGATGAGGATTTATAAGTTAAGAGGTTTGCATGAGTTTCATCAGAAGACTAGGAAAAGTCTTCAAGAGGCGTATATTTGAATACATCGATTGAACAATGTTACCCATGGAGTGACAGAGGCACGAGCTGTTTAATATTGGTATGGGATATTGGATAGAGAGTTGAGACGTAGAGTGAGAGATGTCATCTTACTACATGACACATCACTTACGTTGGCCATTGTGTTTTGTCTTGCTAAGTGTATTGAGCTCAACATGCAACAATAGAGAATGGTAACTGTTAGGTTCAGCAAGGATTCACCAACTTTGTCAACTCCTTCATGTTACTGGTCTACAACACAAATCCGGAGTGGTTATGATAGATATGTGGAACAGTCTTGGTCATTATGACAAAGTGGGGAAGATGTCACATCGAAACCATTATCATCCTTTTCATATCAATAAACAATTTTTGGGGTGATGTGTTGAACATATGGTGGATCTCATCACAAGAAGGATTATCTTCAAGGTCGAGGATGGATCCTCTTTTATCAAAATCATGTGAGCATTGTCACATACATGATCACATGATGGATCAATATTTTGATCTCCATCAAGAATTATGATTTAACGAGAGATGTCATGGTAATCCTTGGAAGATGACGAGGGGTTCAAGGTGACACGGGTGGTGGTAGAGGATTAGTCCCTAGTCAAGTGTTAGTCCATGATGCTAGTCATGAGGTGAACATGGCATCGTGAGTACTTGGAGCAAAAGGTAGTTTGTATGACAACAACCCAACAAAGATCAAATTCTTAAGCTTGTGTCTCTACATCATATGATGGAGATGTTGTAGAATACATCTGTGCAATGGAAAAACCATATGCAATTGTTGTGACTTGTAATGCAACACATACTATTGAGTCTAGAGAAGCGTCAATGGACTTGGATCCATAAAGAGGGGAGACTAACCAACAAGTTATACTTCCTCAATCATTCATATTGTCTGAGGCATTGAATACCTCATCCATGGCTCATAGACGACAAACTAGAGAGATGAGGATACAAACCAATTTCGATGTACTTGGAGATGGAGCAAGTATGGTCCATCCATCAACATCGTATGAGGTAGCATCCATCTCAATGTTGGGGAAGTCAAATACTCTTGTTCATTCTCAAGTTTTCTCAACCAAGGATTTATTGCAGTTGGGGATGTCATCATCCCATGTATTATGACTGGTAGTCACTCTTTGCAAAAGCAAAGAGGATGTGTTGGTTGTTTATAATAGTGATAGTACTAGTTGTGTTCATTTTGGAATGAAGACAATTACAAGTGGAACTTGGCAAGTTGCTGCTTCTCGAATGATGGAGTTACCACCAAGACCAGCATATGAGCATACCAGGATGTCATCAAGTGCGATGATGTTAGATAATAAAAGTGATGTCTTCTATTTGGTAAGACCTTAATGAAAGATTTATCGACTTCAACAGTGTTGTTGATTCTGGTGCACAACCCCTTATGTTGGGTAAGGATGCACTGCTTGGTCTTGGTTTACAAAAGATTGATGAGGAGAGATGTCCATTTCATATTCATACATCTCTTGGAGATTCTAATGATACCCCGATCAACCGGATGGAGTTGACAATGCAACTACAATCAAATCATGTCACATATAGCTCTACAACACAAACACGAGTTGTAGTTACACTTGAATAGTCATATGATGTATTGGTGGATGTGGTAATGTTATACACAATGGAAATTAGTATTGATTATTGGGAGGAGACAATTTCTTATTGGCCATATTGGCAATATGGTGAGGTTCAAGTGAGTCGATTATCAGTACAATTCATTATCGATTCTAGCCCTTTACCAAGTGGAGGTTTGACGTATGTTGGAACCTTCAGTACATTTGTTACTTGGGCATGTGATTTGTTGGAGAAAAATATTAATACATATGATAGTTCTTGCCCATATGATGTGACTATCATGTCAATTCTTATTGGAGAAGTGTCATTCATGTTGGATGAATCACTAGATATTTCATGTTTGCAGCTACAACACTTGACATATCAACAAAAACATCAGTATTGGAGTGAAACTTTTGCTCCGGCGATGGAGGAGACAAAGAAATTTATTCCCACTTCCACTATGTTGTCATCTTTAGATACAACGTCTAGCAACCATATACTATGTCTTGTATCTCTAATGTCAATAGAGAGGATATTTGGTATATTGAGATTGGTCCCAAAGTGACAGGAGGAGAAAGATGTAGGGTGTGGAGGCTTTTGTGACAGGATTTCATAAACTCTTTTGTCTTCACTATGAAGGATTTAGGCTATTTGAAGGGACATGGTATATGAATTGGCTTCACAACTATTACATCAATCTTCTGTCATGCCTTTTGATACATCAATATGAAGAGAGATCTGATCCAAAGTAGGTGTCAACATACTTTGGATCATATCTCTCTCCATAGGCTAGATTAATGGAGATATCATATGGAGAGTATGCCTATGATGTGGTGATGTCAGTCAAGAAGGATATACATGGCAATTATATAAAGAGATGCATTTATGATGACTATCGATCTATCAATTGACAAACAAAATCTGATCAATATGATATGCCTACACATGAGGAGATCTTTGATACGGTTGAGCAAGCAAAGATTTTTAGTACATTGGATTTACAAGCATGATATCATTACTTGTGGATTCGAAATGAGGATAAGGCCAAAACAATCTTTTGAATAATTGATTTGCATGATAATGATGTGTTGTATCAATAAAAGTTCTTACCATTTGGGTTGAAGAATGCACCTCGTGAGTTTCTAGCCTGACTTGATTATGCCTGAGTCTACATCGATGATATTCTAGTATATAGTGTTACCGTGGTGGAGCATGAGGGACATTTGCATGAAGTATTTGAGCAATTGATTGCTCATGGCCTCAAGTTACATCCTTGAAAATGTAAGTTCTTTCAGAAGCACTTAAGTGCTCGAATCATATCATATACTCAAGGGGATTGGCATATCAACAAACCAAGGTGGAGGCAATCTTGCAAATTTTACAACCCTCATATGTGAGTAGGAAGCAAGAATTCCTTGGACTTATAAATTTCTATCGTTTATATGTGCAAGGATTTAGTATTATTGTCAAAGCCTTGACAAAGCTGACAAAGCTAGATCAAGAGTGGTGTTGGAGAAATAAACAAGATATGGCTTTTGTTGAGCTCAAGAAAAGGTTTACATCTTCCCCTATTTTGAGGAGACAAGTGAAAGGTTATACCTTTAAAGTAAGTACTGATTGGAATATGTTGGGTTTATGATCAATGTTTACCCAATATACTTCAACTTCAAATTTCAAAACTTCATTTTTGTAGTTTTAAATGAATCCACCTCTTGAAAATTAAGAAGAATATCCTCTTGCATCCCACTCAACCAAATTTAAGCACATCGTTAAAAAAATATTTGTTCCATATAGTGTACCATGTAAAAATCTTATCCATGAAATAAAATTGCATCAACATTATTGCTATAAAATTTAAAAAATGAAAATGTGAAAGATGTAAATTCATCATCATTATCTATCCTTCCAAAACTCCCATGATGTTTTTGTACATGTAGACCTCCATTTAACATGACTTTTCCATACAAAATAAGAGATTGGCTTGATCTCCCATCTCTTGAAGTCTTCTTATATTTGATTACTTGTTGTCAGTAGAAATTGCTTGCATTGGGATTGAGTCTGTTTTATTGGAGTTTCACTTCCATCTCATCAACTATTTTTTTTCTATACCTTGTAATTTGCTAATACAAAGATCTTATACTCCATGGCTTGTTGCTTTGTATGACCCTCTACACAAATTATTCTCAATTTTTTCATCTTTATCACGATTCAGTTTGACATATCCCTCATAACAACTAAGATATTCATATTCCTCAATCATTCACACATACAATATAAGTATTATAACAATCCAATCTCTCAAAATATAAATCACAAGAGGCCGAGGTGATCTTATTACATTTTTGTAATACTCTTTAATCATAATTTCGAATAATAAAATCCTTTCACACTCTTTTTTTTTCTATAAATCATTATAATATCTATATATGTATTGAATGGAACTAGAGCAAATGGTTTATGATTCAAATCCATCTATCATTGAGTATAAAATATAAATGTTACAATCTCACATTCTCCATAACTAACAATCGGAAGTATCATTGACATTGGTCACATCATCACTTGAGCCATAAAATCTGCAAAACAATTGGCCATAAAAAATGCTCTTAAAACATCTCAAAATGTATTTTCTTTATAAATTGAATCTTAATATTGAACAAGTTAGTAATGGAAAGTTTAGTAGAGGGTTACATTCTTACACATCAATATCTGTAATCCATAATTTTCCTTTTCCTCCTTAATCTACATGAATATCAATGAAAATTTATATTCTCTATACAACTGTCAAATAACTTAAAGCTATCATCACCATATTGCTATTTCAAGGAGAATAATCCAAACTCAATGAAAGAGCAAATTATTTTTTATACCCTTGTTATACTATGGAAATGATGACATTCTACTCAAATAGCTCAAGATCTGCGAAAATGAGAGATATATCCATGGTTAATCTTTCTTCATATATAGTCATCCAAAACATATAATATAGATAAAGTCCCAAAATCATCATCCATCCAACTCCTCATGGATAGATCATGTGGCGAACATCATTTCAAGCATACAAATTGATGTGATGTTACTCCAACTAACACGATCAAAACGAAAATTAATGAACACATGGATTGGTAATATGGCATCTTTCAATATTCCACTAAAAGTCAACTCAAAACTATTTATCTCCACCTCTACTTTAGTTCCCACTAACCAAATATGGTAAGAGATGTAAATTTATGAACCATATATGAAAACCATTTTCTACCATATGTGCAACTCATAGTAATTTTTTTTTATAACTTAGAACAATCATCATATTTTGGAATACCCTAACATCATTCCATTTATTCTTTATTGATACATCTTTCATGTACATAATGAGTTACAAATGTCATTTGCTATGAGCAATACTCATAAAGTTTTCATAAGGGGAAAAAGTATAATAATAAAACGGATGGGACGACCCCATCATAGAGTTTTCATTGCTCACATAGATATGAAGCAGTATTTGTTTATTCTCATGTGAAAAGAGAATCCTAGATAATTGTACTAGTATAAGTTTGATATCAATATGTATCATGTTGAGCTCAGTGTCATCATGGTCATGAATCTTTAATTTTCATTTGCAACTATGTTGTTATCTTAAGAAAAAACTCCATACATGACATCATTTACTTCTTCATACATTTTTTGGTCCAAAATACTATTATATCATAATAGTTACAAAATTCATACTTGTGTGTCATGTAGGTTTTATGCCATTATTTATAATGCGTTTAATTAAATAAATTCCAATATATTTACAAATTGCTATTGAATATGATTTTTGAATCATACTCAACATCACGATGATCTTGTATGATGGAATCATATGAGTTATTGAAGCCACTCGTATGATACCCTCTATATATGAGACATCAATCTATACCTAATTTTATTACACATGCATGATCTTATTGTTTGTTATAATATTTGTTAGCATGAGAAATCATGTTCTCTATTTTTTAATTGCAAGAAAATATATTAATTAAAAAATTTATAAAATTCAACAATAAGAGCAATTGAACTTTAAAATGCATTGCATTGGTCTTTTACTTTATTAAAAAGACTATGATAAACATATCACTTTTAAATCTTTGCTCATAAGAAAAATCAATCATCAATAATATTTTTCTATACATAACATAATCAATATCACTATGAATTACTGCATGATATACTTCATTTGTTTATAAAATTGCACCTTCTTTGCCTTAATAGATATATCAAATATTGAGATATCATTTTATCCTATAAATATCAATGAAAAAATTAATTTATAATAAGTTATGTGCATTTGCTACTCTTATAAAATACATAATGTTATAGTTGCATATTTTTAATTAATATACTAGAAAAAATATATGTTTATGCAAATGCTACATGTATCAAAATGAGATATGTTTCAATAACATTAAAGTTTAACATGGTAATGGTTAAAATAATTACATCCTAGTATAAGTAAATATATTTATTTCTTACATAAAATTTATTAAAAATGACATTGATGATATCAAAATTATGATTTCAATTTGCACATTTGAAATTTTGAGAAATCTATCTCTTCTATCAAACTTCTCCCATTTGAAAGTTTACTCAAGTGTCATTCATCTATCTATTTTCACTTTTTCTAGCCTCACCATTTTCAATACTATCTTCTATTATGAATTCAATTTATGTCAAGTCTATTCATGTCAAATATGATATTATGTTAAGAATTAGATTGTAGTATTTTATAAATAACATAATGAAATATGAAGGAATAACACCTCAACTTGAAACATTTCAAATCCATAACATCAAACATCCCATCTAAATATGTTTATTTATCATAAAGCTTAGATAGAAAAAATATATTAATTAACAATAACTGAGAACATGAAATATAACAACATAACATATACAAAATAATTATAAGTATACGACATAGTTTTTTCATTATTTTATTAATTATCAATTTTAGCAAAAATATATTTCAAAAATCTACACATATTGAATATATATCTTACAAGATTTTTCATTTAGATCAAATTACTTGTAAAATTTAACATAAATGTACAATCTGAAACATGAAAATATTTTTTATATTCAAAATTCAATAAGTTGCATATTTTTAATTTTTTGATTATTTTTCAAATATATTTCTACAAAAAAAAACATCCAAGGACATAACAATGTCATTGAATATTTATGTTAAATCTAACATACAAAAATATGTGCCTTTTTATAAAATAAATTCATAAAAAATATGTTCAAAAAATTAAATCATCTATCATCAGAACAAATTATAAATAATCACATGTTGCTACTGTTATTCAATAAATGAAGATAAACACTACCAAATAATGAGATAATTATATTTCAATATAAGGGATTTATAATTCAAAATAATCATTTGCTATCAATAACATGGAGCTCATATTGAGATATTTATAATATTCAAGTATTTCAAATAAATAATAATAAAATTTTCAAACATGTTGTTTCCTTGCAAGAAGATAAAATGATTTTTTTTTCCCAATTTAAATTTTATACAATGATCTTTTGTATCTAAGCTAACAACTTAATCACTCATAATATAAAGAATTATCGAGCCTTGATTATTGGATAATATTTATTGTCTGTAATATATATTATATCTAATGAAATATAATCATCTAAAAATGATAAAAATAATATAATATAATGAAGTTAATATTTAGAAGATAATATCAGGAATATATGAAAAAATATAAGTTTTCAAATTTGAGTATTAAATTTATAGCATGAAGAATAATTTAAATCCACATGTTTTTAATATATAATCATCTGAAAATATAAATTTTAATTATATAAACTCAAAAAATAACTTTATACAAATAAATAAATGCTACAAAAAAAAGTCATATTTTGATTAAATTGCAGTGAAAAATTTTTAAAATTGCATAAATTTAAAAAAATAAAATTATATCATAATGCTTAAATATAAATATAATTAATTAACATGTAGAATTTATTCATGTTACATATAACTTTGAATTTAAATATGGCATCTTTATTGGAATAATAAATTGTACATTTTCAATCAAAATAACATCAATCCATATATTTAATTTTAAAAAAAATTTTAAAAATAAAACTTAACTTCGAAAATTCTAAATTTACAGTCAGTTTTTGAGGGATAGATTGTTGCATGCATATTATAATAAACATTTCAATCTAGACATTTTTTGATCATAATGCAAACATTTCAAAACATATTTATCATTCAAAGATTAAACAATGAATTTAAGGAATATAATATTCAAACATATATACAAATATGCCTATATGATAAATTTTTCATTTAAATTTTACGATTATTATCATTATTATTACATTTTAATCTCAAAATAAAATACAAATAATTTATATTGCATCATAATAATATCAAATCAATTATTAAAATAAAATAAAATAATTTTATAATTAAATACTTAAGACTAAAAAGATAAAATTTGAACAAATATATATATATCTTAATTTTCATAAAAATATGTTAAAACTTGTTTGTGAATATCTAAATATTTTTTTAAAATATTTTTTTGATATACTCAAAAGTTCAATAAATTGATAATTATATTATAATTACAACTATCTTTGTAAAGCTTATACATTAAGAGCTTTGAGCATCAATTCTTACATCATAAAATTTCAAAAATATCATTATTAAAATAATGATTTTGATAAATTGGTCATTTGGATCCAAAAAATTAACTTTGAACTTTAAATTATTATGTCATGGTCATATCACATGTTTAATCTTAACAACCAAATAAAAACATTCAAATTTTTATATTAATGTATCTTTTTATTTTCTTGTCTTACATATTATCATAAATTATAATTTTTATTTTTTAAATCAAAATATATTTTGCCTCTTGCTCATCAAATTACTATTAGGTTGGTTAAAATTGAAAAAATATAAGTCATATTTGATTATATCTTTTGATGCACATATTTAATTGAACATAGTTAATGATCTTTCACTTATCAACTAGATAATAAAATTAATCTTAACTAGTTAGTTGGTTGATAAATGAATATATAACATAACATCCAAAACTAGTATAAAACTGTGCAAAATCCATATAAGATGAATGAATAATAGTTATAATTTGAATCCCTCTAAACATGAAGTTGTTTAACATTAATGCAATTATCAATTTTTTGTTCATAATCCATATAGTCAAGATGTTATTACTAGTATTATCAATATTTTGGGACTTATGGCACAAACAAGCTATATTGATTCTTGATGATAAATAAACATTCTCTATAAATATTGATTAATATCATATGAGTTCAAATGATGAAATATCACATATTTAAACATGATATAAAAATAATAAAAATATGCTTGTTGCATAAAAATTTTCTTTTCACCCATGTATGAAATTCAAATAGTTGTATTGATCAAGATTTATATAATAAAACTCAACTTTTAATTTTCTAAAATAATAATTTTTTTACAAATAATTTTTTTATGAATTTACTCATATCCATACAAACAACTCTTTTTGGTTTAAATTAATTAAATAAAAATTCGAATTATTTCAGTTAACTAATTGAAATTATTTAAATTCAAAAGAAAAAAATATTTTATTATACATAATGTGTTAAAAATGTTTAAGGCTCTAACTTTAGTCTGGAAGATTATCCAAAAGTGTATAAATGTACAACTAAAAATTTGTTGAAGTTTATATTTTGGAATCTTCCAATGTTTTTTAAAGTAAGTCATTATGAAATATTGTATCTTGATTCATTAACTCTATAATTTGATTGATTTTTTTTTCAAAATTTATTTCATTGAATAAATTGTAAAATAAACTTCTAGATATTTTTATTTTTATAAAATTATTGATATTTTTATTATTATAAATTACATAAAGTAAAATTAAATGAAAATGAAAAAAGTAAATGAAAAAAATATAATATAAATTATGGATTATAAATTATTATATATGTATATATATTTAAAATTAAATATATTGTGATGTGAAACCAAATAATAAAGCAAAGAGGATGGTAAGTCCCCATCAAATAAATGTCGTGCACATACATATCGCATCACAACATACATTGCTGTCACATCAAACATCACAACACATAGATCGTCATACACCAACACAAGTGTACCACAATAATCTTTTCTACTCTCAAAACGTCCACAAGGACACTCCTCTCATAACCATAGCATAAAAGAGAGAGATTGATCAAGCCAAACCCACTTTTGTACTTCAAAGACTCTAGGTTCCCGCACTAGCTACTATCCACCATAGCCACACTTTCAAAGGCTCAACTTTGAAAACTAGCCTCCAAGGAGCCCTAATTCGAACTCTACCCCTTGAGCCCTAGGACCCCTAACGGCGCTGTCGGCCCTAATGGCAATCCTAGTACGAACGGCACTAACTACACAACCGGCTCTAACTGTTGTATTTGCTCTTGCATACGCGTACCTATCTAACTAGAGATACCACTACATAAGTCGTGACAGCTGTCGTGCACATACATATCACACCTCTTCCACCTGATCATCCTATGGAGGAAGCTGGTCCCTCGAGGTCTAAAGAAAGAACCAAAGGGGGTGAGAAGGACAAGGGGAAGGTACCAGCTTACAAACTACAATCGGATATTGAGGCGGCAACAGATTTGAAGGGAGTGTTTGAGGAGAGGATTTTGAATGCCAAGATAGAGTTTACCTTGAGGGAGATACTTGGAATAGCAAAGAAGGAGTTTCACGATGTTATCATTGATATCATGAAGAGGAAACGGCAGATTTTGAATGAGACTGCTCTACTTCGTGCTATGGGTACAAAGGTATATAGGGATGAAGAAAATGCATTGGTAGAGTGTTGTGGATTGAAATCTCAGAAGGTTCGCTTTGAGGATGAGGCAAAAGAAGAAGGTGTGAAGTTGTATAGCCACTACATCCAATCGCATTGGGCAAGGGCGACTATTGAAACCCTTGTGAAGCTAGGGGATCTCTGTGAACCGGTGTTAGCATTAATTGATCATGAATCGGAGATCAATATAATGTCGAGAGAGCTCTATAAAAAAAAGAAGTGGCCCGTAGACACCAATCATGGTTGGGTGATTAGGGCAGCCAACAATATTTGAGGGGGCTTGTGTGGAGCGTGCCCTGATATTCCGGTGAAGGTTGGGGATGTAGTAGCTCAGCAGAATTTCTTCGTGCAAGACTCTACATCATACCCATTGATTCTTGGTCAGCCTTACATCTTAGCACTGAGGATGGAGACAAGAATGCTTGATGATGGATCGGCATATGCACGAATTCGTAGCGAAGATGGGAAGCGGTTAGTGCAGTTTCTAACAATTCCGAAAAATCATGAAAGAAATAAAGCACGGTTGAGAGAGGGAGCTTTCCAAAAATCTGAAGATTTTGAGGATTTTGGAGAAGTACCGATGTAGAGTTAGGATATAGTGATTTGGAGAAGAAGGTACTCTCATCTATGCAAGAGAAAGGTATTGACCTTCAATTCGTAGATTTCATGTTGGTGATTACATTTACTTGCAGCAGAGTGCACCGACCACATTAGATGTTACGGCTGGTCTCACGATTCTACGAGTACATGAGGTTTTACCTTCTGGAGTTTTGGTATTGGAGGGTCATGATGGTGTGATTTGGAAGGATCATGTGCGTAATTAGTCACCATGTCACCTTCCAAACATTGATAGTACTATGAATCCAAGCTTGGTAGTTGTACGTGCAGGCTTGAGATGTATGTTATGTGAATCATCAGGTGGAGCAACTAGTATGTTGATTTGTGATTCTTGTTCGAGAGGATGGCATATGTCATGTTTGACACCTCCTCTCAATGCGATGCCCAGTGGACGGTGGAGATGTCCTCGATGCGTTTAGCATGCAAGCAGGTCTGACCGTTACATGATATGGATTGCAGATAGGCGACTAACGATGGGACATTGTAGCACCCGGTCTCCTGATCTTAGCCCCACGAAGGGTATATCATGTTATGGACTAGATTGCTACTTGGTGTTAGAGAGAGCTAACCGCCAGTTAGGGGGACGATTGTGGTACATTTGTGGTGGTGTATGACGATCTATGTGTTGTGATGTTTAATGTGACAACGATGTATGTTGTTATCAGGTTTGATACGTTTTCTAGCCAACCTCTTCAATGAGAGTATTTCGCCAGAATCCTCCTCTTCCATCCGTCTCTTATCTTCCACCGATGCTTCATATTGAGTCTTAGCAATATAAGCATGAACCGACATGGTTTCTACTGGATCTTCCCATCCAGTAGTAGCACGAACTTCCGCTGTTGTTCTCATAAGTGTCTCTCTAGCTACCTTCCGTTTCTCCATCGTAGCGAGAGCACTTGAGCATAGGCCATTAAGCGGTACGTGGCCTTCAAACTCCTCCCCTGCTCCTCTAATCTTAGCACCATAGCTAAAAGCTTCAACTGATGCCACTGCATGTGCACTATAATAATCATCCACCAATTTTCTCATCCCTCTTTTACCAAAATTGGTTTGGATGATTGCTCCGGTGTCCTTGAGCGCTACCTTCCCTTCTTTCCATAAAATTTCTCCACTTTGCAATGTTTGTGTAAAGTCCCCACAATCCCTTCGTGCATGATCAGTGCTGTTACACCATATGCACCGTTGCAAATATGCTTGCTTGGTGGAAGTCTTCTTCTCCCCTCCCATGTCTTTCTCTTCCAACATCGCAAATTTGATCTTAAGCTCCTTCATCCCTCGTATGATCTCATCGATGGATGATTCTTCCTTTCAGTTATTCACAACCGGAGCTTGAACGTTGGAGGTTGGAACCACTTGCATAGTAACAAGTGCTAGAGCAATAGAAACAGCCGTATGAAGTGGTCTTCTCATCACAATCTTCTCTCTCCTCAACATCCTTCCAACTACCTGTTAGCCCTTCTTCCTCATTTTTTTCTTCGAGAAGTAACTCTAGCTTCTCTTGCAACTTAACATCAGTAGCTCGGAGAAACAACTCTGTTTTATGTGACTCCAAAGTTATCTTCTCCAATCGAGACAATTGTGAGAATTGTCTCTCAATCTCCCTAAGAAACTCAGTTGCATGAGACTTCTTATTGGATCTTTCAACCCACTCCATGAAGGACTTCTTAGTGACTCTATCAGAATCTTCCAAGAAGTATTCGTCCCTCAAGGCACGAGAATATGTCTCCTAATCCTCACCAAATTGCTCCTGTATGGACCTCACATGGTCTCTAATCTCCGGCACTGCAGCAAGACGAAACATCTCAATCATCTCCTTCTCTGGAACACGGTTCACCTCCATTTCCCTGACGTAATATTTCAAGTATTTTGAGACATCCCTCCCATCAAACTGATCCATCTTCCTCACCACAGCTTGCAACGCCTTTGTGGCTGAATCCTCCCTTCGATCCTGCAATCGTTGCTGTTGAAGGAAGAGTGTGAACGCTTGAAACATCTTTGCTGTTGCACCTTAGGTACCTCGCCAACTCTGCTCGACCCCTCCCCATTTATTGTGATCTTCCTTGAGACCCCGAACAACCAATCAGCCTGTTGCTGATATGAAGTTGTCTTGATTGTTGATCCCACCAATCCCCCAAGTATCCAACCTTCTACGTCTATCTAAACTGATCTAAATCTAGATTCCCATGGTCTGTGCCTAATGGATAGGACGACCTAACCTGCCATCACCTCAAGCACTCTTGGGAGAGTTGGCCATCACTTCCAACTTCTCACAAGAGAAATATGCAGCACGCACTAGAGTAGTAGCCGGTGATCAAGTCCGGAGCACTCCTATAGAATCAGGTGCCCACACAAATCCAGCATGACGCACACACAAGAAGCCTGTATGGAGGAGATCCAAACACAAGAAGCAAACAACGACCCTCCATACTTGAATTGTCCCAATCCACCCATGACTGACTCTTGCAAGCACTTGACATTTGACATATCATAAAACTCAACGTTTTGCGCTAAGCTATCACTATAGAGTTCTTACAATCTAATTTCTGACTAATTTTATATCTCAAGTCCAAAAAAAACTTGAACTTGCACCCTAATATCTCAAGGCCAACCCACAACCTAACCTTGCAATCTACACCTTACTCTAAACTTGGAACAGTCAACCATAAACCGAAACTCATGAAACTGAAAACTCGCAACAAGAGAACTCATGAAAGTTCCTCCACCTCAGAGATTTCACGGTGAGTTCATCACCTATGTCACATGGACATTTCTTTGCTATGCGTTTGCTACATCTTCAGCCCTTTGATTGAGTGTAATCTCATATTTTTTATTGTTAGCTCAAACACACTTTGATCTCGGAGAGATCTCTTTTTACAAAGACTCTGATCACATTTCCTCATCTCTCTTCAGGTGGGCTGACGGATCTAGTGTATGAGCATATAAGAGCATGTTTTATTCCACAAACACTTTCATTGGAGTTATTTAGTTGTTTCAAGCGACAAAAATAATGGTGCATGGTCTGATTTATAGGTTGATGGCTTAGTTTCATACTCAAGACAATAACTTCATAATGACTTTTAAAGATGAGATATCTTTTCAAGGATTTTACTTGCTTTATATACAATAGAACAAGAAAGAATCTTAAATCCAATCTATGCCACATGGCTAACATGCGTCATTCACATGATTCCTTATCTTATTGTAACCAATTTATGAAAGACATCAAACACCTTATCTTATCTATCAATGCATGATTACCATATGGTCATGTATCCATACAAGCCAAAGTTTACCTTTTATTTTTTGGATCATGCACATCACTATTTTTTCGTTTAGTGATTTAATGATTAATTTAAGATTGAGCTAAACTAAATATGGCTAACCAAGATTGATACAAACCTCCCTCTATTTAAAATGCAATGTCCTTATTGTGAGAAGACTCAAAAATTTCTAAAAGTATCTTGACATTTACAAGATTTGCCAAAGCTTCTCAAGTAGTTTAATAAAGTGGATAACATTAAAATTGGACTAGATATTCCACTTTTGGATTTTGCTAAACTTCAGTATGTTTCCTTAAGGATACTTTCTACCTAATATTCCTCTACGTCATCAATCATATCTGATAAAGGAGATGATCGATATGGATTGCCAAAGGAAAAAGATCGTGGAATTTAGTTTTATAAGAGAGTCATATGAAAAACATGATGTATTTTCATGTAAGTGAGTAATTTTATCTGGTAGTCAACTCCTCCAATTTGTTGAACTACCAAGAAGGATCCAATAATCATGAAGTTATTTTCAAACTCATATTAATGCTAGATTGGTGTTAAACAACCACACTTGATCTCCATGAATCATGTCATCATGTCATCATGAATATTTGCATACTGATTTTGCCAATTTAGAGAAATGGTTAATCTTTCTTTGCTTGATGCACTACTTGTTGGACTTGTGTCACAAACTCATTCACATCTTCAACTAAGATTATTGGTTCATGCATGTGACCCGCTCAAGTCAAACTAGAAGGTGTGAAAGGATATTTTTAATACATAAGAAAGAAAGGATTTTGTGGATGAATAGATTGAATTATTATAAGCATACTTAATCAAGGGTAAAAGTGTATCCCAACCTTCTTGCTCTTCCAAAATGAAAACTCTAAGCATGTCCTCAATAGTTCTATTTTTTCTTTCGGTTTGTCCATGCGTTAGAGGATGATAAGAAATGGACATGACTAGTTTTGTTTTGAATAACCAAAATAATATTTTCCAACATATGCTTGTAAACTCAATTCCGCTATCAGTGATGAGAACGATAGCTTAACCATATGGAGAAAAAACCACATCCATATAAATTCAAGAAAGTTATGGTGCAGTGATTATTTTTGTTGTAGGCCTAACATGAATTATTTTGCTTAGTTTATCCACAAAAACTATTATCGAATCATATCAAGTAGACATCATTGATAATTCACATACAATGCTCATACTCACATACTCCCATCTTTTGCTTGGTATTGATAAAGATTGTATTAGATCTACTGATTTTTTTATTGCTAACTTTATTTTGTTTATATGCCAAGCGATTGCATACAAACCTTGTGACGTTCTTCCTTAGTCTTGGCCAAAAGTATGTCATCTAGATGACTTCAATGGTCTTCTCCACTCTTACATGACTAGCAATAGCTGAATAATGTGCATATTCTAGCATTGTTATACGGACATCAACATCTGATGGTATCCAAATCTTTCTCTTAGACAAACCATTCCATATTCTAATTATGCTTTATCCTTCCGTAGGACTTGTGCAATCTCTTCATCCTACTTGGTCATTCTGATTGAATTTTCACCCATGTGATATGGTTAATATATGTCATATGTAACAATGCATCAACAAGCTGCTTCTTCCCCTCCATATATATGACCTTCATATTAAAATATTGTCACTATTTGATTCAACGAATATGTCATTTTGAGATATCCTTCTAAGTTTTTAATGAAACCAAAGGTTTGTGATATGTCTCTACCAGAAACTCATTATCTAAAAGATAATACCTTCAATGTTTACTGGCCAACACAATGACTAACTCATCTTGTTCTGTGGCATGGTAATTTTGTTCCCCGGATAAAAGCTTCCGTGAGAAGAAGATAATTGATGTCTTTCATCTTTCTATTCTTGTTGTAGCACTATTCCAACCATCACACATGATCCATTAGTAGCAAGTTTTGTTGGTCTACTTGGTCTAAACCATTTTATGATTGGTGCATGTAAGAGCATATTCTTCAAAACTTTAAATGAGATATCATGAGTTGTACCCCATTGCCATTTATTGCTAAGACATATAAAGCTTGAGTAATACGGCAAATGCTTCCATCAACCTTCTAAAGAAGCTGATTAAATCCAAAAAACTCTATAGTTGAATTTTACTCTTTGGAGCACTCCAGTTTTGAATAGTTTTCAATTTTTCACCTATGACTTGGATACCCTTTACATTAACTCTATGTCATAAGTAATCTACTTTATTTTTGCCAAATTCACATTTAGACATCTTAGCATACAACTTATTTTCTCTCAACATTTGAAAAACTTTTCGTAGATGTTTCTAATGATATTGTAAAGATTTGCTATCATCTAGAAAAATAATTACTGATTTATCTAGATAATTACAAAAAATATCATTCATAAGTCACATGAATCTGAAAGAGGCATTGATTTAATCAAATGACATAACTAGATATTCAAAATATCCATATTTAGTTCTAAAAGTTATTTTCTATACATCTTCATCATGTACTCTTATCAATTGTACCCACTTCTAAGATCAAGTTTGGTGACATATTTAACTTCATGAAGTTGATCAAACAAGTCATCCATTTTAGGTTATGGATACTTATTTTTCGTTGTTTGTTGATTGAGAACATGATAGTCGATGCACATCCACATAGAACCATCCTTCTTCATAAACATCACTTGAGCTCCATACGATGACAAACTAGATTGGATAAACCCTTTCTTTAACAACTCCTTCAATTGTGTCTTACATTCCTCCAACCTATTTGGTGTAAATCGAGAGAGATTTTAAGAAGGAGGTTAACTTTCTTGTAAGATCTCTATCTTTTGATACACTCTCCTTCTTGGTGTTAAACCCGGATGTACATTATTTAGAAAAAATATCTTGAAACTGGTTCAAGATACAAGTTTACTCGTTAGTATAAATGATTACTCTTTAGAAGTATTTATATCTATAATTTATCCCAAAAATCATACATCTTTGTGACCAATAAAGGTTCTTTCTATCACATATAGAGCTAAATTTATTTGTAATGATTTAAATCTATCTCCAAATATCTTCTAACTATTAGTTTCAATATCTTCCTTTGCCAATTCACATCATGATTATATTTTTTCATCCAAGTCATACCCAAAATAGGATCATAACGAGCTCATTGAATTACTCTTCACTTCGACGATTCCTTGTATTACCCAACCTTCAACTCTACTTCTCTACAAATGATCTCAATGCTATCCGTTTATGGGTTTGATAATTTTACTTCCTCATTTTCATCTTTCTCTAATGCTAATCCAAAATTTATAGCAATAAATCTAGATATAAATTTTTCTAAGCTCTTGGATCAATCAACACTCTCATTTTTTCTCCTATCTTGCCATCTATCACAATCAAACATGTAAACTTCTTCTTCAAATCATTAACCACTTGTCTTTGCTTCCTTCCTCAACCCTTTCTTCCTTTCATCAAATCAAGAAGGCCGTGAGATAAGATTACATGTGTTCGTCATTTCCAAAATTATCATTTGTCACTTCATCTCCACCTTTAAGATTGTTGAAGGGAGATTGATAGGGTGGTATAACTCTTCTAGTTGGTACTTGAGTTCAGCAATTCAAATCAATGTGATCAAGTCTTCCAAATTTGTAGCATTGTCTCATTTGTTGTCTTCGAGTCAATCCACCTTCTCCTATTGAATTTACTTTTTGATATGGATCTAACATATGATATTTAGGTTGTGACAATGTTCTTCTTGATCATTCACTCCTCTTGGAATGAAAAAATCTCTCCTCATTATATTATCCAATACCATAGGCATTGGTCCATAAAACTAATTTATGGGAACTCATACCTCTTCACTGTTGTGGTAGATATTTACCATTCGTTGTGCACAAGCAATAGTCTTGTTCAAGTTTCAAGGATGAAACCAAACCGGTAACATGGGGCTCGATCCCAACATAATAAAATATTAATATTATATATATCTCGTCATATTTAATCATATTTAAAAAATCAATATTAAATCAAATTCAATGTTTAAGAAAACTTCATAATGAAAATGATAGGGTGAATAATGATGTCAAAATATCTATCTACAATAATTAATTGGTAATTAATTTATAGCATGACTTTATTGTTAATGTCATCACTCTTTCTATGTTAAAATAAGATGTTCTACAATACTGCAAATAACTCAAATTATTTATATATTATATGATTTGTGATATTTATCTTAATTTAAAATAATCATAAAAGTTTGAAATTAATATTATCATATATATTTAATAAATATTTAAATGATATACGTCATAACTGATTATTTTAAATTATAATTATATCAATATATTAATATAAATATATTATATACATACATTAATTGCAAAATTATGAAAATTTTGTAAAATTAAAATAAAATAAATTGATATAATTTAAAAAAAATTAAGATGTATAAAATTATGATCTTAAATTTTTTTATTGATTTTTTTATTTTCTTATATCTGAATAATTTAAAATTTATATTTAAAAATGAAATTTATATATTAAAGAATTATAAATATATTAAATATTTCCTTTTATAATTAAAATTTTAAAACTATTTATATTTAGATAAAAATAATTGTTATAAGAAATTTTATGTTTGATTTTTATTTTAAAAATATTACAAATATGTCTGAATAAAATTTTGATAAAAATTAAAATTTATTTTCTGTAAATATATGAACAAAATATTATTCTAAAATCACTTTACATATTTGAGTACAAGGTATGCGTTTGAAATAATCAAATTTATTTGAAAAAAGATAATATTAATTTTATTATATATTTTTATGTAAAAAATTATTTTAATCAAAATAATTATTTATATAATTTTCCACTTTAGTGCTTAGTCAAGTAGTCATCAATACAATCAACACTATGTTTTAATTAAGAATTGAATCTATAATCTCATTTTATAAATAATTTAAAAATTATTTTCATAATTGAAATAAATATTTCAATCAAAATTTTGATTCAATCAAGAAAATATGATGAAAAAACATGTCAACATGTTAGATTATTTATTTGATTGATTTTTTATTCTATTTAAGAGGAAATAATATCAAATAAATTCAAAAATATTAATGATACAACTATTCAGTTCATTCAAAATTTTGGAGTTTTTTTTGCATACAATTATGTTTCGATATCTGATATTTATTATTAAAATGTTTGCATTATGCACATGCAAAGCATATATTTAATATATATTTTCAAATTAATTCAATTATATTTTTACTTTAATATTGCATTTTTTTTAAATTTAAATTATTATTAAAATAAATATAACAAGATCAAAAGTGATTGACATTACAATGTGTTAATTAAAATATCAAATTGAAGATTAAATGTTGAATTTTTTATTAATATATTAATTATATTATATTTTTGTATACAATATCTTGACTATTGCGTAAATTGGAAACTTGACTTATTAGAAAAAAATTATGATTATCAAATTCTCTGCGTCTTGAATATCTTATGGTTACCAACGATAGTTTGATAATTTTAAATAAAAATGGTATAAAGTATTTCTAAGGATTATTCTTGAAGAATAATTATATCACATATATAAAATAATTCTATTTATGTAATTATACAAATAAAAGGTTGAACCGTACACAACTCTGTTTACTTTGTAGAGTCGTTTTTGTTGATAGTCAATTGTGAGAAATATAATATATCATATAAGTCTTAAGTGGAAACATATTGTGAATTCTTTTAGCGACAGGAAGACAATACCTTTGTCTTATTAACTCAGTATGGATTACTTAATACTAAAATTTCCTAATTTTATTGCATGCCCTCGGACCTCATTTTATCATTAAAGACATATATGCGATGAGAACTCATACCAACTAATTATTGTAGGTAGATATTTTTGACGCCATTATTCATCCCGTCATTTTCTAGCAATCAAAGATTGACTAAAAGACGGGTTATGTAGTCGAAGATATTTCCTGTCAATGCAAACACATTCCAATTCAAATTTTAATACTCAGTAATATACTAGTAGATTGCAATGCATGTAGGAGAATCATATGATTGTCGCAATTCAATGCAATGATTGTGAGATGGGATGCGACTCAAAATCAAGGTCTCTTATGATCGTGAGCGGAGCATGAAGGATTTCAATATGGAAGAGAAGATGCTACACTCTATGACGCATTTCATAAACGGAGAAGAAAACTAGACTTAGGAAATCATAAAACATACCACATACCGCAATGGAATTTAAGCTGTAGAGTATAAAGGAGAGTGCGCTAGCTTTTTACACGTAAGTTAGTAACCGTCTACAACTCCGCTTCAATGGCCATGAGCTGACTTAGCAATGCAATGCAGGCCGGAAAGGAAAGGTAGACACAGCAATGGAATGCAGGCCCCGGGGACCTTCTTCAAGCTGACTGGACTCTCCGACGTATGATGGGCTGTGGGCACTTTCGATAGTCACTAGTCCTGAGATTCAAGTGATTTGATTCGATGCTATTCGCACGAAGGTCAAAGGCAGAAATCTGGCTCTGTGTATGGTGAATCGGAGGAGTTGCAGCGGAGACGCTGTATTGGAAGTGGTGGAGTCCACGACGGAGATGGAGCCGGGTCAAAGCGATGGTAGTGTGATGGTTTGACGACGAAGAGTAGGAACGTAGGGACGATTGGATTGGATGGGAGGTCGAAGCTGGAGGGCAAAAGAGTTAGTTGTCCTGGTCTGCGCATGTCCTTTAAACTTTTTGTCACTTATCAGCCCAGACTTTTAGAGAACTAGAGCGTAGGATAGAGACAGACAGAGATTCTAGAATTTCGGGGAGGACGGGCGGGGGCGAAATTCGGTGCTCAGGTGTCGGTGACCCCTCTATAGTTTCTGATTCCATTCCATTTCCGACGAGATCGCTGTTGGTTATTTGCTTGGGATCAGAGTCTTATTTCTCTCTCCCACTGTTGTCTGTTTCGAGCAACTCCATTTTCGTCTTGCGAAGGAAGACAAAGGCTCTTCTCTGCCGGAGAAGCTCTGCACACGTGAGAAGCGGGGGCCGAGCTTTCAGCCATGTTTTACCATATTTTGCTGCCGTTGTTGCTGATCTCTGTTGTAGTTAGTGCTGTTTTGGTCGATGATCTACCGGGATGGATGGGCGAAACGTACGATTTTCTTCTACCTCCTGTTTCATGTTTTTCGGCCTAGTTCACTTTTTGCAGTGTGCAGTTTAGATGGACTTTGTCAGGTGATTCAAAGTGGGGAGGATGAGCACTCGACTGAAGGCACGTTCATTTTACAGGCATAATGTTAAGGCGCTGAAACCGCTCGTAGTTGAGCCGCCGAAAGTGATTGCTTTGTCATGGCGACCCAGGTGAGTTCATTGTTCTGCCGGCCTCTCTGAGATCGCTCCATTCTGTTGAGTTCTTGGCTGAGAGGTCTTGTTGGCTCCTTCTGTTTTGAAGATTGGTGGTTGCTAGATGCAACTCGCATCAGCCGTTGATAAAGAGTTGACTTTTTTCGCCATTCTGGATTTCAGGGCTTTTCTGTACAAAGGTTTTCTGACAGATGAGGAGTGCGATCACATCATTATGTTGGTAAGATTGCGGCCGATCACTTCATTAGATACGTATCAGTCTTGAGCTGAATTTCACATAAACCTTCAAACTGCTTGTTTGATATGTTATTGCGTACTGCGGGCTCTCCTATTGATTGAAGAAGATATTTGTTACTCCTCTGTGAAATCAGTTAGTTGGCTTCACAGGGTGACCACGCCTGTAGGAGTTCCAATTCTCCTTTTCCTAGATCAAATTGGTTGTTTGTTGTGATTAAACTCCTATCTATTAATTGCATGACTTCTGATTTTCGTCCTGGACATTTCTCGGTATATGTCTCTTTGGCGATTGAAACTTTTTGTTTGCGGGACGAGGTTTTTTTTCAATAAGGATTTGGCACGTTTACAAGCCTTTCGTGTTTCCGCATGATCGTTTACAGGCAAGGAATAAGCTGAAGAAATCTATGGTAGCCGATAATGAGTCCGGTAAGAGCGTGGAGAGTGAGATCCGAACCAGCTCTGGGATGTTTCTAACGAAAGCTCAGGTAAATGTTTATGGTCATGGATGGGCGTACCATCCCACTCGCGCCACTGTGGTTTATTTCTTGACTGCATCTCTTCTAAAGCCTCTGAGTCTGATGTTTTTTATTTAGAATGTTGAAGGTTTTACAATTTGTCATTCCAATTGTCATCAATTTGTCACTCTGCCTTTGGACGCTTCCTTCAATCAGAGGGCAGTTGGTTCTTATAGGTACTTCTGTTCCAACTCTGTGAGTTTGCCGCAGTTTATTATTTTGGGTTCACAGTTTCTGTTATTTGTAGTTTTTGTTTCCGGAATTCACTAGCCTTGATCCAGAGCCCAAAGCAGCCGCACTTCTTTGGGTCGTAGTTACTATGGTAATTACAGTAATCAGGGAATGAGTTAGTAATGATTCCCGGAGATATCTTGAAACTCCGAACAAATCTCATCGACGGGGATAAATTCTATCACTACCCTCTTACTTTCAAGTAATCCAATCTCTTTTTCTTCTACTTCTATTCCGTCCTCTAAGAACTGAATCAATTGAAACTGCTAATGCATTTGTTTTGACTTATATGGTGTGATATCGTCGATTGGTCAAATTGTACATATGGTGATCTAGATCTGAAAGGTGCCAGCGAAGATTTCACGCTCTTGGATTTGAGGTTCTTATTCTGTACTTGTCTTTCAATATACAGGATGAGATTGTCAAAAGAGTCGAAGACAAGATAGCAGCCTGGACATTTTTGCCGCATGGTATGCTTCAGTACCTGGAATGAGAGTCTCTGTGGTTCAAACTACCTGTCCAGTGCAATCTAGGTTTTAAGGTCGTTAAGGCTTCCGAGGAGTCCGAACACCTGAACTGGCTCAACAAATGTCGTTAAGGGACAGGACTCTGATATATCCAAGTTTCCAGAAAGGTTGAAGAGAGAGATTGCACATTCACAAAGGTTGTTAGACATATAAGATTGAACAAGACTACCTCACTGTCAAGCTGGAAGATGGAGAACCTGTCCTAGCGTCTCAGGAAAGGTTGAATTTCTCGTACAAGAGTTTTTGCTATGGGAGTTGTTCATTATGGTGAAATGTTGGGGCGACATACACTGAATAGGATGGGAAGCAGAGTTTTTGTCGTGTTCACTAATGTTCTAACCAGAGCTGTACTACCAAGTTTGTCAGATCAGTGATCTTTTTCAGATGCTGATAGTGAATAGCTTACGAAAGATCCTATTCCTGAGTTTGATATGCCATTCAAGTTAACCAAGACAGATAAATAGCATGAGCCAGATTCGACAGGAAGAGTGTATACAGGAATTCGTTCAGAAGTTCTGTTCCTTTGGCAAGGAAGGAGGTCAAACCTATTTATTTGAAGACAGAGAATTGGGGCTTGCTTTCTCAGTGGCCAACCAGGTGACAGAAAGGGACGAAGGGAAAAGTCAAAATGGCCCAGCTTGAAGGCTGGTATGAAGATCTTATTGGCAATGTATATGTCACATCTCTGGTCGTTGAGAAGAGCTATACTCATGTTTTGTACATGATTGACAACATAGCATTCTACTCCGATTATGAAGAGTTTTCTGAAGGGCACTTCCATGTCAGCCAGTCTGATATCGGCCAGTGTGATGTTGCTCTGAAGAGTACAGTTGCTCAGGAGAGTCCTGATAAAGATTACTCAAGGTTGAATTAATGTCTGCCAAGCAGCGTGGAAACCGAGTAATAGGAAATGCAAAATAAAGAATCCACCGATTCGCTTGCCTCACGAGGAACTTGTTGCCAGGCCTTCAGCTTATGGAAAAGACATTTCTCTACATTGAACACACAAATTCTATTGAATCTAGTCAAGAAAATTCGAGGGTTAAAATAAGAACCTGACAACGAAGTTTCATAGCAGCGAAACTGTATGCCTTTACCTAAACCCGTGGGATGGCGTGTAGGGACGCTGTTTGAGTATTGAATTTTTGAAGTGGGATTGTATTGTGCAGAAAATGGCGAGGCCATTCAAGTTTTGAGATATGAATATGGGCAAAAGTACGAACCTCATTTTGACTACTTTCAAGACAAATATAATCAGGTCTTGGGTGGACATAGAGTTGCGACTGTGTTGATGTATCTGTCCGATGTCATCAAGGGTGGCGAGACAGTATTTCCGTCTGCAGAGGTGGGACTTCTATGCTTTCAGTTATAAGCTAGTTTAATATCATATCCAGCATGCTCTTGTGTTGCAGTGTGGATTTGTGGTTGAATGCACAAAACGTTTCTTCCTACATTATAGAGTCTTTTGGAGGGCTTTATTTGAAGTAGTAAGGAAAGACTCAATAACAACACAACCTTATTCGGAGTGTTTTAACTACTCCGGTGTGTACCCGCGTCAGCACATATTGCTGAATAAGGAGAATATTGCTGGTCTCACATCGACAGGATGCGCTGCTTCTAGAGGACTGGACTGTATACGTGTTTTTGGATCTTTGGTGCTAGAGTAGTACATCTTGCCCTGTTTAGATTTGTTTAGATTCGCAATAACATATTTGCTTGTTGGAATATTCTTTTCACGTTTAATTTGTAACCTGACTGTAGTTTGTCGGTCGTATGTTATCGTGCAGACCAAGCAGTTTAAGGATGATACCTGGTCTGAATGTGGCAAGAGAGGAATTGGAGGTGGTTGTCTTCACCATTCAAGTTGTTGCCTCTTTTGTCAGATATCAAACTTTTGTCTTCATTTGATGGTGGTAATTGGCGACACTATTCTTTGCCTAGATTTGAGAGGTCTAAAATTGTTGCTTGTGGGAAAATGCAGTGAAACCTAAGAAAGGGGACGCCCTTCTGTTTTACAGCTTACATCCAGATGGTTCACCTGACGAGTCAAGTCTTCATGCGGGTTGCCCGGTCATTGAAGGAGAAAAATGGTCGGCCACCAAATGGATTCATGTAGGATCCTTTGAGAAGCCAATACGCTCTGTAACTGATTGCGAGGATGAGAATGATCTATGTGGTGAGTGGGCAGCGTATGGTGAGTGCGACAAAAATCCTACATACATGGTAGGAACGGCAAGTGAACCGGGAAGGTGTCGAAAAGCTTGCAAAGTTTGCTAGATGTTGCGAAATCAACATCTAGAAACAACATGGAAATTGAAAAAAAGGACGTGCACACCTCAAAGCAAGTATCCGCCCGACCAAAGACATGCTTTTGCACTGGAATGTGTTGCAGTTTGTTGAGCCACTCTAAGAGATGCTACAACCTTCACCCGTAATTTGTCGTTCGGATCTTGCTTTTGTACAAAGCAATCACTTACCAGATACTGCCGGGCTCGGCAAGATACAAGTCTGAAAGTGATATACACTGGCGGTACATGCTTGTGCCCTTTCACAGTCACAGCTTCACTATTTAATGCTAGAAATGAAGAGCAGAAATGAAGACTAGGTTGTTTTCCTAAGTTATAAAATCTTCATTATACATCACTGTATAGTCTACATCACCTTCTCCGGATGTACGAATTTGTTGCAGCTAGAAGATATTTTGTATGGCTGCAGTTTATAGTAATGCCATGTTTCATGCGCCCAATACACAAGGCGGGAGATGGTCAATAGTCAGCAGTTCGGTCGTTAGCTCGGCAACTTCACCTGTATGGATGATAATCGAGCACATGAGATCAAGGTTTCGTTGATCATTGGCGTGTCAGTTGTTCTTACTGCTTGTAAACGAGGAATGCTTGCACCTGTAAACTGGAATAGCGTGCCTCCGTTTCCTCGTGAAACGAAAAGCAACACAGCATTTTGTACTACGAAATAATTCGTTTCAGGGCGATGTTTCGTGTAGATTCACTCGTACGAAACCAGACTACAATCTCAAAGATGTACTATGTCTTCGTAGAACGGATTACAGGTCTGTGGTACTGTCTTCTCTGCTGTCCTTCTCTGCAAGAAGTGTTTCTTAGAAAGAGAGACTGTAAAAAGTGAACGATTTCTACCTACGAAGATAGTAGCACGCACCATGTAATTGTTCCAGGGAACGGCCATGGCATTTGCCTAGCGCTATAATCAGTCTAAAGCGAAGAATCTACACCATCCAAGAGAGTATAGATTATGGAAATCAAACATTGTCGCAAACGTCCCTCCTACAAAAATTAGGACTCTCATTCTACAAATGGGTTACTTTTTCATTGCCATGTATTTGAAAAAAACACTTAGGTGACAAGTTAAGGTAAAAAAGTGGAACCAAGTAATATCACAAAAAGGATGGGAATACCCCATCAAGTCCTACGGGATGGAAACCAACTAGGAAAGATGGGCTAGGCCCCAATAGCATCACAATGGGAAATATGTATTGCCATACCTAAGATATATTAACTATCTAGGTTAAAAGTTCTACTTACTACAGGAGCATATAAAGAAGCATCACTTAACTTGATTCTCTCCCACAAAGTGCATCTGCTAGTGCACTTTGTAGAATAATATATATAAGTTATCTAAAATATATTAAGCTCTCGCGAGATAGAAGTTCTCAAATTATCTAAAATATACTATACAATATATTAAGGAGAGTGATGCCCCATGTAACTTAGTATGGTAATCTCTCGGGATAGAAGTTCGCATCCTTAGCTCGAAAATACTAAAGAGATTTCATCTATTTGTTACTTTTTTACCTTAACTTGTCACTTTGAATGATTTTTTCAAATACATTACATTCATGGCAATGAAAAAGTAACCCATTTGTAGATAAGAGTCCGAATTTTGGCTAGGAGTGACGTTTGCTACAATGTTTTATTTCCGTATATTCTCTTGGAGAGTGTGTAGATTCACTGGACTAGCGCTATAATCAATCTAACGCTAGTCCAGTGCCATGGCCGTTCCCTAGAACAATTACATCATGCGTGCTGCTATCTTCGTAGGTAGGAAAAACGTTCAAATATATACCTCGAACTTGTCTCCAAGTAGAGGGGTATGAAATCTCTACATACCCTTCTACTTGGAGACACGTTCGAGGTCACCTTCAGCATAGAAGAACCACTTCATATGTGAATATCCAAGCTACTGTAAGCATGGTAAGTGATGTTAACATTTTTATTGCAGATACGAGTAAAGTTCAGACCAGGTTAATCATGTGGACACCTGTCGTTCTCTGATATCGTCCAAAGATTCAGGTCGTTTTTTAGGCTTGCAGACATCGAGGCTCATGGTTTACATTACTCCATAAGCCTAAGGTTATTCCTGGTCTAAAACACGGGTCATATGAATGGATGGATGTACCTACCAGTCTACTGTACCAACTGAAATAAGCTAAATAATTACATCCCGTCCGATTTCATTTTGGAGAAGAACAATATACAGTGGACATGGCATAAGTCAAACGGAACCTAAAGGTGTCCATGGTTTCATGTTCATGTTCCAGTTTCCGTTTCCACTTTGCATCGACCGACCGATAGACGTAGTTTTGGTGCAATCTCAGCCATCAGGCTCGAACTCCAGGACTCTGATGTAAATTAACTCTTTGGGAGGACTGTTACGAATTTCAGGTTTCTCCGTCCATCCATGGCGTACCAAATCTTGCGGCGCCATGCGTCGCGCCCCAATGAGCGCCGCAGTGAGGCCCGGTACCGGTCGCCGGGCTAAAGTACCGGTCGCTGCCACCTACCAAAAGTCGGTCGGAACTCAGGGGAAGGAAAAGGCTGGGAAGGGAGGGGAGCGGGTCGGGCCGCAGGAGGGGCAGGGACGGACGGGGCGGGGCCGGGCTGGCTGGGCTTTGGTTCATGCGGAAGGAAGGAAGGAAGGAACGCACAGACAGACGTCCAGACAGAACATAGCGAAAGCGTTGGGGGCTCGAAGAAGGCTCGAAGAAGAGGAAGGACGAAGAAGAGAGGCGTGAGTCAAGTTGGAAGACGGAAGAATTGGCACGAGACTACGAGTCAGGGACCACGGGCGAGACGACGAACTACAGAGTCTGCGAGGGAAGGATCTCTTGCACGCTCGAAGGGAAGGCGAGCGATGATGCAATGGAGGTTTAGCGAGGAGCGATGAGGCTTGGGAGAATAGTAGGTCTACGTGCGATCGGTGGATTAGTGAGGTGTTGTTGGGTTCGGAAGGGAAAGAAAACGGCTGGGGATTGGTAGTAGAAGAGTAGAGCAAGAGGAGGGCATTTTAACCTATACGAGAGAGTGTGGAGAACGAGACAATTTGAATGGTGCAGCTGTGGAGGGAAGCGAAAGAGGAGGTCCGAGGAGTTGAAGAGTTCTGGTAGTGTGTCGAGAGGAGGATACGGTGTTTGCGTCGGTCGCCGTTGTGGCTATCGCTGTATTAGCTTCGTTTGCATTGCAGTAAGAAAGCGGAGGAGGGGGAGAGGCTTGAGGTTTGCCCACGCTCGTACCGTATGTGCGGTATGTGATTGAGGACGATAGTGGGTTTTCTCGCTCGAAAGCCTTGGTCGGTGTCTGTATTTCGTTTGGTTTCTCTCTGTGGACGGCAGGGTTCTGCTGTGTGTGGGTTTGCCATCAGCTCTTGCCCTGTAACGAGGCTTAGGGAGATAGGCTCTGCGGTCGATTAAAAATAGGTGCATGACGGGGGCGGGACCTTCCTCAGATGATAGGCCTCCGAGGCGTCCCACGCGTGCATGCACTGCACGCACCCCCGCAAGGCTAGCACCTCCAGCACCGGTGCCTTCGAGAAAGGTCACCTCTCTGAAGAAGTTCAATGCTGCTGCCGCCGCCGCCGCCGCCGCTGCTCCTAAACCTTTGACGGAACCTTTCACCCCGATTGTTTTGTCACAGCCTCGTTTGCCAGCTCAAGAGGACCGATGGCAATTGCGAAACATGTGGGAACTGGCTTCCGTCCTTCACTTTCTCAATGTACGATTTCTATGCCTTTTTATCCCGATGTCGCACTTTCGTTTTCTCCATAGCGAGAAGTTGTAATCGTGTTCAGTCCTTTGGAAGACATCAAATAATTTAAAAATTTCCTCTGAAAGCAATTGTCTTTACACGGCCGGATCGGCCATTAGTTTGCTTTAGGGGTGACTTGAACGTTTTTTTCCTCCGTAGACAACGATTCTTTAGTATCTGATATCGCGTTGTCTAGAAATGTTTCAAAGAGTTGATTTTAGTTTTTGCTCGTCGTGACAGCACATGCGATTATGGTCATTTCGTGTTGAGGACTTTTGCGTGGTCATTCATATCGTGTGTACTTTTTAACTGGTCTTACGCCTTAGATTACTTGTGACATTTATTTCTCAGCATATTCAAAATCATCTGCCGCCCATATATCTGGAGAGGTTGGACATTCTTTGTTCCTATGCCCTGGTGGGATTTTACAAGCAGTTACTGAATGTCACGTTTAAATTGCCCGCTGCTCATTGGACGTCTCCTCGCACAGAAACTTGCCTCTGTTATAAGTCGGGTGCGGGGCCATGTTTACCATTGTGTCACTACTTCAATCATTATGAGCCTTTTGTAAGGTTCAAGTAGTTCTACATGAAGGCGAATAGGGGAATTTGTTGTGACGCGTGGAAGCTCCTGTATTTTCGTAAGCGTGGAAGACTTTGGTCGGAAGACTAATGACTACATTTCGCTCCGACCAATTTGATCATATGGAGCTGCTCAAATTCAAAACTTTTCTCAGTATTCAGATCATCTTCTCTGTCTGGAATTTATGTCGGTGATCGTTGACAGCTCGCAGCAGGGTAGCTTTATTATTTGTACACAATATCTGGAAGATCACATTATGGCAAGTTCCTACGTCTGCTACAACCTTTCGAGTAGTCATCACTCCTATCCTGGGGAATAGTCAGAGGTCTTCAGGGAATATTCTTGATCGTATGCACAAGCTATGGACTACTTTGGGTCATTTATGAAGCCAAAGTTTTAGGAACTTCAGTCAGTGTGTAAGGACACAGGTGATATTGGAATTATAGAAATGTTTTTTACATTTATATTTTACGTGTACATTTATATTTTACGTGGCGCAAGAAGGAATAGGAAAGGTGTGCCCAGGGCGTAATGTGGGGAATAAGGACCTGAAGGATTCCGAGCGTATGTTCCAAATTTAACCGGGTTATGGAATAAATTTGAATCTTTTGGGAGGCAATCACTTGAGATGTATGTTAGATCACGAGTCGCAGATTTTCAACGGCCTCTCTGTTTTTCTTATTCACTTTCTGAGAAGAATCGCAGGAATTCTGTTTAGAGTCGAGTGCGGTGTTCCATGAAAGAGTCCCGTTTCCGATTATGATGGGAACAGGGATCTAGATGTGACCCAACAAAAGGGCAAACCATATCTAAAATATATTTCAGAGCACGAAAACGTGTCTGAACTACTGTGTATCCACTGAGAAGAGCGTGTGGATGCTTGATTAAAGTGTTGCTGTTATCATCCGCTGAGAGCAGTCTAATACCCGACCTGTATCATCTTGTTCGCGTCACTGATAAGATTAATAGGCAGTGAGGTTGAACTGATCCCTTGGCTCGAATGCATAAGACTCTGTGCACTATAGTAAGCTGAAGCCACGTGGGAAAGTTCAAGAGGGGCCTCTGCTGGAGTTTGAAAATGCAGGAATGAGAGTTTATGATGTGTTCACATTGATCTTGTGACTTGGAATGATTTCTTAGGGATACTTGTGTGCTGATTCTTTGCGCAGGTTTTCCGTCCCGTTTTAAAGATTGGGGATGATTTCACAGCAGATGAATTGGAAACCGCATTGCTCACGCCCAATAATAGATTGGGTAATATACATATCATACTTTTGAAGGTGTGTTTTCCTCGCGAATTTGTTTCCTTTCTCTATTGCAATAAGTCAATTTATGATGCCTTTATTTTGGTTTGCTCTGCGGGAGAATGTCGTGCTTGATTTCGTTTATTCCATTTGGTTGACACTGGTTAGGTTCTTTTGAATGAGTTGACGATGTGGTGTCGGTTCCAGTTAATAATTCATAGCGGCTTATGGTTCTGTAGGGCTTAACTTTGGCAGTCTAGATCTAGCATTTGTTTCAATGCGGCTTTTGGCTCGTAGAGCGAGCATCATCGTGATCATAACGAGTTTAATCCTACAGCTCTCTGAGTGGACTGTCGTTTTTCACGTCGATGCAGGCAGTTCCTCCTGTTCACAGAAGTCCTTTGAACCTTGACACGTGGGTGACTGTTCTCACAAAGAAGCTCCAAAATTGGTGGCCTTGGGTAAGTTTCACTGATAGTTTTTTCTATGAAGGTTGTGTGTCTTGGTTTGTTACAGTTAAAGTGGAGGAAAACTACATATATCTTCTTTCTCTTACAGGTGTTTTCTCTAGAACTAACCCGTTGCAAAGACACACAATCCGAATGTATTGAGCAAGTAGAGAAGAAGGGCTGCCAATGAATCTTGTGACAGTCACAGCTAGTCGAGACAAATGTGGATTTGTACTGGCTCCTTTTATAATATGACAAAGAATTTTTAACAATGTTTTCAAATTTTGTTACATTTGGCGTGTTGTAGGTGGCAGAAGGAGCTTGTCCACTTGTTCCTGCTCATGGGTAAGACACCGTGAACAGAACATACTAATTTGCAGTAGGAAGTTACAATATGAAGACGACTAGTTTTTCCTCTAATAACAAAAGTCCCGTCTGGAATGTGTATTATTTGCATCTTTTTGCTCTCTTCAGTATGAGCCCAAAATGGAGCTGGCAGTCTGCCTTTGGAATGTTAAGGTGGAGTACAATATATTCACTGTGTACGCAGTTCAATGCGCTTCATGGCCGTTTAAGCCTCGACTCTTATTATCTTTTAATGTCTTCTTCTAGTTCTCTGTAGTCCTTGGTATATTCTTGGATCCTTCAACTTTCTTTATCATATTATCATGACTTTGAGTTTGGGTGCGGGTTCTGTGGTCTTCAGGGTATGACGTAAAATGCCAATGAGTATAGTATAATGACTTGTAGCATTTCTTGTCGGTATAGCCATCCAATTGAAATGTTCACATCTTTTTTTTTTAAGACATAGTGAAAGCTAGCTTTTTCAATGTCTTCTTACTTTTGTGCCTCTCATGTTTGTGTTGCCTATGATTTTAGCGTTGACGTAGATATTATGTTCTCGTGCAGACAGGAGATCGCAACCTACAAAGAGTTTGATCCAGGAACCAGATTGACAATTTTGAAAGCGTTGTGCGAGATCCGCCTTGATGTAACTTTCTATCTTTTTTTTGGATTTATTAGATACGTTAAAATTACATGTTTTTTGAAGCTAAGGGAGCTACGAAGGCTGTCTGCCTTTCCAAGAACTGTCTTGAAAATATTTTTAGATTCAGCAGCTTAGTCTCGTGCCATTTGTTCGCCTGTCAGCAAGAAGATACGAGGACATTTCTCGAGCAGAGTCTCAAACAAGGACAACCAGTCACAACCTTTCGGAAGGAGCGAATAGGAGCAGATATGTACGGGACAACTTATTGGTAAACTCCAAAACTCCACTTTAATCTCATTTGTATTGTAGAAATTAATCGCATGTGGCAAGGAGTTGAACAAAGTTCTGAAGTAATTAGACCGCCGGTTTGAAGTGTGTAGAAGGCGTCGCAGAGCATAGCGTTGATGTAATTCGTGCTTTCAAGAAATCTGCAGTGCAACCCGCTTGGTAGCGCGAGCATGCTTATACTCCCAGTCGAAACTGCAATTTTTGAAAATGCTACCATATCAACAATTTTGTTGATGACATTTTGTTTTACTTTCCAATGGATCCACTTTCTCTTGGTAATTTTTTCAGTTTTAGGTTGTACCGAGTTGTCGACCATATATTTTTAGTTAATGGGTAGCATTAAACACTTTCTATTGAATGACCTCGTCTTGTCTGATATGAATCGTCACTACCTTTCCTTCCTAGATATACAGCTACATTTTCGTCTCCCCAGATCTATCAATTCTCTTGTATTTTTTTTTTCAATTTTGGGCTGGTCCAAATGATCCACTTATCCCAACTGCATAATTTTTGCTCGTTCCTCAGATTCGTCTTACAGTATTTGAGCCTTTTGTCTTGAGTTATATCGGTTCACGAGCTTTGTAATACTAAGAAGGACCAATTTTTGGTCAAAAGCTCAAATGACTAAGAAGGTCCAAATATTTCCTATATACATCCTCGTTCTTATGAAAATTATCATGCATACTTAACTCCATTGATAAGTGAAATATACAGTTCTGGTGTGTCCAGAACTGAGCTTCATTCATATTTTGTGCATTTTCTGTACTATGCTGATCATCTTCTCGGATTTTTTGTTGGTTTTTACATGTACTATACAATTCTTGCTCTAGGATAAAGTTTTACTACGCGAGTTGTAGGTGCCCACGTAGAATGGAAGCCAAGAAGTGATCTTGGTATGAAGGTTATTCTAACTATATTTTTTAGCTCTATTTACAATGAAGCCTAACCAAATGAAGTAGGCTCTTTCCAGACGACTCATTTGTACAAGATATTTTCTCAGAGTATGAAATCCTTATGCTCACCAACACGAGTCCATACACATTCTTCCATCGGAGAATCGTCCATATCGCTCAGGAATATCATGCTCATGAGGCATTAGATCGTGAATTTGTTTCCAGTCATGGTCTGTTTGGAACAGGGATTCGTTTCTGGACGTCAGCTAGCTTCCTTGTTGGTCCTACTGGGATGTTGTTGGTCCTGGGCTTCGGATTTCACTAACTTTATGGTTTCGTTTCCTTGCAGGTACTTTGATGACCCTGCTCTCGGGCACAGGCTATGCAGAGATACCCGTGTGGACGTAAAAGTGAAGGGCAGAGTTCGTGCTCGAGATTATCCACCTCCTGTTGCTGGCCAGTGGGAGACAGTTGCGACAAATTTCGAAGAGTTCACTTACGTCGCGGTAAGAATTTACTACGGGGACTACCAGAATTCCTTACTGAAGTTGAATGTCTCAAGACTTTATCTAGCGGTAGGCAGGCCGTACGTTCTTCAGTTAGAACGTTATGGAGTGAACTTGTCCTGTCTTTTTATAAACTTCATTCAACCTACTTCATTGCTTTTGGTCCTAATAGTGTGTTTTTTCCTTCCTGTTCAAATTATTGGTTTCATAAGTTTGCTTTTGGTCCTAATAGTGTGTTTCTTCCTTCCTGTTAAAATAATTGATTTCATAAGTTTGCCATTTGATTTTTCAAGTCAGCAAAACTTTTTGTATAATTCTGCACATTTTTCATATGGGCAAATCTCTCTTCAGTTCTATTCATACACGAATACTGCTTCACAATGATATCTCCGCTCTTGGTTTCTTTGATTCGGACTCATGAGGACGTTCTTGCTTTAAAGCTTCTCTCTGTCTCTCTGGCTTTTGACGTGCTGATGGACATTCAGGACATTCACTATCTGTCTCGACTGCACTGTCTGTATTACTTTGGACGGGACAAGCTGTTTCTTTCTTGCTCCTTTCTTCTCGTATGTTTTCAACCCGTTTTCTTGGCGAACCACAGACGTTAGGCAGAAGCACTGCGTGCGAACGCCACTAAGTCCTTTTAAGCTTCAAGCCCTCCCCGTATTGTCTCGTTCGCCGCTTCCAACAACATAGGGAATAAATTATGTAGAAAACAATCCCGATTTCTTTACAAACCCGAACCCTAAAGCAACCACTTTTTACAGAATATTACGTTTTGTTAATTCTGATCTGTGACTCGCCATGATGGATTGCAGGAGAAATTGTCCACGAGCTCAAATCGACTGGAGGCCGCACTAGGAAAGAAAATCACATCTGAAATTCTCCCGGAGCTTGAGGAGATGCAGAAGGTGAGGAACCTATACTATCAGACATTCGTGTTCAGTGTTGTCAACAAGGCTGTGGATGCCAGTTTCATATAGGGTTAGTTTCTTACCTCAACGGTGAGCGTGTGGAAATATTCCTCTCTAAAATTTTAATTTTCTGATTGTATCTGGGAACTGTGTTTTGTCTTGATTTGTTAACTTGCAGAGAAAAGAGCGAACCTTGAAGAAGCAGCAAAGGCAGGCGGTGCTGCTGGACAACCTTATGCAGGGTAATGGATTAGCAGCTGGTCGCTCTCGCAGGGATCGTAAACCTGTGTCATACACTTTTGGTACGTTCAAGGCATTCCCTGTCCACCAGTTCTTTCTACGAGGTTCCTATATTTTCCTGCCCAGATACTAACAGTTTAACTGCGTCATTGTTTACATGAAGATGATTACGACCGTTCAATCAACGAAGCCATCAAGTTCACCAAGTAAGTACTGTACCTTGATACTTGTGCAAGTTCACCTCCTTGTTAGTTACGCTGATGGCGAAAAGATTTCTCTTGGAGACACCTGGAGATAGTGGCTTAGGAGTCTACTAGCATTACTGGTTTCCTGTTGCCGACTGTTGAAGGTCTGCGGACATGCATAATATAGCTTCAAGTCTTTGCCTGCGTGCATAAGATAGTGTTTCTGTTTAGGACAGCGTTAGATAATTTTCAAATCTTGCCTATGAATACAGGAAACGGCAGCCATCTCCAGAGACATCACACCAACATGATGTGAGAGGTGTTTTTGACAGAACCAACGGCGCAAACGGCCACTCAGGCGGTACGGACCTGCTATCTCCAGCAGATATGAATGGTAACCATGCGCCCGAAACGGAAGGTCTGGCCAATATGTCATCAAGGAGGTACGAGTGTTATCGCCATTAGGTTTTGAGCGTCACTTCTGTGGTCAGAGACACGAGGATATTTCTTAAAAAGTAATAGCTATGCTCAGTTATACGTCATTCTACATAAGCTCTTTTGGTTTTAATCCAGATTGTTAAAGTGGTTAGTAATTGAGCTTCATTATCGGAGTTTTTTTTGAATCTGTAGCATGAATTTGATGAAATGGATAGAAAAAATTAGCGTACGTTTTTACTTTCTCTTCTACAGCGTCACTTGTCTGCCTCTCTTCACCGAGTTTAAGTAGTTAGACCTTTACATGCATGATGCTACATTGAAGTTACTGGGTACGAAGCTAACCAGTCTACGGAAGCTTCTTACGTTAGCGTTACAATGCAGGCGACTGTCACGCAAGTCTCAACGGTACTCGGAGAGCGAGTACGTGCAAACTATCTATGACGATGTAGACACTTCTAGCGATGAGGAGATTGAAGGAGAGGCAATATATGATGATGCTTACTACATCCGTGAAAAGAAGCGGAGGAAGAAAGCTGCATCGAGTGATGAAGGTGATGATGAGGAGTACAAGGAGGAAGACGAGGCTGAAGAGGCCAATCTAGACGATGATGATATTGAAGATAGTGACGAGGATGACGAGGACGGTTACTATCATAGCAGTAGAGGTCAACAGCAAAGGCGTTTAGGAAAGAGGAAGAGGAAGGAGCACAAGCTGAAATCCGTGGATGAACTTCAAGGGGGTGGAGATTTGTCCTGGTCCAAAGGGTTGCGGCGCAGCAAAAGAGCCACGAAGAGTGCAGTCGATTATAGTAAGTATGACGAGAGTGAGTTCGAAGACGAGGAGAACGCTGGAGAGTTTAGAGATGTTCAGGACAGGAGTAGAGCAAAGGGTTCTCCGCATGATTCCGATGCCTCATTCGGGCCAAGTGATAACTCCCATGGCAGACGATATAGCGATGCTGATAGTGAGGATTCTCCCGGTGTGAAGGTGAATAAACAGAAACTTGAGAGATTGAATGATCGGAAGAGTGTGGGACTTTCTCAATCTCATGACGAGAAACCAAACAGAGGTTATGGAACTGGTCCATCATTTCAGCCACTCGGTCCGTCCCATGTAAGAGGAGAATTGAACAATGGAGCAAGTCAACCGACCAAACATACGACGCATCCAGAAGTAAAGCCTCATCGGTTTCTGGATTTGAACGTGGCTGCTCCTGCAGGTGGGGGATTCGAGGATGCCGGAGGCTGCAGTACACAGCCATATGCGTATGGACAGGGCGATGACAGGTCTTTCCGTTCGAAGTCTTATGATGAAGATGATGATTACTTCGGAGACGGAGGTAGAGTTGACGTTTCAGCTGGCTACTGTAGCAACGGGCTCACTCCAGGTGTAGCCTTTGGTGGTACTGCCAAGAGAGAGTAACAATCTTTTTGCGTTTTCCCACGTAGTTCTACTTCACAGTCCAGGAGCCCTTCTGGTTCGGTCACTGGCCATCCAAGACGCGGGTCTGTGGTCGTAAGGCCATGCCAAGCTCTGCGCTAGCACCTCTCTGGGTTGAGTGTGGTTTGCACTGGCAGTACACACAGACAATCCGCCTGACGTATTTCTCCCTGTCCTTTCTTTTCATCCCATGTTCATTTGCACCGTCCATCCTGGACGTGAGGTCTTCGGCCGTAAGGCTTTGACATGCAATGCGATATGGGAACAGACACTTTCTCTATTTGGATCTCTTTGGGGGGCGAAAATCTAATGCAGGAACTGGTCTGTGATACTTTTTCGAAGGCTAGGATAGGCTCAGTTTATCAGTACAATTTCTATCATCCTGGTTAAATTACACCATCCACCCAGGGCATGGAGACAATGGCCGCAAGGCTTTCGCATGCACCGATCTATGAGTACAATTTCTCCTTGATACTTGAACCGTTCATCCAGGGCGTGGGTTGTGGTTGTAAGGTTATTGCGGACACTTCTCTGTGAATACAATACCTTTCCTTCGGAGCAGCTTTCATGGTCCCAAGACTTGGTTCAGCTTCTGTGAGTCCTAGAAGGTCTCTTCCAGTCTGAACATGGTAAGCCTTATGCCAAGTCTTTAGTTACGTGGCCATGTACTTTGGAAGGGAGGAATTTTGAGCAGTGTCAATGCTCTTTGTATATCATTAGTTCATCATCACCTGATGTAGAGTAGAATCCAGGTGTATGCAACTGTAAAATATATCACAATAGGCGGTTATCTCATTCGAGGATATTGATTCCAGCCATTGCTGTGAATTGAAAGGTGACAAACTGCTCTCTGTATTTTGGAATTTGGAAAGAGATCAGGGACATGACGTCAATGAGTTCATTTTGTTTTGTTGTACGAGCCCTTGAACATGTTCTGCTTAGTGACTGGCTTGAGGTCTTGTTTACATCATATGAAGGTCCTATTACGCAGTTTTAGGTCATTGTTTCTTAAGCCTGAACTGTTTCAGTTCCAATCTGGGAGGATAATATTGTCAAGTGCTCGATGTTCCTTTTAGAGCAAGAATGAGAGGTAGCGCTTTTGTCGTATGATCTGCGCTGGTTCTCGACTTTATGGATAAACTTTGTTGTTACAGTCATTTCTTCCTTCTTCACCTTGGATCTCTCAGGTGAGTCATTGGATATTTGTTCTCTGGATCAATGGAGGAGTTTTGTCTCTAGATACAAGTACGAGATCTCGTGTGAAGGCTTGTGAGGTCAACATGAGGTTCGGCGACAAACTCTGGCTGTTCTTGTGTATAACTCACATTGCATGCTCGCGCAGCCCCAGACCAGAATCGTGGAGACACATTGTGGTTTGTCTTACCTTTGTTTTCTTGTTCTGTACAGAACCCAAACTTGAACGCAACTCTTTTCCAAAGTACTGCCGGGACCTGTCATCACCATCTACAATCGTTAGCTGTTTTATCAACTTTCTATCTGATGCATATTAGTCAACCTATTGAGAAGCTCAGTGCTAATTGACAGCAAACCTCGGGAGTGCAGACAACACTACAGAGGATTACTTTCTTTGATCAACTATAAGAGTAGCTACAAAGTGTCAGTACTATAACAGGAAATGTTTTGAACAAACAAAATCTCCTTAGAACAGTAGGATTGGGAACACTTGAAATCCCGCCAGTCTCAAAGTCAAGTAACTACTGTACATTTTCTTTCCTACTGTGCTCTTCACCAAGTCTTGAAAGGATGGCTTATTTCTAACGCTTTCGAATCTTATTGAACATGGAAAGCACGCAAACAAGCACGATCCCTTTTCCTGAACCGAGTTCTCTTGACAAGTTTTACACGAACTATACGGTTCTCAGAGATTGCTGCAAAAGCATACCGGTGGTTTGGTCGTGACTCAATCAGCAATGTCTGGATATTGCAGTTACCATGATACTTCTTCTCACAATTGGAGAATTACATATCTTCATTTTACTTCTTACACACAGATTGGTGGTGGTGGCTCGTGGCAAATTGTCTCCAAGCAAGAAAGCTATAATGCTTTTGTGGTTGTAGGTTAGATTTGGGGCTACCCCCATTGGTTTCATCCATGTACGACTTGATGTGGTCTTCATATACTTTTTGCTTGGTTACTTTTACATTTATGAACTAACTAGTTCAAATGTATTTGAGAGTGATCTTGTGCTTTATATAAAAGTATAGAATTGCGTTTGTTAAGGGCCTCACTTCCTTGGCTGTTAAGGTCTGAAGAATTAAATCTGTTAAGTTTAAAGCTCAAGATACCAAATGGATGAAGTTTAAGCGTGATTAGGTTTAGGTTTTCCTTGTGTCTTCATCCTCCCGCGCTTCTGACTTCCAGGAGCAACATTTCGTACCAGAATTTTTGCTTATGCAAGCAATAGGATGTACGGCCCTTTCCGTTGAAATTATTTCTTGTCAAAGTATAAATTAGCTTCATAAAGTATGATAGACAATGATATCTCATGGTTCTTGAATGGTTCTCATTCTTACCCATGTTCTTCCAGTGTTTCATATACTTAGCCTTTCTCCTTAGTAGTAATCTAGCATTCATTGGAAATGCATATTCATATCTTATACACCACATAATTAATCCTCTAAATTATTTTCAAAAAATTATGACAGCCACATTTAGAAGTAGTTTCCAAATCTCTATGGAAGTTCCAGTATCTATTGTCAATTTCCGCCATTTTATCACTAAATGTTCCCTCCGCCCTGTTGCGCTAAACCCTATCGCATCACTTTTCACATCACACATGATTTTCCAAGCATTTAGGCAGAAATGTATTGCAAGAGATTGAACCCCAGCTAAGATAGTAGAAGACAACGGAATCAAGAACAGTAGAAGTAGACCCATGCAAGAGAGCATTTAGTTATTATATGAGTCGCAATTTCATTCATTGCAGGGAGCGTATAAACATATACAGTAGTATAGGCTGATCATCGAAAGAACTAGTTAATTCTAAAACACTAATTTGGATTAATTTGGGTTGGTTTGGAATACCACACCATCGCTTTGCTTCAGGTAATATGGTATGGCTACAAGAGTTCCTCTCAACAGATGAGGGCGTTAAAATCTTTGAAACGTGTAGGAAGGTAAACGAAATCCTCCATAGCAAAAGAAACCATGGTACTGTATCTTTGACTTCGACACTTTGTTTTTTCTTCAACCCAAAGGTGAAATAGAATAATGTTCTCACACAATAAATTTTTCCACAATTTTGTCTCAATTTCAAGCAAAAAATGAAGTTTATTTCTTGTGTGAAGGAGAAACATTCACTTGTTTTACAAAATTTACTATCATGTAAGTATTCCATGAGTAAATGTATATTTGTAACAAGAAGGATTCAGAAAACCATCCTAACCAATGAAGCTAACCAAGCTTCAAAATTTGTTGAGTTGAACTGAATACTATCTTTGATGATATCATCTAAGCCTATGTTTACATAAATATAGTCTTCTCTCATTATAAAAGAAACTTCTTCCTTGTAAACCTATTCAAAGTACCCGACTTCAACATGTTCGTGAGGGAGTGTGCGAGAGCCTAACATACTAGACGGCATGGGATATCACTCTCTTTAGCTTATTGTATAGCTTATTTTAGGTAACATAGGAGAGCAATCACATTAGGTGATGCTTCTTCGGATGTTCTTGTTGTTTGTAAACCGTTTGACCTAGATAGTTGAGATATCTTAGGTGATGTAGGACATATTTCCCAGTGTGATACTATTGGGGCCTAACCCCATGTTACCGGTTTGATTCCATCCTTGTACGCTTTGATGGGATCTTCCCATCCCTTTTGTTATTATACTTGTCCCTTTTGAATTATTAATAATGCTTTCACTATACAAATCTTTCTCCTATTTCTAACACTCAATATTTACTCAGCTCTTTAATATAATAGTGAATATTATGTAAATACTTTTGACATCTACCCTACAAATGATTCTATCTATTCCAAGTATGCCATCAAAATGTATGAGGCAAGGATAAATTTTGTATAAAAAATGACAATACCTGCCCATCCAAAAAGAATATGACAAGTCATTAGTCTAAACATGGCAAGTATTTCTGCAATATTAAAAGTATATTTTTGCAAAATACATATGTAAACCGTGAGGCAAAGTAAAGTCAAGTTTTATCTAGGTTTTATAAACGAACATTAAAAAGGTTTAAGAAATATAGTTGCTCTTCACATTTTGAAAACTCAGAAAGCAAAAATTAAATTAGATAGTATTGTTGTGTGATGGTTCTAATTTCTATGAACATTGACGTAATCTATGCGTCCACAAGTTTTTACACACATCTAATAGGAAAAATACAAGTTTTTATGAAGTAGATTTAATAGTTTCAGTCTTTGTATTTATTATTATCAATATAATCAATATTGTTATTTTTCAAGTATTTGTACATTTTATTTTTTCTGGAAAAAGTAATTTAAATGATAGAAGTATGTTGATGTTCTCATTTATGTGAAAGCTCAAGGTCACGACATTATAATACATGATGTTTGTTCAAATTTAAGATGAAAAGATCAAATCTAGAGACATTACTTCATTACATGATTAATTTATGAGCCTAAAATAAAGTTCAAGATTATACATGTGATCTAATTTTCAACCATAATAAACACATATAAGGTATATTTTTTTCAAATTTTAATTAATTATGTCATGAATCTATTTATATATAATAATTATAATATATATCATTAAATCAAGATTTTTTTAAGCTCAACATTTTTTCCACTTATATTAAATAGACTAATTTTTTATAACTATTAAAACTATGATAAAAATTTTATTTTAATTAAAGTGTGAATGCTTGCATATTTCAAGATTTAAATTTAGTTCATGTTTCATGAAACTAAAATTTTCATGATGTTAATGCATCATTGTGGTCAAACATATTGGTTCAAAAAGTTTATAATATGAGATGTCGGATTCAACCCTATTGTTGTAATGTCTGTAAATTTCTAAGTTCTCTTGACTCTTCATCTTTCTTCATATCATAAAATGTTATTTGATCCCGATCTATGAAACCATATTTAAATTTTGTTGGTCTTACCACAAGACAGATTTTGAATTTTTCTTTTACTCATTGATGTGTTGAAAAAATTCTATGAGTTATCCTTGACTTTGGATCTCTTTATAGAATTCTTGTAGGCTACTTGGTTTCAATCCATGACATTACATTTAGTTTGATGGATTTCTCAAATCATGTAGTCTTAATGTGTACATCAAACACTTGGTTTAAAAAATCTGACATTTTGGAATAAAATAAAAATGCTTGTATCATATATAAAAATGATATTGCATTTTTATGTATTGGATTTGGATTATAATCATGAGTATTGATTTTAAATATAATTAAATACATCTAAATTGCAATCAATTGACTAAATAGATCAATCAATTGATGCAATTTAATGTATAAAATGATGATACATAAAAAAATAAACAACTTATATGTTAAGAGTGATCAAATCATGATTCTATCCGATAATTTGTATTGTTATGTACTAATTATAAATTGTGAGATGTTGGACATATGATGATTGCATGTGATAATTTGTGTTCCTATGAACTAGTTATGAACTGTGAGATGTGGGACATATCATGATTGTATGTGATAATTTGTGTTCCTATGAACTAGTTATGAATTGTGAGATGTGGGACATATCATGATTGTATGTGATAATTTGTGTTCCTATGAACTAGTTATGAATTGTGAGATGTGGGACATATCATGATTGTATGTGATAATTTGTGTTCCTATGAACTAGTTATAAATTGTGAGATGTGGCACATATCAAGATTCTTTGCATCTAAATATGTAGCGTAACTAACATAACACGGTTGAAGTAAAAATGCTGTAACATATACACATACATACATATTAGTTGCCATATGCAGTTCATCATGAAAATGATTTTACTTCTCCATTGTTTTAACTTACAGTTTCCATGATATCTTAGGGTAATTGACTTTTTGTATACGTGCATCTCCAGGTATGTTTGCATCTCACTTTTATATAATTCTTGGCTACCTGCCAATCTTCTCCTCACCATGAAATGAGTTACAATCCTGGCAATAAAATGATATTTTAATGATGATACAAGTTACGATATAAATGCTAATGTTACCGGTTATTTCACCATCAAATTGAACTTTTTCCTAAACTAATCATTTCTAACGTTATTTGTTCTCATGTATATATGATGGTTTAGGGATTTATTTTATTTTATTATATATTATCATGTTTTATGCATCCGTGTATTTCCCCATGAAATTGTCCAAGTTTAAAAATTTGTATTCTGATGAGATGTTTTAGGGTGAACCAAAGTTAGCTGCGGGCATTGAATGGCTGATAAGGTATAATATTATATATTATTCTCCACACTTTGAGAACCTAAAATGTTTTTGTCAAATCATTTGACGTACGGATTGTCTACGTGTTGTTGCTCTGTTCGGACGGACGATTGACAGAATGCTGCGGCCTTTTTATCGATGGAATATTCACCAGCAGTCCTTCAGCACTTCGCTGCTCCATCTTTTTGAAATTGTTCTTGCTCGATGCTCGTTAATGAGCTCATATCAGCGCACGCAGTGTCGAGAATTGTCGACACTGATTCGGCTGGACTTTGTTGGAGATTAAATTTTCAGCTGTAGAATTTTGTGTTGCAGCTGCCGAAGAGTTCTCACTTTTACACGAAATTGTTCTCCATCGTTGCATTTCCGATTCGTCGTTGGAGATTGTGACGTAATTGTGACTATTTGTCAACCATTCATTCCCATAGGAGAGAGGCTTGGCTTGGTGTTTGCACTGATATCAATTTCGATGATCGACGTAGTGAAAGAGAGCCCTCTCCGTCTGCGTCTTCACCTTCGGAATTAGACTGAATTGTGGAGCTCTAAACAGGTTCAGGAGGGTTTAGGGTACTTGGATTGTCGAGAAGGGTCGATTCAAGAGCAAGTAAAGTTAGTAGCGAATTCTGGATATAGAATCTGTTCACGTCTCCCCAGGGATCTGTGAACTGAGCGAATCAATCCAAAGCAAAAGGAGAAAGAAAAAACTTTGAATGGGGGGAGAAAACATGGCTGAGGAGGAGGAGAACAAAGGGGGAGGCATGGGTAGCAGCAGCGTTCAGATGACTCCCCTTTCTGGTGCACATTCGGAGTCCCCACTTTGCTATCTTCTGGAAGTTGACGGGTTCCGTTTCCTCCTGGATTGTGGATGGACCGACGCTTTCGATGTGGCTCAACTTCAGCCACTTGCGAGGTTTTTTACGCCATTTTTCACCTCTGTATAGTTGTGTGCGCACCTTAAAGTTTGTAGCAAGAAGATGTGTCAAACATTATGTCAGGTGAATAAGTATACAATCTGAAGATCATGCGGAAATTTTCAACTCGGATTATTCGTGATAAACGTCCTTGAATTTAGAAAATTTCAGTTTCTGGTTTCTGTAGGGCGCATGTTCAGGAGTACTTCAGTTCTGATCAAGTCTTAAAGGGCTAGGTTGTACGATAGTTAGGGGTTGCGTGTCATTGATTATTGTGGTTGTGCATTCAGTGTGGCCTCCACAATCGATGCAGTGCTGTTGTCTTATCCCGACACAATGCACTTGGGAGCGTTGCCATATGCAGTAGGGAACCTTGGGCTCACTGCAACTGTATATTGCACACTACCAGTGCATCGGATGGGGCAAATGTATATGTATGATCACTACCTCTCTCGCCGGGTAAGTCTTCTGCACAATGATACTGGAAGGTAACAAATCCAGCTGCTAAGTTAAAGCCAGGATAAACCTCGATGATCGCAAGCAGATAGTGGCTTTTATCACCTCCTGTGGGAGAATACTAATGACATGAAAGTTTACAGTCTTCAAAGGATATCCAGCTTAACTCTGCTTGAATGTAGCCCCAGCTTATTTGTTTGGTTACTCTGTTCTCTTTCTCATAAGTTTCGATATACTATTGTCTCATTAGGTACGATGTTCTGAACCTGGAAGGCTTTGTTGGGAGTTATGGGTGGTGTCTGCAGGCTGTATCGAATTTTGATCTGTTCAATCTTGATGACGTCGACACAGCTTTTGGGAATTCTGTGCAACTTAAGTACTCTCAACATCATCCCCTACAAGGTCAACCCTGACGTCTGCCGACCTTGACGATGTCGCAGATGATTATCCTTTGTCATTTGGATAACCTTGTTAGATAAAGTTTGAATCAAAATTATGCGTTCCTGATCTCGTACATGTTTTCTTCTGAAGTTGATCATCGTGTTTGATGCTAACTATTCAGGCAAAGGTGAAGGAATTACCATAACTCCCTACGCAGCGGGGCGTCTGTTGGGTGGAACTGTTTGGAAAATAACTGTAGACACCGAGGATATCATCTATGCTGTAGATTTCAACCATCGAAAGGAAAGGTATTTGATCCACAGTGGTAAAGTATGTTTCAAGCGTACGCGCATTCATTTAGCCTGGAAAATGACGCTTTTTTCAACCTTAGCATGGACGTCATTGCTCGTGCAAGGTTTTGTGGAACGAAGGAAGACTTGACTTCCCGGGAGTGATCACCACTTGAGTATGCAGTCTGAGCTGTTCTGATTTTTATAGACCGACATGTTTGATTATTGAAAAGGACATCATCATCTGTGTTTTCAGGCATCTGAACGGAACAGTTCTTCAATCCTTCGTCCGACCTGCAGTTCTTATCACTGATTCATATAATGCACTGAATAATCAACCATTACAAAAGCAAAGAGATGCTGAATTCCTGGGTTAGAATCCTCACCTTGTTTTTTTCGTAGTGAAGATGGATACTTTAGCTCACATTAAGAGCAAGTACGAATTTCCTCTTGATGCTAAAGGAGAGATGTGTTCCGATGATTGGCTTGACTTCTTTGCTTCGTTTTTTAACGATCTATTGATGTCTTCATGAGGATTCAAAGTAGATCTTGCTAATCTGAGTCCTACAGGTTGCTATGTTCTTTTATCCTCATCTGACCCAGTTTTAGGATTTACAGATGTAGTCATGAAGGCACTGCGGGCAGGTGGCAATGTACTGCTTCCCGTTGAGACTGCAGGGCGCGTTCTTGAACTAGTGCTCTATCTCGATAAGGTGAGAACTAAACTCTGAGGCACTTTGTCTTGTTAAGTGATTTTTCGGCATCTCTACTCCAGAATGTTCCTTGAAGAGCCTCCGATGTAATGTTAAAAATGCGAAGTTGTAATTAACTTAAGGAGAGCACTTTGCGTTCATTTCAGTCGAATTCATTTGAGATTGTCTAAGCTTTGATTTATGACCAGTGAGAAAAAATGAACTATAGTGGCTGCTTTTCCTGGACGCACTTTTTGTGTATTTATGAAAATCAGTATTTATGAAAAGAAGGATCTCTTTCTGTTCGCTGCTGTGTTGTTTGGTGCAATTTGGTTTCGAGGGAAAGTCCACATGATCACTTTGATTTTACAAGGCATTAGTGTATATAAGTGTGTATCTTGGACATCAGAGCGGCTTTGGTATCTCTGCACTGGATATACAGTCACATCACTTAAGAGCAGGAATAAGTTCTCCTTGTGTCCTTTGATGTTCGTTTCGGGTTGCTGATGATTTGAAACCTTTATTTCAGTGTTGGGCAGGTGATAAGCTGAATTACCCAATGGCTCTGTTGACAAATGTGTCATACAGTACACTGGAATTTGCAAAAAGTTTGCTGGAGTGGATGAGTGATGCTATTGCGAAGTCCTTTGAGCACACCAGAGACAACTCATTTGTTCTTAAGTAAGAACATGCTGTAATATAAGGTCGCGCGGGCGAACATTTGAGATTATGCCGAGCAATTATGTCAATTTAATTCTCAAGAATCATCGAAAATCTATACATTGACTTGAATTGTCATGAATTTTGTCACACAGGTATCTCAAGTTATGTCACACAAGGAAAGATCTAGACGACCTACCCGCGGGTCCCAAGGTACTAGTTAACAACGGAGTAGCATTCGTATTAGCGATGACAACCTGCAACATGAACCAATAATTTGGATTCTTTACGCCGTTTTGACATGTTTTTAGTTCAGCGGTTTAAATCAATTTTTGTGTTATAACACCACGTTGTCTTTTCGCTAGGTTGTATTTGCTTCTATGGCTAGCTTGGAAGCAGGTTTCGCTCGGGAGCTCTTTGTAGAATGGGCAACAGATTCAAACAACCTTGTGCTTTTCACCGAGAGGGGTCAGGTAACGATTATTAATATAGAAGATTTGTTCCGTGTTAGTGTATGAGGTCAAGGCATAACTCCCAAGTCCTGTCTAACCTTTGAATCTCACGCTGCTATCACCAGTCCCAGTTCTCATGTCCTCACACGAAACCATAGCGTCTGAACACTGAAATGCCCCCGTTAGGGGCATTTCAGTGTGGAGTTAGGTCAATTGCCATCGATGAAATTTCTCTCCTTTTGGTTCTCACTTTGGTGAGGATAACAGGTAGGTACTCTGTCTCGGAAACTTCAAGCAGAGCCTCCTCCCAAGGTAGTGAAGGTAACTTTGAGCAAGAAAGTTCCTCTCACTGGTGAGGAACTAAAGGCGCATGAGGAGCAAAACCGTTCGAAGCAGGAAGCTTTGAAGGCAAGTGTCCCAGTTGAGGAGACCGGATCCCAGTTGAGTGGTGGGTCAGGACCAGCACCCGCCGTCACCGTCGAGCCTGTCAAGGCCAGTGAAGGTAAGCGTGGCTTACGCTGTTCTTGGTTGTAGACAGAGAATATGAATTATAACTTTGGTATCTTTCTAAGTCAGCTTGGACACCGATTTAAAAACATGTGGAAACATCGTGTGATCCTATGTCCGAACTCAATATCCGAGGTGTTGCGAACGTTCACAGTAGTCTCACACACTGCATGCAAGTACATGCTTTCATAGCTTGTGTGTTTTTTAACATAAAAAACTTGAGTAGGATGTTCCGAATTCTACTTTGACTTAGCTTTGAGCTATTGATACTAGAATAGCTTCCCTTAAAGAATCGGAACAATAATGCAAATCATTCTACTCAAGACTCCCTTCGTTTTTTCCTCTGTAGTCTTTATATTCTCATGGCTTCGTTGTTTTTTTACTCTATATCTCTAGCACCACTCAGCCAGGGCGCGGGGTCTATGGTCTCAGGCTATGACAGGCACATATAAACACATATTTGGTTCTATATATCCAGCGAACCCTCGACCTCACTTTCTCTGTCATTACTGGTCACTTGCGCATGACAGGAACCAACAAGTTCACCTCAGGTGCATCACAGCGGGATGTTCTCATCGAGGGCTTTACCATGCCACCTGATTCTGTTGCACCCATGTTTCCCTTTCACGAAAGGGCCAGTGATTGGGATGAATATGGAGAAATAATAAACCCTGATGATTATATAACCAAAGACGAAGATATGATGGACTACACATTAACTCAACAGGTAAAGCAGGAAATATTTAACTCTGAAAGCGTGTTTCTTGTTGTCTGAGCTGTGGTTACATGAATGCAGGACGCATTGTGCAAATCATTACATGAATTATGTTGCCTTTTGGAACTCAATATTTTTGGATGTAATATTTTGCTGTCATATGTCGGGGGAACTGATTTTTAATTTCTCGTGCTAGAAATGTGAAGACCACCTTTTGTTTCAAATAACCCGGTTTCATTTTCCTCCTCCCTCATCGCATCTACCTTTCTCTCTGTTCCTCGTTCTTTCTTATATTTCCTGCTTAGCCAGTCCTCGGTATGTATGGTCTTTAAGCTATGACAGGCACCTTTTATTGAGTACATTTATCATTGTGAACAGGGACCTGCAGCAGACGGTGAAGAAAAAGCAGATGGAGAGACTGAGGACCTCATATTAAACGAAAAGCCGTCTAAAGTTGTGCTTGAGGACATCACGGTAACAATTGCATACTCTAGCACCTCAGGCCAAGATCCTCCTATGTGTTACATTGTTTGGATTACAATAGTTTATGCAGAGGCACTGATGCACAGTTACTTTTGACAGGTACAAGTTAGATGCTCACTCCACTATATGGATTATGAAGGAAGATCAGATGGGAAGTCTATTAAAAACATCCTTGCTCATGTTGCCCCTTTGAAGTTGGTAAGTCTCTTAGTCTATTTCAATCGATTTCTTGGTTGAATTGATATCCGGTTTCTTCTTCAGTTTGGAGATATATTTGCTGTATATATTCAGGAAGGATGTTTGGTGGCTTTAATTATTACGTCAAGATTCCCCGGTCCAGCTTAATCCCCTTTTGTATGTGAGGGAAATGCAAATTGCAAAGCATGACTTGAGGCAGATTCAAGACCAATGCTCACCAGTTTGCTTCGTAGGTTTTGGTTCACGGATCGGCGGAGGCTACTGAACACCTAAGACAGCATTGTCAGAAGAACGTTTGCCAGTTTGTTTACGCCCCTAGACTTTCCGAGACGGTGGATATAACTTCTGACTTATCTGCTTACAAGGTATGTTGCTCTTGCTCTGTCCTCTTGGCATTGTGTTCCATTGCCGCACTAGGCAACGAGCTTACGGGGAGGTTGAAAATGAATCACTTTGTGTTGTAAAATTTACTGACCCAAATCTTGGAGGAGGAGGAGGAGCAAACTTGAAACACATAATTCGAGCAAGCAGAGAGTATCTTTGTTTATAGTTTTTCCTTCATTGATTATATTTGTTAATGAAGTCTACGCGCTTTCAGTTTCTCGTTTTCCTTGTGTGGTCGCGAGCTGTACTATCAGCCATTCTCACCTGTTGGATGATTGATCCAGGTGAGGCTGACCGAGCAACTTATGAGCAACGTGCTTTTCAGAAAAGTAAGCTCGGCTTGATTGCAAATTATATACGCTACGATTGTTAATTAGAGTGACACCTTGTTTATGTAATCAAATGTGTGTTTGCCTTCATTATTTATATTAACGACATTCTACTCTTGACTCAGCTTGGGGATTATGAGCTTGCTTGGGTTGATGGAGAGGTAGGAGCCGAGGAAGATGACATGCTGCCACTTCTTCCTGCCGCCACCCCACCCCCTCACAAGGCCGTGTATGTCGGTGACCTGTGGCTTGCTGACTTTAAGCAGTTGCTGGCAACAAAGGGTGTACAGGTAACTAGCGACGTTTCTGTTCCAATTTGTTGGCTTTTGGTTTTTTGCTAGTTGTTGTGAGGATATTTGTAAGAAGATGAAGTTCATAATACCTCGATTTGGTCCAAATGCAGGCAGAGTTTGCCGGAGGCCTCTTGCGTTGTGGAGAGAATATTGCAGTTCGTAAAGTAAGTTTCGGATCTGATCTGGATTCTTTTTGATGCATTACTGAAAATGGAATTTTAACGCTCGTTTTAACGCCGTGAATATTGAAGACCACTTCTATATCGGACTGGCTGATCACGATCCGATGTTTGAAGATATCTCTGTTTCAGTTTTTTTGGCATCATTGTGTTCTCGCGATGGTTTTGTCTTTTTTATTTTTTAATCAGGTTATCTTATTTTGCTCCAAAATTCCTGGCATATATTCTAAAGTGGCTGCTTTTCTATTTTGCAGAGTGGTGGACAGCAACTAGTGATTGAAGGCCCATTGTCGGAGGACTATTACAGAATTCGGGAACTGCTATATTCTCAGTTTTATATGCTCTAGATCTCAATTTCCAACACATTTTTGTAGAATAGATGAGTAATTCATTGGTAGCTTCGACTTGTAAATCTTTGTGGCTACCATTTGTACGATAATTGAGCTTAAAGAAGTGCAAAATATTGCAGAATTTTCACACGCTCTGGACAAGCCCGTGTGGGATCTGAAATTTCACTGCGAGATTATGATCTTACCATTCCTGTTTTTTTGTGTTCTGAAATCTCGCCGTTTGTATCAAAATATTTTCTTGGCTGTCACAGGCTCTATGCTCTTCTGATGTGAATTTTCAGGTGGCAGGTCGAAAGCTGGCCACCCATCTAACTAGTAACTTTCGTCTGCGTTTCGTTTGAAGACAGCAGAGCAGCACTGAACATGTGAAGAAGTCCTTTTCCAGGTGCCTGTTGCTGGTTACTAACAGCTTGCTCCTACGCACCCCGTTAATCCTCTAGAGGCTGAGATTGTGCACGAGAAAGAAGTGCCGAGCTGACAATTATAGCTGATGTTCCATTCACAAGGAAGAAGACTGGAGCTCAGGATGGAGACAACGAACAGGTGTGAAAAGGAAGAGAGATGGAGACAAGAGAAATGGCTGGTAAGGTAAGCCTTGTGGGGTACGGTGTAACAGGCAGGCAGAAGTCGTCAGGGATGTGAGGTGATGGGATGGGATGGGATGGAGGAAGAACCTCGCGCGCAGGAATGGAAGGTGACCATGAAGAGTTTGGCGATGGCGGGGGAGGAAGGGGAGGTTCCGCAAGGGGGAGAGACTCGGAGGATGGAGGGAATCCTGGGATGGCTAATGGTAAAGGAGTGCCGTCATCCAAGAAACTGAAGCTGGATCCTGATCGTTCACCCGTAGCAATTGCAGCAGCAGGGGCATCAGAGGATCCGGGTGTGGACCGCACTATCAACACAGCCTTCGCATGTCTAGAGGCTGGGAAGGAACTCGAGAAGGAAGCAATTCTGTGCATGTCCAAGCACAAAGACAATCAGCGCAGATCGGACGAGGCTCGCTCCCGAGTTTTGCAGGCAGGCAATGCCGTCAGCAGAGCCGAGGAGGCTGCACGAATCGCCAAGAAAGCCCAACGCAAGGCAGAACACTCGTTTCACATGGCCGAAGAATTGGCTCGAGTGTCCAAATTTGCCGCGGACGAAGCGCAGGCCAGATACACGGAGCTTCAAACTCAGTGGGAGAAGGATTTGGAAACGAACTTGTGTCGAGTTCTTGTCCAGAAAAGCACGGTTGCATATGCATACCGAGATCTCCAAGAAACTGCCGCCTCTCTGTCCTTAATTCCCATCAAAGACATGCTGGACAATGCGTGCGTGACGCAACTTGAGACTCTTGTCAAGAGAGTGAACGCTTGCTGGCTGCGCCTGACGATCGAGCGCAGAAAATTCACTGAAACCATATCCAGTGTCAAGTCCACCCCTCAGTAAGTTTCCAACCATCAGGACCCTAACCACATCCCAATTTTCCATCGTCTCCATTCCAGTCTGTCACCCTAATGTCATATGTTAGTTTCATCGAGCTACAGATGGAAACTTGTGATCGTCCGAACGCTGATCCAATTTGTATTATGCTACATTGTCAATATATTCTTCCAGGGTTATTATGGAAGGCACCTGCAGCCTGTCAACGACAACCATGTAGATGTTGTGGACGAGGTGCCGTACGTTAGGAAACTTCTAAAGACTTGTGTGTTGCTGAAATTTCATATGTTTTAAACTGCGTTTCAGTCTTAGCAGGACATGCGATCGGAAGACCACTTTTGGGTGTCTCTGTCGATCTCAGGCCAATTGGTTATTTGCCCCATCACTTACTCCACATGATCATATCCGTCCTCGATCTTCTTCTTCGAACAAGACCTGCATTAGGGGCCGAAATCCTCACTCCAACCCAAACCATCTCAACCTTACAAACCCAGAGCAGCGGTTGGAACCATGCTGTGACAATACACCTCAGTCGGACACGATTTGGAGACTCGGGTAACAAATATAATTATTTGTCAAGCCAATATTTGCCATCATGCTTTGTCTGACTGTTGTAGCTACCAAAGCAACGGGGAATCGGTGAATGAGTGCAATGAGTTTTGTACGACGTCCAAGAGTAAAGAGCCTATTCATTAGCAGGCTGAGGTGGAGGTTCTTGATTTAGGTTAAGAGTGAACTGCGAAGGTCAAAGGTTTGTTTACTAGGACCACCTTGTTTTAACGATGGGACGAGGCTTTCGAGGATGTTCGGATAAAAGTAGGTTTCTTGAACAGCGGAACAGGTTGCAGTTGCAATCGAAAGTAGGTTTCTTGTCAGTATCGAAAGTAGGCTTCTTGAACAGCGGAACAGGTTGCAGTTGCAATCGAAAGTCCTGATCTCATAAAGATTTGCGTGGAGATTCTGCACATGATTAGATTCAGGTCTTTGAAAACCTTATTTTGAAAATACCGCAATCAAATCTCCGGGACGTTAGAAGCTCTCGAACAAATACAGGAATACACTGAGCAGAGCGAGTTCAGTCACAACTATTTAATGTCCCTAGAAAGTACTCATATAAATAGGTGGGTGTGTGTGTGTGTTTTTTGTCTGGATTGAGATTACAACCTAGTTTTCAATGTGAGCTGCATTGACCCTAAAATGTGGTGCTCTCACCAATGCTTGTTCTACGCGCTGTCCTCCATCGCCCGCTTTCCGCTTCACTTCATTTTTAAATTATTTTTTTATATGAAATAATAAATTTTATTTTATTTTAATATATTTTTTATTTCATAAATTATTTATGATTTATTTGATTGAGTTTATTTTTTATTTTTTATTGTTATGTATATAAAAATCATGGTTACTTAACATTTAGCGTTAGAAATTTTCTTCAATTTATGGATACAACACACACTCTCCTCACTTGCAAGTAAGTTTGAATCAAATAACTTTTTGAGAGGATTGATGTTGATCCCAGTAACTCCCATGCTCGTTTTATCGTGTGATTAATCAGAAATTTGTTGGAACCGGCTTCTCATCAGCTAAATTCGGAAGTTTCAAATTGATAGACAGTGGATTGACTATCTCCCACGTTTAGCTAGTTGAGAAGCTCTGTAGCAAGACAAAGGGTATGCGGCAAAGTAATATATTGTATAATCTCCAAACATTTCAAAAGGATCTCATCAAGTCTAGCATCCACCAAAGGTTTCTCAAGATTGAGGCTGATGCAATGTAAATCGATTTATTATCAAAAACCATGAACGAACTTTAGAGATTGAGTTACGTATTATTTATTGTATATAAAAAACATAGTCTTAAAATATGAGATCCACAGATTATTGCAAAATAAGAAACTTGAGTCCATTCATATTACTTTCCCCTTAAGTTTGAACTTTACAAGGACAAAACTCTCTTTGATAATTTCTGAAACTTAAATTTGACTCAAATATCTCCACTTGTGCAACAATCTGGAAAGCTCGAGAGGCAAACTTCCAAAAGTGTTCTTCACAGTTTTCAGAATTCGTTGCTAAAAGTCAATACAAATTCCACGTATAAGACAGTGCCTGTGTCTACTACTGCTGACTCCCAAGTACTTTCCACATTTGTAGTATTCTGCACTTGTGTATACCAAAGGTTTACTCTTGAATGAGAACTTTAAGAGGTCTCATGCCATGCAACGATAATCAAGAGAGTACAATTCGAAATATCTTCTAGACATCGCATCTGCATAGGAGGCAATTCCAAGAAGGACCACATGTGAGGTCAGTGAACATGTGCAAATCCATGGCGTCTGCGTTTGACGAAGTAGGATGGTTAAAGGACCCACTCTGCTTTTCGCCAGAAAGATAATGGTTTCTGAGATTTGAATCCATCTAAACCTGTGAGCGACAAAATCAAGAGGAAGCAATCTTCTCACACATGAATCATCATGATACAACTCCTACAATACTTGCAAGAACTTGATGTATTGCCACCTTCTTATCTCAACATAGTGCAAGAGGATGAACTCCATCACGAAGAGGTCGAGGCAGGAGCGAAGTACTCTACCTTACCCACAAGGAGGCGTTGATAAGACCTATCTTGGTCAAATCTTTTCAGGCTTCAGGTTCGTGAGAGGAGGAGGATATGGAGATTATAGGGAGAAAGAGAGTAGAAAAGTGTATTATATTTTCTTGCATTTTTGTGGCTACATTTTGTAAATAGTCCATTCTCTTCATTTTTCAATTTGAGTTTCATTGGTACCTAAATTGAATACTATGGAGAATGATATAGTGAGATATGAATATTTTTATTTTTTTAGAGTTCTAAGTGAAATTTCAATGATTTTTCTTCAATTAGACATATGGGTTAGGTTTTTTTTGTTCACATGTCTTCATTTTCATGCATTGGTTCTATTGGAACATAGTTGGAAAATTATAGAGATTTGAATAAAAAGTTATGAGTGTTTTTAGATTTTAGGGTTTTCATAGTTAGCATTTTCCAATGTGAGGTGGGGTGTTAGGGGGTTGTGGTTTTGCAAGTGGGAGGAGATACATGATGGATTGTTGGGTGTCTTTATCGTTCTCTTTGTGCTAGCTATAGCTTCACTTTCCCTCATGGGACCGCCAAAAGTGGTACGTAATACAACATGTCCGGTGTGTCATTGTCTCTTTACCTCGCAAGGGGTAAAGACCTACATTGACTCCTTCGTTGAGCATTCCAGTTATACCAATCGGGTCGTGGGAATGGTTAGCTTTCCATGCAGGTTCGATTCTAGAGATTTTTGAGACTAGATTTTCACGTCCACGTTTATTGCATAGACTTCCTCGTGCATTCTATGATGAGGCTAGACGTGTTTTTTCCTTACCGCTCAATCGGTTGGCACATGATCCCATGGACGAGTTAGCTTGATTTTTGTTTCTATTACTTACGCGATGATATCTACGTTATACTAGAGGGGGATGTGCTGGACATAGGGAGGTGGCAGCTAGATTTCAGAGATTTCGAGCAAGGGATTGAGCTACAATGCAGGAGGAGTATGTTCGGGCCACACAGGTTAGGAGTTGGATTCAGTCATATGATACTTCTGATTTGGCACGATTGCGACAGTGTAGGATCTTGGGGCAGGCCAGGGAGTATAGCAAGGCTGCACATGCCCTTCATTCTTTGTCCATGGCTAGTCCTACTGAGGAGACGATTTCCTCTTTATGCCTTCTACATCCACCCATGGGCGAGGAGATACCATTAGAGGTCTTGGAGTATTAACCAGAGGAGACTTTATGTCTTGATAGATCATTATTTGCCCATTCTCTATGCATAGCCCCACGCTTATCCTCAAGGGGTTTTTCAGGGATGGTATATGAGCATCTTCGAGATTGCTTTTAGGCTAATGATACCTCTAGTGGTTTCACGGAGTTGTTCCATGTGGCTGCATCAGTTGCAAGAGGGGAGATTCTGCTGTCAGTTAGTTTGGCTTCTCGCAATGGAAAAAGACATTGGAGGTATCAGACCGATTGCTATTGGAGAGGTCTTATTGCGGTTAGTCAATCAAACCATTGTCTTGCAGCATCGTTCACACTTCAAGGAGCATCTTTATCCACATCAGTTTGGAGTCGTCACATCAAGAGGCTGTCAAACGGTATCGTTGGGTATTGAGCACTTATAGATATGCATCTGGATTGGGTTGTCTTGCAAGTGGACGTTGAGAACACTTTTAATAGCGTCTTGCGTGTATCCAGTTTTAGAGAGTTTAGAGAGGCTGGTGGACCTCTATCAAGCCTCATTCCTTTCGTACGGTCTTTCTGTGGTTCACATTCTATTCTCTCTTTTCCGAGGAGAAAGTCACCGTTCTACAGTCCGCCTTTGACACTCGACAGTGAGATCCTTTGGGAGGACCATTATTTGCCATGGCTCATTATAGAGCTCTTTTGTCTACTGCTTTGGCCGTGCCAGGTTGTGTGTTCCCCTCCTTAGCGGATGATATACACATTGTGGGCCATGTAGACAATATTAAGTAGGCCTTTGATTACTTGACTACCGAGCTTCATCTTGTAAGCTTGAGAGTCAAGGTGTCAAAGTGTAGGGCTTGGTCTCTTTTGGGCATTCCGTCTCATCTTGACTTCAGAGAGATGATGAAATGAAACGGGTTTACGTATTCTAGGAGTGCCAGTAGGGTCCGAGGATTTTGTCTCACACTACCTAGACGTCACACTTGCTGAGGATGTTTTGCATGTATATGACCTTCCTCTACTAGGGGATCCGCAAGTGGCATTTGGTATATGGTCATCTAGTATTGCTTGTCGATCCACCTACCTTCTTGACACGGTTCCTCCTTCACCTACATTCATATCACGTTTGACAGCCTTTGATAAGAGGATCCTAGATACCTTTGGTGACATCATCGGACCAAGGACATTCGAGTGTGTGACATGAAATTTGACAAGGAAACAAGCATCTTTGCCATGTTTGTGTGGAGGGATAGGCTTATTATCGATGGAGGAGACAACATCTACAGCTTCTTGGTGAGTTGGGCGCTCGTTGCATCTTTGTAATCTTCTCGATTTGTGATAGCAGATATACCTATCTTGGAGATATATGCGAGGAATGTGGATACAAGATCATTTTCTTTACAGATATTATTATGACATACGAGAGATACTTTACCACGGGAGGTACGACATGAACTCCTGTCTTTTTCCTCTTTGATTACAGATTGGACTAGGGGTCCACAATCTATCTTGATGTACCGACAGTTTCAGAAGGCTCTACATTCACTTTTAGTGAATTCGACCATTTCTTGTATTACTAGAGCTCGTCTACGCTCTTGCTCGGGCAAGTATGCAGGGTCGTGGATCTTGGATGGACCATGCATTGGGACTTTCCGACTCGCACCAACTACTTTCTCCACAGCGATGAGATTCCGTCTTGGCTTGATATATCCATCTACATCTTCATTACTCACATGAGTGCGATATCACTTTAGATGTAACAGTTGTTCATATGACTCGTTGCCCATTCGGAGGGCATAAGATAGCTACCCATGATGCCATTAGGGATGTGGTGTTTGCTATGGCGCGAGAGGGTGGATACCTCATATGGAGAGAGCATTGGTATGCCTTGCAGTCGACTAGGGTTAGGGCAAACCTGTACTTGGTTCGGGAGGCCAAGTCACTGTGGCGGATGTGGTGATTACCGATCCTACTAGAGACACAGTTTCAGAGGGGGTGATCATCCATCCTCTAGGATGGGCGGCGAATGGAGCGGCAACATCCAAGGTCTCCAAGTAAAGAGGTATGTAGAGAGTTCACCTCTTTGTTTCTCTAGCTTTGGAGTTATATGGAGCTATAGACACCGACTTTGACATGTTCATCAGGGAGTACGCGAGAGCCTACCATATTAGGCGGCAGGGGGTATCACTCTCTTTAGCTTACTGTATAGCCTATTTTAGGCACCGTGTTTCAATTACTCTATAGAGAGCACTAGCTGATGCAATCCATAGGAGAGCAATCACGTTAGATTATGTTTCTTCGGATGCTCTGGTGTTTGTAAAACGTTTGACCTAGATAGTTCGGATATCCTTTTGTTATTATACTTTGTCCCTTTGTTCTTGCAAGAAGATTAAGAATCTATTGTCATGTGGCTTACTAAGAAGGTTCTATATGGCAATATGTTGCATTCAGTGAAGTCAGTCATCTTCAAATGCTGATTGGACCAGTTTTGGACATATCAGACTTTCCCTGAAAACAAGAAGAATCTTCAGCAATGAATATTTTGATATTTTCCACGCAGTTGTTTATACTTCAGTAGATGTAAAGTGTAATGAATGGGGAAAATAGGACCACTGATCTGAAAAGCCATATTCCTTTACATCGAATCAGTACGTGTTGATGAGTGAAGCTTGTACTACAACACATGGATTTGTCAGATGAAGCATATGATATTGCAAGGTGAACATCCTCATTGCAAGGCTACATTGTGCAGCTGTTATAATATTGCACATACGTACAAATGGACCAGTAGAGCTTCCTTCTCTTCTATGCAATCGCATGTCTTACAAAACGTTAAAAGAGGTCAGTCCAAAGTGAAAGTCCAGGTGTAGGTTCATTGGAACTAGAATGCTTTCGCGAAAACCAGACGTGCAAATATATTGAATGGACTAAAAGAATTTCAATGCGTAAGAAAGCACGAGGGTCTCCAGGCGAGAGATTACCAAAAGAAATAAGGAGTGAAATTTTGAAAGTTTAGTGGAAGTAAAAAGTTGTCAACTTTGTCCCTCCAAAATGTAACTCTACGACATCATAAACAAGCAAGAGAACTCTTCGTAGAGACGACATTTGTTTCAGTTTAATGTTAGAGGTTTAAAGACATTCAGATTCTGGAATTAGAACTGTGCATGTGTTCACATGCTTGAAAGTTGTTCTAGAGGAACAATTATACAAGCAATTGAGAGCCTCGAGTATTCATATATTCTGAACACATTTCTTCGACATTATGTTTAGTAAAATTTCCAAAAAGCTGATAACAATCTACTCTGAACCTACGAGTTTTCTAAAATACTCTACCGATCTTCAAAACAAGAAAAAAAAACCATGCTTTGTCAACCAAGCTTACTATGCATGTGCCACTAAGTTGTCTGCATACATTCATTTAGTTAATTACAACCTGAATGCATCAAAAATTCTAAGAAAACGATCAAAATGACGAAATTTTTATATTTTTTTTGTAACCGTCAAGACATCTAGTCTTTCATCACAGTGATGCATTCACTCACGCGCATGTACAACAAAGTCAAGAGTGACTCTCATTTTCTAAGAGTTAATCACAGTCGGAGTATCTAGAAACACGCTTGTTGTGTTCGCATTTTGTCGTTTCCTTCAGATCATTCCCTTGATTCAATCGCAAGATCCGATGTATGCTGTATGTATGCATGTTTTTCCAAACACCTAACGATTGTAAGGTGTGTCCGCACGTGGGTCTTGATGCAGCTAGATTCGCATTCTCTCAGTCCAATATTACATCCAATTTTTCACTACTCAGAGTACTTCACATCTGATATACTGCACGTTGATGAATTCCATGACATTTTGCTTCCAGATCCCACCACCGAGCTCACAATAAGTTTCCGTTCTCAAGGGACTTGAAGTTCTCTTTGCACATGATTCATATACCTGAGCTTCACGATGTCCGTTCAAATCAGCATCCAGGTTCTCACTGTTAAATTTGATTCACATTCCCTGTCATACCCAGTACTGAATTCAAACAACCTTCTGCCTCCACATTGCACCGTCTTTGCTACCTCGCACACAATCTTCCTGCATTTGTGGTCATAGTTAATGATCAGCATATCTGCAGAACTTCGAGTACTCAACCTCTCGCTCCTCTTGCACCACACAAGAAGTCTCATGCCCGGCACTCACATGCACACGAGTTGTGACACTGCGAATGGAAGTCCAGTTTTCTTCGAGTGAAAGGGTCTTGTTGATCGAGGAGAGGGCCTCTTTTTGGCAGAATACATTTCGGTTTGGTTACATTTTGACCGCGCATGCAAAGGAACAAACATTTCTTCCTCTCTGAAAATGGAGGATAGAATCGAAGGTGCAGGTGCTTCCATCGTCAGTCACGCTGCTGAACTTGAGACACAAGGAATGGACGCCGTGGGCAAGATAGACGAGGAAGCAGAGCTTCCCGTCGCTCTCCAGGACCTTATACAGCGTCTGCAAGGAAAAGCCGGGCCTGTAGAGAGTCTTCCCAATTTGATGGACCCAAAATATGGGGATTTCTTCACGAGGCATGCATCGCCCTCGACGAACATGGAGTGGCGAAACCAAGTGCGCCTCCGAGTGCTGGAGGCAATTGGCAGCTGCAACACCCTTCGATTTCTGAATCTAAATGGCGTTGAAAATACTATTCGATCACGAGGTAATATTGAGACGAGTGCAGTCTAGCACTGTTCTAAAAAGGTTGGTCATTGGAAACTTGGAGTCGAGTTCTGCTGCGGAGGTAGAGATAGTGTGTTTACTGTTAGGGCAAATTCTGGAGACCAGTAGCGCTCTAGACACGTTGGAAATAATACGTTGGAGATTGACTGCCAGAGATTTATCGCATCTCGCATCGGGGTTGCAAGCGAATTCCCAATCAAATCTCAAGTATTTACACCTAGAGGACGCAAGCGTGGTCAAACACGTCGTTGAGGAGGTAAACTCTGCTCCGCGATTGAGACACTTGACGTTGTCACGCGTAGGCATGATCGATGAGGATGATGCTCAAACTCTGTCCCAGGCTTTAATCCAGAGCTCATCTTTGAAATTATTTGCAATACACGACGCGAAGTGCGGAGCGTCTGCCTTGTTGCTTAAGGCCTTTGCCGGGGATTCTCGCAACCAATCCATTGAAAATCTTCAATTGGGATTCGTTTCTGGACTTGAAGATTGTCTACCAGCAATTCTGTATTCCAATCGATCACTGAGGGAAGTGTGGTTGGATGGAAGCGACATGCGTCCCCAGAAATGGCGCGTGATAGGCCAGGCCATAAGTGACAATGCTTTATCAGCAACTATTAATGTACAAGTTCGATGGATGGAGTGCACTAGAGAGTGGCATGAGGGAGTAGAAGAGCTTGTGTGTGCTGCTAGCTCCGATGTCAAGGACCCCATCATCGACCTTTACACACACAAATACAATGCAGTGGAAGGAGATTACACCTACGTGGATGTTGATGACGTGACATTACCGTACAACCTTTTAGAGCAGGCCTGGAGCGGCAAAGTCAAGTCACTAAAATCTCTTCGGTTAAACTTCCCACCATCCAGCAACGAATTACTGCATCTGACAAGGTTTGTCCGCGCTCTTGGGAATGGAGAACCCTCCACCTTGAAGAAGCTTGATCTCTCGTTTTTTAATGGAAACCTTTTGCCAGGAGTATGGAAGCAGCTGTTTGGGTGCATGCGCGGGAACACTAGCCTCGGTCACTTGGGTTTATTGGGCTGCAAAGGGCTGGATGAAGAGGCGTTCAAGGACCTGATGGGGCTCCTGCAGGTAAACTTGACTCTCCAGTCCATCACAGTACGGGGCACCTCGTGGGAGAAGGACGGAAAGGCGGCGCTGATTCAGGAGGCCCTGAGGCAGAACAAGAAGCGGGCCGCCCACGTGTCGGTTTTCAAAGATGCCAAGCGAAGTTGAAGTTTGGGGATGCAAAAGCGGGACGCCTATTCTTATGTGGCTCTCCCAAAGCAGGTCAGTTACTATTTCAAATATTATTTATATTTTACTTGTTTTATTTGGGTGTAATTTTTAAATTATAATTTAATAATATTTTAAAAATAATTACATAAAATATTTAGCATGAATATTTTATGAAACATCTATTGATGATAAAATTTCATTTCTTGTGATTTGATTCTATTTCATTTAAAATCAAAACACAATTGCGGCAAACTTTGATGAGGATCATTCAAGGGAAAAGTTGGCTTGGAAACAAATGGAATGAATTGTGGAGAACTAAAGGTATAGAAGTGGAGTTCATCCGGAATGATGATAAAATGCAAGTCGCAATTTGGGACCTTGCAAGATAATGGATTTTTCGCACTATTCAAAATGTATTGTTCCCTCAAACAAACCATTTTTGTGTTTCCTTTTTGTGTATAGCCCTTTCCATGAAGAAACATTTGTCATCAAACCGGATTCTTGTTTTAAGTCTGAGTTGGAGGACTGGTTGCGTTTTATTGCATCCAGCACTCGGGTCACAAGACATAATCTTCCATAAGTTCTTGTTGTACTTTCACACAAGGATAAAATGACATCCAACTCTCTAACTTGGACTCACTCCATTGTGGAAGAACTCAAAAAAGATTTTGCAAATCTTGTGAATCTTTGCCCTAGTCAAAAGTGTTTTCATGTCGATGTTGGGAAGAAGAAACAAGTGATTCCTCTCAAAAATCACATTTTCGAGATCTTCGACGATTTGTTGAGTAAAAAATCCCCACAGGTTCCTCATTTGTGTTTTTAACTTTCTTCCCTTTTGGATACAAACACCAAGGAAAACAGAAGTTGCCCTCTTTGGTTATCCAATGAGTTTCATGAATTTTGTGCTCCCATTTTGAAAGAAATCATTCCATCATTTTCTCCATGACAATATCATTTTGAAGAGATACATTAGCTGTATCTGAAGCAATCCCCAATCTCTGAACTTGAAATTTCTATCTGTTGGATCTTCTAGGAGCAATTCCTTGCTCCTCTAAAGAATCATCAACTCTTGGAATCTGAGCATTACCATGCTTCCCCGTCCTTCTGATGTAAAACTTCATTGGAAAAGGCTCAAGTTGAGCGTCAGGTAATCCATCTACCTCTTTTCCCAAGTCTATTTCACGTACCATTTCCTCTCCACCTTCAGAATCAGGTATCTCATGAGTACCATTGTTTGCTTGTGATGATGCTCCATCTCTATTATCACCAGCACCTATTAGTGCTAAAATCACAAGTATAGAAACAGATGAAATATCTACTGTTGGTGTGATACTTCTCTCATCTCTGTTTCTCCAAGTACTCTCCTCATCAAACAACACATCCCTAGAGCGCATTGTATGATTAGTTCTTGGGTTGTAAAGCATGTATCCCTTCAATCCTTCTTCATATCCAATGAAGATAAGCTTCTTAGATTTCAATCTAAGTTTGCTCCTCTGCTCCTTTGGGATATGTGCATAGGTTAGACAACCAAACACCCTTAACATGGTAAGATCAAATTTCTTACCACTCCATGCTTCTTTTGGTGTCATGTTGTTCAATGCTGTTGTGGGACTTAGATTTCTCACATAGTTAGCAGCCTTGATAGCTGTATCCCAAAACTGCATCTCAAGTTGAGCATGTTGTAACATGCTCAATGCCTTCTGTTGCAGAGTCTTATTCAACCTTTTAGCAACTCCATTATGTAAGGGACTATCTCTAGCCGTCACATCTGACACTATCCCCTTGCTTTCTAGAAAAGCAACAAACTCCATGTTGTTATGCAACATTCAAAAGAATCATTCACATGGATGATTCTTTTGATGTTGCATGATAGTATACCATGATAACTGCATTCCACTGATGTCATACTAAGCGGCTCAAAACCCGAAACCCAAATACAATACAAGAGGATGTCAAACATTCACAAAAAGTGGACCACCTTCTCCACCATTCATGTTGTTGAAGTGTGTTCCACTAGGCAGTCATTTATTGCAGAAAATGTTCATATTGAAGAACTTGATAACGCTAATCATGGAATTTCAGCTGCACTCGTTGACCAATTACAACCTATATGAATCAATAGTTTTCAAATTTTATGCTTGTATGAAGGAAAATGTCATACAAAGATTATACTTCTCTGTTGTGTGCCTTTGATCTACGATGATGAGAAACTTGAACACATCCACTTCAAACATTTTTGAGTACTCTCAATGATGATGAGTTTCCACATAATACCCTAAACTTGTTAGCATTACTACAGCAACGCACACTTACTAGACTGATACCATGTTATCATCTCTACATACTTTCTTAAAGAGATTGACAACATGTTTGGCTTGTAAAACAAGGCCATCAAATTACAAGTATCTTAACAAATTTGTCGCCGAATCTCACTACTGCCACCATGATAAATAAAACATGTTTGCAATGCGGAAAGAAGGATGGTTAATGGATGCCAATAAGGTACTAATGAAATTATAACATTCCATCAACTTTCTCGCACTAGTGAGTCAATATGCAATATTATCCCCAGCGCCTGACAATACTCTATTTGGTTATAAAGTAAACAACCTCTCATTTATGTTACTCTACGTTTGCATATGTTGGATAGGGGAACTCAGGAGGTCAAACTTGGTGTTCTCAAACGAAACAAATCAATTTGTGAGACACCAGGTCAATGATGAATATACTCGTGGTAATACCTCGATCTCTACTGTTTTCTGAAATTTCAGAAAAACTTTCTGTTGTGAATTTATCTCATAGTCAAACCATATTAGTAACTCGGTAGAAGTAAAGTGTAAATTTGGACTAACAATAAATAGAAATTTACTTTAGGGTTTTCTTTTAGGGTTACCTTGTGGCTAAGGAGTCTCCAGCCACCATGGTTTAGGGTTCCAGATTTGTGTGACCAGGCTCAAAGCTGTATATATTGCTGATCAGTTAGTAAAGCAATCATGTCAGAGTATTCATCTTGCCAGTGATCATTCCTTCAGGTACTGATCACACCTGGGAGCTTTTGGATTACTGATATGTGGGGGTGGTGATAGCAATCTAGCTGAATTCGAGTTGGAGCTTGGTTCAAGGTGGGGAGTGCTACATTGAGAGTTCTGACCTCAAGAGCATTGTCTAAATCTACCTGAGGGTTAGATTGAGTGTACGCAAGCTATGACAACTGCAAGGGAGTCCACAGGGCATGATGTGGTTAGAAACATCATCTAGAAGTGATCTATATGGATCACATTCACACGCTGATTATCAAAAAGTTATAGGCCCACATTGGGGTAGAGAGATTGACAGAGTTGAGAAGCTGAACACACTCAACTACAGAAGATGGTCCCGGAACATGGAGCAGATTTTGAAATTGTATGGGTACTTGAAATATTGCAATTCTCCCTCTCAACATTGAGGAGAGCTTTGATGATGAGGTGTTTGAATCATCTTGTCACTTTGAGGCTCTTGAAGGATACTTTCAACAATGCCAACTTTGAGATGGTGGAAGATATTCCATATGCATGGGATATTTGGTCCAAGCTCAAATCTGTGAGCAAGATCGGATTATTCGCCGATCCAAGGTTGAGGTGGGCAAAGATGTCTACCTTGAAGCTTGATGATCATGATCATGATGTGATAGGGCACATGGCCAAGCTTCATTCATGCTTTACTAGAATAGGTCAGTCAGGTCTGATTATTCCTCCACATTTCAGGGTTCCACATCTATTTGCTAGCCTATCTCCAAAATTTCAGCCTATTATTGTCACTTGATTCTCTTCCTGATGAACAAGTGTCATGGGACAATGCATACAACAAGATAGTCACATTTGCTACTAGGTTTGATAGAGCTAGTAAGGAAGTTGCTTTTCTTGTTGACAAAAGGAAGAAGTGGGGACATAAAAGTGGTACACAAGGGAAGAGCTAAGAGAAGCACAAGAGAGTGGTGAAGAAGGAGAAAGCCAACTTGGTTGAGGAACTATTTCCAGATGATGAAGAGAGTGATTTTAGCAACATAAGAGTTGAGAGGAAGTCTGAGAAAGTGAGATATCCTGCTTGGACTCTGCTTGTAATTCTCATATGAGTTATGAGAGCATGAAGAATGTTTTGAGATATGTAGAAAGTGGAAATGGTGATGAATCTCCAATTCTTGGAGTAGGAATTGTCCCTATTGCTTTTGTTGGGAGAAAACAAGGACAAAGAGCATACTCTGATACTGGAGAAAGTTAGATATGTACATGATTTTGTCATAAACGTGATGTAAGTGAGCAAGCTCACAACTGCTGGTTTTGATGTACATTTTTGGGGTGGAAGGGAGTCTTGCATCATAGAGAAGGATGGACAAGTTGTTTGTAATGGAGTTGTTGATGGTAACCTGTTCGGATTGCTAGAGGTAAAGCACAAGAAATTTGAGAAATTTTTTATCTCTCAAATGAAAAGTCATTGGAGTTGTGGCACAGAAGGTTGGGACATCTTTCTGAGTCTAACATGAGACTCTTACAACAAATGGTGGTAGGACTCACAATACCAAAAGGATCACTTGCATTCTGTGGTGCTTGTGCTCAAGGGAAGTCACACAAGGCATCTTTCCCCAAGAAGTCATTGCACATATTTGAGGAGCTACTTGATCTCATATGTATGTGGTAAGATACCTCGCAAGTCCTTACTAGGTGCACAATATTATGTCACTTTAATAGATGACAAGAGTAGGAATAGTTTTTTGTACTTATTGAAAAGCAAAGACAATGTGTTTGAAAAATTCAAAGTCTTTGTTACAATGGTAGAACAGGTAACCCACCACGTGTATAGTATAGGATTTTGATCATGGTGAGACTTGCAGGAAGAGATATTGAACCCTTTGCCCTCAAAAAGTAATATTGATATTATAACCAAGCACTGATGTTCCTTAGAAACATAACTGCGTAATTAACACAATTACGTAGATTCAAAGGAAGAACTCAAGCGGCACCAAGTACAATTCTATGGAAAAATGTGCAAAGATTTATTGCATCAGTGCCAAACACATGCATATTATCTGCATCATGCTATTTAAACCTCTTCCAAATTCTAAGAACATGTCAAAATTCGAGTACGAAGACCTCTAGTCCTGCACTGCTCGCACACCCATGCATAACTACCTCTTTTTAAATGCACATACTTCACTTTGTACAACTTGAAACCAGGGGACAGGGTATAACCAGGGGACAAAGTATAATAACAAAAGCCTTGGAACCAAACCGGTAACATGGGCTAGGCCCCATGTTACCATTCTTCATTGTCATGCTTTCCTCTCGTTTTGTTAATGCCACACAATCATCTCTACTAACACTATCTATTGCAACACTAGCCACTAACACTGGAAGTCCAGTTTCCAAGTTTCCCAACTCCGGAAGAGCTTGCCCTAACCCAAGGGTCACGTGCAGTCCAGCCTTCACAACATAATACACGAATTTGCATGAAATTTCAGAAATGTTCCAAAGCCACACTCTATTCTCCTGATCCAAGCGTAACTCCAAACCTTCTTGATCTTTGACGATGTGAATCCCAGTTATAGACTCACACATCAAGTGTAAGCGAACGGCGCTTCCGAAGCGCAAATCTGCAGTGATCCTAGACAATGAGCCAACATCGTCGACTGAGATGTAAGGTCGTTTGGGCGTTCTGGCCTGCTGTAATGATTCTAAATACCCAATACACTTGTCAAGACTTGACATGAAGGCGCTCAACGTTGACTGCAGCTCATGCTGTAGAGAGAGTACCCTGGAATCGGGGGCCACGAGTGCTCGTAGTTGAGCAACATTTCCTCCTTCACCAAGTGGGACCTATCCAACGCAATCTCCTCAAGTTGCTCCTTTAGGCTACTTAGGAAGTTTGATTTGAGCTTCTCGATTAGAATGACTCCTCTGAGATGACTCGGAATCAGCATCTGCACGCACTGTGTTTGAATCAAACCGAGCACTAACGCCACCTCGGGACAACCTTTGGGTGATGCGCAAAACGATGTCAACTCCTCGACGATATGCTTCATCACATATTTCACAGCCACCTCCCTTGACTTATGCTTCGAGCATAACATCAGAACATCCACATGATTGCGGGATTTTTCACTCTGAATGTGCTCGAGATAAATCTCGTGCCCATCAAGGAAAACTCGCAGGTTATTTCGAGAGCAGGTCACAGTCTCCTGGCAAAGATGCATCTCGGATATCAACTTGTGTCTCATGAAGATCTACATAGATAAAAATTTTGTAAAAAAGTGAGTCACACATTCTAATACTTTCAAATAATTAAAAAAGACCATTCTATATATTTTATACAAATTACAATCAAAACTTGACATATTCTGAATTTTAATTTTTATATGAACTTATGATTCAATCAACTCAAAATCAACCTCACCTGGAAGCGTGGAAAAAAAGCAGCAGTCATTGACATTCTTCTTTCATCTTTGCATTGAATCCGAATGCCAACAAACTGTGAATTCTCATGGTTAGAGTTCCATGACATGGACTCAATGTTTGCTCCATCTTGATGCTCCTGTTCTTCCTTGCTTGCATGCTCATGGATGAAGGAAGGAATGAAATATCGAGAAGTATCTTCCCCACTTCCAAGCTTGAAACATAAATCTAAATTGATCAGAATGTTTTCAAGAACCTCTCTTCCCATATTTTGAAAACGTGATTTCTTTCCCAGAAAACCTTATAGTAATCCTACAAAGACACTCTCACTCACAAATCCGTCCTTGCTTGAGTATAAGTCAAGTGATCGTTTTATCATAAGACTTGGGCTTTTGTGCTTGAAAGTCTTGACCCAAAGCTATCAGGTCACCGAAAAAAACATTGGTGAGCCTGTTGGGATCAACAATGATGTAATCAATGTTGGGGATATAAATGATGGATCCAACATCATTTAAATAGGATATGATTGAGTTTAATATACTTGAATGATCAACTGAATGAAGCCAAAATGATGGAATGATTTCTTTCAAGATGGGAGCACAAAATTCATGAAACTTTGTGGATTACCAAAGAGGGCAACTTCTGTTTTCCTTGGTATTTGTAACCAAGAGGGAAGAAAGTTGAAAACACAAATGAGCAACCCGTGGGGATTTTTCACTCAACAAATTCTCAAAGATCTTGAAAATGTGATTTTTGAGAGGAATCACTTGTTTCTTCTTCCTAGCATCGACATGAAAACACTCTTGACTAGGGCAGAGATCCACAAGATTTGAAAAATCTTTTTTGACTTCTTCCACGATGGAGTGAGCCCAAGTCAGAGACCTGGATATCATCTTATACTTATGTGAAAGTACAACAAGAACTTGTGGAAGATTATGTCCCGTGACCGGAGTGTTGGATACGATAAAACGCAACCAGTCCTCCAACTCTGACGTAAAACAGGAATCCGGTTTGATGACAGATGTTTCTTCATGGAAAGGGCTATACACAAAAAAAAACACAAAAATTGTTTGATTGAGGGAACAATACATTTTGAAGGGTGCGAAAAATCCATTGTCCTGCAAGGTTCCAAAATGCAACCAGCATTTTATCATCATTCCGGAGGAACTCCAAAATTCATCCAATTTATTTCTGAGCCAGCTTTTGCTTTGAATGATCTTGTCACGACTTATATAGCGGCATCTCTAGATAGATAGGTGCGCGTATGTAGAGCAGATACAGCAGTTAGAGCCGGTTGTGCAGTTAGCGTCGTTCGCATTGGAAATGCCGTTAGGACCGACAGGGCCATTAGTGATCTTAGGGCTCAAGGGGTAGAGTTCGAATTAGGGCTCTTTGGAGAACAGTTTTCGAAGTTAAGCCTTTAAGAGTGTGGCTATACGCTGAAGGTGTTTTGGCGATTTTGGATCGATGGTAGCTTTGATCTGTTGGCTATTGAGTGTGCATGGCGTTGATGGAGTGCAGCCTCGGGATGATCTCTACCCTAAATTGTGGTACATTTGTGTTGGTGTATGAAGATCTATGTATTGTGATGTTTGATGTGACACCGATGTATGTTGTGATGCGATATGTATATGCAATCAGTGTCTTGACTACCAATGAAATAAAAAAATCACAACAAATGAAATTTATTATCAAAAAATATTTCATATGATATCATGATTAATTTTTAATTTATAAATATTGAGAAAATAAAAATAATTATAAAAAATGAGAATTTTTATTAAAAAATACTTATGAAAGAAATAAATACAATTTATTTATGATGATAATATTTTTTATGACATTATTTTAATATTTTTTTTCTAAATTGAAAAAAAATAAAACCTTATATTTGTAGTTACACCCATATAAAATATAAAAAACAAAAATAACATTTGAAATAGCAACTGACCTGCTTTGGGAGATCCACAATAGGCGTCCGGCTTTTGCATCCCCAAACTTCAACTTCGCTTGGCATCTTTGAAAACCGACACGTAGCGGCCCGCTTCTTGTTCTGCCTCAGGGCCTCCTGAATCAGCGCCGCCTTTCCGTCCTTCTCCCACGAGGTGCCCCGTACTGTGATGGACTGGAGAGTCAAGTTTACCTGCAGTAGCCCCATCAGGTCCTTGAACGCCTCTTCATCCAGCCCTTTGCAGCCCAATAAACCCAAGTGACCGAGGCTAGTGTTCCCGCGCATGCACCCAAACAGCTGCTTCCATACTCTGGCAAAAGGTTTCCATTAAAAAACGAGAGAAAATCGCTGGTAGACAATAGTCAAGTCCAGAAACCCTTCGCGTCGTGTAGCGCAAATGATTTCAAAGATGAGCCCAGTGCACAATCAGTCACATGATGGGCACGCAAAGCAAAGGAGATTCTATCTCCCTTAGAATTACACAACCTACAGCGTAACTTGTACCAAAATAATACTGATTTCGTCACACTCTTCACCATAAAAGTAAACCCTCTCTATTTGGTTTGATGTCACAAAGAGCTAGACGTTTTTTTAAAGTCCGAAGGCAGGAGGGGGTCTCCAAATCAATTGCATGTGTCATACTAGACTTCATTCAAAGCACACCAAAGTGGTCTAGGATTGCCCTTTATTGGCCAAAGCATAAGCGTAGCAATAGCTTTAAGCTATTGTCAATAATATTATCTTCCAGTTTTGTATTAGAATGATATGAATGGTAGAAATCTAAAAAAAGGTATTGAATGTTATTTTGACAATAATATTGAATGTTCACTTGTAATCAATCACATGTTTATGAGGAGTAACACTTAATTACAAACTTATTAAACTCTATATAAGATCCTTATGATCTAATACATCCACTTGCATCTAATAGCAATTCATTTGCATATATATTGTTGATCTAATGATGCAATTTACACTTATTCATTACAAATTACTCAACATTTGATGCTCATTCTCCTCCAAATTCATGTATGCATGATTTACCATCAAAAATCCATCATGCATAAATTTATTCACAAGATTTCTAACATTATTCTAACCCATCTTTTAATGATTTCTAAAGTATTCAAAATTACAGGTTGTGGTGAATGATTTAAGAAGTGGTTCACCACAATCACTTTAGCCTTGTTAACTTTTATAATATTTACTTCACCATATGTAATAGATGTTACTTGAATGTACAATAAAATTGACGTCGTGAAGAGTTCACACCATGTCATCATGAAGCTAAAGTATAGTATCTAGATGAAGTATTATTCTATACAATAAAATTTTGAGCATATTTGTTTATAGGGTAGATCAAAGAGATATCTAGTAAACCTTTATTTTATTTCATCAAACACAACATATCTATCAATCAATAGCTATAGAGTAACTTGATTTCAACATTTATATGCCTTTGAATCATTAACATATCTTACAAAGGTATGCCATAGTTTCTTTCTCATTCATATTTGGAATATACATTTAACAAAAAAAATCAAAAATTTTGAAATACAAAAAATCAAATATTATTCATATAAATGTTTCAATTTCAAATGTGTTCAACATTAATGTTGTTAAAATCTTGATCATTAGTCATACATTAGCCATACAAAACATATAATAAAATTTTACCGATATGATATAGTCATGACATTGTCATAGAATATTGATCTTGCATACTATGCAATATGTTAATTATTTTGTGTTACTCCATCTTCAGGTTATTAGTTATAATAATTTATTTTGCTATATCATATTTGGTCAAGAATTGATCAGATTAAATAAATATGTATTTTTTTCATTCATGATGAATTAACATGCTTACTTTTTCATAAACATTTCAAAATCCTTAAAACTAATAGGATTGTTAATGTATGTTTCAAAAAATACATGAATATCATCATAAATAAGTAATCAATGAGATATAAAAATAGCTATAATCACTCAAACTAGTCATAGATGTTGTAAATAAAGATTATAAATTTTAGCACATAAGATTTAAGATTTTTTTTTTGATCTCATGTCCTCAAGCACAACAATCTATCTTGTTTTTTTTTCAAGCTCACAAGCAGATTATACAAGAGGTTAATCTAATCAATGAATCTAGCATGTCATTAGATCTAAGACAATTAATGACTTGAACTTGAAATAATTTATGTATCTTATTTTCTTCTAATACATATAAATATCTAAATTCTATAAATAATCATGAATATAGATTATTTTTATTTAAAATATCCAATAATATTCAATTTGACCATGTGTTCATGTTTTATAAAGAACTACTACAATCATGTTATCATACATATATATATTTTGTCTGACATAATCTTCAATTGTTTGTTGGACTAAATTTGATAGTCTTGTTCTATAATTTTTCAATTCAGAAAACCTGACTATGATACTATGAACAAATATCACACCATTTATTGACTTGATATCACGGTATCTAATATTGATCAATACAATAGCTTCCTCTAGCTATGGAGATTTGATTATTGTTGGATCTAATTCTTGAAACAACCTACATATTCATCTCTAATTGAGTATCATTTGCTTCTATTTATGTCTATTACATAAACATAAGTGTGTAAGTACATAGACCTGTTCTTGCATATTGCTATAATAACATGAGTGCATATTCTTTGCTCTTTAGCCATTAACAAATTTTTTGATATTTAAGAATTAAAATCATAAAAGTATTAAAGTAATTCATTGATTTTTAAGTTTTAAAATAATTCATTGATTTCAAAATTCATTCAATATGATTATAATAAAAAAATATTTTTCACCTTTTCTTTTCATGCTATTGCACAATTAAGTAAAAAAAGTCAAAAGTATAAATACGGATTTGCATTTCCAAACTTGAAATTTTTGTTATACCATTCAATACTACAAGACTCTAGCAATTACATAAACATACATGTTTGATACTTATCTAGTTTGGTTCAACTCAAGTTGAGTCTATTCTACCATAACAATGCTACTTAGTGATACTTTATTTAGTTTGATTAGTTTTCAAGAAGATTTTTTTGGTTAGCATTATTAGTTTGCATCATGATCTTGTTTAGAGGCTATCTTTCACTCATGAACAATATTTCAACTCTCACATAAGCATACATATTTGACATTCATCTAATATTACTCACTTTGAATTGAGTCTAATCCACTAGCAAAATATTCCTTGATAGTAATTTATTTAGTTTGATCAATTTACAGGAAGGTTTTCTTCAAAAGCTATCTTTCTCTTGTTACTCACCTATCCACCTCATCATAATTACTCAAGCTATATCAACTAGTTTTCTCAAAGAATCACTTAATAATAAAATCATCTAGCCCTCTCATTTTTTCTCAATTTTTGAAATTGAGCTTTTAGTATGGAAATAAAAATTAGTTTTTATAACTCTTAAATAAAATATATATATATATATATATATATATATGAGCTTGCAACATGATTGTTAGATCTAGGTTAAAGTCAACATGATAATACATGTCAATTTTTATTTGTTCAATCATTTTCATCTCTTTAGCTTATAAATTAGCTCCAATCATCAAAACTCAACAATTTGAATCAAGATACTTTAATCATTTGAATTCAAGTTACTCCAATTATTGAATTCAAGCTCAAAGTCCAATCATTAAAATCAAAGTGACTTGTATTTTGTAATTGTATGTCAAGTATGACAGACTTGTACTTTTGTTGACTAACCAAGTGCACTTTGCTAGCAAATTATTTTAACATTGTTCATACCTTGTATTTGGTATTTGATCATAATAATTAAGTCAAAATTAACACAACATATCACCACATATATCTTGAACATATAATAAATCACGTAATTTGTAATTATCTAATTGAAAATTACATGAACATCAAGACTCACATCAACACATGATAACTCATGGTGTGATATTTGTTTGAAATTTTTTAGTTATTGATGGATAAGCATATACAAGGATGTGAGATTTTGTGAAGACATGTCAAATCTATTATTCAATATTATATTATGATGATTTTTATCATATATATCCACTTAGTAATCATAACAAATGGGTTATGGATTTGATGATCATGCCAAAGTGATAGGTGTTTGCAAGGAAATATCTATCCAATCGAATGGAAGACAAATCTTTACAAATAAACAAAAATGGAAGAAGTTTGCATTCTTGATTTGAAGATTGTTGAAGAGTTATAGATGTGATTTTAATATGATTTTTTTAATTAAAGTTTTAATAAGTATTTTTAAGAATAAATGATGCTCCAAAGGTGAAGAAATGAATTAATGATGAAGAGACAAATAGCACTTCAACTTGGATGAAGAAAGAAGACAGCTGATACTATAAAAGTGAGGAAGACCATTGAGGATGCATAGAGATGAAGGGAATTAGACATAGCAGGAATTGCCAATTAAAGAGTCTAGATTCAATCAAATGAATCTAGAAAAAGGATTGAGATTTTCAAGATCGACACTAGACAATTGAAGAAGTAATTGGAGAAGCCAATTCATTAATAATATTTCTGGACTCATGCAAAATCAAATTGAACATATGATGAAGAAGAATATGAAGAAATATAAGATTAAAGAATCAATCAAGCTTTTTCTTAGAAAGAAGTTCATGTCGGGATATTTAGATCTTTGATGCCAGCTCTGAAATGGATTGTAGAGGGAATTAATGATCAAAAGACCTTGGAAAAATATTTTTACTATAGTTGTGGATTATGCAAGGAGGTCAAAAGCAGACGTATCACATAAAATTTGAAAAATAAAGGAGACCAAATTGTGGTATGCAAAAGTCAACACAAAGTCATTGGATTGAAAATATAAAATTAAAAAAGATATGATTGATTGAAAAGTCTTGGCATAATATACCAACTTCAACTTTGTCAATGAAAATTATTACAATATCTCGTATAGGAAAGGAAAGAAGGAGTTGAAGATTAACCTTATTTAATAGAACTTTATAAAGAATGTTCTCAAATGTTCTCTCCGCAACAAAAAACTTTTGTTGTGGAATAGATAACTGATTTGTAAGAGGCTTGATATTAATAAACTAGGGTATAATATTTGCATATCGTATACCATTCTCTTACCGTATCCTAGTTCATCAATGTATAAACATATTTTTCACATCCATCCAATTCAAATTAAGATCACATCCAATTCAAACTTCATAAATTCATAACAATTTTTTTCTAAAAATGATTATCATTTTATTACAGTGATCTATGGTGCATAATATGAGATGCATCCATAAGTTTTATATAGAGATTTGCTCATTTATGTTTCCAAACATAAGGAATTATTGACTATCTGCCTCATCTCCAAGAGTATCATTTTATCTTGTCACTACGATTGTGTTCTTCCCATAACAAAATGAAATGAAGAGCTACACTCTGCCGCTAAATCTACCACATATATCTCTTGCACCTAATCACTATAACTAACTCATACACTAATTACCTCCTCTAGGAAATTTGGTTATTCGTTTACTCACATGATTTATTTTCCAACCGTCACTCAAAAGCATTGATGCTCAATTGCAACTCCCGGATGTTTTCAACTATTTTTCTATGATGATTCTTGATACTTGTGTGCTGAAGCTCTATACATCTACTTCCTTTGCTCCTTGATTTCATTTGGATTCTCTATCAACCCCACACATGTTCAAACCGTTTGATGAAATTGTCACATCATGCAAAAATGTACTTTCTACATTTGCTTGCTAATATCTCCAATCGTGAAGTTGTTCCATCTACTCTCTATCAACTACCTCATCTTCTCCGTTGGTTACGTATTCTTCACCTTCACAAACTTAACCTTAGCTGTCTTAAATGTCAAATCTCCAAATACAAGATATTCATCTCGATTAATTTTTTCTCCACAATGATCAAATTTTTTATCCTCCTCTCAACACTTTAAGCCAATTATGTGATTGTCTATGTTTGATCTCTCCTTCTTTTTGCCATTGGATGCATCACTCTGATCACTTTAATAGACCTCTCCTCTTGTGGATCTCATCCAAGAATGTTCTTAGGAGCTTGCTCCCTCAATACTAGAATCATCACATTCTCCAACTCATATGCAAGTTGTTACGTTGAAGAGATTGGTTCTTCCTCAATCATCTTTTTAGACATCATCTTTGGTCTAGAACCCCTCATAGTGGATAGACTTCCTAGTTGCTTCCTCATCTTTAGCCTCCATCTCTTTGATTAAGGCTATTTCACAATCTCCATACTTGAACTCTTCCCAAATGATCCACCAAATGACATCCGCCAAAGACTTAAACTTGAATCCCTCCTACAACACGATCTAGCTCATCATAGGGCACTTCAGGGAACTCCTCCTCTAACATCATCATAATTGGTGAAGTTTACGCTTCACAATCTATCTCTAACATACTTCAAATCAAATCGATCCACTACAAGCATCATTGAAGTCATTCAAATATAAGAGTCCCAACTCAAGCTAATACTCTCTTCAATCATGAGACTTCAACCATACCATGTTAGAGAACATATGCAATATGAACGATAACAAATACACCATAACTCTTTCTTTTGTTACCATCTTTCATTCATGAAATACACATTTAGGGCAAAAATGGATCCCCAATTGACTTTAATCAATATGACCACAAAGCTTTCAACTATGCATGTTCACATAAATAATTGTTAGATCAAACCCCTTTATATTATCAAAGTTGAACCATGTGTACAAGGTTGAGACTTCCAAGTACATATGATCTTTCCAACGCCTTCACCCATAACTCAATAGTCTATAACTTAAACATCTCTCACATTCCTTCCCAATGGATTGTTTGATCACTTTGGATCACCTCACATAGCGCCAAACAAATATAATCCCATCTCCACATCAATAATCCTCCTTCCATGTTCTTTAATCTAGTTGTTTTCTTAGACATCCAATTTGATGACAACACTTACGGTCTAAACGATCTTGATTGTGTCTTCTTTGCCATTATACGTTTGATCATCTTATGAGATCTCAACCTCTTCTAAACCTTCTACGATTTCTTCTTCATCGTATCTGATATTTTTTCACTATCCAAATGTGTCTTACCATGATTGATCCAATTTTCTCTCAAGCTACTCAAAGTCATACTATCAAAATGTGTCCTACCATGATCAATCCAATTTCCTCTCAAGCTATCCAAAATTATTGAGTATTCATTGTAACAACAAAGGTACATGGTTTAAGACAGTTATGGGTATATTAGGTTGGTTCCCAAGGGAATGAGGTACCCAAATAGACCAACCTAAAAGGAAAGGGTGAGTTTAATCTTTTTTACAAGGCTCTAGATCACACAATCCAAAGAGCACTACAAATAGGAGGCTTTCAAGTCCTATTCTAGAGAATCCCAAGTCCATCAATGAGAATAATCTTTCCACCATAATGGTAGACACGTGAATTATTCAATACGATTTTATTGATGATGGGGATCTCTCCCTTACAAACTGAAGTCGAGGTGAGAAGCTTGATGAAGTACTCATGATGGCCTGACTGACGACTACAGCTCATGGGTGAATATCCGGGTAACTTCATAGCTATTCATCTCCAATCTAGCCTGGTTGCATGGGTCACACATCAACTTCACGAGCTATTTTTCTACCATGACTACAATTACGATTGAAAGGAGATCCCCACCTTTTTATTCCTAAGCCTATTTATGCATAATTCTAGTGCCTACTCCTAAATGCTGCATATACTGATCTACACCTCCTAATCTTCCTAGAGCTACCTACTCCGTTTGATTGCGTCTCTAATTCTTAAGTGAACGCGTCAATTTTTACTTGCATCTCCTGAATGTCAGGTACGATCTCCTCTCAGTGCAGACACATCGCTTCCCAAAACTCTTGTCCCAGAGCTCGATATACCTCTTTGTGTTTCTCCTTAGAGTCTCTAGGATTCTCCATTAATCTGAGATATTTTTCTCAAAGTATGACAATGCTCTATTTGGTTTCAAAGAAGAGAGTTTCTTATTCATGTAATTAGTATGGATTTGGCCCGTTGCATAGGAAATATTACTGGTAAGAGGTAAAACTTCGCATTGTCATACGAAACAAATCAGTTTGTGAGACACCAAGTCAATGATGAATTTATTGGAGGTAATAACTCCATCTCTATTGTTTTCTGAAATTTCAAAAACTCGTTCAATAACCCTACAATTTTTCCCTCGAAAGATGAGGCATTGTTGCCTCCGATCGCTTTTCCTTCCTACTTCACGCCCGAACATAGCACTCCAGTTTTAAGCTCAGCCACCATATTATATAATAGCTTATTAACACGAAGCTTTTCCTTCCTACTTCTTCGCCGTTCAGAGCCCTACAATCGATACTGATTGTTGTGCTTGCTACCGAATTTCAAAAGATGACAAACACTCGTAACATATTCACCGCTACTATCTTTCCCTTTCTACTCAGTGTAGTGGCAGGAATTTGTACAACCTGTCTGACTTGAAAACCTCCATTTCAATTTCGAACCCAATTAGTTTACAGAAACAACTGAACTTGATCTTATTTTTCTAACTTTGTAGCAAAATTAGATCAGGTTGCCAACAAAATACCCTAGCTACTGACATAAGTATACAATATATGGCGAAGATTCGGACTTCGTTCCCTTCAGCCATTCGACGATGTTCTTCTGCTGGGTATTTTCTTGAGTTCTTTCTTGATTGCGTGCATTCGAGCAGCAGACTGTTGAAGAGATTAAATTGGGTTCAAAAATTGAAATGAAAGTTTTCAAGAATTAAGTGAATGTAAAGCGAAGGTTTAGAATTACCGTGAGAAAGGTTGAACAAATTCCTGCCACTACACGGAAAGAGAGTAGCGGTGAATATAGTACAATTGTTTGTCATCTTTTGGAATTCGGTGGCATGCACAACCTTAACTAAAGCCTTAAGCGACTGCCCATAACTCCTCGCTCAAATGATTGCCCTGCGATCAGAGAGGGCAACCATTTTGAACCTTGGTTAGTTGAACTCCCAAACCTCATGAATATCTAATATGAGACAATAACTCCACCTACCGATGAAAAAACTAACATTTTCCATGAGCTAACAAATGCTAAAATACTTCATGTAAAGATTTTTCATGCTCCACCATTGTAACATTATATATCATAATATCGTTGGTGTAGGCTCCGACACAATCAAGTCTAATTAGGCTTCTATCCATCACTCTCTAAAACTCTATAGGTGCATTCTTTAACTCAAATGGTCAGAACTTCCAATAATACAATACATCTGTGCCATGCAAATCAATTGACCAAAAGGCCATCTTGTTCTTATCCTCATCTTGAATCCGCAACTGATGCTATCTCGCTTGTAAATTCGATGTACTAAAAACATTTGCATGCTCAACTACATCAAAGATCGGCTCAGGGGTAGGCATACCATATCAATCAGATTTTGTCAATCAATTGATATATCGATAGTTACCACATTTGTCTATATAATTGCTTTGTATATTATTCTTGATTGGCATCACCACAACTCAAACATCTTCTCCATATCATATCTTCACTAATCTAGTCTCAAGAAGGTCTTGTATCAAATCTCTCTCCTTATTACTGTATCATTGTTGCATGGACATTACTTTTTTCTGAGAACGTTAGAGCAAGTGGTTATAAAAAAATCCTCTTTACCTCATGTGAGTTCAAATGTCTCTTTTTCCTCCTCAACAATCCATAATCCAAAACGGAAGAAGATTATGGTATTCAATAATTGGATCAATAACTCTTGACAAAACTTCACAAATAATTGCTTTACAACCTTCTTGATCTCTTTGAAAATTTTATTACGATTCTCTTTTGCAAATCTCTCACAACATTTGTAAATTGTATCACAAAGCAATATGTAAATCTATGTGTAAAGAAATAATCACATCCCAATCTTTCATTCCAATTGCTTTCAAATTTATGGACAAAATCACTTATTATCCAAGATTCAACTCAACAAAGTTTTATTGATGAAAATTATTGATAGCAAAAATTATGATCACTATACTAACTTCATGACAATTAGTGCAATCTTGCAACTCTGACTATCATTCTGTACTCAAAATTCATCTCATTGAATTGAAATTTCAATCCAAACACAAGTGTGAGTTGTAAACTATAATTCTATTGAATTGGATTTGTTAAAACCCTCTTATGATTCTCAAAATTGACAACCTATTCAATTATACCCATTTTTGAACAAATCTCGTTACTGTTGTTGTGAAATTTTCAACCTTATTTCCAATTCTGCAAATGATCTCCTTAAAAATTTCCAAAACTTCTCAAAACCTTGAAGAATTTCACCAAGTGCCCTCATTGATCCAAACTCCACGACCAATAAGAATGAAAAATAACTTTTTTGACCTTTAGAGTGACAAAATGAGCTCCATATTAACTAAGAGATTTACAACTAATCTCAACACATAAATTAACTTTCATGTAAATGAAATGAGTCACCACTAATTAAGAGTCAAAATAACAACTCAAAATCAACTAAATATGAAGGAAACTGCAAACCGAACCGGGGAGTTTATAACTTGAGAATAATACTCCTCGTGAAAATTTGTAACAATCAACTTTCTATAGCTTACTTTTGCTAAATAATAGTGATAAATTAGATTTCACATGTTGAAAGCCACCACTACTTGCAAAATTAGATCAATAACGCTCAGCTAAATCAAAATATATATTGTTAGGTCCCAAATCGTACCGTAGGAAATAACATGAAGAATAATCGGGTCTACACAGTTTATCACTTATTGCATAAAATTTTCTCTAAAGTGATATTCTAACCATGTCAAAAAGTGATCACGATGAAGACACTGGATGTTGAACACAAATGGATTGAGCATTGATATATCTGGAGGATCACGTTATGTTCTATCCATGTCTCATGTCGATTTCACTTTGATCAAATAAGGTGTTTAGTCAACAAAGTGATATTTTAGATCTCTTCCTTCCCCTTTCCACCATGACCACGCTATATATTCGATAAAGTCCAAGATAATATCACTTGGAACCTTATCAACATCATCATCCTACAAATTCAATCCAACTGTGAGCTTTTAAGAGACTTACGATAAGCTATGGTACTTTTGATCTAAAATATTATCATCATAAATGTCTCTAAAGGTAACACATGTCATGTTTAAGAGACATTTATTTGGAGGAAATTTTTAAGTTAACCTTTAAGGTTTGCTTTTGTATTTTTTTAGTGAATTTCTTCACTCGGGCATCATTTTATGCAAGATGATGACATCGAAGTTTTATCAGCCTTTGTCATGTTGTCCCTTATTCTGTTTTTGCATGATAACAAACATTATATGTCTTGAGATAACCTAAAAACCTCACTATTTGAGTAACTGGAGGAAATGATAAGAGGTAGATTCTTGACAAAGATCTAGTTTCGCTCATGAAATAACTCCGACTGAACCGGAAATCATCTTCTAGATTTGGTTTTGATGTTCGTCGTTGCATACGTGATCCACATAAAACGTATATGATTGTTGGTATTCGAATCATGCAATATACGCCTTCGATTCTAGATCAGATTCCTTGTCTAATCAGTTCTACAATTCCATCAAGCCAAAACGTGCCCACTGGACTTTCATCTAAACGTGGTAGTGGACAATCCAGCATGGTAGCACCAGGAGGTAAAGCAGGGACCAGGGTTTCCAAGGCAGTACCCAGTAGGAGAACATCCTCATAGAATGGCTGAAGGAACGAAGTCCAGACAATATTGTTTACTCATAATTATTGCTGCAGTATTGTGTTGGCAACCTGATCTAATTTTGCTAGAAACCGAAATGAGTTGGATCAAGTTCAGTTATTTGTACATGCTCGTTCAGTTTGAAATTGAATGCAGGTTTCGAAGAATTAAGGAAATGTAAAGGCAAGGTTAAGAAGTACCGTCAGAAAGGTTGTACATTCTCGTGCTATTACATTGAGTATAAAGGGAAAGAAAGTAGTGGTGAATATGTTGCGATTGTTTGTCATCATTGTTGGAGTTCTGTAGCATGCACAACAATCAATTACGGTCGTAGGGCTCTAAACGTCGAAGGCGTAAGAAAGTGAACTTCTTCATTATCGTTAAGTGTTAATGAGCTATTATATAACCAGGCTGACCAAAAAACTGAAGTGCTATGTTCGGTAGGAAGGAAAAGCGGTCGGAGCCACAATGTCTAGGCGACGATCATGACATAGTAAATGTAGTATCATCTTACGAGGGAAACAAAGTTGGGTTATTGAAAGATTTCCTGAAATTTCAGAAAACAGTAGAGATCGAGGTGTTACCACGAGTATATTCATCATTGACCTGGTGTCTCACAAATTGATTTGTTTTGTTTGAGAATACGAAGTTTGACCTCCTGATTTCCCCTATCCAACAAATGCAAATGTAGAGTAGTGACATAAATGAGAGACTGTCTAATTTGTAACCAAATACAACATTGTCAGGCGCTGGGGATAATATTGTATATCGGCTCACTAGTGCGAGAAAGGTGATGGAACGTTATAATTTCATTAGCACCTTATTGGCATACATTAACCATCCTTCTTTCTGCATTGCAAACCTGTTTTATTTATTATGGTGGCAGTAGTGAGATTCCGCGAAAAATTGATTAAAATACATGTTATTCGAGGGCCTTGTTTTACAAGCCAAACATGTTGTCAATCTCTTTAAGAAAGTATGTAGAGATGATAACATGGTATCAGCCTAGTAAGTGTGCGTTGCTATAGTAATGCTGACAAGTTTAGGGTATTATGTGGAAACTCATCATCATTGAGAGTACTCAAAAATGTTTGAAGTTGATGTTTTCAAGTTTCTCATCATCCCTCGCATGATCTCATCAATGGATGATTCTTCTTTTCTGTAATTCACAGCCTGAGCTTAAACATTTGAGGTTAGAACCACTTGCCTAGTAATAGGTGTTGGAGCAATAGGAGTAGTAATCTAAAGAGGTCTTCTCACTACAATCTTCTCTCTCCTTCTCTCCCTCTTCGCCAATAGCCCAACTGCCTCCTCAACATCCTTCCAACTGCACGTTAATCCTTCTTCTTCATTTTTGCCTTCGAGAAGCAAATCTAGCTTCTCTTGCAACTCGAAGAAACAATCTTGTCTTGTGTGATTCCAAAGTGATCTTCTCCAATCCATACAATTATGAGAATTGTCTCTCAAACTCCCTTAGAAGCTCAGTTGCATGAGACTTCTTATTGGGCCTTTCGACCCACTCCATGAATGACTTCTTAGTGACTCTATCAGAGTTTTTCAAGAATTATTCATCCCTCAAGGCACGGGAATATGTTTTCCAACCCTCACCAAAGTGTTCATGTAAGAATTTCACATGGTCTCTAATCTCCGGCACCGTAGCAAGACGGAACATTTCTATCATCTCTCTTTCAGCAACACGGTTCAGCTCCATTTCTATGACGTAGTACCTCAAGTATTTTAAGACATCCCTCCCGTCAAACTGATCCATCTTCCCCACCATAGCTTGCAGCGCCCTTGTGGTTGAATTCTCCCTTTGATCCTGCAATTGTTGCTGTTGAAGAAAGAGTATGAATGCTTGAAACATCTCTGATGTTGCCAGATCAAGGTGCACCTTAGGTACCTCGCCGACTCTGCTCGAACCCTCCCCACTCATTATAATCTTCCTTGTGACCCCGAACAACCAGTCAGCCTATTGCTGCTATAAAGTCGTCTTGATTGTTGATCCCGCCAATCCCCCCAAGTATCCAACCTTTTGCGTCTATCTAAACTAATCTTAATCTAGATCCCCGTGGTCTGTGCCTAATGGATTGGGCGATCTAACCTGCCATCACCTCAAGTACTCTTGATAAAGTTGGCCATCACTTCCAACTTCTCACCAGAGAAATACGCAGCACGTACTAGAGTGGTAACCGGTGATCAAGTCCGGAGCACTCCTATAGAAGTAGGCGCCCATACAAGAAGCCAGTATGGAGGGGATCTAAACACAAAAAGCAAGCACTGACCCTCCATACTTGAATTGTACCAACTCACCCATGACTGACTCTTGCCAACACTTGGCATTTGACATATCATAAAACTCAACGTTCTGCGCTAACCTATCACTATAGAGTTCTTACAATCTCATTTCTAACTAATTTTATATCTCAAGTCCAAACAAAACTTGAACTTGCACCCTAATATCTCAAGGCCAACCTACAATAAAAGCTTGCAATCTACACCTTATTCTAAACTTGGAATAGTCAATCATAAACCTAAACTCATGAAACTATAAACTCGCAACAAGAAAACTCATGAAAGTTCCTCCATCTCAGAGATTTCACGTCGAGTTCACCACTTATGTCGCATGGATATTTCTTTGCTCTGAGAATGTCTAAGCACCTGGCTGTAGAAGAACCCTCTTGAACCTCGTGTGAGATGATAATCTCTTCTTCCTCTCCTTAGCATTCCACAACCTATTAAAACTTCAACGGAAGAAGATTATGATATCCAATGTTTGGACCAATAACTCTCGCCTAAACTCCACAGAAAATTACTCTACAATTTTTTTGTTCTCTTGAAAAAGTTTCGTATGTTTTTCTGTTTTAGATATCTCAGAACAATTATCGAGTTACACACTATATCCCAAGGCGATATGCAAACCCCTGTATACAAAAACCATCACCCATCACAATCCTTGATTTCAATTGCTCTCAAATTTCATGAGAAGGTCACTTATTAGCCAAACTTAATTGTGGAAAGTTTTACTAATGAAACCTTCTGATAACAAAAGATATGATTGTTGGACTAACTTTGTGACAGTCAATACAATCCTGCAACTTTGATTGTATACACAAACTTCAATCTATCACTCCGTACTCAAAATTCATCCAATTGAATCAAAATCTCAATCCAAACATAAGCTTGAGTCATAAAATATATCTCAGTTGAATCAGAGTTCACAAAACCCTTGTAGGATTCTAAGAAACACCCCAAATACACTCAAAGATCTAAATTTCTCTCTCTATCTTTGAATCACCATATCAGAGTGACAAAACCCTCAAATTTATCCATTCTTGAGCCCACATCATAGCTCTTCCCGTCAGCTCTCCAACCTTGTCTCCAAATCTTCAAATGTCCCCCTGGAAGGTCTCCAAAACTCCTCAAAACCTCAAGGAAGTTGCCCAAGTGTCATCACTGGCCCAAACTCCAAGACCAATGAGAATGAAGAGTGTTATTTTGACCTCTAGTGTGGCCAAATTTGCTCCATATTAACTTAGAGCTTTACAACTTTCCTAAACACACTACGTAGCCATCATATATACAATATGAGTTGCCACTAATAAAGAGTCAAAATGACAACTCGAAACCGGCTACGTATGAACGGAACTACAAACGGAACCGGGGAGTTTATAACTTGAGAATAATACTCCTCGCCAAAATTCCTAACAATCAACTCCATATGGCTTGTTTTCGGTAAACAATAGTGATGGATTGGAACCCATGTGTTGAAAGCCACCACTACTCGTAAGTTCATATCCATAGCGCCCAAACTAAATCAAAATGTATACTGTTAGGTCCCAAAGCGTGCAGTAGGAAACAACTTGAAGAATAATCAGGTCTGGAGAGTTTATCACTTGTTGCATAAAGTTATTTCCAAAGTGATATACTAACCACGCCCAAAAGTGATCATGATGAAGACACCGGATGTTGATCACAAATGGATTGGGCATCGGTACATCTGGAGGATCATGTTGTCCTCTATCCATGTCCTACGTCGGCTCCACTTTGATCAGATAAGCTCCCTAGTCAGCAAAGTGATGTGTCTAGATCTCTCCCATACCCTTTCCACCCTGACCGTGCTTTATATCTGATAAGGTCCAAGATAATATCTCTTGGAGCCCTTTCAACATCCTAGCCCTACAAAGTCGATCCAACGGTGGGCTCTTAACAGCCTTACAATGCGCCGTCAGTTATTCTAACCTAAAGTATCACCGTCATGACAACAGCTCTGAAGATGACACATGTCATCATCTTCTCATAATAGCCGCGTCACAACACAACACCGCTTTACAATTCGGTGCATTGTCTACACAAGATCCATGTATCCATCTACTTGCGGGTCCCATCCTGACATGTAGTCTAGTCCCATTTCATTAAGGTCCATTAGCAATGATATCACCACTGCTTTCAATTTATGAGACAACTGCAAAACATAGTCAAGAGGCTCAACAAGTTCCTTTGTTGCATTTACCTTAGGCTTGGATACTTTCTAAAGCCCAACGTCCTCAATCGTGTCAATTGTCCTCTTATCTGTGGCAAATTGTCTTGAGTACTGTCCACCACTTGTCTCTTCCTTTTCCTCGGAAACTCGACTTTTACTTCCTTCGAGTCAGAGTCCTTTGAATTGATATTGACTATCTCTCTATTTTCTTCCGGAAAAGCAGCATCCAAGCTTCTGGTGGATCCACTATTATCTTTGTCTTCTTTTAAATGAGACAGGCCCGACTCCACACTGTATTGTGACCTCTGGGTTGACTATCACTCAAGTTTACATGAGATGGCTGTTTAGAAGTTCATCATGAATCTAAAAGGATTTGTTCCCACCCTAGAACCATGACCCTAATGCACACTCTCACACAAACTCTCAAATTCTAAACTCCATGATGCAAATTCTTACAAAGAGTAAGATATCACTCAAAAGGAATGGATACTTTGATGATCAAAAGTCTTCATTGAATCAAGGCTTTAACCTTATATGACTTCTCAAAACCAAACTTCCCAAAACAAGATCTCTCCGAAACTAAGATCACAAAACTAACTTCTCCCAAAACTCACTTCTCTTAAAACTTACTTGAGAGGTGCTTCTCAACCTCTCTATTTATACTTCTTAAAATCTTACCCTAGTAATTATAAGTAACCATCATGTAACCTTCTCTTACCAAGTTTAATCGAGACAGAAATCACAAACCCCAATGAAAAGGGTACATGACAACATGCAATTGGTCCACTTGGATCTTTTAGAAGCCCAACTACCCTCCAATTGACTTTAGTGTACCAAGTCAATCTCGCCCCTAGATTTAAGGGTCTTCACCAAGTCCAACCAATAAAAACTAGTCTAAGTCAAGAAAAGTTAAGATACCCATGTGATGGGATATGTTCCTTGATTCCTACTTAACAAAAAAATAGTAGTTATCATCTACCACACCAAAAGTAACTCTATATTTTCCTCCAACTTAACCATAACTAACTAAACATAGTCATGACTAAGATAAACTTAGACACAATTTAGATATACTTACATTTTATCCTATATGTACAATTCTGGGTCTTACAGTACAGTAGCCTCTCCTTCGGTGTTAGCCACTCCATCTCCAAAAATAAGTGTATCAAGAAAGACGAAAGATAGACCACACATTTGTTGTCTTGCCAAAGTAGACTAGCCATTGCTTGCACGTTTCGGTCAAAGATCTCTTCCCAGTTCATCTTGATTGTTCCTCCCACAAAACTCTCCATTATCCTCACCTTGTGCATACTCACTTAGGTGGTTTGTTGCAAAGAGAATAACTGATTCAAGGTAAGGGTCACTTTCTTTCGGAAAACATCCATGATTAAATTGAGTTTATATCTGTTCGTACCCTTCCTCTCCCTAGAGTTGAACCACTTGGTCTCATCAAATATGAACGACGTATGCAGGGCCAATTTCTCCTTATTGACACCATCTTTCTCCTTCTCGTATTGACATCCTATTGCATTGATCCACATCTTCGCATCCCATTTCTCCGGTTGTGCTCAATATCCTATCAAATGTGCTACCTTCCCTCGTCGTACTTCCTTGCATAGTTCTGAATAGATGAAATTCCATTGCTATAATAAGAACGCAGCTCCCAAATTTTTCAATTGCAACAACTCCTCCAACGTCAAATCTGCCATTACGATGAGCGAGCGAATCCTCCCCATTGTCATTTTCCTGACTAGTGACACTGCAATACCCTTCCTCCATGACATGATGGTTTGCGCTTTCCTCGGAATTTCAACTTGACTTCCTCCTTGGCCACTCTCCCATCGTCGAGTTTCCATTTCTTGAAATCAAACAAGTTGAGACTTTTTGTCTTCTAGCTCCTTCTGCCACACGTGTGAACTGCTCAACTATCTTTGTATGCTTCCTAATTCACAATATTTGTAAGAAGACACTTTATATTCATCCCAATATAACATTTTATTTCAAGAAACACAAAAAATTCCCACAGTCCTTCCTAACCATGCCCCTACATTCATGCTTGTCTAGTATTCTTTTGTTTTTTGTCTTTAATTGACTAAATCTTCTTCACAATCAACAATATTTTCATTCTTTAAGTGGATTCTTTGTTCCCTCTTCTCTCACGTCTTCCTGAACTCAATCCCAATGGCCTCCTCTCCATACTCATGCAAGTCATCTTCCCTTCATCTCAACTTTCATATTCAGGTCTGTACACTAATTTGGTTATTTTTCTTTGGAATGATCTACTCTATAATAAGTACTAACTTAAACTTCCTAACAACTAACAAAATTCTAATCACTCCCACTATGTTCTTACAATTTGAGTCAAACATATCCATAGAAAATAACCTAGAAAAATTGATGACATAGACATGACAAATAGTGAAAAATACACTAAATTGGGACGAGATGTTTAAGTTGAACCATTTCTTTAAAAGAAGCATGGGAAATTTTACTTTGAGAAGTTAGTTGTGTCATATAGGTTGATTTTTTTATATTTGAAATGAATCTTGTATTTAAGCCACATCTTTGGAGTATTGCTTGTTGTAGCTTTCCATGAGTTGTCTTCATGTCAAACAAGGAATTTTCACTTTTTTATGATTGCATGACTTCGAGTTGGCTTATGATTTTTTATAGTGATGATAATATGTTTTGGTCAAAATCAAGCTTGTGAGTTCAAGAAGAGTGTTGATACTTAATTATAAAGATCAAATGTAACTTGAAGTTAAGCAATAACAAAGAGAAAGTTAAATTGTCTTAGGAAGGAGTTATGGTTTGAGTATGAAGGATTGTTAAAAAGTTGCTTGATTTTCATTAATGACAGGAGCGATACTTGATTAAAAATTAGTCTATGTATGTTGTTGTAGCTACAACAAGACTCGATCAACATGATGAATATGGATTCATGATGTCGGATGCAAAAGTAGTGTGGTTTTTTTGTATAATTATGTGGGTTAGAAAATAGAGATAAGGTATTAGATAACAATTGGTAGTATACTTTATTTCTTGAAGATGACATGTGACTTGAACCTATTGGAGCCATTTTTGTCAAATTGTTAAACAAGTTCTTTTGGAAGTTAATGACATATGACATTATGAAACATTGCAACCCCTATTATTAAGTATAATATCAATGATGTCATATCCACCAACTTTCACCCCAAGATCATTTGAGTTTTTTTCGAGAGTTCGATACTTGTGGATAAGGTTATGTGATGTGACATACCACATGTTTTCAAATTCATGATAGATATCACACATTTGCACACAAAATATACTTGGATCAAAATTTTTGAGGTTTGATCACTAGGTTGATTATTTTTGATGAAAATACCATGATGGAGTTTGTTAATAGTTTTTTGTCACGGGACATGCCAATATTTATTTAAGAAATGTCATATCTTTTCATAGATTAAGCATAATTCATTTTCTATGTTTGTTAGGCTTATTTGTAAAATTTATTTTTTCAAAGTGTTGTTTTCTCTAGGGTTTTTTATCGTTGCTAAAGCTATACTCTCCTCTCATGAGCATGTGATTTCTAGGAAGGTTGTGTGAAATTGCACTTTCATAGCAATAAGTTACGAGACAATAGGAATGACGAAGTAAAATATCAAAAGGGATGGGAAGACCCCATCAAATCGTACACAATATAGAAAGTTATGGATCTCATTAGCATCATGAGTTCTTTGCATTCATCAATGAAAAGACATGTAGTCTACAACACGTGCTTCAAATACATTGCCTTTACATGTGAATTAGTCCCATGTTGAAGCACCATATCTTTTGGTGACATGATTTTTGCACAAAATTTGCAACAATGCAAATCTGATTGACTATGTTGGTTGGTTAAAAAAAAAAATTGAGCAATCTCAAACTTCTGTTGATAATCTATTCAGTCATGCAAGGATGTCAACAATGCATTTCTCATTGATTGTGAAATAGTTGTTCATTCATCTTAGATCATAATGGCATAAACTAAGCCAGATGATTCATCAAACATGGTGAATTTTGGAGTGTACTTTTTTTTCCATCCAATGTTAGTAGAAAATTTGGAAAGATCATGAAATTATAAAAAATAATGGCAATGTTCTCCATTTACCATGCATAATTTATCCTAGATTCTAGTGTTTGGTTGATTTATTGTAAGAGAGATTGAAGAGGATAGTTTTTTGTTACTATGGGAGTTCTCGGTGTCAAATAAGCGTTTGCCTTCAATTAAATGCTAATAAAATATTTGTATTTGTATTCTCCTTTTATGAAATATAACTGCAATTTTTATTGTTATTTTTATAGTTGCTATAAATCTTCTTGTTGTCTAGGCGAAGAGGATGCTCCTTGCCAATACAATGCTTTTCATGTATGTTTTTGTTTTGAGCCAAAGCTATCATGATGTGCAGAAAAGTGCTAGTCATGAATAGGAGAGGGAGTTGCTTTTTACTGCTACATGGAACTCATTACATAGACCCAAGAGAGGGGATAAGACCTCTAGACTAGATATCATATGGTACACACATATGAGGTGTTATTCCATACATGAGTAGCATGTCTCGGTATACATTGAATGTTTTGTATATATTCAAGACTCCACTATGTAACTACTGAAATTAAAAAAATCTATGTATCGTGAAACTCAATAAAAAAAATTCTTTATTTTTTTGAATTTTTTGATGTTTAGGAATGTTTGGTTTGAAGATTGCATCGAGCACATGACCCTTGTGTACTCTTCTACCGTAGGATCATGACATAACTCATTTAACAATTTCATGAGAATGTTTATGTTTTGGATTTGTGTTATTGACTTACATTAACCTATATGAAAAATACTTCGAATGGTTGAAAAGACATGTGTTGTTTTATTTTGTTCCACTCAATCTTGTTGATTGATGTTAATCATGAAAACCAGCGATAAAATAGATTTTCTATCCATGTGTCTCACATATAAAGATGAACTATTTTTGCTACTCATCTCTTTTCACGTGTGTGTAAATCTATGCACAAATTTTTGAGTTAGTATGGGAGTTGTTAGCATCAAGTCAAGTTTTATTCTTGTGCTTTTCAAGACTAGGTTCACATATCCACGGTTATTTCAGGACTCGTGCATTCCATGACAAGGCCAGACGAGCTTTTTGTTTACTCATAAGTTGTTGCGTGATCCCATGGATGAGTTAGCACGGTTTTTATTTTCTGTCTTCCACGATGATGTCTACATTATACTAGAGGGTGTGATGGACATAGAGATGTTGCAGTTAGATTTCGGATATTCCGAGCAAAGGATTGAGCTACATTGCAGGAGGAGTCCATACATGTTGGGATTCAGGTTCAACAACATGATACATCAGCTTCTTTTCAATTGTGATGGTGTAGGATCTTATGTCATGTTGGGGAGTATAGCAGAGCCACACGAGCCCTACATCCTTTGTCTATAACTAGTCCTTTTTTATACCACTCATGGGCAAGGGAGTATCATCATATGCCTTGGAGTATCAGCTAGAGGAGCCATTATGTCTTGATAGATCACTTTTTGCCCATTCTCTATGCACAGCCCCATGCCTATCTTTAGGAGGCTTGCAGGGATGATTTATGAGCATATGAGAGATTGCTTTTAGGCATATGATCTCTTAAGTGGTTTCAATGAGTTTTTCCATGTGGCGGCATCAATTGCAAGAGGGTAGATTCCTTGTCAATTAGCCATGTGTTAGATGTTATTCAGTTTCTTGCTATGGAGAAGAACACGTGGGACATTAGATCAATTTCTACTAGGGAGGTCTTATTAAGCCTTGTTAATCGTACTATGAACTTTCAACATTGTTTTCACTTCTATTATCACCTTTGTTCACACCAGTTTGGAGTCGCCACACCAGAAGGTTGTGAGGTGGTATTGTTGGGCATTAGAGCACTCTTAGATATCCAACCGGATTGGGTTATCTTGCATATGAACATTGGGTACATTTTTAATAGAATCTCACATGCATCCATCATTAGAGAGCTTAGAGAGGATGATGGATCTTTGTCTAGTCTCATTCCTTTTGTAAAATCTTTCTACGGTTCAGCTTATTCTCTCTTCTATCAACATGGCTTTTCATATGAAGGAGTCACTGTTGTACAATCGGCCACTAGTACTTGATAGGGAGATCATTTTGGAGGACCTTTATTTGTCATGGCTTATTATAGAGCTCTTTTGCATATTGCTTTGGCCGTTGGTCTACATGGCACACATTATGGGTAATGTAGAATAGATTAGACATACCTTTTACTACTTGAATATCGAGCTTCATCTTGTAGGCTTGAGAATGAAGGTGTCAAAGTATAGATCATGATCTCTTTTGTACATTCCTCATGATCTTTAGCTTTCATATGGATGTATGACATCGAAAAACGGCTTACGCATTCTTGGAATGCAAGTAGATTTAAGGACTTTGTTTCACGCTACTTAGACACATCACTTGCTGAGGATATATTGCATGTAGATGACATTACTCTACTAGATTATCCACATGTGACGTTTGATATACTCTCTTTTAGCTCATTGATCCACCTACCTACTTTGCACAGTTCCCCCTTCATTTGCATTCCTATTACATCAAACGAGAAACGGTTTGTCCTTAGAGTTACAATAAGAGCTCTCGTCATTGATCTCTTTGCATACCTATTGGACTAGAGACCTATAGTCTACCTTGATGGATGGATAGTTTTAGCATGCTCTATACTCTCTCTCTTAGTGGATCCAGCCATTCCTTGTAATACTCTCTCTTACTCTAGCAAGGGTGCAGGCTCGTGATCTTGGCTTGACCATGCATCAGGGTTTTTTTGACTTGCACTAGCTACCTTTTCTACATTTATGAGGTTCTGCCATGGCTTGGTTCACTCATCTCATCTTCATAACTCATTTTTGAGTGTGGTGCTATCTTAGATGCAGCGGATATCCATATAACTTGTTGCTCATTCAGAGGGTAGAAGCTAGTTATCCATGATGTCATTAAGGATGTGGTGTTTGTTATGGCACGAGAGGATAGATATCTCACATGGAGGGAGCGTTGGTATACCTTGCACTTGACTCGGATTAGGCCAGACCTATACTTGGTTTGGGAAGACCAGGTTACTATTGCAGACGTTGTGGTTATAGATTCTACACATAACACATTTTTGGAGGGGTGATTATCCATATTCATGGATGGGTGACAAGTGGAGCGGAAATATCCAAGGTCTCCAAGTATAGAGTACGCAGAAAGATCACATCTTTGTTCTTCTCACCTTGGAATTATATGGAGCTATGGACATAGACTTCAATAGGATTGTGAGAGTGCACAAGAGTCTACCATACTAGGCGATAATGGGTATCACTTTTTTATCATATTGTGGAACCTATTTTAGACATAGTGTTTCCATGGCTCTACATAGAGCATTAGCATGTGCAATCCATAAGAGAACATTCAAGTTGGGTGATGCTCATTAGGAAGCTTGATATAGACAATTTGATTTAGATAGTTATGATATGGATGTAACACATATTTCCCATTGTGATGCCAGTGGAGCTAGCCACATCCTACCCTCTTGGTTTCATCCATATAATACTTCATCGTGCCTTCCCATCCTTTCTCTTATATTACTCGGTTTTTGAAGTTTTTTGTGTGAGTAGCCCACGGTTAACAAAAATGTCAGATCACACCGACTGTACCAATTCAACGGTTGTACTTTCCCGATACACGGCGTTCAATATTCTGTCATTGAATAATATAGTATAAATCACTCTTTCTCCGTCAGACTCCAGCATATCATACATGCTGTGAAACAGGTAGGACAATCAGTGGGATTTGCCAGTCTTTTATGTAAACTGCAGTAATGTTCACTTCCTGTCGTCTGTCTGTCTGGGCGACGACGAACTTCCGCAGGGAGCATTGAGGTCTTGCTCTAGCCCTGACATTTGCTTCCCCACACACACCGTGGAGATTGCTCGTACATGTACAACGTATTGTATTGGAATGTGGGAAAGACGCGGCTGCCTCAGCGTTAATTCTAAATATTCAGCCCTTTGTGCACGCTCTTGCCATGCGAATAAGCTTGAGCATATTGCTTTGAACATTCCACAGAGCAAAACCTGCCTGCTGCTCATTTTTTGACACGATGACAGACAGGGATGCATCATAGAAACTGCATGATCCAAGACTGCCTATTGCTTACCGTTCAAGAAACACTTTGGAAGAAGCACATATAAATAAAGGAGGCTTCATCTTCAAACATAGTTTCTCACGTTTGAGAGATTTCATGCACAATCCTTTATTTCTGTTCAGGTACCGAATTGTGTGACCTACTAGATGTCATTCACTCTCAGAATTACAAGACACTTTCTCAATCCAGTGCTAATCATTGTCTCCAGTGATTAGCACAATAACTGACAATGCAATGAAAAGCCTCAAGCAAATCTTGGAACTAGCAAGGTACCAGTATTCGAGGCAGGAAACAAATTGCCAGATAGAAAGAAATGCTTACCCCACATCGAAATCAGGCTCCACGAATTGTGGAATTGCAGCAGATCCGAGACTGAACAGAACTTTCGCCCACCGAGAAGAACGTGCCACCTTGAAAAGACATCAACCACATGGAATACTTAGATTCCAGGCTTGAATGTAAACCGATGAAGATATAACCCACAAACTGCATTGTGACCAACGTCCTCTGAATAAATGGCATTATTTATTTTCCATTCAGCACTTTTGGAAGTTACAATTCATGAGTGACTCGAGGTCACCGTAATGTCCACATTTTCATCGAGTCAGAGTATTTGTGATATTCATTCAGTGCATGCATCTCTCATGTACCATATTACCGGAAACAATTAGGGATCCACACGTTCATGTTCAGCCAAAACATAAGGATGTAACATTGGTCTTATTACATGCAAAATTTTCGTACCAGAGAGGACGAAGGGGAATTTTAACGCACTTGGCGACCGGCGCTGGAAGGAATTGTAAGAAAGAAACGATGCTGGCCAGAATTGCTCCCTGACTGACTGACCGACGGATTGAGAGTGGTCACGGGCGAGCGCCCTGATCGGCTCTATTCTGAGACACACTGTGAGCTCTGAGGCGCTTCCTCTCGGAATGGTCGTCAATTGTCTTGGCCGAATGCCTGGCCAGGACGTCGGCAACGCCACCACCTTCCTTGGCCTGCAAGCTCAGCTCTTCCTTTCGGGCGACGATCGCGCCCGTGATGTTGCCCAAGTGCCCTATAACTCCCCTCAGATTCTGCTGAATGAACTTCTGCATCTGCATGTCAACGATCGAGAGCTTGCCTCGCTTCACCATCTCGTCCGACAGCAGCTTGCCCTTAGCCAGCCGCCTGCTCTCCTCCTCGATGGCTATCATGCTCTTCCGCAGCGCCCTCTTCTGAAGCTCGTGCGTCTTCCTTCGAGCTTTCTCGACGCCTTCTTTATTCTTGTACATCCTCGCCTCCCCTCCGCTCAATCAAAGCCTCCCTCCTCGGCCTCGGGGCGACTCAATCATCCAATATCTCTCCAGTTTGCGCCTTCCTTGTTTCCTTCCGATCGATCGATCGATCGATTTCGCCTATCTCCAGTCCTTCGTATACCAGCGTCGAGCATATACGGCATAAAACGACGAGAAGGAGAGAAACGTACAAGCCTATGAAAGGGCATATTTATAAGGCGGAACGAGATGAAAAGTCGTTGTGAATGACGTCCCATGTACTCAAACCAATTGCATCCATCCGTCTTTCGAGGCACGCAGGCAGACCAGCCCAAGTACATTACGTTGAGTGCAGTCGATTCGATCTCTGTCCCCGTCGTTCGTCGGGGCCAGAGACGGCCGGGCCCCCACCACATTGTGGGGTCGCTCGGTCTACGGTCGGTTCCTGACACAGAGGCTGGATTCCATGGAATTGGCTCGTTTTGTTTGGGATGCCATGGGACGGAGAGAGGGAGGTGGACCTCAAATCGAGGGGTCTGAAGCACCAGCGAAAAGGACCCAAACTATCCACTTCGCTCTCCCCTTTTCTCCTCTCCGACTCTCAAGGACAAAAGCCACGCCCGGATGAAATCCGCCAGCTGCTGGCGTCAGTGTGGTGCAGCAGTCTGGACGCTCAGAGCATTATATTTGCAGCACGACATGTTATTCATGTTGATTCGCACGTTGCTGCTGCTCTTCTTTTCTTGCTCTCCTTTTCAACGCACTCTCTCCATCCCTACCTCAATCCTCGTGCATTCGAGAGGATGGAGGCAGGCAGGGAGTTTGGACACGCAAGAGCAGATTTCATTGTTGGTTGGTTGGTAGTAGGCCGTGAGCCTTGCTCCCACTTTGCCGGCCATGCTTCTATATTATATACATTTCCTTCACTTTTTTGTCCGCAATTATCTCAGAGCTACCACTGGAGGCCAGGCTTGGCTAATTTATCCATCATTTGAACTCGGGCACGAGGTAAGGGACGAGAGACGGACGAATGCCCGAGGATGGATGGAAGAATGAATAATCGAAAAATTAGAGCATGAGATGACAGCATTTCTGAGTATACCGAGGTTCAAGGGCCATACATCATATCATTCAATCGGAGCATCAATAGCCATAATTCGGAGATTCATTGTTCAGTTGATGCATTCCTTTTGGAGTTTACCCAGCCCCAGCCCCTCGAGCCCAGCGCAGCAAATCCTCTGTCTCAAACACTTCCGAAGTGTGCTAACAACTCATGCCTTCCTGGTGTGAAATGCTCAAAGTACGATAAAGACCCATCGCCAGATGCTTACAGGTATTCAATAAGTTCTATTGTTTTCAATCCTCTCCGATAACGTCGAAAGGAGTGCAGCAGTTGCAAACTATAAAGACAGAGCGTTCTCTCTCACACATCACTCCTCCGAGAGCTCTGGCGTGAAGTGTATGCATAACATTCACTGAAACTTGTTGCGCGGCTTCCTCAGCCCAGCCACGAGAGCGACACACATCGCATGCCACCGAATTTCTATGACAGAATCAACGTATTCACTGACTGACTGACTCTACGTATAAAATTGGCCAGAGCGTAATGCCCGAAGAACATGGGCTCGGTCTTGCCTTTGACTTCTAAGAGGTCGTTCACAGGGTCGCACAACTTGGAGATTCTAATCTAAGCTGCAGCAGCTATTTCGCCTCGTATCCAGCGGTGAGGCTGACGGATTGGGCGGCGGTTCTTCTCGATTTGATCGTTCTCCTGATGCTTGGTCCAAAGGCATTGTAAATTGCCAAGACATTCGGCGGAGAATTGTTGCAGTCGGAGAGAAGACAAGACAATGGAAAGGAATGGAAGTTTCAGTTATTTGCGCCGTGGTTGCGAGTGTAGATACCAGAATGGAGTTTTACCCAATAGACGATAAACGAAGCTTCGATGTCGAGTCCAGGACAGAAATGGTATAACTTGGTGTGCGGTTTAGCAGACCAGTGCGCTCAGCCGGCAGGGAATTGGCATGACTGTCAACAAGCTCGTTTGTTTGAGCTTGTAAGCAGATTACAAAAAGGCAGTATCCAGCCTACACTGGGCTGCCCTGCCCTTTCGTCCCGATACTTTGAAAAGGTCATGTCTGATGCTTGCACACTTCCCTGAAATCTGGCTTGCCTTCTCTGTTACGACGACGACTTTCAGACCAACCTTGCACAGCACTGCAGCAACGGCATTGACCTCTGGTAATTGATCAAGAACCATCAGAAGAAAGAACCAACGCTACATCGGTAGTTGCACAACTGCTCTGACTGAAGCAACGCAAAGGTTACAAACCTCATGGCTCCTGAACAGAAGAGCCTGAATTTACACTTTCCATCGACAGATAGCCATAGAACTCGACTCGCATCCACCGCGTGCTTGACGTCCATTCACCTCCGTCATTCCTTGTTTTTATGTCAAATATGCCACTCGGCACCGTTTCTCGTCGATGTCATAGTTCCCGTTGGTTTGTTCGCCGCTAGTATCTCGGTATATTAGCACTACAGACCTTAAACTGGACCCCGCCAGAACTCGTGTCCCGTCATGTCATGAGAGAGGGGGAGAGAGAGGAGAGAGAGATACGAATCCAAAGAAGTCCAACGATGAGAAACCGTCTAATGTTGTACTTTATTATTACACGACTAAATTGAGCTTGCTTGATGTACAAAATCTGTAACGGATGTGGCGTTTGAGACGTTCAAAGCAGCTCGAAACCTCAAAGAAATGGCTTCAAAGTCTATGTCCACTTCGGTAGACACTGGAATTAGTCCGTAAATGAGATTGGATCGAAGGCAAACCAGAATCTAACTTCCGCAAAACTAGGACAAAGCTTCTTCCTACATATGAATCTATCCACCGAAATATGGTACAAATGAAGTCCAGAACAAATTCCGCAATCTGTCAGCCCTGCCAGCAGAGAGGCCACGAGCACTGAACGACAAATCGACTCCAACGCCCGACTGCGAGCACTCGCTCTTCACTTAACCCAGCCACTCATGATCACGCGCATGGTGGTCGTAGCATGCACCGGCGGCTACTACTCCCCGTTCGACGTATGCCCGTTGCAGCCCCAACTCCTCAACGTCCGAGTAAAACCTTCCTGTTCCAAAGCTCGAGGTCGTGCATGTCGGACGTCCTCGTCAACCCTTCTGTTCATCCCTGCCTCTCATTCATATTCTCAAATAAAAAGTCCACGCAATGACGTGACAGAGACAGTGACAGGTCCATGTCTATCGATCCATCCATCGTGCATGGCACGTGGCCTCTAATACTAATACTACTCTGACTACTACAGCTGTACATGAGTGGATTCCGGTGCAGCTGAGCTCGATCTCGATCCCGACCTCGATCGACAAGCAAGCAAGCGAAGTCAATTCAACTGACCGACGATCCTGGTCTAGTCTCTCCAGAACTTGGAGTTTTTGAAGCACTCTCTGCTGGCCTGCAGAATTTCGGAGGGGGCAGCTGTGCCAGTGACGATTACCTTCTGCTTGATCTGATCGCAGGTGACGGCCTGCACGCCGTCGAGGTCCAGCAGATGGTTGGTGATCCTCTCCTCGCAGGCCTCGCAGCACAGCGGAACTTTGAGCTTCACGGTCTGGCCCTGCATGGACGCCATGCCGTAAGAGTTGTAGTAATTGGTCGATTGATAGGTCCGCGGCACGGTGGAGGTGTGCTGGCCGTGGTAGATATCGGACGAGGCGTAGCCAGTGGCGTAGGCCTGAGAGGCCGACGACGTCGGATAGCTGGTCTGGTGCGAGCCGTGGTAGCGACCGGGCGGGGAGTAGGCGTGGCGCCCATAGCTGCTGTGGTCGTAGTAGGAGCCCCCGTTGCGCGACGGAGGAGGCGAGTGCGACGACCTGTTTCTTCCGAACAATCTCTCCGTCAGATGCAGGCCCGTGATGGACTCCCTTCGGCCTCGCGGCGGCGAGTGCGAGCTCCTGCTGTAGCGCGACGAGTTGTGGTACGCGCCATCGCGTCCTCGCGAGTTCTGGTGCTGGTACCTCGCCGAATTCACGTACTCGCTGTCGCGGTACTGCGATCGCGACGAGTGCCCATATGACGATCCCAGGATCCGCACTGGCTCCTCCTGGTTGCTATAGAAAACATCGTTCACTGACAACATCTTCTCCCGTCCGCGCTCTGAGCCTCAACCTCGAGCTGAACCTCGATCGCAACCTCAAACCTCGTTTGCAATTTCAACCCGACCTGTGAATACAATCACCCAAACATCAATCCCTCGATCAGTCTATGAACACTACCTATCTCACTCGCCTATGTTCTCTACCTCCCTCTCAGTCTGACAGTGTTCGCAATCTGCCTGTCTATGTATGAATCCGTAGCCCTCGCAGGCAGGCAGGGAGAGGAAGAGCTGTTTACACGGCGAAATGTAGGAAGATATTAAGAAGGTGTGAAGGGGCAAGGTTCACCTGCTTTCCGCTCCTCGTAACAGGGATGGTCGCTGGACTCGAAGAGATCAGAACTGTTGGGCACGAGACCGGAAACGAAGGCCGAGACTCAGATGTGATAACGAGCCGAAGGACGAGAACGGGGACAGGGGTGAAGCCGGTGGGAGGGCGAGAGCTGATGGATTCTGGGAGCAAAGATGTGCTTTATAGATGAAGAGCTTCAGAACAGGCGAGGGGCAGAAGGAGAAGGAAGCCCGACACAAGGCCCAACACAAGCCAGCACTTGGAGCAAACTACGACGAAGACGACGAGGTCGACTACAGTAAGATACTATTTTATACTATACTGTACTCTACAGTTGTGCATCGCACTCAACCACCGCATCCCATTCCACAGCTATGCACACAGCATCGCATCGTCCTATCGCCCTACGGAGCCTAGCCTTGACCAGAGAGCCCCCAGCCAATTCCAGTTCCCATCCGAGTGTGGTCGGTGTCAGTAGTTGGATCGCAGCGAAAAAGTGGGGGCCATGCTGCTGAATGAATAAAAACAGCCTCGGAGTGAAAACGATTCGAATGTATAATATATGATACTATCCGTCCGGAGACTGGAGTTGAAATGCAGGGGACCACGTCTTCGCGAAGAGTATGTATATGAGATTAGATCAGATTAGCAGCAGATTGAATGGATGACTCTGTCGTTTTCTACTGCAGCAGTATTTTGGCTGCAGCGTCATCATTTCACCTCCGCCTTTCCTCATGTTAGGGAGGTCTAGAGTGATTGTAGACTGGAGTTATCCTAACTGTGCGCCAGATCTGCAATGATTCTACTGTCGCTGCTCTTTTACTTTTTGCTCTCAGGTGATCAGAAGTGGGGGTCCGAGGGTCTCGTTGTGGTACAGCATCCTGAGCTCATTATAGCAGGTTAGCATTACCCCCCGGTAATTTATTCGTGGATCCTACAACTTTCTGCCATTTTCCCAACTAATGCTCACCATTGAAGATAGAATATGCTCTTTGGTAAAATATAGCTATATATATACCAGCTTTTGTCGTCAGCTACGACTACAAGCGTAGCCCTTTCATCTGAAAGTCCTTTGTCGTATGCGAACGCAGATCAGATGTCCTTTCGGAGCTGTGTCGACGACTCTGTCCATCGTCAGACGTCGGAGCAGATTATACGAGCTGCTCTAGGTACACATGTGGGTTCGGACATTTTGCCTACTGTACGTATATGTATTGTCTATCAAACTTTCCCATGATCATAGGGCGTGCCCAAAAGAAAATCTGAAAATTACTAAACTAAAACGGTGGTTTTCTTGGAATATGGTTGTCTTCAGTTGAATTGGGAGCGGAGTGGCAAAAAGCATTGTGGTAAACAAATAATATGAAACACCTTTTCTTTGAGTTAACAAAAGGGATGGGAGGACCCCATCAAATAGTACAAGGATGGAACCAAAACAGATAACATGGGGCTAGGCCCCAATAGCAAAACACCCGGAAATATGTACCAAATCACCTAAGATATCCTAACTATCTAGGTCAATTGGTGTCGTGTTGTGACGCCGACATTATGAGAAGCGATGACATTATGTGCGTCATCTTGAGAAATGTGTTGTCATTACGGTGATACTTTAGGTTAGGATAACCAACTACACATTGTAAGGCTATTAAGAGCCCACGGTTGGATCAACTTTGTAGGCCCAGGATGTTGAAAAGGCTCCAAGAGATATTATCTTGGACCTTATTAGATATAAAGCATAGTCATGGTGGTAAAGGTATGGGAGAGATCTAGACACATCACTTTGCTGACTAATGAGCTTATCTGATCGAAGTGGAGCGGACATATGACATGCATAGAGGACAACATGATCCTCTAGATGTATCGATGCCCAATCCATTTGTGATCAACATATGGTGTTTTCATCATGATCACTTTCAGGCGTGGTTAGTATATCACTTTGGAAATAACTTTATACAACAAGTGATAAACTCTCCAGACCTAATTATTCTTCCAGTTGTTTCTTACGGTGCGATTTGGGACTTAACAGTATACATTTTGATTCTATTTGGGCGTTATGGATCTAAACTTACCAGTAGTGGTGGCTTTCAACACGTGGGTTCCAATCCATCACTATTGTTTATCGAAAACAAGCCATATGGAGTTGATTGTTAGGAATTTTGGCGAGGAGTATTATTCTCAAGTTATAAACTCCCCGGTTTCATTTGTAGTTCCGTTCATATTTAGCCGATTTCGAGTTGTCATTTTGACTTTTTATTAATGGCAACTCATATTATGTATATAATAGCTAAGTAGTGTGTTTAGAATAGTTGTAAAACTTTAAGTTAATATGAAGCTAATCTGGCCACACTAGATGTCAAAATGACACTCTTAATTCTCATTGGTCTTGGAGTTTGGACCAATGATGGCACTTGGATAACTTCTTTGAGGTTTTGAGGAGTTTTGGAAACCTTCCAATAGGACATTTGGTGATTTAGGGACAAGGTTGGAGAGCTTACGGGAAGAGCTACAATGTGGGCTAAACAATGGATGCATTTAAGGGATTTGGTACTCTGATTTGGTGATTCAAAGAAAGAGAGAAATTTAGATCTTTGAGTGTATTTGGTGTGTTTCTGAGAATCCTACAAGGGTTTTGAGAGATATAATTCAACTAAAATATAGTTTACAACTCAGGCTTGTGCTTGGATTGAAATTTCAACTAATTAGATAAGTTTTGAGTACGGAGTGATAGCTTGAAGTTTGTGTATACATTTAGAGTTGCAGGATTGCACTAATAGTCACGAAGTTAGTACATCAATAATATCTTTTGCTATCATAAATTTTTATCAATAAAACTTTTTAGAGTTGAAGTTTGGATGATAAGTTAACTTCTCATGAATTTTGAGAGCAATTGGAGTCAGTTAGTGAAAAGCACATCTTTTCTCATCATGGAGTGCACGAGGGACCCTATGGAATAAACGTGGACATGGGAACCTATTCTCAAAAAGTCCTAACATGGGAAGCTAACCATTCCTACGACTCGATCGCTATATTCAAAATGATCAACGAAGAAATCGATGTAGTCTGTGTGTTTCCCAAAGTGATAAATATCGATGTCGATGTGATCATACTCCTCACGTGCGCATCCCAAGTGATCCAATCATATTCTATGTGCATCTTTTCCAAGTGGTCTTTATCCATTGCGAGGTAAAAAGATAATTACACACTTGACATGGTGTATCACACACCGCTTTTGACAATCCCATGAGGGGAAGTGAAGCTAAAGTTAATACAAAGAAAATGATAAAGACACCGAGTACTCCATCATGTATCTTCTCACACATGCAGAACCACAACCCCCGACACCCCAACTCATATGGAAAAATACTAACTACAAAAACCTTAAAATCTACAAATACTCATAACTTTTTATTCTAATCTCCATAATTTTCCAACTATGTTACAATGGAACCAATGCATGAAAATGAATAGATTAGAAAAAAAAATCCCAACTTATATATCTAATTTGATAAAAATCATTCAAAATTCAAAAAAAATAAAAACATGCATATCTCTCTATATCATTCTCGAGATTCTTCAATTTAGATACCAATGAAACCCAAATTGAAATGTCTATTCACTCTCATGTGGGCAAATCGCAAAGATACAATATGCAAGAAATTATACTACCATACTCTACTGTCACTGCAATCTCCATACACTCCAAGCGCTACAGCACCCAAACTTCTTGAACTTCATGCAAATGTGAGTAGAGATGTACTTCCAAATTTTGGCCCACCGTGAAGCAAAAGAATCGGTAATGGTGTGGACCGGCCAGGAGAATTCGATAAACACCTTTCTCCATGATCACTTTAAAGAGCGTGCGTCCCCACACTGCCCCCGGCTCCACCATGGCCAACACTGACAGTGCGTGTGAGCCCGGCCGAGATTTGGCTTGTTTTAAAAATATGGGAAACCCTATCTGACGAACCTATTCAATTCAATAATAGAATACCGTACTATCCAGTTATAAAAAGGATGAAATTCCCGACAGTAGTCCTTGAAACGAGCGTTACTTAATTCACGCCTGCCCTGGTTGAAGGCAGCATGTTCACCATTCTAGAATGTATTACGATTGTTTTAGTCTTAGCACCTCCTTAGGGGTATCACCTTATTTTGCCTTGTATACCACGCTGAGAGTTGTTACTTGGTTGTTCGCACTTGTACTCGACCATTGGATCAAGTTTTGCCAATGAAGATCATCCTGCTGGCTCCAATGGCACATCCAAGTTGCAACCCCCAATTCACGACTGTAAAGATCCTCACCTGGTTCGGGTCATCTTCTAATATTTTATAGTTAAAGGGCCAGAATAAATAACAAACGTATGAATTTACATCAAACCGAAAACTTAAGGGAATTAGAACATTTTGTGATTCGAGACACCGACACCTGTTTTAGTGAAAAAGAGGAAGCAGGAGACTGGCTAAAAGGTTCAATCCACTGATGGTTTCATTTGTCTCCACTGGAAATTCTAGAGACTTCATTGGCAGTTGGATAGTATCAAATCTCGTCTAGACCATATAGATGAGAGGCTGGCCAAATGTTTCTCCTTTCGTCTCAAGAGTATTTGTTAGATTGCCCTTAAACAGGCAACTTTTCTCGAACAGAATATACTATCTTTTGTAAAATAATGGTATTATACATCAAGAAATGAGCCAGAAGTGATTGAGGAGTCCCCGACATCCGTCAGATTTATTTTGTCATTGCTAATTTTCTTCCCTCCATCTGGTTTCAATTGTTGCCCCAAAATGTTTACGGGGCATTGCTCTTACAGCACACTGAATATATATAAGAAAGGAAACCATACATGGAGCACAAGTAAGTGATTAATCCACAAATCTGGCATACGGACAAGACCTAGAGAAACACTCCGTGTAAGTTTTCCGGAAGGGCCGGCCCCTTAACCTAGCCCTCTCTTTCCTTGCTTCATGAAGGAAAGAAAGAGAAAAAGGAGGTTTCGTGAAGAACTGCAGTCAAGAGCGTTACATGTTCAAGAGTGAACATGAATCATACTGCTCGGATACCATTTCTGACTTCTGCTGATCTTTTTCGTCCGCATCGAGAAAAAGCAAGGCATACGGGGAAGGCATACGACCAAGAATCAGCGAGGAACTCAAAGGCTGGACGAGAGAGGGTTTTTGATGCATTATATCTCCACGGTTATGCAAACCACGTCACATGACTGACATACCTGCTACTCAGAAAAGCGAGAGTAGGTGATCTGGAATGGTTTTGTCTCTACCCTCCAGGGAGAAAAGCGAAAGACTGGAGTCAAAGCATGTTCAGATTTTTGAGCACAAGAAGAGATCTGAAATTGATCGTGTGTACAACGTGATTCAGTAACCGAACCCGGCAGACATTCGATCATCCTACTGATTTTCAGAGGGTCCAGCAGATCAGACAAATTTGCAAGAGATAGCCAAAAACTCTAGCTGTAGCTCAAGCTTGTGAGCAACATAGACCAGCTGCAGCTCGTGAGCATCAGGCTCCTATATTTTTCTCGACCGGTGCTAATTCAATTTTACCATCCCGAAGGACCAAAGAATTTGGGGCCTATACGGCGATTCTGAGATAATGGAGGTAGGGCCCCGTCTATCGAGGTCGGAATCAGTCACCACCACTTGAAACTTTGTCACACAGAATGTAACCCATGAAGGGAGGGCAGCATGGGAGCCACAGCGTCGAATTACGCGTAGCGGGCGGTGCCTGCTTGCGGACCGGAAAGTGCGAATGAATGGTTTTAACACGGCCTTGGGTCCACAGACAAAGCAGGCACCGATTCATCCACCCTGTTCTGCTCTGGTGGGTGGTGCCGAACGCAGCAGAGGGGCCAGAGTTGTACAAAGCCAAGTGTCCATGCCATGCTGTTGTTCTTCCACGCGAGTCCATTTTCTGGTGCTCAGATTTGCCTGTAAATCTCCCTTTATCTATTTTTTTTATTTATCTTTTGGCTTGGTCCATCCATCTACATCTTCATTACTCACATGTGAGTGTAGTATCACTTTAGATGCAGCAGGTGATCATATGACTCGTTGTACATTCGGAGGGCAGAGGATAGCTACCCATGATGCCATTAGGGATGTGGTGTTTGCTATTGCGCGGGAGGGTGGATACGTCACATGGAGAGAGCGTTAGTATGCCTTGCAGTCGACTAGGGTTAGGCAGACCTGTACTTAGTTCGGGAGGACCATGTCACTATGGCTGATGTGGTGGTTACCGATCCTACTAGAGACACAGTTTCAGAGGGGGTGATCACCCATCCTCCAGGATGGGTGATCCTTGTGATCCTTAAAATCTAAAAATACTCATAACTTTTTATTCTAATCTCCATAATTTTCCAACTATGTTACAATGGAACCAATGCATGAAAATGAATAGATTGGAAAAAAAAATCCCAACTTATATATCTAATTTGATAAAAATCATTCAAAATTCTAAAAAAAATAAAAACATGCATATCTCTCTATATCATTCTCGAGATTCTTCAATTTAGATACCAATGAAACCCAAATTGAAATGTCTATTCACTCTCCTGTTGGCAAATCGCAAAGATACAATATGCAAGAAATTATACTACCATACTCTCTTGTCCACCGCAATCTCCATACACTCCAAGCGCCACAAAGACCCAAACTTCTTGAACTTCATGCAAATGTGAGTAGAGATGTACTTCCAAATTTTGGCCCACTATGAAGCAAAAGAATCGGTAATGGTGTGGACCGTATCAAGTTCAATCAAGTTCATTATGTTGGCTTATTTGATATCCAGTAAACACCACATGAAAAAGTAAATGAGATTGGTCATGATCAAGATTCTCCATAGGAAAAAGAGACAAATAATGAACATGATTACCACATAAAATAACCTATGTGGCTTTTCTACTCTCATGAAATTGTGGAATAGAGGGATATAGAAAGTTGTGAACGTCTTGCACAAGATTTAAAATTAATTGAAGATAAATCTTTATCAACACAGAGATGGAGATTTCACTTTATCATATAAATCTAAAGTGCGATATTAAGATTTAACTATCTATAGCTGCATTATTCTCAAGTTTTATTTGAGCATAATTTTTTAACACTTTGAATAATATTATCATACCTTTTTAGAGTAATTTGATCTCAACCATCTTTATTAAAAATGGATGTTTTTCTTATAGGATAATACATCCCAACATAGTAGTTCAAAATTTGAAATAATCAAGAAAAAAATATTGTGGTATGCGTTGCCTCACCGCTAAACAACGATGAGCGTGATCACTAGAAAAAAATTGAGAATGATCTAACATGAAGAGTAGTATGTGAATTCTGTTAAAAAATTGAGAAGAGAGTTAGTTTTTGTTAAGACAAAAGAAATCAGAATAAGAGCAACTTCAAAGAGAATTAGAAAAATTTTGAACCAAATCATGTTGGAGAAATGGCAAAGTGGAAGTTGAAATATGGACCAAAAAACCATAACAACTCAAAAGATTGAAACAATAAAATGAAATGACTTTAGGAGAAAAATATTTGCATCAAATATTTTTTGTCAAATTCCTTATTTAGTTTACAAAAAAGACATCAATGCATTACAAATAAAAGATGATTTGGATCTCATAAATCCATAGGAAATCCTTGACTAATTTTAAAATTTTCACAGAGATTTATATCGTGCTCCCTCACCATGACTCCATGATTCAGTATTTTGGAAATTATATTTGAAACCAATCAATATCAAGATTTTGATCAATCTCATACTTTTGGTAAAAAAGAACCAAGATCCTCTTACAATAATTTGGAAGTAGATATCAAAATCAATGCTCAATCCATATCAAAAGAAAAAAGCTCTTGAAAAGATTACTTTACATGGGATATCTTGTCCAAATTATGAGAATTAATGCAATTCCCTTGCTTTTAATTTGTCCACAACACTTGTCTCAAGAAGGAATATTTGCATCAAAAAATATTGATATTATTATCTTTTTGTGATAAAAATGAGGAATGTCATGAGTTGTCTTATAACGTTCATTGTAAATAGGTTATAAGTTTATTATTAAACTCATGACTAACAAATTAAAGTCAATATTCCAAGAATATTACACTTGTAGCAACAAGGATTTATCAAAATAATATCAATCGCAAATAATAAGCTAACTCTTCAGCCAAAACTAAACATATTTCTCTAAACATATCTCCTTATATTCAAATTTTAATAGAACTTTAACATGATTAATAAAAAAATTACGGGAAATATTCTTTCAGCTTTTAGATTCTCCCCTAAAATTATGAATGTCATCAAAGGTTTAATATCATGAGGATTTTCATGATCTATGATGAAACAATTTTTTGTATACATAAGATTGTGTCAAAAATATCCACTTTAACTTGGTTTTTGCATTATATATCCCTCATGAGTATGTTATTGGAGGCATATTGGCATGGCATAATTTATGGACTCCAAATAAATCAAGGTAGATTATTGTTATACTCATTATTCAACAACTATTTATCAAAGTTCATGCTAATCCCAATCTAAAACTTTCAAGTATCAAGGTGGATTGTTACTCCATGCTATTAGATTTTAGAATCCAAAACTAGAATAAGAAATCTTAGAAATCTGACATCAAACGCGGTTTCATGAGAAATACTAATCCTTCACTCAACAAATGTTCCAGGTTATAGGAGAAGAAGTTGACCATATTCATTTTGAAAATGATCATCAAGATATTGATACTACTAAATCACATACTAGAGATCAAACCTAAACTCAAATTCCTTATTATAAGCTTTTCACGAGGGAATTTGAAAGCTTGAACATATATGTAAGTAATTCTCTTGGGGTTATTCATGCAAATGTTAAGCAAAATGATACTGATATTTTAAAACAAGTTATGTTGCAGGAAGTAAGAAGAGGTATGAATATTAGTCATTGATGTCTCATGTAGTATGTTATTCATTTTTATGGAAACAAATGTAAAAAAAAAACTTGACTTGTTTGCTTTTCAAGCCATCATGAATAACATACAATGAGATTATGTTGGTCAATACATCTAGATATTATTTTTGGTCTATGAGAGATAGGTAATTATTCCAATTTTGAATAGTTCATGTATCTTACTATGTGATTATAAAGTGCATTCTCTTCAACATGTATAGCAATATTCAATTAGATTATGTGTTTTATCATAACACTAGTAACGATTATTCTCAAGTTGTTTGAACTATCTTGTATATCACAATCTTCGACAATATTAAGCCGAATCTGGTAAGATTTTTTTATCATATGTCCAACTAAAAAGAATATTCTTGATGATACTATGAAGAAATATTACATGTTTTAGTGTTTTAGCATCAAATAATGTGTTATTGATTGTTGATATCATCTGATCTACTTTTGATTGGTACATTTCACATATATGTAATGGAATGTTGACATGTGAGTATGAGGATGTTGAGTGTTATCTCATATGAACATCACTCTTGGATTCTTCATTGCTAATATAGAGCTAAAGTTCTCTTTTTTTGATGTCAAGTGATTCAAAACTCTTCAATTAATATACTTATCAAAGTTAAAACCATTGTGTATCATGTGCTAAACATGCATCATCATCAAAATGGATCCTTTTTCTTTATCACAATCGTGTAAAAACTATAGACATGATATAATTATGATTCTATCAAAATTTTAATTATTTGATTTTTCAATAAAATGTATAAATTCATTATTTATTTATTTATTTATTTATTTATTTATTTATTTATTTATTTATTTAAACATATTGAAAGTAATACTTTTAAATTATTATTTTTAAGTTGCAATACATTTCAATAGACATAATAACAACTTATGTTTTTTAAATTTCTTATGAGTTTATCATTTGTATCAATATGTGCAGCATAATCTGCTTAAAAAATATGAGAATATAAATTTATTTAAATTTAATTAAATTTTATGTGAATTTTAATATATCAAATAATTTATTCAAATTTTACATTTCAGTTTTTTTTTTGTTTTCATGCATTTCACGGTATCTCTAAACTATAGTTTTCAATGTAAAGAATAATGTCATCTAAACTTGAACATAAGTTGTTATTATCTTTTTTCTATTTTCAAAACTATTTAGGACCTTTGCTATTTGTGTGTTTGTTAAACTCATGAAATAAATTATTATGGAGGCTAGAAATATTCTGTTTTTGTTAAACTCGTGAATTAAATTATTGGGGAGGGCAGAATATTTCCTGATGCTATGGCTTCCAAGCTCTTTTAACTAAGGTTCTACTAAGTATTTTCTTGAAACACAAGTCTAGCTTAAACATAAACATGCTCTGATTAGCATGTTCTATGACCTTGATTCGCAAACGACAAAGACAGTGAAGCGGGAGAATGAGATATGAGAGTAGGGTAATATACTTTGTTGCATATTGTATAGATACACTTTGCCTAACATAGAGAGTGAATATACATTTCTCTTCGTCTTTCAAGTTTGGTTTCATTGGTACCTAAATTGAAGACTATGGAGAATGATATATCAAGTTAACATGCTTTTTGTTTTTTTAGGATTTTTAGTGAATTCTGAGCGATTTTTCTCAAATTGAACATATGGGTCGGGATTTTTTTGTTGCAATCTCTTCCTTTTTCTGCATTGGATATATTGAAACCTAGTTGGAAAATTATGGAGATCAGAATAAAAAGTTATAAGTGTTTTTCTTAGATTTAAGTATTTTCATAGTTAGCATTTTTTCATGTGAGGTGGGGTGTCATGGGGTTGTGGTTCTACAGGTGGGAGGAGATACATAATGGAGTGTTTGGTGTCCTTATCGTTTTCTTTGCGCTAGCGATAGCTTCACTTCTCATCATGGGGCAGCCAAAAGTGGTGGGTGATACACTATGTCCGGTGTATCATTGTCTCTTTACCTCGCAAGGGGTAAAGACCTATGTGGGAAAGATGCACAAAGATTATGATTGGATCACTTGGGAGACGCACGTGAGGAGGACAAACACATCAACATCGGCAACGGTATTTTTCACTTCGGGGAACACACAGACTACATTGATTCCTTTGTTGATTATTCCGGGTATACCGATCAAATCGTGGGAGTAATTGGCTTCCCATGCAAGTTCTATTCTAGGGCTTTTTGACACTAGAATCCCTTGTCCACGTTTATTCCATAGGCTCCCTCATGCACTCCATGAAAAAACTAGACGTGCTTTTTGTTTACTGCTCAATCGTTTGGCACGTGATCCCATGGAGGAGTTAGCGTGATTTTTGTTTCTATTACTTCCGCGATGGTATCTGCGTTATACTAGAGGGGGGCGCGCTGGACATAGAGAGCTAGCAACTAGATTTTAGAGATTTTGAGCATGAGATTGGGCTACTGCGTTATACTAGAGGGGGCGCGCTTGACATAGAGAGCTAGCAACTAGATTTTGGAGATTCTGAGCATGAGATTGGGCTACATTGTAGGAGGAGTTTGTTTGGGCCATACACGTTAGGAGTCGGGTTCAGCCTCATGATACTTCTGATTCGGCGCGATTTTGACAGTGTAGGATCTTGAGGCATGTAGGGGAGTATAGCAAGGCCATGCGGGCCCTTCATCCTTTGTCTATGGCTAGTCCTACTGAGGAGACGATTTCCTTTTTATGCCTTTTATATCCATCCATGGAAGAGGAGATACCATAAGAGATTTTGGAGTATTAGCCAGAGGAGTCATTATGTCTTGATATATCACTATTTGCCCATTCCCTATGCACAGCCCCACGTTTGTCATAAGGGGGCTTGTCAGGGATGGTATACGAACATCTTCGAGATTGCTTTCAAGCGGATGATCCCTCTAGTGGTTTCACATAGTTGTTTAAGGTGGCTGCATCAATTGCGAGAGGGGAGATTCCATTGTGAGTTAGTCATGTACTAGATGCTAGTTGGCTTCTCGCAATGGAGAAGCACACTAAAGTCATAACATCAATTGCTATTGGAGAAGCCTTATTGTGTTTAATCAGTCGTACCATTGTCCTATTGTTACATTAGGAGGCTGTGAGGCGGTAGCGTTGGACATTAGAGCACTTCTAGATGTCCACCCAGATTGGGTTATCTTGCAGGTGGACGTTGAGAACATTTTTAATAACGTCTCAGGTGCATCCATTTTTAGAGAGCTTAGATAGGCTGATGGACCTCTATCAAGTGTCATTTCTTTCGTATGATCTTTCTACGATTCACATTCTTCTCTTTTTTATCAATATGATTTTTTCCAAGGAGGGAGTGACCGTTCTACATTCCGCCGCTGGCACTCGACATGGAGATCCTTTCGGAGGATCCCAATTTCCCATGGCTCATTATAGAAACTTTTGTCTATTGTTTTGGCCGTGTCAGGTTGTGTGTTCCACTCATTAGCGGATGATACATGCATTGTAGGCTATGTAGACCACATTAGGCATACCTTTGATTACTTGACTACCGAGTTTCATCTTGTAGGCTCGAGAGTCAAGGTGTCAAAGTGTAGGGATTGGTCTCCTTTGGGCATTCCTCCTCATCTCTAGCTTCTAGAGGGATGTATGATATCGACAGACTGCTTATGCATTCTAAGAGTGATATTAGGATCCAAGGATTTTGTCTCATGCTATCTAGACGTTGCACTTGCCGAGGATGTTTTGCAAGTAGATGACCTTCCTCTACTAGGGGATCCGCATATGGCGTTTGGTATACTTTTGTCTAGTATTGCTTGTCAACCCACCTACCTTCTTTGCACGATTCCTCCTTCACCTACTTTCATATCATGTTTGATAACCTTTTATAGGAGCATGGGCGTCTTTGGTGACATCATCGGATGAGGGAACTTCGAGTATGTGACAGGAGATTTGGCTCGAGACAGACATCTTTGCCGATTTCGTATGGAGGGATAGACTTATTATCGATGGAGGAGATTGCAACTATATCAATTTTGGCTAGTTGGGCACTCTCAGCACCTTTGTTATCTTCTGGATTTGTGATTGAAAATAGTCATATCCTTGAGATATATTCAAGAGATGTGGTAACGGGATCATTTACCTTACAAGTATTATTGCGACATACGAGAGGTGTTTTATCACTGGAGGTATGACATGAGCTCCCTTCTTTTTTCTCTTTGACCATGGATTGGACTAGAGGTCTACCTTGATGGACCGACAGTTTCATCAGGCTCTACATTCATTCTTAGTGGATCCGGCCATTCCTAGTACTAGTAGGACTCGTCTACGCTCTTGCTCTAGCAAGGGTGCAAGCTCGTGGATCTTGGCTCGACCATGCATTAGGGCTTTCCAACTCGTAGTGATGAGATTCCGTCTTGGATTGGTCCATCCATCTACATCTTCATTACTCACATCTGAGTGTGGTATCACTTTAGATGCAGCATGTGTTCATATGACTTGTTGCCCATTCGGAGGGCAGAGGATAGTTACACATGATGTCATTACGGATGTGATATTTGCTATGGTGCGAGAGGATGTATATCTCACATGGAGGGAGCGTTGGTATGCATTACAGTCAACTAGGGTTAGGGCAGACTTGTTATTGGTTCGGGAGGATCAAGTTATTGTGGCGGATGTGGTGGTTACCAATCCTACTCGTGACACAATTTCAGAGGGGGTGATCACCCATCCTCTAGGATGGACGGCGAGTGGAATGGCATGAGCCAAAATCTCCAAGTATAGGGGTATGCATAGAGGTTACCTCTTTGTTTCTCTATCTTTGGAGTTGTATGGAGCTATGGACATCGACTTCGACATGTTCGTGAGGGAGTGCGTGAGAGCCTATCATACTAGACAGCATGGGTATCACTTTCGTTAGTTTATTGTATAGTCTATTTTAGATAATGTATTTCCATTGCTCTACAAAGAGCAGTAGCTGGTGCAATCCATAAGAGAGCAATCACATTAGGTGATGCTTCTTCGGATTCTCATGTTGTTTGTAGACCGTCCGATATCTTAGGTGTTGTATGACATATTTCCTAATGTGATGTTATTGGGGGCTAGCCTCATGTTACCTATTTAGTTCCATCCTTGTACGATTTGATGGGATCTTCCCATCTTTTGTTATTTTACTTAAACATAAGATTCATTGAACATTAAAGCATGTGATATCATGATACACGGATGCATTTCATCTCACAATTTTCTTCAGTAAATACACGATAAGGAAAACACATATACATATTTTTCATAAAATTTGTTTTCAAAACATGAAGTTTACAATCAATGGGATATGGTTCATAATTGTACTATAAGATATATATTTTTCAACTTGCAAAAATCTTTCATACATATTCATCGATGACTAAAACAATTATTGTGGTCAAGCTGTTCAATATCGATTAAGTTAGTGTTCTATTCTCTTTTTAAATAACCAATTAGAAATTCCCATCCTTTTTGTTATTTTACTTTGTACCCACTTACTATTAGAAAAGTGGGACGCATCGAATGGATAACACAATGGGAGTTTAGTTTTACAATTTGAGTTTCAACCTACGAGATGCCATATTTACTGTACCTAAAAGAGATACACCTCTTTTGACTGTACCTCTAAATACCCTTTGAACAATTCCGACCAAATTAAATGTTCATCGACCATATGGATTTAATCACTTGGACAAGATTCATTGCTGTTAACCATGCAGTTGTCTCGCTGAGATTACTTCAGATTTTTTGTTGTTATATCATGAGCTTCAGATTTTGCTCTTCAAAAAGAATTGTTGGCCTGCTGGTATATCATAGGGATCCAGATGGAAGTTAGCTTCCTTGTTGGCTTATACAACTCTACGAGGCAGGATTATTCGTTTGTTGATCACTGGAGGTTTCATTATCGGTGCTAGTGTACTACCGTTTGTGTTGCTCATATATCACATGAGTGTTATATGCCATTCATCCTTCAAATGTACACTTTCAGGTGGTCTTCAATAGAGGCAGGATTATTCGCTTGTTAATACCTGGAAGTTTTCATTATCGGTGCAAGCGTTCTACTGTTTTCGATGCTCATATATCACATGATTGTCACATACCATTCATTCTTCAAATGTAATACTTTCAGGTGGTCCTCAATATATCCGAACGGTACATAAATCTCAAATCAATGATGCATCACGCCCATAACCCTGAACAATATTGCAAGTAAATGTCCAGTCCCCAAAATTTCTACACTAGACTTTTCTTGTGGATGTAACAACTAAATGACAGTCATCATAACTCTCTTGTTTCAGCGGCATTTTCGACCACAGCTGAACATGGGTCAAGTACTTGATTGGACCGTAACAAAGCTTAAAACTCAGTACAGCTTTGAAAAAGTCGTGCTAGTGAATTTGATGTGTATAATACATCTTAAGCGTATTACAAAGTAAAGCGGTTTGACAACATTTTGTTCCTTCACACTTTCCTGCGTACCGTTGGAGACACCGTACACCGGTTAGACCAGTCAGTTTCCTTCGTGAGCTACAGGTAAGAGATTAACGTCCTTCTTTTCACACCTTCTCTACAAAGAGGTAAAATCACATCCAAATCCGGGACAAAACGACTTAATAAGCATTACTGGCTACAGGAATAAGATGTACATAGATACGTTATCGCTTCGCAATTCATAAGAATCATGATTAAAAGTTGAAGACATGTTGATGAACAAGGACTATAGAACTTACGCAATGTAATGCTCATTGCAGGTGTCTGAAAACCTTGACGGTCCGTTTAATACTTTCAAACTACTTGAAGATATATTAAGTCTGATATGAGATCGTAGAAACGAAGACATATTTCAAAAATTTGGATGCTAGTAGGAAGAATTCAGCGCGGGTGAGGAACATGAAGGTCGAAGTGACTGCACGACAAACTGGAAGCGTATATCATAATCAATACACGCAACACTGCTAAATAGCATCCAAGCATCGAAATGGGAATCATCATCAGCTCTCAACGGCAGCTATACAACATTGAAAGGTACACTTCTCGATAACATCAATACCGAAAATAAATTCCAGGCACGCAGCATGGCAGAGAAAAAAAACTCATCACAAGGAAGAGTAGGTCCAAGGTAAAAGTTGATTGGACGCAAGCTTGAAAAGCATCCATGTACATGAAGACAAATATATCTAAGATCCGCGACAAGGTTGAGTAGATCCTTGTTGCTATGGATGCAGATTGGACATTCCACAGTCCAAGAACCATCAATGACAGAAACTGGGTGCCACAACCAGGCAAGTACAGTTCGACACTGAACGAGAGTTCCTCCAGTCTACAACTATCTCAAGAAGAAAGAGGGGCCAGGTTGATACTCGCTAGCACTAAACAAGAATGTGAAAGAGCAGTACTCAATTAGTATCATCCAAAACAACGACCACTAGTAGAAAAACATTGAAGAAGAAGACTACAATAAAGATGACAATCAGGTTAGTAAATATGTATTTAGCCAGAGTGATCCTTTCGAACCAACCTACTAGTACTTACTAACCTTCCCGTAAGGACTGGTTAGTGCATAAAACAAAATTTGTAAACATAAGCGTGAGCTACACTCCCACATTAGAACTCCAGACTCTTGGAGTCATGATGGAGAACAAGAACCGTCAATTGACAAGATTTGAAAAAGACTAGGTTCCGTTGTGACCCTTTAACTCTATTGTTAAAAATCAGAACATGAACAATCAACGACCAGACCCATGTATTTCTTCTGCAAAGGGGCGATGAATGGTTACTACGAACTAGTTGCAATCTGCGCTAACATCCCACAAACGAAATGGCCGACCCCGATGTCCTAGGTAAAATTGGAAACAGGTGTTGGGTCAGGGTCTCTTTCCATGATTATCATTACAGACTCTTCCCGCAAAGTATCATTACAGATGGAGAGCATCCCTTTCGAGTCACAAGCGTCTCCCAGCTTGCCTTCTGAAATGAGAAGGCTGGGAAGAAACAAGAAATGGTGGCATCCGAGCTTCCAGCCCAATGAGATCAAAAAATACGAACACCAGGGCAGCCGTTTTCGTCACCATCTTCATCTTCAACTGCTCTTATGCTCTACTCAGACACAACTTTAACGAGCTATAGAGGCCTGAGTGGCAGAAGCAGTGGCGGCGACATTGTTCGCAAGCATGTAACTTCGAACTGCAAGTTGTTTGGTCTTATCGATGATTTGCTCGTACCTGTTAAAGAACATATCGAAGGACTTAGAACGTGACAAGGAAAGCCAAGAAAAAACTGCACCTGGAGTCATGAACTTAGATGAAATGACTGAATAAGCATTCGGGAGGTGAAATTACGATGTTCCGTAGCTGATAGAGTAAGAAATGGACGTGTGAACAATGGTGATAAGAAGTCGAATCTTTGGGCTTCCTCGTCGACACATTGAAAGATCGTCACTCTCAAAGACTTCGTAACTTACACGTTAGCATATTGAGTTCCCATCACCACGGTTCCCATCTTCGAGTCAATCTTGGCGTCCAGACGGGCATTGCGGATGAGGTTGACAATCCAGCGCTCCGCATCGTCGTAGTTCATGTTCAGTTTCTGAGACAACATACTGACCAGTGCAAAGTGCCATCGGTACAACAAGTGCTCAGAAACTTCCAAAAGCATGAATCTCAGGCAGGTGCCACCCTACATGTCAGACACAACAAACAGCAAGCGGAGTGTAGCAAGGGAAATATACTTGTATGTACATACCCAATGTCGATACACTGATGTATCCTGCAGTAGGTCTCGAAAATGAACAGTCTTGCGTTCTCAAGGAACTCATCCCTCAAAGGGACAGTGACAAAACCGTTATCTTGCACTTCCTTTCCGAGGAAAAAGTCGTTCAGAATGAGCTGGAGGGAGAAAACAACCACACAAAGTCAAACAGAATTCAATAGAGAATGACTAAAAGAACGCCATGCACCACTAGAAGAGGCTATCACATGCAAATACCGATAATACGTTTAGAACAGCCAGATGGCCTTAAAGGTAACTGCTCAAAATATCAAAAAGATCACCACTGGTGGGTTTTATGATGTGTGGTTGCTGTTATCTTCTAACTAACGAATCAAGCCAGGAGGTCACCACTGATTTACTACTCTGGACATCATAGTTCCGAAAGGCCTGCTTCCACTTACCTCTACCTAAAGGAAAGAGGGATCCACGACACCAGAAGGTACCAAAGGAGAAAATTTTGAATTGAAGGGAAGAGATGGAGCAATTCAATACAATGAACAAATTCTGACGTGCAGTTTCCTAGTTTGACTTTCTAGATGGACTTCGGACTCACTTTTGGTCACAAGGAACCAACAGATAGGGCTCAGGTGCTGAGGTCTTCATGTCAAACAAGGACTGAAGTATCTTATCTTGTGGTAGACATACATAATTACAGTACGCTCAACGCAGTCAGACTGTTCCATTTTTCTTACACAGGAATCAGAAATTTCTGTTGAGGTGATGCATACGCCGCCACCCCTAACAAATCTTTCGCCCCACCTGAAACGGTAATCATCTCTCCACAAATAATACTACCACCTTCTGTATGCCAGAAAAACATGTCCGGTGTCCGGCAAAACCAACGGATGGCGACTGAATTCAGCGTATGGTTTGTGAAAAGAGCGGGACTTCTTCTTCAAATATGGGATTTTCGAGGGGATCAATGTAGTCTGTAAGACAATGAGGTAACTTGAAAATTATGCCAGCGGATAGACCACACAAAGCCTTCGCGAAAAGAGAAGGCAACACACGTGACATGAATCCATAGGCTGGGTTGGCAAGGGCTTTCGTGAACTCGAAAGTAGACGTAAATAAGTGCCTCCCACTCGAGAGACTCCTCGCCCTTATCCTCGTGATGAGAAATAAATTGAAAAGAACGGAAGTTCAAGAACAGGCCCATCTATGGATCGACACGGAATGCGAACAACCCATATGTTGCCGTTCGGCACAATCAACGATCAATTCAGCTCTTTAGGAGATTCTACACTCGGTTTATTGGATAAAGATAATTACCTCTTCGCATTCCCGTAGCTTCTTCTGGGCACCCTCGAAGTCGTAGTTGACATACAGGCATTCAAGAAACTCCGTGATTGGATCCTTGTAAGTGTAGTGCTCCTGTTGGATGACTTTAATGAGATCCTTGAGCATATTCCGTCTTCTTTTGTTAACTATGACCGCGGTAGCTAAGTACCGAAGCAGATGGTGCGCATTTGTCTGGATGGCATTCAGGTACCTGCGTGCAAAGCCCAAGTTTCGTGACCAAAAACCAAGCAATTGTTTCTAATGCAAAACGAAAATGTTGCTCGAATAGGGGACTCCCGACCTCCTCTCCAATTGCACGGCTCAACTACTATATAGGCATTCACCTTTCTTGGAAGAAAAGGTCGATGATGCCATTACGCCCATTTTCGTGGTTGAAAAATATGAAGAGGGCCCAATGCATCACCCACGTCCGTTGCTGTAGTTGATTCAAAGGTGATGAAAAGTTCTTCGAATCAATGATTTCCTTCAAACGATTGAGTTCCTCAATCGCAATATCCCAGTTTTGCATTAAAATTTCGGCTGCTAGCTTGCCCCACAATGCGCTAAAACTACGGTCACTGTTGGTGCAAAGCGTCCGATACTGATAGAGATAGTCCGACGCACCGGAGTAATTACCACACTCAAACTGGAATTTCGCGTACTGGTACAGCGCTTCGATCTGTTCAGACCCTATCTGATGCCCAAAAATACCACCATCAGAATCAACCCCCTTCACCAACCAACGCCCAGCGCCCAACTGTCACATACTCGAAATAAGTTAAGGGCAGTGGAGACCAGCCCACCTTATAGCGGTCGTGAAGCATTTGCAGGTTATACTGCTTGTCAGAACGCAGCTCCTGTACCAACTGAGGATTTTGAAGAAAGCTGATGAGTGGGGCAGCCAATTCCTCGAGCGACTTCAACCTCCCCACGACTTCCACACGTCTATCCACCATTTCTGGATATTACATGGTTCTTACGATTTAGGCTAAGTGCTGCGAAAACACGAGCTGTGACAAACTCAAAACCCAAAACCAACCATTACTAACCTTGAGGTACGTCCTCGGTATGGTACAGACTCTTGTGAATATCCATCGCGTAATCAACCATGTTCGTCTTGGCCAGAAGTTCGATCTTCGCCTTTAGAATCTGGTCGTCGGCATAAAGCTGCTTCTCTTGCAAAAATTCCAGTAGCGGAAACACAAGGTGACGGTCCAGGTAAGGCGCCACCTTGGCAGTCAGATCATACTGCGCCATGGCTCCAATTTCGAGCTCGCCTGATTTCACGTTCGAATAGAAACTCAAACGCGATGGATAGAAAGAGAGATAGTTCGCGGTTTCAACGTGCACAGATGAGATGGAGCTCAGGACTGGCTGGTGCTGTCGACACAGATCTGTCGAGAGAAAGGCCTTCAGCTTCGAACTGAGGAAACAAAAGCACCATCCCAAGGGCCCCAAACCCTAAGCGACTTCCTCTACTCTGGTCGAGTCCTGCTGCTTTAGGGATAGACCCCTGATCACATATTCCGGCATACCCGCCGTAAAGAATTAACCGCACGCCGTAAATAAAGACGCTACTGTAGAGTGATTATTTGAGTTAAAATCACGCATACTGTTTCGGTAACAATTTATACGTTCGTCTCACGACTTATGGTGTTTTTAAATTCGATTCTCTGTGATAATATTTGCAATACTTGAAGACCAACACTTTCCATTGACTACAGTATTCGCAATGATAAATTAAAGACGATCTCTAGGATAAAAAAACTGTATCAACTTTTAAAAAATAGCTTACACAAAATAGTAACACCTGTCAGGAAACAACTAACGAGGCATTAACACTTTAATCAAATGATAACATTAGCAATTAAACACATTAATACGAGTTTTCTATGTATGACCGAAAAGACGAACTAAATATACTAAATTTGAGAGCACCTTGCCTCAGGTTGCTATCGTTAATTTTCACGACACGCGGGAGTTCTTTCGCCGCAAAGTTGCATGGGTGCCAGGTCCGTGAATTCTGGGAGTCTTTAATTTCCAGACGGTCCGGAAAATCTAAAAAGTGTGCGATTTGACAAACCTCATGCATGGACCAAATAGGTTCTCCTTACGATTGATTTCGGTAACAGATATGCAGAGCAGACGAGTGCGCTCGAGCGAAATCGCGGTTACGTTGTGCGATCGGTCATTGGTGTCTGCGGCAGGTGATATGTTTGACCGTGAGAAATGAACCAGTTTTTCCCCGTGAGTAGACAGGGCCCAGAGCATCAAAACGGCAGTAGTTCGAGGAGTTTTTTACGTAGGAGAGAAGGACTGATGAAGCGGAAACGAGGAGATAGTTCATGGATCCGGAAGTGGAAGCAGATATAGCTTTTGTTTTCAAGGAATAGCTTCGTTAGGTTCATGTTTTAAGGTTTGTCTGCAGTGTAACCAAGAGAAATATCGGCTGCACTCGAGGCATCGGCGTATCAAGCAGTGTGAACCATTGTACTTCCCCATACCAAAGCTTCACTGACAGAGTGTTCTGAGAAGCTGCCAAGTTCCAACAAGTTTCGGCATAGATTTTGCCAGCCACTTGAGCTGTGGTTTCCACCAACCCCCGCTGCTGATGGAAAGGGCTCCTTACATTCCTGGTGCTTGACCCACACTGGAAAGATCTGCATGTCAGTTCCTTCCCTGTGGAGTAGATGGACTCATTCTGAAGCCATTGCATCAACACTACCAAGAGAACACTGGTAATTTTGATGTTTGCAACTTTAACGGGTTAAGAAACCAAACTGGAGAGAGTTCATCATACGTGCCACAATAGCAATCTAGTGTATGTGCTGTGCTGTAGCTTGATCTTAGCAATGGCCAAACGACTGAAACCACATGAGCTGTGGCAATCCTGAGTCCAGAGCCCTGCGTAGACACCGCTTCCAAAGACCCACAATATATCGCTCAGGAGCTGGATAAAACTTGCACTAAGTATCAAGACCAGGATGCGTGATCCACTCGTATCTTTCATCCTCATCGGTATACACTCATCGGTAACTTCAGACAAAAGACTGCACATAGCTGCAAGGCCGTGTAAAAAGCCATGTTTCTCGTTGTTCTGTTGAGATATGACAATTGACTCATTCAGTACCTGCAATGCCATAGTAATATGACCCATATGTGAATGCATATGTCCCAGGCCCAGCAACCCGGCTTGGAGCGTTCCAATAACAAAATCATACTGTGTGACACTGCCATGAATAAAAACTTCTACACTAAAATTAAAGAATCGATTAGGTCTGTTCATGGCTGCCGAATAATTCCTTTTATAGAGGTGATTCCAATCTTGAACATAATTGAGGTATGTGAGATGCCAATACTTTCAGCGGCGAGGGCCTTGTGACAAGATCGTCTGTCAAGTACCTCTGGAAGCTCCGCCTCGTCTCCAGCATCACAGCTTGACAGGCCTCTACCTGCCCAGAAGTGCGCAAGAAATGTCGCTACCTTATAGTCTCACCAGATGCGCTCGCACTGCACAACTAAATGATGTACATCCCTGTCCCCCAAATCTGAAGAATGTCCAGCTTCAAAATGTCCCCGCTCAGACTTTCACATAGCCAACTCCGAATCAGCTGCTTGGAGTCATTGTTTTGGAGAGCAGAGTTTTCGCAGCTCGAAAGCAACAACGCGTGAAGCTCCACACATTTTCTGTCCCCAAAGCCGTGGGCGTGCTTGAGTTCTTCATATGTCCGTACCCAAAGATCAGTCAAGCAAAGAGTCGACAAAATCTGTGCAGCTGTCGATAGCTTAATTAGACAGTCATGATCATGGTAGAACATTTTGCATATCATACATGAATGGATTACCTATCCAACCAATTCCTTGGCATCTAGATTGAACGATTTTGCACTTCAGTGTGTTCTACTCATGGTATCTGATGATGCACTGGCTGTTGTTTTGTAAAGCACTCGTTTAGTGAACCGATAGTTGTTACAGAATGAAATCAACTAATATTGTGGTTGTATTTATTTGAATAAATTGAAATTACTATCCCGGATGTTGATTGATATCAGTGTTGAAATAAGTATTATTATTGTTGTTATTTGAATAAACAAGTTATGTGAATATTATTGCACTGTGGCATATTTGAGAACCAAACAAAAAAGGGCACGTGCAAGTAGAAGTCAAAGTTGGTAGTTTGTTCAATCTAAAAATTGAATAAGGTAAAATTCATTCTTATCAGAACTCTACATGTTTCAATTACATCGTGATCATGTATTAAAGAATAATCTTGGATATATGTCTGTATTGTACATTTTTATAAAATCTTTTGATTGAAAAGTTTAGTCAAAAAAATATTATTTTTTTAATTTTATAATAAAATTTAATATTATAATTATTAAAATATCTCATCCTCTTGAATCTATAATTAATGAAATTTAAACTGTTTAATTTCCACATAAAATTTGTTCATAATATTATTATATAAATATACAATCATATCAATTTGTGTGTGATCGGTTTTTATGTTTAGATATTTTTTTGTGTTACTTAAAAATGATGTAATTCTTCATCTATTGTTTAGATACATCTAGAAATCATTATAGACAAAATATATACCATGATTACTATTTGAAGTCTATGAAAACTACTATGAGTGTTAATATAAATAAACAGTTATCGTATACGACATGAGAGTGGATGGTAATAAATATTTCTCAAGTTTTTTATGGACAAGGATGGAAAAAAAGTACACAATGATCCCAATTATCAATGTAGCTTTGAAGTTTGAAGGTTACTTTTAATGATATAAAAGATCACGTTAAATTTTCAGATAGAAATGCATATTTATACATGTAACATTTATAAATTAACCCAAAAAAATATGTAACTTTCAGTAGTTTAAAATAATATGTTTAATAAAAAATATTAGGTCACATAATCATGATGGTTTTATGACTAAGTTATGAAGCGTTACTGTTTACAAATTGAATATATGGAGTAATCTGAATATTACATTTTTCCATTTATAGATTTCTTTTTCAAGTATTTAAATTAAGTGATACAAGTATGTAATAATAAATAAGTGATGAATGAAAAAATAATTTTAAAAATTATTTAAATGATTCAAAACCTCATTTTAATAATTATAATTAAACTCAGGTTTTGTGTGTGTAGTTGTATATTTACATGTTTTATAAGAAATCAACATTTTGGGAAGTTTTTTTTTTTGGGCAATTATCATCAATTTGAAATTTGTGAAAATATATCCAAAATTTTCAAATTCAATCAAAATGGAATTTTGCATGTGTGAATAACGATATGTTTCAAATGTGTAAACCTATGTGGATTAGATTACACATGTTTTAATTTGATAACGAAGATTATTTCAAATATTATATTAGAGTACAACAATATTACAATTATTGTGTTAATGAGATGTAATAACATCTTTTTCTTCACCCATACCATTACTTTTCTTGCCCGTTGTGGATCTTCTTCAGATTTGACATGACTGACACCTCAAGAAATCGTGTAGCTTTAAACCTCTCATATTTTTTGGAAACTTATTACATGTTAACTTATTTGGTAATCATAAATTGAGAAATAAAATAAAATAGATTGCTACAAGGAACTTGTTCTTAAGACGAACGTTGGAGGGGAGTGTCGAGGTCTTCTCCCGAAAGGCATTGTACAATCACATAACTTTTTAACTCTAAGTCTTGAAGAAAATATCAACGTGCGTGAGTTATTACAGACATTTATCATACATTCAAAGTTTCCTCTCCAGGTTTTTGGCCTTGTTTTCCTTTTTCCCTTTCCATGTACATAATTTTATTTTCAGAGTCAATTTTTCCGGCAAATTTACGGAGGTAATACTCAAGACTGACGGAAATTCACGGCAAGTAAACTCTTCCGATACAGCTTTGTATTTGGGAATAAATTAGAAAGTAATCCAGAAATAAGGCGCCTTATTTCTGGAGTGAGCAACTCGAGTCCGGCATGGCTACACTGTACTTACTACGTCTCCCGCTGAGAGGAATCCACTTTTTGTACGAGACTAGTGAAAAGGATTCAAATGAAGTTTTGAAATTTCGAAGGAAAGGAAATACCCCAGAGCTCGTAACATTTTATTGTGTCCAAATTCTCACTCGGTTCTTTTCTTAGGCCGGGGCTGACTACCATGCACTCCGCCCCTGATCTGAGTCGAGTTGCATGAGTCGTGTGCAGAGTGCAGAACAATTTTAACCCCACGTGATGCGTGGTAGCAGTAACTGAATCTGAGCATTCCAAATTTGCTTTCATCCATCGAATGCTCTGAATTGCGATTGCGAATTATTCCTGGGCGATGCGGTTCAAGAATGACATCTATCGGAGTTCCAGGATCTTGAATTCCATGCGTCCAGAAATATTGGAATCCATCGCAGGTGGATGAAATGTGAAACTGTCAGTTGAATATTAATTGCTACGAATCGAGCACGTGCATCGCCTTCCTACTATCACAGGGCGGGGATGAGGAGCTTCCGGAGGACTCTAATGAGCCCACTGTGTAATCCGGAGACGTGGCTGGTGACAGTCTCTTTGCGTCTTTCCCAGGAACAGTTTTAAATGTGAATTTTACTGGAGGTGCTAGTGCTGGTGACTGTTGGACAAAGATTGATCGGAGGCATCGTTCTTTTGAGTTAGAGAACGCGCGAGAGAGATATGGCAGGAGTTCCTAGCCGTTTCGTTTTGACCCCTCATAAGCTGGTAATGTGCATTTTGCTGAATGCCGTGGCAGCACCTCGTCAGGGCTCGACAACTCTCGTAGCCCTTCCATTGTCTTCACGCCACCGGTTAGCTCGACTCTTGCTCGACTTTGTCAAGGCGTCTGCGAGTCTCTTGGAACCGACTTATGAAGAACTCGAACACAGTCTCGAGAAAGCTCTGGGGACGGAAAGTGGGTTCTCTGAGGAGCTTCACAGTTTGTTGAAGTCATTCGCCACACCCGAAGACCTGTTCAACTTGTTTTTGAGTCTGCGAGAACTTTTGGCTTCTTCTCCTCGCCCGAACCTGATCACTAGCCGAGGTGATGGTGACCAGCTCTCAGTGGATTTGAGCAGTACTTTGGGGCTCTTCCTTCGTCGATGCAGTCTGTCATTCAACGAACTTTCGTTCGAGCAGGTCTGCAGACTGTTAAGGGAGCTCAAACATTACCGTGAGTTGTCAGACACTGTGAAGAGTAATGCCCCACCCGATTCCCCCTTAGTAAGGTACTTCCAACAGCATCAGTTCCTGGATGAAGGTGTAAAGGAAGAGACGAGCTCTTCTGCGAAGCTGGGACTCGGAGTAACTCCCAGAGCGATATTCGGAGGAGGCCCAAGAGAAAGTCCTGGTGGGGACATCTTTGAAGCTAGGCAGTCTTCAGGTTTGGCCAACAGGGATGGAGCATCATCCGGAATCCGCAGTGCGAGTCCATCTGGAGAGACTACAAGCAAGCGACACTTCTTGCGCACTTCTGGCGAGGTAGAGGCCTATCTTAGTGAGCAAGCTGTGATTCTAGAGACGAAGCGGAGCTTCCAAAGGGACTTGACAGATGGTCTTGTCACAAGGCTCTCCGAGCTAAAAGAATTGGCCTCTCACATACCTCAAGTGCACTATGTTCAATATTTGAATTACCTCTTTCAAAAGGATTATCCTGCAGCCATGGAAAGTCTTCATCGATTCTTCGATTTTAGTGCAGGAGAAGTATTCATTCCTGGCAGTGTCACACAGTATGAGTCTGGTATTGGAAGGCTCCAAGCCGGGTTGCTGGGCCTGGGACATATGCATTCACATATGGGTCATATCACTATGGCATTGCAGGCACTGAATGAGTCGATTCTCATAGCTCAACAAAACAACGATAACCATTGCCTTTTACACGCCCTTGCAGCTCTGTGCAATCTTTTCTCCGAAGTTGGAGTGTATACTGATGACGATGAAAGATGCAAGTGGATCACTCATCCTGGTCTTGATCCTGAGTACAAGTTTTATCCAGCTCCTGAGCAACATTTTGTGGGTCTTTTGAAGCGCTGTCTACGCAGGGCTCTGGAGTTACGATTGCCACAGCTTATAGGTTTCAGTCGTTTGGCCATTGCTAAGATCAAGCTACAGCACGTACACAAGATTGCTGTTGTGGCCCGTATGAGGAACTCTCTCCAGTTTGGAACTTCACCCGTAGAAGTGTGTAAAATTCTTCGAGTTAACCAGTGTTCTCTTGGTAACGTTGATAGTAATGGCTTCAGAATGAGTCCATCTACTCCACATGGGAGGAATTCACATGCAGATCTTACCAGTGTTGGTCAAGTACCAGCAATATCAGGAGCCCTTTCCGTCACCAGCTGGGGTTGGTGGAAACCACAGCTCAAGTGGCTGGCAAGATCTATGCTGAAACTTGGTGGCACTTCGCAGCTTCTCCGAGCTTCCTCCTGGGAACACTATGGCAGTGAACCTTTAGTACGCGCAAGTACATTGGTTCACATTGCTTGCTACGCCGATGCCTCGAGTGCAGACGATCTTTCTCTTGCTTACATCAAGTTAGTCAAGCTGCAGACAAACCTTAGAGGATACTCTGCGGGTTGTGACTCTCTTGTCACAGCAGCGAAGAGATTCCCTCTCTTATCCAAATCACGAGTTCGAGCACTGGAGCTGCAGTGCACCGTGGAGAGGGCGCTGTATCAGGGGGAGACAGAGGTCGCTCAAGTGGCGAATGGGGAGCTTTTAGCTCTTGCTTCCATTGTGTCAGGTGTGGATATGGGCATCAAAATACAAGCTAGTATTTATAAAGCTCAAATACAGCTAGCAGTGTCCCAGTACAAGGACGCAGCAATATCAACTCACCGACTCTTTTCCTTGTGCTTCAAGGGGAATATGCAGCAGGATAGCATTAACCTGCTACTGCTCATGGCAGATATTTATAAGAAAGCTGGAAATGCAGTCACGGGGCTTCCTTATGTTTTGGCAGGTCTTACACTCTGCCAGTCCTTGAATCTTGACCTGCTTCAGGCTTCTGCAATGGTAACTCTAGCAGAACTTTGGGTTGGATTGGGCATGTTTCCTGGAAGACGTGGCCTTGTTCTTTTGCAGCAGTGTATGCCTGTAGTTCTTGGGCATGGAAGTCTCCAACTTCGTGCTCGAGCCAACTTTGCCGTCGCACAATGCTATTTAAGTGATCCAGGCTTCTCAGTAAAAAAAGAACCCAGAGTTGTGTTGCAACCTTTGCAGGCTGCTGTATCACAGGCCCAGCAGATCGAGGATACAGAGCTAACTATGGAGTCATTGTACCTCCATGCAGTTGTGCTCGACTCCTTGGGCTTGATTGATGAACGAGATCAAGCCGCTGCGTCTTACGAGAGGTGTGTATTGGGTATGCAGATGCGGTAAAACTTAGATTTCAGTGACGTCTTGTACTATATAATTTTTTGTATCCCTTACAGGGGTAAATAGTTGAGTCTACAATAAGAGTACGTGAAAATTTGCGAGCGCCTGTCTATGAGTGATTTTTTGACTTTCTTGTTCTCATCGACCTGCAGTAGAGTTCTTCCGTGACAGTGTGGTTGTTCGTCACATATTTGTATAAGTTGTTTTAGTTGATCACATGATTTCTGTTTACAAAGCTGGTGAGATCGAGCTTCAGTGTTGGCCACTTCAGCAACACCAGTCAACTCATTATCAGTGAGATACTGCTCGACAATCACTCGTGACAGCCTATGAGCTTTAGATAGTCTGAGTTATTCAAGCATCGAGAAGGTGTGTATTCAGTAGACAACCTCGGATGAAAATTGTATTGCCGTCTACATCTTTGTCATGACCTTGTAGGTATATATATATATATATATATATACATTATTTTCAACTTACAGACTAATATGAATCTCGATCGTTGTTGACAATCAATCATAATAATTTCCATCGGCAGAATTACATGTAATCAGGATTGACCTTCATCAGTTTTCTCTAACTTTCTGCAGGCAAATCCACCGAATTATTTATACAGGGATTTTTAAAATTTTTGATTTTATTCCGCGCACAAAATTAAGAGGAAAACGGGAAAAATTGTTGAGTCGGAAGATTTGAAAATGCATCTTTTTATGCACTGGAGAGTATGAAGGAATCCTGACCACGTCGTTGGAATGTACTAAACTGTTTTGGAAAGGAGTTTAATCTCCTCTTCAACATGCTTTGCTAATACAAATAATCCTACATAGAATGATAGTCACGTAAGAAAACCTCAAGAAGTAACATATGAGCAGGTCTTTAGCCAAATGTTACATCACATGAGATGTTTGGCATATTTTTAGATTTTTCACATGTTTCACTACATTCTAACTCCATAGCTTGCTCATCTTTTAGCCTATTCAGTTTTGTTTGTTCCTATGTATTCTAGACGAAAAGAACTTTTATTGCTGTTCGGTTTCATGGGAGTAACCCATTCCCGTGAAATCGAACATTTCCATAATAGTACTAAACTCCAAACGTGTAAACTTTCTTACCGGAAGACTTACGGAAGTCAAGAAAAATGTGGGGGTAAAATTGGAAGGGTAACTGTTTTAAATTTGTTTGTTTAAACTCGTCAGTTCAATCCTAGAGTTCACATATACCGTAAGACTTTCGACCGAAAGTTATATACGTGGAAAAGGTGAAAGCATTAGGGATCGGAAACCATCGGAGGCCACGTCAACTGCATCTGCGCTTTTATTTAAATCGGTTTCGCAACACGGAGTTGAAAGTAACAACGAAAGTTGCGGTATCCAACTCATAGAAAAAAGGTTACGCAACTCATGTTTAGAATTCAAAAGAAATGTGTATCACATATACTTCCAAACTCAAAAAAGAAGATGGTTTCAGGTAGTGAGAATTCGGATACTTTGGTAACTAGTATATAGGGTGAAAATTTTTCAAACTCCAAGACTCAGAACTATGTCGAGACGCAAAGCAATAAGACTCAATTTTTTACACTTTTGTAAAATTTTATTGGATATATAAATTCTTCATAAAAATAGCGCGCATATATGGAGAATAGATTAATAAATAAATAAATATTCATATCCTTTTTGTAAACAATACAATATTTTTACTTAACTGATTCCACACGTTCTACCAGTAGAGCGATGTAGAGTAGCCTTTATAGCGTATTCTCAAGTTTCCATACAAAACTCTATAAAATTTATGTAAATTACTGTGTTCAACAAAAGTGCTCCTTAACACAATCGGAATGAGTCAATTTCCTTAAACAAAGCATATGTGAAAACTTTACTAAAGAACTTAAATTTTCTCATTGCTCAAACTGGTCAAAATTCCATCCACTATGTATTTTTCGGACATTTTGTTTTAAATTTATGGAAACAATAATTTTCCCACACGAGTTTTTATTTTTAATTCTGAAACGCACTAACTCTACCAAGATGTATAGGGAGTTTAGGGTTTAGTTTAGAGTTTGTCATAAATCAATTTGCAATTTCTGTCAAATTTTCATACAATGTTCTGAAAGCCCTCAATGATCTACAAATTTCTCATCTTCATTTAATATGCAAACACCTACGTGAAATTAGAATTGCAGACGATTTCGAATCACATACAGTAAGGTCTCTGAAATTTCAGTTTTAGATATTTACACGAATATTAGATTGGACATTATACCCCTATCAGAGAGAATATGAAAATCATGAAAATGATATTGACTCTCTTAAGAGACAAAAAAAAGTAAACAAGTAATATATAGGCAAAACGACGGGAAGACCCCATCAAGCCGTACATTGCAGACAGGGGTCTTAACTTTGCGTGGAGGATGGTCACATCCTCGCAAGAACTGGAGTGAGGGAACCAAACCGTGCAAGTAAAAGATAGTCATCTGAACGCTGCGGACCTTCGGATCTAGGGCATCGTGGCGCAGAATCGATGGCTGGCCCGATGAACTGGGACATTAGGGTTTAGAGATGTGGGTGGTCTCACAGTTTGCGCTCTGGACGGGGTTTTGTCGAACTCCGATCGCTTAGTGCAGTCTTTCAATCTCGAAGTAGCTCCTTGAGCGTGCTCGTGGAGACGAGCGGTGTACAGACTGTTAAGGTGTGATATGTTCTGAAATTCGGAGGTAAAATCTGCAAGGTGGGCGTTCTACAGCAGCATTAGCTTTGTTTGTTCGTGCGATTTCCGTTAAGTCAAAATGCCGCCCAAACTAGATCCGTCCCAGGTCGTGGAAGTCTATGTCCGAGTGACAGGAGGAGAGGTCGGAGCTGCCTCTTCTTTGGCTCCTAAGATCGGACCTCTCGGACTTTCCCCGAAGAAAATCGGAGAGGATATCGCTAAGGAGACAGCGAAGGACTGGAAGGGTTTGAGGGTGACTGTGAAGCTCACAGTCCAGAACAGGCAAGCCAAGGTTGCTGTAGTGCCATCTGCCGCAGCGTTGGTGATCAAGGCCCTGAAGGAGCCAGAGAGGGACCGCAAGAAGGTGAAGAACATTAAGCACAGCGGCAACATCTCCTTAGATGATGTTATTGAAATTGCCAAGATCATGGCTCCGCGCTCGATGGCCAAGACTCTGGCCGGTACAGTAAAGGAGATTTTGGGAACATGTGTATCAGTAGGATGCACCGTAGACGGCAAAGACCCCAAGGATTTACAGAAGGAGATCGAGGAAGGCGAAGTGGAGATTCCCGAAGAGTAAATAGTGAGTGTAGCTACTTCCAGTGAGCTCGCCCGCTTTCGGTGAGATATTTTGTCTCACATCAATTGGGTGTCGCACTGCTATAATGATCACGACGCCATCTCTTCAATTGGAAACTTATGTATCTCAATTTACGTGCAATGTGAGGCCCGCCAATTGTCTCACGAACGAAAATTTTGACCTTGATAACGGCCAATTCTTTCGAGTCTCGCATCTCCTGGTGAATTTCTTGTCACCTTTCCGGTACGGAAAAACCTATGAATAATGCCGGTGGATACTTTAATACAATTGTTTGAAGCACTTTTGTTTGTGGCCTAGTTCTAAACCTGAAAGAAGGGAGGCTGCACTGAGATGATAGATGTCAGTGGCTGTTGTACGAATAATTAGTGTTCGAGAATGCTTGTGGCATTTTGCGTTTCCTGCTTCATACAATAAATGTTTGTTAATTGTCTTTTCATTGTGTCCATTGTGACTATCAACCAAAAACAAGAGATCCGATAGATTAAAATTTTTTACGGGAGAGATGTTTGGGGTTACACGTGAACTCGTTACAACATGTCATGCCATCTACGTACGCGGTGGCATAAGAGCTCCTACGAAATAATCTGTCTCTGCAACCTGCGAGGTACGTCCTTCCCGCGAAAAGAGCACTAACACACGAATTTATGCGTTAGGTTCCAATGCGCTACTCGCTCTGTTAAGTACCAGATGGGAAAGCATCAAAACCTGAATCTTCATCTTTTCTTAAATATTGTACCTTTCTATTTCTGCTCTTTCCTTGAGATCCAGAGTAGTGTGAGAAGGTCTTGAAAATTTTCAGAGGGGATTTAGGGCAAAGACAGCCTTGAAAGAAATCTCTCGCTGTACGCACGTTCAATAATTTACTTCTTACGTCATTACCTGCTTTTTTAGTCGTTCACGCACTCTGCGTGATTCGAGTTTTCAACAATTAATTCAATGCCCTGAGTTGGATTAGTCATCAAGGCCGAAAATATTCCGAGACACATGTAACTGTTAGATGTTATTTCCTTTCGGAAGATCCCAAGCGAAGGATATTATGGGGAAATTATTCAATTTCTTTTGCTATCATGAAGACAGCATTGTATTGATGGTATGCTCTCTGTCGTCTAGAACGCGGAGGTTCGTTTTCTTCCCTCAGTATTTCACCTTTGCAAGTGGAGTGTAGAGCACCACGTTCATCTGTGGATATTGAGTAAGATCCTCTCATCACCTTCAGAACATTCTGCTCGTGGAGAAAGTTGGGTTAGGGCACTTGACTGTGAAGCTTTACGTATACCACACAACTTTTCTGATCTTTGATTGAGCAATTATTACCCAAGTTCTCAAAGACGTTTTTAACGAGGTTTGTTGAACGTCTACAGAAAAACCTTACCGTGATCTCGAGAGCTGAAAGGTTTTAGTTTATGTTTGAAGCGATACATGTGACTCAATGAATTATGAGAAGAAATGAACAGTTCAATCACAGTGGCCGCCGCTATGTCATTTTCAATCTAAAATCACGTGCGACTTAAGCAGCTGCATATGACACACAAGGCTTTATGGGTTATCCTCCCGTATTGAGGTTCCAGTCTGTTTCATGGCTTCCGTAGACGGGAGAGAATGCTACGAAATTTCGTCTGGCGCAACACATTGACACATTTGTCTTGAGAGTGTGTGTAAGAGCAGAAATCTTTAATTTAATAGTACACCCAAATCTACATACAAGCTTTTTAATAGGTAAAGATGTCTTCCGAACTGCCCTGAGAGTTACAGTATGCCTATATATTAATAAGTTTGTCAGCCGAAGATCCAAGACCCGGACCCATGGGTATGAATTACTACGGAGAGTAGTGCTACAACTCTTCGAATGTATCTTTGTCAATTATCGCATCCTATGCTAAGTTGTAACATACCGATATTTTCCATCTTACGAAGGAGGACTCTACAGATGACTTCATAGTATTCAAATATAAAGCATCACAAAAAGGACACCATAAAATAACGTAAAGGATGGGAAAACCACATCAAGTCGAACATGGATGAAACTGTGACGAACCTACATAAAAGGATAAAAGAGACACATCATAATAACAAAAGGGATGGGAATACCCCATCAAATCTTACAAGGATGGAACCAATCAGTTAACGTGGGGCTAGGTCTCAATAGCATCATATTGGGAAATATATCATACAACACCTAAGAAATCCTAACTATCTAGGTCATTCAGTCTACAAACAAGAGCATCCAAAGAGTATCATCTAACGTGATTGTTCTCTTATGGATTGCACAAGCTAGTGCTCTCTGTAGAGCAATGGAAACAAGTTGCATAAAATAGGTTATACAGTGAGCTAAAGAGAGTGATATCCCCTGCTGCCTAGTATGGTAAGCTCTCGCGCACTCCGTCACCAACATGTCGAAGTCGGTGTCTATAGCTCCATATAACTCCAAAGCTAGATAATCAAAGAGTTGACCTCTCTCCATACCTCTATACTTGGAGACCTTAGCTGGTGCCGCTCCACTCGCCGCCTATCCTGGAGGATGGGTGATCATCCCTAAACTGTGTCTCTAGTAGGATCGGTAACCACCACATCCACCACATTGACCTGGTCCTCCCGAACCAAGTACAGATATGTTCTAACCCTAGTCGACCGCAAGACATACCAATGCTATCTCCATGTGAGGTATCCACCCTCTCGCGCCATAGCAAACACCATCTCCTTAATGACATCATGGGTAGCTATCCTTTGCCATCCGAATGGGCAATAAGTCATATGAACACCTTCTGCATCTAAAGTGATACCACACTCATATGTGAGTAATGAAGATGTAGATGGATGGACCAAGCCAAAACGGAACCTTCTCGCTTTGGAGAAAGTAGCTGGTGCGAGTCGGAAATCCCTAATGCATGTTTCGGGTCAAGATCCAGGAGCATGCATCCTTACCCGAGCAAGAGCGTAAACGATCTCTAGTAGTACAAGGAATGGCCGGATCCACTAATAGTGAATGTAGAGACTCCTAAAACTGTCGGTCTATCAAGATAGATTGTAGACCTCTAGTCCAATCGGTAGTCAAATAGGAAAAAGACGGAAATTCATATCGTACCTCACGTGGTAAAATATCTCTTGTATGTCGCAATAATACTTGTAAGGGAAATGATCATGTATCCATGTCCTCGCATATATCTCCAAGATAGGTCTATATGCGATCACAAATCGAGAAGATAACAAAGGTGCAACGAGCATCCAACTAGCCGAGAATACCGTAGGTGCCGTCTCCTCCATCGATAATAAGCCTATTCATCCACACGAAATTGGCAAAGAGATTTGCATCCTTGCCAAATCTCCTATCACACATTCGAATGTCCTTGGTCCGCCGATGTCATCAAAGACGCCCATGATCCTCCTATCAAAAGCTGTCAAACGTGATATGAATGTAGATGAAGGAGGAAACGTGCGAAGAAGGTAGGTGGATCGACGAGCAATACTAGATGACACTATATCAAACGCCACATGCGGATCCCCTAGTAGAGAAAGGTCATATACATGTAAAATATCCTCGTCAAGTGCAACTCTAGGTACCGTGAGATAAAATCCTCGGACCCTACTGACACTCCTAGAATTCATAAACGGTGTGTCGATGTCATACATCCCTCTAGAAGTTGGGACCCTACATAACACCATGAGAAATTATTCATTAGTCCTTCTATCCATTGTAAGATTACATAACTACTCTATTGCAGTTTGAATGGAGAACAATGGAGAGTAATCCGTCGTATTCTTGACATACACTTCAAAACATTTTTATTTCTTGTCGGAAACATAAAATTCCTCGAAAATTCTTTAATCTAGAAAGTATATCATGTATTAAAATTTACTTTCTATCTTAATTTAGATATCATAATATAAAATATCAAAATAATGATTCATTACCAATAGTGTAAATCAATATTTTTTGCATTATATTATTATCCACTATGGTTTTGCATTTATGACAATCTATACATTGTTATAAACAATAATATTAAAAAATTTCATGTACAAGTGGTGACATGGCATATATTTTAAGTGTATTATACTAAATAAATAAATTTATATATTTGTTAAGTTAATTATTTTAACTATCTTAAATGTAAATCAAATGAATATATTTTTGATACATTAGACATATATAGTTTATTTATAATTTCAAAAACTTTTCATTCATGACTTTTCAGTATGAGTAATAATAAAACTCGATCTAGTGTATTTTTATCACACATTGAACACTTGAATCTTGAAAGTAGTGGGGAATGGAACAAGAGTGAAGGGGAAAGCTTAGAGTAGGAGGAAGTTGCGATTAGTTTTGCATACATTGTAGTGTTATATTTTACCAAACCTTAAGAGTGAATATACAATTCTCTTTGTTTTTCAAATTCGATTTCATTTTTATTCAAATTGAACATTATGGAAAACTATATAGAAATATTAGTGAATTTAAAATTTTTAGGATTTGTGTGATTTTTCAAAAATCTGACATATGGGTCGGGTCTTTTTTTTTCCAATCTCTTCCTTGTATTGCGTTCGTTCTATTGGGATATATTTGGGAAATTATGAAGATAATAATAAAAAGTTATGATTGTTTTTAGATTTTAGTGTTTTGATAGTTAACATTTCCTCATGTGAGATGGGTGTCATGAGTTGTGGTTTTGCATGTGAGAGTAGATACATGATGAAGTGTCTTGTGTTCTAATTGTTCTAATGTGCTAGCTATAGCTTCCCTTCATCTCATAGGGCCGCCTTGAGCGGTGCCTAATACATCATGTTGACTATATCATCATCTTTTTACCTCGCAAGGGGTAAAGATCCATGTGGTAAGATGCACAAAAAATATGATTGGACCACTTGGGATACGCACGTGAGGAGGATAATCACATAGACATTTATCACTTTGGGGAACATGTAGACTACAATGATAATTCTGGGTATACTGTGTGGGTCATGGAAGTGGTTAGCAATCTAGTTAGTTTCTATTCTAGGGCTTTGCAAGACTAGGTTCCCATTTTCACGTATATTCTATAGGCTCCCTCATGCACTCTATGATGAGACTAGACGTGTTTTTCACTTACTGCATGATTATTTTGCACATGATCCCATGGACGAGTTAGCATGATTTTTGTTTCTTTTACTTCCACGATGATGTCTACATTATACTAGACCGGGGAGAGGGTGCTAGACATAGGGGTGACAGCGAGATTTCGGAAATTCTGAGGAGTAGATTGGGCTACATTGCATGAAGAGTCCGTAAGAACCACAAGATTATGAGTTAGGTTCAACCAAATGATACTTTTGATCGGTTGGATTGCGACGGTGTAGGATTCTGGGTCACACTAGGAAGTATGGCACAACTGCACAACCCTTCATCCTTTATCTATGGTTAGTCATACTGAGAAGACTATTTACTCTTTATGCCTTTTACATCCACCCATGGGCAAAGAAATACTAATAGAGGTCTTGGAGTATCAGTTAGAGGAGCCATTATGTTTTGATAGATCATTTTTTGCCCATTCTCTATAGACAGCCACACAATTATCCTCACGGGGCTTGTCATGGATGGTATATGAGCATCTTCGAGATTGCTTTCAAGCAAAAGATCCCTCTAGTGGTTACACATAATTGTTGTTGGTGGCTGCATCAATTGCGAGAGGGGAGATTCCGTTGTTAGTTAGTTATGTGCTAGGTGATAGTCGGCTTCTCGCGATAGAGAAGGACACTTTGGGCATTAGGCCAAATGTTATCGGGGAGGTATTATTGCGCATTGTTAGTCGTATCGTGGTCCTATAGCATCGTTCATACTTCTAGTAACATCTTTGTCCATACAAGTTTGGAGTCGCCACACCATGAGATTGTGAAGCGGTATTGTTGGACATTAGAGTACTTCTAGATAACCATATGGATTGGGTTGTCTTGCATGTGGACGTTGAGAATGCTTTAATAATGTCTCATGTGCATCTATCTTTAGAGAACTTAGAGAGACTGATGAACCTTTACCAATCTCCCTTCTTTTCATATAGTCTTTTTATGATTCACATTCTTCTCTTCTCTATCAAAATGGCTTTTCATAAGAGGGAGTCATTGTTCTACATTCCGCCGCTAATACTTGACATTGAGATCTTTTGGGAGGATTCCTATTTATCATGGCTCATTATAGAACTCTTTTGTCTATTGCTTTGGCCATGCCAAGTTATGTTTTCCCCTCCTTAGCGGATGACACACACATTATGGGCCATGTAGACCACATTAGACATGTCTTTGATTACTTGACTACCGAGTTTCATCTTGTAGGCTTGAGAGTCAAGGTTTTAAAGTGTAGGGCATGGTCTCCTTTGGACTTTCTTCCTCATCTCCGGCTCCTAGAGGGATGTATGACATGGACAGACTGCTTACATATTCTAGGAGTGCTAGTAGGGTGAAAGGATTTTTTCTCACGGGACCTAGACGTTACATTTGCCGAGGATGTATTGCATATACATGAATTTTTCCTATTAGGGGGATCCACATGTGATGTTTGATATATTCTCCTCTAGTATTGATTTTCGACCCATCTAACTTCTTTGCAAGGTTCCTCCTTCACTTGCATTCATATCACGCTTGACAGCCTTTGATATGAGAATCATCAACGTTTTTTGTGACATCATTGGACCATGGACCTTTGAGGTGTGACAGGAGATTTGGCACGGAGAAAAACATATTTGCCGATTTCATGTGGAACATCTTCCCGATTTGTGATTGTAGATAGACCCATCCTTGAGATGTATGTGAGGAACGTGAATGAGGGATCATTTCCTGTACATATACTTTTATGACATACAAGAGATTGTTTTACCTGCTAAGGTACAACATGAGCTTCTATTTTTTTTCTCTTTGCCCACCAATTGGATTACAGGTCTAAAGTCTACCTTGATAGATCGACAGTTTCAACAGGCTTTACATTCACTCTTAGTGGATCTGACCATTCCTCATACTACTAGGGCTTGTCTATGCTCTTGCTCTAACAAGGGTGCATGCATGTGGATCTTGGCTCTATCATGCATGAAGGCTTTCTGACTCGTACTAACTACTTTTTCTATAGTGATGAGGTTCTTCCTTGGCTTGGTCCATCCACCTATATCTTCATTACTCAATTGTGAATGTGGTACTACCTTAGATGCAACATGGGTCCATATGACTCGTTGTCCATTCGAAGATAGAGGATAATTACTCATGATGCCATTAGAGATGTGGTGTTTGCTATGGGGCGAGAGGGTGGATACCTCACATGAAAGCGTTAGTATGTCTTGGAGTATATTTGGATTAGGATAGACCTCTACCTTGATTTGGGAGTACTAGGTTACTATTGCAAACGTTGTGGTTTCTAATGATAGTTTTAGAGGGGATGATTACCCATCCTCATGGATGGATGGTGAGTGGAGCGGCAGCAATCAAGACCTCCAAGTATAGGGGTATGTAGAGAGATCACCTCTTTCTTACTCTAACTTTGGACTTATTATGGAACTATGGACACCGACTTCGACATATTCGTGAGAGAATGCACAAGAGCCTACCATACTGGACGGCATGGGACATCAATCTCTTTAGTTTATTGTATAGACTATTTTAGACAACATGTTTCCATTGCTCCATATAGAGCACTAGGTAGTGCAATCCATAGAAGCAATCATGTTAGATGATGATTCTTTAGATGCTCCTATTGTATGTAGACTGATTAACTTGGAAAGTTCAGATATCTTAGGTGCAATATGACATAGTTCAGATTGTGATGCTATTTGGGCATAGCCCCGTGTTAGCAGTATGATTTCATCCATGTATGGCTTGATGAGATCTTCGCATCCTTTTTTGTTATTTTACTCTAATCTAGTTTGCTAATTTTTTAATCATCCTTCATCATCTCATCTAGTTCTATTGCTTATACATCATTTCCATTCATTATTTCCATAAACACTATATTACTCAACAGTTTCAGAACATAGGTTCTCAAAACTAATGATCATCAACAATGAAATTAAAATGGATGTGACTTGATATATTTTTCATTGATATATTGAATGCATGAAATGGATGTGAAAAATATTTAATAATCCTTACATTGTGAAAAAAATTATGAAATCATAATTTTTTTCAAAACAAAAAATATTTTTGGCAAGAATTAGATATATTTATAATATTTCGAATGTTTTAAAAAATATACAAGTAAGGGTTATGAGATATATTATTAATAAAATCTTAATAATATTGAAATATTCATGAAAAATATGATATTAAGAATTCATTAGCAAATCAACACGATAAAAAAAATAAACTTGATATTAATCAAACATATCTTGACTATCATGATTCAAAATAATGGTTTAAGAAGAGAAATGAAACTTTTAATCACATGACTGCAATGAATGATGAGTACAAAATTGAAATATCATATGAAAGGAAAGGGTAAATTGATTATATTCACTTTGATTAATTATCATGGGCACATGATATTAAATTGATTATAATGGTTTGCATTTGATTTAAACAAACCTGACAAAACAAGAGTAGGGTTGTCAGAAGAGAACACAGGCAAGAGAAAATACATCAAGATTATCCAAGTCCAAGACCTCAATTGGCTGTTGATGAATAATTACATATTAATTTGAATCTCTATCATATAATTAAAAAATATGGTAAGAAAAACAATGAAGATGAATAATTGCATATAAGTTTGAATCTCTATCATATAATAAAAAACATAATTAAAAAAATGCTGAATATGATTGCTAGCTAAATCGATAATCCATGACCAACCATAGTTGTTGGATCTCTTTGTGTCCTCAATAATCTCTCTCACAATGTCCAAGCTATAGTTATTGTGGAAATGGGAGGGAATAAAATGTTCATAAGATTATTGGTTTGGGGCATAACATGAATATTTGAGTGATGGGATGATGAGTATTTAAATTGTTTCCAAGGATATGACAATTTGATTAACTATCATTGGCCCATGATATTTTTTTGGTATTGTTTCAATTATACTCCAAATATGATCATGTTAAGAAATCTCTTTTTTTGTGATCATTGACTAAACTTGGTTTCAAGATTTAAAATATATAATATTGATGTGAAAAATAGGAATAATACAACTAACATAAAACATGACTTGATGACACATGTTGAGTGAAATCTCTATACACTTTTCACATCTAATGTTTTTAATTCACGCTACAAATATGTAGATTTAGAGGATCTTTGGTTGATTGTTTACAATGCGGACCTGGTCAATGAACTAACGTAAGCTTGTTTCGTTCAAGATATTTTAAAATAAAACTTATGAAAAAGATAACATCAATTACATTTTTAGATGGAAAAAAAAATCCAGTCTATTGGAAAAATTAGTGCAAGAAAATAGACACAACAATTTATTTTTTCTTTTGAAAAAAATCAAGAATGAACGACCATTAAAAATAATAATAAACATTTAATAGAATATTAATGAGAAAATGGGAGATTTCATGGAATTATTAATTTTTTAAAAAGGGCTGTAACCCAAACAGACTTGTAATGTAATGGAATTGTAAACGAATTTATGTTTCATGGACTTGTACATAGATTAGTTGGTTTCATGACTTACCCATACTCCTCTATCGCACTTCGTAATATGTTTTATGGATAAAAGGAGAAAAAGTTACGGCATCCTGTAAATTTTATGGGTTATAAACATTTTGGGTCACTATCTACATTCAAAGAAACATATTTTTTCTCTAAATTTTGGAGTATAATCAGAAGATATTTTTGTTTCTACATTTATCCACGAATTTTTTTGGGTGGGCATGTTCAATGCAGACGTAAACAACTTATGGGAACGGGTAGTGGGTATTATGGGAATTGTTCAATTCCTTCCATTATTTTATTGGTCTATCTTGAAACCCCCGATTGTTCATTGAAAGTCAATACAAAATGATTTCGTCTCTTAGAACCATTGTTGTCAATTGTGGGAAGTTATTTTGGTTCATACTACTTAGCAAATTTGACAAAGAATTTTGGTGTGGGAGACTAACCAGTCGAACAATCGTTACAGAAACGTTCCAAACACGTGCATATTTCGAGAGCTGACTCTGCCGAGGAAGGATTCACCTTTACTGTACCCAGGAAAGGTGACACAGTACAAAGTGTGTTCAGCTGCCACTTGGTGACGTGGTCCAAGGAGAAGGAGGTCAATGGATGAATGACAGAATGACACGTGGGAGTCCGACTTCACTGTTTCCAGCAATACCATGGCACCGTCACTCGAAACCAACCGCAGTTCCGTTCAGCTCCATCCGCCGCCGAATCCCATGTCGAGTCACCCTTGCACCAGATGATCGTAGTAGTTCCGAAACATCAGTTCCCCAACTCTGATTCATCCGTGCGAGTTTCGGGACCGAAGAAAGGAGGGAAGCGAAGAGAAGAGAAGGTAGAGGTTCTTCCAGCCTTTCGAGGGCGAAGGAAAGGAAGAAAGAAAGTACAGCGGAATGGGTTGGGGGTCTAGCTTAGCTTGATTGTCACGCCAGCCAACCTACACGCCCTCGGATCCGCACGCTCCCAAAGAGCCTAGGGCGTCTTCAGTGCCCTTCTCTTGACGAGGAGCTGAAGCGTTTCTGAGTTCTGAGCGCTGATCTGCTCGAACTAGTGTTGGCGAACGAGGGAGAAAATCTGGGGCTCGGTTTGGCTTGGCTGGGCTTGTCTTGCCGAGGAGAGGAAAGGAAGAGAAAGGAAAGTGGAAGTGGTGCTGATTGGCCTGAGCCCTAATTGATTTGGTCTCGTTAATTGAAGAGCGGAGGACAGAGTTTTTGGAGTTTTAGAGTAGTGTTATAATTGTATGAGAGGGTGCGCAGAGTTGTTTCTATTCTGGCGGAATTTCGTCTAAACCTCCATGTCAACGCCAAGGTCGGCTGCTGTGGCACGCCGAATTCGACGTCCACTGCAGGTATGAGTTCCGAACGTTGATTGTGCTCCATGTGAAAGAAGTTCGCGTGAATTTTATGTGTATTATCTACGGGCAGGCATGTGATTATATTGTCTACGTCCGGGATCCGATTCTTCTCCCGTTCAGAAATGTGAGTGGCTTAGAATTGGTGGGGATTTTGCGGTTTGCCGTGGCGATGGAGGAAAGTTCACAGTTTTACAGGAAGTCTGCATTTAGGGTTTAGGCTTGGGGGTTAGTGAGATCACTTGATCGTAAAAAAGAATGAGAATCCACGGTATATTTCATCGAAGATTATTACGTTATGCTACTTGTCGTGGATATATGAATTTCCTGCTTGAATTTAGATCGAACATCACAGTTCATTATCAAGTCGTTTGTTTCTGATGGATCGTACTTGTGGATCACCCGGTTGGGTTTAAGAAATAATCGAATGAATGTACTTGGAAATTTGAAAGCTGAAAGGACGCATCAGTAACGGGCGTTTCTGTTTTCAAGTGAAGCACTAAAACCTGTGACAACTACTCGACCCCGGTTTTAGTTGTTAGTCTTGACATCCACCTCTAGAAATATGTATAGTTTCGGTAGGTCGTCCTTGATGCATGGATGACTGTTGGTGAAGACTCAAAGCTACACGGTTTTACCATAAGACGTCTTTCATTTCTTGGATACAGAGATGGATGATAGTTCTTATACAATCGGTTCAGTGTGAAAGTCTACAGGACGGGCTGGGTTTGATATTTATAGCCGCTTGGATGGACATATTTGAGTCTCCAAATAGGATTCGAGCCTTTATTATTGAACAGAAGTTTACTATGTAGCTACCCGGGGCATCTTTCAGTTATTTCTCTCGGTGCACAGGTCATGAAAGTAGTTTTTATTCTGGAGTTGTTAGATGTAATTGACGATCATTTAGTTTTATCTGGCTATCAGGTAATGGGTTCCCTTAAACCAATGCTTTGTTTATATTATGTGAATGAATCACTTTGATATTCCTTTTGGGAAATTCATGGGATTTGCCCATTTCTTCCGAGACTCAAATGCCCGTCGAAAGAAAGTGTGATTTCGTTCTTGGCTACAGTTTTTGGTTTGTCAAAGTGTTGCTGTGTCGGACTAGTTTCTTTCAGTGACAAACGCCTCAAGACCCACTCTTGTGATGTTTGACCCTAATCTGCATGTTCCAGGAGGCTTTTGCTCGCTCGAAGCCACCGCGTTCACAACCCCAAATATTACCGGAGTCAAGTAAAGGATTCACTTCGTCAGTTCCGTATAACCAAGTGCAGAGTCACACCAGGCGATGGTTCCATAGCGAACGATTGATCAGGTCAAGTGAGGTTCATGGACGTAGCAGTTTGCCTGCACTGGTTCCCGGTTCTGGATTGTCAAGATTGGTGAGTTTTGAGCTGGCACGGAGGCCCACATCGAGTTTGGCCACATTACCGAATTTCAGAGCATTGGCAAGGACCCCTGCCACGAGAAGAGCATTCTGCAGTGAAGCTCCGAAGAAAAGAGGTGCATTTACATCGTTCGAATCCCTTAGTCATTGGTTTCTGTGGTATGATAACTCTTATAGAACATAAGCACTCAGTTTAATCCTCCTATGCTCGAGCTCTTTACTGGCAGTTTCGGTAGGCGAGCCAGGGGCGGCTCTTCTATCGACATTTCTTTTTACGCTCATGCCTGGCATTTCAATCTGGGTCTCATATGTTTGAACGATACGTTGGTCACGTTCTAACAGGTTATGAAAACTACTACCCTAAGGATAAGAAGGAGATACCCAAACGCAGCGAGAAAGAGTCAAAGAATGGTATGCTCTTTCTAGATTCCTTGTTCTAGTTGTCATATGTTTCTGGCATCCAGTATTTGATACACCTTTTGAATATAGTTCATCATGATTTTTCTTTTCGTATATTGCTATTATCACACTTGGAGGTACGAGTGTTGCCTCATAAGCTATCAATATTGGTGATGAGATCTCAGGGCCTTGTGTGGTGATACCACACAAGGCCCTGAGGCACACGCGTAATGGAGGTCGATTATGTTGATACGGCAGATTGGGTTTAACAGTTGTGACAGGCTCGGGTTCACGTGTCCAAACCTCGATGGTTTATACTGTTTCTTTGATTTTGTGCAGAGGACCACAAAGCTGACGATCCTAAGGCCTTTACTGATGTTCCAAAGGTGCAAATTCAGTCGTTGATTCTTACCGGGCTTCTGGGCACCATTGCCCTTGCTACTCTCTCCCTGCGTCGAAGCGATGCTCAACAGGTATTACTCTTCTCCATTCACTAGCGTGAAACAAGATATTTTGGGATGGTGCGTAGATTTTCTGATTCTGTTCTACCGGGATATCGAACTGCACGCAAAGCGTTCTGACGAGTCGGGAATCGTTTCCTGGCCTCTTGCGCAGATAAGCTTCCAGGAGTTCAAGAATAAGTTGTTGGAGCCGGGACTTGTTGACCACATCGAAGTTACGAACAAAAGCGTAGCTAAAGTTTATGTGCAACGATCACAGCCTTCTCCTGACACAAGTTTTGAAGGGTTGTCAACAGATTCCCGGCAAACTACAGAGGGAAGCCGCGGTGGGCGTTACAAGTTTTACTTCAACATTGGAAGTATTGAGTCCTTCGAACGTAAACTAGAAGATGCCCAAGACACTTTGGGAGTAGATCCTCACGATTACATACCTGTCACGTACGTATCAGAGATGAGTTGGCAACAGGAGCTTCTGAGGTTGGCACCAACTCTGCTAATTATAGCAGGTTATATATTTTTCACAAGAAGAATGCAAGGCGGTTTTGGTATGGGAGGAGGTTCAGGAGGAATGGGTGGACGAGGAATCTTCAACGTGGGAAAGGCCCAAGTGACCAAGTTGAACCAAAAAGCGAAAGATAAGGTATCCATCAGATGTGTAAATCGGCTCGTAATACAGCCATAATGTACACCCAAAGAGACTTAGATACCATGAACTCCTCTGTGCTGCTGTAGTCTTTTATTTCCACGATTTTGAATCGTTGTTTGTCTACTCCTCTGAAGTAGGATTGACATAGTTTGGTTCTGTTATTATGAATGCATGTCAGACGAACATCTAGTTTGAGTATTCACCTGACGATTTGTGTCCTTGACGCAGGTTATGTTTAAAGATGTTGCCGGATGTGACGAAGCCAAACAGGAGGTTATGGAGTTCGTGCATTTTTTGAAGAACCCGGCAAAGTACCAGGAGATTGGAGCAAAGATTCCTAAAGGTGCCCTTCTGGTTGGGCCACCAGGAACTGGGAAAACGTTGCTAGCCAAAGCTACAGCTGGAGAGGCTGGAGTTCCATTTCTCTCTATAAGTGGTTCAGATTTCATGGAAATGTTTGTTGGTGTCGGTCCGTCTCGAGTCAGGGATTTGTTTGCTCAAGCTCGGCAGGCAAGTCCAAGTATTATCTTCATCGATGAGATTGACGCCATTGGTAGGGCGAGAGGTCGAGGTGGTTTTGCCGGAACAAATGATGAAAGAGAAAGCACACTGAATCAGCTGTTAGTTGAGATGGATGGTTTTGGCACCACCACGGGTGTGGTCGTGCTGGCTGGAACAAATAGGCCAGATATTCTGGACAAAGCGTTATTGAGGCCAGGTCGTTTTGATCGGCAGATTGCAATCGACAGACCCGATATTAACGGAAGGGAACAGATTCTTCGTATCTATTTGCAAAAGCTTAAGCTCGATCAGGAGGTTTCATACTATTCCCAGCGAGTTGCAGCGCTCACTCCAGGATTTGCAGGTGCAGATATTGCCAACGTTTGTAACGAGGCTGCTCTTATTGCAGCTAGGCACGAAAAGACCGAGATCACGATGGACCATTTTGAGGCCGCCATAGATCGTATCATCGGTGGTCTGGAGAAGAAAAAGAGGGTGAGACATCTGGACTTTGGCATCTTGGTCGAAGTGATTTTTCATAAGTAGACAAGTTTTTACTGACGGAAGGATGTTCACTCAATGAAGTGATGGAGGTCCTCATTTGTAAGAAATTTCGAGAAGTTGCTATGAGTGAGGATCCTTTAGCGTAGGGAAGATGCGAAAATCTGTGCAGGTAAAGTAGTGAAAGCTTTTGAGAGTATCTGGTTGCATAACTGCTGGAGCATCAACTGACTGGGCAGGCTGGCTTGTGGGTGTTCTTTTTACTGTTCTTACTTGTAGCATATAATGTCGAAGCATATGCCCACTATAATCATATGCACAAGCTTAGTCATGCTGACCTCTCTGTTTACTGGTGATTAGGTCATTAGCAAAGAAGAGAGAAGAACTGTTGCATATCATGAGGCGGGACATGCTGTCGCCGGATGGTTCTTGGAGTACGCGGAACCCCTGTTGAAAGTGTCCATTGTGCCACGAGGCACGGCCGCTTTGGGATTTGCCCAGTATTTGCCTAATGAGAATCTTTTAATGACCAAGGAACAACTGCTGGACATGACATGCATGACTCTGGGTGGACGCGCGGCGGAACAGGTGCGTTTTGCTGCGTTTTTGTGAAGTCCTCGTTAGTGGACATGAATTCTTTTTACTTTGAGACTATTCCGGACGAAAACGCCTGGACACGATGGTCCGATGAAATCCGAAATGGATAATTAACCCTCTTTTCTTATCCTAATTTGAACTCCCCTTATATTTGCAAGTTTGTAGAAGTTCATTTTCATTGTTGCGAGGTTCCTGAATGCTCGCGTCTATATGTTGTTATGGATTTTGCAGATACTGTTGGGAAAGATCTCAACAGGTGCTCAGAATGATCTTGAGAAGGTCACGAAAATGACATATGCTCAGGTAGCAGTGTATGGGTTCAGTGAGAAGGTGGGTCTACTCTCATTTCCTCAAAGAGACGACGGGATGGAGATGACAAAACCATACGGCAACCAAACGGCGGAGATAATAGATCAGGAGGTTCGAACTTGGGTTGACAAGGCATATCAGCGTACCCTGGCATTACTGACAAAGCACAAAGCTGGAGTTGAAACACTGGCCAAGAAGTTGCTTGAGAAAGAAGTGTTGCACCAAGAGGACCTTGTAGAAATTTTAGGTAATAGACCGTTCACGAATGCGGAGTTGAGCAATTACGATCGCTTCAAACTAGGTTTCCAACCCCCTAAAGGTACTGATGCTGGTGCCGGCACCGATGGCAAAGAAGCGGGTGATGGTTCAGACGGAGGTAATGGTGAGAAGAAAACGAATGGCTCACCACCGCAGCCAGATGGAGTCCCTCTTCCAGCACCAGCACTGCCACTGATCTAGTATCATATCTTTTGTCTTCCAGGAGAAAACTTCAATCACTAGAAGTATCTGTATCATATGATAGTGTAAAGTGCATTCATGTTGCAGGTAGAAAGAAAGCCACACGGTTTGAGCAAGGACTAAGTTGCAGGCCAATAGTTGGGTAACTTATAGTTCAGCTTCCAAACTCTCGTTGTCTACACATTGTAGTCTTTGCCATGTTTCCCTTCAAACTTCAACGGATCTAGATATGTCGGTACTTAGACGCTGAAAATAAGCGGACGCAATTTGTCAGTTGGTTACAACAGTTTCCTTGGTCTCCTGGTCCAATTTACACGAATTGTGTGTGCTGGACTTGTGGACATACTTGGGCAGTCTCTTCACAAGACTTTGTCAAACCTCCTTCAGGTAGGTCATGATTTATATCACAAGGCAATGAAAAAGTTCCCTTTGGAACTTCATTCCTATCTTGCGCGGCCGACGGTCCTGACCTCCACTTCTGTGAAGTACTGTGAGTGAAAATTACCACGCAATAATATGGTGGTTTTTAACAGCGTTGATCGAATGCTTACTCTCTTCTACAAGATAGAACCCCGTAGTCCCGTTCCATGAAATCGTACGATGCAGGTAAGAACGATCTGCAGATGCGCCCCTCTGTGATGATACTGTCTGCCTTGTTTGCAGCAGCGGCTCTAATCTCGCAAGAGTATACCTTCAATATTTCGAAAGGTGATTCAGTCGATACAAATCATTGTTCACATGGGTACCGGAAGATAGTAATCCACCAAAGATGGGATAGTCTCGATAACTTAAGATCAAGACTCGATTTTGGTATGCAGTTCATCCCTGAACTGCCACGAATAAATATTGCTATCAAGGTATGAGACAAATGAACCAATGTAGAGTATTTCACGAATCTAAAACACAATGTCCATCGCTCATTGGACATCGCATTGATGTCAAATATGACATATGTCCTCCTGTCTAATAAGAATCATAGATTTGCCATTCCACCAATTGACCACATAATATACATCTTAAGCATACTCACACAACTATCATGATTAGATCTATATTACGATCAATATTTGGAAAGTGAGACGAGGTACAATTACACACATGATCTTTCCAAATCACATCATCACAATCCTCTACTAACAAAACTTCAGAAGTTAAAACCTCGCGTAACCGTAGAATTGTGCGACAAAAAATAACATCGAATGATTTTGGTGCACTCTAGTGCAAGTAAACATAATCACTTACATGAAATATGCAAATTGAAGTTCAATATCCACCTCCTGGAATGATACCATAGTGCAAACTATCTCTACACTAAGTAATAGTAAGGTTTTCAAATATCATGGTCATTACTCTGCGAAAGAGTTATGCCCTTTGAGAACATATCTTAACCCAATCATCAAGTTATTCATGTCCAAGACATCAGCTGACTCTTGACAAATAGATGTAATTAAGTCCAGATCTCCACCATATAATAGAAAGTACCATACGAAGAATGTTACATATGTTTGCTAGGTAAATGATAGCAATGTATGTTGTGATGTGATATGTATGTGTATGACACACAAGTCAAACTACCTTAGAATTGCACAGTATCGAAGGCACTGAGTACATCATCCATGGCTCCTAGATAGCCTAATGGAGAGATAAGGATGGAAGCAAGCGTTGATGCTTTTTGGAGGTGTAGCAAGTAGGGTTCATCCATTAGCATCTTGTGAGGTAGCATCTAGCGTAATGTTGGGGACTGTAAAGACTCTTGTTCATTCTTTTGTTTTCTTAGCCAAGGATTTATTTGCATTAGGAGTATCATCATCCCATGTATTATGATTGACAGAAAACTTTGTGAACGCAAAGAAGATATGTTGCTACTGATGATACTAATAACACTAATATTATTGATCCTCAAATCAAAATTGCTAATAATAAAACTTGGCAAGTTGTTGTTGTTACATTGATGAAGTTACCTATGAGGACAACATAGAGGACAACATAGGAGCGTACAAGGGTGTAAACAAGTGCGGTGATGTTGAATAAAAGGGGAGGTTTTTTTTGTTTGGTTGTGTCTTCATGAAAGGTTTATCGATCTCAACAAGTATTGTTGGATTCTAGTGCAAAACTCCTTATGTTGGGTAAGGATGCACTGATTGGTCTTGGTTTGCAAAAGACCGATGTGGAGAGATGTCCATTCATATTCAAACATATCCTGGAGGTTCTAATGATGCACCATCTTCATAATCATCTAGATGGAGTTAATTGTTCAAGTCCAACTAGATCATATCACAGAGAGATCTATGATGCGAACATGTGTTGTTGTTATAGTTGCATAGCCTTATGATGAATTGATGGATGTGTCAGTGTTATACATGATGGAATTTAGCATTGATTATTAGAAGAAGACAACCAATTATCGGCTAGGTTGGTAATATGATGAGAATCAAGTGAATCGATTGTCCATGCAATTCAATACTGATTCTAGGCTTTACTGAGTGGAGATTTGGCATATGTTATAGTCTTCGGTGCTTGTGTTACTTGACCTAGTGATATGTTGGAAACAACATGGATGCAAAAGACATTCCATGTCCAAAGGATGTTGTTATTGTTCCAAATCTGTTTGGATTAGTGTCATCCATGTTAAGTGAATCACTATGTACTTAATGTATAGATCTATAACAATTGATTGATCAGTTTATACATTAGGCTTGGTGTGAGTTTTTTGCTTCAAGAGTGGGAGAGATGAAGGAAATTATTCACATTTTCTCTATATTGTCATATTTGGATACAACATCTATTTTTTAGCCAATTCTAGAGTAGATCATATGTGTGCTAGATCTGTTTAGAGCTATAAACATAGATTTGATTGTTGTTTTGCAGTCTTGCATAAGAATATCTCACTCCACATATAAGTATTAATGTAGTCTAAGATGAGATTGTGACGTAAGTTTCATTATGCCATGTGTCACAATTGGTGTGACAATATCTATATCTTCTATCATTATTGGCGGTTCAAGGATACCAACCGTCCTTGTCATTGGATATTTAATTGTTGGGGATACAATAAGACTTATATATTTTATGCGTTTCTTTTTCTAGTATCCATAATTTTTTTGTTATGAGTAAAATCCTTTGTGAGTCTTCACAATATGAACTAACTAGGCATGATTCTGTTTCAAATTCTTGTTGATCATTTTTTCATTTTATATTTTTGTTTTGATTTGTAGTTCTAGTTATTGAATGTCAAACATACTCCACTTCATGTAAATTAGAACTAATTCATCTATAATAAAAAAAATGTATTTGCTCTCATAGATATGACTTTTATTGTTTTTGTAATTTTTACATTGTGCATTGGAATGAGATAATTTTCAAAATAAGATGTTACCAATTTTTTTTCTACTATGTGCTTCTTCACTACATTTTTTGTGTTACATCATTGAATTTCAACTCTATAAAGGAAGTGATCATACTAAGTTAGTAGTCCATAATGCATGACCTATATATGTAGTCTATAATTTTTGTACCCATTTATTTTTTGTACCCATTTAATATGTAAATACAATCAAATTGTGTTAAAGAATGAACCATTGAATTTTTTGTGACTTTGATCTATAATTCTATAAATTAATTTTTTATTTTCATTTCTTTTTTTTGATGTTTTTTTTCACTATTTTATCATCTGAATTATCATTTTGAACTTCAAACCCTCTTGCAATCCTTTGCAATGATTTTTATTGAACTTATTATTTTATATTGCTTCTAATTCATAAGTATGTGAATAAGATAATTCAAGATATTACAATATTTAGGAGGAAAAAAAATTCAATCTGTAAACAAATGAATAAATATTAATCAAACAAAAATCTGAACAATCTATGAAAATTTGATCAACAAGGTCTTCAAGTCTTTATTGGTAGTTAATTTTTTCATCATACACATATTGCACTAGCTCTTGCAAATTCATACAGTATTTTTTAAATTTTATTTATGTTTGAAATATTCAAAAGTAGTTTACATCATGTCAAAAATTTCTGAAGTTAAACATGCTGAAACTGATAAAAAAATATTAAAAAGATTAGATATTTATTAAAAAATAATTTTAAATAAAGATTTTTTTTAATAATAATATTATTACATTTAATAAAAAAATTTTAAAAATTATTTTCTCACACGAAATATTAGATCGTTATATATTTTTTAATAATAAATCTAATTTATGTTATTTCTTAAGTATCAATATATTACTATTTTTTAATGATTGTACACATCCAAAAATATGATTGATTGAAATTAAATTGGAACATAATGTGAAGATTTGAGAGAAAGATATTTCATAATATGTGGATAAATCAAATATTAAAAAAAAAACAACAAATTGACGTTAGAAAATAAAAAATAGTGTAATGATGACAAAATATGAATCTAGAGTTTGTGAATGACTTCAAGAGGTCATAAAAAAGGAACATGTATATAATTCTAATCTCAAATAAACCTAAAGTGATTATGTAAGTAGGTCTTCAATTAGGTCAAATATTAACCTCTTAGGTTTGATTGTGCATGAAATTCTACAGTAAACTATAGAATTTTGAGTATATATATTTTGAGCTTTTGTGAGCTTGATATTATTTTTATACTTGACTATTTCTTGCAATGGAATGATTTTAAACAGTTTTTTCAGTTTAATATTTATAATAATTTGACAAGAGTATTCGATTTATTAAACAATGAAATATCTATTTCATAATAAAAATATTTACAAAATAAAACATTTCAATACCAAGATGTGTAGATTGAACTCTACATAATTTGATGGTACATATTATTAAATAAATTATATGAAATAGTTTGTATATGTATATATATATATATATATATATATATAATTAATTATTGTAAATTTTAAAAATCAAATAATTAATCTGCTAATAGATAGATTTAAAAAAAACTTTCATGAATTAATTAGATGTTAGATATATTAAAAAAAAGGAAAAAATTTTACTTTTTGTTATACATTTTGGTGAATATTTTTTTTACTAAAATATCAATATAAGTAGTTAAAATAAAGTCCCAACAAAATATTTTTGGCTAAAAATATGCATAAATATTTTTACAATAAATTTATGATTTTTATACATGATTTCTTGACTTAATTATGATACATTAACATATAAATATTTCTAAAATCTGTAATTGATTAATATAATATTTAAAATTATTGAAATTAATTCTTAGATTAATTATATTTTCTTGGAGTCTCTTGTTAAAGCTTCCATATATGTTTACATTTCTGAAAGAGATTATATACACTTCAACCAATTGCTGAATATGTTTTAATCAAACTTGGAATTAAAGCAGTCAAATTAACAATGACCAATATGATAGATTTCATGAGCTAACCATTTCTACATCTCTTAATCAATTTTTTGATTGATTTGAAAATTTCTAAACATCAATGGATTCTACAAAAACTTGCATCATCAAGAGTATTTCATGTAGAACCTCTTATACTAGCTGATCTTTCACACATAGAAAATAGATAAACATTTGATATCTTGTCCATGTGTAACCTTTGCAATGTGATGCATTGAAGTGGATGTGATCATCCACTTCGACATGTTGGTGAGGGAGCGAGTGAGAGTCTACCATACTAGGCGGCATGGGATATCACTTTCTTTAGATTATTGTATGTACTATTTTAGGCAACGCATTTCCATTGCTCTACATATATGTGTGAGTGAATTGAATGGATGGTGTCGTATCTATATCACATTGATAACTAGTTTAATCATTTATACTAATTATTCAAACTATTCGCACTAATTCCGCACTTTCCGAAATAATGTGTAATAATCACAAACACATGATAACAATTTTCCCAAAGCTCGGTGTTATTGAGACTAGGGTACTATAAGAACCCACCCGCTAGATCACGTCCCGCCTCATGATCTGCAGCGGTTCTTTTCTCTTCTTCGCTAATGATCCAGTCAACAGGTAGGTCAGCATGACTGAGCTTGTGCATATGCTTCCACGTTTTCTACAGGCAAGAACTAAAAAAAAATCCCCGCAAGATATACTGCCCATTCAACTGAAGCTCCAGCAGTTATGCAGTCAAATACTCTCAACAGCTTCCTCTACTTACGCTGCAGAGAATTTTGCACCTCTCTCCGCTAAGGATCCTCACTCATTCTATAAAGCGAGCGATGGTTTTGGCGATTGCACTTTCCGTTTTCCATGCGTGGCCGATTGTGTCTATTATCATGGAAGAAAATCTTTGCATGACTCCTTTCCCAACACAGGTTGCGAAGAATCGTGTCATGTTATTCATCCTAATTGCACTGGAGACTCTACCTCCCTAACACACTTCTCCTTTTAACTGTTGCAATCGATCAATTGAATATGGTCCTCTTCGCGAGAATAGAAGTTGCATTGATATGACACGACCAAAGCTAATATCAGCAGCTTCGATGCCACTCAACGTCATGGAACAAGAAACAGGAAAACATCTCGAACCTCTGCGTGTTTCAAAATCCGGTTGGAAAAAGGATAAGCATTAAACTTCGGCTATCTTCAACTGAAACTTGTCATATATAAACACATCAAAAAACAAAAAACAAGCAAAACAAAATTTCTCATATGAGTCAGTAGAAACGGTCTATGCCACCAGTTACCCGGGGTGCTAAAAAGTGAGAGAGCCTCGATCGTCTTAAACTGAAGCATATGAAACCGTAGGAATCACGAGTCGACTTCTCTCTGATCTGGAGGTGAGAGAAGGCAGAATGAGAATCTCTCCCATTCGAAACTACGGAAATGTGAACGCGATTTCGAAATCTGACTCACAATCTCGGATGTGGAAAAGTTGCTGTATGATACAAAAATCTTTGCTACTTTGTTTCTAACAAGGAGAATAACTCCTTGGTAGAAACAAAGTAGCAAAGTTGCACTGACTTGGATTTTGTTACAAGTGTCATGTAAACCGTAAGTTGAGATCAGCATGTACATTTGCATGTGGCCTTATCAGGTTGCGCAGTCCTGATTTGTCTCGACTTGCATATCACAATTAGCTCTACATCGCCATGCGTGCAAAGTGAATGTTAAACGAGTGCCATTTGTAAATGTAGCCATGCCCTTTCATAAGCAGAATCAGGACAACTAATGCGTACAAGGTATGATCCAGCAGCAAAAGACAATGTGCATTTCAGAGAGAGACGAACATCGTCCAAATCAATTAAGCACTGAAATCCAATCTGACAGTACACGGTAGCAGCTGAGAAGAGAGATCTCGAGAAAGACAATGCCCTACATAAGAAGTTCAGATCTTGATGTGTGGGATACAAGAAAACGGTGAACGTCATCGTCTACAACTTGCAGCGTCGGATCCAACCAATAAATCATTCATCCATGCATCAAAAGATCAAGTCTTCACGAAGCTTTCTCCTCGTTACCAAAGCCTTGTGAAGACTTGATCTTCTGATGACAGAGTGACTATTGTGATCATTTGATCTCGAGCCTGCAAGCTGCGTATGTCGTGATGGCAATCGGCCCCTTCACAATGACTCCCGCTGCCTCCAATTTTGCACGTCAGACTGTGCAAACCATGATCAAGGCTTTCTGCTCTCGTGATCTACTGGATGGTTTTGACAGAGCAAGGATTCAATGTATAATCATCGACACGGCAGTGGGCTGTCTGCCAGCAGAGCTTGGGAAGAATCCTCCTCCATGCGATCGTGCCGAAGGTGAGTCTAATAACGTACCAAACGGGGTCTCATGGATCCATATTCCGGTTCGATGCCTAGCCCACACTTCTCGCTATAGGATACCGTAGGAGGATCTACGGTCGGAAGACATTACCACGTGAATGAATATGCACACCACGTATCACGTGACAAGTATAATAAGAATTTTAAGTTCAAGTCGGAGATTCGGATCGTATAGAAAACGGGATCCCCGCATGCGCATAACACTCCTGACAACTGTAATGATCAGGCAGCCAAGTGTGTTTCTATGCATTGTATGTATGTATGCTTCATGCAAACTACAGCAGAGCCAAATGTTCGAGTCCAACATCAGTTTGCAGCGCAGACACTGCATGCAGTGGCCTCTATTCATATGTACATAACCAAACATTCAAGGAGGAATTCCCACGGGAAAAGTCCCATCGATGTGGAACTCACACGGTAGTTTCAACTCGATCGACAGTTAAACGTCCCTCCAGTGATGAGTGGGTTGATTATTATTGCAATGACGAAACCGTCTGGTTTCAGGTTGCATTACCATGCCATTCACCTCTTTCCATTACAAAGGTGCTTGTACGAGATGTAAAATTTGTCCGTGCAAAGGTCGATGTTTGGAATTTACAAGATCAGGGAACCGGAAAGTATGTAGTGCATGCATTTTCCCATTGTCACACGATGTTGGGTCCATTTGCAGGCCTCAGCACTAGCAGCCTTGCAACAACCGGTTGCCCCTCTATCTCCGTAAATCAACCATTTAGATATAGAATCACACACGGGAGCTCCCCCCTGCAGCATGTGAGCTTGCGTCCGTTGTCGTGCTGGACCAACAGCAGAATTTCCTCTTCAGCAGCAGCAGCAGCAGCAGTCCCTCTATCTCAAAGTATCCGGAAGCTTTCCACGAGCTATCACGGTTTGGAAGCCTGTCAGAATCGTAGAAGAGATCTCGCCGACAGATGCAGGGCCATCAAGACGGAGCAGGGAGTGATAGTGGAGACCCTGAAGTCTCTGTCGGAAAAAGACGTGAAGATCGTGACAGTGGCAATCATCACGGTTCTGTTTTCCATCAGCAATAGGATTTTGTACAAGATGGCTCTGGTGTCCATGAGAGAGTACCCGTTCTTGCTGGCGCAAATGACAACTTTCGGATGCTCCATAGCTTACTCCACCATCCTCTACTTCCGGATAAGAGCTGGAATTGTGACCAAGGAAATGCTCAATATCCCCAAGGCCCAGTTCGTGGCGGTGGGCGCACTCGAGGCCCTGGGATTCTCCACAGGCATGGCAGCAGGAGCAGTTCTCCCTGGAGCTCTGCCCCTGGTCTTCTACCAGGTCCTCCTGGTGTGGCAGTTGCTTCTGTCCGCTTCCATTCTCGGTCGGCGTTACGGTAAGAGCACAATCGGTGGATGCTTCCTCGTTGTGGTCGGGGTCGTCATTATTGCCCTGGCGTCCAGTGCACCGATTGTAGCAGCTTCCGAAGGTGGCCACTGGTTGTTGTGGCCGTCCGTCATGATGCTCTCTGCATTCTTTGCAGCAGCTGCTTCGATCCTCAAGGAACATGCCTTCACCAGTTCTGGATCCAAAGGTGGCCATGGATCGGTCGACATCTTCGTGGTGAATTCCTTCAGCTCAGGTTTTCAGACTCTGTTCTTGCTCATCATGCTTCCTCTCCTGTCCAAGCCCTCGAGAGGCATGATTTCCTTTCCGACTTATGTGAGGGACGGGGCAACTTGCTTCTTTAATGCCGGGGCATCGGGGCAAGCTTTTTCTCCGTGTGTGGGAGCTCCATTGGTGCCCCTCGTGTACGTTCTCGGGAACATGAGCTTCAACATTGCAGCTCTGTCGTTGCTCAAAGCCTCTTCTGCAGTTGTTTCTTCCCTCACCACCACTCTGGCGGTGCCTCTGGCCATCTATGCCTTCACCATGCCCCTCCCGCTCCTTGGCTCCCCCCATCCTTTGTCCCCTGGACTGCTGTCCCTTGGCTCGTCCATTTTAGTTCTCGGGCTGACCAGTTACAATTTGTCCAAGAAAGTCACTCCTGCTTCAAACGACCAGCAAGAGTCTCGAGCGAAAATATAGCTCGTAGAGTTTTCGCCATCACAGAAGATGATGAGGAAATTGTCTCCTCCTTCCCAGCGAGAAGGTTCCACTTTTTGACAGGCTCGGTAGTGACTTAACTTTCATGATGCTTAAGTTTTCTTCCCACGTTCAACAGCGTAGTGTATGATATGCTGGTGAGATACACCTCCAATTTGAGGTCTTCTTCTACTCCCCATGCATCTAATGTGCAGATATCGGCTCACGAGGACGAAAAGATCTTTTCAAGATAATCAAGTGAAAATTTCAGTCTGTAATCTCACATGTTGACCAAACTACGAGCGCACTTAATCCCCCAGCTTCCGACCAGAATCAGATTCACTCCGATTGAGATTTGTAGAAATGAAATAAACTTCATTTCTATACATTTTTCTCAGAATTCAATTCACTAATTTGCCAGATGTCCTCTTATGTCCTCCACTACAGTAGTGGATTCGAAGGCCAGAATGGAACAACGACTAACTGATGCTACAGATCCCTTAGAACATTCTAACGGTAGAACTATCATCTTCGTATCCTTTGGACCCTTTTGTACAAGGTCCTGTTGCTACAATTTGAAGTCGCTAATTTTCAAGCAGGAGATTACCATCGATAAGCTGAGAACTGTTTCAAGGTTTGCAAGTTTTCCTGCTAACTTGTACCTACAAGCCTTTGATTCATCCTTGTAGGTATAAGTCAGCAGGAAAACCTGGACGGATGTGAAGCAGCCATTGTAGTCGCTTGAGCACCCTGTTGCCTATTTTCACCGTCTGAGTTGCATACGTCGCCGTCAGGGCTTAATTGGCGATCGGCATCGCCACTTCGCAATGTTACCTCACACCCAATGTTAGTCTGTGACTATGTGCTTCTAGAATTATGCGACCAGAGGGATCGACAGTCTCGAATGCCTCTGTAATCAATTGGTTCCCCATGAGCTCTTGCCCGTCGTGCCTTGTGCAGGAGTCATCAATGCACTCTATGAGCTGCAACAATGTCAGCAAATATTAATTCTAAGGAGCTAGCAGAACGAATCTGCTATTTAGGATGACTTTCGCAACTTCTGATTATCCCCCTTGCTTTGCTGGATGGTAGCATCTCTAAAACCAGTGGAAATTGAGTTGATCAAGCCTTTGGAATCTAACTATTACTTGTTCCCAATTATGTTTTCAAATTAGCATGATTCCCCCACCTCATGGAATTATACCTATTCTCAAGGTTTCTTGGTGGTGTGTTGGTCTTATCTCGTCAACATTGGTGTTTCGCTTGGCGCTCTGGAGTGTATAGCACCGTGTTATGCTTTAGAGCGTTGTGCGTGGCGGTCAGGATTGTATTACACCACGCTTGTTTTCTCTTCACAATGAGGCATGACCGCTCATGAGAGTTTGGACACGGTCGACAAGTGTGTGGGGTATGATAAGGAAATGTGAAAAACCAAACGATAGATCCACTAATTTTTTCTCAAAACTAATCAACTCCCTTGTAACACAATGTATCCATTGTTGGAGGATGGGGAGAGAGAGAGTAGACTAGGGTAAGAAAATGGGATCATTTCTTCCCATATTGTATGGTTATGCTTTTCCCAACATGGAAAGTGAATACATAATTCAATTTGGGTTCCATTGGTAACTAAATTGAACACTATGGAGAATGATATAGATATATATTAGTGATTTTGTTATTTAGGGTTTTGAGTGAATTTTGAATGCTTTTTGTCAAATTGGAAACATAGGTGAGGTCTTTTTTGTTCAAATCTCTTTCTTTTACTTCATTGGTTCTATTGGGAACTTGTTGGAAAATTATGAAAATTGGAATAAAATGTTATGAGTGTTTTTAGATTTTAGGGTTTTCATAGTTCGCATTTTTCCATGTGAGTTAGGGTGTTGGGGGTTGTAGTTCTAGAAGTGGGAGGAGAATAAAACGTCATGGTAACGAGGTCGATCTCGGTGCTAATTTGCCTTGAGTGTTAGTTCAGAGGATCACCAACCGCGTCATCGTAGCACATGTGGACAATGATCTCCATACTTTTATTGTATACTATAACAACAACATCAACTACTTATTTCCGTTAACCGTCTTCCCTCCGTTGCCGATCAATAGCTCAGTTTCTCTAGGGAGCACGATCTCAATTAACCAACTTATTACATGTGGACTCTGTAATTCAATTTTTTTTAGGGAGTAGTCTGCGGTGATCGTCACGACATTTCAAAGTCAAGATCTCATACATGTGTGAGTACATAATAGTGAGTCTATGATTGTCTTACTACTAGTAATTGTCTTGGATTTGGAAAGCCATATATGGAACTTTCACTTCCACTATTGCATGCGTAAAAATGAGTGGGAAGCAAGAGGATTGTTGACACCTTGATGATATTTCACTTCACTCGCTATTCATAGAGATTTATAGCAAAATGTACACACCGTCAAGTAATGTATCGTGTTGGTTTAGCTTCATTGTTTGTCACATGAATCTATCGATAGCACAATCTTTGTTCATCATGGACACCTCAATGTCCTTATCGTTCTCTTTGTGCTAGCTATAGCTTCAATTTCACTCATAGTGCCATCAAAAGTAATGCGTGATACACCATGTCAGGTGTATCATCGTCTCTTTACCTCGCAAGGGGTAAAGACCTTGGGATGCGCATGTGAGGAGGACGATCACATCAACAATTGTAACTTTGGGGAACACGTAGACTACATTGATTCTTTCGTTGATCATTCCGAGTATAGTGATGGGATCATTGGAGTGGTTAATTTCACATGTAGGTTCTATACTAAAACTTTTCGAGACTAGATTTTCATGTCCATGTTTATTTCATAGGCTTCATTGTGCACTCCATGACAAGGCAAGACGTACTTTTTGTTTATCGCTTGATCGGTTGACACGTAATCCCATGGATAAATTAGCGTGATTTTTGTTTCTCCTACTTCCGCGATGATGTCTATGTTATATTAGGGGGACGTGCTGGACATAGGGAGATGACAGCTAGATTTCGGAGATTTTGAGCAAGGCATTGGGCTACATTACAGGAGGAGTTTGTTCAAGCCATATAGGTTAGGAGTCAAGTTCAACCACATGATACTTCTGATTTGGCTCGATTGCGACGATGTATGATATTGGGGTAAGTTGGGGAGTATAGTAGGGTAATGCTGGCCCTTCATCCTTTGTCTATGGCTAGTCATATTGAGGAGACTATTTCGTTTTTACGCCTTTTACATCCATCCATAGGCAAGGAGATATCATTAGAGGTCTTGAAGTATCAGCCAGAGGAGTCATTATGTCTTGATAGATCACTATTTGCATTTTTTCTATGCATAGCTCCATTCTTATCCTCAAGGGGCTTGTTAGGGATGGTATATGAGCATCATCAAGATTGCTTTCAGGTGGATGATCCCTCTAGTGGTTTCACGAAGTTGTTCTAGGTGGCTACATCAGCTACAAGAGGGAAAATGTCGATGTCAATTAGTCAAGTGTTGAGTGCTAGGTGGCTTCTTGCGATGGAGGATGACATTGGGGGACATTAGACCGATTCTATTGGGGAGGTCTTATTACGTTTAGTGAGTCATACCAATATCTTGCAACATTGTTCACACTTCTAGCAGCATCTTTCTCCACACCAGTTTGGAGTCGCCACACCAAGAGGTTGTGAGGGAGTATCGTTGGGCATTAAAGCACTTCTAGATTTCCATTTGTATTGGGTTGTCTTGCATATAGACGTTGAGAATGTTTTTAATAGTATCTCACATCCTATCATTTTTAGAGAGGTGGACCTTTATCGAGCCTTATTCCTATCGTATAATCTTTCTATGGTTCACATTCTTCTCTCTTTTATCAGCATGACTTTGCCTAGGAGGGAGTCACCGTTCTATAGTCTATCGCTGATAGTCGACAAGGAGATCCTTTGGAAGAATCCCATTTGTCATAGCTCATTATAGAGCTCTTTTGTCTATTGCTTTGGCCGTGTTATGTTGTGTGTGCCACTCCTTAATGGATACACATATTGTGAGTTGTGTAGATCATATTAGACATATCTTTGATTAATTGACTACCAAGCTTCATCTTGTAGGCTTGAGATTCAAGGTGTGAAAGTGTAGGGTTTGGTCTCCTTTGGACATTCCTCCTCATCTCTAGATATTATACATTCCATACGGATGTATGACATCGACGAATGGCTTACAAATTTTAGAAGTGTTCGTAGGATCTGAGGATTTTTTCTCATTCTACCTAGATGTTGCACTTGCCGAGGATATTTTGCATGTAAATGAGATTCCTCTACTAGGGGATCTGCATTTGATGTTTATTATACTCTGATCTAGTATTGCTCGTTTACCCACCTACCTTCTTCGAAATAAAATTGATATAAAAATAGATCTGATATTTAAACTACATAACATATTTATAATTTTATTGAAATATATTGATATATTATTTATTTTATTTATGATTCAATTATATAGATTTATAGTTTAATATATTTTATTTCTTATAAAAAAAATTAAGCTTAAAATTATGCATTAATTACAATCCATGAATAATATTTGTTAAATTTTACAAATTTTAACAAACATATTTACAAATTATAAAAAAGATTTGCATTGGTTTTATTTGTTAACATGGTATGAGCACAATGTAATCTCTAAAATTCTGAATTTGAGCAACTTAGTCACAATTGAATTCACCATTGTGTGTGTGTATTTTAGTACTTTCAATATGATTTTTTACAAACTTTTGATTTGTGAATGATCATGATTAATATTTTCAAAGAAAAATATCATTTTACACATAGATGCTTGGACATAATTTATTATATTTCAAAATATAAAATAATACATAATTTTTTTATTAATATTAATTTTTATATTTATATTAATATTACTTAAGTTGTTTACATAAGAAATAATCTAGATGCGTAGATTCTCATATATTTATATTTTTACTTTTATTGCTCCAATGAAATAATAACATAGAGATTTTAAAATATTCTAATATTTAAACTCATTCATATTGAAAATTGAAAATTAATTTTGATAATCCAATTACTATCTTGATTTTTTTTAAATATTTTACAGTTTTTTTACATTTAATAACATAAAATTAAATTTTCATAACAAATTATTTTTCCAATGATTAACTTAAAAACACAAAATAATTCTATTATAATTTTTTATTATATATATATATATATATATATATAATTTTATGAGAATATGAAAAAATAAATTCAAATTTTTTTTTCAAATTTTGGTTAGTTTCTTATATATATTTATAAATTTATATACAAATCAAATTAGGCTTGAATGAAGACAAACTATATTTAGGGGTTGGTTCAATCAAATGAATATGATTATATTTTTATTAATAAAAAAATCAGATTATTTTAATTTATAATTAAAATTTTATAAAATATTTTTAAAAAATATAATTTAAATGATTTTATTTTAAAATGAAAAAATATTTCATTTTTAATGTTATCAGCTTAATTTAACTGATGAAATTATAAAAAAAATTTCAAATCTTATATAATTTTATAAGCAGTTTCCAATGCATCATTTTAAAATTTTATATTTATCTATGATTTAAAAATATACTTCCTAGAAATTTAAGATTTTATTTAAAATTTTATAATATAGTTATTTTTGAAAGAAATTAAAATATTTTTTAATCAAGAAATTGAAAAAAAAATATTTCTTCATAAAATATGGAGTACACTTATTTGAAATACAATAAAGAAAAATAATTTGACGTGAAAATATTCATCTATGATTATGTTGATTGATTCAAACTATGATCAATTAAAAAAATATCTTAGATATTTTAATATTTGTAAAATAAAATAAAATAAATTTTATTCTTATTATTCATAATTCTGTTTTTATATAAATTTTATTTTAAAACGGATTGATAATTTGATGTATTACATTTAATCTTGAAGAAATTGGATATTGAGCAGAATTATAATGTTTTATTTGAGTCATCATTAAATTAGAGTTAAAATATATATAATTTTTGAAAATTTTTTTATACTATATGTATCATTATTTTTATTTTTATTATTATAAAAAATAAAAATAAATATTATCATGACAACTATCTTGAAAATATTACATAATTTTTTTAAAAAAAATAATTTTCTGAAATAATTTTTTTTTAAAAATTACGTTGTTTTTTTAAACAAATTATATGTAAATGAAATATTCTCAAAATATTCATTTCATTTTGTTAATAATTTTTGTAATAACCTCAATATGATTATTATAAAAATTAATTTTTCAAAGTTAATAAAATATTTTGAACAAAAATCATATTTTTATTTCATATTCAGATTTTATTTTGAAACTCTTTATATATATTATTTTTTTATATTAGTTATTAAGTAATTCATTATGTATGTTAATATCATAAAGTATGAATTTTTTCATTATGTGATTGCATCAATTTTTTGTATTTTCATATATTTTTAAATAAAAAAATTAATCAGTTATTTATTACATTTTTTGTTAAATATTTATATTAATTTAAAATTTTAATTTCATTTAATATTTCATAGCATATTAGGCAAGGATATGGGAAATCATGTAGGAGTCATAGTCTACATTGAGACCTCTTAAGTTTATATTTTAGTTTGAGATTTGAATTTTTTACACATTTACTTTCATGTAAATATTAAAAATTTCATTATTAAATTAATATAATTTTAAATTAAATAAAAATTTAACTTTTTTAAAAAATATATGCAATAAATACATAAAAATCTATTGCATATGACACATATTTTAAATAACCTTCAATTATGTGTTTTGAAATATGCATTAGATTTTTAGATTAAAAAATATTTGAAAATACTATATTATAATTATATAAATATATTTAATCTTATTATATTATTTAAATAAAATAAATTTTATTTGAATAGTTTTGAATTAAAGTATTTTAGTATGATGTTAATTTTAATTGCATTCGTTGTGTTGTAAAGTAAATCTCTCCAATTTGATAAGAACACATTTGTAATAAAATAATATGTCAAATTATAACTTTCAAATCAAGATCAATCATGTTTATCTCAATCATTATTCTTTAACAATTGAATATATTTGTACCAAGTTCAGTTTCAAAATTATAAATCAAATAAGGAGATAGTGGAGTTGTAGAAATACCTAGATATTTCATTGTAGTAAATATTTACTGAAAAATTATGGACTTTTTGGACTACAATTCACAAAAGTACTTCATGACTCAAATGTATGAATACGGTAGATATTGGATTCAAATATTGGACGATTTTATTTTTTAACCTAAATCTTTTACAATTTTTTTACATAGTATTACACACATGAAATGTATGACAAGCCAAAATTACACATGTCAAATCTTATTGGTTGTAAAATTACATTACAAATGTAAAAGTGATGTGGATAAATGCAAAAATTGTTGATTTTTAATAAGGTAATGTAAATAAACAAATAAATAAATATATTAAATCTTATGATAAACAAATTAAAATTTATTTATCTTATATTTATGTTAATTTTTATTTATCTAAAATAATTTTTTGCCAAAAAAATTATTTTTTTAGATATGATTTTTTAATATTTCATTATTACAAAATTTCATATATTTTAAAGTCTCAAAAATATTTTTTCATATTTTTACTATATTATGAAAATTAATGAGACCCTGGTCGCTATGACTGTTATGGGAGTTGGGTCGCCAACCTGGAGGAGCCCTGAACTTCCAGGCTGAACCTGGAAGTCGATTGGCTGCGGAAGTCCGTCCAACGATATCCTTGAATGATTGTCGTCCGCAGCGAACTTCAAAACCGTTCTTTGACATCTGAGCTCACAGGGAACTTCATGTGGAACAAACAGATCCGGCGATTTCATTGCACAGACAACTCATCTCCGCCTACCTCCAAGCGTGCAGACTAGATTCGCTAGAATCGTTTTCGCGGGTGCCGCGAGGTCTTTTCCTGCACGTTCACATTTTCGTCCAAATCGCTTGGAATCAGTACTGTTGGGTTATGCGATAATCGACCACGAATGCACCTCTCTTTTGGTGCGTTAATTGTGACTTTATCGGCTCCGCGGAATTAGTGTAGACGTTCGGTAAGTTATCGCTTAGTGCACTTGACATGATTCTATGGCCATTCATCCCAGCAGTCATCGAGAGGAAGGAATTTCCACAATCGAAGATAGGAGTCGTTGCCCTACAATATTCGGTCTACTCCGGGTCTCCGACACATTTTAAAAGAGAAGCCCTGTTTTCTTCGTTGATAGAGTCTACTCTTCGTATCAAATCTGTGTGCTTTCACTTCAGAGAACCATTTCATACACTTATTCCCGTACACTAAACGTATATCTTGAAGCCGATTTCATCCCAATAGTTTCTAGGTCTGAATTCCCTTCGCTTCCATTCGTTAGGAGGTAAATGTGGTAGCTAGTATGAATTGACTCGTAAAAGGCCTACGTCGTGTAGACTTCAACTGCGTGCCATTCCTGGAGGTGTTTTAGAATGCGTGGTACAGTATTTTGTTATCCTTTTAGCCCACAGCAAAAATCACACGAATAAGGCTTGTGGATCTTACCTAAGGACCATTCTCGGGGTTTATCCACATCCGTGCATGTAAAGTCGTCCAAATCACCTCATCCGGATGTAGGTTTGTCTGTAAGGGAGGTTAACTTGGTTCACCGCATCATAGTCTTTTACTGCCTCTACATCTGCTATTGATCATTTTTCAGACAACTCGGTCAGACAGAACAATTATTACTGCTCGAAGCTTTGACTTTCCTGAGCTCTCCACTTTCTAGAGTTAATGTGGACTCATGAGCTGTGACCGCACGAGGCCCTAGACGTACTAAGTTTAGACTGTCAGTCCCCTGCAAACCTCCCACCAGTAGATAGCTTAGCGAAGGTCCAACATGTGTTGGAAGATTTTTCTATTGTCCTTGGCTACCGCTGCACATCAGTTGCAAGTTACCCCACTCACGTCCTAGACGTAAACTGAAACGTTGGGCCTAGTGGCTGAAAAAGTTTCTTGAGGCAACGAAGACATGTCAGCGTTGTCCAGTCTCGACTTTCGCTTGTATGAATACGGTGGTCATGATATAACTACAACGGTGGTCATGATATAACTACAACGATTCAATGGACTGAGCATAACTTTTGTACTTTGAAACTGTTTCAAGCTTCCTCGAACTCGGTTGTGTGAATTTACCCCAGCGGCGGAATTAAGCATGCAGGAGTGCCCAGTAGTTCCATCCACAGTGACGATTCATGAGATTTTCGAATTCAGCAGCAGGACTAAATCAGTAAAGAGAGAGACAGAGAGAGAGCCTTCAATGGTGACGCAGAGAACAAGTTCACCGAACATTGGCATGATTTGGGACAACCCGAGGAATTCAGCTGAATATTGTAAACGCTCCACCGATTGCAGTCGCAGAAAGATCATCAGAAGAGTCAAGAAGAGGCTGTGCTCAACAAGGCACAGTGTGCTTTCAGGCGCTCAAAAATGATCAATTACATTGCTGCAAGAGCTCAGCAGCAGAAAATAAGAAATTGAATTGGTGTTCCTTCAGCCACGGCCGATGCTTCGCGAAGGAGATGGCTCGCTTCAACCAATCGGCGAGACTTGAGATTTCGCAAAGAGTACATGGGACGAATTGATGATCATCAGCGGAGCGGACTCGATCGACTCCGCCCGAAGCGAAAGCATAAGCGCCGTGTTCACCGTCCGTGAACACACCTGCCGCCGAGGACCGACGCCGTATCATATCGCCAGTTCCCAACAAAATTTCCGACTGAAAAGTGTAGGACGATGTGGAAGAAACTACCTCTGTACACACTCAGTTGACTACACCATTGTTTACAGCTATGATGGCCTTACAGCCGGCTAAGAGGCTGATCAGCCAGTGTTGATCGAGCTCAAGGTCGCACTATGACATCCAAGGATGTACGTGACTCAAATCCTTCCCTTCCCTTCCCTTCACATTCCTGTACACAAGCGACTCGTTCGAGTGGCCTGGCTCTTCTCCCCTCCCTCCCACTGACTTCATCTCAAACAGGCAAACCAACGTACTTGCTGCTGAACATGGCCTTCGACGCACCGCACAAATGCATAAACTACACACGCAGACAACGACACAAACGGTTCACAAGTAGTCAGGACCGATGATAGCTTCCGAGTGTCCATTCTGCACGGTCGCTCCCGCTCTGAGTCGCACCTTAGCTAAACCAGAGGGTAAAGGTCGCCTGCAGTCAGTCACAAGACCATTGACTGCCCAGGAAATTGAACTACTGGCTGTGATCATAGGCATGGAATTCCGCGCGCAGTGTGGGGAAGAGCAAATATGGGCCTGAAATGGCCAGAGAGAGAAGAAGTCTGACCTTGTGTTTGAGACTGGCAGTGGAGTACTTTTGCCGAAATCTTTTAATTTCGGCGCGACCACCGCGTCTGAAGCCTCTGGACGGAGTGGCCTTTACTTGCAGAAATTTTTCAGCTCTCAGAGGAGTCATCGCCACGATGTATGAATCCTCCTCGAGGTACTGCAGGTACTCCTCGGTGCAAAATGCCGACGGGTAGACGTCGATGTCGTCGTGCAGCAGGCGAGGATGGGGTGAAAACGGAAACCTCGATCTGACGGAGGGACGAGGATGGAAATGCGTGACATAGGGCTCTATCGGATCGTAATCGTGCTCGTCCGAAAGGTCCGAGAACTTCTTCGACAGAATGTCCGACGCTTCTTTGCTCACCAGCTGGACGATGGCCATATCGTACACTGTGGACCACGATTCGAACTCCAACAGTCCAGCCGAATCAAAGAATGAATGAATGAATGGCTGATGGGAGTCGAGATCAGAACAAATCTCTCACTCGCTTCTGGCTGAGAAGAAAACGTCGACGACCGAATGAGCTGAGCTCAGTGAGCACCACATCCGCCTACGGATTCACTTCACGTAGCTGGGCCGCAATCGTCTTAATGCATGGTCGCTCTGATGTCAGAGCGCAAAGCTATATAGTTGAAATGCCTGCCAGGCAGTGGTACATAGAATGAAATTTAATGAATCTCTTCAAGTGTGGCGGACGGGCAGGTCGGAATGTGAACGATCGAATGCGCGCAATGTCACCATGAAACCAAACGAGGAATCAATGTCCAACCAGCAGCAGTAATAGCCAGCAACGGTCACACAGGCGAAGATCACAACACCCCGGCCCAACTCACGCCACCATTGGACTCGGACGGAGCGAGGGAGGGAGGGACGAGGAACAAGTGTGTGACAAAGCGACTAACGGTCACTCGTTCACTCCCATCATCTTCTCTTCCGCTGCGCCTTTTCCTCCCGAGCAAGCCAGCCACGGCGCTCGTTCGTTCGTGTGTTCTCGACTGCAAATATTTGCGAGACCCGATCGCGAGACATTCGCGACGGCGCAGTCGCAGTTTCCATATCCCTCCACAAGCTTGCCAGAAGCCATGACGCTTTCAGGAAACTGAGCAATCAGATTCTTTTCTCATGGGCGATTCCCTGTCATTGTCGTGGCTTGGAGAGTTTACGCGTGCCTCCTCAGTCGTCGCGACTTGACCTGTTGGGTAATCGGGTACCCATAGAGTACTGTCCTGTGTTATTGTTTGAAGCCCCTGAACCTCAATATGGAGATATAAGCCTCCATAAGTGCAAGGTCGTGAGTGCACATAGGAATTGCAATTACGGAGGGTAAACACATTGGATAAGCCAAAATGCTTGCACTTGAGAGGTTTACTTCTTACATTTCAAATAAATTGTTTAAAAATTGGTTGCACGTAAAATAATCTACCTTTTTGGTGTTTTATGTCGCATGTCAACTTACTCTCCATAATCATAAGGCACCTTCCAATTGGACTCATTGAGGGTAGAAACTTACCGGAGAAAAAAAATTTGTGAAAAAATCCTCAAAACACTGGTCTCATTTAAATGTCTCCTTTTACTTTTTTACTTTTTTACTGTTTTTATGTAAGTCTTCGATAAATGAAAACACTCAACGTATTCAGGGTTACGATGGACTCGAACCTCTGAATAAGGAAGGCATGCACTATTGGGGCCTAGCCCCATCTTACTCCTTGCGTTTCATCCATGGACGGCTTGATGGGGTCTTCCCATCCTTTGCTATATATTTCTTGGTGATAGAAGGCATGCACTTGTGGACTTGGAATATTTGTCGCGTGGTTTGAAGAGTTCCGGCACACATGCAGGGTTTGAAATCCAATAGGCGGCACTAGCCTATCGTACTAGCATGGATATGTGGAATATTAGCGGGATGTAAATCCCATCAAACTATAAGAAGGGGGCAGATGGCCAACAAGCTGTACAAAGTCCCTCCGGAGTCTATTGTGCAGAAAAGAAAAAGGCTACAGTATGTTGCTCTTTTATTGTCTCAAAAATGTCATTGGAGGCAATCTCAAAAGGTTCATCTGTGTGAGCTAATGATCGTACCTATGAACTAGTAGGAAATAAATGATATAAAACTAAGGTAGAGGACGCAACGGGTAAATCTTCTTATTCAGAATTTCACTTCTCTCTCGTAGAAGAAAGAGCCATGATTGTTTCGAATAAACTGAATCATACAAAAAGGAGGATCCCTTCAACCTTTCCCAGACATCATCTTCATTCCAAAGGTAAATGAAACACCAATGAATGGATATGAAAATCACACTTGAAATAAGTAATTCCTAATTCTCTATTTCTATCGTCCGAAAATTGGGCAGAATAGAAATAGCAAACTCGAACTTGATTCAACTGAAGGTGTATCAACTCGGATATCTTAGGTGCTGTACGACATATTTCCGAGTGTGATGCTATTGGGGCCCAGCCCCATGTTCCCGTTTTGGTTCCATCCTTGTACGATTTGATGGGGTCTTCCTATCCCTTTCGTTATTTTACTGTGTCTTTACTTTTGATTCAACTCAAGGTGGTTCCCTTACACTAGTCGAGCATGAAGCCCTTCCGCAAAAATCTTCTGCCCTGAAGAACACTATCAAGGAATCGCCCCGAGTTAGTAGAAGTATAGAAGAGAAAGCCGCCGAAAGTAGGCTGCACTCGATCAGTCCGCTATTAGCTGCAGTCCTTCGGGCCCACGCTGCCAGGACCTTTGACCGGAACCAGATCATCCTTTACAGGTCCAATTGACTTACCGATCGGTTCAGAACTTGAGAAGGATCGAGCCTCACGAGTCTGATTATCATGAACGTTTTCCTCCACCCCGTCCCTCCTTACTTCCGTCCATGAATCCGCCAATCCGAACGATTGACTGAGAACCCGGCTCCCACTCGCGTCACTGGCCAACCGATGGGCAGCGACCAGTCGTGACTGATACCGACTGCTCTGTGGAGGCAAGGTCCAGGGAAATGAGTAAAAAATTGGAGTAGATTAAGATCCTCTTCTCGAATCTCATCCAGACTGATTGATTCCGCATGCAAGCAAGACACACTTACGTCAGCTCCTCCTCCTCTTCCTAGGCAGACAAACGCCCTCGCGGCCGATCGTCAGAATATGCCACATTGTTGAATCTGCACTGTTGGATTTCGGGAGTCGGTAAGGACTTCGCCGTTGGATTTGTGCTGGAATCGGTTCTATGCAATGAAGACGAGTCAGACGTCTCGCTCGCTCTCGTTCTGCAAAGCATAGCGAGCCAGGCGCTCGATCATGCCCGATGATGTGACGGTTTTCCCAGGCCACGGTGGATGGTTATGCTTTCCCTCTCTCTCTCTCTCTCTCTCTCCCTCTCACATTCAGTCGTACATATCTGCATTTGCTCCATTCTGTATTCTCGTACAAGTTCAAGAGACAACAACATGTCGGTACTTCAAACAGTTCTATCTCCTTCTTGTTCTATACACCCTCGTGTGTGTTTGGAAATATAATTTCCGAACAGAAATCGATATCATTTTATTCAACTAACAGGGAGATGAACGTAGTCGGTGATACCTGACACTCATCATATTTGAAAGCATCAGGAACTTACTAATGAGTGTAAGTCACTGTTGGTGTAACCATGAAATCCACGCTACTTACATTCATATGGTTATACTTTAGATGTATTAAGTTTTTCTCCATGCGTCTGTTAGTGTATCCATACATAATCAAACATGTTTACTATTTGGTGAAAATTTGTTGATGAAGACCATGAATCACATCTTTAACAAACCAAAAACATTCTGATTTTTTTATTTTTCTTTTAACCTAGCGAACAGTTACGAGGTGAACAAAAATGGACTACATATGGAGGAATTCTAATCATCTCACTGCCCCAAGTACAGTTCTAAAAAATATTTTGTGTTTAGCTTGGCCATTTGTTCTTCTCGCGGGAGTACATTCGCTGGGGTTTCTTTTTTTTTCGCCCCAAGCTCTCGGTTGAAAGCTCATCGTAAGTATACTCTGTATCCAGTTTCCCATACATATTTTAATTGTATGCCAGTTCTTATAGAAAGGTGTATGACTACGGAGCTCATATGTGAAAGTACTTGATTCTCACTTAGTACTAAATGTTGAAATTGTGCTAAATCCTTGCTAACCATATGAATGCAGAAAGATGCTCAACGTAATACGAGGAAGATGTTTTACTTGACTGGTTGCATTGGCTAGCATGGATTTTTGAATCACACATACTTATGACATATATCATAAACAAGTCCATTTCAGTACTTTAATTAAATGACGGGGAATATAATTCTCGGTTGAGAAGAAGTCGATCGTGATTACAAGATGTAACTTTACAAGTCTAGAATCATATCTGTAACGTTAAATCTTATATTGTTAATCATAGTTATCTTAACCATGGTTATATTAGGCTAGTTACATTAGTTATCTAATAGCTATATATATACCGTCCCCTTGGAGTATTCAGCATGTAGATTTTACTATGGAAGCTCATGTACTTTGAGTTTTAGTGAATCAATCACTCTGCCCATAGATGTAGCCTATTGGTGAACCATGTATAATCATTGTTAGTGTTTAGTGTTGGATGTGCTTACAGAAATATATCTTCACAATTGATATCATAACAATTGTCTAGGTTGGAAATATGGACTTATGGATTTGAGCAAATAAATATTCAGTCGACAGAGCTCTGCATAGCTTCACACCCGTCCATTATGAAAAATTGGTGTCGTTCTATGTTGTGCACTAGTTCTTATGTCACCGTTCAATCATTTTTTTTTAAATTTTATCTATTTTCATTGTTGAGATTTTTGTCAAGTGTAAGAGTTGGTACTATCTTTTGGGTATATGTGATTTAAACAATGGAGTCTCCATGAATTTATCTCATAGACACAATCTTTGGAAGGTGTACAATTTTTAACTCATGGTCATGTTTCACAATTGATTCTTGATGTTATGAATCATGGGAAGGAAGGTTTCAATAAATTGATTATGTTGGGTTGTATGCCTAGAAAAAATAGATACAATATATGGGTAATGGAGTATGATTCTAGACTTACGATAGAGAGTCATACAAATACAGCTAGGATTTTTAGATATTTAAGTATCATTTTCTTTATTGTTCTTCTTTAGTAGCCCCTAGAATTACTCTCGCACAATTGCTTATATGGTTTTGGAGTGATGTCAATATACATACATGCTAAAATAAAAGAGACACTAGATGAGTACAATAAGAATCCATTCGATCTTTGCAAAATTTTACTAAAATCGATGACGGTAGAGATTATGGGCTGAGCAATTGGGTGATGAAGTGTTGTTGAGTGAACATGGAGTAGATAATTCATATTGTAAGAGAAAGGAAGAGTTAGAACAATGAAGATATTGAATTTTATCCTATGGAATGTGTATATGAATTTAGCTTATAAGGCGAATTTGATGAGCTTCAAAAATTTAATTTGATTGAAATTTTAAAAAACATATCGAGATTTGTTGATTTTCAAACTTTTTTGATAAAGAATTTCATAAATCATGTCGACATTTATTGATTTTCAAACTATTTTTTATATAGTTTGAATGGATCGTGATAACATCTCTAAGTATCAAGTGTGACCTTGACTATATCGTTATTGTAATCGTGATTATGATTGCTTATATGATATTTGGAAACCACTTTGAGCGTCATTTTGGACAATGAGAAAAAATTTCTTCTTGATGATTGCCCAGCGTCATTAAATCTTGAAAATACTTAAGATAATATACAGTTATTTTGGGTAATGTGAAGTCCAACATTGTGGGTCTTAGACTACAATGTAAAGCTTGTATCTAATATGGAGTAAAGTGATCTTATCTTTAATGCATCACAAATAGTTTCATAAATCAATGATGCTTACTAAGATTCGTGACCAGAGGTTGAAATGGAACTCTAAAATTAGCTATACACTTCATGGAAACTAAAGAGCTTTGGGATGGCAAAAGGTATAAAAATTCAAAATCATTTTGAAGCATTCAATGATTTTCTTATGGACTTAAAGAATTTTTGAGAATATCTTAGTGATGACTGCAAGATAATTCAACTTTTGAGTTCCTTGCCGATATCATATTTATCCTTGTCACTTGTGTTAATTCCTTGTTAGAAAGAGACAATCATATATAATAAAGTTGTAAGTGCATGATAATAATGATATGCAAAAAAAAATTATTGTTGTCTTCTCATCTCAATATCTCTTCGAAGCTTTGAATGTTACTCGTGTATAAACTTGTACCAAGGGATTGAAAAAGGATATAATCATGTTAGGTTCAAGTCTAATTTAGATCCAAGTATGGGGATGAGAAAAAAATTAAATATTGTAAATGTTGCAAGTCCCATCACATGAAAAAGAATGATAATCATCATAAGGATCATAAGGAGTCTTCAACTTAAGTGATTATGATTGAAGATGAAGAATATGTTCTTTGTACTTCCAACTATATTGGAAAAGATGAATGATTATAGATTCAACTTGCTCTTACCATATATGTCATATTATAGATTTTTTCAGTATCTACATGCCGTCAAATATTTTAATCTTGATTTGAAATGATGAATCATATGAGATTATAGGAATTGGATTTATGAAGATCCAAATGTTTGATGAAAAAGTTCTCACATTGACAAATATATGACACATTCCTACTATGTGTAAGAATTTAATTTCTCTTGGAGAATTAGATTTAGAAGGTTCAAATGTGATGATGATGGTGGAGTTTTGAGTGTCGTGACTGGAACCCATATCCTCATGAAGGGTAAGATGTAATATAATCTTTACATTCTAAAAGGTATAACAATACATAGCAAATCAATTTTTATCATATCTTTGAAGAAACAATCTTAGTTGTGGCATGCTCGATTCGGCCATATGAGTGAAAAAATCTTGCCATCCTACACAATAGAATTTATTTTTCAAGATGAGACAATGTAAGCTAGAATTTTATGAGCATTTTGTGTTTGGAAAACAAAAAAAAGATCAATTTGGAATTGGAGGGTATAATTCCATGGTTGTTTTGAATATCTTCATTTAAAAGTGTGAGCGTCATCTTTTTTTCCCTCACATTCTAAAAAGGAATACTATGTATGATTTGTGGATGACTACTTGAGATCTCTATGGATTTATTTCATCTAAAATAAGTTTGAAATTTTTTCCATTCAAACGTGGTTGTTGAGATTTAGACTAGGAGGAATGTGAAATATTTACATTGAGATAAAGGTGGAGATTACATTTAAGGTAAATTTGGGATGTATTTTCAAAAAAAGTATAGCATATACTTAGGAGTAGAATGATAATATTGAATGACTCAACCGAATATTATTGGAGTGGTCAAGGAGTGTATTGATTCCAGATGGATTACCATAAACGTTGTGGACTAAAGCCATAAATCTCACAACTTATATGGTAAAATTGTGAGATATATAGTTTAAGTACAAGATACCATTTGAAATATGGCATAAATGGTTAGCAAATTACTCTATGATTAGAATAATTTTTTGTGATGCTTATACTTATACTTACACGGTAAATATGATTAAGCTTGATTCTAAGTCCAAGAAATATATTTCTCTTGGATATCACCATGGACTAAAGTGCTGTAGGTTATAATATTTTGTTGGTTGGAAATTAATAGTCAATTATCATGTGTCTTTCAATGAATCTAGATCATTGAAAGAGTGGGAGAAATTTCATGCTCATGACAATGTCAAATTTCTAGCCCAAAACATAGTTGAGGGGAAGATTGATCTTGATATTTTTTAGTATGGATCACAAGGAGAGGTTCCACCAATAGTGGAAGGAGAAATGGAGCTGACTTATGGTGAGCCATAGACTGAGACAACTCATTTTAATCACCTTGAATCTTTAACTATGAATCACCTTACATCTTCAATGAGAAGACAGTTGAGAAATCCAATTGAATGTTGTGCTTGACAGATATGGTTCTTGGTTTCCTTCATACCAATTGATTGCCTATTGAAGCTAATGGTGACGATTCAGTTAATGCATTGATTACAAAAGATGGAGATCCATCCTTATTTTCTATAGCTCAAACTTCTAGCAAGAAGCAAGAGTGGGATGCAACAATACACAAAGAGATGAAATCACTTATAGACAACAAGACATGGAATCTCATGGATTTACCTCATGTAAACAAATAGTAATGTAAGTGAGTTTAAAACATGAAAGATGAAGTGACTTAAACAAAATAATAAAATCTTCAAGGCGAGGTTGATAACCAAGTGATTGACAGAAAGAAAGATGTGGATTACAATGAAATTTTTTCTTTGGAAGTAAAGTACTCTACAATACATTTGTTGTGTACTCTTGTAGTTCTATTCAATATATTCCTTGATTAGATGGATATTTTCATGTAGTTTTTGTAGAGATCACTTGATGAAATGATCTTCATGCGATAACCGCAAGGTTTTTTTGTGAAATAGAGAATGCTATGCACATAGTTGAAATTCTTGTATGAATTAAAGCAAAGCCTAAGGCAATAAAAAACACTCCAATGATTTCTTGTGCTCACAATGATTTATATTGAATGTATATGATCCATGTGTGTATCTGAAATGAAAAAATATTCCAAGTTTAGGACTCATTAATCTCGTCTTGTACGTTGATGACATACTAATTGAGATTGAATCTAATGTGAATAAGTTGAAGGGTTAGTTGAGTTTAACTTTTAGCATGAAAGATTTGGATCCAACAAGGAAGATATTAGACATGGATATTTAAAGGGATCATAATGCAGTAAAGGTATGATTGACATAGAAGAAATATGCAGAAAAAGTCTTTGACAAGTTTAACATGGTAGGCGTTAAGGATATGAGTACTCCTTTGGCTTCTCATCTCAAGCTTTTTGTTGCCCTTTATTCAACATGTGTGACTAAAAAGGGCATGATATCTAAGATTCCTTATGAAAGCACAATGATAACTCTCATGTACTTGATGGTGTGCATCCGATCGGATTTAACATTTGTTGTAGGAAAGGTGAGTAGATACATATCAAATCGAGACAAGATGCATTAGAAAGTGATGAAGTGGATACTTTGGATTCTAAAGGGTTTAACTATGCATGGATTATTGTTTGATGCAAAGTTAATTAATCCAAGGTTACTTTTGGGCTATGTGGATGTACATTATGGGGGGAGTACATAAAAAAATAAATTATATATCTATGTATGTTTTCACTATTGCAAGTGGATGCATCAATTGGAGATCTACATTTCAAAGGTGTATCTCTCATTCATCCGCAGAGCTAAATATGTTATGGCAATAGAGATAGCAAAGAAAGCAATTTGGTTGAAAAGTTGATCAATGAAATGGAATGAACCTACATGGTGATAGATAGAGAACACTTCATATTGCAAAGAAACTTGTGATGAAGATCATAATGAATCACGTTAACATCAAGTACCATTTTATCATACATGAATTGTATGATAATGAGCTTAAGCTTATCAAGATTGATGGAGAGCTTAACTTGATTGATGTGTTTATCACAATGATTCTTTAGATAGATTTTATGAAAAATTAAAAATTTTACATCATTGAGTTATAAATAGTTTCTATTTATGTAGTCTTTATATGACATATTATTGGATACATGTTAGTTCTAGTTAACTGTGATTCATAGAGTCAAAGCTAGTTTCTTAGTTTTCGTTGAGCTACATATAAATTGCATGAATTGTTGATCCCCTAGACAAGAATTAAGGAGGAGTTTGTGAGGTTACTTCCTGTTTTATTAACCATAGTTAGCTTACTCATGGTTAGCTTAATCTAGTTAAATTAATTATCTTATAGCCTTAGGGCTATATATATTGAGCCAACCCCTCTAGATAATCAGTCTATGGACTCTCACTATGTACTTTGAGTTTTAGTGAATCATTTGCTCTTGCTTGTGGATGTAGCTTATCGGTGAACCACATATATTCAATACCATACCTTATAAGAGCATGACATTCAACTGCACTTCTCAATTATCTTTTCGTTGAAGACAATTGTGAATCACTTTGTGTCTTCTCGTTGAGGACGCATGGTGATTCACAATTGAATATTCATGGTGACTCAACTTTGTTGGTTCTATCTGTGGCTCATCAGCAATCTACTATATTTCTTGTTCAACTATAGGTGGAACCATTCTTTTGACACATCATGAGAAGTATCAAGATCAATATGCCCCTCAAATATATTTTTATGAGGAGATTTGCCCTTTTTAATAGCATGAGTATGAGATTTCTCCTCTCTTTTAGTGATATGGATTCATTGAAAAACACATCCATATTGATTATTAATTTGTAACCAAGAAGATCCCAAAAACTATAGCCCTTCACTCAACGCTAAAACCCGATAAAAATAAATTTCTTGATTTTAGTATCAAGCTTAGTCATATTTACAATGGGAGTAAGAGCATAGGTATCACAACTAAATACTTTAAGCATAGAGTAATCAACTAACCATTTGTGTCACAATTCAAATAACGTCTTGTACTTAATTGCATTATAAGGAGATAAATTTATCATATAAGTTGTGGTATTCACAACTTTAGTTCAAAACGTTTGTGATAAATTAGCTTGACTCAATATATTTCTTGACCACTCCAATAGTATTATGTTGAGTTGCTTTGCAATACCATTTTGCTCCGAAGTATATGCTAGGGTGAGATGACGAGTATTTCTCTCCTTTTAACAAAATGTCTCAAATTCACTTGAAATGTACTCCCCTCCATTATCTAAACATAGATATTTCACTTTCCTCCCATTCTAAGTTTCAACAAGATTCAACAAAATTCAGACTACTACTTGAAATAAATCCATACATATATATATGGAGTAATCATTCATAAAACTTATATAGTATTCCTTTCTAGAATATGAGTGACAAGGTGAACCCTCACACACGACAAAGTCTAAGATCCTTAGACAATGCCTGAGGATTTTCACAACTTACACTAGATGATGAGTCAAGTGATTGGAACCTAAAACAGTGGCCAATCCTCAGAAATAACTAAATGTAGAACGAGTTTACATGTTTCAATTAATATCTTGCAATTGATGAGCGTTTGGAATGATTAAGGCCTTGCCGGAAAGCTCTTGACAAAATGGTTTTAAATAATACCAAGAGAATGAAGAATGTACGCAGATGGCAATCAAAGCTTGAGTTGGCACCGGTCACATCAAGATGCAATCATAAATCTTAATCTAAGTCTTAGCTTAAGCTCACATTTGGATGAGATCTAGTCAAACATGAACTCAATTTGCTAAAATTAAGGACTCTTTGAAAAGCTCTTAATGAAATACTTCTAATGAGATCCTAAGTGCAAGAAAATCATCTACAAACAAAATGATATACTTGATGATGCCTCTCGGATCTAAGACAAAAACCTAGAAAATTTTAAAATGTTAGGTTTATATGCAACATTTGGACTAGCTCTAGTTGCACTCAAGTTGCGTTCGTTGCACTTAAGGTGGCGTTGGAAAGCTCTTGTAGAAATACTTCCAACACTATTAAGATTGGGAAAATTCCCTTAGAATCTAGAAGTTATGATCAATTTAGTAGCTAGAAATTTACTAGTCACAAAATGGATTGGGGTATAATTTTAAGCGACCAAGGAGGAGGGCAGATCAAGCAAATCCCATAAGTATATATGAGAGGAGTGATGTTTATGAGCAAACCAGGGAGTCATAGTGCCATCTCTTACCCAAGGTAAAATTGTGGTTAACCTTGGAGCATGAGACATGAGACAATGAGTAGGTTGATCTTTGGGGTTGGTTTGGACCCAAGTTTGTCCCAAAGAAACTTAAGGACCCATGGACTTAAGACTCATGTTTAGAGTCAAGGACAAGACGTTGAACCTAAGATCTATGGTTGGATCTAAGGATTAAATTGGGATCCAATAGTCTAATTGAGACAAAAAGAGGACCTAAAGTATCCAAAATAAGACCCAAGACCCAATGATTGAACTAAAGATTTGTCAATAAGTGGGTAGGATCTATACCTAAGAGCCATATTCAAACCTAGATGGACACCGTGGGTAGTTGGACCGCTAAGGAACAAATCCATGTCAAGGACTAAGGACTATATAGAAGGCCCATCCCAAGACTACAAGTGACTTACTCATGTTGGGTTATGAGAAAATCATTATGGGAGTAGACATAATGTTGGACCTAGGTTGTTAAACGAGACCTGGATCTTGACGCTAATCTTTAAGGGGATGTTTATGCATGTTGGCCTTGACTCACTATCTACATGAGAGTGAAGTTATGCTACAGTAAAGACTTTAGAGTTATAGTTGGGCGATAAAAGGAGAGCATCCCACATATTGAAATGAATATACTTGAGAACAACCTTAGAGTTATGCATTCCAACACCAAATGCACCTACTCATTATTTACCAAACACATTCTAGCTTGCTTTGCCTCCACAAAGGCAATAAATTTTATTTTTGTAGGATGGCAAGACCTTTCTCACTCATGTGGCTCAGTCAAATATGTTATAACAGAGAACTTTCTTCCATAGATGTAGTAGGAAATAGTTCGTCAAGTATTATTGTCCCTTATAGAATGTAAAGATTCTTCTGCCTCTTATCTTTCATGAGTGCTCTGATTCCGGCCACAACACTCAAAACTCCACCATCATCACCTTATTTGAACCCTTTTAAATCTAATTCTCCACAAAAATAAGATTCTCATATATATTTGGAATATGCAGCATATTTGTCAATGTGCGCACTTTCTTATCAAACATTTGGATCATCATATATCCAATTTTCACAATCTCACAAAGATTGATCATTTTTCATCAAGACTGAACTTTTGACGGTGTGTAGGTGTTGAAAAAAATCTCTAAAGTGATATATGTGATAAGAGTAAGCTAAAGTCATAATCCATGCATCCTTTCCAACATAATTGGAAGTACAAAGAACATATCCTTCATCTTTAATCACAGCCACTTGAGTTGAAGACTCATTATGATTCTTATGATGGCAATTTTTCTTCATGTGGTCGGACTTGCCGTATTTCCAACACTTAATTTTCATCTCATCCCCATACTTGGATCTAGATCTATGCTAAGATCTAGACCTAGACTTGAATCTAAAATTAACTTGGTCATATCTTTATGCAACTCCTTGGTGTGAGTTTGTATACAGGTAACAGCCAAAGCCATGGATGAGAAGGTAACATGATGGAAAAACAACAATAGTTTTGTTGCATATCATCAATCAACAATGCAATCATAATCTTATTGTATGTGATTGTCATTTTTTCACAATGAATTAACATACGTGATAATGACAAAGAATAGAAAAGTTGAATTGCTTTGTGTGTACAGAGTATCACTAAGATCTTCTTCAAGGTACTCCAAGTCCACAAGCAAATCATTGAATGCATGAATATGGTCTTATATTTTTGTACCTTATGTCATCTTGAAGTTCATTAGCTTGAGTGAAGTGTATAGTCGATTTACCAACATAAAACAACAGTCGATAAAATAATAGGCTTGATACACAATAGCATGATGCTCACCGACTGATCTTATACTGCCATATCAATTGCTTTGGGTTGAATACCTTCCTAAGTCCATTTCACGAATGATGTTGATCACTTGTCGTCCCACTAAACATAGTCAATTTGGCCATCAAACTTCTCCATTTCAAACCTTGTGCCACCAATGTTAGTAAATGTCATTAGCTTAGAAACTCTTATGATGCAATAAAAATAATATCACTTTCTTGCATGTTATGAACAAGCTCCAAACTATCATATAAGACACTCATGCCCCACAAAACTTTTCACAATGTTGGACTTCAACCTTCTCAAAGTTGTTGCCAGTTATCCAAAAGTGTTATCCGTAATCCAATCATAATCACGGTCGACACCGCCAACAGTGATTATGATCACAACTTAGACTGTATTAAACTTATGTTAGACCACACTAAATGTATGATCCATAAAATCAGAAACACAATGATTTCAACACAATCGACTTCAATTGTTGATTCTTGAAATTTCTCATACTTCTCCTCTTGTTTGACTAAACACTTCCCAAAATTTCTTATACTGAAATATGAAACTTTTGATCTCTTCTCCTCTTGTCCAACTGAACACTTTCCTGAAATTTCTGAAGGACAAATTAAAACAGAATTGATTTTTTCTCCTTTCGTTTCACTAAACGCTCCTGAAATTTCAAATTGAAAAATCTAAAACCAAATTGATCTTCTCCTCTCATTTGACTAAACATTTGTCAAAATTTCATGCAAAAATCTGAAATGGAACTGATTTCTTTTCCTTCCATTTGACAAAAGGTTCTCAAAATTTCTGATGGAAAAATCTGAAATCGAAGTAATTTCAACTCCTCTCGTCCGACTTTAACGCTTCTCGAAATTTTTGATGAAAAATCTGAAACTTTTAATATGTTTTATGTTTGAAATTATTGATGATCAATGAGCATATCGATCATGTCCATGACTTTTCCATGACTGGAATAAATTTTAAACTCTAATCTAATACCAATTATGAGGATCAATTATGATTTTTGCAAGCACATCAACAATGCAACTAACACAACATAGAACATAAATATCAAATATACTCTATATGTGGTTGACCAATAGGCTACATCTACCGGCAGAAATGAGCATTTCACTAAACTAAAAACACATGAGTCTTTCAATTGTCAGTCTCGAAATTAATCATCCAAAGGGAATGACCCAATATACATAGACCTAAGGCTAGTAAACAATTTACCTAACTAACATATCATAACCATGGTTAATAAGATAAGAGTTAATTTTGTATAGTCGAGGTTGGATTGTTGCATGGAAGAAGAGAGAGTTACACATATTAGATATTTATCTTAAGTTGAATATTTCCACATGTTGGATCAAGAAGACATTGTTTGTTAATGAATGTGAGATTTAAGTTCACACATTAATAGCAACAATCATCATAACTCACATATGGCTTGATGGTTAATTTTGTTAACTCATATGCAATATCATTTTCTCTAATTTTGATGTCCAAGAATCCAATGAAGAAAAATATTAACATTTTGAAAAGAAGATTGAAATTTTTCCAAAGCAAAATAAGATTCCTAAAATAATAATTTAAAAGATTTAATTAAAAATATAACATATTTTAATAACAGAATTAATTATTAGGAAAAAAATAATATATTAAATATGATTATGTGTGGTCAATAATGATGTTAGAGCTCAAGTGCTTTGATGATAGCATATTTTCAACATCTATGATCCTGAAGTAAATATCCAAGGGTAAACAATAGAATTATGAACAAAAATAACCAAAACAGTTCCTGATTTTTTCTTTATAAATGAGCCATCAGTATATATTAGCATGGTTTTATCATCCAATGTTAGGTGATTGTAAGTTTATAACTAATCCAGAATGATAGATATTTAGATGAGGTAATTTAGAAAGAACACACATGAAGTAATGATCCATTGTTCAATTTTTTCAACTTAAACTTGTTGACAAAGAGTAATATCAATATCATTTCTTTGGAGGTTAAGTCTAATCTATTATGTTTGATCTTGAGATTTCTTTCTTTGATATTTAAAACATGTGTTCAATTTGAAAATAAAGGATTGATCAATGACATTGTTATTATGCTAATAGTTGCTGAAAAGCTTTTTGCTTGGAATCTAAGTTGAAAAGAAAATAGAAAAGCTCTTGAAGGCTTAAAATTTATTCACCTGGTTTAAAAAATTTACAAATCCTTTTTCAATTAGAAAAAGGAAGGAAGTTAGCATATATGAATGTATTCTGAATACATATGCAATATGTTTAGCAGTAAAATATTGAAGTTTAGAAAAAAATTTCACATCTTGTGGTTTTCCTATATATCAAACATTGCAGCCATATTCTAACTTAGAAAGAATTACATAGAGATATAATTGCCATAATAAGATAGGTTTTAGATCCCATGTTGACTTTTCAAGTAAGATAATAGCTAATAATACTCTACATGCATTTGAGTAAACAAGTTAAATCTGGAAATTTCAAATCAACTTGCAATCAAAATCAAAGTTTAGGAATCTAACTTTTTTAGAAGGGTGTATAATCTCACTAGTGGGATATACTAAAACATATGAAGAGGAGTGTTCATGCTTTAAACTAAAATGGAATAATTTTGATTTAAAAATATCAAATTGAACATAATTTAAATTTACCAATTGACCTCCTAAGTTAAGTCCTTGTTGCAAATATTTTTTGATTTTTTAAGAGATAGAGCTAATACCCATAGACACAAATCATCAATCCAAACCGAGATTTGAGCTTTTTCTTGTAGCTACTCAAATAAACTAGAATAAGAAATTAAAGAAACAATGGTGAGATACTTGTGGAAGGATAGACTTCACAAACAAAGAGGTATGCTTTTTACCATCAAGGTTTACAAAAAAATTTATGTTTGTCAAAAAACAAAAGACTCATTGTATTTATAATGACAATAATTGATTCTCAATCAAAATATCTAATAAGATATTAAGTCAATAATTACTTCTCAATCAAAATATTTAATACAATGATATGTTGAATAATAAACACCTTTTATGTCCAAGAATTAGAGTGATGTAATATGTTGGTTGTTCCATGAGTGTTTGATGTCTTGAGAAAATTGAAATGCTATGCCACTAGTGCTTCTACATCTTTTTCCTCCATAATAAGAATTGGTTAGCAGAGCAAGATTGATTTCCATTAGATTTGATAATCTATTAAAAATGATAGTCATAAAAAATTTTCTTAATAAGATTTAACAAAACAATTGGTTGAGGTATGATTGAGGTAGCGAGTAATCATTTTTGTTTAATTCTTAATAATGATAGTTATAGATTTACTTTGGACTAGAAGGTGATATATGATATGCATACATGCCAAGACTATCAAAATATCAAGAGTATTAAAAGTAAAAATACATACAAAAATTTGCAATTTTTTTTTGCAAAAAAATCATGCTAATAAGGTGTGTCATGGACATTTACCAATTTGAATGATAAGTTTTATTTGTTAGATTTCAACTATAGTGGGAGAAGATCAAAAATAAGATGAAGGTTTATTTGGATTATTATATTTGGTTGTATTGAGGGAATGGAACAATGTTAAATAGAGAACTTTAAATTTCTCTTGTGTGTATGAGCTAAAGGGCCATCAAGTAATTTAAAAAAAAAAGTGTGTAAAAAGTATTTTATTGAGTTATAAAGCTCCCATAATCTATAGCTGAAACATTATCTCATAAAAATTTTTCAAATAAAATTTTAGATTTTTTTAAAATTATATTAAAATATTTATTTATTTAGAGATGAGTAAACGGAAGATAATTGAGGAGTGTGATGTAATCTCAGTTGAAATTTGGATCTAGTTAGATCTAATCTTAAAGATATAAGATTTGAATTTCAACAAAGTTTGATTCTATTGGATTTTAAACATTATGTGGACATCAAACTAAGTCATAATCATGAATCTATAATCACTTTAACTAAATAAATGATTAATATTTATGCGTTTGAAAAATAAAATTATTCATTAATTCATCATCTTTGCTAAATTCATAACATATGAATTTATTATGCATGTCACAATATTAAATTAATAACTTATTGAAGTTATCACATAATTATAATTTAAAATATCTATTTTTTAATATTTTAAATGACAAAAATTTTGAATTGTATTGATGATAAAAAATTTTTTTATTTTTATATCATGATAAATATGCATAATATTCAAATTAATTATTTTAAACATGATTGATAGTTTGATAAATTTAATCAATAATACGGTCATTGTAGATCATTGATATGAAAACCTTGAATCAATAATGTAAGATATTAAAATTATTATGAATAATAATTTTAAACATGCATGACCATAAATATTTTATTTAATCATGATTATGAACTAGATGAAAATAATGAAGTGTTTTTTGCAACAACAAATCATGAAAATATATTGAGAAATAACTAGATTTAATATAAAATATATGAAGATGATTGATCAAAATTCATTTTCTTAGATATAAATCGGATGACACATGTATATAGTCTGACACCTGCCCAGTGCTGGAAGATGAAAAGGAGAAGTGTTTTAAGCTTCGAATGGAAGACCCGGTAAACGGCGACAGTAACTCTAACTGTCATAAGGTAGCGAAATTCCTTGAACTTTGATTCTCTTTTGAGAATCAAAGGTCAAAGCTTCTGCTTGACACACGTAAAATTGGATTGATTTAAATCCTTTGGATTAACTTAAATCCTTATATACAGTATTACGATCATCTCATATGGATAAAAGAAAAAAAGTATCCTTCGGATACACAAAGTGGCTCAGCTTTACATCTCCGGCCCTTTTGTGGCATGTCGAGCACTACTTGCCTAAAATATTTTTTGTCAACTTTCTTAAAATAATAATACTGATGCTAGCAAATAAAAAGTTATTTGTTCTTATCGGAATTGGATCGATCATAAATTTAGGGCTTAAGGTATTATTTTACAAATGATTTCACATCACTTTGAGATCCATAGGGAGAATTCTTTGGCTTTACAGAAGAACCGCCGAAGGTAGAAAATATCTTGACGATTTTTGCCCACGACTTAGGTATGGTGCTCGAAGCCCAATATTCAGTGGGAGTCACTCCTTCACAAGTGGAAGCTTGGCAACAGTATGTGAGTAGGAAAGGTACACATGGAGTCATCTTGGGCTATCCTAGGAGGCCCTAGTCCTTGGGGGATTGTAACTTATATGCAAAAAATTTTAGTTTGGATAAACTTAACCATAATAAATAAAAAAATTTTGTTTAAAAACTAATTTTTAATAGAAGTAGAATTGTCAACACCTTGCTCGTTTATAGTACCCCAAACATCATATTACATTTTCCTTTGTTAATTAAATGATATGATAAAACAATGATAGTTTCAAAATCATCATGGCTTTGAACATAAAAATCTTATCTGGGCCCTTTTTGACAAACAAAGTCCGGCTTTAGGACCCGTAGTCACGTATGCTTGACCCGAACCTTCGGTCCGTGGGGCTGCGACGTATCCTATGGCGGAGTCTTTGCCAATCTACGGGATTGGCCACGCTTACCCATGGCTACTAGAATGCTGGGGCACATCATTTCAGCAGCCATAGGTAACAAGATTACCAATTTTTTCTTTCATTTCAGGAGGAATTTGATCAGAAGAAGCTAATTCAAAACCTTCTGGTAAAATAAGAACTGTTTCAACATTTAAAGAAATATTTTTTACCATTAACAAGTATTTTTTTATTTGCATATGATCATATGAGCCTAAACCCTAAATTCAATAAATAAATAAATATATGATCATTATTATTAAAGTATAGTCAGTATTTTTTTCAAATAATCATAATTAAAATTATTAATAAAATTTAGATTAAAAAATTTAAAATTATACCAAAAATCTTTTATTATTATTATTATATGGAACATATATTCTGATCAAAGCTTACTTCCAACAAATTATGTGTAATAAGCATGTATCAAAATATTTATTTATTTTTAAACGTTATTTTAATATGCGATATTAGTAATAATATATTTGAAATAAATATAATAGTATATAAATTAATATCAAAATTTATTTTTTAAAAAATAGATTCAAAATTTGTAAATTTTTTTTATCAATAAAATAGAAAGAAGTGTTTATTTTTTTAAAATATTGGGATTGACAAGGATCAACATAATTCTTCACAATCAATGTCTAAACTTTTCAAAGCTTTCAAGTTTGATTTTTTTTCTCTTATTTATTGTCAATTAGAAAAGTATTGCATATTTGAGATTCATAAATAAGCAGTCATAGATTTTATGTGTTATCCTTTTTGAAAACATCCTTGATCTTATTAATATGAAATTTTTTAATTTGGTTGCCGTAATTCAAGCTTGTAAAATCATGGTAGTCCATTCCGATTGGGAGGGTTGATACTAAAATTTCAATTGATACTATTAATTATTCAATTTGTGAAAAATTTTTACATGAAATTATATTCATTCTCAATTAATGATCATTTTTTACTTTATTTTGTAAATAACATGTTTTATTTATATCCAATAAAAAACTATATTCACCTCAGCCTCACTTAAGTATTTTGGACCCATGGTTGCAAGATTTGAACCCGAGTCCGCCTTTCTAGGGAAGCTCCGGGCTGACCTACATGGTGGAGTGCGGTGAAACCCGTTCACAAATGTGCATCCTCCATCCAAGAGTGCTCTACAATCCGTACCCGAAAAGCTACTCAAAAGCTACAACTGTATGATGGAGTAATGAACTTTAACGTTCTTTACGGCATGGATGTTAAGAGGTCTTTGGCGAGTTGAGAACATGACGGGAGTTGCTATCAACAAAACTCGCGTTGAGCTGTTTCTCATGATAGAGTTAAGAGCCCCTACGCTTTTACACTGAGTCTCTCTGTAGTCCACTGGGAGCCTTGCGTGATACGCCTGGAAAACGGCTCTAATTCTCGATAATCAGTGTGTTAACGGTCATTGATAGTATCATTGGATTTGACGACTGGAATGGAACTAAAGGTTCGAACGGCTGACCAGTTTCGCAAGCACTAGGCTCTCTTTTCTTCCGGCAGTCCGCAGCACACGTACGGACATGCCGGAAATGAGTAGAGTGGTAAGTTTTGTTCGTCCGATGCGCTGGAGTCATGTTTGCTTGATACTCGCTTTCGAGCAAATGATTTGCTCAGAGTCGTATCGACCGTTTCTAGCTTCCATGATTGTGGTTACAGACAAGGCGATCAGAAACCCTGAAAACTCGACTCGGTGGTCCATGGCAACGCACTCAACAGCGCAATGACTATGGCACTGCACTTTAGTAATCTAACCTTTTGGCATTTATTGGATTTGTGTCCGTATGAAGGGCGTGAACAATGACGAGTACAATGAGTGCCCGATGGAGTCCGAGCGAAATCTCTTCGAGCAGAGAGATTGCCTGGGTCGGAATGCACTCTTGTGTAGCTCTGTTGTGTTTGCCTCCGATTTGGTATTCTCACCTGGTTTTATCCACGTTGATTTGGCATCTGCATTGAATGAGGTGACAGTTCGAGGCTCGAATAAAGTTTGTGTTCGGATTGTAGAGCGAGTTCGATGGACTTTGGAGAAGGAGCTGAAAGGGTGTGCTTGCAGAAATCCATGGGCAAGAGTAGACTGGACGAAGCTGGCAGATTTCATACTTGAAGCCGTGCAGAAGGTGGAGATACTTTATGATTCATACTTGGCAACCGTGGCAAAGACGCGGATTTCATCGACTCTTTCTATTTCAGATTCTAATCGATACTGAATGCTTTTCATATTTCATCCAAACGGATGCATGGTTTAAATCCTGAAGGTCCGGTGGAACGGCAAGGCGAGGATCATAAAAATAGCTGCAAAGTAAAGCCTTGGAAGGTGGCAGTTGCACGTCTTTATGACAAGGAGAAGGAACTTCTTGATGAGATTACCGTTTGTACTCCTGAAGCACACGTTCATACAGGTAACAATCCGATAAAGGCTTTGGTTAGTTTGGTATCGGTGACCTCCCCACAGTTTAGGATTTCAGAGTCGCCAAGAATAAACTTTTTGTTATTTTTGGTTGTATGCCATCGCTTCTTTCCCGCATTGTATTTTCTCCTCTCTAACGTTGACGTGTTCTTCGTGCCATAATATATTATTATAAGAACATGATGAAAGCTTGGTCCAAACGATATTAGTCCTCATCTAAAGCTAAAGAGCTAAAGTTATAAACTCTCGGGAACAAGCCAAGCAGAGGCTAACTTGTCAAAATAAAAAATCTGATTCATTTCTACTTTTACTTACAATTGGAGATGTAACTAATCAACATACTGTTAAAGGCAAGCACTATTCTGGCAATTGCTCATCCTTAATCATGAGTTTCTTTTACACCATTAAGAGATAGGGTTGAAAGAATGCTCACGGTTGACTGTGTTTCATTCGCAATTATGTTATTCTATCTCATGTTCCTATGTTACCCGTTTGGTTTGGTTTCATCCTTGTACGACTTGAGGGGGTCTTTTTGTTATTTTATTGTGTCTGGTTGCAGCTTTTCTTTCCTTCTTATTTGTTTCACTTTCTGTTTCTACTGTACCACTCACTGCTTTATTCAGTTTTTTGTACCTTACATTAGCTGTCTCCCCTGTTTATAGGATTTGTTATTGCTGTGAAACTTTTCACCGATGGCGCCTTAGCAGTGGATGCATCGCCTTATGATTCAAGGACACCATTAGTGCAAAATGTCTCTCTACTGTATCCATCGTTCAAAACAATTCGTTTTCAATCATTTGTAGAACTTTTCTGTGATTATTCTCAAACCCAAATTCAGGTCTGGCAGGCAAATTCCTGACAGTTTATAAATATCAACTTTGCATAACATGAATAGAATATGCCAAGCGTGGGTCAGTTCGTAGAAGCTTTTGGACTTTCTTTGTTTGTTTCTTCGTCGACTCTTTTACATTCACCACTTACATTTACACGAAGGAAATCTACTTCTTTGTACTTCCTGAATTTCAACCCGCTACTGGCGTAAACCTTATTTTTGTCACATATTTTATCTGGTTCACTTAGTGTCACCTCATAGTGAACACTTCCTACTAATGTATTGCAAATTTAATCCAAATACTCGATACAAATTAAAATTGGAAACAATGTACTGATACCAAGGCACACCAACTGCCCTTGCTTGCTGCAATCCGGGAATTCGAGAAAAAAATTCACAGTGAACATCGTGGTACTTCTCTTCAGTTCGGAATCAATAATCCTGCTACAAGTAATTTCTACAATCAACAATTTCTACAAGTAATAAAACGTTTTCTCCACCAAGATAATTCGAGTAAGGATACTTGTTCATGAACTGGCATCCTCAACTCGAACTGGTGGGCTTCTCTTTAATAACTTCTAGTTCAGAACATACTGGTTCCAATTCAGGGATTATGCGTGCCACCAAAATCAGGAATCAAGTTGACCATGTTTACTATTTTCCCCATGCTTAGCATCCATATCCTGTACTTTCTCTGGTCCGGTACTTGTGATGAAGTCCCGAAAGTTAAAAAAAAATTCACGCATCCTGGTAAACTGTCTTAGAATTGACAACCAATAGTAAATCCAAACTGAGACTTATCACACAAAAAGGCATATATCCTCTCACTCATGACGGCAAATGACACAGTAAAACAACAGAAAGGATGGGAAGACCCTCTCACTCAGCTTCTGGTATACGACCAATCAAAGAGAGATACACCCAAGTAAAGATATTTGAACTGTACCAGAACTTCACAAGGTTGCATGCATCCAAAGTGGTCACCTTCGTGCACAGCGCGGGTGCAAGCTTCACATCACACTTGTACATTAGAATTTAAAGAATGAGATGATATATAGTACAGAATCAGTTTATTGAAATGAAGATTTTGCAGTAGATTTCGACGGAGGCTTTCCAACAATCTTTGTCGAAACAAATTTGCTGACACGTGATGTCAAAACCAGCCATGGTAAGATACCCACCTGCAAGTTGAGAAGTACATCAGAAATTTTCGGCATTCAGATTCTAATGCATACTAATTCTAGTTGACAGAAAATTGCACGACCGCTCAATTTACTTGCAACATGTCAAATGTGTATCTAGGGCCTATGTTAAAAATAAAAGAGAGAGCACTTGTATGGAATAGAACATAGAAAAACCTGACCAGAAAAGTATCAAGAGAACTCGATATACGGATAGATAGAACAAGGACCGTTCAGAGATCCACCCTCACTTATAACGTATACACATCACCTATTCTTACTTAACACATTCCAGCCGGCAAAAAAGGAACAAGGAGAAACCAAAAAGAGGAAAAACAAAAACTTACAATTATGAAGCTTGCAATTTACTAACAAGCTTCTCGTTTGATACTCATGAAAGTTATTCGGGGCACATCTCTACCATAGTATGCAAGCTTTATGCGGATTTGGAGGTTCCAGTGGACCGTTTCTGGACACAGCAAGACACTCGTGCTGCCCATGGAAAGCTTGATATGTTTCAGTGGTATATGAAAGAAAGATATCTTACCGCTACTTCACCTCCTAATGATTGTTTGTTCGCAGATACCAAGAGCTCTGCATAGACCAGAATGTACAGTACTTCAGCACATTGTACTTCAACTGAAATCTGAAGAAATTTGTAAACCCTATGATGAGTATCCAACAAAGAGAAGTTTCAGCCTAAGAGAGACAACAAAGGTGCATTTGAGGTTCATACCGTAAGGTTGAAGAAAGGAAACAGGAATGGTTGCAACAGAAGTATGCCAGAACCACTGAGCCAGTATAATGTAGACTACGACCTGCATGAGAAGTTCACAATTACAGAATGACATCGGTCTATCCAGCAGCAAATACTGTAACCAGAAAATCGCCTTGAAGACTGTATGATCAATAGATATGTTCGATATTAGATAGATTCTAGTCCGTTTGTGTAAAGAAAACTAACACATAGTAAAATGATCTGATCATGGAAACTCAGAACCTTCTACTACGATGTCCGCGAAAGTCCAATAGAGGTTTGTTGTGAAACAGGACTGTGAGCGAAGTAAAAAGTTATCACTGCACCTTGAGAGCATTAGGGGCGGTGGAATAGAGAGAAAGCCACCATCCTTTTTGGAGGGCCAGATTCTGCCTCACTGCCAGAGGGGACAATTGAACAAAAATTCAATATCTCATGCAATGCGAAGATCAGAGAAGTCAAGGGTTTAAATATGACCTCATATCCAGTCTACTCATGTATTGAATTAATATCGTAGAATAACAAATGTGGCCAATCGGTCATACTGCTTCTAGTTGCCATCTCAAGAGTATGGAGTAAGAATTCGTTTGGCACCTCGAAACAAGATGACTTCAGCTACTTTCGAAAACGTAAATCAATTATTCGATTATTTTATACTTACAAAGAGCAAGCTCCTTTTCCTTAGCAGCAGCTGACCGCTTTAGTTTGGCAGATTTGGCGAATGTGGCCGGCCTATCAATCACACCAAAGATTAAACACTGAGCTGATGGATGTAAAAGATGGGCCACTGGTTAAATCACCTATATCCTTTTCCAGTAAATTATTTTTAACAAGTCTACATGTCAAAGTTGCAAGTACCATACTATGAAGGAAAAGATGGCATCTATTTCAGCTTGTAACAATCTCCCCGACATAGTCTGCGTCCATCCTTTCTCTATGCTTCTTAATCTGCGTCAAATCGCCTGACTATCTTGACTTCGAGGACAGGAAAGAAATCAAACGAACTCATATTCCAGAATAATTACGTAGCAAGTGCATCGGCTGCTCGATGCAGTTCTCTTATCTCCTTAACCAATTCACGCTCCTGAGGTCTGAGCTGCCCAGTCTGCAATGGCGTCGCTGAGACCATCAGCGTCTCAATGTAGGCAGGATCGTAAGCCTCACCATTCATCATAGCGAATGGATGATCCATATATGCGTGGTTTTCAAAACTCCAGACCAGTTAAAATGCATGACACTGCGCCCTGGACTCACATAAATTGCACAGAAACAAACATTCCATAGCTACCCTTGAACGAGCAAAATTGACTCTGAGGTCGTTCTTTTTTTCTTTTCCTTTTTTACTTACAGGTGTTATTCGAGAATAGTACTCCAAGAACAGATGTAAGAGCAGGAGTATGACAAAGATTGCCGCAGCTGCACTAACCGGGGCTTCCTCCATCATGTCAGCCCCAAAACTGACAGCGACAAAGAACCAATTAATCAGCCACGACGCTAGGAGACCGAGAAAAGGGTTAGAGTGCGATTCGCTTCTCTTAGAAGATACCGCAACCTGAAAGGCGAATCAGGCACAGATTACAGCACTGATTCCCAAAGAAGAAGAAGCACAAATAGATTCAAAGCAACGAGAATTTCCACCTTCATCTACGAATCTACCTTCGGTCACCTTCTGTCTCACTTCTGTCGGCCCGCCCACTGTCACGGTTCACAGTCAGCGACGGAGGGACGAGAAACGAGAGCAGCAGTGGAGTGTTCGAGAAAAACGTCCATGACACTGGAACCAGAAGAGCAGCCACCTTGACAGAGCAAGTCCACGTCAGTCCCCTATCATCTTAACAGAAGAAAAAAACGGTGGTACTTGGGCAGGAGGAACTTAGAGATGTGATGGTTCAATTGTCCAAGGCGTTGTCCACGTCAGTGCCACGCTGCCAATTGTAAGCTGCGTGTACATTGTATGCCAATACTGTATCGGATTCACATGAAACTTTTACACGTGTTCTTCCTGGCGAGCCCTCAGCACACAAAGATGCTATTATGCTTAAATGATCGTGCGTATGAGTGAACCTCCAAAATACCAAATTGTAGTACATACTCTCAGTCATAACGTACGCCATTATTACCTTAGTAAGAAGGTAACAGATGAGAGTCGGCTTCATTTCCATAAGCTGTTTTGTGGCGTTCATGTAACTTTGCAGTGTCCTCAAAAGCCATCAAAAACTCTCCCCCAAGCAAAATATCAATATGGTTTCCTCAGTAATTTGTAACATTATAATTATCTTCAACTTGATTTGTCTCATTATTCACATAAGACTCATAACTAACTACAATGCCACATTCGAACTCTACCCCTTGAGCCCTTAGTCTCCTCTCGGCGCTCACGGCAGGTCTAGTGCGAACATTGCTAACTACATTGTTGGTTCTATAGGTTGTATCTGCTCTTGCCTGCACACACCTACCTAAGTAGGAGTGCCACTACATAAGTCATAACAATTGTCATGCACATATATATAGCATCACAACAAATATCGTTGTCATATCAAACATCACAATACATAGATCTTCATACACTAACACAGGTGCACCACAATCATCTCCTAATTGACAATTAGGTCCCTCTAATACCAAATAGCCATCTAGCCCATTAACATGATATGCTTTTCATGGGGCTAAGATCAAGCAGCCGGATGCTATAATGCCCCATCATTAATCACCTTTTTGCAATCCATACCATGTTATGATCACACCACCTTGTCTACTAATTGTATCGAGGATAACTCCATCATCAACTAGGCACCGCATTGAGAGGACGTGTTAAACATGAGATCTGCCATTCTCTTGAACAAGAATCACAAATCAACATACTAGCTACTTCACAGTGAAGAGATATTAGTGTACGTTCGTTTCAGAAAAAAACAGGCAAAAAGTACACTTGTAATACTATTTTCCCCTAATGTATGTGCCCCCACTGCTTATCGAGTTGACATCGTACATGTGGTATCAATCAACATGACGGGGCTCATATGCAGATAGTTGCATCTCACAACTTAATCCATTCAGTGGATGTAATCTAAAATTCCTCTATGTGATAAAAATTAAAACTTTCAAAATAGGTTGAGAATGTACATGGTGCCATGGCTGGAACGGCATTGGAAATGAAGAGCAAAACAGTCTATGGGAAACTTAAGTAAAATGAGAAACGACATGCGCAATAAGCACCGGGTCGAAACATGTCATTTAGTAGGAAAACCTGCAATCAAGCTCTTTTATGTTACCAAGTCATAGAGGACACATGAAAATAACAAAAAGGATGGGAAGACACCATCAAATAGTATATGGATGAAACCAAACAGGTAACATGGGGCTAGGTCTCAATAGTATAATAATGGGAAATATGTCGTACTGCACCTAAGATATTCTAATTATCTAGGTCAAGCAGTCTATAAACAACATCTACATCTGAAGAATTATCACCTAAAGAGATTGCTATCCTATGGATTGCATAGGAGAGTAATCTAAAATAAGCTATACAATAAGCTAAAGAGAGTGACATCCCATGCCACCAAGTATGGTAGGTTTTCGCGCATTCCCTCACGAACATGTCAAAGTTAATGTCCATAGCTCCATATAACTCCAAAGCTAAAGGAACAAAGAGGTGATCTCTCTGCATACTCCTATACTTGGAGACCTTAGCTGTTGCTGCTTTACTCACTGCCCATCCATGAGGATGGGTGATCATCCCCTCTGAAACTATGTGATGTGTAGGATCGGTAACCACCACGTTTGCCATAGTAACTTGGTCCTCCCGAACCAAGAAAAAGTATGCCCTAACCTTAATTGACTACAAGGCATACCAACGCTCCCTTCATGTGAGGTATCCACCATCTCGTGCCATAACAAATACCACATCCCTAATGGTATCATAGGTAGCTATTCAAACTCACATGTGAGTAATGAAGATGTAGATGGATGAACCAAGCCAAGACAAGACATAACCTCATCATTGTAGAGGAAGAAGCTAGTGCAAGTAGGAAAGCCTTGAGGCATGGTCAAGCCAAGATCCACGAGCCTACACCCTTGCCGGAGCAAGAGCATAGACAAGCCCTTGTAATACAAGGAATGACCAAATCCACTAAGAGTGAATGTAGAGCTTGTTGAAACTATCGATCCATCAAGGTAGACGGTAGATCTTTAGTCCAATCAGTGGACAAAGAGGAAAAGGATAGGAGCTCATGTCGTACCTCCACAAGTAAATCATATCTTGTATGTTATAATAGTATGTGTAAAGAAAATGATCAAGTTTGCATGTCCCTTGCATATATCTCAAGGATAGGCATATCTACAATCACAAATGGAGAAGATAACAAAGGTGACGACTAGCCAAAAATACTATAGCTGTAGTCTCCTCCATCGATAATAAGTCTACCCCTTCACACAAAATCAACAAAGATGTCTGTCTCCGTGCCAAATATCATATCAAACACTCGAATGTCCCTTGTCCAATGACATCACCAAAGACGTCCATGATCCTCATATCAAAGGCTGTCAAGCGTGATTTGAATGTAGATGAAGGAAGAACAATGCGAAGAATGTTGATGGATCGACAAGCAATACAAGATAAGAGTATACTAAACATCAACTCCGGATCCCCTAGTGAGGAAGATCATCTACATGCAAAACATACTCGGCAAGTGTAGCATATAGATAACGTGAGACAAAATCTTTAGTCCCTATTGACACTCCTAGAATGCATGAGTCGTATATCAATGTCATACATCCCTATGGAAGCTAGAGATGAGGAGGAATGCCCAAAGGAGACCAAGCCCTACACTTTGACATCTTAACTCTCAAGCATACAAGATGAAGCTCGATGGTCAAATAATCAAAAACCTACCTAATGTGGTCTACAGAGCCCACAATGTGTGTATCATCCGTTAAGTAGACAAAAGAGTCATGAAAAACATGGATCCTCCTAAAGGATCTCCCTATCGAGTATCAACGGCGGAATGTAGAACGGTGACTCCCTCATGAGAAAAGCCATGCTAATAGAAGAGAGAATAATGTGAACCGTAGAAAGACTATACGAAAGTAATGAGGCTCGATAAAGATCCACCAGCCTCTTTGAGCTCTCAAAAGATTGATGCACATGAGGCACTATTAAAAGTATTCTCAACGTCCACCTATAAGAGAATCCAATCCGGATGGACATCTAGAAGTGCTCTAATGCCCAATGATACCGCTTCATAACCTCTTGGTGTAGAAACTCCAAACTGGTGTGGACAAAGATGATGTTGGAAGGGTGAACGATGTTGCAAAACCATGGTACGACTAACTAGACACATAAAATCTTGATAGTCATCGGTCTAATGCCTCTAGTCTCCTTATTCATCACGAAAAACCGACTATCATCCAACATTTGACAAACTAATAATGGAATCTCCACTCTCGCAACTAATGCAATACCTTGGAATAACTCTGTGAAATCATCAAAGGGATCATTTGCGTGAAAGCAAACTTGAAGATGCTTATATACCATCCGTGATATGCCCTCTGAGGATAAGCGTGGGGTTGTGCATAGAGAATGGGCAAATTATGATCTATTAAGACATAATGTCTCCTCTAGCTGATACTCCAAGACCTCTAATGATATCTCATCGTCCATGGGTGGATGTAAAGAGCATAAAGAGGAAATAGTCTCCTTAATATGACTAGCCATAGACAAAGGATGAAGAGTGCGGCCATGCTATATTTCATGACTTGACTTAAGATCTAACAGTGTCGCAATCAAGCCGAATCAGAAGTATCATGTGATTTAACCCTACTCCTAATATGTATGGTCTGTATAGGCTCCTCTTGCAATATAGATCATTCCCATGGTAGTGTAACACTAAAGGCAATGACTCCGAAATGACTTCCAAGATGAGAGATGTCTTTTCAAGACCTTTCCTTGCTTTATATATTGTAGGACTAGAAAAGTCCAAAATCCAAACTATGCCACATGGCTAACATGCATAGGTTGCATGTTTCGTTATTTTATCCTAACCAATTCCTAAAAGACTTCTAGCACACAATCCGATCCACCAATGCATGGTAGTCACCTCGTCATTTACCTTTTGCTTTTTGGATAGTGCACATCACTAACTTGTCTTTTTGTGATCTAGTGACCAACCTACGCTTTGGCTAAACTAACTATAGCTAACCAAGATTGGTTATAGGTAGGAATATCTGAAATCTAGCTGCCACCTCCCTATGTCAAGCACCCCAACTATAACGTAGACACCTTTGTGGAAGTAAGAAAAACAAAAATCACCTGCCAACCAATCGAGTAATAAGCAAAAAGCACGTCTAGCCTCGTCATGAAGTGCACGATGGAGCTTATGGAATAAACTGACATGGGAACCTAGTCTTAAAAAGTCCTAGAATAGAAACTATATGGGATGCTAACTATTCCCATGGCCCGATTGGTATACCCAAAACGATCAATGAAAAAATTGATGTGACAAATATTGATGTCAATATGATTGCCCTCCTCACGAGGGCATCGTAAATTGTCTAATCATAATCTTTGTCCATGTTTCTCACTTGGATCTGTATCCCTTGCGAGGTAAAGACACACCAAAAATGATATATGGTGCACCGTTCTTGGTGGCCATGAGAAGAAGTGAAGCTATAGCTAGCACAATGAGAATGATAAGGACACATTGCACTCCATCATGTATCTACTCCCATCATGTATCATGACACACCTCTTGACATGGGAAAATGCTAACCATGAAAACCCTAAAATCTAAAAAAACTCTAACTTTTTATTCAAATTTACATAATTTTCCAACAAGTTTCCAATAGAACCAATATAGTAAAAGAAATAGATTAGAACAAAAAAGACATGACCCATATGTCCAATCTCAAAAATATCACTCGATCAAAACCCTAGAACTAACAAAATCACTAATATCTCTCTAAACCACTCTCCATAGTGTTCAATTTAGATCCTAATGGAACCTAATAGCAAAAATAAATAGAATAGCTTTTTTACTCTTCATGTTTAGCAAAATTTAACCCTACAATACATGAAGAAATGATCCGGACTCCTAACCTACTCTACTCTCTCCCTTCTCACCCCTAGTCTCTCATCAGGTTGAGGAAATCACCATAAAACAGCCAAGTTGCACTCATTGACGTGTAATCACAGCAACCTGGTACTTATCGAGTTCGGTGCACTTACCCAGACCCGACTGTAAAACGAATAAAGTGGAGAAGAGCCGTTAGATTTGCAATCCATTAAGTAGAGGTCATATGACTAGAAATCTAATTGGCACGCAAAAATGAGATGCATGGAATACCATGCGCGATGAAAAAACCATCTATAGTTTAACAAAGCATAGGCCAGACAAAACAGCCGAGGAGAACTAGTCTGTCATGATAAATCTTTATTTCTCCAATTGCAACTCTGATGTCAACTCCGTGCAAATCGTGAGTATGGGTGATAACTTGGGTACATGTTAAGCATCATGTATAATGTCCATCATGGTAATGTCAGATTAATGCTAATTGTCAAACAAGAGTATCAATTTCTCTTCCTAATACACCATGCATCTCCAAGGCCGATGGAACTGTCGTCTCTTAAGTACTCAGTACTTCCAGATCTTACCAGTACCGTTCAACTCTCCAACATCTTGACGTCGGTTGCAACAATGTATTACATTTAGTAGGTGACAACCACATCCACTCCAACAACCTGGTATTTTGTAGACATATAGAGATCAGTGAAAAGTATGGTACCACATATATACATGCATCGCTCTTTTCAAATTGCATGTATCACATAAAGGTGAGAGCGTCGGCACGAGCTTTTCTTTCAAGGTCCTGCCTACGCTCTCACCTTCACTTTAATCTATTCACGTTCTATGACAACATACATACCAGGTGTCCCTCTTCCATTTACAACCTTGATTGCTTTCATTCATGTAATCTTCTTCCATGTTGTTTGATACGTTGATACCTAGATAGTTCCTATATCTTAGGTGCAGTAGCGCATTTAGTAGGCGTAATAATCCCATTGTGATGCTATTGGGGCCTAGCCCTATCTTACCCCCTTTGGTTTCATCCCTATACCACTTGATGGGGTCTTCCCCTTACTTTTTGCTATATTGCTATATTGCCCCTTTTGATATATGTGATTTGCATGTTTGTGCAAAACAATACATTCTCTTATGAGCAAAATGGTTGTTGTCTCAAAATCCATCTCCTGCATCAGATACAGGAGGTGAAAGGACCTGCGAGAATGCGATGCGGCTTCGTGCTCATGAGTTCTAAAGGTTGTAAACCTTGCAATCACAATTCAAACTCTCTCCGGTCACTAAATATCCCGTCACCTTCAGTGTAAGGGGTGTTCGCAACAAGCTTCCTATTGGAAATAGTAACATGGTTCGACAATATCCCGTGAGTAAATTTTGCAGTGCTCGACAAACAGTCCATTAACTCTGAAGTGGTTGCCTGCTCGTGCGTTCAGGTCTCTCAACCGTACATGTGGGACGAGCGTTTTCTCGGAGCGGCTTTGCAGCGTTACAAATGCTTTCTGCATATACTGCGTAAGTCAGAGGGGAGAATTCTTTGCGTTCCGACTTATGATATTGACATTCTATCCAGGCTATTCTGCACCAAATTTCCTTAGCGTTCAATTGTTTGTTTCTGTTTTAGTGGAACCATGTCGGTACCGTATAAGTTCCCTCAAAGCGAAAGAAGTAGTATTTTTTATGTTAATATCAGATGCGAAACCCCCAACGAGTATGGTGAAAGGAAGGCAGAAAAACGAATTTTTTTTCTCAAATTAGCATGCTGAAATCAGTACAGATACTGATTTAAATGTTGCAAAATGGTCTAGACCTGGACTCCGAGTTTATCATGTTAACAACTTAGAATTCCTGCACAAACAATGAGATGTGCTTTGGGTTGTGTTATGGATCATGATGATACTCTTGAGAAAGGTCCAAACACGAAACTTGATCAGGGATTTCAAGACACTGCCCGACTCTGGGAAAACACTTTCGGACAACCTTATGAAAAAGCCGGCTCAATGTCACGAGGAACGCAACCGCTTAGTCCCACGCCTCTTCCTTCCGAGGACGGCGCCTTCGTAGAAACTAAAGCTAGCGTGAACCTTCCAAACAAGAGGATTTCATATGGCTCTACTTCAATCAAAGTGTCATTTGACATTTTGCAATAAGATTTCTAGCAAGATGGACTTGAAAATTTAGTTAAAAGCCATATCAATTTAAGGAGCATAGCAAAAAGGATCATAAAAAATGATGGCATACCTTCAATCTTTACTTTAAACTCAGTCATTGTAAGTCACCATGTAATACACTCTCCTGAATAAATTCATGTGTGAATATATAATAATACCGATCCTACTAGAGACAGAGTTTCAAAGGGGGTGATCACCCATCCTCCAGGATGGGCGGCGAATGGGGCGGCATCAGCCAAGGTCTCCAAGTATAGAGGTATGCAGAGAGGTCACCTCTTTGTTCCTCTAGCTTTGGAGTTATATGGAGCTATGGACACTAACTTTGACATGTTCGTGAGCCTACCATACTAGGCGACATGGGGTATCACTCTCTTTAACTTACTATATAGTCTATTTTAGGTAACGTGTTTCCATTGCTCTACAGAGAGCACTAGCTGGTGTAATCCATAGAAGAGCAATCACGTTAGATGATGCTTCTTCGGATGCTCATGTTGTTTGTAGACCTTTTGACATGGATAGTTCAAATATCTTAGGTGTTGTAGGATATATTTCCAAGGGTGATGCTATTGAGACCTAGCCCCATGTTACCGGTTTGGTTCCATCCTTGTACACTTTGATGGGGTCTTCCCATCCCTTTTGTTATTATACTTTGTCCCCCACTGCGGGCAAGAGGAATATATAAAAAGGTCAAATAGTTTCATGAAGTTAATCTAAATAAAATTATTTCAAATATTATTTTTCAAATCATAATATTCTCATCAGATTTAATATTCAATCAATGATGTGAGTGGAAGAAAAATGAAAGAAATATTAATCGAAATAAAAAACTAAAAATCAATTTTAAATGAAAAATGCAATTTTTTTTTTTGCAACCGCAATGTAACATATGCATAGGATTACTGAAAAGCTAAAGTAGACCAATTCATTTCATTTTTTGAGTAAATCATTTAAAAACATTTTGCTCTTTTTCTGTTTGAAAGATGTGAATCTTGCATATCTTGTACACTAGTAGTCAAGGACATCAACCAATTTTTAAACATATCCATCATGTGAGCACTATAAAAGACATTGATGAATTATGAAATTGAAACAAATGTGATGTACTCCTTTAAACTAGAAAATTTGACTTTAGAGCAAGACTATTTAGCTATCATGGCTTATTAAGGGATCATATACATCTTAATCCTACATTCAAATGAAAAAGTTATTAATGAAAAAATTATCGATGTAAAAGTTATAAAAATTTCAATATTTTGGATATTTCAAATCCTTAATATATTTTGTAAATTTTTAATTAATTAATTAATTAATCATAATTCAATATTTAAAATAAATATATATCAATATGATTCACACTATTTTAAATATATTTAATTATTATAGAATAATTTTAAAATTATATTATGTGAAAAATGGGTTACAAATTTAGTATCATATTTTATTTGTAAATTTTTTTAATATTTATATTAAATTTATAAATATATTATAATTACATATATGTCTTTTTAATATGGACTTCATTAGTTGGTTATCACTAGTTTGTCAACGTATTGTACTCTACACTCAAATTGATTACTTATTGTTACTAGGGTAAGATTCTAACTAGTATAAATAGAGAGGTTGAGAAGCAACTCTCAAGTAGTTTTCAATGGAAGTTAGTTTTGGGAGAAGATAGTGTGATGATCTTAGTTTTGGGGAGCTTGGTTCTTGGAGACGTCATGTTCGGAGTGGAGCCTTGATTCAATGAAGACTTTGATTACCAAAGTATCCCTTCTACTTAGTTTAAGGTTATTACATTTGGGATCATTAAAAGATTACAAAATAGTATTATTGTTAAGTTATTAGAAACATCTACTCTTATATGATGCAATTTAGGTAGATAGTACTACAACACTTGGAGGGAGTTGAGTCGTGATGAGAACATAAATCCTTGGTGGTATGGGGTCAAGGTTTTTATTTATAACATTAAGAAATGGTGAGACATGTTTTTTCTTGCCTCCCCATAGTAATTTTTTCATCATCAAACATAGTATATTCAATCTCACCTCCAATAAACCTGGCATTTCAGGGTCAAGATCTCCCCTCTTGAATAACAAGTGGGTATCAAGAACAATTATTCTCTCCAAATAAAATATTAAGAAATCAAGTCACAACTTGCTTATTGGTGGTTATGCTTCCCAAAAATGTTCCCATATGCCACAATACTTGACCGTAATGTTCAGTTTTTCATTAAGTGACATGCTTTTATCCATCTCTACTTGACTCAAATTTGTATTTGTATGGTTTAGCCACTCTCAGTTCTCCTTATAGTTAAGTTTGGATCTCTCCATTTTCCTTAGCTTTGTGTACAAGAGTAAAATCAAATCTTGACAAAACCAATTGTCATCTTCATATAAACTATTGTATTTAACAGGTTACTGGTCCAACTTTGGATTTAACTCATGCTCATGAGATTGTTTCATTATTCGATCACAAATTGTAGTGTAAATGCATTGACTTTCAAGAAGTGTTAATATTAGTTAAAATGCTATGTTCTTTGACTAAATTACCATCAACACATAAAAACAACAAGTATATGGTTTTAGTTGTAGATTGTATGTCTAAAGTCCAAAAACTTCAATGCATTCCTTAGTTGGTGTGCTATAGTGTTCCACATCATGTTTAAATCGACCACTTTTGATCTTAAAATGATGTGCTCCGAAGATGTCATCTTGGTCCTAATATATGACTCATAGCCCATTCGGAATGTAGAGGATATCTATCCATGATGCCATTAGAGATGATGTGTTTGTTATAATATGAGGGTGGATATCTCACATGGAGTGAGCTTTGGAATGTCTTGCAATTGACATGGGTTAGGGTAGACCTATACTTGGTTTGGGAAGACCAAGTTGATATTTAGGAAGTTGTGGTTACATATTATACATGTGATATTGTTTCGGGGGTGATTATTCATCCTTGAGGATGGGTAGCAAGTGGAGTTTCATCATCCAAGGTCTACTCTTTGTTCCTCTAGCTTTGAATTTAGTATTATAGATCTATGGATTTGGCATGTCACCGACTGTGTCCCACTCGCTACAAACCTGCAAAAAAGGTCCAACATCGACAGTACAGTACAGCAACGTCGCGGTCTTGTAGTTAAAGTCATGACAAGGTCCCTAGAGTCAGTGATGCGATTATGATTCTCGCAACGCACATTGTTTTGCAGAATCGCATGCGAGCTTTGGGGCTGCGGCTGCGGAGTCTATGTATTCCCTTAGGGAATCGGTGGATGGGAGGACGGACAGTAGTGGCTAGTCCACGACCTTTGCAGCGACGGACGTACGAACAATCGAATTATTGTTATCTAAATCCAGACTGGCTAGAAAGTTGGCGGATCGTACAACGAACATGGATACAGCCGCATCAGAATAGCTTTACTTTCCAGCCTTTGGGCCAGCAATGCGCTCAGTCGACAATATACAGATGATAAAAAGTGGCTTTAACGAAAGAGCGAAGTCGTTGCCTCGACCTGAAGATTGGAGTGGAACCAGAGGTTACAGATCGCAAAGAAGACCTTCGTCAAGGAACCCGTCGTCCTCGATAGCATTGAATTCAGCACGACGGAGCTTCTTATCAGGGAGCTGCTTTATTTGCTGATCCACGTGACCTGCTGCACTCAAAGCTTGTCGCTTGCCGAATCCCTAAATCCCTGTGATCATGTTTGACCCTTTCTTGCTTCTGCATACAGCAGTTCTTGACCGTCATAGAAGGAAAATTTTCTATCGGAACAGAACTGGCAAGTTTGGTAAGTAGCACTCCGAATCTGCACTGTGCGGTGGGCATTCTTAACTGCGAATCGTCTTCCGGGTACAGATTAGTTGTGTACGATGTGAGCATTTCTTATGCATTAGGGAGAAATCGAATTGCACACACGCTCCGGTGTAACCATGGCTGCTACAGATCATTACAATCTGTGACGAAGGAACTGGAACTGCCAAAGATCACGAGAGTAGATGATAAGTCTTGGGAAAACGTTATGAGGTTTGCTATAGCAGCGAAGTTCATACATGGTGTCACTAGATCAAGTTTGGTCAGGAGAGGTTGGTCTCCAGCTGCTCGTGCGTGTACCTTGTCAGTGCTTCTTGATTCGGCAGTAGGCAGGAATCAGAGACTAATCTACATTCCGCTCTTGCAATTTTGGTTTTACTGCTACCCGGCCAGGCGGGGCTGTGCCGCAATTCTATTTTCGAAACTGGAATGTGTTATTTGACGTGCATCTCAAGTTTACAATACAAGATGTTTGACCATGGGGCAAATGAACCAAATTTGCGACAAGCATACATTTACCAGCTCACAACGATAGGATGCACTCAAGTGCAAACTTGAACTGCCAACGATCACGAGAGTAGATGATAAGTCTTGGGAAAACGTTATGAGGTGTGCTATAGCAGCAAAGTTCATACATGGTGTCACTAGATCAAGTTCTCACGGTTCCAAAATTTCAGCTGATGAGGGAGTAAATTTTGATCCTCTTTATCATTCCATTCCATTTACGATATGTTGACGATTCTAGATAACTTACAAGTATATTCGCGAGCTGAGATTTTACTGCTTTCCAATTAGATAAAACAGCATACTCACGTTGCACACCCTCACATCAGATTTTGAGTATGCCCAATGTGCCACTATCGAAGTCATAATTTCTTGGCTCACACCGGGCCATACCTGTGAGGGATGACAACTGACCATTGTCTTATTCGCGTTATTTTTGAAACCATATACATATGGCAAGTGAGTGGCAATATATTATATGTCCAAATCATCATAGGTGCAGTTGAATATGACAAGATTGTGAAATGGCCGTGAAGATTGATAGATCTCACAACGAAAATAGTCTCATACAATAAGGGTCTAAAATGAAAATTGAAAATTGCTTCTATTAGAGAGCTGACCCTTATTGTAAGCAATTTTCAATTTTCATTTTAGCATACCAGATATAGTTTCCATCACGCCCTTTACCAGAAATGTGGTCTCCCAGAATAACACCCACCAAAAAAGTGTTTACATTCGGAGACATTTGCTGATTGCATATTCACGCCGCGATGTACATGCTCAGATAGACACTGAAGGATTAAAGATCAACGACTATCCCCGTAACCATCGTGATTCACTCATCACCAGTACAAAATGACAATTTTCAACATTGAACCGTTCTTTAGGAATTCGATAAGAAACAAAGAAATGTAGACAGCCTATCGGTGCAGAATTCAGGACTGTCCGTTAATGATAATCTCTGTACATAGCAGAGCATGACAAAAAAGAATAACGTCACGGTCTTTCTCTCTATAGAACGAACGTAACCACTGGAATTGAGGATGAATCCGAGCGCCCACTCCTAACGCATTATCAGCTTTGGACGTACCGTGACGAGGTGTATAAACTCTGTTAAATTCCAAATGCACGATGGGAAAGTAGCCTTGGCTACTACCTTCAAGGATCGTACCTAAATCTTCATGGACCTAACAACAACCGTGAAGCTTCCGTTCAAATACATGTACATACTTACATCGAAAGGCCAAGAATGATCAGGCTCGGAAATGTGGAAGATATTCGAAGCATGCAATAAATCATGTTTTTTATCTGACTACAGTGATCCTGACGAAATTAAACCATCCAATCTCAAGAGCAAGCAAAATCTGATCATAATCAGTTGTACGTGGTTGGTGTGCAAGCAATGAGACGAAGAGACTCCCCGACTTCCCTGCTCGTGCGCGGTCACTGGAAGTCGAGGGATCTGATTGTTCCAGTACAAACACAAGTGAAGAAAGGTACGGATCGTCACCACCAAAAAAAGAAAGACAATGTCTGTATCAAGAGAGAGAGAGAGAGAGAGAGAGAGAGAGAGCAAAAAGGTGCTTTCTGTGAAGACAGAGAGAGAAGCACACAGAAGACAGAAAAATAGCGTCTGAGAAAAAACAAAACCAAAAGTGACCAGGCGATCAAGAACAGATAAACCAGAAAATCACAACGCCTAGTCTACATTCCATCGTGCATTTGGAACTTGACGAAGATTTAGAACCTCTACCAACTCCATGCCATGCCCACTCCCATGCCTCTTCTCACAGTTGACGATGCATTTCAATTTCCTGAACAAGAAGAGCCGAAAGAAGTGATAAGTTAGACGGGGCTGATTCCATCATATATAAGCCGAAGGAGAAGCGCGCTTTGCAGCTACCTCTAGCCTGCTGCGCCACGGCATCCCGCTCAGCATCACTCCCAGCGGTTCGATGATTCGCACGGATTCGAAAAGAATCACTTACCTTCCGACGAACTCACCCCGCGACCGATTTCTCATCCTTCGGACCAACGGCAGACCTATTTATGACGGGCGACATCCCCTTCCGTGCCGTTAGATCCCGCGGATCCCAGGAGCCATACAAGAACCGTCCGATCCGTCGGGAGGGATTGCGTGTGCTTCGATTTGCGCGGTCCCGGTCGTCGTCCGTCTTTGCTTCGCACTGACGAAAGATGGCACCAGCCGACTAGAGTAAGTTGCTCTCCGCAGAGGCTTTGTCACGACTTCCGGCCGTCTTTTGGCAGTTCCGGGGTCCCCAGGTGGCGTCCGGTAATGGGTTTATCTTTCCGCCCGCTTCAAACAAGGACTCCTCTGCTTTTGCGTCCGGTGTCCAAGGAAAGTTCGCGGTTCCTTCCTTATAACTTTCTCACAACTGAAGACCGTCAGGAAAAGACACTTTATCGACTTACGTCACAGAGGCAGAAAGAGCACGGAAAGTTGCGCGAACGTTCTACTTCTTCACCGACGAAGAATTGGATCCCTCGATCTCTGTGGCTCGACCTCGACCTCGACCGCGCCTACACCAACACCCAACGCCTTGGCTATGCAGACTACAGCATCAAAATGCATACGACTTCATGCGTAAAGACGATGCGGGGCCCGCCCACTGGAGTCTTGATGTGGCGGGTTCAACGAGGGGAGCCTGTTTTGTAGTACTTCGTAAAAAATATGTTGAGTTTTGTACCACACATGGAGCGAACTGTTGTCTTCGTTTGGGAGCATGCATTCGGAAAAAGGACTTCATTTGCAGAAAGCCGAGTTCATGATCAAGAGCACTTGTAAGAAAGTCATTTCCAGGCCTTGAATTAGTAGTCTGTTCCCACCCACCAAGAACCTAGATTGATGTTTGATTAGGAGTACTTGACGAAAAAGATGCAACTGAGTGCGTCTTCTTCTCTTATTTTTGGGGCCGTTTGTGACCCGGAAGGTGTTAAAAGGTGCACGGGCATATCCTTCAATCTGTAATGTGCCACCTTTTCACGAACTCCTTGTTTTCAAAACTGAGATGAATTGAAGTCTGTGCGTCATGAAGTGTGCACTCTGCAGTGTTAATGAGAAACGAAAGATACACTCCGTACAAAAAGGATCTTGCCTGTTAAAGATAAGAAACCTTGCCAAGTGTATCGAAGTTATCTCAACTAAATGATGATTTCGGTAGAAGAACATTCCATCCACAAGGCAGTGCCACAGGGTCTGTGGAAACTGAATTTATATGCGTCGTTTACTTCATAGCATGTCCATTATCTGTTCACCATGACGTGACACGACCGTGTTCTAACTTGGATCGAAACAGGTTCAAGTCAACTCTTTTAGCAGATATGGGAGCTTCTAATGACGCCCATCATTTTACAGCACGAAATGAAGATCATGCACGGATCCAATGACCGTCCTCACCCCTCCTATCGGATCTTCAGGCAATCAGACAGACAATGCTTTACATCCCACAGGTTTTCCTCGGAACTTGTTTGTGTAATTTATATTGCACTGTTCCTTTGGGGCCAATGTAAATTACCACATTATCCGTTTACTACTATCCATTCATATTTCTTCTTTCTCGTGGTTCTCAACTCGTCAAAGAAGCAAGACTCAAATGCTACTACGATGCAAAACCATGTTCACCTTCCAAAAGCAGCAGGAGTCAAGCACCTCTCACAGCAAATTTTGTGTTCCTTTGTTCTGAAATGGCAGGAGTTGCGTTGAGCAGGTAGACATGTTATGCTATAACTGCTTACGAAAATCTGTAACCGAGTTGCACTATGTCTCAAGGCAGTGATACTGAATCCGGTGCAATTCTCGAGACCAACTCGAGACATTCCAGTCTTTTCCCCAAGTTCAAGGAAGCAAGTTTTCAATGCCATCGGCTGTCCGAGTGTGGCGCCTTGAAGTCGTGGCATGCTCAAAGTTAAGAACGAATGTTGCCATCTCTGACAACAGCTTAGAATACAGAGCCGGATCAGATCATCAGGTTGAGGCCGTTGTGCAAAACGAAAAACCTACTCCCCACGATTGCAAAGGAAAAGCTTCAAGGCAGTCGTAAAGTCACCAAACAAACGTCAACACAGTGTACATCGTGTACATTATCCTGAGCGAAAAACTTGAAAAAAGGTCCTAGACTGAGCGATCTGGAAGCAAGTTGACCGAATCCTGTAGTATCCACCTCAGTTCTATTCCACCCTATTCAAGGAGCAGAATGTTTGAAACACCGTGAAAGTTACAGTTGCAACACTGCTCGCATGAGCATCAAACAAATCACTGTGCTCTGTATTGATGCATTAGACATTCTCGGAAACCAAACAGCAACTGTAAGAGAATCGACCTCTACAGGTGTTCAGCCTTAATTTCAGTTTCGGTGGACATGCACTCAACATGAGGCAGTGCAGCCTGTAAAGTGTACGGGGACCCCAGTTAGCCATGCCCCGTAGAGCGGTGATGGAAGATGAGGACAGATATCAATTCTCGAATCAACAAGCTTGGCTGGGAACGGGGTATGTCACTCAATTGCAGTAGCGACCTGACTACATTCAGACAATTCGCTGTAGGGTTGTGCCTACTAGCAGTTTGATCCGGAAACTGATGCAAACTTTGCACCTTGTGCAACCTCAAACAAACAATTTTCAGCTGTGGTGATGTGATTTAAGCGACTGATAATAAGTTCGGAATTTGTAGGCCTGTCATACACGACGAGTTCCATAGAAGCTGAGTTGTTGCGTAAGGTGACAATAACAAAGAAAGTCAGAGTAACGTTGTCCTTCTGTAATTCAGACCGTAACAAAGAGCATATGAAGAGATAAATGTTTTCCAGGTGCGGGACTTCATAAATATCTGGATGTGACGTGACTCGGGCCCGACCAGGCCGTGCCCTGCTTCCAAGCAGGAAAGTGCAGGATAATGGAATGCTGTACGAGGCAATCTCTCCAGGTTGAAATATGCTCTAAAATATCGAAAGATAAATATCTGGATTTGGCAGCAAACTTTGAGCCTGGATGCAATCGGTCCCGAATTTGCTGAGTGCTGTTCACCCTCGGGATGACATTCCTCAGTCGAGACTGGAAAAGACTTGTTGCGCCGTATTAACCACCAGAGTGTGAATTTTGGAAGAGCGATACGGAATAATCATGAAATGAGCAATGCGTTGAAAGTTTTGCACCTTCCTTGACCTTTTTAAAAAATACAATCTTCGTTACGATGGCGCAATGTCATTTCGAGTGAAAGATAGCAAAGCCTACAATGAGCAGCTGCTGAAGACACCTACCTACTCTAATGAGATCTTGTACAGATGGCATGCCCAAACCAACATACAACAGCCTCGCAGCTTGAACTGAGCAGCAGCAGCAGGAGCAGCGAGTATCTACGCCGAGGCATTTACAATGGGCAGCAAAAAATGAGTCTTAACTATTTCACATGTACTTCCACTACCTGCTGAGATTTACCAGAAGAAGACGACCATGATAACAAGTACAACAAGATTCACGTGAGCACCCCGTCCTGACTGTCACAGGCTCGACATTCAGCGAGCCATCTCCCACTTGTCGACCCAGCCTCGATCTTTGACGGCCTGGTGCACACCTGATCCATGGTCCCTATTAAAAACACAAGACCTCTCCCTAGAATCATTTGTGTGACGCCAATGCCAATGTCGTCGGTACGGTTCTCACCATGGGGATAAAATCGTCGGGGAGGTCAGTGCCAGGGCTTGCAGAATTTGTGAAGTTAGGGTATGTGAAGTTGAATCGTAGAACTGGAACAAGAACGATCCATCGATCGACCGAAGGAGCGAACGATCGCCCTCCTAATTCTTGCAGACAACGCCAGAATCAATGGAGGGAGTCTGAATACGCCTTAGGGTTGGAGCTTAAAATGGCGTCCATGCCAGATTCGAGGAGAGCACGCTGCATGCGAGCTGCGGCGCTGAGGCGGATGAATCTGAGAACGAACCAAAGGGTGGCATAGACCAGCAGCAAGAGGAAGGCTAATTTCAGCCTCGATAGCATTGCGCTCCTGACCCGTGGAGTGATCGGTCGCACATTGTTGGAGTCCACGCCCTGCCCTTCGTCTGCATCGTCGTGCTCGTGCACAACTCGTATCGACGCCAATCGATTCTCCATATCGGAGTTCGACCCCCTCTTGCCACCTGCTCCTGATCCTCCTCCTCCTCCCACTCCTCCTCGAATGCGCCCGATGGCCGTCCTCAGTCTCGAGCTGATCGAAGCCGACGAGAAGTATTTCCTGGAAAGAACCATCGTGGAATATTGGGAAGCACGGTCCAATCGTTGGACTGGCCCTCAATCATCAACGGCAGGGCAGGGGCAGGTGGACAGGGAGACAGACAGAGACTGCCAAGCTATCAGCGGTTGCTCGAACTTTCTCAAGTTAAATTTGGCAGATTTGTCGTACAGATGCAGATCGTACCCAGCAGCTGCATCGCGCGCAACATGCACAGAATTTATTGCTGACAGCAGCAGGAATCATCCCTTAAAGCGCTTAATATACCCAAGCTCACAATTATCGACCTTCCTTGCGCACCATAACTCTCTCTCATAATCCTCTGAGGACCTTTAGATGCCATTGCAGGCAGCACTTGTCAGGAGTTCAGATTCCAGTGACAGATAGAACTGATCCGATGTTGGACCTGGGAGGATCAGTGCATCGATTTCTCTCGGTATCGGTCCTTCTGATTAAGAGTCAGCGGCGAGAGAATTGCTTGCCAACCACCACCTTGGACGAGATCTGTTGGAACGACTGGTTTAATCGATCGACCAACGATGGATTATGACCCTGGCTGTGGTTGACTCGGGTTGGTGCCTCTGGGAACATCACTATCTGCTCGAATTGCGGTTGTTTGCGGTGGTACAACTGGTACGGTTACCACAATCTGTGGATTGGTGCCGTCCATCAATGGCTGGTCTCGACAATTTAGGATGACAATGGGGATTTGGGAGTTTGATGAGAGGGACTGCTCGCTCACTCGCATCCCTTTCATCAAGCTGTACAGGCTTTACCACGATTAGTACCCGTCGAGTGAGTGCGTTAGTGCATGTGCTTGTGATTGAGCAGAACGGATCGGCCACTTGAGCTTGAATCTCGCCTGAATGCTCTCGGCAACTTGCCACAGGGAAACCTACATTTCTCAAACATAAACAGTCCTCACTCACTCCATCCATCGTGCCCTTTTGTTATCCAGATCTGTCGATGATAGAATCCAGAGGCCGAATGATGAAGCCGGGAAATTTGCAGCGTATTCTTCCCAGGCATCATATAAGGTCATGTTGACTGATCCAGGGATCTAGTGCAGATGAAGAACAATTTCACCTGAAAACTACCATTCTTGGGGTCCAATCGTCAACTTTAGACCTTATCGTTCCCGTGCTTTTCTCCTTCAACCTCGTTGATTGTGCTCCTACGATACTGACTTTCAGAAGCCACCAGGCCATGGCTACATGTCATAGCAGTCATGCATGGTTTGGATAATGGAGAAATATGCTCATTGCTCGTGTACCTTCTAGCAAGTAAAACTCTGGCCGAAAAATCCATTCAATTTTACCGGGAACACGCTCTAATGATGAGCCTTTCAGTTTCTTATGTTGTTATTATCAATTCCATCACCCAGATCACATGCCCCTGTCCTGATCATGAAGTCTATCCTTCGATGACAAGCAACTGACAATGTTTGTTTCTTGATGTAATCCACTCCTCTTTCTTCTTCCTTTTTGGACGGGTATAAAAATCGGAATCGGAGTTTCAAAAGTATCGTTCCTCGCCGAAACAGACAGGCTGAGCGTTCACTCGAACAAAACTTGCACATTACTCACAGTTTGGCTCAGTTTGCTTCCAATCGGTAGGTGGCAGTGTTTGTTCATGCTTTTCACGGAAAGCAGAAGAACCGCAAAATTGAAAATTAACATTTGTATCTTCGACTTGCGTGTCGTGAAATGACCTGATTTCTCGAGTGGTCGTGTTATCGTAACATTTGTTCCAAATCATTGGAGTCCTGATATGGGGAAGCCTGAAATTGGTGCGCTTAATTTAATACATCGTGAACTTATAAACCCAGGAGAAAGCGAGCGAGCGAGTGCTTGACCAGCGATCGAACCACGGGCACTTCCCAGATGTACCTCTCTCAGCGTCAAGTTGGAGCTAGATCTTATTCCACGCCACAATATCACAGCTTTGAATGTGCTCGTTGGCCGGTTCGGCGGTCAAGTGCTCCTCGATGACGGAGTCAGGAGAAACGAGGTCATCCTCGACCGTCATCATGATCTGCAGCTTGCTGATCTTGAAAGCCACAGGCTCAAGCTTGGAGGCCCCCCAGTGAAGACCCGGCAACTCGACAGCCCTAACCGCTCGCTCCAGAGCCTCCATGTCGGTTTCGTCATCCCACGGCTTCACTTCCAGAAGTATGGACGACTTCCCTCTCGCTCTCGGCGTCCCCTCCGCAGAAGAAGCTTCCGTTCCTGCTCCTACTCCTGCTCCTCCAAAGCGATCGGCCAGTGCAGCAAGTGCTCCTATCTCTTCGGAATCTCGACTCTGCTCGAACTCGCCATTTTCGAACTGGAGGTTTCCATTTTCCACCGCACCGTGCCAGGCCTCGGAGGAGTTGATTTCTTGTCCTGGGCCCGAAATCCCCTCTCGGACTCTGACAGCAGCATCGTCTCCAGTGTTTGCGAGCGCAATTCGGTTGAAAACCACTCCCTGGGCTGCACCAGGAAACGTTGCTTGAATTATGGACTCGATGTGCGCGTACCACCGTGACAGGTTCACGTAATTGGCTCTGGGGGGAGGCCCGATGGCGCTGTAAACTGTGATGTCGTCCCTCGATGGCCGATGGCCGGTGATGAAGCTGCGGGTCAGCAGATAGTTGTCGAGATGCGCGAGGCAGCTGTCGGTTGTGACGTCAAAATTGATAGCCATCGCATAAAGTGCAGTTGCCATCGCAATGACGACGCGGTGACGAGAGGCGAGGGAGAAGAAGAGCCACTCGGGGGGCTTTGTCGTACCCCATTCCAATCAGCCGTCGTGGAGTTACATTCACACTGTCCCCGCGCGCATTTGCTGCCACAATTGGAAAAGGTGTGCTCGTCTTCGAGCTACTGATCGATGGAGTCGTCGTCCGTGAAGTCATCAAAGCTGGAATTTGGACCTTCGAGCTGGAAAAGATGCGTAAAAGAATGATCAAACGACAGATTCCCACGACGGTATGAATCTCATGACCCTCTACAAACGTCAGAGCTGATGAATTGTGCAGCACCTAGGGACGCAGTCTCAACCTGAGATCAGAAGCAGCAAGATACAGGCAGAGGGCGGCAATGCGATGCCCGCAACTACGACCATCCCTTTCCATCGCCATCCTTCTGATCTCGATAGCACCATCCGGGTTATCGAAATTCAGGTGCCCTATGAAGCAGGCTATGAAAACCTTTCGGATGCCCCGCCGATCCATGAGGCACGGTCCAATCGTGCCGCCTCGTGTTCCGCCGGCAGCACAGTTGGGCATTCCCCCATCTGTCGAAGTCTGTCGATCGCCCCGAGCGCAGGGGCGATTGACATTCCAGGATTCAGACAGAGAGACGGGAAAATAGAAACCTCTGTCACACATAAACCTCTCGTCCCAGAGCTCCGAGGCAATTCCTGCTCACCGATGGTGAAGGAAATCTTTACGCACGGCGACGACGTCGATGGTGTGTCCACGGGACGCGAGGACGAGGACGAGGAGGCGGCGGAGAAGAAGATGAGGAGCTCGACAAGGACACGGGCATGGATGCCGACGTCTGGAGCAATTTGCCGGACGAGCCTCTGGCCGTAGTGTTAGCTCACCTGCCGAGGGCGTGCAATCTGCGATTGCGGCAGGTGAGCAAGTGGTGGAACTCGGTGCTGCGCGACGTCCAGCTTCTGGCCAGGTACAAGAGCCCGACGGCTTGCGCCCCAAGGGGCCGACCTCGGGGGCTCGGGGCCCATGTGCTTGGTGCTGGGCAATCCGACCAACTGCGCCATCTTCAACCTGCCTCTGAGAAAATGGCACGCCATGCTGCACACGACTCTGCTCCGCGGCCTGCCGTTCCCCGATGACAACCAGATCGTAGCTGCGTCGTCGGGGATCTTCCTCGTGGAAGACAAATTCCAAGAGCTGGGAAGGTTTCTGGTCAATCCTCTGAACAAAACTCGCAGGGAACTCCCTCCTCTTCCGCCTCTGGATTCGGGCTTCCGCTCGACCTGCACCATTCTGAGCATGGCGGCCGACAGGAATTCTCGCGTGCACAAGATCATCGCAGAGCAGACCGAGGACGAGCAGCCCATGCCTCCCATGCATGTCGACCCTCTGGGCTCGATCAAGATCAGTGGCATTTATGTCTACGATTTCCACCAGCAGAGCCCGAACGGCAGCAGCTGCTGCGGCTGGGAATTGGTCTCCACGTTGCAGAGGGAGATCGACGTGTGTATGGAGGTGCAGAGCGCTGCGTTCGTGAGCGGCACTCTGTACGTGCTCTTGACTCAGCCTTACGGCTGGTGCTTGGAGAACCGAGTGTTCAGAGCGTGGTCCACGAGCTGGAAGGAGTTGCAGGCCGACATGGTTCACGATCTGGGCCATGTGCAAACGAGGCCCTCTCCATGCCCGAAATGCTGTAATTACGCACCATCATCTCGTTCACTTTTGCCCGATGGAAGCCATGGAGGTCGAGCTTGGTGGAGAAAACTTACGGAGCCAAGTGCGTGGCGACATGAGCCGCCTTGAATGGAAAGGTGCAAAGATACAAGACCTGCCATGAGAAGGTTCAGAGCCATTCAATGTTCTGGAGAGGGTGGATCATGCGGTCTGAACAGGGGAAAAAGCTGAGATCCTGCCTGAGCCAGATCTGCTACGTGCTACGAGCCAGTCAACTTCGCGCCGCCCCTTGATCCTAGCGACGTGATTCTTGACACTCCTCTGGCCCAGTCTGGACTTTCGTGAGGAGGTTACTCGACTCACGTTTACGATCCTTCCATACGCTTCCGAACTCGAGTGAAGAGCTCTGCGACCAAACGTTGTCTGCAGCTAGATGTTGCGGGCAATACGTCTGCTCCAGTCTCCTCCGAGGTTCCCACCACTCTGATAATCAGGACTCAGAACTCCTGCGCGCTGGCCACGAGTCATTGGCGTAATTCAAGTGAAGCTTGGACGCGTTATCATCAACGCAGGAAGATTAATGCCGTCTCCTCGTGCGGGGAACCCCATTCAGAACCTAACCCCACAATTGCTAGATCACTGATAGGCTGGAACAGAGAAGGTTTAATAGATTTTGGGGTGGGTCTTTTGCGCACTGCGCTGGTCACGAGCTGAACAGATTCCGATTTGTATCGTGCTTTAGATCAGATGGTTTGCAGCTTCAAAGAAACAGTTGAAGATATCACAGGGTTTCAATTTTACAGAAAAGGGGGCGAGTGAGACGCAAGGTCGAGGGTTCATATTTGACCCCGGTTGAATGGCAGAACGAGCTTGAGAAGGCTTGAATCCATCAATCATTCCGACAAAGAGAGATCAACTCTTATATGTAAACATTATAAATGAGCTGTCACATGCATTTCGAGAACCGGATGTAGGTGAACACCACTCGATCCTACAAAAACTCTCCACTTGACAGATCTATCCAGACCTTCAAGAGACTCATATGAACCTACAAACAGAGACCAATCTATTAACAACACCTTGAGTGAGATGACGATGACGACTATGCCTGATAATGCACCACCGGAAATGATCATTCATTAGCAATCTCCATCTGGAGTTCTCTGAAAGGAAAGCCTCCTTTGAAAAACTAGGTACCCATCGAGGAGAAAGACCCATGCGATTTCAGTCAGAGATCTATTGAAACCTCCTCGTGGAGTAGTAGGGGAGACCCAGTGCGAGCCTTTTGCGATCATCACGCAGTCTCAAGTCTACGATTTTTCATTTCTTTCCATTACGAGATAGTGTAAGATTCTCCACATGGTCCATGTTGAATAACTCGACCTCCACCATCCTCCCATTATTTGCTCGCACTAATTCCATCCTTGACTCCTATAAAGTTGAGATGGTTCATGAACTATAGTTAGAGAAACGAAATGACCCACAGGTTTGCTCTCATGCAACTGGGTATGAGGGCGAATCCAAACTCATACAAAACAGTTTCCCCATTAAATTCAAGGTTGATACAAAAGCGTTCGGTAGCTCCACTGTCACGGTTTCTGAGTTTCAACTGGAGTCTTCAGATACAAAGTCATCTTTTCTTTTCTAACACAGGTGTATTGAAACATTTGTATTGTAAATTTGCCTCTAGGAAAACCTCTATATTATAACATAACTGAGTGAAAAACTTACTATGAGAGATTCCTGACTTATCTACAGCTAATGATCATTGAACTCGTTAAAAGCACTTACAAGCTCAGGGAGGAGAGTTCGAATCATCTAGAACCTCGGAGTTCATCACTTTCTGCCGCCGTTCATGTTGTCTCTATGTCCTGCAGCCCTGGGGTCCACATGTGTATTCACCATTCTTTGTTGAACTTCCTCCTGTACGGCCCACAAGCCAGTGCGTTCAAGTGAGCGCGAGCTTTCAAGACGACCACTGAAAAGGAGCAGCTAGCCGACTGGAACGAGTCAAACGAGTTATAAAATGGAAACTGCTTCCAGAGATGACAATTCAAAGCTTAAAAGCTCCAAGGAGGAACCACTGAGGGGCCTGAAGACCCACCATCAATACGTCACTGAGACTAGCTCTCAGGCTGTTCCGCATCGTATGTCGCCCAATCCCTCCGTTTCCTTTCCTCATCATTGTCACGAACTCATTGTAATCAATGCGTCCGTCCTGCAATTCCAACATTCAACCAACAGTGAGGACAGAATTAAAGAAAAAATAACACGAAGTTCCGCATAATGAGCTAATAATAAAAGATGCGCCTGAAGCCCGGTCCAAGCAGTGTGTATTTATATGCCTTCGACTCATTGTAATGATGCAATGCTTCAGAGTTTCACATCGTCATTACGCAAATGGTGCGTTCGGGCTGCACAAAGTTCAAGCATAGCTGAGGCGAGGGTGGATAGACGCCAGATAGAACACGCGTAAGATGACTTGTCGAGGAGGGTTCCTTAAAATCATGGCCCGCTCATATATCGCTGGTGAAGATCCTTCAACAAACAGAACTCTTCAAAGCATATGTTTTAGAAAACGAAAGGACATGTGACCTGCGAGTAGCGGACAAAAAATTTAGTAAGAAGAAACTGCAAGAGATAAATCAGACTTACGTTGTCTTGATCTACTTCGCGAATCATCTCATCGATGCGCACATCTCCGAGGTTGTGGTCTACACAAGCTTGCTGCAGCTCATCCACTGTAATATATCCACTCTTATCTTTGTCAAAGTAGGAAAACGCTGCAAACAAATTCTCCTCCCGCTCAATCTTGTTTAAGTTGATAGTTGCAGCAATAAACTCTCCGTAGTCTATCGCTCCATCACGATCAACATCAGCCTGAGATGTTCCAACAATATCAAAGCATTAGTCAATGCTGGTAGAACAAATATAAACTGATCGACAAAAAGTCGAACATCAGAAGAGTCATTGCACTGGACGTTTGAAAGACTCCTGCAGCTAGTACAGTCATGTGTACTAGCTGAGACAGCAGCTTACTGACCTACACACTTTTCGAATCGATCTACAAACTCCATCTACTTTGCCGAACAAATAGGACAGAAACTTGACTTTCCTGACAAGCCATACATAAAACTTCGTGAACAGCTAGATGATACACGTGAAAGTAAGAGAGTAAAAGTTCACATACAGCTTCCATTAGCTCATGGATCTCGGATTCCATCAAGTCGGATCCAACACGCTTAAGCCCGGCCTTCAGTTCTTCGAAGGTGATAGTTCCACTGTTATCAGTGTCCATCATTTTAAACATCTCCTTCAAGCCAGCAATCTCCTCTTCCGAAAGGCTTTCTGCAATAACCTAGAAAAAACAAAAAAGCACGTTTTGATTACAAACCGAAAAATTAGCTGCGCCAAATGGGCATGAACACAGAGGTTGTCCCCGACATTCAAGGCGACAGTCAGGGAGAGAACTATTCGCTCGCATCAATGTTACATGAAGTGGACCATCTTCTGCAGCGTGAGTTAGGGGAGTACCCGCAGTGCCATCTTTTTTAACTTGTTCATGGCCGAAAACTGCTTCAATCGTGATTGAACAGCCGGATCAATTGGTCTATCTGGGGCCACACCCTCCTCCTGGATCCAAGGATGACCTGTGGGCACGAATATACAAGTAAAAAAAACAGTTTTACCAATTCCACTTCAACTCCCAGAGGGATTCGTCGAAATCACGATTGGCTACCCCAGAGTTGGACTCCTGTACAGCCAACATACCTTCACCTATCTGTGCATCCAAGCTTCGTTGGCAAGTACGTAGACCGCGATAAAGCTTGCGGTTCAAATGGCTTCAGGCCCAAAGTGTCGACTTAAATCCGGACATCTTACACTGAATATCCAAAAAAGCTTTACGAGTCTTCGCAAATAACTCTGGGACTGGCCAAAAACTGAAAAACGTGGAAGAAAACTGACGACACAAGAATAATAAGTAGAGATATGGAGTGCGTGCAGGTCTGGTAGCGACAAGCACAATACTAAAGAGCTGATTTACTTGCATGGATGAATGGTGAGATAAGAGGAGAACAACCGACTTAAGAGTGCACATAAAACTGTGAAGAACGGTGTCATGTCTTCCTACAATGAATAAAATAGAACTAGGGCCTCAGAAATGTAAAATGCGAGTGCAAAGATCACAATGGCACAAGCTCTGTAATCCTCAAGGCTTTTTCCAATTCAATTTCCCTCTCGGTAACCACAACTTCCACAATTTACTACATATAGCATCGGTGATTGATTCATCTGACTTACTGAGGACTTGATGAGCTTTCAATCTTTTAGCAGGATTCGGGTGAAGCATCTTCCGGATCAGATCCTTTGCACTCTCGGAAATCGTTGGCCAGGGATCTGACATGAAGTCTATATCACCGCGAAGTACCTGCTCAAAAATACCCTGTTCCGTTTCTGCCAAGCACACACGATCGACGGATATAATGAGCTTTCACTGAAAATGGATATCCGATCAATCACTAGCCTAAGCAAAGCCGGAAAAAGATGCGTATATCGTGATCTAGTGCATAACTGATAATTTCAAGGTTTGATTCAAAGATGCATATGACGTTCGGCCGTTGACAGGACCGCATGCGTACGAGTTTACCTGCCCAGAATGGTGGTACACCACTGAGAAGAATGTAGAGTATAACACCAGCACTCCATACATCTGCTTCAGGACCATAATGCTTACGTAAAACCTCGGGGGCAACGTAGTAAGGGCTTCCCACAACATCAGTGAATACCTCCTCTGCACAGCCCACATCATGGTTTTCATCTAGCTGGACAGAATACAAATCTCTATCAAACTTCTTGATTCACGATAGATCAAGATTATTCTTGGATACTATTAGTAATAAGCAGATCCCGAGCCAGAAACTGCTAATTAAGAGTACGGATCCGTTCTGTGACCCGGTTTCAGACTCGGTGTAGATTCTACAAACTGGTGTCTTCCTCATCATCTTCTTCCTAGAATGTGCAACTGTCATCAGATCTTTGACACGTGATTGGATGGACTCAGTCACATTGTAATGAGCAGCCCCACTTCTCATATTTCTCTCTTCCATAGGTGGTCTGGTACATTTAATATTCACGTCATTGTTCGAACAAGAGCAGATAAATACCATCTCCTGGCTGACTCCAAGTATAGGCAATCGGATCCGTGCTGTCTAAACTTGGAAATGAATCCAACGAGATAGACTGGCAGCATTCAAACTCGTTACATGTAGGGAGATATCAGGCTTCTGAGGAGCTCAGGGTTCCTGTAGAACTGATATATTCTAAATACGGATGACGAGGAAGCCCAGTTAACGTCAAACTAGCATCAGAAACTATGATGAACGAGCAGGCCCAAAAGAAGGGACTCAGAAACAAACTGCGATTCAGATGAAAAAATCCCTACGATGGAGGATATTATAAGCACATGAGTGCTAGAAAGATAATATGCCCCGCAAAGGGGATCACTCACCTGGCTTAAAAAATACGGAAAGACCGAAATCCGTGGCCTTCAGGGGAGCATCTTCGTGCCTGTTAGCGAGTAGAAAGTTCTCAGGCTTCAAATCACGGTGCATAACTCCCAGCGAGTGACAAGCCTGCACTACACCTACAATAGTTCTTGTAAGTGCTGCTGCTTTGGCTTCACTGTAATGCCCACGTTGAATAATTCGATCAAAAAGTTCTCCTCCTGCGCAGAGCTCCATCACCAGATGAACCGATGAGGAATCCTCATAGGCTCCCTTGATCATCACAATGTTCGGATGCCCCGACAAGTGGTGCATGATCTGAATCTCACGCCTAACATCTTCCACATCTTCCTGCGAGATCAGCTTCCTCTTGGCGATCGACTTGCAAGCATACTCTCTTCCTGTAGATTTCTCTATGCACAAATACGTAGTACCAAACTGGCCCTGTCCCAGCTTCCGGCCCAGCGTGAACAGCTCTTTCAGGGGCTCTGTCGTCCTCTGCAGAACAGAGTGTGTTAGACTCTGCCCAGGAACCACACTCACCGGTTGGGGCCGCCTCGCCATTGGGTCGCCCGGGTTGACTGGATCCGCAACTGTCACAGTGGTGTGGCTGGGACTGTTCGCAGCAGCAGAAGATTGGGGACCTTTGCCAGGCTGAGCGGCTGCACCACCGGGAGGGATGTGATTAGCCACAGGAGGTCTATGCTGGGTGGCAAAGGGGTAAATGGGAGTATCGAAGCTGGACTCCTGATGGGACACCAGACTCGACGAGCTGTTCTCGTTCAGATCCTTGGAACGGATGGCAGAGGAAGGTTCGCTCGAGCGCCGATTTGCAGGAGAAGTACCAGTAGTTCCCTGCGAAGTGAACGAGTTCTGGCGCCCCCAGGGTGTGTAAGAATTGGGATGTGTCACTCCCTGAAAAAAGCCATTCTTACCCACGCTTGACCCGAGACAGGTGTTGCCCATTTATTACTCGATCGTTCTCATGATTTCGGGCTTCATACTCCCCTCCGAAACACCTGAATGTGAGCACCAATTCCAGACAAGCTTTAAAAAAAAACCGAGTACTCAAGTACGAACGTGCTGCACTGGGAACACTTGCGCTAGAAATTCTGCCAATCTAAGATGTACATGTAAGCAAAATTAGCACCCACATTTGAGAAGGAAACTCGTCGAATCTATGCGCTGCTGCTTCCTGTTAGACCTCGTGTGCAAGGCCAGTCATCGGATCCGCAAGCAAGATACAAAAATATATAAACTACGAATGCGCAAGCGTTGGAAGACCTAGAGACAAGCAACTGAGCTGCCCAAGGTCAAGAAGACGGAGGAGGCGCAGGCATAATATGAGCAAATTGACAAGCAACCGGAACCCATGAGCTAGAGGCACAAGTAGCAAGAGCAGGGGCCCGGTCAAGGACCGAGTGGATGGCGAAAGGTCTCGTCTCCGGCAGAGGGTCGGAGCATTGAATGCTCAGAATTCTCAGCGAAATTAACAATCCACCTCAGGCCCTCTATCTCGAGTTCCGAGGCCTCCGAAACAAGTCAGTCAGAAAGCGAAGAAAATGCAACCAACCACTCAGGGGAATTACTCACTCTCCACAGGAGAAAGGTGCAAGGACGGCAGCCCAAATCCAGCACGAGAAAGCTCTTGTCTCGATCACCGTCGCCCTACTACTCTCCCTCTTCCCCTCCGGTGTGTTGAAGCACAAACCGAGGCACGGCACGCAGGCAGGCCAGGCGGGGCTGGACTGGGCAGGCACGCAGGCAAACAGGAAGGACAGACAGGCACAGGCCCCCTCCCCAGTCGTGCAGAGAAGAAAGGGATAGTTGCGGATTGCAGCCTGTGAGCTGGGGTCCCGACTCCGGGCTTCGAACAGAAAAGGCCCCCCGTCGGTCAAGGCCGGACCAAGAGCACCAAATAGGCGACAATGAAGAGCGGCCAAAGTCAAACTCGCTCTTCAACCTCGGCCCCCCAACCTCACCACGCCCTCCCTCGGGCCTCAGCTCAGCTCAGCTCAGCCCAGCTCAACACCCGCAGTCAGTCCCTCAGTCGGTCGGTCGGTCCGTCAGTCAGTCAGTCAGTGACTCTCTTCTTCGCTCGGAGTTGCCACACCGCGTTCTCCTCGGCTCTCTCTCTCGCTCGCTCTCTTCTCTTCCGGAGTCGCAGTGATTCAAACAACAGTCATGTCACTCATCCATCTTCAACATTCTTGACTTTCCTGAGTCAGTCGCATTCGAAGACTTCGAACGCTCCATCCTCTTGCGCTTATCCGTTTATGGCAAGGGCTACTCCGCTGAATGTGAAAGCGGGACTGCAAAGGTCGTCGTCCGATCTCTGTCTCTTCCTCTCGCCCATCATGCTCCTCCTCGGGCCCGGGCCCGGCACTCCCTCACAGACTTCTCGACCGTGACAGATGTAAACCCACCTCCCCTCCAATCACCATGCTCCTCCCTCCCAACCCCACCCAGCGGTATCTCGTACCCCACCCCCTCCCGATGCCACTCCCAGTACTCGCGGACCGGAGCTTCTCTCTCTCTCTCTCTCTCTGTGCCACCCTAGACCCCTTTCTCCCCCCTTAGCTTACCTTAGCTCAGCTCAGCTAAATCAACTCGCTTCGCAGCATTCGTCCTTGATCTGCGGCTTCCGGTCTGATCTGCGGCAACGATGTAGGTTGAAAGGGGGGAATACGGTCGTTGGAGCCAAGCGGAAGCCCTTTCCATCAAAAGCTGAAAGCACCTGAAACTGGGAATTCGTTTTTTTTCTGGAATTTTTTTGGGGGGTGTGCAACAGAGAGAGAGCCAGAGCTGCAGGCTGGCTAAACCCAAGTTGCAGCGCAGGACTCACTGATTCCCTTCCCATCCTTTTCATTTTGCGCCATGCTTCCTTTCCTGCCCACAGGGGATATTTCGCTGCAACAACCGCAACTGATTGGGGAGGACAGCCAGCGTCGGGTGGAGGCGCCTGACCGTGACCCCGGGGCTTGACCCGTGGGGGAGTTGGAACCCCGACCCGACCCTGCAGGGGCCACGCAGTCAAGGCCGTCCGCTGCCCGTGGGGACGCTGACTAGATATGGGGCAGGCCTGCGCCGGTCGTCCGGAGGGATCATTACATGTGGCCGCACTTAGAGGCGGAGGAAACCGGCTGAAGGCAGTGGCCTCAGCAGGTGGCCTTCGGGCGAGACGGGCACGATGGCGAGCGTTTGCCGGTACACACGGTGTTTGCCGGCGAAGCAAGATATGAAACCCATCGATGGCGCATGATCTTCGGATCCGATCCGAAATCGGCGTTCCCGATTGATTATATTATCGTCGTCCTGCGTCCGATGGTTTATACTTTTTTTGTACCGCTGGTTCTCCACTGGCTCTCCTCTCGGAACCGATGGATCCTCTCCTTCGCCCACCGCCTTCATCCCTTTCCTTCCTTCCTTCCTTCTTTGGGGCCCCCTTCCCATTCCACGGGGAACACCCCCGCGTCTCTGACTCCGTATATTTACCATGTTCGACCTAGACCCAGTAGGATTCACGAGCCCTCCTTGTTTCAAACTGCGTCGGACTCCGCTTCCCACAGAGGTCTCGGATGAGCCCGTTCCATTACATCCCTCCGTCCGTCCCTCACGAACGGGAAGTACACTGTCGTGTACTCACCACTTTCATCGATACTGAGTTGTCAACAGGCGAACAGTTTCAGAGCTAGTTCATAGGTTTATTGACGCCACCGAGGAGAGGGATGATGGTGATGTGGATGTCCGCGTAATGTACATACCAGGTCAAATACACACGTGTCGGGTCGGTTTATTTTAATGAGGAAGGAACTTTTGTGATAGAAGAAGGGCTGAATATTACCTTTTGTGCGCTCGTGCTGACCACAACCCACATTCTTAGGCATGTTCTTCGTACTATTTACACAAAGTATAATACTTCCGCACTGCCTTCAACTTAAGTTGTATCTCAGCCCGAGGACCCTCATATCTATTCCACTTGTTCCCGACGAGTATAAGAACCTAAATCGCTGAAACCTGAAAATAGAGACAGAGTAAGATAACAAAAGGGATGGGAAGACCCAATCAAACCTGAAAATAGGTTTACAAAGAGAAGAGAATTGGGTGAATAACAATTAAGAAACAGTATACTCCAAAAAAGAAATGAAGAAAAATGTTAAGAGGGAGAAAAAACATGGAATGTTGATAATTTAGAACTCCTTGATTGGAGTGCGCTCCAATATCTAAGAGAATCAAGATCGATGCAATACTTTTGAAGTAAAATCAGTCAATTGCTTTCAAATAGAATTATGGTATCTTACAAATGTTTGTCTAATTTTGATATTCAAAATCTTACGGTCTTTACCGTGACATGATGTGGACTTGTGCTTAGCTAAGGGTCAATTAAAATGCTCATTTTCACGCTGGAACGATTGACCGTGATTCAACGTTACCGGACTGGATGGACGGAAGGAAGCTTGAGGCGGCCTAAATCCTCGGCCGAGGAGGGAGGAGAGAGACAGACAGAGCCAGATGCATCCATTTTGATAGATTCGGATGAGCCATCCAACTCTGCGGGAGCTGGGACAACTTGCTGTGATCTAAAATTACGAGTGTGTTTTGCGGACGATTACATGTAATTAGCCGTCCTCGTGACTGTCATAATGATGCCGTGGTGCCCCACCGAATGTGTGTAATCTACAGAAGCGACGCTAAATTTAACGGGACTCCTCATTTCCTCGCATGTTGTTAGCTCCGCCCAAATAGCCCCAACACTACTTGTTCTTGTACAAACAATGGGAAACTCGCCAGCAGGCATAACGACAACGAGTTCTTGTAGCGTCCCGGTTGTTGTTCTTCTATTTTTGTTGCATCGCTCGTTGATCGGATGACATATGTTTGGAAAGGATTCAAGGGTCAATCGAACACGTGTCATCGTGCCCTTGCCCGGAGCTCTGGACTGGCTTAGCTACTTGCCGAGGTTGCCCTACTTGAGTTACAATGCCAGGTAACGCGATTAAACGGATTTTGATTCTATCCGGTTCGAATCAGTGCAAAGGTAAATGTCAATATTATATAAATTTACTCGCTCCTTCATATTTTAATAATGGGAGGTCATGTTTATTCTCGACCCTTTAAACCCCATTTCTGGTTTCCAAAAAAGAGTATCCAATTAATATAGCAAAAAAGATGGGAAGACCCCATCAAGTATTATAAGGATAAGATAGGGCTAGCCTCAATAGCATCACAATGGGAAATATTTACTATGCACCTAAGATTACTAACTATACATGTCAAAATATTGACCATAGCATACTACTTCATCATTTGATGAGAAGACGGGTGAGAAGATGAGAGTAGGTTAGGAGATCCAGATTATCTCTTCACATATTGTAGGGTTATACTTTGCCAAACATAGAGACTGAAGAAACTATTATCTTAGTTTTTCAATTTGGGTTCCATTGGTAACTAAATGGAACACTATGGAGAATGGTATATAGAGATTTAGTGATTTTGATATATTTATGGTTTTGAGTGATGTTTTTCAAGTTCGGACATATGATTGGGATCTTTTTTGTTTCAATCTCTTTCTTTTTCTGCATTGGTTCTATTGGGACCTTGTTGGAAAATTATGGAGATAGGAATAAAAAATTATAAGCGTTTTTAGATTTTAGGGTTTTCATAGTTAGTATTTTTCCATGTGAGGTGGGGTGTCATGGGATTGTGGTTATGCATGTGGGAGGAGATACATGATGGAGTGTCTTGTGTCCTTATCGTTCTCTTTGTGCTAGCTATAGCTTCACTTCCCCTCATGGGGCCGCCTAGAGCGGTGTGTGATACACCATGTCATCTTTAACTTGCAATGGGTAAAGATCCATATGAAAAAGATGCACAAAGATTCTGATTGGACCACTTGGGATGCGCACGTGAGGAGGACGATCACATCAACATCAATATTTGTCACTTCCGAAATCATGTAAACTACATCGATTCCTTTGTTGATCATTCTTGGTGTACCGATTGTATCATGGGAGTGGTTAGCATCCAATGCACATTCTATTCTAAGACTTTTCAACACAAGATTCCCATGTCCATGTTTATTTCATAGGCTCCCTCATGTACTCCATGATGAGGTTAGATGTACTTTTTGCTTATCGTTTGATTGGTTGGCACATGATCCCATGGACGAGTTAGCATGATTTTTGTTTCTCTTACTTCAATGATGATGTCTACGTTTTATTAGGGGAGGCGTGCTTGACATAGGGAGGTAACAGCTAGATTTTGGAGATTTCGAGTAGGGGATTGGGCTACATTGCATGATGAGTTTGGCATTGTCCGATAAACCATCAAACAAAAGACCATAATCCTTAGTACTCTTGAGGTACTTGAGAATCCACTTCACAGCTTCCCAATGCACCTTTCCTGGATTTGACATGTACATGCTCACCTTGCCCATAGCTAGAGCAATATCAGGTCTAGTGCACACCATCAAATACATGAGGTTGCCCATTGCCTTGTCATAGGGAATTGACAACATCTTTACTCTCTCAGTTGCATCAATTGGACATTGAGCTGCTGAGAGCTTAAAATGTGCCGCTAAAGGAGTCCACATTTCTTTAGAGTTTGCCATGTTAAACCTGTCAAGCACACACTGAATGTACTTACTCTGACTTAACCATAGCTTCCTCTTCTTCAAATCCCTGTGAACATCCATACCTAAAATCCTCTTGGACTTACCCAAATACTTCATCTTAAATGGAGATTTCAATTGCCTCTTGCATCTATTGACGTCAGATTGTTCCTTTGCCAAAATGAGCATGTCATCCACATAGAGTACTAGAATAATAAGGCTAAAGATCTCATTATTCATCTCCTTCATGTAAACACATGGATCAAACACACTTCGTGAAAATCCTTGTGCTTTCATGAACTCATCAAGCCTTGCATTCCATTACCTAGGAGCTTGCTTCAATCCATATAGAGATTTGAGCAATCTACAAACTAACTTTTCCTAACCTTTCTTCTTAGGCTAATGTGCTATACATGGCCTATAATGTGTATCATCCTCTAAGGAGGGGAACACACAATCGGACATGGCCAAAGCAGTAGACAAACGAGCTCTGTATTGAGCCATGGTAAATAGGGTCATACCAAAAGATTTTTCTGTTGAGTACATGTGGCTGATTGTAAAACTGTGACTCCATCATGAGAAAAGTCATGCTAATAAAAGAGAGAAGAATATGAAGGGTAGAAAGACCGTATGAAAGGAATGAGGCTCGATAAAGGTCCATTAGCCTCTCTAAGCTTTCTAAAGATGGATGCACGTGAGACATTATAAAAGCATTCTCAACGTCCACATGCAAAACAACCCACTCCGGATGGACATATAGAAGTGCTCTAATGTCCAACGATATTATCTCATAACCTCATGGTGTGACAACTCCAAATTGATGTGGACAAAGATGCTACTAGAAGTATGAACGATGATGCAAGACCACGATACGACTTACTTGATGTAATAAGACCTCCATGATAGCAATGGGTCTCATACCCCAAGTGTCCTTCTCCATCATGAGAAGACGATTAACACCTAACACCTAACTAGCTGACAACGGAATCTCCCATCTCGCAACTGATGCATCCACATGGAAAAACTTTGTGAAACCACTAGAGGGATCATCCACCTAAAAGCAATCTCAAAGATGTTCATATACCATCCATGACAGATCCCCTGAAGATAAGCATGGGACTATGCATAGAGAATGGGCAAATAGTGATCTATCAAGAAATAATGGCTCCTCTGACTAATACTCCAAGACCACTAATGATATCTCCTCGCCCATGGATGGATGTAAAAGACATAAAGAGGAATAAATCTCCTCAACATGGCTAGCCATAGACAAAGGATGAAGGGCATGCCGGACCCTGCTATACTCACCGGCTTACCCCAAAATCCTATATTATCGCAATCAAGCAAAATCAAAAGTATCATATGGTTGAACCGGACTCCTAATCAAGCCTTTGATAACTTGACTACAGAGCTTCATCTTGTAGGCTTGAGAGTCAAGGTGATAAACGGTAGGGCTTGGTCTTCTTTGGACATTCCTCCTTATCTCAAGCTTCCGGAGGGATGTATGACATCAATAGACGTCTTACATATTCTTAAAGAGTGTCCGTAGCGTGAAACAAAATCCTCACATTATCTAGACGCTATATTTTCCAAGGATGCTTTGCATGTAGATGATCTTCCTCTACTATGGGATCTGCAGATGGCATTTGATATATTGTCATCTAGTGTTGCTCGTTGATCCACATATCTTCTTCGCACAGTTCCTCCTTCACATACATTCATATCACGCTTAATGACCTTTGATAGGAGAATCATGGGCATCTTTGATGTCATCATTGGATCAAAAATTTTCAAGTGTGTGATAGGAGATTTGGCACGGAGATAGACATCTTTATCGATTTCATGTGGAAGTATAGGCTTATTATCGATGGAGGAGACTACTACAAAAGCATTTTTGGCTAATTGGGCACTCTCGGAACCTTTATTATCTTCTCTATTTATGATTGCATATATGATCATCCTTGATATGTAAGCGAGGGACATGTATAGGAGGTCATTTCCTTTACAAGTATTACAATGATATACGAGAAATGCTTTATCCCTGGAGGTATGACATGAGCTCCATTCTTTTTACTCTTTGTCCACTGATTGGACTAGAGGTCTACAGTCTATCTTGATGTACCAACAATTTCAACATACTTTATATTCATTCTTAATGGATCCGGCCATTTCTTGTAATACCAGAGCTCGTCTACGCTCTTGCTCTAGCAAGGGTGCATGCTCATGGATCTTGGCTCGACCATGCATCAAGACTTTCTGATTTGCATTAGCCACTTTCTCTATATCAATGAGGTTCCGTCTTGGCTTGGTCCATCCATCTATATCTTCATTACTCACATATGAGTGTGGTATCACTTTAGATGTAGCATGTGTTCATATGACTCATTGCCCATTCAGAGGGCAGAGAATAGCTACCCATGATATCATTAAGGATGTGATGTTTGTTATGACGCGAGAGGGTGAATACCTCACATGGAGGGAGCGTTGGTATGTCTTGCAATCGACTAAAGTTAGATAGACCTATATTTGATTTGGGATGATCATGTTACTATGGCAGATGTGATGGTTATCAATCCTTCACATGACACATTTTCAGACATGGTGATAACCCATCCTCTTGGATGAGTGGCGAGTGGAGCGGCAACCGCCAAAGTTTTTAAGTATAGGGGTATGCAGAGAGGTCACCTCTTTGTTCCTCTAACTTTAAAGCTATATGGAGCTATGGACACCGAGTTCGACATGTTCATGAGGGAATGCACGAGAGCTTACCACACTAGGCGGGTAGGGGTGTCACTCTCTTTAGCTTCTTGTATAGCTTATTTTAGCCAACGTATTTCCATTGCTCTATAGAGAAGACTAGTTGGTGCAATTCATAGGAGAGCAATCATATTAGGTGATGCTTCTTCGAATGCTGGTGTTATTTGTAAACCATTTGATCTAGATAGTTCCGATATCTTAAGTGTTCTAGGACATATTTCTCATTGTGATGCTATTGGGGCCTAGCCCTAGGTTACCCGTTTACTTCATCCATGTCCGTCTTGATGGGGTCTTCCCATCCTTTTTGTTATTTTACTTGGGCCTTTCATAACCAGAAATATTGAATTCTACTTTTGGCAATATAAACTTCTGGGGTAGCCGGATGTGTTAATTCTAATCATATGGTCGACCGCCTCCTGTCAACGGAGCGTACCATTATCAACTACGTATCAACTGTCTGGTGTCAATAGTTTATTTATTTTAAAAAATCCATTAAACCTCATGACAAATTAATTTGCACGCAAGTGTATTCTTCCCTTGCAAAAAAAGTGATAATAAAGTAATACATTCCTCTACTTTGTGGCGTCACACGACTCTATTTGCTTGAGATTCAACAAACCTAAGGAGAGAATGAACAGCTGTCTCTTGATTTTCTTCTAGAACACCATCTCGTGCAAAAAGCCACTACACGATCGTTTGTCCAAGAATGCGAAGGTGAAAGATGCATACTTCGCATCCAACAATGACGTATCTTGAGGCCAAACCTTAAATCTCCATTAAAAATATATACTAAAAGCTTCAAAACCCAATTTCAGTGTATTTTCACCCCATCAGAGAATCTTAAAACCTTTTGCTGCAAATAATCAAGGTTCGTATCTTGGACTGGGTCATGAAATCACTGGACAGAGTTTCTGCAGGTTCTTTTGAAAATTGACCCCATCGTTCTGGCCAGGACGATAACTACCGTAAATGATCACAGAAAAAATAAAAACTCCTTCAACTTGCAAAGTCTTGGAACATTCAAGTCATTCAACCCGTGCCGTGGTCGTCCTGTTCCTGAGGTTTAAATCTGCTGAACAGATCAACAGACAGACTAATCAACTTGGCCGAGAAAAGCTTTCGTCTTAACTCCCAAATGCAAAAGCAGAGTTCTGTAGTAAAACTGCCCCACAAGAGATACTGAGGTTGAAACTGAATATGCACGGCAATATGTCTCCAATACTGTACCACGTCCAGGTCTACAAAAGCAATGCTTACTAGTAGTAAAGAATGTAATATGTGCACCTTTTCACCTAGATAGTTAGCATATCTTATGTGTATATGACATATTTCCCATTGTGATGCTATTGGTACCTAGCCTCATCTTACTCCTTTGGTTTCATCCATGTCCGGTTTGATGGGGTCTTCCCATACTTTTTGCTATATATTTTTTACTTTTCTTTGTAAAAGTCTTATCACAGCCAAAGTGTTGATAAGTTACACCCAAAAGTGGACAACTTATCATCGTAAATGAGATTAGAAATAAAGGAAAACATTCACGAATTTGATAATAGAAAATTCATTATTATTTTTATCCATAGTTGCATTTTAAAGAAGTCCAACATGATTCAAAAATTGAGCATGAGATTCTCCAGAATATTGATCTCATAGAATAGAAATTAATGTTGCTTGATGAAGTAAAATTACTATGAAATATGAATTTTCACAAATCTTTTTGATATCATGTAAATATTCAATCTAAACATATATCAGTAGTGAAGAAGAACATGTAAATCAATGATAAAGATTAGTATATGATTATACAAAAAAAAATGTTATGAAAATGATGCATTTGCACCATTTTACATTATTTTCAAACTGAAAATAAATCTTATCAAAATGCAAATTTTCTGATGTATGGATACATTGTTATTTAACAAAATCATACTTCAAATTAATACTAAATTGATACGCAATCAATATCAATAACAAATATTTTTTTAAATAATTCATATTCCATTCACATAATTATTTACATTAAATAAAATACTAAATCTTAGTTTTGAACATTCTACTGGGAATTAACTATCAGATCTACCAATACATCATAGTACTCTACAAGTGTAACTACGCCAAGTGCTTGCATTGTAGAGCTATCCGTGACATGCTCTGGTTGCACTTGCATAATCAATTCCATTTGGGTGATGTATGGTTGCAGTGCATCACTGGAACCTCAAAGAGATGTATGAATATGAAATGAACATCTCTCCCCATCAATCTTTTGCAAACCAAGACCAAGCAGTGCATACTAAGCAAAATTGATTTTTTCTAGCTCATTAAATCTACCTATAAATAATCCAAATAAAAAAACATTTGAAATTATGTTAAAAAAATAAAAATAAAAAATTTAACCAAAAAAATAAATTTTTTTTAACAAATTGAATAAAATGATTTTTATTAAAATTTAAAAACATCAAAGTAAAAATGATTAAACAAAAAATATCAAAAATTGAAATTATAAAAAAATTAAATATGTAAATAATTATGTTAAACTTTTGATTCTAATTTTTTTTTAGATTATTTCATGTGTGCAAATAAAATAGTTCCATATTTAATCAACAAAAGTAATCAGTAATTCATAAAACATTTGATGTACTTCATCAACATATTCTACAAAAATAAAGTCAATTTTTTTTTCTTTAATACAATGGCATCTTTCAAAAATTTTAAAAATTTTAAAAATTAATAAATAAAAACTAACATAAAATATCAAAAATACATAAAATTATAACTTAAAATTTAAAAAAAATTTAAAAATTCTGAATAAACTAAAATATAATTTTTTTAAATGAAAATATATAAATTTAATGAAAATATTAAATAAAAATAAATTTAATAAATCATCAAATTTTTTTCATATTTAACGATTACTAAAAAATATCAGAAAATATATATATATATATATCATTATTTATAAATAAAAAATGAAAAATTAGATGAAATAAATATAATCATATTAATTGACAAAAATAAAAAGTCCATATCTTTTGGGAAAAAAATTCAATAAAAATTAAAACAACTTGAACACATTTATTTATATAACAAACATATATTATTTTAAAACAAAAATGTAATATTTTATGATATGCAATTAAACAAGAAAATATTTATCTGATTTACAAATATTACAATCAATTTATGAGCAATTATTCATCTAATCAGTTTTTTTTCATCAAATTAAATATGATTTTTTAAGTTTTTGAATAATCAAAATAATTATAATGCCAACATGACTCTTTATTAATTTTTGGCCTTGTAAATTTTTCATATAATTGTTTTCAAAACCTTATGAGATAAATGTAATTTAAAATATGATACTAAAAAAATAAATTAAACATGATCATATAATCAGATGACATTATAATTATATTAGGTTATTTTTTTTAATGATCTGAGAACAATTCAGAAGGTTATTTTCTATATTAAATATATCAAAAAAATAATTTAATTCAATTAAATAATTCTAATCGTTAAAATTATTATTATTTATTATTTTATATATTATAATAAATTTTAAAGATTTATTTATATTTAAAATTTATGAGAAAATATTTTAATTAATTTATAAATTTTAACATTTTATTCTAATTTTTATATAAATTTTTTATGTATATAATAAGCTATTGTGAGTGAATCAAATAACATTAATTGTGTACTAACATAATCCATAATAATATTTTTATTTAAGATTGCTTCATGCTTAAAAAAATATTTATCATTGTTCATTAAAATATTTTTATTTTATTTTATCAATTGCATACATTGATGAACTAAAATGATATTCATATTGATTAAAATTAATATTTTTCTTAAATTCAAAATTTTGAAGTTTTTTGACATGGATATAATATGTTGATTCATTTACAAACATACAAAATTTGGATGAATTTATTAGGATTTTCAACCTTGATGTGAAATTAAAAACAAAAAAGTTACATCTCATACAATGCATTAGATTGTACATGATGATAACATATTTGTGTCACTATATATACTTTGCATAAAATTGTAATAATTATATTTATATGATAAAAGATAAAAGATAATTTATTTACTACAAAATATTTAAACAATGAATACTCAATTCAAAATCAACATTCAAAGATAGATTTAAATATAATAAATTATCATGAAACACACCATATATTTTCAACAGAAATGTCATTCTGATCAAAATAAAACCATTCATACTATTCATCAATATTATCTTTAACTAAATCATATGAGATCAAATGATCATCTAATTATAAATAAATTTAAAAAATATTTGTACTATCAATTACACATGTCAAGCTTATAATAATTTATTTTAAAAATATTATATATATATATATATAATATGAAAAAAAAAATGATACATTTAAAATTTTATTCATGTTTCATTTTGATTAGTATAATATAAATTTTTGCTTGTGTGTTAAAATGTATATTTTTCTATTCACAGTCTCATAAAACATAATACATTTGTTATGTATTCATGTTTTGAACAATTTGATCTTGAACACAACATATCATTTATAAAGATGTAAAATTATGTAGTTTTTTGAATCAATGTAAAACATAAAAATATTTGTAATCTGTTTATGATTTATGTTTTTCATTTCAATCATGGAAAAATTAAATATAAAAATATAAAAATATATATTTATCAATTGGCTATCACCTATTACAAGAGTTTCATTGTATAAAATATTATTTACATTAAAAATAAAATATTACAAATTGAATCTTTGATTCAGTTGTAAACATTTGAAAATAAAATAAAAATTGAAAACAAGTAGTGGAGAAAGTAAGAGTCCCAAGTAGTGGTTCTTATGTAAATCCACTATGGCTAAAAAGTTCATTCATCAAATGACTACAACCAGTTGCAACACTTTTTTTATGTGACGATTTTAAATACCTCACCATATTGCACATGAAGTTTTGGTGTAATAGAAAGTGCCTACACTTGACAAAATGAATCTATTTTTTTCAAAAGGTTGAAGTATTCTTACATTATACGTTGTCAAATGTTTGTCATTATATACCTTAGTGTGTAAATAATACAAATAAGTTGATATCAATGTCAATATCGAGTGACATGCAATCAAGTAGTTTGCAAGATTTAGGACATCGTCTCTAGAATGGACTCTAGGTTGAGGAAGGCAAATTGGAGACGAGGTGTGGTGGCTCTATTACATTCATATATGACCTTATGGTGTGATTAAGCAAACTCCAAAGGGACAAAGTATAATAACAAAAGAGATGGGAAGACCCCATCAAAGCGTACAAGGATGGAACCAAACCAGTAACATGGGGCAAACTCCAAAGGGACTAGAGCTTTAAGAAGATTTGGAAGAATATTGCAATGTAGTATAAGCGGAAGGTTCAGAGGAATAGGTTTACTAAGATACTATTGGCAGAGCCGATAGTATCTTAGAAGGCATGGAGTAGTTTTTAACACATTGTGAAATTACACTTTGACAAAAGTTGAGAGTGAATAGACAATTCTCTTTATTTTTTCAATTTTGGTTATTTTTGTACCTCAATTGAACACTATGGAATATTGTATAGAAAAATATAAATGAAGTTATTATTTTTAGAGTTGTAAGTGATTTTCCTCAAATCCGACATATAGGTTAGGTTTTTTTTTGTTCCAATCTGTTCCTTTTCTTAATTTGGTCATATTAGAACATAGTTGAAAAATTATGGAGATATGAATAGAAAGTTTATAGATTTTAAAATTTTGATAGTTAGCATTTTTTCATGTGAGATGGGTGTCATGGGATTATGGTTTTGCATGTGGGAGGATATACATGATGAAGTATAATGTGACCTTATCGTTTTCTTTGTGCTAGCTATAGATTCATTTTTCCTCATGGGGCTGCCTAGAACGATGCGTTATACACTATCGACTCTTTACCTTGCAAGGGCTAAAGGCCCACGTGGGAAATATGCTAAAAAATTATGATTGGACCACTTAGGATGTGCACGTGATGCGGATCACATCGACATTTTTCACTTCATAGATTACACAAATTATGTCGATCCCTTTGTTCATCGTTCTGAATATACCGATCAGGTTGTGGGAGTGGTTAGCATCAAAGTCAGGTTCTATTCTAGGGCTTTTTGAGACTAGGTTCCATATCCATGCTTATTCTATATGCTCGCTCGTGTGTTCCATGACATGGGTTTTTGTTTACCACTAGATCAGTTGGCATATGATACCATGGATGAGTTAGCATAGATTTTATTTCTCCTACTTCCACGATGGTTTCTACTTTATACCCGGGGGGGAAGGGGGGATGGGGGGTATTGGACATAGGGAGATGATCGTTAGATTTTGGAGATTTTGAATATGGGATTGAACTCCATTACAGAAGGAGTCTATATGGGCTATATATGTTAGAAGTTAGGTTCAACCACATGATATTTCAGATTTGATTTGATTGCGATGGTGTAGGATCTTGGGGCATGCTACGGAGTATAGAGAGTAACATGAGCCCTTCATCCTTTGTATATGTCTAGTCCTACTGAGGAGATTATTTTCTTTCTATGTCTTTTACATCCATCCATGGGCAAAGGAGTACCATCAGAGATCTTGGGATATCATTCAAAGGAGCCATTATGTCTTGATAATCAATTTTTGTCCATTCTCTAAGCACAACCCCACACCTATCCTCAGGAGGGGCTTGTCAGGGATTGTATATTAACATCTTAGAGATTACTTTCAAGCATATGTTGCCTCTAGTGGTTTCACAAAGTTGTTCCATGCGACTATATTAGTTGCAAGAGGGGAGATTATGTTATTAGTTAGCCAAGTGCTAGGTGCTAGTCAGCTTCTTGCGATGGAGATGTACATTGGAGGCATTAGACCGATTGATATTGGGGAGGTCTTATTGTGCTATGTAAGTCTTATCGTGATCCTTGAGAATTATTAGTACTTCCATAATCACCTTTGTTCACACAAGTTTGGAGTCGCCACACCATGAGGTTGTGATGTGGTTTCGTTGGGCATTAAAGCACTCCTGGATTTCCATCTGGTTTGGATTGTTTTGCATGTGAACTTTGAGGAAGCTTTTAATATTGTCTCACATGCATCTATCTTTCAAAAGCTTAGAGAGGTTGATGGATCTTTGTCGAACCTCATTTCTTTCATATGGTCCTTCTAATTTGAATCATAGAAGGACCGTATAGGAGGATAAGAGGATCATGCGCATCTTTGGTGACATCATTGGACATGGGACCTTCGAATCTGTGACGTGAAATTTGGCATGGAGATAGACATCTTTATCAATTTTTTGTGGAGACTTGTTATCAATGGAAGAGACGACACCTATAGCATTTTTTACTAATTAATCACTCTTGGTACATTCTTTATCCTCATGACTTGTCATTGCATATAGGCCCATTCTTGAGATGAATGTGAGGGATATGGATAGATGGTCATTTCCTTTACATTACTATTACAACATACGAGAGATGCTTTATAGCCGGAGGTACGGCATGAGCTCCCATGCTTTTCCTCTTTGATTATCAATTGGACTAGAGGCCTATTGTCTACCTTAAACCTTTTAGCATGCTCTACATTCTCTTGGTGGATATGAACATTCCTTGTAGTACTAAGAATGGTCATATCCTTATACTTGGCTTGATCCACTGATCTATATCTTCATTACTCATATATGAGTGTGTTATTGCCTTAGATGCAGCACATGTCAATATGACTTGTTGCCCTTTTACTCATGAGGTCATTAGGATGTGGTGTTTGTCATGGCACGAGAAGGTGGATATCTCACATGAAGGGAGGGAACGTTGATTCGGGTTAGGGCAGACCTATACCAAGTTACTATTGCAGATATTATGGTTACAAATTCTACACATGACATTGTTTCGCAGGGGGTGATTACCCATTCTCATGGATAGGTTGCAAGTGGAGATGCAACAGCCAAGGTCTCCTAGTATATGGATAGGGAGAGAAGTCACATTTTCATTCATCTAGCTTTGGAGTTATATGGATCTATGAATTCTTACTTTGACACGTTTGTGAGAGAGTGCGCAAGAGCTTACCATACTAGGTGACATGGGGTATACTCTCTTTAGCATATTATATAGCCTATTTTAGACAATGTGTATCCATTACTCTACAAAGACCATAGCTGGTGCAGTCCATATGAAAGCAATCACGTTAGGTGATGTTTCTTCGGATGCTCATGTATTATGTAGACAATGTGACCTAGATAGTTAGAATATCTTAGATGCATAAAAAAATATTTCCCATTGTGTTGATATTGGGGCTAGCTCCATCTTACCCCTTTGGTTTCATCCATGTACAATTTTATGAGGTCTTCCCATCCTTTTTGCTATATTACTTGGTACTATTCCATTTGCAAGAATTTGCATGATAAAGTGCTTGTGTGAGTCCCCACTTCCAAATTCTTTCTAAATATAATATGTGGGAATATTTTGTTTCAATATAATGTATTTAACAGGGAAATGCAATTTTAGTTCACAACACATCTACTCAATATGATGGGGTGATACATACATACCTCAGTAATAAATGAGGCCATAGGTTATATAAAAAGTAGTTGATAGTTTGTGGTGGGAGAAATGCTTTTCAAGTTAAGATGATCTAAAAGTGGTGAGACCTGAAACGCCGTACATTTGAAACACAAATCCAGAGTTAAATAAAATGATAAATAACATTCTATGTTCAAATGAGCTGAAGATATACACCCTGAAAATCAGTTTATTCAATTTGCTCATTGGTTATCGTTCTTATTACTTTTACAATGTGAATAAGTTAAACTTTTAACATACCCTAGCAATCAAGGTGTAAACTACACATGAACATTACGAGCTAAATATGTTTGAGTATATTGTGAATTAATCTCAGAGTGAGACCATATTAATAATTCGGTAGAAGTAAAGTGTAAATTTGGACTAACAGTAAATAAAAATTTACTTTAGGGTTTTCTTTTAGAGTTACCTTTGTGGCTAAGGAGTCTCAAGCCACCATGGTTTAGGGTTTTGGATTTGTGTGACGAGGCTCAAAGTTGAGCCTGAGAAATATATATATTGCTGATCAATTAGTAAAGCAATCATGTCAGAGTATTCATCTTGCCAGTGATCATTCCTTAAGGTACTGATCACACCTATGAGCTCTTGGATTACTGAGATTACCCTAAAGCTCCAACTCGAATTTAGTTGAATTCGAGTTGGAGCTTGGATCACATTCACACACTGATTATCAAAAGATTATAGGCCCACATTGGGGTAGAGAGATTGACAGAGTTGAGAAGCTAAACACTCAACTACAAAAGATGGTCCCGGAATATGGAGGAAATTTTGAAATTGTATGGGTACCGGAAATATTGCATGATGTGATAGGATACATGGCCAAGCTTCATTCATGCTCTATTAGAATAGATGAATCAGGTCTGATTATTCCTCCACATTTCAGGGTTGCACATCTATTTGCTAGCCTATCTCCAAAGTATGAGCCTATTATTCTATCACTTGATTCTCTTCTTGATGAACAAGTGTCATGGGACTATGCATACAACAAGATAGTCATATTTGCTCTTAGGTTTGATAGAGCTAGTAAGGAAGTTGCTTTTCTTGCTGACAAAAGGAAGAAGTGGGGACAGAAAAGTGGTACACAAGGGAAGAGCAAAGAGACACATAGCTATTACTCCTGTGGTGAGAGAGGCCACTTGAGCTTCCAATGCAAAAAGGTGTCCATGAAGAGCATAGATTCTTCCAAGGCTAATAAGAGACTAGAGAAGCACAAGAGAGTGGTGAAGAAGAAGGAGAGAGCCAACTTCGTTGAGGAACTTTTTTCAGATGATAAAGAGAGTAATTTTAGCAACATGAGTGTTGAGACAAAGTTTGAGAAAGTGAGATATCCTTGTTGGTACTTGGAATCTACTTGTAGTTCTCATATGAGTTATGAGAGTCATCTATTTAAGAGCATGAAGAATGTGTTGAGATATGTAGAAAGTGGAAATGGTGATGAATCTCCAATTCTTGGAGTAGGAATTGTCCCTGTGACGTTTGTTGGAGGAGAAAACAAGGAAAAAGAGTATACTCTGATATTGGAGAAAGTCAGATATGTACTTGATTTTGTCAGAAACCTGATGTCAATGAGCAAGCTCACAACTGCTGGTTTTGATATACATTTTTGGGGTGGAAGGGAGTCTTGCACCATAGAGAAGGATGGACAGGTTGTTTGCAATGGAGTTGTTGATGGTAACCTGTTCAGATTGCTAGAGGTGAAGCACAAGAAATCTGAGAAATCATATCTCTCAAATGAAAAGTCACTGGAGTTGTGGCACAAAAGGTTGGGACATCTTTCTGAGTCTAACATGAGACTCTTATAGCAAATGGTGGGAGGACTCACGCTATCAAAAGGATCACTTGCATTATGTGGTGCTTGTGCTCAAGAGAAGTCACACAAGGCGTCTTTCTCCAAGAAGTCATTACATAGATATGAGGAGCTACTGGATCTCATAGATTCATATGTATGTGGTAAGATACCTCACAAGTCCTTACTAGGTGCACAATATTATGTCACTTTTATAGATGACAAGAGTAGGAAGAGATTTTTGTACTTATTGAAAATCAAAGACAATGTGCTTGAAAAATTCAAAGTCTTTGTTACAATGGTAGAAACTCAGACAGGGAAGAAGGTGAGAAGACTTAGATCTGATGGAGGACTTGAGTATAACAACAGGGAGTTTGTTGCTTTTCTAGAAAGCAAGGGGATAGTGTTAGATGTGATAGCTAGAGATAGTCCCTCACATAATGGAGTTGTTGAAAGGTTGAATATGACTCTGGAAGAGAAGGCATTGAGCATGCTACAACATGCTCAACTTGAGATGCAGTTTTGGAGTGAAGCTATCAAGGCTGCTAACTACATGAGAAATCAAAGTCCCACAACAGTATTGAATAACATGACACCATAAGAAGCATGGAGTGGTAAGAAACTTGATCTTACCATGTTAAGGGTGTTTGGTTGTCCAGCCTATGCATATATCCCAAAGGAGCAGAGGAGCAAACTTGGATTGAAATCTAAGAAGCTTATCTTCATTGGATATGAAGAAGGATTTAAATGATACTTGCTTTATTGCACATGGAAATTTGTAGATCTTCCACCAAGAAGAAAGACTAGTGGATGCAGATGGGTCTTCAAGGTGAAGAGAGGAGCTGATGGTGAGATTCTTAAGTACAAGGCAAGATTAGTTGCCAAGGGGTACAATCAACAACCTGATGTTGATTACCATGAAACCTTTGCTCTAGTGGCAAGATATGGTTCTATTCGAATACTGTTAGCTCTAGCAGCTGAGAATAATTGGGAGGTAGAGCAACTAGATGTGAAGACAGCTTTCTTGAATGGAGACCTAGAGGAAGAAATCTACATGGATGTACCAAATGGGAAAGTTTGCTTGCTTAAGAAAGCTCTGTATGGTCTGAAGCAAGCCCATAGGAGTTGGTACCAGAATCTTGATGCTTATTTGAGGATACAAGGCTTCAAGAGAGCACACTTAGACTTGAGTGTCTACAACAAGGATCAAGAACTCTACATAGCAGTCTGTGTGGATGATTTGTTGTTGATGGGGAAGGAAGTAAGAGCCGTGAAGAGTGTAATATCTTATCTTTACTCCATTTTCGAAATGACAGGACTTGGTCCAATGAAGTTTCTATTAGGCATCCACATTGACATAAATCAAAAGGAAAGATGGATTCGGTTGAGCCAAACCAAGTACATTGAGGGGGTTCTACAAAGGTACAAGATGGAGGATGCAAAACCTGTTTCTACTCCCTTGGAACATGGCTGCAAGTTAAAAAAGGAGATGGATGAAACTGGCAAAGAAACCATTGAAGACTTGCAGTTCCTATATCAGAGTGCACTAGGTTCACTCATGTTTGCTATGGTTTGTACAAGACCAGACATAGCTCACTCAATGGGAGCTCTAGAAAAGTACACTAATTGTCCAACTCCAGCACATTGGAGATGTCTCAAGAGAGTACTAAGGTATTTGAAAGGGACTCTAGGTATGTATTTGGAATACATGAAGCTAGGATGCAAACCTACTCTCAAAGGTTTTTCTAATGCTAGTTGGAGTGATGATTTAGACAACAATAGATCCACTAGCGGTTATTTGTTTACTTTGAGTGATGGAGCTATTAGTTGGGGAAGCAAACAGCAGAAATCAGTAGCATTGTCCACGACAAAAGCTGAAATCATGGCTTCTTCACTTGCTACTCAAGAGCTGATTTGGTCCAAGAGTATGTTGAATAAATTAGATTTTGTTCAACACGCTCCAACAATACTGATGTGTGATAACACTGGAGCTATTGCACTCACAAAAAATCTTGTTCATCATCCTTGTACTAAGCACATCTCTATAGGTAGAAGATTTGTTGAGGAGAAAGAAGAGGAAAAAATAGTTAGACTAGTTTCTTGTCAAGCGAGGACATATTTGTTGATGTGCTAACCAAAGCACTCTCAAAAGAGAAGCATAGGAAATGTGTAAGAGAGATGGGTATGTTTCTGCCTCTTCATTAAGTGGGAGTGTTGTGAATTAATCTCATAGTCAAATCATATTAGTAACTCGATAGAAGTAAAGTGTAAATTTGGACTAACAGTAAATAAAAATTTACTTTAGGGTTTTCTTTTAGGGTTACCTTTGTGGCTAAGGAGTCTCCAACCACCATGGTTTAGGGTTTTGGATATGTGTGACAAGGCTCAAAGCTGAGCATGAGAAGTGTATATATTGCTGATCAGTTAGTAAAGCAATCAGGTCAGAGTATTCATCTTGCCAGTGATCATTCCTTCAGGTACTGATCACACCTATGAGCTATTGGATTACTGAGATGTGGGGGTGGTGATAGCAATCTACCTGAATTCGAGTTGGAGCTTGGTTCAAGGTGGGGAGTGCTACATTGAGAGTTCTGACCTCAAGAGCATTGTCTAAATCTACATGAGGGTTAGATTGAGTTTAAACAAGCTATGGCAAGTGCAAGGGAATCCACATGACCTACTATGGTAGAAACATCATCTAGAAGTGATCTATATAGATCACATTCACACACTGATTATCAAAAGAGTATAAACGGAAGGAGATGTCTTGTGAAACTCGGTGGATTGACTAAGCATTTGTAGGCGATGGAGTGAAGGAATGAGCCCACTTGTTCCAAGTGAGAACACTTTGCCACCTTGGTGTCAGTTGTGATTCAGTGACATTGATGCAAAGGTCATATGTCGTTGGAAACCTATAAAAGTAATCCACCTAAAGTCCTGGGGATCCCATGGGACCCCAATCCGAATGTGCCCACGTGCAAAACAACAATTTGACACATACATAAAAGAGCCAAAACAAGAGGTTGATGAAATTCTACCACTGGAAAATTGACCAGCAGATGGTCTTCAAAGCCGCATGAGTTATCAGGAGCCCGGGAAGTGAACACCGCAGGGCTTGCTTTCGGGGCAAAAATGCTTTGAAAAGTTTCGGAAGGTTGCCATGCGTTAAAGTCATAAAGTGGGAGCATGGGAAACGCTGATTTCCATTGCTATACATAGAGCATTACCTATGGATTGCAGGGACATAGGAGAGTAATCACTTTAGGTGATGTTTCTTACGATACTCTATTATTTGTAGACAGTTTAACCTAGATAATTATGATATGTTAAGTGATATAGGACATATTTCCCTAGTATGAAACTACTTGGGCCTAGCCCATGTTACCGGTTTGGTTCCTCTTTGTACATTTAATGGTCTTCCCATGTACATTTGTTATTTAACTGTGTCTCTTGTTATTTGCTCTCAAGGGCAGCGGAGCCTTTTGTGCGAGGTGCAGGCCCAGAGCAGAAGAAATTTCGGGGGTATCATCCTCACGACTCGTGAGGATGATACGACCCCGAAAGTACCTGACAAGCATTGTCATGCACAATATTCAAATCTGGAAATGTGAACTGTCATGTGAAGCTATGAGCACTACTCAATCATTAGTGTGGTCGAATTCATCAGTAAGTATCAAGCGCATCTGACCTGCGCAAATTCAACCACTCGGTGATTGTGATCCCAGGACACACAATTGACTTCGTGGTCCCCCCTGGAGAAGATGCGAAGGTACCAGTGTGTGCAGTTTGATATGCAGAGCGAAGCAGAGCAAGGCCGAGTCAATGAATGCCTCGCCGTCGTGCCGAGTGGATGGAATTTCAATCAGTGCCGATGGATCGATCCCGGCTGAAGACATCTTCCAGTAGGGCCCGCGTGCTGCGCACGTACAAGTGGGAAGGCGGGTCCGGATCCCAGAAGGAGCTCCGAAAGCTCTCCACCACTGACCCGAGCCGAGGGAGAAGCGCTGGGAAAGTGCAGCAGGGCCAGCGTGCAAGTTTGCAAGCAAGGTAACCCGCTTGTGCTCGGCTCGGCCCTTCTCCTTTGTGATTTGTATCATAAATGATGCTGTCCAGTGGGGCAAGTGAGTGACTGAATGAACGGTGAATGTATGCAGGTGAGATTTTCGAGATCCAACGATATGTTTGGCGTTGTGCCCTGGGGCTAGGCTGTGATGTCATGGACACAACTATACAAATAAGTCCTGCAGTTCTAGTCACAACCGACACTCGACAAATGCAAGTTGCGTGCTGAACCGAACTGGGACAGCTCCAAAGGTTTATACTATCGAGCACCAAAGTGCTTCCTGGCTACCCAATTGGGGGATCAGATACTTGTGTGGTCGTGACTCATAGATATGGAATCAATTGGTATGGAATGTAGTTACTTGCTTATCTGGAAGAAGGGTTTTCACACATGTAATCTTTCACACGAAATGTGGTGATGAAGAAAGTGCACAGCCCTTAGATTGCAGCAAAACCGAAGGAGGTTTATGACGACATTCGAGAGAGTTGTCTTCATCGGATTAGACTGTTTACAGTCAACTCCTTCCATGTCTGGATAGACCTGTCACAGGTTACATAGAGCAGAAGTGAGGATCGCGAGGGTGTCTGACAGTTTCTTTCGCCAATTTATGACTTCGATGGCTACCGAAGATAAAACTGTCAGTGAATAATTTAAGTAGGGTCCATCAAGATTTTGGAACTTTCGTCCTCTTCAAATGTAAAACTATGTTGCAGAGTTTAAGATTTGAGAGTAGTCGACTTCTCCCTCCTGGAGGCATTGTTAGACCAACTTCTTTCGAAGTCACTTCTTCAATTCCAAATGTTCGGTTTCTTGTGAAGAACAGACTTTCAAAGGTGGGTGAAGACGTAAGAGGAGGATATATTTGTCACAGTATTTTCAATTGTCACGTTTCACTTTTTTTCATCGCGAAGAATTGTACTGTCAGTAATTTTGCTACGATGTAGTAGCAACTGAATTGTTAGTACATCAGGTTGCTGAAATATTATCTAAATTGGTCGTAGCTGAAATATGTTTCTTATATATACATAATTTCTGCTGTAGTAACAAAGTAATGTACTTTCCGTTTCGTCATAGGATAATTTGTTACGATAACGTCACATTTGATAACATAACATTTTGAACACTTGAAAATTTACTCAGAACTGACACTTTTGTCAACAAGACTATAATCCAAATCTGAAGAATGCAGGACACATCGTGAGATGTGAGATTGAGATTTTGCATGAAAATATCAAGAATTGAGATATCTCGTCACAATTATCAATCTATTCTTGAACAGTGTAGAACGTTCGGCACAAAATTCAGGACATAAAAATTTACACTGCACTTTGCCACAGGAATATCGTTTTCGTTGATGAGAGGTTTTAAATGTGAAGACAATACGCAAGACTGATATTTCATCTCACAAGCCTTTGATCCATTCCTAAATAATGTAGGACAATCGGTGAAACACAAAATCCTGGCAATGTAAAAAAGCTTTCTACGTGTGTTCAGAACTGCGCTGATCACAATGCGATTTACGGGGTCTCATAAACTAATCCCATGAGAATATTACAGTCAGGTCCTGACAAAGGCGAACAGCAGCTTACAGTCCGCTTGCAAAAGATATTATGTACAAAACAACACTCGGCGTAAAAAGCCATTTGTATATACAGAGCCAAACCGCTGCAGTTCAGCTATGCCGAGTGATCTAGAAAATCAAATCCAGACCCAATGCCGAGAGTTCAGTTCTGTGACAGCTCCGCTCTGTCGCTCCAACCGAACCATCTCCACTGCTGTGACGTTCTATAATTTCTGTGATTCACAACCACGGCCTGTAATCACTGCAATCTAGATGGTCACCGTCGCGTGGGGCCTGCACGAGAACGAAAAGAAGTGAGCTTCTGATAACCGAACAGAGTCTCAAGAATGTGACGAAGCATACCTCGGAGCAGATCGTACTTCAGAACGGCAAACTTAGTCTTATATCAAGTGCATAGGAAAACAATGGAGTGATTGCGGGAGCTGCCTCTAAAGACTCGTTCAAAACCAGCCTGTACACACAACCAATTCCGCATTCAGCTGAGCATTGCCAAAATCTCACCTCCTCCTCCAGAACATAGCCCGCTTCAGCTTGCGGCTCCAACGGCCTGTCCCGGCTGTAGTGGTATGAGCGTGATGATGAGTTCGCGTGGGGTGGGTTGCAGTGGTTGCAACCCTTTCGCCCTTGTGCACCATTCTGCGGAGACTGATTCTCAGCCGGGTCAAGGGATTCATCTTCGACTATCTGGTAGCTGTGAAAGAAAAATAGAAGAAAAGGAAGAGGAGGAAGGAGGAACTAATAAACAAAGACAGTGTGCGAGAATTTCTCGTTGAGTAGTGGGGTAAACATATGGGATCGGGATTGCAATAGAGGTAATGTCGGCTGCCTGTCGTGGATTCCCTGTTATCGAGAGCTGCTTCTGAGGTCGGAATTTATATGGCCTGAGAAGTGGTGGTGTTTTCGAGTCAAGGTGACTGCGACTTGACACGTCCGGCCGAACTCTCCAGCTGTTGTGTCGAGCGGTTGACGCCTGTCCTTGCGTTGCCACGCAACCGTGCGAGCCTGGCGGGTGGTGATGTGTCGAAGGTCTTTTCGTTCCCACGCTTTGGCCTTATCGCCAGCGCGACTGTCTGAGACATATCTCGAGACTGTGGATGCCAGAATTGTTCGACACAAAAGCTCGCACCGTTCCAGCGACGCGTTTCAGGAAATCTTCCGTTGCCTGAAGGTTACCCTAAACCCTAAACCCTAAACCAGCTTTCACTTGGGGAACAAAGTTAGAGCGAGCAAGGGGTTCAGATGGCTCCTGACTTCGAACAACGCAACCTCTTGTCTGCTGCTCTCTAGTGGTGCATGAGTCCCAGCCCCCTGCTCTTCTAATTTCGCGTCTGGCCCCGACGAAATTCAACAATCGCCATTCCTCATCTACTCTGGTGAAGGCGTGTCGAGCAAGCATGTTACTTTTTCGATGACTACTTGTTTAAGTCACACGTTTCTCTCGCCGATGACCTGTCATTGATTGGACGCAGCGGACATAGAAGAGTTTCTGAGTGGGGCACCTTAAGCTACCTCGCGCCTGCTAATTAAAAGTCAGGACTCAGGGAGTTGATGGAGAAGCTCTTCGCTTCGTTCTGAAGAATCCGAAACATATGGATGTGGATTCCTGACATCGATGCCGGATCGAAACTGTTCTCTGCAATGTCGCACGATTTTGTGTAGTAGTAAACAAGTTCGAAGGATTTTTCAGTTCGTGAAGTGAAGCCGAATCATCGAGTGACCATGCTGGGAAAGGGAGTTCATTTCATGGCTCCAATGAGTCAAAAGCAGGCACAACACTCCATTTCGTGGGGCCTTTAGACACATCCGTGCGAGCTCCAGTAAATTCAGCCATGATGCATAGGAAAACTTGATTTATTTGGGACTCCCAAGTTGGGTTGCTTTCTGTACTCGATTTCAACTTATTGTACCCCGAGTGTCGTTCGCTGGATTACGAGGTGTACTTTGACCAAATGGTGCTTCTTTCCAAGATGCCTCAGTACAATCAGTTCATAAACTACTATTCAGCTTACAAGATATAGTCGATACAAGCGGCACCGGAATATAAAATCAACTGTAATGTATATGAGTCTTGGAATATCTTAACTTATCTTGGAAAGTGCTCCTTTCCAAGCGACACACGCGATGACAGGTTGATCGTCAAGGTGTGTTGAGCCAGGGGCATTTCGAAGCAAGCTCTGTGCTGATTCAGTCCTTAATGTGAGCAGTCAAATGGCCCTGCACGGCGAGGGCAAGGGCCTGTTTCTCTTCATATGTACGGGGTCCGAGGCCCTTGTGGAACTTTGTCTGATACACTTTGAGAGGGAAATAGCTGACCAAAACTTTCCGTCCAGCAAACGTGCGACCGTGAAGAGCGTGGGCAGCTTGGCAAGCCGATTCCTCCCTTGAAAACTCTACGTATACTTTTCCCACATTCAGGAAGCTACCTTCCCTTGGGGACGCATCTGACCCTTCTTTCGTTGGACCGATCCTGGCACTACCAGTGCTCCGCTCAACAAGCTCACTAGGTGTATCTCCTTCAACATCCTTCACAGGTTTTGATCCACTGGTTGCCATGAAATGACTACTTTCACCATCAAAATCCTCGAGTGTTGTCATTGTGTTCGGAATCTGCGCCCGGGATGTATCGGTGCTGATTGTCTTACAACAGAAAATGCCACTGCATCTGCTCTCGTCGCCAGAAATCTTTGTGATCTGACCGTAGCATAGAACCTCTGAAGTTGTGTTTCGATTCTCCTCATCAGCTTGCTCATGGCAACTGCCGCCGGTCTCTTGTGAAGGGAAGCTTCGTAGGTTCTCACTCCGGGATCCATCAGCGGGTGTATCTCCCACAGAAAGCGCACTTTGTTCAACGGGAGCTACTACTTGTTCCATAGGTGCGGAGCCAGTTGGGTACCTTCCCTCATTACCAGGATCTTCACAGCCTTCCCTACTACAAGATGTTACTTTCTCCGTCCCATGGTAATGCGGTCTTTGGAATTGGACAATGTGCATGGACTTGACGTTGCCAAACCTGCGACATGTTTCGCACAGTCAACCAGAACATGGATAAAATTCCATTTGTGCGGGGTCCTCATCTGCAATTAAGAACTCCTTTTTCCAAAAAAGTCCTCCCTAAGCCCTGTTAACATTATTCACAATTCAACTATATTTCACGGACTAGACCTGGTGCAGCTGAATACCTTGAACATTCTAGGCGTATATCCTCAATAATCTCATCAAGGTCTTGTTTGGACATCAAACGCAGCTCATCCTCAGTCACCTGTCCAGTAATGAACATCCATCAACTTTATCACCATGCAGCCAGGTCAAGTTTTCCAACAGCCAACGACGATAGAAAACGTCCAGAATCAATGTAAGACGATGGACGTCACGTGAGATTCTAAATGCTTCAATTTCGAAACGGAAATATTCAGCAGTTTCCAACAACTGCACCCGACCATATTCTGTAGCTCCAGGATGCGACTTGGGGCTTGCAATAAGGGCCTCGCGTGTTCAGGAACTCGATAAGATGGGACTGCCGTGTAATCCACCTGCCAAAAAAGCCACTTTTTCCAATAACTAGGATGAACTTTTTTTAAAGAGCAGCCAGAATTGCTCCAAAAAACGAATTAAAACGAAATCAAGGTAAACAGAACCAACCTCAAGGCTAGAATGAGGTGTTGCCTGCACTACTGTCAGAAAACTTGTTCCAAGTTTCATGCCATTCAATCCCGCACAAGCTTTAGAAGTTGCTGTTGGATCCATATACTGCATAAGCCAGACAAGGACGTTCAACTTGGTGGTTCTGAGAGCCTAGTCTATTAATATGAAAACTGCTATTCTGGTCATCATGGGAGAAACGAAAAACAAAGACATGAACTTGCTAATGACGTGATTTTACGCCATGCAAGTAGTATGTTCTGGCATAAACTGACTAAATGTTCTTGTAAACATTTAGTCAGTTTCAAAGCCGTGACGAGGTTCCAGGGGGAGGAGTTACAGGGCACAAAAGGAGAATCTTTCGAGCAGAGGTTGAAGTTCAACCTAGATGTGAAAAATGGAGAACCTAATAACGCATCTTCACAGACCAAGAACTACGAGATCACCTATAGAGATTTTTATTCTAGGGTGACGGAGATTTCATATTATTCGAGACTTTTTCTGCTTTTCTTACCTCCAGAAAAGCGTAAGCTTGTGAAGGCTGTTTGGTTCTGTCCACCTCCCAGTGATATGCCTTAAGCTGTCCAAATGCTGTGACTATTTCCTTTACCTGAAATCAAGTTCAATGAGGGACGAGACCATTACAAAGGCGTCATTGACAGAAAATCATGCAACTCTAGAGCCGTTTTTTAATTCATATGGGATTATGATTAGATACCTGCCGAGCTAATTTTTTTAAACATTCCAGTGAAGTATGATATATCTCCAGGTAGAACATGTTACTCTCAACGAAAGCTTCAATACGTGAAAAGTTTTAATTTCTTGTTTCTCGGTTTATTTCACAGCAATCGGTCAGAACTCACTTTCTCAGAAGGTAAGGATGATGAAATTCCTCCCACGAAGACCTACACTTGCCATACTTCCACATAATCAGGACAAAGATCTCCGGAGCGTCTACAAGATCCACTATGAATGACAGAAGGAACAAACCTCAACAGAATGAACTTCTTCAGTTTACGTCTCAGCAGATAGAAACTTCAGCACTTTCCGAAACTAACAACGATGAAAGCACAAGATGCAACGACACAAGCTACAATATACGTTCTCTCCATACTGGAACACCACAACACAGTCGCTCGAAGCGTAGGGACGGGACAGTATACCAGTGACAGCATGTCTTTCTATATACTTTGATTGAGAACGTAAGGGTGATATTATTAGCAACCTTTGGAAATGTCTTACCCATTTGACTGAAACTTATTTTTATTCAGGTGAGCCGCTTCACTTTCTTACCCATGAACACGGAGAGATTCCGTATAATGTCGAAGGTCGACAAGGACGCACGGCACAGTATAGCTTAACGCACTGTAGTTTGTTTACCTTCCGAGGAGAATCTGCTACTGTACTCGACACCATGTCAAGGATGGGTGATGCATTTTCAGCTCCCCCATTCTGCACCACAATGGCGACGATCTGAATCCAAACTCCTGTTGCATGGGTGTTCTACCTCAGAATTCACAGAGATTAAATTTTTTTCCAGACGGTTTACGCTGACTATGTTGTGGCTCATTCCACTTGCTTAAACAGACCTGTTCAATATAAATGAAGTTCGCCTGCTTTCCATTTCACAGTACACAGCTCTTAGTACAAAGAGCATCACCTCTCACACTCAACTCACTTTCATTGAACCTCCCATCTTAGCAAGGCAATGTAAACCTGATGTATGTTTGTCACTAGTTCACTATTACGACTGAACGAGTGACATAGAACCTGTACATAAACCAGAAACTCTCCTCGCCTTCACATAGTACAAAGCTATCACTGTACAACGTACATTGTACAAAACGCATCAACCCATGGAACACAACAGAAAACAGAAGCAAATAACAGGAACGTAAACACACGTCAAGATAGTGGAATTCTAACACTGCAAATTCCACTCACTAAGAGGCAGAAACGTCTACCTGCCGTAAATGATCTTAGTATGCTAGTACATTTACCAAATATATTTACAGAGTATTGGTACAACAGCAAAAAACTACTGAACGAAATGGCTAGATATCAACTTCTTAGTAAGGTGCGAGTAAGAAAGCAAAAAGGATGGGAAGACATGGGGCTAGGCCTCAATAGCATCACAATGGGAAATATGTCCTGCTGTACCGAATATATCAGAACTATCTAGATCAAACGGTTTAGACCGTTTGATCTAGATAGTTCTGATATATTAGGTGCAGTAGGATATCAACTTCTCCCCTGCATCCTTTTTTCTTACTGCTGGTTGGGCAAAATCTTTTGGCCGCCGAATCTTCAAGGTGGTTCCGTGCAGAGTGACACCATCAAAGGCAAGCGCGGCAGTGGCATCCTCTGGTGTTATGAACTCTGCAAATGCGTAGCTCTTGTCCACATTTACCTGAGAAGAGAAGGCCAGTTCAAACTTCTATATTACTAACCCTTGATTTATCAGCTTTTCCACTTTGATCTAACGGGCATTCAGCTTTCGCACTTAGCACAAACAGCATCTTCCCTACATCAAAACTACAAATATAAAAGCATCTCGTACCGAGCAGTTGATGCATGGCTTAGTCCCTGCTAAGTGATTTGCGTTTGCTGATAGCATTGCTGCATTCATGAACTCCAAAAGTTCTCCATCTGAAACGGTAGCAGGCACGTTTCCAACATACAGCCTTCTCAGGGCCCTCGTTGCTTGGGTCAAGGTGACTGCAGTAACTGCTGGATTCACCTGGTGTAGAAGAGATGGTATCATGGTAGGAGCAGGTGTAAGTCCACATGAAGCTGAAGCAGATGTGGCTCCAGGAGAAAGATGCACACTACCAGATACAAGCGGAGTGACAGAGGCTACGGCAGCAGCATGCTGTATAGCAGCCTGAGCGGCTGCTTGATGAGCTGCAGATATGGCAGCGACCATAGATCTATCCATTCCAGGAGGTGGCAGGTCCCATGCTCGAGGCTTTCTTCTCTCTGGTGACCGGGGGGGCGGAGATGGAGTTTTGATGGCTGCCTCAGATCTCCGTCGCCGCGGTGAGTAGCCTCCCAGACCACTGGTTCCACCTCCAAATCGACGATATCTGCTGTCAAAGGCAGCAAGTGTGTTGTTCCTCTCTCTTTCAAACTTTTCCCATTCAGAAAGATCCTTTTCAGATCTTCGGGGAGACATTGATTTACCATGTTCCTTTTTCTCAGGTGAGAGATTTCTTAATTTGGGTGATACAGAGTGAGACCTACGTCTGTGCTTGTGATGCTTAGGCTCATGAGAAGATAAATCCTGACCACCGACATCTCTTGCCCTACCTACCTTTATTGCCTGCCTTCTCAAGAAATATTCCTTAGACTTCACTGTTCTTTCTTTACCACCTTTGACTGCTTTCGACAAATGCATTTCAGGTGATTTCCTTGATATCATGCCCTCTGGCCTCGTGCTTTTCAAGTCAGAACTGTTCTTCCCGAGAGCCACTGCGGTTACTTCCAAGCCGCGTCTGTTTTCATCTTTACCTTGTAGCTCAGATTTGTGCTTGGTCTCTCGCACCTTTCGCCTTGCGTGTCTTTCTTTGACATCGTGGACTTCAGCACTTGTCTTGTGCCTTCCGTTGGACCTTGTTAGCCTAGTCTTCGCAGCCAGCCTCGAGTTCTCATGTTGCGACAAAGTGACTTCAGATTCATGATGTGCATCTGCACCGTCCTGATTAGCCTCAACATCGTTGTCCTTGCTGCGTTCATCTCCTCTTGTTGGACAAACCTCACTCTTGATGCACTTTTCGAGTTGAGTGGCTCTCCGACTTTGACCACCTTTTCCAACATCTTCAGGAACTTTGGAACTCTCCTTCTCCACATAATCACTTTCTCGCACTAAACCGTTTTCATTCGGAACGGAAACAGACAAGGGGTTGGGCTCTTCCCACTCCAAACCTGGAACGACGATCTTGCTACTAAATATCCTTTTGACTTCCCAGACATCGGTCATCAGAGAAGCATTCTCATAATTGGTATCCGTCAAGTCTATCATGGCAGTTCCATCACTCGTTTTTATTGCTCGTGTGCATAGCTCCCACTTCTCCTTCACAAAACCACGGTCTAGATACTGGGCATTTTGGTGCGACTGCCTTCGCACTTCATCAAACTCCTGCACCCTATACGTCGGTCTCCTTTTCGTGAATCTTTCATCTTTTTCCTTCGAATTTCTCCCATGACGCATATTGCTATCCACTCTTCTGTCCGCCCTATTCTTTCCTCTTATTGATTCCCGCGGAAGTCTCCTCTGCTGTCCATCATACCCGCGAGCACTTCCACCCCTCATGCGTTCATATCCAACATGCCGTACAGGGCTTGTGCTGTACTCACAGATTAAACTACCCAGCCTATATTTCCGGTGCGAAGGAGCATCGAAACTTCCAGTGTCATGGTGGAAACGAGTGATCCTCCTCTCCTTGGGCTTCACTGGGACACCTTCATGGCTGTCGGCTTTATGTCCATTCCCTACTTTGCTTCCATCTTTGACATGCCGCGTACGGTCCTCACTATCCCTTCTGTGTTCTACATTGTATACTTGATTCGCCCATCCACATTCTTCCAGCAACTCGGAATGTACATCTGCCGGAAATGTTTCCAACTGACAAATACTATTATCTTTCTCTCCTCCACTTGCAGCCTTACCTTCAGAAACATGGTTGATCTCCTTAGCTCGAGACTTACTCTCAAGCTCTCCTTGTGGTTCCGAGTCCTGCTCACCTTTCTTCTTCTTTTTGGGTTCCACTAGATGTCTGGTGTTTTCATCTCTACTTCTTTTCGAAAAAATTGCTAATCGTTTCACTTCGTCATCGTTTCGTGAAACACGTAGTTTTTCTTTTGATATAGCCTTCCTCTCGGTATCGAAGTTGTACTCTGCATGAAGATTCCTGCTCTTTAACGGATCGTCCCTAACCACAACCTCTTGTGTTATGCTCCACTTATTCCTCCCTTGTGAAGCTAGCTCGCTAACATCTCCTTTCGACGGTTCCAACATTTCTCTCTTACGCTCGAATTGTTCATGAAAGATATCGGCTCTCCCGTTGTTTTCCACATCTGTACAGTGCCGATCACCTCTAAAGCGGCTCTTTACTTTGCCAGCTTCAAATGAGTTTTGGCTTCTGACTTCCGGTTTGGCCCTTCTAGCACATTCGGGCAGGCCATCATTCACTTTTCTCCTCTTGTCTAAACTTGTCGCCATCTTTTTTTCTGGTTTTAAATGACCTACAATCCTTCAAATTCTTCCTAGAGCTCTCCCCTCGTTTCTCATCAACCTGTCTACTACATATAAATGACTGTGATGAAGTCTTTACCGTTCACTCATACATGGACATCTGCGCACAACCTCTGATCCATTCACTCGATACACGAAAGGTGCAAAACATTCTATTCCATTCAATTGCCCAGGCAGGAGGGTCTCGAACCTCTTGGACATAAAATCCTCGTCTATCTGTGCATACCAGAAAACAACCGAGGTCCTCAGGATTACAACAGATAAGATGATTCACAGATATTCAATACTGCAAATTTCAAAAGCAAGCCCTAGAGTCGATAGGATGAAAACCTAACCTTGAAGTCAATTACTTTCGCAATGTCGATATTGCTCCTCAAACGAGTATGCCATTTTCGTAATTCGCTTAGATATCAGCCTCTTTACCCTTTAATGTTCTTTGGTGGACAAGCGACGAATGCAATAACCGGCTTACGAATGATACTCTTAGTGGCGTTGATTCCTGATCGATCCGGGCAAATGGTCCTAAGTCCTTTCGAGCACAAGAAGATCAGTGACAGGAATGGGTAAACTGACAGAAAAAATCTTCACAAGGAGGCGGGAGGCGCTAAACTGGAGCACAGAGTGAATCGAGAGCGAGGGGCCCAAGTGAACAACTGTAATGGGCAGAAAAGACAGGCGTTCAGAGCCTCAGACCTATGAACAAAAGCAAGATCACAGAACACCTGCATCCGGAAGAGAGAGATACACTTGCACAAACAACTGCCGATGATCCCTTCTTCTCTTTAGGAGCGCCAAGAGTCGTCCAAGAAGAAGATATGTATCTGTAAACCAAATGAGCGTGACAGTCTGACAAATCTGTGCGATTTCGAAGAACCAAAGGTGTTGCGGGTCGACAGACAAAAAATCTCCCAGTAATTATCGAGCAAACCGAACGACGACGGCAAGCAACTGAGAGATCAAAGCTTCCGAGGAAGCGTGAAACGTACCAGACTGACCACTAGCACAAGGTTGCCCAGAAGCAACTTTATACCATGAGGCCGAGTGTTTTTCTTACAATTTGCCGCAATCCGAACGCCGTATGCAGACGGACGACTCTGCTGAACACGAGGACGCAAGAGTATGAGGGAAAACTTTGTAGAGGCTGCAGTTAACTTACGTCAACTGCGTCCACATCTCTGGGCGACCACTTGACATTTGGCGCGGTCGAAAATGTCCTTGTTGATCCAGGATAGAATACACCGTCATTCCATTGCCATGTGTAAGCGCTTTCAGTAGGCTTGGGCGTAGTTCGGTTCAGTTTTAGGGTTGACTCTAAACAGTTAACCAGTTTTCCAAATGAGAAACCAGTTAACTTGAAGTGATGATGCAACTCTGCTTATGGTTAGTGAAAGTGAAGGAAAGACGAAGTAAAATATCAAAAGGGATGGGAAGACCCCATCAAATCGTACAAGGAAGGAACCAAACCGGTAACATGGGGCTAGGCCCCAATAGTATCACACTCGGAAATAGTATGGTTAGTGAGACTCTTGTTGGAAATCAACACTTGGGGAACTGATTAATCATCTACCGTTTTCTTTATTACACGGAAAAGATTAACTTACACATGTGAAATATGGTTATCATATGTAAAAAAAATGACACGTGACATGGCAATTATGTCTTTGCACAAATATCAATTTAACACACAATTATAAATTCAACTTCTGAACTCATTTACACAAATAGTTTCCAACGGAGAGCTTTTAATTGAAGAAGCAATAAATTGTATGTAAAAACTTATTGATGTCAAACAAACTTGAAGGTTATAACTTCCATGTACATCAAATTACTCACACTTTTTCATCATGACATAAATGTAATTACAAGACATTCATCATATGTAAAACTTAATGTAGAGGACAAAAACAGTAGAAATGTATTTATTTTAAAAAATCTGAAAACTTTTCTACCTTATTTAAAAGTATCATTTCTTAATCTCTTATTAAAATACAAAAAAAAATTAATTGTTAATTTTACTATTTCATAAATTCTTAACAGTGTTCATAATAATATTTATCATTACATGAATGTAATTATATGACATTCACCATATAAAAAGTTGTAAAATTTAATGTAGAGGAAAAAAAATGTAGATATGTTCTTATTTCAAACAAAAAAATTTCTATCTTATTTTAAAAATATCAATTATTAATCTGTTATTAAAATTACAAAAAGGAAGAAATTTTATTTTCAATTTTTAAAAATTTATTATTTTATTACGTTTATAAAAAAATTATCTCATTATGAAACACTTTGATGTAAAACTACATGAATAAAGTATGTTTTGAAACATATGAACTTTGAAAAATTAAATTAATTGTGCATATAGTAAAGTGGATGACGGTACTTATTAGCCTATATGGCATAGATTAAATATATTAACATTGATGTTCAAACTTGAAGCTTAATATACATCATATATTGCATAAATCATGTACAACTAGCTAAAATTCATAATACTAAAACTTATATTTAGTCTAGATATTTGTTATGACTTATGTAGTGACTAGTCTAATTAGTTAAATAGATATACGCAAGCAAGATCAAATTTATTAGTTAGGTCGATAGTCAAATTAGCATCACTAAACGTGTCCTTAGGATCAAGAGGGATACATATGACTTAAGGGGTAGAGTTTGAATTATGGCTCCTTGGAGTCAATTTTTGAAGAAGAGACTTGAAGAATGTGGTTATGATGCAACATTAGCTAGTGCAAGAATCTAGATTTTTTGAAGTTCAAAGTGGATTTGACTTAATTGTAACCTCTCTTTTATGCTATGAATGTGAGTACAGTGTACTTATGCATAAAGAACTAGCATCAACTTTCGGGAAAAAAAAGCAATCCTCCCATTCTTGTTGAAGAATTTTGTACCTAATGTATTAGTAGCCGGCTTGATTGCTTGATTAGTATCATACTGTAACACTAGGGAAGTGAGGAGAGGCCACTCGAGTAGCTCAAGGAATTCTGAAGTTGAGAGATACCTCAATGGTCTCTCTTTCTCCATGTATAGTCCTCAAAAAGGTACAAACTAGATACGGTTACACAACCACCATCCAGTCAATTCCTCGTGGATCGATGACGTGGCGGATATCCCTATAAGCACACGGATTGCTGACTTGTACTCCAACTAACAAACCAACTAACACACTAACTAACACACAAGAAACACAACCTAAAGAGCACACGGATTACTGACGTGGCACCTTTAGATACTCCACTAATAGTCAACTCAAGACCATCTATCTCCTCCTTGCGTAACCTCTACTTTAGTTCTCACTAACTAAAGATGGTTACAAATCTCCCTCCTTTTAAGATGCAACGTCCTCGTTGTTCACACGTTCAAACTCTTGAACAATCAAAGGTGCATTGGCTAAGTTCTTTGCCGGTTCCCAAGTTGATTCATATGATGGATATCCCTTCCATTGAACCAAATACTCCGTTTTTGGGTATCTGTGACCCGAATCCGTTTTTGAGAATCTTGTCCACCTCAAATTCTGCCTGATCTGCTACCATAGTAGGTAAAGGAGGAGGGGTTGATGGATTTGTGAACTGCTTGGGACGTGGTACATGTTTTCGCAATCATGATACATGAAATACGGGATGTATTTTCATGTGCAACGGGAGCTCTAACTTGTAATACACCTCGCCAACACGTTTCAACACCACAAAAGGACCGATGAATCGAGGGTTAAACTTTGGTGTTCCTACAAGTGACAAATTAGTCGTGGATAGCCAAACTTGATCTCCTTCCTGAAAATTCACCTCCCTCCTTTAGTTGAGTTTGATCCTCTGGTGTTGTCCATTTCTGTATGGCTTCTATCTTCTCACTCATCACTTGGATTCCCTCCGGTGTGACTCGATGGCCTAAATAATCTACTTTTGATTTGCCAAATTCACATTTTGAAGCTTTGGCATATAACTCATTCTCTCGCAAAACCTAGAGTACCTCTCGTAAATGTCGCCTATGATATTCTAAGCTTGTACTATATACCAAAATATCATCCAAAAAGACAATAACAGATTTGTCTAAATAAGGACGAAAAATATCATTCATTAATCCCATGAATGTAGCAGAGGTGCGTTGGTGAGATAAAAGGCATCACTAGATACTCAAAGTGACCATACCTAGTACGAAAAGCTGTCTTATGAACATCTTCATCAACAATTCGAATCTAGTTGTATCCGCTCCTCACATCCAATTTGGTGAAGTACTTCGCTCCTTGAAGTTGGTCAAACAAATCATCCATTCGAGGCAATGGATACTTGTTTTTCACCGTTTGTTGATTCAACCCACGATAGTCAATGCACAATCTCATACTCCCATCCTTCTTCTTCACAAAGCAAGACGGGGGGCTCCATAAGGTGAAATGCTTGGTTGTATGAACCCCTTTCTCAACATCTCCTCCACTTGAGCCTTGCATTCTTCCAACTCATTGGGCGCCAAGCGGTATGGAGCTTTGCACGTTGGAGTGCTTCAGGGTATCACCTCAATCTTGTGATCTACACGCCTCTTAGGTGGCAACCCCGCGGGGGTAGATCATCAGGGGAAGACATCCACGATCTTTCTGTAATAATATTGCTTTCAATGATTACGGATTTGTATAGATTGTCCTTAGAACCATCAACATCTCTTATAAGTCCCAAGAAACATACATCACCTCTAGAAATGACAGTCTTACCAATCACAAACAGAGGTAAGCTTCTATTCTGAGATCTGCTTTTATCTCCGTAAATCTTCCATCCACTACTTTTTTACTACTTTCTTTTCTCAATCTACTGCTCCGGATTGTATTGCTCCATCCACGGCATTCCTAGGATGACATCATATCGAGCTAATCGGATTACTCTCCATTCAATCTCTTCCTGGTACCCACCTATGGCTAGTTGTACACTTCGTGCTAATGTCTCAATTGGTTCAATTTGGCCATTTGGCAACTCCACTTCCTCACTCACATCCTTCATCAAACTCAATCCTAATTTCATTGCAACAGACCATGATAGAAAATTTTCTGTTGCTCCAGGATCAATTAGGACTCTCACCTTGTGTCCTTCCATCATCCCATCTGTGACAATCAATCGTGCTTGTTTCTTGCTCCCTCCATGAGCTTCCAATTGTTGTCTTCTTCCAACCCCCGCCTTTTAACGTTTAGTGGAACCAGAGTAAAGTACGAGGCAAGTTTACTAGTGATCTTCGTTTCCCTGCAAGATCTCATCTTCATTGTCGTACTCCCTTGCCTTCACAACATGGGTCTTCCTCCGGGTGGTCCTGATTAAGTTCTTCAGAACTTGGCAATGTGACCTATCCTCCCACATGTATACCATTGACGATTGTCACGAACCCCCATTCCTCCTCGATTAACCGTTCCATTATTTGCAGGAAGATCCGGCAAATTTGGAATAAATAATTCGAAAGATTATCACCTCCATACCTAGGCGGTGGTCCTCGTGGTGGTGCATATCCTTCCCTACGTCGAAGGTTTCCCAACTCCATGGGTGTTGGGCCAAGTGGTTCTCAAACATTGCTTGATGGTTCACCGTGTGTGATCCCATAAGCACCCGAAATCTGTTGAGCAAATGCGATTGCTTCATTCACCGTGGATGGATTACTCACCATCACCTCCTTTCGCACTCTCTCCTTCAGACCTCGTTTGAAGACATCTAAGGCTTTTGCTCCACTCATATCCATAATGGATACTTGAAGATCACGAAATTCTTCAATGTATTCATGTATGTCTCCTTTCTGCTTCAAATCCCACAACTTCATTCTCGCGGTTTGAAGGGAATCCACCGCTTGAAAGTTCTGAAGAAGTCCCTCTTGCATCCCACTCCATGAAATAGAAGCACCTGCTCGAAAAGCATTCGTTCCCATGTAGTGTACCATGTAAGAGCCTTATCATGAGGTAAGACCGCATGAACATTCAACTTGATAAAATCGAAACATGAAAATGTGATAGATGTGTATTCATCCTCATGATCCATCCCTCCAAAACTCCCATGGCCCTATTGCCCTTGTAGGCTTCCACCTTACATGACTTTCCCATCCGAAGTAAGAGATTGGCTTGATCTTCCATCTCTTGAAGTCGTCTCCTATTTGCCTCTTCGTTGGCAATAGCAGTCGCTTGCGGTTGGGATTGAGTCTCTTGTATCGGAGTTTCCACTTCCATCTCACCAACTCTCTCTCTCTCTACCTTCTCTCTCTAATGCCGAGATCTTGTCCTCCATGGCTTGTTGCTTTGTATGTCCATCTACAATAGCTTTTCTTAACTCTTTCATTTCTATCATGATTGAGTTCAAAACTTCACTCATAAACCCACGCTTCCATGCTTCTCCACCACTCAAACTAATACAATGTAAGTATAATAACAATCCAATCTCTCAAAATAGGGATCACAAAAGGCCGAGGTGATCCTATTACAGCTCTATAGTACTCTTCACCATAATTCCTAACAATAAAGTCACTCCATACTCTCTTCTGTCGGTAAATTGTTCTAATTTCTACATACGTGTTGAACGGAACCGGTGCGGGTGGTTCACGATTCAAATCCATCTAACATTCAGTATAGAATGTAAATGGTACAATCCCACGTTTCTCCATAACTGACAATTGGAAATATCATTGGTATTGGTGATGCCATCACTCGAGCCATAAAATCTGCACCACAATTCGCCTCAAGGTACACTCTGAAAACATCCTTCTCCATGAATCGAATATGGATGTTAAATAGATTGGGAAATGGAAAGTTCGGTACATGATTTCCCTGAGGCACATCCATACTTGTAGCCCACAGTTTTCCCTTTCCCCCTTACCCTACATGCAGATCAATGACCTCTGCCAGTCTCTATAAAAACTCTCAAGAACTTAAAGTTATCATCATGATCTTGCTTTTCCAAGAGGGGTAATCCACACTCAAGGAAAGAGCAAGTTCGCTCTGATACCATTGTAACACTAGGGAAGTGAGGAGAGGCCACTCGAGTAGCTCAAGGAATTCTGAAGTTGAGAGATACCTCAATGGTCTCTCTTTCTCCATATATAGTCCTCAAAAAGGTACAAACTAGATAAGTTTACACAACCACCATCCAGTCAATTCCTCGTGGATTGATGACGTGGCGGATATCCCTATGAGCACACGGATTGCTGACGTGTACTCCAACTAACACACTAACTAACACACAAGAAACACAACCTAAAGAGCACACGGATTACTAACGTGGCACCTTTAGATACTCCACTAATAGTCAACTCAAGACCATCTATCTCCTCCTTGCGTAACCTCTACTTTAGTTCTCACTAACTAAAGATGGTTACACGTACCACTTGAAAATAGGTCCATGCAAAAGAACATCTGTCAATGCTTGAAAGTTTAACTCTTGTGATTTTCTCCATCTCCATTTTTGACCTTTTCCTAGCATAGATATTAATGCTTAAGCAAGGCTTGCAAAAGCTTTAATAAATCTACGATAAATCCGATAAGACCTAAAAAACTCTTCAATCGAGTTTGATACTCTAGTGCTGTACATTTTTGTATGGCTTTTATCTTTGCACTCATCATTGGATTTCTCTCCATTATGACTTGATGATCTAAATAATCTACTTGTGACTTTTCAAATTCACATTTTAAAACTTTAGCATATAACTCATTTTCTTGCAAAACTTGAAGTATCTATCATGCACATACATATTGCATCACAACATACATCACTATCACACCAAACATCACAATACATAGATCGTCATACACCAACAAAAATGTATCACAATAATCTTTTCTACTCTCAAAATGTCCACAAGGACACTCCGCGCATAACCATAACATTAAAGAGAGATTACAGTCGAGCCAAACCCACTTTGTGCTTCAAAGACTCCAGGTTCCCACACTAGCTACTATCCACCATAGCCACAATCTCAAAGGCTTAACTTCAAAAACTGCCCTCCAAGGAGCCCTAATTTGAACTCTATCTATTGAGCCATATGACTCATAACGGCACTGTTGGCCCTAACATTAGTTCTAGTACGAACGGCGCTAACTGCACAACCGGCTCTAAGTGTTGTATCTGCTCCTACATACGTGCACCTACATAACTAGAGATGCCGCTACGTAAGTTGTGACAACTATCGTGCACATACATATCCCATCACAACATACATCATTGTCACATCAAACATCACAATACAATTGGCAATTCAATCCGTATACCAGGTTCCGTCAACCAGCCTAAATCCTTCGTACTAAAGGCAAAACAGTTTCTGAAACTCCTCAAAAACCTCCACACCCTACGTCTTTCTTCTCCTGTCACTTTGGGACCAATATCAATAATCCAAATCTCCTCTCCATCAACACTAGAGATAGAAGACGTGGTATTTGGTTGCTAAATGATGACCTCTTGAGTTGTATCATAAAGGTCCATAGTGGTAATCACCGCTTGCTCCGCGCAAAAAACTCCAAACATATTTGAAGAAGACCCTACCTCTCCTTTTCTAACATCCCCATAAGACCAAGGATGAGATCTTGAGTACTTCTTGGCCCCAGCTTTTGCCTCCATCATCTCGGTAGGCAAAGAGCTTACCAATAGTCTTGCAGTCATACATGTGGACCGCATGTGTCTCTACTCAACCAATCCGAGGCTCACAATTCATGTCAAACAATTTAGATCCATAACCTAATCCAATACCTGACGTCGTGATGCCTCTAACAATATAGATATTGTTGTAGTATAGGTACAAAATTCCATAGCTCGCTCTCTCTCTTAATCATTGGGTTCCACCAACCGCTGCAAGTGAAAATAACATACAAGTTAAAGTCCTCCCTCTCTGTAGGCATGGGTAGTTGGGTAACTCAAGAACATGGGTAATGCAGCTCTTGGCTGACCCACAAGATTCACCACAGCCATGGATGACATGTCAGCACTACCTGGGAGTGTCTACCCACATCCAAAAAACTCTCCACTATGAGATGTGAGGGCCTCTCCACTCCGTCATATGCTCGCAATAAAACCTCCCTTGGAAGAAGTTTTGTCCACCATAAACGTATAAGGTGTGCACGAGATCCTACTCTCGCTGCATCGAGCAATACCCCTGGTCCAATCCATGACCGAACCTGATGTGCACTCGTCATCACCCACGCACATGGATCACCCAACAAGGGAACATTCTCCAAAATGTATGTCGGAGAATAGGTCTACTATGATTAGAGAGAATGTAACACACATAACATCTCCCAAAATATGCCAAAACGTGAATCTTGTAGCCCATGACCATTACCAGCGCGTGTGTGTCCCTGACATTGTAATAACCAAATGTATGGTGTCATGCCGAGCAAGGTCTTGTGCCCACATCAACAAAATATCTAATGGCAAGGTCTATTGATATTCTTGAACCGCCAATAATGGTAGAAGATAAGGGTATCTCCGCACCAACTGTGCCACATGGCGTAATGAGATGCACCTTGCAATCTCATCTTGCTCCACATATAAATATCGATGTATTCGTATGCCAGACTGTAAAATATCAGCCTAACCTGTGCTAATCCCTCCAAAGAGATCCAACACACATACACTCTCCTCTAGATACTGCCAAGCAATAAGCGTTGTATCTACATGTGACAACATAGTGGAAGTGGGAATAACTTCCTTCATCTCCTTCCTCTCCAGAGCAAATCTTCCACTCCAAGCCTGATGTATGAGCTGATTTCACATCTGTCATAGCTGCATACATGAAGTACCTAGTGATCCATCCAACCTGGATGACACTACTCCACTAAGACTTGGCATAATAGCCACATCCTCTGGACAAGGACTATCATGTGCATCCATGTTGCCCTCCAACAAATCACCATGCCAAGTAACACAAGTACTGAAGGTTGCAACATATGTCAAACCTCCATTTGATAAAGGCCTAGAACCGGTAATGAATCGTATAGGTAATCGACTCACTCGGCCCTCACCAGATTGCCAACCTGGCCGATAAGAGGATGTCTCCTCCCAATAATCAATGCTAAACCCCATCAGGTATAACACTGCCGCAATACATCGTAGAAGTCTGGAAGTGTAACCATAGCACGTGCTCGCGTTGTAGAGCTATCCGTGACATGATCTGGTTGTACTTGCACAGTCAATCCCATCCGGGTGATGTATGGTGTTGGGGCATCACTAAAACCTTCAAAAGATGTCTGAATTTGAAATGGATATCTCTCCACATCGCAAACCAAGACCAAGTAGTGCATCCTTACCCAGCATAAGGCATTGTGCACCATAATCCAACAACACGCATTGAGGTAGATAAACCTTCCCTGAAGGTCTGACCAAACAGAAGACACCACTCCTGTTATCCAACATCACCACACTTGGTGACACCTTGGTCCACTTGTATGTCGGCCTCGCTGGTAACTCCATCATTCAAACGGCAGCAGCTTGCCAAGTTCCATTAGTAGTTGTCATGATCCAAGGGTCAAAACTACTAGTGCTAACACCACTAAAAGCAACCAACACATCCTCTTTGCTTTTGCAAAGTGTGGCTGCCAATCATAGTACATGGGATGATGACACCCCCAACACCAATAAATCCTTGGCTGAGAAAATAGGAGAAAGAACAAGATTCCTTGCCGCCCCCAACATTGCGCTCGATGCTACCTCAGACGATGTTGATGACTTATCTTTACTTGCTCCATCTCCAAGTATATCCACATTGGCTTGCACCCTCATCTGTCCAATAGGTCGTCTAAGAGCCATGGTTGAGGTGTTCAATGCCTCAAACAATGTGAAAGACTGAGGAAGTCTAACCTGCCTCCCCTCTTTGTGGATCCAACTCCATGGACGCTCCTCTAGACTCCGTACTATGTGTTGCACTACGAGTCACCGCAATTGCACATGGTTGTGTCGTTGCGCACATGTACTCCACAACATCTCCATCACATGATATAGAGGCACTAACTCCAGAATCTGATCTTTGTTGGGCTATAGTCATATTTCTTATCTTCTGCTCCAACTACTCCAGTCGAGATGACATGTTCACCTCATGACTAGCCTCATGGGCCAACACTTGAGTAGGGGCTCCTACCACCTTGAACTCCTCGTCCTCTTCCATGAACTGAATATTGTCTGTGACCCTTGGTGGCCCCATAGATATCGTCCATGTCTCACAACATCGGTGTGGGTACACACTCCAAGATATCACCAAGCTCAGCTCCGTCACTCTCTGAAACCAAATCGAGTCTTACGCGTGAACCTCAAAGGCCAAGGTTGGTACCGCACTCCGCTACGGGTGCACCCAATGCTAACCCGAGCAGTCTCTACTCCGGAACCTCCAAAGAACTCCATTGTGACCTCCATCAATGTATCACCTTCATACAAAAACAGGTCCCCAATTGGAACTAGAAACATCAACTGGAACCAAAAACCACAACAGAAGGTACCTGAGGCACCACAAGGTGCTAACACAAGGGCAATCTGAAACTTGCCATCACCATAGGCACTCACCTAGTCTACAGGTCCGCAAGTCCTGTCTCACTGGGGAGAAACATGGATAGTTTGACTGGTCCGCAAATCCAGCCTCACTATCAATAGCACACAGGAGCTCCACCATTTAAGTCCTGATCAAGTTTGTTTTTATTTTCAATAATACCTTACTCAGGACTGCGACGTGAAGAGTTCAGATCCGTGGAATGTTCAAGGTCTTTGTTTCAGTTGTAAGTAAATAAATGGGAGTTCTAATAAAAGGAAGTCAACCAGAATCCGGACTTAAAGAATAAGGACTAATAGTAATGTAAATGACATTTCTAAAGCTTGTGAGTAACTTGCTACCTTTGCCACTTTGGATTGGCTTGATGCATCCATATGCATCTTCATTACTTGAGTGTGGTGCTACCTTAGATGCATAAGGGATCCATGTGACCTGTTTTTGGAGTGTGGATGACTCCCATGGAGAGAGTGTTCGTAGGCCTTGCAATCAACGCGGGTTAGGGCAAACCTATACTTGGTTCGAGAGTACCTGGTTATTGTTGTAGACATTGTGGTTATAGGTCCTACAAGTGCCACTGTTTCGGAGGGGGTGATTACCCATCGAAGAGTATCGGCAGAGAGTGGAGGGGCAACAACCAAGGTCTCCAAGTATAGGGGTATGCATAGAGGCGTGCATCTTAGTCCGGTCGTGAGAGACATTTATACCGTCCTCACCCGGAGATGACTGGACAGTATTCGTACAGCTAGTGTTCAATGACATGTAGTCGGACATTGTCGTTTCGACGTCAGATGTCAACTCGAAGTAGAATTTTACACAATGAGTAAAATGAGTCACGCGGGTGTTAAGTATTGAGTTTATTTCTTTGTTCTGACTTTCCATTCTTGCGGTTTTCTAAAAGTGCCGGAGTTCTGACTTCCTTCAGCAACGTAGGCTTTTCTGTTGAACACATTTTCCTGTACCACAGTACATATTCGCAAGACAAAAGGTATATGTAACATAGTGAGAACAGTGTTAAGAGCAGAGAAAAGCTTGCTGTCGCGCGTGTAGAATCCCCAAGGTTATGGTTGCCATTTCATTACTTAAGTTATTTCATCGCGTTTTATTGACCGCAGTTTGTGTACTCCAACAGACATGGGTATTGTGGTATCATCTGGAGAAGACATTCGGCCTCAAAGTATGGCGAGAAAACATTTGCAGCGTAAACCACCAACCTATAGCTCTGAAAACTAGTTTATAAATGCAGTCACGAGGATCTTAGCCGTTTCACTACTGGTACTTCCTCGGTGTCCATAATCGGCAGTGAGTTGAACTCAACCTAGGTAAGTTACTTGAATATCATCTGGGGATCACACTTTGAAGGTAACCGTAATTTGGGGAGTGAGTGCAAGCCATACTATTCTGACTGCAGGAAGATGATCGGATTCATTTTACTCTTTTCATAGGTTGTACTGCGAGAGTTGAACAAGACTGCGGCAGTTTGACATGAGAAAAGACATTTACCTTCAAAGTGAGGCCAACACATTTCAGCTGTGTAAAAGAATTTGTTAACACATATAATACGCACCTATGTGAAGGAACAGCCTTGAAGGTTTTATTTATACATAGGACAATTCAGGGGTGGATAAGATTGATCCCTTAGACCACCACACAATGAGTACAGCAAGCAATAATGCGAAAAATCCTGCATCGTAGCCAAATAGACAAAATCCGGGTTACATTGTCAAAATTTTGCTTGTCATCCACACACCAGTGTGAACCCTTTCACTCGGGTGTCATATGAGCGAGGCAACAGGCCTCCCATGCGTTGGAGTTACCGCCTCTTGACGGACTGCTGACATTATATGGGACAGTAGTGCTTCCTTGCCAGTCTGTTATAATACTTGAGCAAAGCACGTAGACGATCTTTCTCCTTTGCCAGTTTGTTAAATACTCCCGTTTCGCCCACTCTCCATCCCCAGTTGCCAGCCTGCAAAGCAACATATCAGCTCTCAAGTCACTCGTATAATTTTTCTTGCTGTCTCATATGGGATCGATCACTAAGAGATCATTGATGCCAAGTTCTCGATGCCCAAGTCAATATTAGAAAAGAACTGAGTAGAAAAAGCTCTCCGAAAGGTTGCCTACCTGGACAGCAGGAGTATTCATGCGTGCTGAGTTATCAAGACTCAGAACATCTTGCATGGGAACAATAACCGTCCGTGCCACTGAACTCAAGGAAGCTCCAATGAAATCCCACGAGATGTCTTCGTCACTCGTCAGTCGTAGGTACTGCTTGACCTGCAGGACGCTCGATGGGGAACCATTTTTCCAGTAAGCAGTGAGTGCTACTTTGACTTGCAGTACTCTGACATCTTGGGAATCAAATGATGGAAACTCAGGTGTGTTTCTAGCGGAAACAAGCTCAACACGGCATACAGACAACTGGTTAAAGGCCAGGATGTTCCGCCTGAGCCCAAAGAAAAATGGAAGTACTTACAGCTTCCTTTTCTTCTTCAGTTATTCTCAACCACCACCCAAGAACCTGCAACACGCAGAATCCAGGACATTTATTTGGCATTGCCTTCCTCATAAGCTGCAATGCTGGAATAAATTCTGCTCACATTGATTGATGACGAAAGATGGGCTAAAAGTGGTAAAGTACTAATTCTCATTGAGAGTGAGGTTCAAACCGCGTACCGTGTCATTGTCATGTGTTCCAGGATATACAACTTGATCAACTTCGTGATTATGCGGTAGATGGGGATTTTGTGGGTCACTTCCAAAAGCTGCAATCAGATTATTAAAAACAAATGTTAGTGAAACCAAAAGTGAAAAGTTGTAAGCAAGCAAGCAAGCTCAGTGCACACTGAGCTATGCTGATCATTGGCTTCTCTTGAATACTGATCCGCTCATTTCATTTCTAGAAATATTTGGTTAGCCAAACATGTCCTCATAACTCAGGCATAACTCATGTAGCAAACTTTTCATATGGACTTCCTTCCGAGGATGGACATTTACCGAACTGAAGTACGGCCATTCCCGGAGCATTTATAGCCCTTCTCAGAGCAACCACATCACTTGTTATTATGCCCTACAGATCCAGCAAGTAAACACCTGAGTCCATGTCTCGAAAGAAAGCAAGATTTGAACTGCTAGTATCAAATAAACAGAAGCGTACTTGCGACATAGCGATATCCCTGCCATGGACGATTGTGATTGTGGGTCTATGAAGTATATTCTTTTTTCAACCAATTCAAGAACTTTGTATAGTTATGTGTTCAAAAGGGATTGTTGAGACGATATGCTTTAAGAATTACATACATCATACATCCTTTTTGGTGTTGAGCCAATTATTATGAACCAAATGTCATGATGCAATATATATGTGCATGACAGCTATCATGACTTATGTAACAGCATCTCTAATTAGGTAGGTGCGTGTATGCATGAGTAGATACACCAGTTAGAGCCAATTGTGCAATAAGCGCCATTCGCACTGGAACTGCCGTTAGGGCTGACAGCGCCATTAGGAGTCCTAGGGCTCATGGGCTAGAGTTTGAATTAGGGCAGTTTTTGAAGTGAGTCTTTGAGAGTTTGGCTATGCTGGATAGTAGTTAATGCAATAACTTGCAATCTTTGAAGTACAAAGTGGATTTGGCTTGACTATAATCTCTCTTTTATGCTATGGTTATGAACAGAGTGTCCCTGTGGACGTTATGAGAACAGAAAAGATTATTGTGGTACATTTGTGTTAGTGTATGACGATCTATATATTTTGTAAGCCACTACTCCGATCTAATTGATGTAATTGCTTGACACATGCAGATGTACAGTATTCAATTCAGAAGAGATTGTTTTACCAGGTCCTCTGCAATAATGTCGAGCTTTCCAAGATTTTTCTTGATAGCCTCAAAAAATGGCTCTCTAGGACCCACCTGGTGCAAGAGACACAAGAATTTTGCTGTTATATCTCACTCCACAAAACTAATCTAAAAAGTTGCCTTCTTCTGAGATAGAATATGATACCACATCTAAGCCAAACAGAATCAGGTCAAATAATACTTGCCTTCCATGAACCATTAAGCGCAGTTGCTTCACCTACAGGAAGAGAGCCAAGAGCAAGAGAAACGGTGGTTATCGTGGAGATCTTGACTATTGATCAACAGCAAGAATAAAAGATCAAGCTCACTTCCTAATCACAGCACAAAGAAGTATTAAAATCCCATTACCGGGCTAAAAAGATAATAAACCTTACATAACAATTATATGCAAAACACTGGACCGGATGCTTTGAGAATGAGTCGTACACTAACCTGCCTTCACAGCCCAATACCCTGCAAGTCCTCGAAAGTGGTCGATTCGAAATTCATCATAGAGATCATATGCTCGTCTCATGCGCATTACCCACCATTTATAGTTATCCTTCGCCATAGCTCGCCAGTTGTATAAGGGACTGTATCGACAAGAGAAGCCTTCGGTCAAACTTGGGGCCTCGACGAGCCAATAAGTGCAAAACCCAATCAATGCAACGTTCAAGTTTCTCTGTGCTACTTATTAAGAAAGAGCTAGAGGAGGACTGAGGAGAGAGAAGACATACTTAACGAGAGAAATGGACAGGAAATGGTACAAACTACGACAAGAGGTAGCGTTCTAGTAAGAGATATTATGTCTCACGCTACCACTTTCCTGTACTGTCTGGATTTACCTGCCCCACAGTTGGCCGACGTCACTAAAGGCATCAGGTGGGACACCACTGACCATGGTCGGTGCTCCCGTATCCTCATCCTGTGAACCACGTTGTCTTCCTCGTCAGTCTGTCTTCTATCTTTTTAAGTACACTGAGTTACACTAGTAGTTCATTCAGTGGATCACAAATCTGCCTTCTCTGTATCGACGATATATCCCGAGACCTTGGATTTCAACGATATCTTCAGGGGGTATCAAGTCCATGCCTCTCAGCCACGAAGAAAGCAAGATACAGGGGAACTACTGCAACTTGCACACTTGGCGGCAAAGAGGACGAAACCTAAATCCAAAATCGTCTAAATCAACACCAGGCTCGCTCAGGTCAGAAACCCTCAGCCTAGATTCAAAGCCGACAGCGGCCGCTCTTTCGTGGAATCCCTTTCTGAGATTATATGAAAAAATAGTTCCATGAGCTGGTGAAGGGTTTCTTAGCTCACACTTGAAAACTTCGAACGAAACTCATCTGAGGGAGCAGACCCCTCCATGATGGAGAGCCTCTTCACTCTCAAATAGTCTTATCTTTTTCCTCCATTATCCCTTCTCGTTTCTTCTTTCTCGTTCTTCATTACTAGCACCGCTTACCTACCTGACGATCTCAGGCTAAGGCACGCTAAATACTTCAATGGTACATTTCATTCACAGAATAAAAAACTCCTCTTACCAGCATGAAAGAACTTCTGTTTGCCCAGACATCCGCACTATGTCCTCCAACATAAATGGGCATATCTCCTATAATCCTTATACCACTTTCATTTGCATACTTGTGAATTGCCTTCCATTGTCGTTGAAACAAAAATTGTTGTGCGATAAATACATCAATCTGCAAGGGAACATCTGATTGTCAATAGTCTACACCTTCGGATTGTCCGAAGTAGTGGTCAGAAGCTTCAAACCTTGCTATAAACATGATATTCCAGAAATGGAAGATTCAAAGAGCTCAAAACGTGCATTCCTGGATGAGAAAAACTCAAGTTGGGAGGGACTACGAGGCGGAGCTTACATAATCCTTGTATTTCTTTCTGGCGGCGTCTAATGCTTTCGGGTGCCTGTCTCTCAGTTCCTCTGGCCACTCCCACCAACAATTGGCGTCGATGTTGCTATCGATGGCAGCAAATAGGGCTGCCTCTTCCAACCAAGCTAGGAACAATAATAACGAATGTAGGTTCAGGTTTTTTCAAATCTACTAGACTCTGTGCTGATTTCCCGATGTGAAATGAAAAGTAAGTCTTCATGCCTAAGAAGTGCATGAGAGAAGACTGCAATAAAAATCCAAGTACCTGAAATCGATGGAGTTTTCCGAAACTTTTCCATTTCTTCTTTGAGTCCACCGTCGCTTTTGATAAGTGCTTTCCCAGCCTGAAGAAGGTAAAAAATTCAGAGTCTGGGAATCTTCTCCGCATCATATCTCACCTTGATAAAAGAATACTCTTGAAAATCATCCAAAAAATGGTTGAAGTAGCTGAAGAATGATGATTCAGAAGTTATACGAACTGGTGCATTAGTGAATTACCTTGATAAGAAGTGGATCTTTCACCTTGGCCACAGCATCAAAGTCGATGCGGTTAACAGGTCTGAAAGCAAGAAAACGGTACATCGGGTTAGGAAGTAAGGATAAAGAGGTCACAGCCTCAACCAAAATGTGTGAGCTGTATCGCAACCGCAAGTGAGGAAACGAGATCCAGAGATCATAGTTACTCGAAGTCATGTCATGCTGTACTCCTCGTTTCCATTTGCGTTCTTATTAATTCATCAATACTTAACCCGTCATGATGCAAGTGGGCTTTCAAGTCATCGAGTTGAGGTAGAGATAGTTACATTTTTCTTGGAAGATCTGCTCTGTCCAGCAGTCCCCACTTGACGAGCTCGTCAAGAGATATAAGCAAAGTATTTCCACAGTTTGCATCCTGAAACAGGCAAAAAGAGCCAAATCAACTCACAAATTTTTTTGAGTACCCCGAAAAATGTCCAGTAAGAAACACAGGACAAAGTTGTCTTATCATAATCTAAATGTGCCGAATAAAATCTCATGTTCCGGTATGAATGAAATTCACCAACAGTATAGCCGCTTCCCAAATGCCACCTCTTATGACACTGTCATGTATATAAGTTTTGATCGAGAAGTTTCAACACTAAGCAGCTCGTTACCTGGCCAGCATAAGGTGATCCATCTTCACCAGACTTTCTCCCAGGAGGCACCAGAGGAAGTACCTTCGCACCACAAACATTTTTAGAGGTTAGTAATCAGAATGCCGGCAATGAGTTTCGAAAATATGTCGGATACCTTGGCTGAACTTTCAACGCGTCATTACGATTTTGAAAGAATGATAATCAATACCTATTACAGTATAAGAAGTATCCGTGACTGTTGCTTATCTGATGACTACTGACTCAGATCACAAGCGCCGTAATACTAGGTGCGGAAGCTGCAGACCAGCTGAAGATGACCTAAAGACAATCGGAGGATGGTGCAATCACAGGTGAAATAATCGCCAAGGCACATTCAAGTTTGAATCTTCCTTTCTCGACAAGGCTTATTCACATAACAATCAGAGAAAGTGTCCGCATTTCGCGCCAGAAATATAGTGAGATTCGCAGACGATGCCCTCGTCATTACATGCAGAATCATTCATTATGCACGGCCTCACTCACGGGTAACAGGAAACAGCAAACCCACGACGAAGGACTAAAAACTACCAAAGGCTGAGGCTTCGGTGATGAATCCCGATTCCTGTACTTGAAACACGCAAATCCTGATGAAGGACCATCCTGACCATACAAAAAATCATAAAATATATACCCATCCCCTGAACTGAAAGTCATTGTGAATGCAGCGAAGAAGATCGTACTGACACGCACCTGCCAAACAGTGCAACCTGCTGCTTTCAACCAATCGAGAAAGCGAAGAGCTTCATCGCCGAGCTCTCCAATGCCATAGGGTCCCGGCAGCGAGGTGGGGTGCATCAAAATCCCTGCCCTTCGCTCCAGCGCGGTCTTGGTGGGATCGTCCTCGGTGTAATCTTCGGGCAAATCATCTCCTGGAGCATATCGGGCGATCGGGGCGACGACAGGAGCTCCCACGGCATTCATCCTCTTCTTCCCTTTGACGACGCTGTGCACGGCAATGTTGGACGAATTGCCCCTACAACTGAGCTTCAAAGGAGCCAAAATTCGGCCGAACTGCGAGCACCTTCTGGACACGAATTGCTCGGCCCGTTGCAGATTGCTTTTCAAACAATTCGACGACAGTTGAGGAGAAATCGAGAGGGAAGATGCCATAGCTGTGGACCGTGCGCCCGAGCGCGGAGCCGCGGAGCAGAGCGAGCAGCATGTGAGGGAGAGTGCCACGTGTGCTGGTCTTCGGACCCACTTGACTACCAACTCTCCCTTTTGAACATGCTTCCGGCCACGTGGATGGTTCCGTACTCTCGCGCGAGCTGCCACTTCGGACTCTAGATCAGGATATTTTGCCACGTCAACTGGTACACATGAAACGATACGGCCTTTGCATTCTGTCTGAAAAGCCACCGGCTACCGGACTTCGAATCCTCCTTCTGTCCCCACGCTTTCCACATTACCGGCTCATACTCCATCACCCCCCGGCATCACTAACGCTATCTCCAGATTCTCCACCTTACCGATTCCAAGTTCCAAATCCCAATTTCCCAATCCCCCGTTTCCCGAACTAAACCCGGTCAACTGTTAGTGGATTGACATGGTTTTTCGCAAATCTTCATACTTCAGGCTATGAGCATCCAGCAGGAAAACATACGTGGTAGAAGTGCATTCATGAAAAGGAAAACGAGCCAGTAACATAGCAAAAGGTATGAAACCAAGGGGATAGTACCGCTAGCCCCCAATGTCACCACGATGGGAAATGTATCATACTAGACCTACGATATCATAACTACTTGGATCAAACTGTTTACATATTAGTGGAGCATACGAAATATCACATAAAGAGATTATTCTCCCATGGATTGCACATGCTGCACTCTTTGTATAGCAATGGCTACATACTCACTAAAATAACCTACACAATACGATAAAGAGTAGGCTATCTCAATTATATAGAAGTCTGAGTCCAAAACTCCATATAACTATGAGGCAAAAGGATCAAAGGGGTGACGTTTGTGCATATCCTTATACATAGAAACCTTAATTGATGGGGGCTTCACTTGCTATCCATCAAGAGGATGGGTAATCACACTATCCAAAACTATGTCACGAGTATGATCTACAACCACAATGTCCGCCATACTAACCTAGTCCTCCCAAAATAAGTATAGGTTTGTCATAACCTAAGTCGATTGCAATGCATACCAACGCTCCCCCCATGATACCTCACATGGAGTGAGCGTTGTGAGATATCACCCTCTTGTGTCATAACAAACACCACATCCCTAATGATATTATGGATAGTTATACTCTACCCTCTGAATAAACAATGAGTCATATGGAGTCGCTTTGCATCTAAGGTAGTACTATCTTCATTACTCACATGTGAGTAATTCTTGAATTTATATGGAAACAGTTTTTGCTCAACACGGTTTAGTTACAGTTCTCATCATCGATATGGGCCCTCAATTTACTAGTATATTTTGGAAAACCCTATTTGGACTATTCAAAACAAAACTAGCCATGTCCACATCTTATCATACTCAAACAGATGGGCAAACTGAAAGAGCAAATAGAACTATTGAAGACATGATTAGAGTTTTCACTTTGGAGGAGCAAGAAGTTTGGTATACGCTTTTACCCTTGATTGAGTTTGCTTATAATAACTCAATAAGTGCATCCACAAAAGTCAGCACTTTCTTACTGATGTATGGAGAACATCCCATCACACCATCTAGCTTGGTGAATGTAGGTCACATGCAGAAACCATCAACCCAAGTTGATGCGGTGAACGAGTTTGTGGCACGAGTCCAACGAGGAGTACATCAGACAAAGCAAAAATTAACCATTGCCCAAAATTGGCAAAAATAATATGCCGATGTTCATAGACGACATGTGGAATTTCAAAAAGGTGATCAGATGTGGTTGTCTACTACCAATTTGTGATTAATATGGGTTCAAAAGTTAAGTCCACGGTTTATTGGACCTTTCTTGATTGTCAAACGGATTGGAGAAGTTGCCTACAAGTTAGAGTTGCCAACACACATGAAAATACATCCCATTTTTCATGTGTCTCTCTTGAGGAAGTATACTCCACAATCTACTTCCTTTGGCAACCCACATCAATCTCCTCCTTTACCAGCCATGATTGATGGTGTAGAGGAATATGAGGTTGAGAGAATTCTCAAGAAACGGACAAGAGGTCAGCGGAATCCAAAAATGGAATATCTAGTCTAATGGAAAGGTTATCCACTTTATGAATCTACTTGGAAACCATTGGCAAATCTTACAAATGCCAAGATACATGTAGAGACTTTTGAGTCTTCTTGCAACGAGGACGTTGCATCTTAAATGGAGAGAGGTTTATAACCAATCTTGGTTATCTATAGTTAGTTTAGCCAAAGCGTAGATTGGTCAATAGATCACAAAAAAACAAGATAGTGGTGTGCACTATCCAAAAAGTAAAAGGTAAATGATGAGGTGGCTACCATGCATTGGTGGATCGGATTGTGTGCTAGACGTCTTTTAGGAATTGGTTAGGATAAGATAACGAAACATGCAACCTACGCATGTTAGCCATGTGGCATAGTTTGGATTTCAGACTTTTCTAGTCCTATAGTATATAAAGCAAGGGGAGGTCTTGAGGATATATCTCTCATCTTGGAAGTCATTCCGGAGTCATTGCCTTCAGTGTTACAAACATGACTCCTAACTTGTGCGGATCATACAAACTACTCCTTCAATGTAGCCCAATCCTCTACTTGGAATCTCCGAAATCTTGCAGTTGCCTCCATATGTCTCACTAGTAAAACATAGACACCATCGTGGAAGTAGGAGAAACAAAAATCATGCTTACTCATCCATGCGATCATGTGTCAACCGATCGAGCGATAAGTGAAAAGCTCATCTAGCCTCGTTGTGGAAAGCATGAGGGAGTCTATGAAATAAATGTGGACATGAAAACCTAGTCTCGAGATCTAGAATAAAATATGGCTGGGATGATAATCATTCCCATGATCTGATCGGTATACTAGGAAAGATCAACGAAGGGATCGAAGTAGTATGTGTAAGATCTCCAAAATGACACATCTTGATGTGGTTGTTCACCTCACATGCGCATCCCAAATGGTCCAATCATAATCTTTGTGCATCTTTTCCACTTGAATCTTTACCCCTTGTGAGGTAAAGAGTCCCTGACGCACCGAAAATGGTGTATCACGCACCGCTCTAGACGACCCCATGATAGTAAGCAAAGCCAAAACTATCACAAAGAGAACGATAGTGACACATGATACTCCATCATGTATCTCCTCCCACCTCCAAAATCACAACCCTCTAACATCCTACATCACATGAGTAAATGTTAACTATCAAAACCCTAAACTCTAAACACACTCATAACTTTCTATTTTGATCTCCATAATTTTCAAACTAGGTTCTAATAGAAGAAAGATAGTAAAATAAAGAGTTTAGAATAAAAAAACCCAATACATATATCAGGTTTGAGAAAAATCACTCTGAACTCTAAAAATAGAAAATTAATTATATCTTTTTATACAATTTTCCATAATTTTTAATTTGGATACCAATGGAATTGAAAATAAAAAATGAATAAAAATATATATTCACTTTCAATTTTAGTCAAAGTATAACATTACAATAACTGAAAAACTACTCATGTCTTCCAAAACTCCCCTCCAAAATACCTCTAACACACTTGAACACCAATTATTCCACATCGATTATCTTTATCAGCTATATGTTTTAAATGATAAGTAAAATAGAAGCAGAAAGTAAAATAACAAAAAGGATGGGAATAAGAATGATAAATAATAGTAAGGTAATGGGGGGCAGGTTTATTTAAAGCGTCATTCAGTCTGTTGGACAAGAGGAGGGAACACTCCCATCCGTCCGGCAACGGCAACGTAAATCCTCATGGGGGAAGGAGAAGGCTGACTGACTGAGGGAGCCGGAAGTCGTATATACCTGTGATATTCTCTTTCCATCAAGAGTTTTAAGCAATGTGAAGGGGCCCTTTGAATTATTTCCATGTCCGCCCTAGGGATTAATTGAATTTTGAAATATAAAAGAAATCAAGTATAATTAGATCTTAAAATGATGATGCATTAAATTCTTCCTAAATTTGCTGTACAAATGATGTTGATCTTTTTGAGCTAAGGTCAAGATTTAGTAACTTTAGTTTAAGGTGACCTTAATTTCCCTAAACCCGACCATGATCTCAAAGCGTTTCTCGCGATAGGCCCCGGGCTGTCATGACTCGCGACAGACCCGACTTGCATTGGTCCAATTTCCCATGGTTAGGGGTACAATCGACCAGACAAATTGCTAGAAATTTATTCATGTCGTTGGCCTCGTTGATACGCGTTGTTGGTAGATAGATTGCGTAAAAAAAATAAGGAAAGACGAGAGACAAGAACGTCACATGTCATGGAGGAACGAATTTGTTTCAAATGTCAATAAATCGGATGTGCGCAATGCTGACGTCGTTGAGAACGACAATACAAACAGTGACAAAAACGACGGCACGATAATCATTCCAATCATCCATTTGTCATAGCATGCCGCCCAATGTCTGCATTTGGTGACGACGTAGATGTTGCTTGACACGTTGTTGAGTTGTGTCCGATTTCGCGGCATGTTCCGCATCTCCTCTTCCTTGGAGCCTCCAACGCCGATTTAATTCCGGACTTCCGCTATTGAACTTTTGTTTACAAAAGTGGTGGATTTGAAACATCAATCAACTACACATCTAGAGTTGTGGCATCATTTTTGACAACGGCAATGAATTTTGTATGTCAATGCGTCATCGCATTGGCATATGAAAATCTTCGACTGGAAAGTTGTTGAGCACATTACAAAAATGATGTAGATGCCGGCAAATGATTTTGCTCATCTCAAACATCGCACATGAGCAATTGTCCTATCCGTTTCTCGACATGATCATGCGCGGCACCGAGGCGATGTGGGCTTGTACACATAAATTTTTGTTCATGCGTACATCATCAAAAGAATCATATGGTCCTGACTTTTCTTGAATGCAAAATGGGTTAAGACATGCGCAAGTTGATGTTCGGCGTACCTATCATCATCACCGGCCGATATAGCTAATTTTGCACAGTTTCAATTGTCACGGCCTGGCCGCGAAGGTCCCATGCAACGATGATGATATGAATAAAGTCCCTTATGCTTGTTGTGACTTCTGGTAGTGCTTGATGTAAGCATTGATGCATTCTACGCGCTGTGTGGTCGTGAGACCAACAATAAAAGTCTGACGTAAAGTTCCGCCCAGTGGTCTCTGATGTCCAAGAGATCATGCATTATGTGATTTGTTGTGAGATCGTATGCAACTGTAATTGCACTCCACGCGTCATCGAATTGCACTTGCAAGCATGTCGACGACATCATTTTCCAAATTTTGTCTCTAGTTTTGCATGTCTTTGTTGATGTACTCGAGTTGCGTGACTGATGTGTTTCTGCGCGCGGTGATATATTCATCATGGTGCGGACGTCAACTCCAGCTTTGTCAAGAAAGAGAATTTAGTCACAATCTTCATCAAGGATCCCTCGGCAACAACTGCACATTACTCATCTGACCAAAGCGTATGATTATGGGTGTGATTGTCATGCAAAACCTCCCATGTGATCGCCCCCGCTATTTGACGTCGATGGATGCGGAGATGAATCTCACATCCGCATTTGATGCTTGACATTCAACGCAATGTATCAAGCACAATACCTCATTTTGCTCGCGGCGCGTCCTCGAGTACGAATACAAAATCGGCCTTCTTGGGACAACGGTCGTATGACTTTCTGGCTGATTCACACGAGGACAAGATTTGGACTTCAAAGTGCGGGGAATTTCCTTGGCCCGTGCGTTCGGAGCTTGCGTCATTGTAGAACTTATCTTTTATACTTGCGGCAAGACGATCTGCTTCCTGATCTTCGGCCAGCGCTTGCAGGAAACCGTCCACGTTAAAGCCATAGGTCATATCCGGAAGGCTGCTCAGGTTTTGCGACACCTGCGACGCGTTTAGAATGAGCACAGAATTCATGTTGTGTGCAGTGTGAGAGGCCGAGATAGGGAACAAAAGGGTCAAGGCACATTTACGCTCTTATTCTTACCTGAAAGGAAGAGTTTGTTAAGTCCAATTTTTGCAAATGCATAGGTCTTCACCATCGGCCAGCGCTTGAAGGAAACCGTTCACGTTAAAGCCATAGGTCGTATCCGGAAAGCTGCTCAGGTTTTGCGACGCGTTTAGAATGAGCGTGGAGTTCATGTTGCGTGCAGTGTGAGGCCGAGATAGTTGAACAAAAGGGTCAAGGCACATTAACGCTTCTTCTTACCTGAAAGAAAGAGTTTGATAAGTCCATTTTTTGCAAATGCATAGGTCTTCACCATCCAGTTACTGGAAATTGGACCAATGAAAGCCAGGCCTGTAGCGAGAATTACTCTTCCATTTAGAGTTTCGTTTACTATCTCCCAGCTCATAATATCTTCATCGGTCGTCATTTGTGAACGTTTAATTTTGGCCACGCTGCTACTCTGCCGTATTATTTGTGTCAGACCGTGCGACCGGAGAACAGTCGTGAATCCCGGGTTATCGTTTGTAGTTAACCATTGGGACAACTGTACTGTGTCATGGAGCATTTTGGTTTATGAGAGCATGAACTGCGAGAGGACTGCAGTACACAGTTGCCTCTTTGGTGAGATTGAAAACCAAGTTATTTTCTGGCAATCCCGCTCAGAGAAGTATTGCAAAGTTTAAGATGGACGCAGGAACCGAACCAACCGGTTGGAATGCAACTCCGCGAGGTGAGAGGTACTGCGTCTTTCTGGGTGCATTAGGGGACAGGGAAATCCTATGATGGCGATTTGATGGGGTCTTCCCATCCCTTTTGTTATTTTACTGTGTGTTTGATTGATTCACAATCAAAGACACAGTAAGCTTCAGAACCAAGCGGAGGCACCGGCCGATTGGTCCTTCTTTGACTGACAACCATGAGTCATGCGACCGATGAAGTCAAAATTGAGGGACTGAATTGTAGGTTTTGTCTGCCACTCAACTTTCGCTATAATAGGGACATCAGCTTTTATATGGTATAATAACTTCAATAGCAGTTTTTCAAGCTTAAAATATTGAAATCGTATTTTCATAAAAAAAAAATTATTTTTATGAATCATACATTCGGATATCGTTTATCTTTTATGAAACAAGCGAAATGTTCAATAAACTTACTGAACCTATTGGAGATGTAACTTTAATCCCGAAAAAATCAGCAAATGTTTTTTTCTATATTATAAGCTTGAAATGTTTAATTGAATTCACTTTTATGATTTTAACTTGAAAACGACAGAAATTAAATGATGAATTTTTTCATCAAATAAGAAAATTTAAAGGAGACATAAATAGACTATGAAATTACACATGTTATAGTTTACAGCCATATTTCTCTAAATGTGATTTATAACTTGAAAGCTCATTTTTATTTGATTTCATTATTTTTTTATTTCTCTGAAAGCTTTCTCTTCCCTTTTAAGAGTTTGCCTTCACTTGTATGTTATCATATTTGTTTTGGATATGATATGAAGGTCATGAGTTAAATCAATATTTGCTCGGAATAAAAAATAAAATTTGTTAGAGTGTTGAGAGTACTTGCTTATATGTTAAGAATATCCTAAACATGATTAAAAATTGTCTTTATATAACTGTAGTGTTCAATTATTCTACATCATTTGAATTGACTATGGAATTGTAAATTTTTTTTTGTAAAATTAGACTAATTTTTTTAATATATTAGAAAGTTTATACTCTAGAATAATTATAGAGAAAATGTATATTGAAAACCAATATATGTAAATTTGAGCGTGAAAGTTTTTAGTGCAAGATTAATCGAAGATTCGTAGGCAAATATGCAGCTTGTCTTACACATCAAACCTTGTGGAAGGAAGCCTCTTATGAAATTTACCGATATCTTGCTATGGTTTTATCAGCTGGTTACCAGATTTTGAACACAATTCATAAGTTGATCCATGAAATTATAATAATTAATAATGAAATGGAAATCAAATATTTATTTTAATAAACAAGATTTTAAATATTTATGCACTTTATATGATATTCAGCAGTAAAACTCATAGAATCTGATAAACCCTTACTTGCAATTTCTACTATTGATGTTAAATAACATTGTTTGCAAGATAAAGTGAGTTGCAATTGGATGGATATTTTTTTTTTAAGAATGAATTCAAATTCTTTTATCTATGGTGTAGTTTTACTGCACCATCATTTATCATTCTTTTATTTATGGTGATTAACTTCAACAGTTGTATGTTTTAGTGGGAAAGTGATGTAATTGAATAAATATATATCACTTTATGAAATTAAAAGTTTTGAAGGTGGTCCAAAGATAAAATATAGAATAAGTAACATAACATTGGATCATATTCTGATCTCTCATCTATGTATATATGCAGATCACACAATGAGATTGTTTCATATCATGCAACTTGGTTGCTTCGTCGAGCCCAAGTCATGAAACTTCATAGTAGAGTTCATCTCTCATGAATTGGAAGGACCCAGTGAAATTGTGAAGCATATACTGTTGAAATTACAGACTTAGAAAACATATTCTTTCTATTCTTAAATCTTAACATTAAGTAATTAGAATGGCAGAAATGTAGATATCAAACTACTCCTGACGCTGCGGGTTGCAAAAAGAAATATATCCAAAAAGAAAAAATTGATGCAGGGAAGTGCTAAACTCATCATTAAGAATCAGATGTAACCTTTTTGCTTTGCAGTTTACCACACGGTCAAAGTATGAGGAAGATCTAAATTAGTCATGGTTCTGAAAGGGATAAAGTTTTGCCTTATAAAAATCATAGTATCCTCGAAATTTTATTCTAAGGGAAGTTGTATACCTAGGTTGCACGTACATACTTGGAGTTAACCCACATTTCGCAATGCCTCGTAAGTGTTCAAGGTGTCCATGCCCGCAGTTAGAGTAAGGGATACCAAATTTAAATAGCAAAGTGCTACTCATAATCAACCTCCTCACTTATCAGAGAATCGACATTACATCAGAGCTTTACATTCCTGCAGGACTATAGATGTATTCTCATTTATGTTTTCCATCTTCAACTAAGCTTTTTATCTACATATCACATTTTATTATACACGACAGCCAAATTGATCAGAATGTAAATTGATCAAAATGTACCCTAAAAGATACCAACAAGTAACTCCTTTGCTACATAATCTCGTTGTATCTCTTTGATCCTAAGAAAAGAAACAGGAACTCGCAGAGAGAAATCTTACGAGAAACAATCACTGAAGAAGCAGTGATTTGGTCACCAAGAAAACACTTCATCTGTCCTATATTGTAACATAGATGAAAGTGCACATGAGATGCAAGTAAAGTTACATCGCTCTGTTCTACCATAAGTAAGATTACGAAGGAAAGAAATTGCAGACAGAGAGTTCCCTAAATTCGACGACATGCAATTCATGTCAGCAAGAAAGCTCCTCTGGGGTTTTCCATAAACTGTCCGTTTGTGCAAGTGTGCTGTACATGGACAAGAAGCAATTGACTGCAGGGGTTCTTTGCGTAAGAGTTACGGGGTTTAGGTGGTGGTTTTTTCAAAGAGACTGAAACACACACACACAGACAGAGAAACTGACAGACGGAGAGGGTCAGACAATCTGTGTTTGGGATTGACTACAGTAGCGAGTGTGAAAAACACGCACTCGCTGCGGAGGCATGGCCGAATTGTTGGAGCCTCGTTGTAGTGAATCTTGAACATTATGGGAGTCTGAAATCATTGTCACCGGTGGAATTTCCATGACGGCATAGGCAATCGGTTGTTGTGTTCACGGTATGTATCACGTACTGGCACCCTCAAAGCTTTGTTGACAACTGCCGGCTGCTGGCACCGTGCACTCCGAATCGAGAGGTGATATAGCTCAGCTCGGAAAGGTTTGATTTTGGTTGGGCTTAGCAATTGTTTTGATGTATGTTAATGTTCCAACGCAGAGAGAGGGAAGAGGGCGCTGTTCCGAAAATCCGATTCAAAGGAGGGAATCTTGGTTCGGTGTTTGAAACCCCCAAATTAAAATTTTTTTGTCACAGTAACGTTTCTGTATTTCCCGGCAATGGGTAGCGGGGCGGGTAGAGGGAAATTCAAGGACAAGCCTACGGGCCGACGCTACTTCTCGAGTCCGGAGGAAATGGGTAGGATGCTGTGCACCCTACGAGGATTGCGACATTTTTGGAGTATTTTGTTGTGCTCCCTGTTATAATTCTTCTGCGCAGGCTGCACATTATTCAATCGGTGCACTTATATATGTTCAATGGGAATAGAAATTGGGGTTTTGATCACCAACATCAGATGTTGGTCTACGTCTTGTCACATATTTTCCGCATTTTCATCTCTTGTTGCAGTTGGCACTTCAATCACTTCAAGTTTAATAATATTACTTTCACATTTTCCTTTGAAGAACAAGGGTTATCCTATCAGCGTTGTCGTCAACGTTAAGACGCACACTCTCTGCCTTCGTCAGGCCTCTACTGTGGGGATACCTAGCAGCTGGTCATTCATCTCTGATTCTGGAAATAATTGTTCACTCTCTGTAATCCCAAAGATTTTGTCCTGGATCGAGTCCCATGAAGCTGATCTGAATCCTTCGAGCTCTAAATTCCATTTCGTTGTATTCAGCCATTTATTTTTCATATGTTTGAAGACAGAGTAGTCAGTCTCTGATGCAGTGGTTTCTTTGCACAGCTGCTGGCACATCTGCAAAACCGCGGAGTTTGAAGAGAGTAAGTTCTGAGCTCAACATCTTTGTGTGTGGATTTGATCTGCTGTTTATTTATCTCTTGGAGTGAATTCCAAGTGTTGAACTCTAGGCATTAGTTTCAAATGATTAATCACGTTCTGTCGTTGTCATTTGAGAACAAGCTACTTGTAACTGATCTAGTTGCCACTTTCAAATACAGGGCGTACGAGAAGAGGAGGAAGGAGAGGGAGAATCTGAGGAGCAAAAGTACTCCGAAGAGGAGAGTGCTGTAAGACATGGCCACGTTGCCTTTCCTAACATATTTTGCGATTTCGATGTTTTCCTCGCTGAAGACCTATATAGCGTTCATATAGCGTCTAAAAATCAGCTGATTAGAAGGCCATTGTCCACTCAGCCATGAGCTTACTTCATCGTTCGTCGTCCGGTGTTTGTTCCTCTCATTGAATTGTTAATGCTGAGGCCTGTTTGGGTCTGTGAAGTACCTTGTCCATAATATATGAGTTTTTTTCATTTTCAAGTGTTTTTTTCTTTTCTGGTGGATACCGCAAATGAGATCTCGCCCAAGCCACGCTGGACCACGTACCCGCCATCTTCAGGCACTGTGTCCAGGGTGCTCCATGTCTGGAGAAACACCTTAAGTTGAAGCTCCGAATGGGGGTCATTTCTCTCAGTCACAAAGAGAGCAAGATGGGAACTACTCCTCAACGTGCACCTTTGTGGTCAGGAGGATGAAACGTCTGTTCACTACTTGGTGGAGTTCAGCTTTTCCGCTCACATCAGTGCGAAACTGTTTCTTGACATTTCTCTGCTGGTGGAGTCCAAGCTGTTTACGGACTTAAGTAACCTTGTTCCAAAGACCAAAGCAGCAGCACATTCTAGATATAGCTACTGTGGCTTTTGCAGCCGTCAGGTGGATGATATAGTAAACATTTCTGGAAAACAATCTCATTGAAGGCTAGAAATCACAGCGACAAAGAGACTCTCGTCACTCTCAAGTTGCCCTCTCTTGTTTCTCATCTACCTCTATCCTATCTTCTTTCTGTACCAGGTCTCTTCAGGTTAGCACAGCTCAGCCAGGCGCGGGGTCTGTGGTCTTCAAGCTATGACATACACATACTATTGAGTAAAGCTTGCTGGATACCGTGACCACCTTTGTTGGGTATCTGGTTTTGAAAACTGCAAAGCAGTGTATAGTTTTTATGGAAAAGAAGATTTGGTTTCTGTCTCATAGCTAATTATGTACCTTGTTTAATTGACTCCCTCAGAAGAAGAAGGGAACGCAAAGTCTCATGGAGATTGATAATTTAAATTCGTTAAAGGCGAAGAACATCAAGGCAAAAAATGTGGATGTAAGTTTATCTCTCCATGACTTCAAATTAATTTCACTCAACGTGAAAATTTGATTTTGATGGCATGTTTAAGATCGAAAGTAGTCTTCGCTCCGGTTGAATGTAAGTTCGTCCACAGCTAAGTTCTGGATTCGCCCACAACTAAGTTGGTTTGTGGATTGTTCTCATCTGCACATGACCGGATTCCACGCAGAGTCAAGTACCACGTATGGTTCGTTGCCCGTTTCAGTATATAAGGCTACTTATCACCTCCTGGGTCGCCAAGTTGGTTACAGAAGACTTGTACCTTTTACCTCTGTCAGGTTATACCATTTTAGGAGTAGACTGACAAGACAGCTGACAAAAACGAGAAGGGAAAAGCATTCAGTATGTGTATACTCTGAAATGAACCTAACGAATGCAAATTTTTTGTTATTGGGATACGCAGGAAGTTTTTAAGGATGTAATTTCGAAACCTATTTCCACAGCAAGCATTGCTTTGACCGCAATGCAAGATGCCATGAAACCTCAGGTGAGTGTGTCTTTGCATAGTTTGCTTCGACATCGGTTAACCCTAATTAAAACTTTTCGGATCAAGCTCCTAGGCCTGGAGTCAATGCTTATGTTATTACGTTGGTGCTGTATCAAATTAAGCTAACGTCAGGTGCAATCACTACGGGAGTAGACTTACCAGAGATGGCCTAACTCGGGCTAAAAAAATTGGTGTTGTGGTAGTTTCTGCTTTTCTTTCCTTGTTTTGCTGTGCAGATTCATGTGTAACAATTTCAAATTGGGTTGGTTTCAGAAACAAACTGTCCTTATTCAGGATGAGAATCAGCTTTTCGAGAACAGCTTGCGTACCTTGCTTGAAGAACTTGTGGTAATTTTTATCCGACTGTCAACCGTACCGATATTTAATCAAATAGGGATTTATTTTCAGTCTGTTGTTTATCTATGGGGCTTACCTACAGTTGGAAGCCTGTATAGATGCTCAAAAGTTATTCGTAACTATGTGGACGTAATATGTACAGATACCTGGAAGGCAGTGTTATGTTTGGAGTGAATTACTTCGTAAGCCTACTAGACTATTGCTTATGACTTTGATATTGAAGCATTTTACCTGCTTTTCAATCTGAGATCCATCGTGTCTGGCCTGTATTATAGATCGGTTGTCGAAAACTCTGGCATGCATCCCCTTTGATAACAATATTCTCACTTCGTTTAGTCCGAGTGAATGTATATCAAATGGAACGTTAATATTGTGGTTGTAGAATTTGGTACCTTGCGTCCCTTCTAGGGTATCTTTTCGTGTCGTTGAACACCAATTTGAATCATTTCTTGTGGAAAATGATCTGCTCCTTAGGTACAGGCTGTGGCAGAGGAAGTACCAGTAATGCATCTTGGAAGGTTAACAGGTCCAGAAGACGATGGACGAGGTCTAGTGACACGGCTTCTCGGTGAGAATAAGGTCCTTGTATCTCCTAGATTTCATTGTTTGTTTTCACAATTTCATAGGTTCGAGTGAACGTCAATGTCACGTATAACTCTCTTCATTGACACCTGCTCCCTCCTTTCACTTTTTATATGTATCAAACCATCTGGTGATTGGGTTTGATCGTGGTGCGATCATTAGGCACTTTACCCAATCAGTTGATCTTACGTACACATTTCCTCGCTGCGGTTCCCTGTGGACACGCTTTGTTGGTCTTGGGAGTATTGCGATACCTAACTTTTCTGTTCTCTGTTTAGATATTGTGTTGTATCTGTGCGAGCGAGGTCATGTCGAAGGAGGTATGGTTTTCCAGTTGCTGGAGGATTTGACAGAAGTGTCCACCATAAAGGACTGCAAGGAGGTCTTTGGATACATTGAAGGAAAACAAGAAACTCTTGGCAAGGTAATTGATATAGCAGTCTGGAGGGGTCTGAAGAAGCTTTGGGTGAGAGAAGTAAGAATTGATTATTCATTCAATCAAGGCATGTTCAAGCAAATGTTTCAACTTTGATAAGTTTCGAAACTAATTCTGCTGCTTTTTCATTTCGAAGCCTGAGCTTTTTGGGCGTGGTAAGCTTGTCATGTTAAGAACTTGCAATCAGCTACTTCGACGTCTATCTAAGGTAATTTTGGTTTTATCTAGCATACTTACTGCTAATTGGCGTACGGATCTGTAAGGTTGAAGTCTGTGAGTGATAATGTAGAGCTTATAATAGTCTCGTGGAAGTTAGTGAAACCAAATGCACTTCTTTCTTCACTATGCATGAATGGATTAGTTCTACGGAAATAGTACGAGTAACAGTTACCTGTATTTTTTTGATTACCTTTTTGTCTGATGCTGCGAACTGAATTGGTCGACTTAATATTTATCAGTATGATGCTTTCCCTGACCATACGTTTCTGCCGTGTAGGCCAATGATGTAGTCTTCTGTGGTCGTATCCTCATGTTTCTGGCTCACTTTTTTCCTCTATCCGAACGTTCTGGTACGATATTCTTGTGAGACTCGTCATGTTGTTATTTGTGTTGCGGATTTGTAAGATCTTGCTCTGTCAGTTTGTAATATTTGTTTTTTGTGTGTGATTTCCTTTTGCTTATTCTCTACCTTCGTGAATCCTTTCCTTCTGCAGCTGTCAACATCAAAGGCATTTTCAACACGTCTAACGAGACCAAGTACGAAAAAGACCCCCCGGCTGATGGTAATTACCACTGTTTACCCTTCCATTGTAACAGGTGTCAAAGCTGTTACAAACTCTGCAACGCCACTCAATGTAGTCGGTAGATTGGGTATAATCTGACATGACAATGCATCCGCGTGATTTGTGGAAACTTGTCTCAGTGAATTCACTTCGGATTGGCAGGTGAGCATGTGTTGAGGTCAGGTGCATGTCGTACAAAGGAGTTATGAGATTAAGGTTACTTGCTTGGCTGTTATACAAGTCCCTATTTTTCGTCTCGGACTCTCAGAAGAGCAAGTCTTTCTTGTGACCTTTTACCTAGTTCAACTTCACCTTTTCGATCTTGGAGATATCATCTCAAGCCCTTGGAGTTTCATGAAAAGATGTCGCAGATGTTTCGTATAACCTCTTATATTTTACTCTTTACTTTTGGTGTGCCAATATATAGCAGGCTTGCTTCTGGACTTCAACTTCTACAAGATATTCTGGAGTCTCCAGGTGAGCTTATCATCAACACAGATCGAAGAATTTGTGATTGAGGATTGTGGACTTGTAGGTCAGCTGCTGTTGCTGGAAGTCGGGAAAGAGATTCTTGTTACGTCGCTCTATCCTGACTTCGAATGCTGAGGGCCTCCATGTATATTTGAGCTGCTATTTTTCAGCAACACAGCGCCTCAGATGACGCTTTTCCGCTGTCTGCAGGAACACTTCTGCAATCCAGCCTATCTTGTTCAGTATCCTGCAAGGTGGCAGGCGTTTTCAACAAGTCTCGCGGTACTTGTCTACCATGCGTGTCGTTTTTTGGAAAACAGTTTCATCTGTCACCACGCCGGCCCACTTTCTATCAAAGGAACCGCTCTTGGATGTTACGGATTTTCTTAAAGATACCATGCTTGCAATTATGCCTCTTCCTCTTAATCAATTTCTTTCCCTTCCCCGATGGCTTTACATCTTCTTCAAGATAAATACTCATGACATCCTTGTGCTGCGTGCTCTTTACTTCTCTGTGCATTTGTCTACTGGCTGTGTCATGAAATTCCTAGATGTCAGGGTGAACGCCAAGTCCATTACTATGCCCTGATCTTATAGTCACACAATGACTTTCGTAGGATACTGTTTCTATGAATAGCTTAAGCACTCGCCTTCACATAGTCAGACTCGCAGAGGGATCTTCAAGTTTCTTAACACTATGATGCTTTGCCGACCTCTGTTGTCGATTGTTAAGGTAGAATGGGTAATCGGGTAAATACATCGGGGAACCGAAAGTTAGGGATGAAGTACAAGTTTAAGCTTCCTTGGAAGCCATAATTAAAAACCAAAAACTTGATTCGTCCTGTTGCAGACGGTGTTGCAAACCTTTGAAGCGCAACCTCTCGGCGATGAAGATGAAAGTTCCAGCCATTTGGATGAAGAGGATGATGCAACGTTCAACATTAAGTACCTGACTAGTAGTAACCTTTTGAGCCTAGAGGTGGTTGCTCTACTCCTTCATAAATAACCTAAATACAAGATATCATGTGCGTCTGCTCCTTGCAAGTCGGCTGGATTAAGCTGAACGACCGAACGTAACACTCAAATCAACACGACCGTTTGTGTAGGTCCATCATAGCATCTAGTCGTTCTGCGATATAACTCAAACGATTTACAGAACTGAAGATTATTTTTAAAGACAGAAGTTGTTCGGATGTACACTTCACCACCTTTGTTGCAATCGAGTGTACAAGTGAAAATCCTCCGACATTTTGTTCATATATTAAGGATGTTAGTCTACGTTTCATGATCAGACATGAAGATAAGCATTGGACTGAAAGCTCATACCACTTTTCGTTGCAACTCATGATTGCGTGTTGTTTCAGCTGAAAGATCCTGGATTTCGGCGCCACATCCTTGTCCAGTGTCTTATTGTCTTCGATTATCTCAAGGTGTGGCATTAGTGGAATTCGTCGATGATAGTTTCTACTTACTAGTTCAGCTGAAATTTTTTCGTCCTTTTGTAAACAAATTTGGTGTTGGTAGTGATTTGCCAGAAGAAATACAATATCTTTATACCGTTTTTCTATAACGAAGTTTCTCGTTTTGCGTTTGTCCTTTCAGACTCCTGGAAAAACAGAAAAGGAAGGTCCGAGGGAGAGCTTGGTGAGCAATTTCAGCGTCACCTAGGAAGTCACGAGATTAGTTCACTTTCATGCTGAAATTAGTGAACGTGGATTGGGTAGAGCAAATCGTTATTCTGAAGGTCTTGTGTTATTTTCTGAAATTCCAGCGGGAAGAAGTTAAGACACACGAGGAGCATGTGAGAAAATTGCTGGAAATTACACCTCCAAAGGGAAAGGAGTTTATTGCCGCCATTGAACACATTCTTGAGCGGGAGCGAAACTGGGTACGTATTCACGTTCCTCTTCAATGCGAGAAGCCTTTGGAAATCTCGGGTCTCCTTTGATCAAGAGGAGTTGACGACAAAGTTCTGTTTGTCATTTCTATAAACACATCTCGTTGGTGGATAAGTGTGGACTTTCAATAAGGTTTGAGTGTCTTATGAGCTTATGTGCAAAAAGCAACGACTTTTATGAAAACAAGTTACTGACATCGCTTAACGATTATGATTGTTGTAGGTTTGGTGGAAACGAGATGGTTGCCCACCTTTTGAGAGAGTTGTGCATGAGCGCAAAACTGTGCAGGACTCTAAACGAAGGTATGGTGATGTTTCCTTTGAATTGCAAATCCACATCTATTCTGCAAATCCACTTTGTGGATAACATAATGTCGTGTGTCATATGCCAGTACCTCGGGTATTTTCACAACCCGGACTTTTAACCTGATTTCGGTGCGAATGTCTTAGGACAAGATGGAGACTAGGGAACAAAGAGCTTTCTCAACTATGGAAATGGGCGGAGGCAAACCCTGTAGGTGTATTCCTTTCTGGCTGAAATGTATCTCCAACATTTTTTATTTTTATTTTTTTCTTGCGTTAAGATGGAGCTGGACATTGGAAAGACAGAAAGCAGCTTTGCGTTGAGAGGATCACAGGATGTGACCTTTGTATTGTGGTACCATCTCGCATACTTCTTGTCCGGTTTTTTCCTGTAAGGATATTATGTTATTTCTACCGTGTGTCATAAAATCAATCTGCGATTTGATCATTTCCATGCTGCTGTGTAGAATGCTCTGACAGATATTTCAAGAGTGAAGGTCCCCTCTGTTTTGGAATACTGGAAGCCTCTTGCAGAAGATGTAAGTGGATTTTCACGCCTCTGAACACATATGTCGCATCTACGTGCTAGCTTACACCGCACTCTATTTACTTTTTCTGCTTGTAGTTCATGGTCATTTACATCTGTATGCTTTGACTGATGACAAGTTCAATAAATATCCTTCACGCCTCTGATTCAGGCTCTGCAATATTGCTAAGTTGCTCAACCTTTACGGTTGGTCTTCTGCTTTTAAATGAATGTCGCTTGCAGCTCATATATCTTCTTCAATTTCGGTTTGTAAGAATTGCTTAGAGCAGGAGCAAGCTGTCTCCGAGTACGCTTATCTTCTGATGTTAGAATGCTTGGTCTGACTTTTTTCTGTTACCTTAACTTGTAGATGGATCCTGCAGCAGGAATCGAGCCCGAATACCACCACAAGAAAAATCGAGTATGTCCTTTTTTACAGCAAGAATCACACGCGAGAATATCAATATTGATTACGGTTTCTATTTAGCCAAGTCTGTCAAGTAGTGATCAAGTTATTGATTGTAACATTTGATTCGCATATACATCATAATATGATCAAAGATATTCCAAAGCTTTGAAGTTTTAGAAGCAGAACTGTGCAGCATTGGTCTGAAATTGGCTTTGATATCGCAGGTTTATTGCTGGAAAGGCCTAAGATTTGCTGCAAGACAAGATTTGGAAGGTTTCTCTAGGGTATGTAGTACACTACATTCTATTTAAGTTCTATCTTATTTGGCTCAGTCACAGGCTCTGATTTTAAAACTTACCTTTTATTGTGGGGGTCTTTAGTGTAAAGAGGACTAAAACAGGTGAAGCTACACCGGATTAGGAACCTTGAATCTTTTCTGAAAGGTCTTCTACTTCGCCTTCTGCTCCTCTCCCTCTTACTTCTTTATTAACAAGTGGAATTCAACACATTTCCATTTTTAGAATTTTTTCTCAAAATCTGCAAGATTCTTGCTCTTTGCTCTTTCCTTCCTCTACTTTGTTCTGCATTGGCTCTTGCTATCTTAGGTCTGAAAAGTTGCTCGAGCCGGAAGACGGAACTTTAACAGTGTAGCCGGACGGCCGGGAATGAGTAACCCTCCTGACTGCAGGAGAAACGTAGCCACGCCAGCGGGAGGGAGTAGAAACAAAAGACCTACAAATTGGAGCATCTTATTAGAACACAATATCTAGCTTTTTCCTTAATGCAACCTCAAGTGGTGAGTGGGCAAGGTCCCTCCTTCCGTTGACCTTGGACTAAGTTCATACGAGGTTTCGTCCTCGTGCCGATGATTGAGCTCGTACCACGTGTTTTTACTGGTTCTTTGCCCCGCCTTGCTTTCTTATCTCGATTGGGAGAAAGAGAAGGTACGCTTGATATGTGCTTTAACTTTGATCTCTACTTTCCCAACGGTTCAAAGCAACAAACCCATCCGTGCAAAGGATAGCCTGTCTGAGGTCTTATAACCGTTTTCCGCCCAGTGCCTGTCAACGTATTTGGAAGCGCGAGTGCCTATTTAAAAGGAATACTTTTTGTCAATCGAGTATAACTAAACCCTGGTTTCATTGAAGTCAGGCTACCTTTTCTTTGCAGTTCTATGCCTAGTAGCTTCTACGAGAAGGTAGGATTTGTACCAAAACAACCTACTTTTTGCGCTGAGTTTGATTGTATGTTGAGGAGCTGGTGTTCTCCTCACAATGTATGATTTTGATATGATGCAGGTTGCGGAACAGGGAATTGAAGGTGTCGTTCCCTTGGAGCTGTTGCCTCCTGAGGTGAGGGCCAAACTCCATGGCAAAAACTTGGAGCGAGCGAAGCAGAAGGGAGCCAAAAAGGAGGAGGAAGGGGTAACTTCTGTCGTAAGCGCAGATGACAGCCAAGTAAGACCTTCTTCCTGTCCCCCGCACGAGTTGGTTTTTGGTTTTCCTCAAAAAGTCACGTGGAGGGGGGCTAAGTTTGCAGAGCAGTCAGGTAAACTAACACCTACAACTGCATCGCATGGATGGTGTGCTACATACAGCTAAACGGAAGAGGGGCAATGGTGGACACCGCCCAGGACATGGAAGATGCACAAACTATAATTCCAGATTCCACTCCTCCACCTGATGCAGTGAACCTGATCACAAATGAGACGGGAAAAGCGTCGGAGACGGCAAGTAAAAGCAAAACGAAAGAGGAATTCTCGAGATCAGACATTCCTGCTTCAAGTCATTCAAACGAAACGAAAGCCGAGAGCAGAGGAACTGTTCGGAAAAGGACGCATCCCGATCTATGATGCTCTCTGCGATAACGAGTCCACTTCAAAGTGTATTATACATTTGTCAAGAACATTCAAGCAAGTAAATGTCGGTTAAGAAACAGACAGACTTCACCTGTATGACTGGAATGTGTATCAAATTGTTCCACTCATTTTTATCGTCTTACTTCCCCGGAAGAGCTGCCATGAGCGCCTCGGTTTGCGAGTTAGATGCGCTCGACTTCTCAACAGCTTAATCGACTGCAGTAAACTGGGCTATAGGTATTTGTAGAATTCTCTGCTCAGAGTATGGTCTGAGTGGCCTCAGGAAGGCCCCAATTTTGAATTTTGAACTCATCATTATGTACAAGCACGATGAAATGCAAACCATCCACAATTTTTCAATGCTTCTAGCTCACTCTATATAATTGGAGGAAATATGGGAATATGCTACGAGTGGTCGGGCGTGTTGCAAGAGTCCAACCATCAATCGGTTAATATCTGGACTCACTTTGCTGTACAGAGAGGTAGGCACACACAAGTGGGCAGGCATGGGGAACTCACACATTGGAGAAAACTCAGTCGCTCACTTAACACAAGGAATAGAACTCAACTATCTCGGTACTATGTGCGAAGCTTTATCTGGCCATTGATGGATCCGTGGGCGTGGATTCACGAGATGAAAACCTGTCAAATCTCGTCCTTTGACCAGCCGAGGATATATGCGGGCCATTTTCATGGTGGATGAGGAGTGCGAGGTTACGGCATCTTGTTTTAATCAAACGAAGCCTCCATTGGCTGGCTTGCTGTGCAGAAAATCGTCCACAAATGAGACCGAAGTTTAAGTGATATCATGCAGAATTCAAAGACGTATGTCACTATAGCGAGGGCCATGTGAGCTGCTGGGCACTCATTACTGTCGTCGACGCAAGTCCCGAGAATTACACAGAGAGGGAAGCTCTCTCTTGTTTTCTTTCAAGTTCGAAGAGAAAGTTTCTCTCTCTTTCTCTCTCTCCTCGTGACATGGACTGGCGTCTGCACAGTCCTGCCCGCTGCAAGAGAGAGAAAGAGAAAAGGGCCGGGAAGGGTTCAAGGGAGGAGACGAGGGAGCGAGGGGGAGAGCAGTTTTTTCGATTTCTGTGCAATAGAAGACATTTCACGCGACCCTAAAATATGAATCCAGCTCAGTCTCTTCATTTACTCCTCGGTCCAGCCTTTCTCGCCATATCTGGTGTCCATCACATGGGGAGCTCCAGACATCAGACATCTCCGTTGATCGATCTATCAAGTGGCCGCTCCACTCGGTGCACTCCACTCCACTTTGTTACAAATGTCTCGGTTCCTATCAGGCAGGCAGACAGCCCAGCCCCAGTCAGGCCAGCCAGATCAGGCAAGCAAGCATTCATGGCAGAGCTCAGCAGCAGCTGCGGCGATCGAGCGAGCGAGCGAGCGAGTTAGTGACTCGGTAACTCGCAACGGTGTGGTGGTGGATTCACCACGAATCCTGGCATTGCTACGGCCTGACACCCGCCCAAGCCCACTCGTGTCGTCGCGAAGAAGCTGGAGGAGTCGGCAGAGGCCGTGACGTCTGCACGTCACGAACGAAGACGCCACGCTCGCAATCGGTGATTGCGCCGAACCCCTTCGACCGATCGCGCCGTTGGCTATTCTCTCCGCTGCCTTTACTCAACCTGCCACCGTCGCGAGTTCTTGTCCAGTATTCGCTTTCTCTCCCTCTTCGCTCCGTACCGGTCTTGATTGACCTGTCAGTGGCTCGCGGGCCCTACAAGGTCGCGGGTTAGCTTTTCGCGACTTGCATGGGATGAGGTCCCGGCACGGTCGGCCGGGCAGAAAATGAAAAGAGGAGAAAAGGAACTCTCGCCAACTTTGACAGCTTCGTTGCTTTGCTGCTGCAGCGGATGAAGCCGTCCAAGAAAAGGGTTCGTGGTATTGGATCTAGCTTTAGTTCTGCGGAGAGAGATGCATGATAAAGCTGGAGAGTATTGTCGAGTTCGGTTGGAGATTTGGAAACCCGTGAATTGGTAAGAGGTGGAGGGAGTGACTGGATTGGATTTTGTGGACTCTATCGTTGCCAGGAGAGGAGAGGAGAGGGATAGAGTGCCTAAACAGGCAAGTAGCCTGGTGTATTCTTGGAGAAGTGGAAGGGAGGGAGGAATGGGAAGTTTACAACGCAAAGACAATTATAGAGTAGACTAGATTGATGAAAATGGAGGTGGCGAAGGATGTACTGGTAGTAGTTGCATCTTGGACGGTACGACCCGACCCGCCCCGGCCCGCCGGGTCCCCAAGTACAGCAAAAAGTTTTTCTCTAGACTTTTCGAACCCTCTGAAATTCTTGCAGATAGTCTGCATGAGTGCGTCGCTTACGATTTTGTTTATAACTGGCGTGTCAGGCTTTTTGAGTGCTTCGAGTTCTTCAAAATCTTCTGCTTCGATAGACTGATGTCGATTATCGACAAAAGCACTGTAGACGGGCAAAAAGCTACACTACTGTACATATCTTTCGAAACTTCAAACGATAGCCCTTCCCTCCTCTCCCCTCCCCTCCCCATCCTCTAATCATCGACTTCGGACGTTGTTCCAATTCTCAAACGGTCGCCATATCCGCCACCACTGGTATGCCTCTCCGCCTTTCCTGAAAACCTTGATTCCTTGTTTGAGCTTTCTTGTGTGCCCAAGTTCAAGCATGCACTTTTTTTTTCTTGAAATAACTTCTGAATAAAAGAAAGAAGGAACGAGAAACCAAATGTAGTCGTACTCTCAAATAGTTGAGAGTCTGACGACTGGCAGGCGCTTGGACGTGTATACATCAGCGTCCATATTCTCATGTGCGTAGAGGCAGAGAAGAAGGCAGACGAGAATTGTACAGTACCGCCCGTCTATACAGTGAGGGGCAAATTCCATGGCCGCTCGATGGGGCGGGCAACGGGAGTGCAGACCAGGTCGGCCACGTCAAGGAGCCGGGGTTGCTAACGTAGGGGATGCATTTAGGAGAAGAATAAATCGGGGTTAAGTAATCCAATGATTAAGAATCTGATCACCTTGAGATCTAATGACTTTCTTAAATCGGGACGTACGTAGTACTCGCTGCAATCATCACTTTGGCATTGAATGAGCAATCCTAGAGAGAGAAAGGCAGACCCTGTATGCAATTCTGTGGAGGAATAAGTGAACTGACGTGGAGGCAAGTCATCGTTCGCTCTCTCGGAAGATATTAAATCTACTGTTATCGTTTTGTTACTACATGCAACAGTCGACTGTTCAAAGCTGCGGATTGACACGAATTCGTCCCCGACTGAAATCGTGTAAAATAATCCACGCGTATCATTCTCGCACGGTCTCACCCTCGATCACCTCTACGCATAGACGACAAGCTTTCACGTCCCATCTGAAGTCCTTAAGTGTTAGAACAGAGTAAGGAGAAATGGTCGGAGTAAATTAGAAATGAACATTTTGAGTTCCTGATTCTACTGTGGAAAAAAAAATATTCAAAAACCTCTTGAGAACATAATAATTGTTCTATGGATTCTGAGACGGTAAATATGTGTCAATTGCACGAGAAACAATATACCAGTGAGCAGGAAATATGAATAATTAAACATAAAAATAAGCAAAATTCAATCTTTTGATTTGTGATTTTTTTTTCTAAATTTCTCCTTGTGATTTCAATTTGGTTTTCAATATTTATTTCTTTTCCACTGTAATTTGCATCTTTTTCATTTATGTATTTTAACATTTTTTATCCAGAACATATTGGAATTTTTTTATTCGTGGATATTAATATAATTTTTTCAAAATATTCGATTTAGATACGCCAATTATAAAAAGATTCCATAAGGTTTTCCTTCGAAAAATATGGAATGAATTTGGTGGCTTTCACGATACTTAAAATTGATTGAGATGACGTAATTTTGTAGGTTATGAGCACGTCGACTATAACCGAGTCTGAACTTAAAATTCTTTCTCTTTCATCTACAAGCAGACTACAGTCGATTCATTTGGATGTGTTTTAACATATACTACGTTTAAGCAAAGTAAACCATCCTCATTCTCACAAGGACTTTGACACATATTTTCAGACTCATCGAGTTAGATCTTTGATTGTTATTGATGCTAGGTAAAAGGAGAATTATATTCAAATGAGTCTGTCTTATTAGACCAACTAGTGCAAAGGAAAAGTCACCCTTGCTCATGTTTTCGCACCACCTCCTTTTTTTACCACAATGAGGTTCCACATTGACTTGCTCCATCCATCTAGATTTTCATTACTCACCTCCCAATAAGGTATTCCCTTAGATGTATTAGGGGTTACTCCTTGCCAATTCTAAGTGCAGAGTATAACTACCCATGATGCCATCATGGATGTGATGAGAGGGTGGATACCTCACATGAAGGGAACGTTAGTATACTTTGCAGTCGACTCGGGTTAGGGCAGACTTATACTTGGTTCAGGAGTACCAGGTTATAATTGCAAACGTGGTGGTTATGTATCTTACACATAACACTATTTTGAAGGGGATGATTACCCATTTTCTTGGATGGGCATTGTGTGGAATGATAACAACCAAGGTCTCCAAGTACAAAGCTATTCGGAGAGGTTACCTCTTTCTTCCTCTAGCTTTGGAGTTATATGGAGCTATGGACACCAATTTCATATGTTTTTGAGAGAGTGCGCGAGAGTCTACCATACAAGGCGGCTAAGGGTATCAATCTCTTTGGTTTATTGTATAGCCAATTTTAGAAAATGTGTTTCCATTGCTCTACAGAGCGCGGTAGCTGGTGCAATCCATAAGATAGCAATCATGTTATGTGATATTTTTTCTGGATACTCTTGTTGTCAATAGACCGTTTGACCCATATAGTTCGGGTATTTTAGGTGCAGTATGACATATTGGAGATTATCACTTGATGGGGTCTTCCCATACTTTTTGTTATTTTACTTTATCCTATGCATTCAAACGAGGAAAGAAAGAGGTGAGAGTAGAGTAAGCAGACACATGTGACAATCGGCAATCATTGCAGGGAATAGCCCGCCTAAGAGCTTAAGAGAAAAAAGTACATTACTTTTAGGTCATCAACGCTTAAAATGTCTCAGAAAATATTTTCTTCATCATGTTTCAATCACACTCAATATATCTTAATTGATTCTTTTCTTTTGTCACTTTAATCCCTCAAAGAGATATTTCAAAAGATTGATTGAAGATACCATGAGTGACTAAATAATACAATGTATTATGTATGACATATATTTTGGAACATGCTCTCAAAATAGTGGGGTTTCAATCTTGAATTGAAACAGTAGCATTGAAATCTCTGAAATTCAATTTTCCTTGAATTCCTCCAATATAGAGTGAATAAAAAAAATATCTCTTACAGTTTATTTCGATTAAGTTTCAAAGATTCACTAGAGATATGAAGATAAGTCATTGTAAATTTATATAAGTAATAAACGTCTTTGAATTTTCTTTGGGTTTCGTTTTATACGATCTACTTTCTCATATGAAATCTCAACGATTTTGATGAAAACAACTGCAGTTTTACTACGTCTCTCGGATCAAATGATAGCGTTAAAAAAGGTTAAATATTGGTTGCTGGCAAGAAATAAAGTTCCCCTGTGTTAGTTGGGTGAAGAAATAATTTTCGGAAACATACAATCCCCATGATGCTTCCAACCTTCGGTATACAGCAGTTCGACCTACCACCGTCTCTGTACACCCGTGCCTGAGAAGGTCGGTCACTCGGTCGCTCGGTGGATCCGTTGGGCGGTCAGCCTTTTGTTGAATTCGACCAAACACTTTTGTGTTTACCTCTTCTACCTGTTGCAGCGTCGCTGTCTTCACAGGTCTCGCCTCTCGATCGATGTTCCAGTCCTCGCTCGCTCATACCGTAACCCGCGTTCACCTCGACTCGCCATCCTTTTCGCTACGAGGAGGGATTCTCCGATGTCCGTTTCTCCAGGCGCTGCAGTCTTCCAGCCTTCTGATCCCCGAGTCTTTGGAAGACAAATCGTGGACTCTGCAGCGAACTTGCATAGAGGCCATGCTCACAGGCTCGCACATATGGCGACACAGACAACCACGTGACTGGAAAGCCCCCAAGGAGGCACAATTAAGCCGCATCACCGAGGACTTAAAACCGACGAGATGAGCGTCCTTGACGTGTTTCATGGATTTGCAAGGCCTCGTAAATAATGCAACGTTCACTCGGAGGTGCGGACCCAGTAAATGCTAAACATTCCACCATCGTTGATTATTGTCAGCCTTTACTAGTGTATTCAAATTGTAAAGTAAACGGTGAGATCACGGGAATTTAGTTCCGGACTCTACAATTGCTAATTAGCGGTGTGATTACGCGATTTAATTGAGATTACTTAGCAATGATTAGGAGTACTTACTGCTGGTCTCAAGATTGGATCTTTCGGGGAATTTCATGCAGTGACGGAGGTCGTCATCTTTCGTGGCCCCTGGGAGTTCTCGAGAAGTCTGTCCGTCCGTCTGTCCGTCCGGTGTGGAATGAATCCTACGAACCAGCAACGCCTTTCTTCTTGTCAACGTTCGCGGTCAAAGCACTACTCTAGAATCTAGATCCACTGGACTGGACCGTACCACTGTGAAGGGCTGAGAGACGACGGACGGAAGTAGGCCAGAACAGACGGACGACGGACGAAGTTTATCGTTTCTGATGGTACGGTATACACGTGCTCAGTTCGTTCGTTGACATGAGAAGCTCAGCTGCCGATGGATGAGGCTTTATAATATTTTACAAACCGTTAGCATGAGCCTTATACGAAGTGGGTTTCATGATTATAGGAACAGATGATGCGATTTATGCAAGCAAACCAAAAGGAGAACCACCGCGATTTTGAATCGCTGTACGTAGTGCAGTGTGTATGTACAGGTTATAAAATACGATTTTTATTTTAAAAAATATATATTCTTTGTATGAAAGTTTGATATTTATTTTAGTTTACAATTATTTATATGACAGTCGCCATCACGTGTCAACAACCCTTCTAAGAGATTTTGATCATTTATCGTTTGGGCAAACGTAAACTGGAAGAAACAAAAACTATAGGGAGCACCCAATAATTGAAACATTGTGCTGTGGAGTTTGAAGGGTATTGAGCCGTCTAGAGCCACAAAGGACGAGGAAGAAGCCAAGGGACTCCCAGAAAATATAATAACAAAAGGGATGGGAAGATCCCATCAAATCGTACAAGGATGGAACCAAACCGGTAACATGGGGCTAGGCCCCAATAGTATCACGATGGAAAATATGTCTTACATCACCTAAGATATCTGAACTATCCAAGTCGAAATGTCTACAAACAACAGGAGCATCCGAAGAAGCATCACCTAACGTGATTGCTCTCCTATGGATTGCACCAGCTAGTGGTCTCTATAGAGCAATGGAAACACGTTGCCTAAAATAGGCTATACAGTAAGCTAAAGAGAGTGATACCCCATGTCGTCTAGTATGATAGGCTCTCGCACACTCCCTCACGAACATGTCGAAGTCGGAGTCCATAACTCCATATAACTCCAAAGCTAGAGGAACAAAGAGGTGACCTCTCTGCATACCTCTATACTTGGAAACCCTTGGCTGCTGTCGCTTCACTCGCCGTCCATCCTGGAGAATGGGTGATCACCCCCTCTGAAACTGTATCTCTAGTAGGATCTGTAACCACCTGTAACCAATCTTGGTTAGTCATAGTTAGTTTAGCCAAAGCGTAGAGTGGTCACTAGATCACAAAAAGACAAGATAGTGGTGTGCACTATCCAAAAAGTAAAAGGGTAAATGACGAGATGGCTACCATGCATTGGTGGATGAGATTGTGTGCTAGACGTCTGTTAGGAATTGGTTAGGATAAGATAACAAAACATGCAACCTACGCATGTTAGCCATGTGGCATAGTTTGGATTTCGGACTCCTCTAGTCCTACAAGATATATAAAGCAAGGAGAGGTCTTGAGAAGACCATCTCTCATCTTGGAAGTCATTCGAGTCATTGCCTTGATGTTACAATGGTATCGAGGCGAGGCTTATTGTTCCTATGAGTGTGGATCACCCCTCTTGGAAGAATAGTGCAGGTTGGTACAATTATTTGAGAGAGAGAGTGTTTGTTAGATTTGGTAGTGGCCATTGGTACGCAAGTAGTGGAAGGGGTTATTGTGGGTGCGAGGTTATGGATGGGGGAGATAGAATAGTAATGAGATTCCCATTTCTTAATCCTTTTCATGTCAAAGCTGTTATACATTGAGAGAGCAAGGTTATCAATTATTTGGTTTATCATTTTGGTGCCAACTTCATGGACCAAGTGATGAGATCTCGAGATCTGTTATCTTACCTATAGTCACCTCTGATGTTACTTGGGATCTCACGATTTATATTTTAGTTTAGAGATGGACCTCAATAGACCACCACCGGTGAGATTCAACACACGGTGTGAAATCTATTGTGTGTATCATCCTAAAGCTATGTTTCGGAGCCTAGTTATTAGAAACTTTGGAGAGGAGTATTACCATGAGGTGATAGCATCACCTATTCCTTTTGTGTTGCCAATCTTGAGAAATTGGAGAGTGTTCATCTTAACTCTATACTGAGAGAGAGTGGATGGAGACGAATCATGGAGGACACTTTGAGAGAAATGATTCGGGAGTTGAGAGATTTGAGAAACGCATTTGAGCAAAGTCGAGACTCAAGTACAAGAGTTAGCTCAAGAAGTGCTTGCCGATCAAAAGCGAGAGGAATGGAAATGAGAGAATGAGAGAAACTCCAATGGAGATGGAGCGTCACCATCCATCGTGGAAAGTGAAGAAACGGTGAGAGCCCGTGCTCTTGAAGCCCAAGCAAACACAACGAGCAAAGAGAGCTAGATCTTGGACATCCATGATTACGAAGATGACAAAAACTTGTAAGATAGAACCTTACCGGGGGTAGTCGAACCATGGGAGTTTTGGAAGGTTGGATTGAGAGAATAGAGTATCATCTTGCTTTGTTCAATATCAATGATCACATTGCAGGTCTTTTTGTTCGTACTTTGTTGTTGGAGAAAGCATCTACTTGGTTTCGGGGGTTGGATGATGGAGCTCAATGAGTCAGCCAAAGCAAGGTTCTTTGAGTGCAATGAAGCGAGGTCTTCTTCAGAATTTTCAAGCGGTTGATCCCATCATCACGGCACGGATGAGGTTGTGGAAACTTGAGCAGAAGGGAAGTGTGGAGGAGTACATTGAGGAATTTCGAGATCTTGAATTCAGATACGAGATATGAGTGGGCTGAAGCCCTTGATTTATTCAAGAGAGGGTTGAAGAAAAAGATTCAACGGGGAGGTGATTCGGGACAATCCAATCAACTTGAGCGAGGCTATTGCTTGTGCACAAACGAATGTCCAACGTTTATCACAGCGGTGGAGAGGTATCGATTCCCTCGAATCAATACTATGGACCCATGCATATGGAGTTGGGCAACATAAGGAGGGAGAAGATTTCATTCAAGGGGAGTGAACGCACAAGGAGGAGATCGTCGTAACTTTCGAATCCTCATGGAGAAGCAAATTCAAAAGAAGGAGACGGAGTGGAGGGAAGACGAGAAATGAGGCGGTGCTATAATTGTGGAAGATTTGGTCACATTGCCATGAATTGCCGTACCGGAGTTACGGCAAGAGGAGCTAGACCCCCTATCGGCGAGCTCTCAACAATCTTGAAGGTGGAGGCAGAAGTGACCGATGGAAACACAGGAAACAGCGAGCACCGGTAACCTTGCCTCGCGGCCTTCTTGGTTCGATGAAAGGAGGAAGAAGGCGAGGGAAGGAAGCACAAACATGAGGAAAATGGTTTGAAAGAAGGAAACATGTTTGATTGTGACGGATGGCGAGATAGAAGGAGTAAAAGTGAGAGTATTGATTGATCCGGGGAGCTACAAAAATTTCCTATCTCGATCTATTGCTATAAAGTAGGGATTAGCTTTAGAAAGATGAGAGTGAAAAGGTAGAGTTGCCAAGCGGGCAAGCAGAGAGCATTGAGAGCATTCATAGGAAAGTGGAGTTGAAGATTGGGCAATACAAGGAATCGTTGGAGTGGAGAGTAATTCGATTAGCTCGCTATGATGCTATTTTGGGTATGCCTTGGATGGAAAAATATAATCGTGAGGTAGATTGGCAAAGGAAGATAGTAAAAACTATGAGTTGGAGGATCTTTGGAGATAGACTTAGATCAGGACATAAAAACTTACCTCTCTATGTGATAGGAAGAACGCTTATCGATCACAAAGATGTATGTTTTTTGGGCCTAATAAGAAGATAAAGCTCAAAAAAGCAATTTTTATACATGAGGAGTTAACTTGTATCTTGAACGAGTTTCAAGATGTTTTTCCAGATGATTTGCCTCCAGGTTTACCACCAAGAAGGAGAGTGGATCACAAGATAGAGATCTTACTAGGAAGTTCACCTCCTTGTAAAAGTCCCTATCGACTTGCACCAAACGAGCTGGAGGAATGCAAGGCACAATAGGAAGAGTTGTTGGAGAAAGAGTTTATCCAACCTAGTGTGTTATCATATGGAGCTCTAGTATTGTTCGTGAAGAAGGACGGCTCCATGCGGATGTGCATGGATTATCGTGCTCTAAATCAACAAACGGTGAAAAACAAGTATCCATTACCGCGAATGGATGACTTGTTTGATCAACTTCATGGAGCTAAGTATTTCACCAAACTTGATCTTAGAAGCGGATACAATCGGATCAGAGTGGCAGATGAAGACATACAAAAGATAACTTTTAGAACTAGATATGGTCATTTTGAGTATCTAATTATGCCATTTGGTTTAACCAATGCCCCTGTCACATTCATGGGACTGATGAATGATATTTTTAAGTAAATATCTAGATAAATCGATGATTGTGTTTTTAGATGATATCTTGATATATAGCAAGTCCTTACAAGATCATCAAAAACATCTACGAGAGAAATACTCAAGTGTTGAGAGAAAATAAGCTCTATGCTAAGATGTCAAAATGTGAGTTTGGCAAAAACGAAGTAGATTACTTAGGCCATAGAGTTAGCGCTGATGGCATCCAAGTCATGAGTGACAAAGTGGAAGCCATTCAAAATTGGATTGCAGGAGAATCAGACTCAACTACGTAGTTTCTTGGGTTTAACAGGCTTTTATAGAAGGTTTGTGGAAGCTTTTTGCTCGTATTGCTCAAGCTTTAACAAGTCTCTTAGGCCAAGGCAGAAATAGCAATGAAGTGCACTCTCAAGAGATTGCATTTCGGGCTTTGAAAGATGTGCTCTTACATGCACCAATCCTTAAATGGTACGAACCTGGTAGACCAACAAAACTTGCTACGGATGCATTAGGTGTGGCAGTTGGAGGAGTGTTACAACAGGAGTGGAAAGATGGATGGCACCCAATCGCTTTCTTTTCACGGAAACTTTTGCCGGCGGAGCAAAATTATCATACCACAGAGAGGGAGGAGTTAGCCATTGTCTTGGTTACTAAACATTGGAAGCACTATCTCGGAGATAAGGAGTTTGTGGTTGAGAAAGACCACAAGCCTTTGGTTTTATTTAGAAACTCAAAAGGACCTCTCAAGCGGCGGATTCGTTGGGCTGAATGGCGACATCGTTTCAACATGAAGATCGTGTATGTGGAGGGAAGAAGCGACTTGCCGATGCATTGACACGAATGCCATGCATTAATCACATCACGGAGGTGAAGATTCACTGAATGGTGGGAGAACTTTGAATCGAGCTACCAAGGAGGATGAGGAGATTGCACAAGCCCGCCCGGTAGGGGTCAAGCACATTTGGAGCGGGGATTGGCGTTCTACAAGGGAAAGATCTGGATACCCTCGGATGTTGCCCTTCGTACAATGATGTTAGAGGAGGCACATGATTCGACTATTTGCGGGCCATGTAGGAGTGGAGAAAGACCAGTGAAGGCGTCCAAAGGGTATACTTTTGGCCAAAACTAAGAGGACATCACCGGCTATGTTCGAAGTTGTGTGGCTTGTCAACAAAATAAGGCTAGCAATCGAGAAACCGGCAGGTCTACTACAACCTCTACCAACACCGACTAGAAGATGGGAGCACGTCGGTATGGACATTGTATGTGAGTTACCAATGGCGTCTACGGGTTATGATTCAATAGTCGTTTTTTGTGGATAAATTGAGCAAGATGACCCATATTAGGCCCACAACAAAGGCAGTTAATGCTTTTGAACTTGCTCGAATTTATATGGATGCAGTTTTTGCTCAACATGTATTTAGCTAGAGTGCTCATCACCGATATAGGGGCACTCAATTTACTAGCATGTTTTGGAAAACCCTATTTGGGCTATTCAAAACAAAACTAGCCATGTCCCTGACTTATCATCCTCAAGCGGATGGGCAAACCGAAAGAGCAAATAGGACTATTGAGGACATGCTTAGAGCTTTCACTTTGGAAGAGCAAGGCGGTTGGGATGCACTTTTACCCTTGATTGAGTTTGCTTATAATAACTCAATCTATGCATCCACAAAAAGTCAACCCTTTCTTCTTGATGTATGGAGAACACCCTATCACACCATCTAGCTTGGTGAGTGTAGGTCACATGCAAGAACCATCAACCCAAGTTGAAGCGTTGAACGAGTTTGTGTACACGAGTCCAACGAGGAGTACATCGGGCAAAGCACAAATTAGCCATTGCCTAAAATCGGCAAAAACAATATCTTTGATGCTCATCGACGACATGTGGAGTTCAAAAGGCGTCGGTGTGGTTGTCTACTACCAATTTGTCATTAATAGGGGTTCGAAAGTTCGGTCCACGGTTTATTGGACCTTTCTTGATTGTCCAACAGTTGGAGAAGTTGCCTACAAATTAGAGTTGCCAACACACATGAAAATACATCCCGTTTTTCATGTGTCTCTCTTGAGGAAGTATACCCCACGATCTCCTTCCTTTGGCAACCCACATCAACCTCCTCCTTTACCAACCATGATTGATGGTGTAGAGGAATATGAGGTTGAGAGAATCCTCAAGAAATGGACAAGAGGGCGGCGGAACACCAAAGTGGAATATCTAGTCAATGGAAAGGTTATCCACTTTATGAAGCTACTTGGGAACCATTGGCAAATCTTACAAATGCCAAGATACTTGTAGAGACTTTTGAGTCTTCTTGCAACGGGGCGTTGCGACTTAAATGGGGGAGGTTTGTAACCAATCTTGGTTAGTCATAGTTAGTTTAGCCAAAGCGTAGAGTGGTCACTAGATCACAAAAAAGACAAGATAGTGGTGTGCACTATCCAAAAAGTAAAAGGGTAAATGACGAGGTGGCTACCATGCATTGGTGGATGAGATTGTGTGCTAGACGTCTGTTAGGAATTGGTTAGGATAAGATAACAAAACATGCAACCTACGCATGTTAGCCATGTGGCATAGTTTGGATTTCGGACTCCTCTAGTCCTACAGTATATAAAGCAAGGAGAGGTCTTGAGAAGACCATCTCTCATCTTGGAAGTCATTCGAGTCATTGCCTTGAGGTGTTACACCACCACATCGACCACAATGACCTGGTCCTCGAACCCAAATGCAGTGCGCCCCTAACCCTAGTGTTGCAAGGCATACCAACGCTCTCTCCATGCGAGGTATCCACCCTCTCGTGCCATATCAAACACCACATCCCTAATGGCATCATGGGTAGCTATCCTTTGCCCTCCGAATGGACAACGAGTCATATGAACACTGCTTTGCATCTAAAAGTGATACCACACTCACATGTGAGTAATGAAAATGTAGATGGATGGACCAAGCCAAGACGGAACCTCATCATTGTGGAGAAAGTAGGCAGTGCGAGTCGGAAGCCCCACGATGCATGGTTGAGCCAAGATCCACGAGCCTGCACCCTTGCCCGAGCAAGAGCGTAGACGAGCTCTAGTAGTACAAGGAATGGCCGGATCCACTAAGAGTGAATGTAGAGTCTCCTGAAACTGTCGGTCCATCAAGATAGACTGTAGACCCCTAGTCCAATCGGTAGCCAAAGAGGAAAAAGATGGGAACTTATGTCGTAAAGGAGGAACCGTGCGAACAAGATAGGTGGGTCGACGAGCAATACTAGATGATAGTATACCAAACGCCACCTGCGGAGCCCAGGGATGAAAATGAAGAATTTTGGATTGGAGCTCGTTTAGTGGATCATCATTAGTGGATGGAGATTTCGTCTCCACCCTCTAGAAATGGCATTCAAGCCATTCGACTGATGGACAGGGTTCGAGGCTCGTAGCTTGGGTGCTGCGATGTTCATCCCGACAACTTTTTTCCCGTCATGACAGGCAGGAGATCCAAACAATATGTTGTGATATGGGGAAGAGGATGAAGCATAGTACAATTTTCGTGAAATTATAAGTAGAAGGTACTGATAATGGTTCGGAATGCAGGCGGATTCGTTACAGCTAAAATAGTTTTCGTTAAAAAGAATGTCTTAATCACGTTTTCGCATGCAGTTTATTATTCTCCTTCGAAGGAGAAAGCTGAGTTACTTATGAACATTAGAGGAAGAGAGTCTGCCACACTTTCTAACCACCGATCGAAAGAACGAAACAATGGCAACGTTGGATAATCCTGTACCGCATGCGGCAAGTTCGATAGGAATGACCGAGAGAATGCCTGCATTATTTTCCGTAAAAAAGAATGTGTAACTGACGATTTCGCCAGAAATTTATTATTATTCTCCTTCGAAGGAGAAAAGGGAAGGAATTCAATCAAGTGTGTACACTGGAGAAAGAGAATCGGCCCCGCTTTCTAACCACTCAAAAGGAACGAAACAACGGCAACGCTGGATAATCTGCATGTGGCAACTTCCATAGGGATGATCGAGAGAACAACACAAAAATGGAAAAATAAAATAATAGCGAGCAATTGAAGGACTCGCTAGTGTGATGGGCCGCCGTTCTGGCCCATTACAAAATGATGGACCGCCGTACGTCGTCCAACGTGATGGGCAGTAACGGACCGTCCGGGTCCACGAGAAGCATCTCACAGTTGCTCTCACTCACTCAGTGAGAGCAACTGAGCAACTGATCTCTGAGAGTCTGAGCTGATCAGACAGGCTGAGCAGGAGCCAACTGCGTGAGACCACGTCGTCGACCAGAGGAAGTACTACACTAGGTATGCGGTGACTACGTACCACCATACTGCCGGATGTGTCGAGTTGCTCCATGAACGGTTGCGGTTGGTACGATGGGGCTCATGTTTATTATTCAGTCCATCGTAAATGCATCTGAGATTCTGATGTTTATTCAGTCCATCGTAAATGCATCTGAGATTCTGATGTCATCCATTGGGACAATTTGCTGTAAGCTGCTTTGACATGAACGACAAATGTTGATTTCTCCATTTGAGGCACCTTATATTCTGACTACGTGACAGAGTTCAGCACATCTCGTCAGAGCATCAGTTCCATTGATAAAAAATTTGGCATGACTGTGGAATTGTGGTGCAATGAGAGTATCCTCTTGAGATACTGACCTCGTTGTTTTTCCTCATCCAACACAAGATTTGCAAGGAGGAGGATGGTTCTGCTGATATACAGCCGAGGTGAATGGGGTTTCGTTCCTCGTTGTCCTCAGCATAAGCGTGCAAGTGCACCGCGGAATTTGACAGAAGACACATGACTCACAATTTTATCGTGCATGTTCATCACGTCGAGATCACTTCCAGTTATGAAAGCTCGCACAACACGTCTACTGTAGTTAGCTATGAACAGGTTGGATGGTTGGTGATATACTACCGTATATTCCCTCGAGCTAGATTCATGCCTCCGTTCGAGATAGATTGAAGAATTCTGTTGAGATCAACAAGTGGTGCCAGCGGCCGGTGTTTCTCTTCACAAGCTGTCTGCGATTAGCTTTCATGATTTCCTCCGTTTTATTGGTAATATTCCCATGCATGATAAGAACCGAACTGCTTGGTAGCCAAGAGTAAGGGGTGAGGACACCCGAGCACCGGAGAGGCAAAAATTCCACCTCCCATCAATGAGAGCATATTTTGGACATGTTGAGACAAAGGAAATTATGAAAGATGAAAGAAGCAGTGCGGTGAGTACAGCGCACACTCACAGCCACACTCTTTCTATAATGGAAGGAACAGATTCTCGAACGCATCAATAAACTATTAACGTCGAGAAAGTAAGGCCATAGCAGAACACACTTACCCGTTCATTCATGTGCCTTGGATGTGCTTTCAGTTGCAAGCCAATAGGCTGGAGTTCGGAGTAAATTATTGTAGAATTTGGCGTCTACTTGTGTGGTGTGCACAATTCACTAGAACGAGTTGTATAAGCACCGACTTGGATGGATCGGTGTAAGGATCTTACAGCAGCAACAAACGCGATAAACAACTTAGAAAGTATCGTAAGACGACAAATTGCATGGTTCCGTGTGCATCCATGTGCTTTCGCTTCCGCCTCTTCCAGGTTTACACCATATCACAGGTCATCTGAATTATTTCGATAAGTTTTCACGCTTTGGAAAAGTAGAGAGAAATATCAGGCTCTTCAGTCTTCCTGCTAGGAAATCTGCTCCATTCAAAAAAAAATAATTAAAAAAGAAAGAGAGGGAAAATCTGGCTGAAAACTTCATATCTCACTCTTTATTCTAAAACAAATATCCTTGCCAGTGGGTTTATGCTTCTTCAAAACATTATAGTAATTGACCTCCGTTAGCATCCATTTTGGTTTCTCCTATGTCAAATGAAAAGAACACTTTCAACTTTTTACACGTTAAAAACACGCTGCAAGGTAAAGACTCTCTTCATTTTCAATTCGTTCGTTTGCATGCTGGATAATATGTTTTTACCATCCAAAGAAACAGTTATCTTTATCAGCTATTTAGACTAGCTCATCTATATAATTGTAGCTTTAACTGTATCACTTGAGAACTTTTCAACAAATCCAAGTCTAGACCATCTTGCTAGCGCAACCATAGCCAAATCCAGCTACAAATCTGTTATGTAATGTGTAGTAAGTCGTAAAACCAGAAGAAGTTATCAGCGGGATTAAACCTTGGATACCAACCTCGTAGTTTACCTTGCTCAAACATTGGTAAGTGTTTCTATTTTTTCATTCATCTTGTGCTTTTTAGTGCCTACCACAAAGTTTATGGGTTTTCTATGTGAGAAAGTGAAAGATACCGTCTATCCGGGGTAATTCTGGATAGGCATCCAATCCATTAGTAACGAATATTGTTGGGCTTTTAGTGTTTCACATTTTTGAAGTCGAAGGAAAAAGTGTCATGTGATGACATGACTTGAGTCCTTGGGGGCTAACGTAGTCATTCGAGGTCTCGTGTCCAAGATTCAAAGCTCTTGTAGCCCGTTACATTTGTAGGTGTGAGGCCTAACTACTCTTGTGAACTGTGTTTTCATATATCCGCAATACAAGATGTTACAAGCATAGTTCTATTAAATAAATAAATATGTATATATTACATTTCCTGTGATATTTTCAGTGTTAAATAAGGACTTTTCTTTCAGTTGGCCGACCATGGCTTCCATCGGACAGAGATCAGATCATAAAGTTTCTACCATGTGGGCATTTATAGTAAGTGATGCCACTAGGGAGCATGCATCAGTCGGTGCTTGCCAAGGGTACATGTTTTTCAAAATAAAATTTTCTTCGACCCTTAATGTCACTAGGGTAGTTTTGGATTTCGTTTAACCCGCTTTGATTCTTAGTGAAAAGTGTCCCTTTGATTTCATAAAAGGAAAAGAAAAAGAATTTTTGTAAATGTCCTCACCTTTTGTATCAATCTCCCGCACTTGACAGTTTGGTCTTGCTGCCAATGTCTCTTGGGAGGTTGCAACTTACCAGCCCTGTGGGTGGAGGTGAGAACTGCACGTCTATTATAATAAATAATAAAGTGGAAGACCAAGTGACTCAAAAATTCTTCCGCAATTTGTTATACCTCGGCTCGAGAAAGTACGTGGTTGCCCAGGACCTCGGTCCAAGCATACGACTTATTATTTAGGTCCAGGTTGGACGAGTCTTGACTTGGCCTGCCGACGCCCGTCACGCAAGCAACGGAGACGAGTTCAGATCTCAAAATGAAGCTCGGACACAGTCGACGCGGTCAGTTTGTGAATCACAGGACGAACCGTGCCCCGGCTAGTTCAGGTTCAGGTAACGGGCATAGCAGGTAATGCTCCGGTACGCCGTAATACGCCGATGATGGTACCGATTATCGGGCTCTAATATCGGTACCATCATCAATCAAGTCCCGTAGGAACAAGTTCTTCTCGACTGCTTCTTACGCCCCGGTACCCGATTGCATCCGCGGCGGTGTAACGGACAGAACGTGCGGGAGGAACCTTTACCTGCAACCGGCTGGCGCTTCGACAAGACGCCATTCGTTCGGTTGTTGCGTGCACAAGGGCCGACAGCCGCCGACTTTGTCAAGCTTTCGTTATTTTAGCCCGAGGAGAAATTCGTCCATCTTTTCGCTTTCTTTCTCGCCCTAGTCGTAACGCATTGAAAGAGTTCAGCTCTCGACTCTCGCTGCCTCCTCAATACCGTAGACGCATAACGGGTCAAAGTCAACTCGGGATCCGTAAGTTACAACCCTGTACCCCTAACCCACGGTCGGGTCGGGTTGGGATGGAATGGTTAGTTACGTCCACGGAGTCCAGTGACTCCGTTCCAGTTCAAACCTACCTCCCTCCCCGTCATCGTCCAGACAGCCATGATCTCCGGTCTGGTCCGGTCTGGCGTGGCGTGCGCTGCGCTGCGCTGCCCGCTTTCTTCTCTGTGTCTGTCACTCTCTGCAAGGTTTTTCTCCTTCGCTCTCGTTTCCTTTCTTGCTTCCCTATTCTGGGCTGCAGCAGCAGCTGCTGCTGGGCTACGGTAGCTAGTCCCCCTCCCCACCCCATGCCTTCTCTCGATCGATCTAGACTGACTGCCTGCGGACTGCCTGACCTACCAATTGATGATGTTGATGGCGAGATTGAAGTGATATTTTGCCTGCCCTTCGCTCGCATCCCTGCCCTGCATTACTTTGCAAGCAAGAGCCAGCGACGGGGAGAAAGAGAGAGGAGCGAGCGACGCTAGTAGCTGGCTCTGGACTGAGTTGGTCTGCGAGTTGTAGAGTTGTGCCGTGATCAAGCGCAGTCTTTTCCGCTGTCTCACGTCATTCATGGTGCGGTATTCATTTAGTCAACTGCAATCTCCCTCACTGTTTCATCTCGTACTCATTCTCCCGGGTCTACTCGCTCTTCCCTTCTCGTCTCCCGCTGCAGCTCCTTTATTAGCCTCCGCGAGCCGGAGTTCACATTTCAAGTTAGAAGGCAAGAGAGACTGGAAACCCAAGCACAGACATAGAGACGGAGCGCGAGCTATCGAGTAAACACTGTCACTAACGCACAGATTCGTGCGGTGGTGCGTGGCCAACACGCGTGCTCACACTGTTGACTCCCCTCTGAAAGGATGTCAGCGAATCACGTACGAAGTGGCGGGAGCATCAGCTGCTCGAAACAAACGTTCGGCTTTCTAGATGAAATTTAATCGATCAAGCCCGAGCTGAGCACAGCTGCGCTCCAGCTTGAGATATATAGACAGAAAGCTTCAGCGGGAGGGAAGGCCGCAGCGGTGGGGTCTCTTGAACTGTCCGCATGGTGTACTCGTCGATTTAGCGCGCAGGCTCTGGAATTTGACGAGGATGGTCGCGACTGCGCACGGGCATTTCGTCTCATGGTGTGCTGGCGGAGGCCCGTTCAGGCCGTGAGCGAGGCACCGAGAGCTATCGATTTCCCTCCAGCACGAGCCTACTGTCGCCGTAGAGCCGCGTCCTGATGGGTCGGCGACCATGCTCTGCTCTGGCCCGAGGCGTGTACGTTTCTCGGGGCCTTCGATTCGTTGCGTAGTCGAGAGCGGGTGGTCGGGTTGACGTCTTCCGTCGGCGGGGAGACGAGGAAGCTCCAGCGGAGGCGGAGAAGCACGTTGGGAGGGAGAGGGAGGCATAGAAAATACGAGAACCAGAGCGGCAAATTTCTGCAGCTTTGCAAATTAGGGAGGCTCGGAGGGTGAGTGGGTGGGAGAGATGAGCGCGGAGGCGGCTATGGAGGACGTTCATGCGACAATGACGACGTGCACGACGGCGAGCGGCGGCGACCCCCAGCCTTCGCACTCGGAGGACGAGGCTGGCATCCCGTCGCAGATGGGGAGCGGGCGGCGAGACGCCAGAGTCGTGTGCGAGACATTCACAGGCAGAGATTTCAAAAGCGGGACAGCGTCCGATTCCAGGCGCATGGCATCCACCATCACCACGACCTCGTCGTCCACCGATACGCACAAAAGCTCGAAGCACTTCAAGCGCCGAGGTGTCGCGTACTCGCATTCTCGAAATCCTCTTCTGGCGTGCTTCATCGGAGAATCCGTCCTCTCGTCGAGAGCTATCCGCCTCAACCCGAATTGCGACTCGGCCAGCTCGCAGAGAGCTTTTTTCTCGCTAATTCCCGTAGATAGCAGCAGGGTGAACGAGAGGACGGGCGAGCCATCGTCTCCCCAGCTCTCGTGCATAGGACAGGTGAAATGTAGACAGGCCAAGGCTCCCCGAGGGTTGGGGGCCGGGGCCGTGGTCGAGGACCTGGCTCAACTGGATCTCACCACGGAGCGGAAGGAATCAGCTGCTGCTGCTCCCGGGGGCGGAAGGTTCGGGAATCGAAGATCGTTAGAGAGGGGCAGGTCCTTCGACCTGGCCGCAGCAGCAGCTGCCGCCGCCGCTGTGGACGACATACCTCCGCTGGATCTCAACGAAGGAACGGAAAATCCTCGTCTGATGCGCTCCACGAAGCGACCGGGCAGTTTGGATGCGTCGAGGAAGGCGATGGAGGTAGAGAAGCAGCAGGGAGGGAGTCCTCTGAGCCCGACAGTGTCGAAACACTCGATTCAGCATTTTAATCACTTGATAAAACAGCTGCTGGGAGCGTCGATGATCAGGACCGGGTTCATTTGCGGGTGGAACTCGCGGGATTCCACTCTGGGGGACGACGACGCCTGTGGGCCCGACGAGGAGGAGGAGGAAGCGACAGCCGATCACTACGAGATCGATCTCAGTCGATTCGCCTCGTGCGAAATGCAAGCCAAAACTCCGTCCTTCCGCGACACCAGGTACTACCAGACGTCCATGGGGAAGAAGCTGGCGGACATTCGCGTCCACGCTCACCAGCAGCACGCCTCCCACGTCGCCGCTCCCGCTGCAGCCGAGGTCTCGGTGGACGAGCATCCGGACCACGAAAAATCGTCGTCGTCGTCTGTGAATTTCTCCAGGGCCAACCATCATCCTACCATCGTAATCAAGTGCTCGGTCGAGCGACGAAAGCCTTCCTCTGAGGCGACCCTTTGGAAGCGACGGTGTATGGACAGGCCTCTGAGTTTGGAAGTAAAGAGATAGCTACGGTAGTATTTTCATATATGTGGATATTCATGCGCAGCAGATGAGCACTTTGTATATCGATAGATTAGAGAGAGCCCGAGTTATGGTACGGTTTTAAGTACTGAATGTCGATCGGCAGAAAAAAAAACGAGGCTACTTTGCTCTTAGAACCTCTGAATGGTAGGTATGGTGCTGGTGCTGGTGCTGGTGGTGTCGTCTCGGACTCGGGGAAGGCTTCATCTGTTGCTCTGTGGCTGTGGACGACAGCATCCTCGAGAGAGAAGGGAGGGCACTCACTCACTCACTCACTCACTCCACGTATAGGTGCGTGCATTCGCACAGGACCAAGTAGAAATACGATCGCTCCCCTTATGAAGGTTTTGGGGAAAATGTACTCATCGTACTCGTTCATGAGTGGCAAGGTTGGAAGTAAGTAGACTAGAGGCCGACCTTCCTTAAGCAGATCAAAAAGTGGAACTCGAATCACGGGACTTAAATTCCTAGCCATGTATCATAGTCTTCAATCAAGCATGACAGTGAACGGCAACTCTCTGGTTGCACTTCCCATATTTTCTACTCGGCATCTGGTTCTGTTCAATCTGTAATGTGCTCGATCGCAATTGATTTTCCCTCACTTGACTACAATGCGCGCTTGACACATTCTCCCCTATGGGGTTCCTTGTGGTTATTTTCCATCCTTTCGAATGATAAAGTGTAGCTCCAGCCTCTCGGAAGAACTATCGAAGCCGAGCTTGTCGGGACTCCGATCTCTTCAATTGAAATCGGTGATCGTGAGTTTTATCCTGATGCCATCTGCTCGGAATAACTCCCGACTTTCGGCCCTGTTAGCAGTTCGAAGCAGCTCTCCTCACGCATGGGCCTGGCCAGTCGATCAGTAGAGTGTCGACGAAGGCCTGTACCGATGCGAGGTACTGTGAGAAGAGGGTGGCCGCCGCGGCTAATGATCAGTGTCTGAATGTGACCAGTGTTTGGATTTAGTCGAGAGTAATTCTTGTTATCCCCGCGGGTGTGGTCGGATCAGCGACCGAGGCGAAGCGCAGCCAGTCGATGAGAGGATGAAATTTGCCAGTGCGGCACGTAGGGCCTACTTTGAACGACGCCCACTTCAGAAAGTGGTCGCTCGCCGAGGCACTTCCAGCAGCCGCAGCGCAGGCATGAGGCCGATGGAAGCGCCGGGCACCGGTGGTTTAGGAAGAACGACAATCTTGGTCTAAACGGGTCGTGTTGCTGTGAACACCCAGCTTAGAGCTCTAAGCCGTGGCTTGCGAGCGTCCGGATCAATGTTAAGTCTGAGATTATGGTGAAGATGGGGGATAGTGAAGCAGATTCACGGTGCGGGGATATGCACCGGTGGGATGGAAGGGGGTAGGTACATTTGCTGGCTCTGCTCCGAGTGGACGAGGTCGGAGATGTGGAAACACCTGGAATCTCTGGGAGCAATCTGTATGGAAATCACACTGGACAAATTCGGGGCAGTTGGCTAGAGACGAGCGTGTCTGTACGATGCGGTCCGACTCTCTCGGGCTCGATAAGCTTCTGACCCGTGGCCATGCAAAGAAACGAGAAGAGCAGAGCAGAGCGAGCGCTCGGGCAACAGGCAGTGCAGTACACCCACGGACTTCGGATCGTCGTCACGGTGTCTTTCGTTTCATGGCCGGGCCGGCGGGCATCGAATCAATGAATCAGTAGAAACGTGGTGCTGCAGACTGGGGGAGTGTCTGCGTTTCTAGCTGTTCGATATATCTTTCAGCATGAGCTGAATTCACTCGAGCACTGGACCGCGAGCAATCATTCCAGATGTAAACGGACCTTCTTCTTGCAGAGCAGGACGTTGTCCAGAACGCTCCACGTAAAGGAGAGATTTTATCGCTCTCGAGCCAGATTCTACGCTGCGGGATCCGCTCGCTGCTGCTGCGACGGCCTGGAATAATCTTTCCGCCCCAAGGGGGCCTGCCGAAATTGTCTAGCACGCGCACTCACTGGATCGGGTCCTTGTCGGGCCAAAGGCGAGAAATTGTAGCTGTTAAAAGTGAGCGAGCCAGCCGGCGAACCGGCCCGCCAGCCAGCAGCAGAGGAGCTTTTCCTCTCGCTGCGCGGTGCAGTATGATTGAGCTTTTGAAGGATCTACTGCGACTGCATTACTTGTGCTGCCGCTCGCCACCACATCCACCTCCGGCTACAGCTAGCAGAGTGGCTTCTGGTTGAGCGCCCAGCTTTATGGAATTCTTGTCTTCATGTCCTTCGCTCTCCCGTCTTCTCTCTCGCTCGCAGAGAGGGAGAGCAAGAGGGAGACCGAGTGCTCTCGCGGGTCCAGCCTCGATGGAAGTAGGGGCACTCTGCAGAGGGACCTAGCTCCTCCTCCTCTTCACTTCCCTTCCCTTCCCTGCCCTTTGCTCGGTTCCATTGGTCCTCCACTTCTGATCGCCACTGCAGCCGCAGCAGAGGCATCAGCATCATCAGCACTTGTGCCAGACTGCTCTTCGGCTTCAGCTCTCTCGCCTACTCTGCGCATACAACTCATCCACGCCTTTTCGGCCACCTCGTCATCGAAAGGCGAAAATGAGCAGAACAGGTCAACTACTTGTCTAGGATTCAATGAATGTCTCGACGTCCCTCCCTCCCTCTCTCTCTCTCTCTCTCTCTCTCTCTCTCCTCCTGCCTGCGTGCCTGCCCATCCCTTGGCTTCTCTTGCCATCGGTGATCTCGAATGGCTGGCGAGCTCCCCAGAGGCCCCGCTTTCAGAGATGATATGGCAGGACGCCGTTGCCCGGCCAGAGCCAGTGAGCACGGCACGATCGCATCATGAGCAGGGACTCGTTCGGAGCTAATCATGGATACAAATGTTAATGTTTTTGCTGTTCAGAATCTACTGCTGCTGCCACCATTCCTCGAGAGATCATATGCAGATGTTGTATAAAACTTGCGGTGGATGACTTTGCCTTCCTTGGAGTCATTGGACCCATCCATCCATTCATAATCACACGACTCGAGGAACTTGTTGGCACATCTTTTCACAACTTTTATCTTTCAATGCGTCGAGGTGGTATCGAGGCAGAGACATGGGAAACCCAATCCCCATAAAATAGATAGACTCGCCGAGCAAATGACGAGCTATTTGGTCTGAGTACATTTCGGGCCTCTCGAGACTTATTTAGTTACCCATTATTTTGCCAGTCTCGGTCATAAGGATCGACAGGTGGGGGGAACGCAGAGTCCCTCGCGGGAACGCAGACTTTCCTGTAACAGGCACCCAACAGTGCTGCTCCACGTGATGCTTGTCCATTCGAGTTCCGTCCATCCATCGGCAGCCATTTCTCCAGCCACATAACCAGCTCCTCGTCCGCATCATTTCACTACGAGATTCTAGCCAGAATAGGAGGGGAATCATGACCACCCTCTTTTCTAACCTCTCTCCCCTTCCACAAACAAAAGCTTTCTTTTTCCATCATGATAAGAGCAGCTTTTTCTGTAATCATGCGTATTTAAAAAGGTTTCGTATTGAGCTGAGCTCGAGAGATTCAGGTGCTTCTCGCAGCATATTTCATTGATTCCAAATGCCCACCGATAAGCATACCGGTAACCTTGTCACGAGGTCAATAAATGGGATCGTCCAAGCGAGCTCTTTCCGTTGTTACCGACGCTTGATGCTCAGAAGGGGAAATATATCAAGCTAATAATCATGAACGCGAGAGGGAGGGAGAGGTGAAGCATCTGGTTGATCCATCCGACACTGGTCTTCTTCTGCTTCTTCTTCTTCGTCTTGTGAGTTGTGCTCCTGGCAGAGATGGTCATGATAAGTTGTGCTAGAGCGACAATCATTTCTTGCGCAGGAGTCATACGGCAGTATTTTATATTTACCAAAGGACTAAACTCACTCATTACCTAGCACCTCACATTTTCCCCTTTCTCTGTTTCTGTTTCAATTTATTCAAATGGACATTGTTAGCGAAAAGGGCTCTCCGCCTCAAGAATGGGAGATGACTCGCGAAAATAGAATTGTTTTCAGCTATTTTAAAACAGCGTCCCACCAACTCCGGATCGAAGGCGCTTGAACTCACAGGATTAAAACATGTGTAAAACAGGGGGCACGCCATGGACAGACGTAGAGAGCACCGCCATCGCTGAAGAAGAACATGGTGGCTCTAATCCGAAGGAACGAGCGAACGATTGAAGGAAGGCAGATCGTGATCATCATGAAAAAGTTCAGCACCTGGAAGTCTCGGTCTACAAGATACGCAGCTCCACGTGGGGCCCACTCGCAAAGAGAGATGAGGAGAGAGTGAGGGAGGGAATGTTTCGATCGACATATACATGTTTTGCAAACGGTATCTGAATGAGTAGCGGCGTATCTTCAGGTGCCTTTGGTCACGCAACATTATCCGATTCCTTCAGCTTGTCTCGTGCCCATAGTAAGAAACAGGTCAAGTTGGAGAAAAGACGCGGAGCACACAGTCGTCTTACGACTCTTTTGGCGAGTGCTGGCGACCTCCACTTGTCTATCTGGGGGATATGGATCCATGACCTTATGATCATGGATCCATGCTCCATCCTTCGAACTAGTATCCAATCGGGGACCGACATTCCACCCAAAGACTGCATGTTGCATTCCGAAAATTTGATGCTCGTAAATCAGTTTCTGGTAATATGCTCTTCCAGGCTAGGTTTGGGAATTTCCATGTGCTCGCCAGTGGACTTTGGAACAAATTACCACATGAGCAAACCATCCATTCTCACGTGCATCATAAAGTCAAGTGATCGAAATTTGATTTCTTTTATACAGTCTTGTCGTCTAGTAGTAATTTATACCCTACATTACTTAACAATATTGAAAAGATCAAATTTTATCAACGTAAAAAAATTATTATTTAGAATATTTTCTCATTTTTCATATCTATTTTAAATTTTTGATATTTTAATTAAAGTGAATATAAAGGTTACATGAATATAACTAATCATCTAAATATTATAATAATTAAATACTATTTTAATTCATAATCTAATCAATATAATTCTCAACTAATAATAATGTAAAACATAAATGATAAATAATAAAAAAAAAAAAATATATATGAAAAAAAAGTTCATAATCTTGATAGATATATTATAATTTGAAATATTTATTGTATTATATTTTTAAAATTTATATCAAAATTATTTTAAAACAATATTATTATTGAAATCATCAACAATAATAAATATTATTTTTTCAAATTATAAATTTAATTTCATAAAAATTATTTTTTGAAATATTATACCAATATATAAGTTTAAAGTATAAATTAAATTAAATTTTTTAAATATTTTTAGATTCATATTTAATTATAATTAAAAAAAATTAATTTCTTATAAATTTTTAAATTTAATATATTTGATCATAAATTGATTATATATTTGTATTGTGTCAATTACCATTATAATATTAACGAAATATGTATAATGAAACATTTATATGAAATGAATAATGATTTAAATATTTAAATAGATATTTTTTTATTTAAAAATATTTTTAAACAATTATCTTTTTATTTATCAGTATTTCAAAAATATTTTTTATAAAATAATATATACTGACTTATGATATAATTCATATATATTTTTATATACATAATTTACAATCATCACACTTTAAAATATATGTTTATCTTCATATTCAATTTATTTTATTAAATAAAAAAAAATTTTATATAAAAAATTATTAAATTATTATTTTAAAATAAAATTATATTTGAAATTTGAAATTTTTAAATTTCAAATAAAATTTTTTATTTTATGTTAAAATATTTTTATATAAAACCTATGCATTATTATCCTTATTATAGACATTAAATAATATATTTATCAATGTTGTATCACATAACATTAATGATGTACATAATGCTTAAGTTAATTGTATATTGATATTATCTATATTGTTTAGAATGTTAGAATGAATATTACAATTATATAATACTTTGTGTCATTTAAAATGTATTCAAATTTTCATAATCTCCTATTTATTTTTCATTTGTTGTGTCATAATGTTTGGGCTTCATCACCATTTAGAACATATACGCTTACACCATGACTTCATCATCTTATATACATATTAATTTGTTATTTAAGTTGTAATATACAATAGTTATTCCCAAAACTATCGTTGTAGAAAAACCATCAACATAAACATGTCAAACTAACACCGTCATGTCTTTTCTAAGAATATCACTAACATGCATTACTAATATTGACATGTGATCATCATTATGTTTGCATAGGTTCAATGTAGTATGTACTATATACATATCTTTCTTCAAAGAGATTGTATTTTTTTTATTCATTCTCAAACCTTTCAAAATTCAACGTTGTGGGAATTCATGAGCTCTTAGTTTTTTTAATTTTCCAACACTTTATAACACAAAAATGAATTCTCATGTTTTATGTGGTTGTGAGTAAGTGATTGAATATTTGATTGACTGATTTGCCCAAGATCAAACCATATGAACCACCATAGCTTTAAGAATCACATGCAAATCATTGTCACTAATTGTTCAATGATAATAGCTCTTGGTGTGAGTATGAACACTCGGTGAACATCGGCAATAAATTAATCGAATTTGATGAAAATGAGAAGCACCACATTGCAAGCATTTTCAAGAGCTTGGAAGATGTGGATGCAATCTAGCGTCAAAGGGAGAAATATGAAGATAAGCAATCCAATGTTGCAAGGATTTTGCTTCACTATGTGAACGCCTAAATGCATGACTATGAAAAAATCTTGTTGACCTTCGAGTGATATACAATTTTTTTTTTCTTTGGCTCATTATTTCATATTCGAGTTGAGTGCAACAAGCTCATTAGATCTCACAATTGGACCATTAATTCTTGCCCAAACTTCACAAGTAATTGCAATATAATCTTTGTGTGTTCAAAAAAATTTATAATATTATTTATTCCATTTCTCTTGGAAAAATTCTCTAAACCTATATTATATACTAGGTGATATAGAAACACAATCTTTTATTCATATTGAGCTCAAATTTCACAATAAGATTTCTCGTCATCCAAACTTCAACTATGAAAACTTTTATTGATCAAAACTTCTAATAGCAAAAATTATAATCAATGTATTAACTTTGTGATACTCAATGCAATTAGATACAATACTACAACTCTAACTATGTACATTAACTTCAAATTATTATTTATTACTCAAAACTTCTCCAATTAAGTTAAAATTTTGATCGAGATGTTATTTTTGATAAGAGACCCAATATAAATCAGCTAGTATATTTGGTTGTAAGGTTTTAGTACCTAACCCTCTGCCATAAATGATCAAAATGATTTTTCAACTTCAAAAAGAGATTTATATTGGATATGAGACACCCGATATTATCAAACACCTTTAATCCACTACATGAAATCTATTATTTGTTCATTTTGTTGATTTTTTTTATAAATATGTATTTTAATATTTGTTTGGACAATCTAATCCTTCTAAAGATTTAAATTTTTTGGTCCTTTTTCACGTGACATGTATTTAAATCCACAGAGTCAAAAGTTTGAAAAAAAAGTTAACAAATTTTATATCTTGTCGGAGAACATAGAGATTATCTGATTCTTTTAACAATGCAGAGAATGTGACTAAGTCACATGTATTTGTAGCTAATGATTTGGTTCTTGTTGAATTACATGTAGTGAATATCACACCCTTGAAGAGATGTGTGAAAAATCAACAACCATTCAAAAGATCTATCCATACAGAGTTGTATGTTGCACATGAGTTGATGACTCCAAAGACAAGAGCCGTAGACTCTAAAGGAGAGTCACAAGCAAAGTCAACAGATATGGCTATGAACTATGTCCAAACATGCAAGATTTGAAACCAAAAAGTCAAAATTAATGAAATTTTTTCTTTTTTCATTTCACAGTATCTTAGCATTGATGAAAATGATCCGACTACTGTAATTGAGGCTTGTAACCATAGTGATTGGCCTAGGTGGAAAGAAATCATGAGATCTAAACTCCAATCCTTAAAAAACAATAAAGTATTTGATTTAATAGAGATCATACTTAAGGGAGTTAACCATGTGGGATGTAAATGGATGTTTGTTAGAAAATCTCTATGATGGATTTCATCATATTTGGGTGTCTCTTGTAAGTGACAAGAACTTAGAATACGGTTGATGGATGTTGTCAGTGCATATATGGCAAGATAGACACTAACATATATATGAAGGTAATTACATGTTTCAAAAGTGATCATAAACCTCAAGTATAACCTAAGTACCTCATGTTGGAGAGAGTTTTGTATGGCCTCAAGCAGGTTGGACGAATGTGGTATCAACATTTCAAGTATTTTATTGTTAACCGAGATTTTTAAAACGATCATGTATGACCTTGCATCTTTATCAAGCATATTTAGAAAAAAAATTTCATTATTGCTCAATATGTGGATAAACTCAATCTCATTGCCACATCCCATGCCATTGTGTTGATTGTTGATGAACTAAAATCAAAATTTGATTTGAAAGACTGTGGTGTTAGCTCATTTTGTCCAGGATTGCAATTTGAGCATTTTATTGATGGAATTTTCCTCCATTAGAATTCTTATACTGAGAAGATAGTAAAATAATTTGTCATGAACATTGGTCACCTTTTGGGTTCAATTATGATGGTTCGTTATTTAGATGTGCACCAGGATAAATACATGTCTTGCGATGAGGGGAATGAATGTCTAGGATATGATAATCCATACTTAGTAACAATTGGAATATTCATGTATCTTGCAAACTACACCCTACTAGACATCACCTTCGATGTGAATTTGCTAGCTAGTTTCATTGATAAGTCTATCAAGAAATATTGAAATGGAATAAAACAAGTTTTATGTTATCTCAAAGGGACTAAGACAGAGACTTGTTCTACAAGATTGGAGAGAGTAATGATATCATTGGATATGCAAATGCATACTACTTGTATGATCCTCATCATGGGATTCCAAATGTCTATGTCTTCCTTAAACAAGGAACAATCATTTCTTAAAAGTCAAGTAAGTATACTATAGCAAAAACATCCTCCAATCATGTACAAATCTTGATATTACATGAAGCATCACATCATCACATGAATGTGTGTGGGTGAGATCAATTTATGGTTTATTTAAGATTCTTGTGATTTTTCAAAGGTACTTGCTCCTCCAATCCCATTGTACAAGGACAATGCAACATGCATAGTGCAAGTGAAGACATGCTACATCAATGATGATTGCATTAAACACATAACTCTAAAGTTTTTTTTTATATATGAGTTATTGCGTTCTCAAATCTATGTAAAAAAGGTTTGGTCAACAAAAAACTTTGCAAACTTATTTACTTACTTATCTCTATCTATGACATCTCATTGAAAGCTTGTATATGGGATAGTAATGTATAGGCTAGCATATCTAGAGGAGACATAAAATAATAGATCCGTTTAGATACTTCCACTTCTTTTTTCTTATTTGTGAGTTTTTAACTCTAAAGTAATTAGAGGATTTTTATCACATAAGGCTTTTAAAGATAGAAATCGATATGATTATATTTATTTACTCAATAATTGATGTAATCCCTTTAGTAGATACGACAATCAAATGCATAGTTGGTTGACTCGTCGAGGGGGAATGTTGTATGATTACCATCAACACATATACTTTGAACTAACACCGCATGTCTATTCTAGAAATATCACATACAACATTTACATGTCAAAATGGACATTGATATATGACCGTCATTATGTTTGCATAAGTTCAATGTACTATGTGAATGGAATATATATATATATATATATATCTCACAGAATATAGAGAGAGTGTGATTTTTTCAAAAAAAATTCTATGTTGTACAAATTTGTGATCTTTCAATCTTTTCACGTCCAAAAATTATTTCTTTATTAATAACATTGAAAGCTTATATATACTTTTAGTATGCCGTATGTAACATATTTGTGAAATTAGCAAATTAAAATTATAGCAAAAATCATTCAAATGAAACCTCTAAAAATTTACTAAATCAACTGAAAAAACTTAGACCCTCAATCCGGCCCCTATTGTCTATTCTCATTTAGACAATTTAATATAAAATATATGGTGTGTCTTATATTGACTTATCTAAATTTATAAGTATCATTTCTATTTATGTTAAATTAAACATACTACAACAAGATGTAATTTTTTATCTTCCGATTGTTTTTCAGTATTCTATGAAGAATGATAGAAGATTATATGTATCTTCAATCATCATACATGTCTTTGATGGATCTGATTTTAAAAAAATTTACATCTTAAACTTTCACCATAATCGGCATGTTATCTACTATTGTGAACATATATAATGATACTGTATACTATGAGAAAGAAAGAGAGCGAGAGATTGATTCATATTGCCAAGTATTTTAAGTATCAATTATTGATAACCAAGAAAAAGTGTTAGAGAAGCTCTTGCTTTTGCATATGTTGCTAGCACATAAGCATTTTAGTTGTCTCATACATGACACTATGGAAGAATAAATTTGTTAATTTGTGGGTTTGTTTCTTCTGTCATTTTTTCCTTGCTTGGTCATTTTTCAATTTCTTCCAAGTATGTCATCGAGATTCTTCATGGTAGAATGAAACTATGTTGCACTCGTTGTTATGAATTCAAACTATGGTTTTCAATATTAGATGTGAATGATATCATAATTAGATCAATATCAACAAATTTAATGACAAATGAAAATCTTATGAATTAGAAATTGGACATTGAGTCTACATTGTGTTGAGAAATATTGAACTAGGTAAATGTTTGATCTATTACGTTTATTAGCTATTGAGACATATTTGTGTTATTTGAGGAGAGTATCACTTTGGTGTTGTTGTAAATTATGGAACTATGCTAGTGATCGTCTTAAGGGTTTTTGGAATTTTGGATTGTATTCATTGTTGGATAATTTTGAACCAATGCATGGAGTTATGCTTTGTGATATTGAAGATATTGATCTATTATTCTACATGAGTGATATGTCTCATTTGTCATTAAAAAAAATTTCCAAAATAAAAAAAACTTAGAACAATAACACATAGATTGACAATTATAAAGGCTCGATTGAATTACAATTTGGGCGTTGATGTTTGAAATAAAATCCTCTGTACAAGTTATGATTGATGATATTTTTTTACTAGCGTTGTTGCAGCAACCGAGTGAAAAATTCCTTGACATCACCTACATAAAGTAGTGATAGCTAATTTCTCCGTGCTAGTGGGAGAAAATTAACCCATAATAGAGTGATCAGCAGTCCGATCTGATTGCTTATTCTATCATTAAAAAAAACTAATAATTTTTCACTATTGGTTTATACTTCAATAATTCAAATTGGGGTTCATCTTTAGACAATTGGCAACATATATATGTATTCAAATGTTCAAGAATAAATAATGAAGCATAAAAAATAATTTCAAGATTAAATTATAAAGGACGAATGACTTTAAAATTTGATAAGAAATGTAAATTCATAACATTTCAAATTGGACATTTGATTCATCACAAGCAATCTAAATATTGTGCTCTTATTTTTTCAAAAGTAGCAAAACAATACATTCAAAGATATTTTTATAGCAATATTCAAAAAATTAAAATGTATAGATTACTACAATATGAAAGATTCATTGATACATATATTATATTTTATCAATAGCTTTAGTTAATTTTTTGATAAACAAATTTTATACATCAACATATGTGAAATCTGAAAATAATCATTTTAGATCAATAATACTATTAATTTTATATACATATAGTGCTCATGATTTTTATGAATTTTTATATGAACATTATCAAACCATCAAGATTTTTGCATATTACACAACTTTTCTAGAAAGTTTGATTCATTCTAGTAGCATATTAGAAATACTTATAGATGTTACATTCAAAACCAATAAATTATGTGGAGTTGCATATAGTTATGTTAAATCTTGATGGGTTTAAGGTTCTTTTAGCTTCTTCTTTTTTATAGAAGAATTGTGACTTGAAGACATGAATTCATGTCTATAACTCAATGGCATAGAGAGGAAAAAGGATTACGTGAAAATTTTATGACATAATTTTTCAATCTCTTTGTCAAAGAGGATTATGCCGAAAATGACTTAATGATTTTTGCACACTTTGAAGAAGGACCAAAGGTCGGAAATGACTGGTCCACACACGGTACATGAACACGTTCCTTGTGTATTCCATGCCATCGGGCCTTCGGTCAATAATTTGCAAGTTTGGATAAATATGCTATCGGATACAAACATTTTGATTGACATTTCCAACAATCAAAGATATTTCAGATCTCAAAATTCAATATTGTTTGTAACGTGCACTAAAGGTTGTGGCAAGAAGAATCAAGAAGCAAAATAAAGTTGTAAAATTCTTTAACTCTGAAGTTGTAAATCAACAATTTGCATTTATCAATTTTGAATAAAGTCCAAAGTCGTTTGACTTGATATAGAGGATTTTTAATCATTGAGACTAAACAAAAATTTTCAAATGGTTTGAAAATCATTTGAAAATATATTCTTTTATACCTCAATATCCAAATTTATATCAAAATAAGGAGCAAATTTATGAAAGTTTAGTTTGGAAAGCATACAATTTGTGTTATCAATGAAATCATTGTCATTTTGAGAAGTATGTGTGAAACTCTTAATACAAACGAGAAAAATGGTAATATTTTGTTAGATCTATATATATGATAATATATAAAATATATATAATAATAAATGATAATATTTGTGATTTGTGCAAGAATTATAGTAATGTTATAGTTCTTGCAGCAACCATAAATATTGTGTGATCTCATTGACAAAAACTAAACTATGATTACAAATATAATTACAACGATCCAAGATTAGATCATTTAACCAAAATTTCTTGCTCAACATATAATTACAGATATGATCGACATGATTATACAATATGACAATAATCGTGCATATCCATCATGATGGCAAGACTTTATGCAGCTTTGAGATAAATTATTAGTTAGATCTATTGCTGCACATCCATAGTAGATATGGTATATAGATGTTCAAAGATGAGTTTGTACATGTACTGCATTTTTGTATAATCCATATTGCTTGTGTAACCATTAGATGCAAGATTATGCAAATCAAAGACATTCTAGACCAAAATTTAGGTTTACATTTAGTCATTATAGTTGGTCATAGTGTGATTTCAACATGATCGATATTTTAATTAAGCGATATAAATCTTCAGTAGAGGAGCATATAATTTCAAGAGTTGATGCTCAAGACTTTCAATAAATATAGATCCACAAAGGCAAGTAGACATAGATTCTAACTTTTCGTAACCATAAATGACCCAAACGAACCAATAGATTCCATCTTCAACTTAGTGATGATGATAACCTCAACATCATTGATAACGAAACTATTGTACAATTATATGAGATCACATGGATCATGTCATGCAACTTGTTAATGATAATGTCAGCAATTAGATATTTTTGCAAAGCTTTGAAAGTTGATATGCACCATGTAAATGACACACTATACATCGGAAGCAAGCACAACATGCATGAGGTGAACAAAAAACACACCAAATACATGGTATTGCATACAATTTAGATTATATCTTTTCCTTAGTTAAAAATTTATCAAAAGATTTATGTGTGAAACTTTTATTGCATAAGTTTTATACTTGTGTAACATATTATCTTTTGTAGTAACCAAATTTTTTATTTTTTTATTTAAATTATTATTATTATAAATTATATATGTAAAAAATATTTTTTTAATATTATTTCAAGAAAAATTGTTAAATAATTCAATTTACAAGTATTTATTACATTTTTTTTTCAGGAAGAATTAAACATTAATTAAAAAAGTCAGATAATTCATTTACCCGGGGATTCTTTTATTCAATTGACAAGTATTTATTGCATGCTTTTTTCCACTATAAATCAGATGGATTCTTTTGTTTTTTTAACCAGATCGAAACTTGAATCTTGACCAGGTGATTCTCGTGATGCTCAGCATTCCGCTTGCAGGTATGCCACGTCGCATTCCTCATTATCCAGATGCGTCTTCTCTACATTTGTTTGCCGGATGCTTGCTTGCGATACGAACTGAACTCGAAAGTACCTATAGTACCAGGAGGCATCAGTCCACCTATACATTTGTTAATATACGTAGCACGATTATACTATCCAGAACAGTCTACAATCGGTAACGAGAATTTTTAAAACAAGAATCCATCCACATCTCTCCTCGAATAAGATTCCCTCCATCTTTGTGGATGTGGTGATGGCTGGAGGTGAGAGTACCGTTTTGAACTAGAAGAACAATTGTTCTTCCACAAAGCACCTAAGTACAAATTTCCATTTTCTATCTGAACAGGTATACTGTATATTATATTCGACTACGTCTAAATATATCTTATTATTTACAACACGTCAAAAGCATACATTTGCCAAAATGGGAACCCGTTGTACCGTCGCCCTCAATCAGCTCTCCCAGACTCTGTTGTTAACACGTGGCAAGATTGATGGCAGGAATGCGTGTGAATGTACGGCATCGCGGTCCCATAGCCTGTAGAGTACAAGTAGCGACCGTGGTTGGGATAATCTTGCCATCTCCCTACTTTGTCGCCTTCCGGACCCGGCCACTTTCTTAATGTTGTCCACTACAACTCTACGGAGTCTACACGGCCGTCGCGAATTTCGCACTGGGATTGCAGTCCCGCGAAGGTGAGCCACAGATTCTCATGCCCGCACACTTCGCAAGAAACAAATCGCCCTTCTCTCATCGGCGTCGCGACAAACGACGATCCTCGCCGGAGATCGCAATGCCAGTAGAAAGTCGCACCGCGGGCGAGCCTAAGGACCGTTCGGCGTAACATTAGTCCGTCAGGGTCCGCGGGCCGCCGTCGTCGTCGAGGAACGAGTGCGAATGGAAATGTTGCGGAGCTCTCGTCGAAGAGCGAAGAAATGAGAATTTTGAGAACGCAGCGAAGGTGCTTCTACTAATCTGCGCCTTTGAAATTAGCGAATGGCGGGCGGGGCGCATCTATGTCGGTTTACATTATTCTTGATCCCAGCTTGTCGGAGAGAAGGTTCTGGAACGTGAACGCTGTTTGTGTGGACAGATTACGAGCAGCCGCACTGAGATTGTATTCTTTTGGGATCGCGGTCGAGATGAGGTCCGAGTCTAAGCGAGAAAAAGCTCTCGCAGATGTGTAAGTTGAAATTTTCATTCAGTGATGAAGCGCACGGAGCTGCAATTCTGCTCAATGTTTTGTGATTGTGGTCCAGAAGTTGCGCGAACAGTGGTGGAGCCAAATTTTTGCACACCTTTTCGCAGCGACCAATGCGAGAGATATTTTCGAGGTCGCCAAGTCCAGTTGCCATCGTTTTGAGGGCAGGATCCCATCAGAATGAATGCTGTAATAACTCTAGCAGGTGGCCCTGATCCCCGGGCTACGCCACTGGCTACAAATACAACCTAATGAAACATTAGCATTTGTGTGTAGATCGAAACTGTCAACCCCTGCTTTGAACATTTACTCGAGAATCCCTACCTCTATGGCCTTACGGGTGCACAGAGGGAACATTGGTTTCCCTTGCAGTCCACTGAATTGATTTGGTGAAGGCGGAATTATATTTGGTTTGAGAGTAACGTGTTAATGTTCATGACCTTGTGATTATCTATACCACGCATGTCGTACTCAAACTTTAGTTATCACGAGAGAGACTAGCTCTCTCCTTTTTTGTCCTTGGATGGGTTTCTTAAGAGAGTGGGACACTATAAAATAACAAAAAGGATGGGAAGACCCCATCAAGTCCTACATGCATGAAACCAAGACTGTATCATGGGGATAGTCCCAATAGCATCACAATGGGAAACATATTCTAGTACTCATAACTTATCCTAACTATCTAGGTCAAACCATCTCAAGAATGTGATGCTTTCCTATGGATTGCACCAACCATTGCTCTCTATAGAGCAATGGAAATATGTTGTCTAAAATAGACTATATAATAAGCTACCCAAGGCCTCATAGTATGGAAGGCTCTTGCGCACTCACTCAAGAACATATCGAAGTGAGTGTCCATAGCTCCATAAAACTCCAAAGCTAGAATAACAAAGAGATGACCTCTATGCATATCCCTACCACCATATCTACCACAGTAACCTAGACCTCATGAACCAAGTATAGGTGCTCTAACCCTACGATCAGTAAGGCATACCAATGTTCCCTCCATGTGAGGTATCCACCCTCTCGCGGCATAGCAAACACCACATCCATAATGGCATCATGGATAGCTATCATCTGACCTTCGAATGAACAATGAGTCATATGAATACCTACTGCATCTAAATCGTTGTAGAGAAAGTAGTTGTGCTAGTCGAAAAGCCCTGATGCATGGATTAAGATCCACGAACTTGCATCCTTGCCGCATCAAGAGCGTAGATGAGCCCTAGTAGTACAAGGAATGGCCACATCCATAAAGAGTGAATGTACAACCTACTAAATTTGTCAGTCCATCAAGATGGATTGTAGACATCAAGTCCAATCAGTGGGCAAAAATAAAAAAGACAAGAGTACATGTCATACCTCGAGGGATAAAACATCTCTCATATACCGTAATAGCACTTGTAAAAAAAATGATCCCATATCCACGTCCCTCACATATATCTCAAGGATATACCTATCTACAATCATAAATCGAGAAGATAACAAATGTGCCGAGAGTGCCTAACTAGTCAAAAATGTTATAGATGTAGTCTCTTCCATCGATAATAAGCTTAATCCTCCACACAAAATGAGCAAAGATGTCTCTCTCTATGACAAATCTCTTGTTTCATAGTCCTTGGTCCAATGATGTGACAAAAGATGTCCATGATCCTCCTATCAAAGGTGATATAAATGTAGGTGAAAGAAAAATCGTGCAAAGAAGGTAGATAGGTCAACGAGCAATACTAGATGAGAGAATATCAAATGCCACATGCGGATCCCCTAGTATATGAATGTCATCTAGATGCAAAACATCCTCTGCAAGTGCATCATCTAGGTAGCGTGAGATAAAATCCTCGGACCCCACTAGTACTTCTAGAATGTGTAAATCGTCTTTCTATGTCATACATCCCTCTAAAAGCTATAGATGAGGAGGAATTCCCAAAGGAGACCAATCCCTACACTTTGACACATTGATTCTCAAGCCTACAAGATGAAGTTTGGTAGTCAAGTAATCAAAGGTCTAACCGATGCGATTTACATGACCCACAATGTATGTATCATCCGCTAAGGAGGGAAACCACAACCAAGCACTACCAAAGCAGTAGACAAAAGAGCTCTATAATGAGTCATGGCAAATAAGGATCCTCCCAAAGGATCTCCTTGTCAATTACCGGCGGAGATCTTTAGAACGGTGAGTCCTTTTTGCAATTTGGGAGTGGGTTATTACCCCTACAATGTAGAGTGTGCGACTTCATCTATGCTTTTCAAGTATATGGAGAGTTATCTGTTTGGTGCTCCAGTTGTGAATTCATATGGAGCTATGGACTAGGACTTTGTGAGATAGTATTTGAGTTACCAGAATAGATTAGAATGATATCATTTTATTATTATATAATATATTATTTTAGATTTTATATATCTATTATTCTATATATAACAATGACTAGTGCAATCTATAGAAAATCAATCATTATATGATATTCTTTAATATGCTCCAGTAATATATATTTGGTTGCACTTGAGCTACCAGGATAGATTACAATGATATCATTTTATTATTATATAACATAATATTTTAGATTTTGTGTATCTATTATTTTATATATAACAATAACTAGTGCAATCTGTAAAAGATCAATCATTATGTGATACTCCTTAATATGCTCCAGTAATATATATTTGGTTTGATCTATAGTTCGGACACATTAGCTGCATTATGACATATTTCCGATTGTGATTCTCTTGGGGCCTAGCCCGTTCCTACCCCTTGGTTTCATCACTTTAGGACTTGATGGGTCTTCCCATCCTTTTTGCTATATTACTAGCTACTTCTCCATGGGATTTGTACATTTATTAAACGGAGGAAGAATTTGTTCCCATTGCACCCTGCACAATGAACTGCATAAACCCGGCCAGTCGTATTTTCCGCAGCCCCCTCTAATCCTTCCCGATTTCAGAGCATCTCGACGAGGATGCACAAAGCAAGGCCCAGATTGTATATAAAATCACAACGAATGATGTTTTTTCCCTACCAGTCCTTTCCAGTACACCATGCCAGTGAAAGGCACTGTGAACTTTTTGCAGCAGAGTGGGGCTGGAATTCGGACTGGTGTATTTCATCAACAAATGGAAATGAACGGGGTCAATTTGCAATGATTGCATGTCAAATCTTCAGAACATGCTGAAAGTTTTCTGAGCATTGGTGGAGGTGCAAGCATAAGTGAATTGGCCGGGACTTATGCACCGTACGAGGCTTATGAGCTCACACCAAATCTACAAGCCACGGGTGGAAAGTCAAGGTGACAAAGCAAAAAGTTCAAAGCAAGGCAACCCAACAAACCAAAAGCAACGCAAGAATCCATAACGCTAGCCTAGGCGTGCGATTTAGGAGATCTAGAGTATGGTGGACACTTGTATGCTAAGAAGCACTTGAAGCTAAAATATTAACGGTGAAGTACCTAGACAGGGTTATCTGCATATCCACAGCAACTCTTCGCTGGAGTTTGACGCTGAACCAGGTGATCCCCAGCCATCGATGTTAACAACGAGTCCAACGGGGATCCTACACAACCAGAAACATCTATGATCTAAGTAAATACGGTTACATTGAGGATAGAAAAAAAGCAAGCACACAGTAAAATAACTAAACTAAACATGTAACATGGGCTATGAAATATTAATACTGTCCTTAAAATATCTTAATTATCTAGATCAAACGATCTTCAAACGACAAGATCATTGAAGACGACATTGTACATAAGAACGTTACTAGGTAAATATAAATCTTGTGAGACGAAGCTCACAAGATTTATATTTTATGATGTCTTAGGTGTGGCTTTACCACAATTAAGAATTTTTTGTAGCAATTTTTTGTTTATTAGTACTTATGTCTTCATTGCCACTTTAACAATAGTCCCACAAACAAGCATCTGCCAAGGAAATTAATAATTTAAGCCTCGTTTGAGGGGGCTCATCTTAGAGTAATGATGGTGACTATGGTACATATAGGGGCAGAGAAGATAAACCGAGCCACATATAAATAAGACCAAAAATTCTAACAGGCTAACACGGTGCCAAGATGCACAAGGGCCAGCAGAGAACGAATCATGACCTGATCGGGTACTTTTTTTTCCAAAGGCTTGATAAGCATGTATTGTACTTAGTGTGAGATTATTTGAATTATATTTGAAAAAATATTGGTTGTTAAATTAAAACAACTAACTCACGCCCATAGACTCACACACTTGAAACTATTTGCCATGATACCATATTCGCATGTAAAGATTCAATGTGATTAGTTCAGAAGAAATCTGAAACTTTTTCACGCGTGTTAAGGTGATTTGGGTACATGAAAATCAACGGCACGAAATGTTGGTTTCTAGGAAAGTTTGCAGTTATGGAAGGAAAGAGACAATGTGGCTATATTTGTTAACTCAGACCTCATAATATGACGTACAAAGGTGAGCATGGGCTTTGAAGATTGGTCTTAATATTTCCTTGTTCAAGTGGATAAAGCTACAAGTTGCTGCTACTGTGTGTAACCATCTTGTGTGTCGGCACACAAGATGGACAGGACTTCAACATGTTGACTTAAAGCAGGCATTGTTTTGTTCCTGTTATAGGACAGCAATCAGTATCATTTTTGTTTGGGTTGCTCGCCACTGGATGTGCTGGAATCTGATAGGATGTACAAGCAAACCCTCATGAGAGACTTTCTCTGAACTGTGCATGGAAACAGTCCAGCCAGACCATTCTATTCTCGTTCATGCATAATATTGATGATCAAATAGCAGTGAAAAGATAAGGCACCTTTCCACGAGGAGAGAGTAAAGGTATGCGTGTTTTGGGATGGGATAGGGTGGAGTAGCGTGTCAAACCCTTTCAGTAGGTAGTAACGCTAAGATTGCGTGCGAGAAATAGTCTCTCCTTTCTCCAATCTGCTCACAGTGGATGGTAAATTCTGAAGGCTTTGGATTATGCTCTAATCGGTCCATGAATTGCATCGGGCACTGTCCTTGCCTGATGCCATTGGTCAGAGAGATGCGATATACATGAAAAGCACTCAAAACCTCGTTGATCACGAAAAAACCTTATTGATGCTTGACTTGTATGCACTGCATAAGTTGCAACAATCTGTTTGCAATCGTGTTTGGATCAAACGAGGTATGTACATGATGAGCGATGATGAGCCAGTTTTGTCCACCCTCAGAAACACACGGAGGCTGTTCAACGCCGATGATGACAATTGTTGCCGGGTGTGATGGTGAAACCACAACCAGGAGATTCGACCACCTACGAAAATTCTGTTAGAGATTTGTTTATAGCTCAACTAGCTACATTAGTGTCAGCTCGGGGTAGTTGGCCCTTTTCAGAGCTCCTTCTTTCTTTTCTTTGCCTGCTATCCGTTACTTGGTGGAGATATTTCTATCCTTCCCCTGCCATTAATTCACTCATTGTTATCGACTTTCATGTAAGACATGGATCTGTGGATCCATGATAAAACATTGAAACCCTAGAGATTGTCGTATGGCTGATCAACGTTGGAAGAAAGTTTAGCTCTTCCTATGAAAAGTGCCTCGATCTGAAAATTACGATGAAAATAACATATGCTTCCACGTCAGCCTACTTTTTGACCTTTTCAAAGCATGAAGAGGATATGATCGAAAGGATACCAGATTTGGACCGAGAGCAACCCAGTTTTAGACAATCCAATTTTAAACGATGTGGTTCTCAGGTATTGAAATGATTTCGTGCTCAAAACTGAATATGCCCCACAGCGATCGGATCAATCATGCGCTGAAACTGTTGCTTTGCCACAACTGCTGCTTTGCGTCTTTTCTTCGACTTCATACACTTCATGTCCAGATTTCAGGCCTCTGTTCTTTCTCTTCTTGTTCGTCTTCCTGTCCAGTATTCCGCATAATGGCAACCGAGGCCTCGCCGCTTGCGGATGTCATCCATAGCCACTCCCTTTAGGCTTTTGCTTTTGTTGGAAGTCTACTCCTCTTGCTGAAGATCGCGTGTACAGGACAAAGATGTTCGTTAATTAGAAGGGGCATCTGGAATCCTCGACGTATCGTTCATCACGAAAGGAATGTCGCTGCCAGGTGGTAAATAGGGCGAGAGCTAGATGGCGCACCGGAAACGTGTTATATAGATGATGATATGGTACTATTATCGAGTTCTTCAAAACTCACCATGCTTCAACCACATTATTCATTGTGTCGTACCTGCTGGAATGATCTGGAACATAATCGCATTTTCTTGTACACGTCAATATCAAGTCTAGTCCTGACCGAACACCTCCCGAGGCGCGCTTGTCAGAAAACTAATAGAACCAAAAATCACCAGTAGAGATTACAGACAGATGAAAACGGTAAGACATATGCACTTTCTTCAAATTTTTAAGCACCCTCAGATACAATTTGATAATTTGACCAAAATCGTTCACCGGAGATACAATGTGAATTCTCAGCTTAGTGTGCCTACTTCCTGTGCCAACTGTCTTCTACCAAGTTTGGCCAGCACAGGTTCTGATTCTCCAAACCCGCGTGTCTTTCTGCAAGAAAGCTCCCTAATATCTACTGTCTTAGCTTCTCCTGTATTTGGCACTCATATGGGTCCAGTTTAGGGCTTAGGTCCCTTCCTGACCCCATAATGCTTGGATCTTTTCCATCAAACAGGCTGAATTCTGTGATGGCACATCAGATTGCAGTCTACAGTTCGTCCGTGCCACTTGTATACTTCTTCCCATTAACGCCAACAAGCTCTGTATCAAACACGAGAGTTGCACCACCTACATTGACAGAAAGGAAAACCAGCACTCTGTCAGATCTTTCGGAGGGTGGTGACGTACACCAGCCAAGAATCGAACAGCTAAACAACTGGAGACTCTCGCGCCGTGGTCAGCTTAGCGTGTCTTGTGTTTGAAGCTGAACGCGCACATGGCTCATTCATGTACGTTAATTCATCATTTACACAAGTAGCCCATTTAGCTCCACATCTGATATCGATTAAGTTCAAGAACATTATGCCAATTCCAGATGTGCAATCAGCTGACTTCAACTTTCAGAAGTAACTCCATACCCTGTACAAGTCGACCTATAGGTGTAACTCCGAATCAGAATGACATGACAATAATTAGTCGTCCTGGGTAATTTCGATTCCGTGATTTCACAATTTGTGGAATCTAAAGAGTTTACGGTTGTACCACTGAAGGGTGAGCGCTCCTAGTTACAATTGTTGGAATCCGAGAAAAAAGTGTTAGTTACCTGGTATCTTGGGTGGGGATCCACTGTCTCCGTAGCCGAGTTTCGATGGAATTTTCAACTTGCGCTTCTCTCCCAAACACATGCCCAACAAGCCTTGATCCCATCCTGTGACGTCCAAAATTCATCTTGTCATCGCACGGGGTTGACACGAGGAAAAAGCTTCGAAGGGACTACTAAATTATGCATAACCTAAAGAACACAGGCTGCACAGCCTAACAAACACTAAAAAGCCTCTACAAACCATTTGAAAAATGAAACCACGACCGAGTGAAGCTGGCGAAGAACTACTAATTATGACATGCTTTTGTCCATGATCTGAGAATGCAAGAAAGTAATTAATGCCAACATACCTTTGATTACTGAACCTTGACCTAGCTTGAAATCAAAGGGAGCCCTTCCGTAACTGGAATCAAACTCTGTGCCATCCACTAAAGTACCCTGTTCATCCAGTGAAGAAAAGAGTCAAAGAGGTGGAACCAACCTTTGATGACTCGGCCAGCACCCAGCTCGAAATCAATGGGCTCTCCCCTCCCATAACTTTCATCAAAAACTGTCCCATCGGTAAGAGCCCCCTGTGCCAGCAGTGAAGATAGAAACTCATTGTTACGGTAGAGTATCCAATTCTCAGACGAAATATATGTGGTCAAGATGTACATTCTAGTCACAGTTCGCTAGACACAATTATCGATCTGACCCCAAAGTCGGCTCCGATAAGTACTCCTAAATTTGAAAGAGACTTAAAAATAGTCTCACAAACTCTCTAGGCTAAAAAACGAGATTATTACTGTGTTCACAGCATTATACCCTTTTGGGTCCTCATATCGATCCTGGCAACAACAGAGTCTTCTAGAATATAGAAAATGAAATTCGATAGTGCCCGTATGAATTACAGTCACATATGATGGAAAGACCCCCAATCATTTTCACAGCCAACGTGTGTCACGTGTTAGAAATAAGTCCAGCTGTATACTGTGGATTTCGCATTTTTCTTCATTACCTCGTGGCGGCGGGGTGGCTCTATGGTCTTCAGGCTAAAACAGGGTGATTTCAATGTGTACATTTTCTTCACTTTCAACAAGCCCTCCCTCTGCCGCCCTCTTAATCCCATCTCCGGTTCCCAGTCTGTTACTGCTAGCATCGCTCAGCTAGAGCGTGGGGTCTATGGTCTTCAATACCAATGAGTACGGTTTAGTTTGTAGATGAAGATAAAACGATTTACAGTAAAAGGCTTATATACCAATATCTTTAAGATTTTTATAATGTCATTTAATTTATGACAATCCCAAAAAGCATATCTCCGATAAGATTGAGTAGAAATATATCGCCTAAGTACCTGATAAGCATCAAAACCCGATTTTCAGAGTATCACCCAGAGTCAGACAACATAGGAAGTAGAGTATCAAAATCTTGATACAAAAAAACCTTGTCACTTGTTCGAAATGCATGGAGTTACACTGAGTTAGTTGGGGTTTCTGATGAATGTCGTGGAGAGCGTGGATGATCCCACCACACCCAAAACTACTTTTGATGACCTAATAAAATGGAAGGATTTTGAAAATGACAATCTTGGTTAGACCTTCACCATTTGAATTACATTTCAAACCTGTACAAACTCTTTCCGACAATCTGTTGAAGGAAATATGAACGAACGAGAATAAGGTGAATCATATGGTTCTCTCCCCACTTCTACACATGCCTTCCACACCTCATCGAAGAACTTAATAAACTTCTTTAGATTCACTAGTCCAGCTAATGATTCAGCTCTTTTCACATCGGCATATACTTGTACATTACTAAACAATGGAGTTTTCTATTCATTGCTACAGAGCTGTTTCCAGTATTTCCTACAATCTGAAACTGCCTTTTCAATCTTTTCAACCGAACGAGTAGAAAGAAACCTCTTCAGGGTTTAACAATGATCAGAGAAATTTTTTCTCACCTATGATATGACGCCGTTTCTATATCTGAAAAAAATTTGAACTCCCTTTTGAGACTCTACACATAGTCTACCAAATCAATTATCTCTTTAAGGGGTAACAAGAGTATTAAAAAAAGCAGCTCTGTAGCGGTTTCCCTTCTTTCAGGAAGACTCCAACAAAGATTCACTGACTCTACTTGTGTGCCTAATTAGATTTCTTCATTGAGGTTTTCAGCTAAAAAATTAGTAACTACTGTTCCTAGCCTTCGTTCTTGTGGAAAAGTGATAAAACACAACATCCTCACAGAACAATTTACCGACATATGGATTTCTTTTCGTCCGTAACACCAGAATGCATTTATTTAAAGGACAAGCACAAGTCTCTCCCAAAAAAGATTGTCTCTCTGGCATTATCTAAAAGAAACTTGATTCAAATAATTGAAAAATTTTACATTCAAGGAGACTTGGCATACCAAATAAAATACTCCTACACCTAATACACTTCATCACTTACCCTGTAATGAACGCTAACCTTGTCGCCCTTATGTGCTTTCACCTCACATGTCTTTGGCTTGAACTGCAAATAAACCAGGAAATTTTAATTTACAGGTTCCAAAATTTGGAAACGGATTCAAGGAGGGCTCAAACAAAAAAAGGTAGTCACATTTAGTCTCGTGCAGATAGAAGTTCTTGCTACAGCAAGAACTTCTAACTGCATTAGACTAAAGTTCAAAAGGGGGTGGTAATCACTAGCATTTCCTGAGATCTACAAACTCTTCCGACTTCTCTACGGCGCATACCTTCACTCCGATCTGTAGTTCCTTCACCTCCTTATCAGCTTTGGCTTGCACTGCATCTCATTCAACTAGTAAAATCAGATCTCATCACAAATCAAAGTAAGAGATGAACATAAAACATGAGTTCCAAATAATTTTCCCAGTAATTTGTAACCAGATTCGTACACTATTACTTGTAAATTTGCTTGCACCCACGAGACAAAAAAAGCCTCCAGTGCGAACAAACCAAACGCAATCGACTGCAATCGATTGGTTAATGTCGTTTCCACGGGATCAGAAATTGCAGCAACGTCGTTAACTATAATAAAAAGAAAAAAATGTTCAACAATAATCACGTCATCAAATCGACTAACTTCCAGCCGTCTGATACCCCGTTCTAAAATGTCATCCGGTCATCCACATCGCGATCCAAACACAACCTCTCCCTCTCTTCCGCCTCCCCGCAATGTAATCCAATATTCTTTGACGACATGAGCAATTTCCGAGATCAGTTCGACAAAATGTCTTTACCTGCAAGAAGAAGGCAGGACAGGAGAAGGAAAGCGGCCACAACGGCCAGCAAGCAGTTCACTCGGCGAGCAGCCATGATCGTTGCCAGCGCGTCGGCGCCTGAAATCCACAGATTGATGTGCGCTTCGGTTGTGTGCCGCAGTCGCAGCTCCGAGCGTTAGAGAGCAGAACACAAGAGAGAAAAATTGAGAGCATAGCAGACTCAGCAGAGGAGCGCAGGCCGTTCATGCGCGGTCGATCCACTTCGGTCTTATGACGATCCATCGAGACGGATGGATGGATCCATATTTTTGCGTGCAAGGACGTGGACGTACCAGTCCTTCCCGTACTAGAACACGGATTCTTGCTCACGAGGACTTTGACCTTGGGTAGTTCTTATATGGAGTTCCCTCTCTTCTTGTGACTCGTCACTCATCCCTAATAATGTGCCGGACTCCACAGACGACTTCTCTTGTCGTCGCCGGCATCATGATCCACAATGCACGTTGTGCAAATTATTTTTTGTTAAACTGTCCCCCTATTACTTGAGCCTTATTTTGAGAATGTGGCATGTGTAAGGATACAAATGTAATAGCCGATGATAGCACGGCACTTCTTTCCCATTATTCATAGTATGTTGATGTTTGAGTATCACTATTAGTTATTATTCATAGTATGTTGATGTTTGAGTATCACTATTAGTTATTATCGTCATGATCAAGCAAGAAATGTGTCAATTGAACAGCTGATACTAAAAAAAGAAGTTAAAGATAATTTATGCAATGCACTTAGTGGACATTTTCAATGTACATAAATTGTTAAGATAAAAATACAGTGTAACACTTTCAGAAACGAAGTTTACTTGAAATTTTTTTCTTCTTCCTGGCTTATATGTCTTTTCACCATCTTATTTACATTTTGTTACATAACTAATACAAAAACAAAATAATGACAAACCATGCAAATGAAAACGAAATTAAAGTACTAAGATTAAATTTGGACGCATTAGACAACAGCTCAAAAGGCCGATCAGCCAATGTCCGTTGTATATAATTCTATGACCATGATCCCCTTTCAAACAATACCATCCGGAATATCATAAACCCACTTTTGTGTTACCGGCCCGTAGGTAAAGGTAGAGAGCACATATCTGGAACTTCACAAAGATGAGTGTTTGGACCTAGAGCTTGAACAAATGCGTTACTCTGCAGTCATGTGTTAAGGACCCATGACTAGGATTCCAAGTATCGTGGGCAATGAACCTGAGGTGACATAAGTCTCAAGTAACCCAACCTAATATGAATGATAATCTTCTTCGAGCGCAAGGTCGAAAGCTCTTTATTCCGGCGGGGGAAACAATAAACCCTGCTAGCCGTGCAAGAGTTCCCATCTAAAAGGGAAAACTCTAAAAGAATGATCACAATACATATACATTTGTATCCAGTAAATAATTGTGACTAAAATGTACTGATGGAGAACTAAGATTTTGTCGTGTGAGGAAAAGCACATCCCTCCCGATTTATGTCTATTGGACGTAAAAAATTAATTTAATGTCTAGAAAGAAAGAAGGAAGTTTATTCACGCCCTTCGACATCATTTACTGACTTGACATAGACAGTGTCAGCTGTTTCCTCTAATATCGTCTCATGACATGTGTCCGCTTCTCATGCCACCTAAACTGAAGTTGTTTTGACACCCTTCATCATGCTTATTGATCCCAGAAAGTTTTCGAAAGATAAGCTTGTAGTCCATCTTCTTTTGCTATGTGTCGAAGTTTTCCAAGTGCTTTCTTCTGCTCGTGCACAAACCCACCATATCATCAGGTTCAAAAAATTATACGCAACATTTGTCATTGGAGAAAAACAGTGCAATAAACATACTCCTTTTATGACTTCAAAACTATAAGTAGATGGTAATCATGGTTTCGTAGAATAACGGTTTCGTGGTCTAACCTCTGTCAGACGGATAGTCTCGTAGGTCAAGTTCATCAACGATGCAACCTGCACCATACCAAGAAAGGATGATCAGAAGTAGGCACGCTGATGACAATATCCGGGGTATGAGTAGTTGACAGAACTCACTTCCGTCAGCTTATAGACAACACCATGACATTCACTTGATATCAGACTACAGTATATCAAGAGATAGGTGAAGTGGACCTCATATTCTCTTAGCTGCTATCTCTCCAAAGCATGATTGGCCTTCTGGATAAAAGAGGAACTCCAAAATATAACCTGTCCCCTTAATGACCACGTTGAGTGAGACATAGAGCTACATGTGATGACTTCATGAAGAGAAAATTGAGAATTGTTCTAGCACTCCAATTTATTGGTGTCAAGGAGGGAGAAAAGGTACCTCTGCTCTGGAAAGAGGTCTCTTCCCATCTAATCCATATCGCATTTCTAGGACCTTCAAAAGCACAGAAAGTTGTACTCATTAGTATGTACCTGTCATAGGCTGACGATCAAAGACATAAAGATAACCCATCGGATTCAACAAAAATTTGACAGCATTCACACATGGTGGTAATACACTGAATTAAACACGTATGTAGTATAAAACGAGTTGCATACTTCCTGCTCGCGAGAAGTAAGACTATGCAGGGCGTTGCTTATGTCCATCTTCATGTCTTCGTCTCTCAAGTGCTGAAATCACAGTCATAAAACCGTGAGGAACTTCTCTTCAAACAGAAACTATGTTAACAGTTGCATCGTTCACGGCACTCATGTTGTAAAGACTTGCTCTATATCATGTCCAGAATATTACCCATCAATAAATAGTGGAAGAAGCACGGAACGATACTAGTCTAAAGCACAACCAGATGCTGGGTAGCCTATTCATACGAACAAGAACTCAAAGAGTTACCGAGCAGGCCGAAACGACGACTTTTGAGCATATGGCGTCACATGCCTTCAAGCAGGGTGTGTGACGGTGTATTGTACTGTCAAATGAAGTTTGACAGTGGAATGCTGAAATGCGGAGTACTGAAATGCTTCGGTGTCACTACTTACAAACCAAGGACGAACGCTGCGGTCTGGATCTGCAACCTGCTTCTCATATTCCCCATCACCAGTTGAGACCATTTGTTCCAGTGACTTCGCAGGTCTGACTAGTCTGATGGTATTCCGTATCTGAAAAAAGGGCGAACAAATCCGAAGGATCAACAGGAAACATAATTTCACCGTTTTTATCTCGTACAGAATAGTATGTGATAGGTCTTGGCCTTGGAATACCACGACCCACGTGGTATTCCAAGGCCTTTCTTGTGAGAGTCGCGATCACGCTACATGGGCACTTTATTTCGTTCCAATAACATAAGGTATCGGACTATATTTAGAAAAGGGTATTGTCATCGTCCAAATGGTATCAGATGAACACCGGAATTTGATGTTGTAGCAAACCCGAACACTTTTCGGTAGAACAAGGAAGTCGAATTTACCGTATCTTTATCAACGAGTGATAAATCAGCCAGTTCTTGTAAAGTAGGTTCTCTCCCGTGTGAAGATTGAAATTCCTGTACAACATCAAAGTCGGTAAGTCCTATTGCCAATACTTCTGCGACACAACAAGATGGATGGAGAAAAAAATGACGAAGACTGAATAATATTGCCACAAGAATAGGAAGCTACATGAGACGATCATGATGACTAGGAAACGGAGAGGGCACCAAAGGTTTACTTCTTTGTGCCGAAGAACCAATGAAGCGGTTTCGTAAACAGTCCTGCTAATACGTAACACGTGACGAAATTTCTTTACAGCTGCAGACATGCCCTGTAGATACCCCAAGAAAATATATTTATCGATTATGTGAATCTATGCTCACAAGCAAGAAAGAGATCAACTGATAAACATCGATATGCGCAGGTTTAATCACATAGGTACATAAATATGATTCTCAAACAAATGTATACTCTGGAACTTACCTCCCATATCCATAAGAAGGTGTACGAAGAAAATTTCGTCTTATAAGATGTGTCATACTTCTCCGTGCTCTTTAAAAGACCCAAAACTCCTTCCTGTTCAATAAGCTTATTAGTATTTGACTGTCATAACCTGAAGACCGTAGACACCCAGCTAAATAAGATGGTGTTCAAACTCAGTGTTGTTTCAGACAGAACTAGGAACAAGAGAGAATGTAGTCCAACGAGGAAGACTATGCAAGCGGAGACCAAACAATTCAACTATCCTGAATTACAAGATCATGACCATCAAATGCAAGAACGATTAAGAATCGCAGACCTGGCACAATTCTGTATGAGAAAGTCCTTTCCCAAGAAACCGTCCAGCGACTGAATGAACAAGAGGTAAATTTGCAGAAACCATTTTCCTCTTGGCTGCCCGGCCCCTTCCAATTCTAAGAATCATAAGTCAAATTAAAAGGAAATGAATAAACTCGCACAAAGATCAGATGTGTGAAAATTATGGACTGCTCACCTGTTCTTGTGAAAAAACATATTGCCCGATTACTTCCAACACTTGTACCTACTCTATTCTTCCAACGTAATGGGCAGTTGAGCACCGATACATTTGAACATTGAGGTATATCATACCTTGCATACAGACGGAAAACCGAGCTTCCAACAAAATCTGCCCATTCTTCAACGCTTGGAGTTCTCCCGAGCTTTTCCTCTAACTCATCTCTCTGGCGCTGTAAATGAACCAAATCCTGGATATAACCAGTTACGTTCAACTTTGCTAATAAAAAAACGAACAAAAAAATCTCTACTCCGATATTCGCTGTTTGAAAGCAGAAGGAAACTCCGACAAAGGAAGTTGAATCCCTAGGTTCTCATTTCTATCGATAAAAAACTGGAGGACATGCTGATCAGAAACAATACCTCACAAATTTTAGACACATACGTGAACTGATACTTTCTGGCAGGAGGTTTTGAACCAGCAAAGTTGTCATAGTTTTCTTTCTACTCACCTGAACCTCTGCCGCTAGGACTGATTCCTCTTCGGAAGTAAGTGGATTACTAGCACCTTCTATCCTTGGCCAATGGGAAGAACCTTTCGCCTGTGTTGAATCATCTTCATCGACCGCATGAGCGGAAATCTGTACCTCGATCACGTTGCAAGGATGTTCAAATCGGCAGTCATGCTTATAACTTTGAAGACAAACTTCTTCTTGATTGGGTTAGAAGCGACCGGATACAACAGTTGTCAAGCACTTTAAGTTAACCGACAATAAACTCCAGATTTTGACGAGCTAGTAAATAACTTTAATATCAACAACAAATCCTTGACATTAATGTGAAGTTCGGTGCGGTGTGACAAGGTTTCTGAGAAAAAAGCAGAAATGAAAAAAAATTTCGAGAGTATAAAAACCCAGGTCAAATAATCGTCTTGGACGTTGATTAAATGTGTTGGCGTACGGAAAAAATTGGCTTGCAAGAGAAAGACCAGAATTCCTATTTACACAGCACTGCAAGACCTTTCAAATTCCCCTCAGTAGTAATTTAGCCAGGAAACACGAGTTTCATCATGTCAAACCCCTTGCACACAATTGCAAGCAGAGTGGCTTACTACCAGAATTGACGTCGCCAAAGGTACTCACACGATCGAATTTCCTGCTCGCTTGCGCGTTAACTCGCTCCGACGACCCTGTAACATCAATGGGTATGGAGGGCCCTCTTCTCCCCCCACACTCAGCGTACTGTAAAATTGCCAGGCTGGTTCCCGAAAATCGAGTTCTCGTTGCAGTTCTAACATTGCCCTTGGTATATGGTTCGGAGGACCAGAACGCGGAGCTAAAGGTCGCCAACGTTACAACCTGAACTGAAACCATCGCTTCCTTCGGTCACTCTTCCAGACGACCTGCTAAAGTTCATGGCTTGAAATTACAGTACCTCATTCACAAGTCCAATCCATCCAATGGTCTGCACTCCAAATTCATCCCTGAAACAACAGGCCGGCAAACCGCTGCAGAAGTAGGATTACTGATTTCTTTTCGTCCAGCAACCTTCCAACAAACGCATCTAATTTCACACGAGATTAGCGTCTAAGCCGACTCCTTTGCAAGCGTGCAACATCTCCGTCCAAAAGATTGTGATTTCCGGTGTCCAGGTGGTTGAATATTTTCCCGGCATATCATCCCCGGGGAAGAGATGATTGTGTCTTCTACTACGACTCCTACTTCTGCGTTGCAATTAAAACCCACTCCATGTATCCACCTCTGCCCAACTTCCAACGCAGAACGGGTTGAGGCCCTTCGCATGTCCGCGGGGAAGGCTGCGACAACGATGACAGAAAATGACCACAGGCATCAACGACACGGCCTGCTGTTTGAACGTCGTACGCGACAAGTGTGCCTCTGAGCCATCGAGAATTCCATCGCTGTGCATTACTGATATTGTCGAAATTATTCATTTAATTATTTTTACTTTCTGTACTTGTCAGTAATGTCAGCCTGCAAACTTTTACTGACATGTCAGAGTGGTGTTAGGGGATCCGAATGGCGAACGCTTACCTTTCTCTATTTCCTTGGCCTTTGGGAAGAGGCCTTTGAAATAACAGAGAACCTCGGGTTCAAATCATACCTTCCTTCTCTGATTCGATTGGATGTGTCCCATTTGACGCAGATAGTTTATTCAAAAGAGAAAAAACTTACATATGTCACAAACTGGATTGGACTAATACAATTGTATGTGAAGACCAGGATTTAAGCTAGTTTATTAGATTCTACATTTTTTTGTTGTAAATACATAGCAACATATCCCTATAATTTCATAAACGAAACAGAGCTGAGCACATGCCACGGAGTTTGGACGTGCACATAAATCTTCAAGCTCATTCTTATCAAGTGTATTAATCAAAAATATTTAAAATTAATAAATATATATAATTTATCTTAGTACTCCATTCATTTGATTTTTGAAACTTATCATAATATAAAATAATTATTAATAGTATTGGAAGTAGAGTTGTTTAGTTTAGGAAGATTATTCATAAACTAAACACTGAATGATTGTGTGGATCTACAAGGTTGTTTAATTTAAAATTTGTACATATCATGACTAATATTTACGTTTATGATTAATAATGTGACATATCATTAAACTTTAAACAAAGATGAAGAAGAATGTTTCATTTGAATACATGTGATGATAAAATGATAATGAACATGCATTCAAACATTCATGACATAGACATTAAATGCAAATATTTTCGTTTGTGAAGACTGAAGATATCAATAAATCCTTTATTTATATTAATTTAATAGACTTATTTAAAATTTTAATCTTTCAATTTTATTATTAAAAACTAAAATATTTTTTAAATAAATACAATATTTTTAAAAATTACAAGAATTTTCTGAAATTATATGTTCAAAATTTATTTTTATCAATTTCAATATATTTATAGCTTTTTCATTAAAAATCCAACTTACAGGTATTTTTTTTATAAGTTTTATAAATGTGCAAGATATTTTATAGTTAATGTTATAATGCATGTGGATATAGAAAATTAAATTTACATAAAATACAATAATTTCATAAAAATAAAATTATTCATATTCAGAATTTATTATTTTTCCAAATTACAAATATACACTTATGATATGTTATAAATTTATATGAACACATTAAACTTCTTTATAACATTATATTTAGATTTCTTGAAACATATCTAATTTATGTAAAGACATACATTAATTACATACACATATATTAAATCAAGAGTTAATCTAACTTGCATCAGTTTTTTAAAATAAATTAATGATGTTCAATTTCATCATTGAATACTTTCAATGTTGAATATATGTTGAAACATTCTCCATCATATAATCAAATGTCCAAATGTGTTACAAATTAAAGAATATAAATATATTGAAATTTTAAATGTGAAAACAATTAAAAGATAGCATGATCTGATGAATTTTTTATAATTTGATATGGAAAAATAAATATCATTTGTTAAAATTTAAAAGTTTTGTATGGACATCTCAAGCTTCTTGAACTTTGCAAACTTTGTGGACTCTTTGCATGTGTGAAATTATTCATGTCATTACATATAATTGATTTGTAAATATACAGCTCATTGTTAATTTTGTTACTTCAATGTAATGATCTATTGAATTTTTTGTTTATGTTTTCTTTTTTTCTTGTATTAAATATTTAACATCAGTTAAAAATACACCGTGCAAGATATCACACCATGCAACGAACTTATCATACAAAATTTTTCAAATAGTTAAAACATGAATCTTACAAACAAAATCGATCTCCGTTAAATGAAATCATAAAAAATGTACAATTTTATTTGCAAATTGATGATTTTTTGATTACATTGTTTGAAATCTTATTGTTGACCTCGATGAAAATATATATTGTCTTGAATACATTTGTTAATTTTATATATAAAAAAATTAATTTTCAGTTCACATGTTGTACATATATTTATTTTGAAAAGAATGAGATTTAAAAATAATGTGTTTATATTACACCCAATATATGAAAATCAAACACAATTGAGAAGAAATCTAAAATGGAATCCTAGATGTATGTTTTGATATTACATACTTATTTGAGTTCGGATTCTGATTCACTATAATAAAATTTGTAATATGTGATCTTGATAAAAAGTACGAAGTTTACAAACCAACATATGAGCTAAGACTTGTAAACGTAAAGTCAACACTCAAGGAGATATTTGATGTATATATGTTTGCGAGGTTTATTCATATACAAAGATGAATTGTATGGTTGTTGAGGTGGTAAAAAAAGTACTATTTCAATGAGTCAAGTTTCTATATTATCATATTGTCAATATGATTTTTTATATTTATCCAAAATATGTACTTTTTCTACACCATGAAATGGTGTATTTAATATATTTATATCAATTTCAAACTTTATAGTGTTAGCAACAATGGTTTTTATAATAAAATATATTGTTATGTGCTTATTAACATTGTAATTAAGATCTAGTGGTTTATGAAAAAGTTTCTCATACAACCACATAGCCTCATTGATCGTCCTAAACACACTCATGTCTAATTGACTTATCCAAAGTTGTATTTCATCGACAAACATTAATCTACCAACATTTTAACGTTGACAATTATGTCCTTGGTGTTAAATGTAAAATGTTAGAAACCATCACCTTAAGCTTCATGAATAGAATGTAATGGACAACGGGAGGGTTGGAAGGGTTGGAAAATTCCACCTGGGCAATCGAGCTGTACAACCCAAGCAGGATTGTCTTTCGGCCAGAAGGGCTCACCTCCAATAGTTATATTGACATGGCACCCTCCATGTCAAGGTGGAAGGAATAACATGGCGGGTTGAGTTTTCCCGCGCAAAAGGCCTCGAGAGCGATAGAGCAAGAGAGCAGCGGGGAGCGGGAGCTGGAATCCTCGAGCGAAAGCATTTGCGCTAAATTGTTGACGCTTCGAGACATGTGCTGAATTACGCCTCCAGACGAGGAGGAAAAGATTGTCTGGAGCCATGACTGATGCGTCGGCTTCTTCTCCGCACCCTTACACCGATGGTCAGTCTCATTATATTTTGAATTCAGCTTGTCAAGTTTCCCCACGATAGCTGCGGAAGCAACTCGCTTATGATGAATTTGTGATGAAATCTTTGCAGGGCCGTCTTCTCCAGGGAGCGATGCAGCTGAACCAACATCATCTGGAGGTCAGCGCAGGAGGGAGCGCAGGAGATCTGTGAGTCGAGCTTCTTCAGGCGGCTATCCGAGCTCACCTCTCGATTATGGAACTCCGAATGGAACACCTCAAAATACTCCAAATTTCGGTGGAACTCCGAATTTCGGGACTCCTCTTACTCCACGCAATCGGCACACGTATCCTCTCAAACTATTGTAATATTAACTTTTTTGCATGTGCTCCACATCCGAGGGTAGAATGTCATCGTTGAGGCTTCCGAACCAGTCATCTTGCGCTCTTACATAGTACACAGATGATAGTCACTTCGAGGTTTGTCTATTTATATTGCATTGTTATCCAATCAGACTTTGTGTAATCTTCTGCGAGCAAGCTTCTGTTGGTCTGTTTCCTTGACGAAAGTTCAGACCTCTCTACAATGCAAATCGTTTATCTTCTGGCATACGTCGTAGGTTCCGGCAACCTGCCACCTCTCCAGGGGCTACTCAGGTACTGAGATCCAGCTGTCTTCACGTGAAGATGTGACATTAGCGACTCTCCTAATACAGACCGTTTTTAATCTTCTCTGGAACCAAAAGTCCACTAAGTTTTAAGAAATCTTTGATCACGTTTTGCTTTGCTCAGACGGGACCTTCTTCCGAAGGAGGTGAGCCTGAACTCGGTGCACAGCAGCTCGTATGGGGTACAAATATTTGCGTGGAGGATGTGGAGCGAGCTGTTGAAAGGTTTATCAAGTACTACAGAGATAAGCCGGACGACCTGGAGGCTAAATACATGAAGCACTTAGAGCAGGTCAGACACCTCAAAATTGGAAGCAAGATGATAGAAAAGACTTAGATGGGGCCTCCGCATCCTCAAGATCCAAGACTTAACTCACCACAGCAGAGATATGGAGGACAAGAGAAATCACAATCATTTTTACAAGGATGTAGGTGCTAATATTGCTAATTGCCACAAATGACAGATGTTGCTGTCATCTGAGAAACTGTGACAGTTCAGCGTTCGTACAACAGTATTCCTGTTGCATTTGTATCTGCTTGCTAAACTTTAGTAATGCATGTGCAGATCATCACCGAGGAGCTAAATACGTTAAACATAGACGCAAGAGACCTGTGGAATTCTGATGAAGACTTGTATGTGAAGATGGTACGATACCCTCTGGAGATTCTTGCGATCTTCGACATTCAGATCGGAAAGATGGAAAAGCCGATTGCCGAGGCTATCAATCCCAACTTTGATAACCACATTCAGGTTCTTTTACTACAATCCATGACAGATGACCTTTTTCTGAATGGGGCTTTCTTGAACAAGCTCAATAGATTTTAAACTGTAAGTCTTAAAGGTTTGCTTGCTAACGACACTCTCGATCCCAACGAGCTATTTTGTCAACTTTCATTTCTAAAATAATGGAGCCTTTTGTTCCAGGTACGGTTTTACAACCTGAAAGAATCAGTGAACATGCGGGATTTGAACCCATCAGGTAATCATCCAGACCCTCACATTCCACACTTGAGATATCTCTCACTAGAATAATAACTTTGCCTTGAGCTGCTACTAACATTCATTTTGTCTTTTAACAATCAGATATCGAAAAGATGGTGTCTGTCAAGGGCATGATAATTCGATGCAGTGCCATCATACCGGAAATCAAAGAAGCTTTTTTTAAATGTCTTGTCTGCGGATATTCTCCTCTACCTGTTGCTGTTGAGCGAGGTAGGGAGACACATCTACTGTTGACAGTTTCTTTCAGTTTTCTTCACTTTTATTCTTACCTGCACTCTTTACTTAATAACGGAACCAAGTCAGTTGGTACATCTTGACTCTGAACCACCCTGATGCATATGCAGGGCTCGTTGATGAACCTACACGTTGTCCGCGAGAAGAGTGTGCCGCCAGGAATTCTATGTCGTTGATACACAACCGATGCAGGTGAAGGCCGTAGGCAAGAAAAGTCTGAAAGTATAACAAAACAACGTAGACATGACTTCTGTCATCACTCCTGCAAATCAATGAGGGGGACAGGGATGGCGATATTTATGCCATGCTTTCTTGGACTACCGACTGCAATTCCAGCTGTGACTTTGCCAAAATCTTAAATTTAGAGGTGCACGGTGTCGTGTCAAAGGTGAATACATTGTTTCCTTGTGGATTGCAGTTCGCTGTAACTCGCCTTGCCTTTTTTATCGGACTTTCTTATCTTGCAGATTTGCTGACAAGCAGCTAGTCAGATTACAAGAGACCCCAGACGCCATCCCTGAAGGAGAAACTCCGCACACAGTTAGCTTGTGCATGTATGACACGCTTGTTGATGCCGCGAAGCCTGGAGATCGTGTGGAGGTGAGCTGCCTAATGGTTAATTCAACAGGTTGGCCTTCCAGATTCAGAGCGCTCGTGAACGTTTAATCTCCTTATTTTCTCTGAGAATGTCACCTCCGCGTACAGGTTACAGGAATTTTCAGAGCGATGGCTGTGCGACTTGGGCCTGCCCAAAGAACTCTGAAGTCCTTATACAGGGTAAAACATCACATAACTGATGACACTTGAATCATTGTGAAGAGCTGATCTCCTGAATTCTTCTCTACCACCAAGTTGATGTTTTTTTTCTGCTGTTCGTTTTTTTCTTCTTGTTCTGTTTATTTCTTCTTAAAGCTCTGTATTTGTACCAGGCTGGCGAGTCTTGAGTTCTCTCATAAAGCAGACCAATTTAGAAGATTTGGATTCATACGTACTAAGAGCAATGTTTCACTTTTTTCCAGACTTACATCGACTGTCTTCACTTGAAAAAACAAGACAATTCTCGTATGCAAGCAGAAGACCCTCTTGAACAAGACCAGAACAACGATTACTTCTCTCCTTTTCCAGAAAGCAACCGCACTCCGGAGGAGTCTGAAGCGCAGGTACTTTTGGGATACCAGTTCAAACCTACTATCATCGGAGAGGCCTATAATTCATGTCCATTTGTCATTAGTACTTTCTTTGAGGAGATTTACAACGTGACTGGAAAGTGGTGTGACATTGAGTCATAGCTTCAACTTCTGACAATTAATTTTGTTTATGTCTCAGATCCAAAAACTCAAAGAGCTATCTCAGCTGCCTGACATTTACGAAAGGTTGACAAGATCCTTAGCACCCAGTATATGGGAGCTGGAGGATATCAAGAAAGGTCTTCTTTGCCAGGTTAGATATAGCTTATTCCTTTGCAACTAAGTGAATTCGATGTGCTGGAAACCGGTTTTTCATGTTTGCCCTCCTTTATCATGCATGCTTCTTCTATGAAGCTATGATAGGTATTATAAGCTTGTCGCCGGTGATGAAGGCTCTTCACTGAAAGCACCGTAAATGCCGTGCTACGTTTCAGCCCTTGTCAGAAGTAGTGAACTTTGGCATTGTTTATTGAAATTCTTTGCTAAATTTTCTCACCATATTATGATTTGGGTTCAGCTTTTTGGAGGATCTGTCAAGAAACTGTCATCTGGTGCCTCTTTTCGTGGGGATATCAACGTTCTTCTCGTCGGAGATCCCGGAACAAGCAAGTCACAGCTTCTGCAGTACGTGCACAAGCTTGCTCCCCGTGGCATTTACACGAGTGGGAGAGGAAGCTCAGCGGTTGGATTAACAGCCTACGTCACTAAGGACCCCGAAACCAAAGAGATGGTAACAGTTTATACTTCACCATAGTTTATATGTCTAGCAACGAGCGAGCAGTTATTTCTATGCAGCATGTTATGGAGGTTTTGAGGGCTACTGTTGATATTGTATCCCTTGGGTGGTGTCCTGTTCAAATGGTTCCAGTGAACTTACGTTCCCATGCAATTCTATTATGTGACGAGCACAGGTTCTGGAGAGTGGGGCGTTAGTGCTTAGTGATCGTGGTATCTGCTGCATTGATGAGTTTGATAAAATGTCAGACAATGCGAGGAGTATGCTCCATGAGGTGTGTATTCCTGCAACATTCCTGCGATAATGACTTGAATGGTGGTCTCTTTTGAAGTCAACTGAGTCATGACCTCAACAGGTTTTACTTTAGAAGTTTTAATTGTGATATTTGTACTCTTGAATCCTTGGTGAGCCGACTGTCATTGCTCACCCGTATTGTCTCAAGTATTTTTTGGGTGGCTGGAATGAGCGGTCGTCTTATCTCGCTACTTCTTATGACGTTAGGTGATGGAACAACAAACTGTTTCAGTTGCCAAGTCTGGCATAATTGCTTCACTCAACGCGAGAACATCAGTTTTAGCTTGTGCCAATCCAAGTGGATCACGGTACAACCCACGTCTGTCTGTGATAGAGAACATTCATCTGCCACCGACATTGCTCTCCAGGTATAGAGAATGAGATCTGATTCTGGTTTACATTCCTCCTTCAGTCAATGTAACACGGATATACTGAATGCTGACACTAACACAAGTATTTGGCAGGTTTGATCTCATCTACCTTGTCCTAGATAAACCAGATGAACAGAATGATCGGCGTCTAGCGCGACATTTGGTGGCCTTGCACTTTTTGAATCCCGAGGTATGTTCAAAATCGCTAAACTATCAGCTATTTTCGAGTGCAGGTAGCTCCTAGTCTCCATAGCCAAATCATATGATCAGTTCTGGCTTACATTCTTTGCGTTCGAAGTCTAAATATTCATATCATTCCAGGTTCGAATTCAAGAAGGCCTGGACTTACCAACACTGACATCATACATAAGTTACGCCCGACAGCACTGTCATCCTAAACTCTCTGATGAAGCTGCGGAAGATCTAATTAACGGTTATGTTGCTATGAGGAGGAAAGGAAATTTCCCCGGTAGTAGCAAGAAGGTGAGAATACAAATTGTCGATAACTTTGCTTCTTTGTCTTCTATTTATCCTAGTGTCTACTGCTATAGAGCAGCGTCGAAGATTTGTAGCGTGTGCATTTCTCGAAGTTGAAAGGTGTATCGGTTGGCTCTGCTTGCAGGTTATTACTGCTACGCCGAGACAACTGGAGAGCATTATTCGGCTCAGTGAAGCACTTGCTCGCGTACGGCTTTCGGATGTGGTCAGTCCATAATCGCTTGATTCTCCTCCCTTTTAATTGAATATATCATCGATTTCAGTAGACTTTTTGACATCAATTTCTTGCCCACTGTTGTTTAGTGCTTGCAAAGTCAGTTCGGTTTTGCTCAGTGATCTTTCTTTTCGTAATCTCTCAAGTCTTGACGATTGGATCACCTGTTTACCAGAATGAGGATACATGATTTCAGTTCAATGATGTCAAAGTTGTGTCATCTCCTAATTCTGAAATACTTAAAAGAGTTTACATCATCCTTATGTCTGTCTGAATTCACAGGTAGAGAGACGTGACGCAGCAGAAGCATTAAGATTGATGGATGTTGCCCTTCAGCAGTCAGCTACAGATCATGCCACAGGTATAATTTGTATTCGTCATCGCAAGGGAGTTCCACAGATTGCCTTATAAGTTACAGTAGTACTGAGCAGTAGAACATTGCCATAAGAACCTTCTGACGCGTGCACGTTAGTTCTCATAACAGATCCGGTTCCCTCCATCCAAATGCTCACTTTCCATGCGCTGTAATGCATAGTTTTTGAAGCATCTTACGCACCTTCATTTCGCCTGATCTTCAGGCACTATCGACATGGATCTCATAACAACGGGGGTGTCAGCAAGTGAGAGAGCTCGACGCTCCAACTTAGTAGCGGCCGTGCGAAGCATGATTTCTGAAAAGCTACAAGCTGGGAGTTCCTTTTTGAGAGCACCGCAAGTACGTGCTGTTGGGACTGTTAATTCAAGTTTTCTGAAATGCTCCGTTTGTTATTGCCGGAATAACCAATCTGACATTCTTTTTGTTTTGACAGCTCCTTGAGGATATGAGGAAGGATTCTACGGGCGAGATTAGCCTCAACGATGTAAGAGTCCCACCCTGAAAGTTTGCGATACGTGGTTTCTGCTTTTCTAACTTCTAACATCAGCATATCCTGTCTATTCATTCTCGTTATTGACAGTTCTCTTCTCTTCCATAGGCTAAATGAATTATCAAACCATCTCAACGAATTTCAGAAGCAGCTGAAATACCAATTAAAGGTTCAAGATGAGCCACTACGGTGAGCAACGAAGTTAATAATACGATTTGGCTAAACCCTTATTCTTTCTCACGAGTTTGTTGTGGTGCATGTGTAGCTACGCAATGCTTTGGCCTCCTTGGCTGTCGAAGGTTTTATTACGCTACAAGGCGACACGATTCGAAGAGTATAGACGCTGTTCTCCTTGAATTGTTCTCCTGTAGAAGAAGGCAGTAATGTTTCTGACAATACGGAGGGTGTAAATGATCAAGACCCATCGAAAGTTACCGTTTTAATGTATAGTAAGTCTACGGACGCTGACAGCCGTAGACCGAAACATAAGATTCCTATTGTATATAAACAGAGTTTCATTGTTTGCCCACGTTGTAAGAACAGTCATACCTCCAGCCCGCAAGAGCTTTGAACATAGCAAGGATACTAGAGAACATCTCGGCGAAAGCCTGGTGTAAATTCCACTACATAGCATTCAGCAGTTTGGGAGGAGATTTCAACCACTACTGTCTACTTACATTACACATTCCCATTTCCCTCACAATTTCAACCTAATTCATCAACCAGTTCGATACAGAACACCCCAGACACAGGCGTGGTGAACTAGTCGACTGTACAGTCAGACCTGAGAAGCACCCTGCTGTTGATCTCATTTTCTTCGAGTACCAAGAATTGTGATGAACAAGGCGAAAATTCTCCTCCACTGCCTACACTGCTAAAAAATCTATTACGAAGAAAAACGAGGGCTCCCGGTCCTGCGGGCAGATAATGGAAGCAAAGGACAATGTGCATACTTTGGTCTCAAACTTTAAGCCTGTCACTGAGTACATGGAAATGGATCTAGAGCTTGTTCGCAATTCGTAGGCTCATGGTACCGCTTACCCCGCAATCTGCAATACATTTCAAGCACCAGTGTTTTTGCAGTACAATTGCCCGACTCTGCAGGATGACATGAGTACAAATAAGAAACCCATAGCTATTCTGTATTCAGAAAACAAACTTCTGCTGGCCACGATCTAACATGTAAACTCACCAGCAACGACAAGCACAGACAGATGAAACCCTTCCAAAACAAACTATTGATGTGTTGATGAAAGGTGACTCACAGATATCTTTGCATAAAAGATGGATACTAGTAAGTCCGGATATTCTCCTCTATGATAAATGAAACGAACTCATATACTCGATGCCCAAAACCTTGAAATGGTAGCATAATTGGGCAAAAGGGTAAGTGGTTAGAAATTCCAACTAGAAAAGTACAAACCTTACAAACATCAAGAGAATTGCAGAACTGTAATGCGTAAAAGAGAGAAATGAGCATGAGTTGCATTTTGATAAGATTCGGATTCAACCGACGCAAAAACGTTCCTGAAGCTCTTGTAGACAACAAGATCTGGACATACGAGATCCTGATGTGTAACCAATAGCAGACACAGGGATAGGTCGTGAAAACCATAGGACATGGAGACAAAATGAAAAGGAAAAAATATCTAAATTATAAGTAACCCTCTGGACACTGAGTGAAAGTCTTGCCGCCTTAAATACTTGCCGGACACACTGGTTTCTTGTGTATACTGATTATATATCAGGCCTCTAATGTTCTACTTTCTCGTGCTAATGAAAAGAAAGACATCCTTGAGACAGAGGGCATGCTCTTTTCGGCTTTAATGAATTGGTGAAAATTACATGTGGACCATATGAACAACGGTACAACATATGTTTTAACCTAGATTATTGCCTTCAACATAAAGCTATGAGAGTCACCTAGGATTTGAGTTCATAGTTGATCGATCCTGCGGCAAGCGAAGGTGTCTCGTAAGCTGGCTTTACCCATCCTGATCTGGCATAACGCTTGCCTTTGTTCAAGCTCAACTTTACAGAAGGTACTCGTCTTGCAATGGCCTTCCAGACCATGTTCACGGCATCGTGCGGCACTGTTGGGTGCTGGTACTCGAAATGGATACTCACGTTCTTTAACTTTTTCCACAGTCTGGTCCACTCCTCTTGCTTCACACCTCGCAGCAAGTTTATGACGAAGTCTCTTTTGAGAGCATCTTCAAACCGCACGAACAAACAAAACTCTGAGTAGTCTACCTCGTCTTCGTATGGAAGTTCAATTTCATCACTTATGATCACAGGTACGCAGTGGCTGGCAATGGCATCAAAAAGGCGATTTGAAGAAGGAGTGTCTCCAGCAAGATGGAGGCAAAACTTGGACGACCGCATACCGACCATGGCACTTTTAATGCCATTGCTTTGAGTGTTCCCAGTTGCGAAGTGCACTCCTTCTTCATCTTTGAGCAACTCGAACAGCTTCTGACGGATGATGCCACCCTGCATAACCAAAGCCCTTCGTCAGTCGAGAAACAGGAAAACGAATCTCCCTGGAAACACTGAAACGAACTGATACACGCCTCCTTGGAAAAACTGGAGGCTGAATTTCTAAAGAACTGTGGACATCCTGGTACAAATGCATGCTCTATGCTGAGATTGGACTGAATTGGAGCTGCGTTACACAATTTTCCAGAATATGCCTTCTTCATGTTATGATTATCAGCTATACTCCTCTGCACAAGTTGTTCTTCAATTCTAAACTCTGCATTCGCCATTCGAAATTCCAATAAACTAGGAAACAAAGAAGGGGTAAGAGAAGGAAAAGAATCCCACAACCACCTAAAATTTCACAAGAACACGTCAAAAGCCTGTACTTGAAGCCTAAAATTGAAATGAAATAAAAATTCGCACCTCTTTTCGAACAATCGCCCCTTGGAAAAAGAGCAGCAAGGGGCGAGAATCGTATTGGCTAGTGTCATCGGTGAATGACGTTATGACATGCTTGTAAGGTGCCACGATGTCCTTCCCGATGTTGGCCACCGAATGTGGATAGCGCCCGAAGTCGCAAACCACGTACATGGCAGCGCTGAGCTGCTCTCGGACTAGATGCAAGCTATTAGGGTGGTGGATCACGACAATGTGATCTTTGCCCCCTGAGTGCTGCCACCATGTTTGGTTCCTCAAGAAATAAAGAAGTTGCGCCTGCAGTAGCTCATTACGATCTTCATTCTCCTTGTGCTCAATCTTCGTGTACTTGTTATAGCTCAGTGACGCGAAAAAAGGGACATAAAATACGTCCGCATGTTTGGGGTTATAGACTCGCACGGCTGTACACTCTGTACGTCTTTCGGGCATCGTAGATGTTAGCAGATCTGCCGTGAGCCAGAATTCGGGGCTATGCTGTTGGTACAAGCCACCCGGGTACCTTGGCAGGCTAGACAGATTTCTGGGCCAAGGGTTTTGGGGATCTAAAGCAGGTTCGAAGGTACTTGTCATACCGAAATGAAATTCTGAAGGCAAATCGTACATGTAAACTTTTAGCATCGCAAATCTGGGGTCACATGTCACCCCTCGGTCTGTCAGCGACATAATCTGCTCAGCCCATTGCGCGTCTCTGACATCCAGTTCATGAGACCGACCATACAACCTCCAGCGATCCGCTAAGTGCATCCCTCCTGTCCATCCCTCATCTTCGGAATTCAAATTCGGATCTGAGGATTGCCCGAACGTGTGGGCAAACATGAAGGAGCCGGACAGAGCAAAAATTGACAGAAGGCATATCGTGGCCAAGATATAGCCTTTGGGTATCCAATTCTCATATCCTCTATTTGGCCTGTTGCTCGATCCGATTTTGCTATCGTGAAATGATGAGGAAGGCAATGACAACGATGGGGGATTGCTCCTGGAATGGTCTGGGGGGGAAGAAACAGTCTTGCTCGGCGAGGAATCTTTCGCCGCCGTTCCCCGCTTGAATAGTTTATCACTCCAGTATGAGAGGTCGTCCGAGGAACCCATTTTGATTTTAACCCTGATGGCTCGGCTTATGCTGTTGCTGCTGCTGCTGCTGCTGCGTGAAGACTAATTGCTGCTCCTCTCGGTGATGACAATAGCACAGTGGAATTCTGGAGAATAAACCAGCCTCCAGAGTCCAAAGTTTTCGGTTCATGATTTTCAGCTGTCACCTGTCTAATACCTGGAATTCAATCCCTACTAACTCTTCGCCTTCAAAAAACATGTCCGAGGCTCGACAGGTTCACGATGATGGCGGCGACTCAATTTAGAACGCAAGATCTGCTCCAAGTTATGTAGCATTGAGACAGAAATAACGACGACCAAAACTTGCACCAACCAAGATCCGAACTCTACGACGAATCCTCGGACATCGCAATCACCATCATCGGCGCCTTCTTCTTCAAAATCTTCCCCCTCCTCCTCCCCTCTCTCTTCCTCTTCCTCTTCCTCGTCGTTCTGCATGCACTAGTCACCTCATCTCATCGGATTATCCTCGACACCCAATCTGACCCTTCCTGTCCTACTCCGGAGATCCTTCATGTCCCCTCAGTCGCACAACACTGAGCCAATTGACTCTCCAAAAACCTCCTCCGTCACCACCACCACCGTCATCATCACCATCCCTTCTCCCTACAGCAGCAACAACAACAACATCAACATCAACGACCCACTGCATCACTAATCACACCACCAGATTTCAGTAACACCCAAACACAAACAGCTAATCTGTCGTTGAGTTCGTAATCACGTTCCTCTCAAGTCCGTCTCCCTCCTCCCACTCCCACTCCCACTCCTCCTGCTGCTTCTCAGACAACCATCCCCGTCCCCTACTATCCATCTCGCCCTCCCAACATTCCCCGATCTCCGTCTTCCGATCCAGCAATCTAATGCGATGTCAACCCAGATGGCCTCGCCTAATCAATCGCTTTACTTACTCCAAGAAACCGGATCACCGCAGACCAAACCCGACCAAACCAAACACCGCCCGCTCGGCTCCACTCTTCTCTCCTCTCCAAGTCTCGACTCGAACCTCCTCCTCCTCCCCCGTCGCTCCTCCACCACTAGCAGCACTCAAACTCAAGCCTAGGCCAGAAGACAACTGCCCCTCATTAACAGCAGGCACTAGCAGCGACTCCAATCCGATAGTGCTCCGCTCTGAAGTCTGGGTGTGCCTGCCCTCTGTTAACAATGAACAGCCCCTGCCCAGGGCTGGGCGGGGCTGCCCTGCCTAGCACTCGGGTCCGCCGGACTCCCTGCCTGCCTGCCTGCCTGCCTGCTTGCTTGATTGCCAGCCTCCGCGGGCCGCGGGCCGCGGCTCGCGTCTCCTCTGCATCACGATACCGGCAGGATGGGGGAGGCGCTAGGCAGGCGGCTCACGTCGAGTGCCGTGCCGGTGGTGGCGTGGCCATGGTTCCGTCTCCAAGCATCCGGGAGAGGGGAGACGGTCACCGGGGGAGGCCGTGTCCACATGGCAGGCATGGAGGCCAGGTGTTGACGAAAGCGGAGATCCAAGTCACACACCTCGCTCGAGCACGACTTCGACTGTTTTGCTCGCTCTCGCTCGTGTGCATCACCACATCGGACCGAAGTGCCAGCGCGGGCCCACCGTGCAGCCTCGGAATCTGTTGGATCCGTCCTATTCTCACAAGACCCGGATGGCACCACTTCCGTCAGTCGGTCCTGTCAGCCTTCTTCGACCTCTCTCTGTCGGCTCGCACGACGCAAGCGAGCGAGCGAGCCAGTCGCCTGCCACTCGGTCAGTCGCTACGCAGAATCTTCCCTGATTCGTTAGTGGATCCGGGAGGAGGAGAAATCCCAGAGGCGGGAAACTATGCCCATCCCCAGCAGGCCGCACCTAGTCCCTAGGCTCAGGCTCCAGCCGTGAATGAGTGAACCCTTCATTGAAGGGGATCGGGCGGAACACTGCCCTCTTGAGCCGTACCTTCGTGAGGTACAGTAGATCCGGGCATATTTCGTTGAACCTGGTAAAGGGTCGGGGAAAAAGGACCGAAAAGTGACGGGAATCGGCAGTCGGCAGTCGGGACCGGTCATTCGTAAAGTATGAAAGAAAAGCAACGCCAAGCATCCCCTTCACCGAATGGACGCCCCCGGTGACCGATCACCGGATGACAGCATGAGGCCCCCGGGCCAGGCGATCCAATTGCGTACATGACAGGGTGGGAATGTCCATGATTCCTATACATTAAATACTTCTACTAGTTGATCCCTTATCATAAATCACCGGATCAAGATCGAGCGCAAGACAAACATGCTTGGTTCATGTTCGTTTCGTTCGTCCTATCTTACGCGCGCCTTACTTCTTCTGTTCGTTTTGTTTGTCATCTCATCTCATCTCATCTCCATCCCATGCCATGATAATGTCTACGCTACCGCTCCTACACTGGACCTACAAGTGAGGGCACGGGACTAAAGGGGAAGGAAAAGACGGACCTACAATATGCTCTTGTAGCTAACGAGCGACTCTTATGCAAGCGAGCAGATTTTGCTCAATATTCAAATGCTCGAGAGAAAATCTTATCCTTTTTTAGTTATTATACACTTTTTCAAATTCGTCACCCGCGTTCGCAGAGAAAGCGGCAACAAATAAAAGTGTCAAGTTTCTCGACTCTGCGCGGAGGGCGGTTCATTTTTGTATGAGGTGAAACGTTGAGCATGCCTGATTCGCTCGCAGAGAGAAAACAAATTGGAAAAGCCAGGTTCGAGTGATACTCATCTGGTAACTAGCTTTCGAATGTGCCTACCTCACTGACTACATCCAATACAGGGTTGTAACTTTGCAGGGAGACTAGCGTCCTCCTGAATTTGGACAAAGAATTTGGCATCCACGTGTGATGGGTTCTAACAAATCTCTCCCTGCGCTCTGTGCTTTTCTGTCGCGGTGGCCTCTTGCAACATATGGTTCTTTCTTGCTCGGACTCTCGGACATTTGGATGAGGGAAGGAAGGGAGAATCTATAAATCACTCATTGATGATGTACAGACAAGTCGTGAAAGGAAATCTGTACAGTGCCAACTTCATGGTTCGATGTGCAAGGCAACAAAAGCGGCCCGTGGAACGAGGACTTGCTCAAGGCTCAAGAGTGTACTGGACTGTGTGTAGGCCGGACCAAGAAGCCAGCCACGTCAACTACTGCAAAGTAATATACTCTAAAGTCGAGGAAACTCGTGAAAAGAGAAACACGTCTTGTAGGTACAGGAATCACCACTACATTACAGTCGAGCAGCGGAAATAAATGGAACGAAAAGATTACAGCCTGGATGAGAAAATGTCAAACGCGACCGCGAAATCTTCAGGGTCTAGGGTGAACGAGCACTTTTCCTTCTTGAGGTGAAGTGTGCTGAGTTAGCGGATTTGCGATCGTCCAGCCTCGTTCCGTCCACCCATTGACGTCCTTGGGTCAGGGTATCCCTCTCTCGCATGCTTGAGGATGACCGTTATCACTCGTGACACTGGAATTGCATGCGCGTTTATATGTTTGAGGTAAAAGTGTGTTCAGCGATGGTGAACACATTTCTAGGATTCTGTGTCTAACATCGAGAGGAAGTGGAAAATGGTTGAATTAATGAAATGTACAAACCATCGAATTGCATTAACGATTTAGAGCCGCTCCTCCACAAGGCTTTGGACGTGACAGAATAGCCGTTTCTTTGCGTCGACAGTCCAAAGTTTTTGATTTGTTTTTGATTTTTGATTTGAGTGGTATGTTCTCATTCTCAGGTTGAGGCGATGGCAAAGGGTAGCACTTTCTTGAAGGCAGAAAGATGGAAAGGGAGAGCGAGATGGAGGTTTAGACAGCGTAACGATCAATCAACCCATTGAAAGTTTTGGCCAAAGAACTGATTTAGAATGCAAAAGTGTAACGGTATATGGTAGAGAAAGGGAATGGAGACGTGGAACAAAACGCGAGAGGAGAGAGCATGCATTGCCTGATTTTGTAGGGCACTTCACTAAGGTACGTTTCCTCGTTTCCTTGCTCTTTCTGTCTACTGGAGGAGAGACCGGGAAAACTGGGTAACAAGGTAGAATCATGACAAGCATGGTCCACACACAAACGGCTGATACACTGCGGTCATTTACTTTCCCTTTGATGGAAACGTGTCGCAATGAAATAAAAAAAGTAGAAAATCACTGAACTCTGTGGAGAGAGAGGGAGGAAGAAGAATAAGAAGAGAAGGGAAGAAGATCAATATACTTTGTGGACAGATAGAGAGATGGAGAATCGAGAAAAGCCGGGAGACCGTACGTGGTATAGATGCGGTGGGTCTATGCTAACTGACCCTAGGCCAGATGAGCCTACAGAAAGCAAGATACTCTACTCAACAACAACAGAGACAGACATTTCATATTCAAGTCCGTCAATGACCCTTGACTCAGGGTTGGACTGCTTACCGCCCCGTCTTCAGTTCACTATCGGCAGTTCAAAGTCAATTCGCGCAGTATTTTCTCTCGCGCAGTATTTTCTCGTTCTCTCGCACTTCTAATTATGAAAGCTATTGTTTTATCTCCTTCAATGGAACTGGAATAGTCTGAAGAGTCTCTGAACGACAAAAGTCTGTATACTTTTCTCCAAAGTTAAAGACCACGAATCTGACTAAAGTTGCACCAGTGAGGTAGTACTGTCGGAATGTTAACCACCATCGCTTCTTCAGTTCCGAGTTGGAAGAACAATTGTGATGAATGTAGGACAGGCACGAAAGTTATACCATGTACAACTGCAGGGTGAAATTATCTGGCATGATTAAATGTCAGAATGATGTGTATAAGCAGAAGCAGAGTGAACTTGATCCAGGAACTTAAAGGCTGAAGTGTACATACCGAGAAATGCAATCTTCCTGCAGCCTAGGGCATCGTCAATTCAGTCCGGACGTATCAACTTTTCGAATCCCTTTACCGTGGCCCCTAACACTATCGACTTGTACGCCACGGTGAGGACCCTCGCGTCTCCCCTTTTGCAACTTCGGCCTCCATCGGTGTCTGTGTCAAGTGGTTCGATCAGACTCGAAGGTGTGGCAGTCCTGTATAAAACTAATTTTGAGTTGACTTTCGCCCAGCTTTTAAAAACGTTTGGAGAACATTGAACCTTCTCTTGATTGTCTTTCACGTTTCTCTTTGGAAGCAGCGGAAAGCATTTTTCACAAGATCCAGCAAGGGGCACAGGAATACAATCGGAAGTCAAGAATCAAGGCACAATTCTAAGTCCGCGGAACTTTTGGGAAAACTAATATTTTAGACTAAATCGACTTTCACGGTAAATTATTCCTCATGCAACCTCTAATCGTGTTTGACTGAATCACATCTATTTTCACAACCACTGCACCATGGACTTGTCATTAACACTGCTGATAACTCAGCTTCGTGTACCTAAGTAGTTCGTGTTCATTAACAAGGCTCGCGTAAAAGAACCTAGAAAAGACAAATTCCCAACATCAGATGAGAAAGTTACATAATCTATATAGGGATCTCGTAGTCAGTTTTGAAGATGTTTTGGTCTTTATCGAATAAGAAGCCTCATGTTCTGTACTAGTGGGCAAGTCCACGACACTTCCTGTCAAAGGCAAATTATGCGAGACATTTCAGTTTACTGAAGTCGTATCTGTCCATTTGTCCAATAGAGTCCAGACAGCCAAGACACGAAAGCTGCTATGCATCTGTAGTGAATCTCCCATGCATGCCAAGCTCTTGGTGACAAATTTCTCTAGCAGCACCAATATAAGATAAACATATATGAGAACTTGTCTTGCGTGAGTGAACGTATGGCATCATTCGATAAACAATCAGTTCATTTATCTTAGTAAATAAAGTAACAGCATTCTCCAATTCTCTGTACAAATGGAAACATTCTTCCAAGGTTCCAGAAAGACCTTATAATGAAGAAAGCAAATCTCTTGTGTAACCTTCACAAAAGATGTCCTATAAGGCTTTCCTGTCCACAGAGAGTAGCATGTTCTGAAGAACAAGGTTTACCATCTGATGGTTATAAAACTGTTTCCCACAATGCTTCCAGTTCAGATAAGTGTATCTGCGATTCAAGCATTATCATAACGACTTATCCCAAGGTTTATGAAGAAACTCGCGTAAAAAAACAGGAAAAAAAATACAGCAGCATCATCCTCTGAAATGGTTCCATGCTGCATACACGAGCCCACAATTAACAAGTTCCATGGTCCCACTGCCTTCAAACAGTTCTCTACAAAGCTTCCTGATCAGTTAGCAAAGTTTACGATTCAGCTAACCCCACCGGCACATCATGATACACAATCTCCTCCTCTCTGTCAGATTCGTACATATCTGCCTCTCCCCCTCCGTCTGCCTCATCGTCCGATAGTTCTGCTACTTTCATGCTGAACACCAAACGATATACTGGTGAGTATTCTGTAAAAAAATAAACATTTCAAATCTTATACGTCACTGGAACACAAAGGCATTTGTATCGAGCCTTCAGCTGGTAATTTCTTTAACTTGATCAGCTTTTTGCTTTGTGGGTCTAAGACGACCTATGACATGCATTAGAACTTGTGACGGTATAGACAAAGAAACTAAATCTGACAACAAGGAAACTGAAGGGCAACTAGTTTTGGCTTTTTAAGTCATTCAAAACATAGTTTTGAACAGTAACGGACAACAGCAAGGTTCCATTCCATGTCAATAACATATGTGTTTATTAATTAAAAGTAGAGTTAATGTTGGTGGCTGGAGAAAATAACAATGCTCTCAAAACGTACTCATGAACTGATGCAGATCTCTTCTTCAAGTCACTATCTTGGTCTCTAATCAAGATCCAACTGCCTCGGAGGCAAGTCCTTTGTAGAATGCTTTGTCTCCATGGTCTCCTTTGTCTCACTTCTTAGGCTAAGGAAAACAGAAAAAGAATGATGTGAACAACCTCTAAAGGCCAGGTCATGACAGTTGTTAATTCCATGAGAACAGCAGACGTAAGGGTTTCGTTTTTCGTTCAGGATCCAAACAGCAGTATGACATGATTCTCATATTTAACTTGGACATGGTTATGAAGACCCAATAAACTATCGTTTAATGATTGTTACCTGTCAGAACCTGAAAGCGACTTTCAATATCAAAGCCTGGGCTACGAAAGTCTTATCCCAATTTTTTAATCGATATTCACTTTTCAGTGCATTACTATACACGGATAAGTACTTCGTGAGGGTATAATCATACGTAAATATTTGTTATGTGGCAAAATCGAGTGTACTGGAGGCGGGACAAAAGAAAAGATAAGAGCAAGGCCAGAGACCAACAGCGTAAATAAGCGACGAAGGACAGGTACCTGAAAACAAAATAGAGAGCAAACAACAAATAGGGGTAGAAAAATTGACTCTTAACAAGCAAAAAACTGTGCGTAGGCTGCACAAAAGTCCAGAAACCTTTGACATCAACCATTCCTGGAAAGATTCACCTTCCAGGATAAGCTGATTTTCACTCCTAGTTCTTTCTGGGAATAATTATAAACACAAGTAAGTGCACAATGTTCGCTACAAATATAAAACATTAAACGGCTTGTTTGAACTGTAGTCATCTGGGAGTGATGCTTCAACTCACCTTTGTTTCAGATTGTAGTCCTTGATCTCCCGACAAGCTTCTTTAGAAGCATGCAACACCATCTTCTTGACCTGACATATTAGACCAACATTGCATTAATAGGACAAGACTAGAAATTATGCACTTAGCATTGATCGAGACTGATCATCATAGAGAAAACATCAACATTAGATCAACATTATACACATAAGAGGTCTCGTGGTGAAAACTCTCTAGATCCCTGAGAAACTGAAATAATACTTTACTCATAAGCATTTGCTATCATAGCCACTGCTGCATTGAAATGCTGAAAGGGATCAACCTCAAGCTTGTCCTCTTTCGCACGATGATCTTTAGGAAGCAGGCGAAATTCCTCAGTCAGAGCGATACACTCCTGGATATTCTCAGGTGAAACGAAGTCCAGAGCGACCTTAATACAGGACTGCAACCGCAGCAAAATCAAAATCCCATTAATTCGTCTATTATATGAAGGAGGTAAGATAGAATGTTAAGGAACAGTCCGAAAAAACTGCCTAGGCTTTAGGACGGTGCAACCTTAAAAGCCTCAAGTCGTAAAACACAAGTATGTTGGGAATCATACATGCAGGGTTAAAACAAGCAGCTCAACAGCGTATAATAAAAAATTTCGTTCAAAGAATGTACACTCTGGCTCAAGTTACAGAAGTCTCACATGATCAGTAGTTTGCCCATGCGTTTAGTCCGGGTTTGAAACCCAGGTTGCAGGATCATAATACAGCCGACAGTAACAACAAATTGAAAGAAAAAACCTTGCCTATTGTACAAACAATTACACTACATAGGAACCTATTTCCTCACTCGACGCACAGAAAGCGAAATACAGGAGACCCAGGCGGTGCTTCGGGGTATCGTCCACATACTATGGTAACACCAATAAGAGATGTCACCTATCAGAGTTGTTGAGTTTGGCATGAACCACCTCCAATTACAAGCTATAAAGTCTAGATAGATGTGAAACCAGTCTTGACAGAGGCTATTGTGATTGAGGAAGAAGTACAACACCTTCAGGTTTCGAACTTGATGAGGACATCCAGCGGGAATAAAAACCGCCTCTCCATAATGCTGTTCAAAGGTCCACGCCTCGATTTCTGCAATTTCAAGTCAATCGGCATTGACAATCACATATTCATGCATAATTTAGAAAACATTGTTGTTCGAAAGTCTTAGACACAGTTTAGTTTCAGTTGATAATACTTACGATACTCCTCCTTCAACTGCTTCTTGTGTTGTTCATCCAAGTAAAACGTTTGGTCATGGATCGGGTGTTGAACCTGCAACGTACGACAAGAAATCAATTATTGAACTTTGAAGACTACACAGGAAAAGCTTGCTTCATTGGATGGGCCTCAGTTGTATCTATTACCCGAGGTACAGGTTTGTTTCCATGATGCCTGAACTCCTCTCGATGCTTTCTGACATATTCTTCCAGTTTAGGAACATCTTCCCGCCTGAAAATATCCCACAGAGCACCGCCATATGGAGGAGACTCAGGAGAAGGTTCCTGTTTCACATCCTTCCGTGCGTCAAGCTGCTCTTCCCCATCTTCATAACTTCTTTCAGTCTCTTTTTGTTCACTATTGGATGGAGAACCTGACTCTGGAGATGCTGACACAGAGACCATCTCTGAGTCCTTGGGTACAGACACATCCTGTGTCCCAGACTCCTTAGGCATAGGCATCTCTGCTGTCTCTGAATCCTTGGGTAAAGGTGTCTCTGCTGTCTCTGAATCTTTCGGTACAGGTATCTCCGCTGAACCTGAGTCTACTTCACAAACTGCTGGTGTTCGAAGCTGTTTTTCGTGACCTCTTTGCTCCCTCTGACGTAAAGCTTTAATCATGTTTTCCTGCTTTCTAGTGAGTTTCACTTCTGATGTATGAGTAAGGACATTAACCTGCAAGCAGAAGAGCATATATGAGATTTTCATTCTTGTCGTGACAACCTAGTCGAGATTCACAAGAATTTATTAATTCACAAAAATAACAAAAACATTTCTCCATCGAGCAGAATACACAGTGGACAATACCAAACACTCAGTAACATCTTGGAAGAAGAGAGACAAACCGCATCAGACATGTCACAGTGCAACTTTGTCACAGAATCACCCTTGCCGAGCTCTTGTCTGGTGCCATAGGCAATGTATGTCTTCGGCCCCAGGTCAGGTTTCAGAGCAGCCGGTGGCAGCTTGCTTGCCAAGTTGAGCAGTCCACCTTTAGGATGAGTATACTCCTGAAATGGAAGAGCTCTTATGAACTCAACTCCATGCCGAGGTAGACGTTCATGGAAGTAGTTGGAGGGGGGCCAATCTTTCAATTTGAGCATTTCCGGCCACTGGTTTCTATGCATCCTGCCCTCCGAGTATCCCCTGAAGAACTGGTGGATGTTGATCTCAACCTGTACAAAGGAAATACTTAAAATTATAATAAGATTCAATACAAATCCGACGTATGTTTGATCAAAATAACAGAAAGGACTCAGACGATGAGTGAGTAAAGTCTTGAGGCTAGTAGCAACAAATATAAAACATGCAAAGATTTACATGTTCAGCAAATGCAGTATGAAACACGGAGAACGGACACTAAGTGTAGAAGCAAGAGCATTGCAAAGTGACGGAGATTAATAGGCAGAGAAAAAAATGTCATCTTTACGTGTACAAGGATATGTAAAGAGTCAGCTTAGAATAGAGTTTTTTCACTAGCTACACACTACAAACCCTCTAAACACCCGACTATGGATGTACTGAGTCTGTACACTTCAGCTGATTGAAAAAGCAAAGACTTCCGGGTTCACCAAGAAAAGAGGATGTCCAAACAAGGTCACCACAATGTACTCTTATTTTGGAATGTGCAATTGGCTACAATAAAGGTAGGAGACACGACTTGTGAAACGAATATTTGATCGGCTCAACGGTTTCAATAGTCAGATCATAAATGATCTACTCGATACGATAAGAACTTTGTAAAGCTAGTTCAACTCCTCAAAGGATAATGTCACAGATGAAATCTTACCTCACACCAGTCCAAACAATCAAGTGCTTTCACAGATTTGTTCTCATCTTGGAACTTGCCCTTAGTGGTTTCTCTGAAAGCTCTCCACATAACCATTGGCTCCCAACTCAGACCTGTAGCACACTGAAGTACATTCCGTACTATGACAGGCTCACCCAGTATCCAGTGCCTTTGAAAGTGCTCCAATCCTTCCTCCTTGACCTCCATAATTGTTGGACAGTAGATGTAGTTGTCTCTGCCATTTGGCCTCTGAGAAGCCAAACGTTGACTTGGGCGCTCTTCCACGTTTGTTCCAGAATCAGAAGAGCTTTCTATATTCCCCTCATCACAAAAATCGCAAGTTTTGTTTTCCTCGCCAGGAGTGGCAGGTAGATCAGAACTACGTACAATATGTTGTGCATCTGCCACCAGTTTGGACAACCACTGAGGTTCAAATAATGTGTTCAGCTTCAGCGGGGATGATAATCCACATCCACCTCGTTCCTTGGGAGGACAGCAGACACTGCCATCTTCATTAGCTTTCCAATCTGGAAAACTGTCCTTCTCAGTAACTTCTCTTTCAGCTCTTTCTTCTGTTTGCTTCTTGGATGACACAGCCATTTCTCCTCCCGGCTGCCGACCATCGCGCAGCTCATTGCAGCAAGTCAGGCACAGATCATAACTGCAGCCAGGGCAAGTTCGGAAAAAATCTACGATCGAGGTACTGCAGTTGTCACTGTGACCCATACAAACAATCAGGGAAGACATTAATCTTAGACACATTGGTTGAATGTGTTGCGTGATGGAAGGATCAACCCATAATTGTTCCTACGGTTTCACATCCAGAGATGGTGACGGAAATGAATTGATGCATTTAATTTTCGGTACTACAGGACAATGACAAAACGCAAATGAATGTCTAGAACTTCTACCCGTCAATTCTGAACAAAACATCAGCAGTAAACAAAAACTTCCAGAGCTAGATCCCAAGATAATCGAACTGTACACATAAAAAAAAACAGAAATACTTTACCCAGGTGTACAAGTACCAGAAGATACATCGGCTTACAGATGATTGAGAGTATATACATACCTACTGATATGTAAAGATGTCTAATGAAAGCAGTTCTTGCAAATAACTGGAAGACGCCAACCTTGATAAAGAAAACATTTTTCTTTTATAACAACTAAGTCGATGTCATTTTACGGCCTATATAGTTCTGGGTTAATATCACAGACATTCAATGACATGAGACCAGACGATAAGAAGACGATCCTGTTGAAATCTATGTAGGAGGAAGGTTGAAGATACCAGAAAAGGCGCTCATCAAGATCAATCCCGGCTCGTTCTGCCTTGTCAACAACTTTACCTGCAAAGGTCAAAAGTGCAGACCAAGTATGAAATTTATTCGTTGGGTTCTTGTTTGTATTCCAAAAAGCCAAGATAGAACCAAAAATAACAGTAAGTTAACATATGTTGTTATTTCTATAACCTTGGAATTGCAACACATAGCCAAGACAAGGGCATACGGAGGAAGGAAGGTGTCTGATCCTAGCAAGAGGTCTTCATAAAAAGAGGTATAGGATTGCACGAGTTCAAAACATTGAAGATTGTTCTTATAGAAACAAACCTCGAAGTTTACTTTCAATCTCCAATTCCTTGTGCTGCTCCTCTTGCAACTGATTAAGGTACGGCAAGACCTTAGTGAGCATGTATTTCGAGAGCTTTATTCTTTCTGACTCGCTCTTCTCAATCTCATCCTGCAAATGACATGAACCATGTTAAAACACAGCGCAATATTATTGTTGTCATGTGATCATTCGTGGAAAATTAATGATACCAACAGTACTTGTATACTTAGCGCAAAAAAACTGCATAGTTAGGGCTAAAACAGACAAATGGCCTTGTAATATGTACGCCAAACTTATGGAAAAGAAGACATCCCCAGTGGTTTGGTAATCTGCTCCCTCATTGCGGCTCTGCTATGTCTGCAGGCCGAAAGTTCCATTCTGGTCTTACAGTAATTTATCAACAGCAGACTGAGAGTCACAGGCTTGCTTCACTTCTGACATACTCAAATGAATTTTAGAAAGGTGATTCTGCATGCAAATAATGATTAGTACCTCTATTGGACCAGCTGAACGCAGACACGCTTTGCAGTTACAGTTTCCTCTGCAGAAAGGACAGTTTGTTTCGAAGTCATCCTCTGTTAAGTCGGGATACCTGGTTCAAACCATCAAACAGAAATAGAACGAAGTATGAGATAAGGTCAGGAGGGGGCAACGCAATTACTCAAATGACCTCAATTACAAAAATCACTCGGCACCTGAACACCTATCAATCACGATTCGTTTGGATTCATGCATACAAAAACAGTCGGCACATAAACACATATCAATCGCGAGTCCTTTAAATTCATGCATAGAAAAACATTCTACATCTTCCTAGACGTAGCATGTCAAAATCATGTGGGCCTTAGCATAACATATCTACAGTCAAATTCTTACCACTTTGCAATGCAGAGGGTGCAATACCGCTTTCTTTCACACTTGGTACAGCGTACTACGGCTCCCTTATCATTCCGCTGGCATTGATGACACATTCTACTCTGCTCCATGCCTTTAGGTGAAAAATCTCCGCTATAGTTCCTCTCCTGGAAAATTTCACTATGATAATCAACATAGGACAAGTTGAACAAGATGCATCTCCACCAGAGGCAGAACAGAAAATACGGGAAGAAATGCAATAAAAAAGTGGACGTATGGAGAGTGGAGCTAGAATCAAATGAGTGATGTAACTTAAGTGGCATACCTGACTATTCTTTCAAACGACTACTTCAGGCCAGAAAAAGAAAGTAGACACACCACAAATATAGCAGACTGCTAAAATAATACAGGTTCTACCACAATCATTCACAAGCGAGCTTTCAACCTTACCAAGTAATCTCCACCTCCAAAATTTCGTGTATCTTTGCCATTGATGAAAGAGGCTTTCTTAGACCTCTCACCATTCAGAGCATCTCCATTACTCACAATAGGCCATTCTCCTCCTGATAACTTCCGGGGGGAATGGGATGATCGAATTTTCGGAGCTTTGTTAGTCTTCTCTTTATAAATCTTCTCTTTTACATCTTTGATCTCTGCTTTTTCTTCCTCAATCCGCTTCCTCTTTTGGCTGGAAAGTTTTGAAGAAGGTAGAGTTTTGGGTAGGACAATAGGGTGCTTCGGAGCAGTGGACTGAACCTTCGATGATGCGGGTTGAAATTTGGTAATTGAGGCAGCTTGGACTCTACTGCTTGCAGTTTGGACTCCAGCAACTTTTTTATTGGACCGACTTTTGATGTAAGCATAGTGCTTCTCACAATAAGACAGACCATCCAAGGCCCATGCAGAACACTGCCACTGCTTACCATCTGACCTCTTGCACCTGCTTTCCGGTGGAGGGGGGGGTGGCTTATCAGCCCTACTTGTTTTCTTGCGAGCGACTGGTTTTGCCAAAAGTTTCTCATTATGGGGATCCCTTCCTCTTTTGGACTTAGAACCTCCATCCCCATTCACAACTTTTTTGCTCTCCACCTTCCTTATCACAGGGGGTGCGTCATCTTCCTCTCTGACACAAACAAACAAACAAACAAACAAACACAAATAACATCAAGAGATGATTAAACTTCAGATTGAAAAGATGGTACAATGTCAACAAGGAATATAATTCTGAAAGCATCCAAGAAGGAGACAACACTCATACACACATCAAAGAAGCTTCATGTCTAATCCATAGTAGTCTTGAAAATATTTACAAGCTCAAAGTGTACTCAGCAGTGTTTGGCTTTCGTAGCCCAAAAAAAATAGACTCCGCATGAGTGCAATCAAAAAAACAACAGGGCGATATAACTGACTTATAAGCTCGAATACAATCTGATACAATATGACAGGAAGAATCGATAGGTATACACTGATAAAACACAGAGGGAGAAACTGCTCTGTTTCAATCAACATCACCTTTCATTTTCAAGAAGCTACGCTAACCATCAAGTTTATCCATAACATAATATAAATGGGGGAAAATGTTCTTACTCAGAAGAACTCGCATACACAACAGGCCGCTTGGGTTTACTAACTGCTTTCGGAATTCTTCCAGGAGGTTGTGGAGCGATAACAGTACGAACATGATCATCCTTCTCCAGCCTGTGCTCTGCTTTCTGTTTCAAAGAGTCATCAAAAGAATTTTCAGCATCTGCAACCATATGTAACATATTCACATTCAACAATTTGAATTCTGAACAAATTTCAAACACATAACCACGAAAAAGTCGTTACATGTAAACTCAACGAAGGCGCATACCTTCCGCGATTTGTCCTTGTCCTTGTCCTTGTTCTTGCGTTTGTTTGGGGAAGCCACCAGAAGATCGGACAGCTTCTTTGCTGCAACCAAAATTACAAGAAAAGGATAGCATTCGTCAAAGTGTAACACCAAATTTTGATAATTTAGACATGACCCAACTCAATGACTTCCCGGTCTAAAGGTCTCAAGAAACAGAACCCTCCCAAAAATTTTGAAGTAGATTCCATCAATCTATTTATCTCATTATCTGCTTCCTCCCTTAGAGCCTGTCCTTCAGAAACTGAACCTTCACACTATGTATCACTATTTCCAACCTTAGGTATCACCAAAAACCAGTAGCACAAAGAAAGACAAGTCTAGCTACCAAGCATAAGCCTGCCCTTTTGCCTGTGTTGTGAACAAAAATGACTCATTATATCGTGACAGGCAAGGAAGAGATGCAAAGAGGACTACATCAAGAAGCTAGTGACGTGCTTTTCTCGCGGTTCGCTGCTGCCTTGCTCTATCCAACGTAATTCGGGGTTCAGCCGGGAGTTGGTTGTTCTCAATGTTTGCTGGAAACCTACATGTTTGTATTTCTGAATTTCCAACCATCGTTCCTTGTTTCTAGTTAGGGGGCCGGGTCTGTACTCAAACTACGGCATGGAGTCAATCTTTGACGTGGTCTCCCAAAAGACACACAGGGATCAGTGCACAAGGAGATGTCACCGGCATGACTTCCACTTCTACGACACCTCCGGCATGGAGGCCATCATCGACAAGGTCTCCCAAAATACAGAGGTCCAGAAGGAGATATTGTCCCACTCAATTGACGAGGCTCGATCTCTCTCCCTCTCCCTCTCTGTCTCTATGTCTTTCTATCTGTTTGAAACAAAACTGATGGCAAATCAGGAAGGACTTGGCACTGTCAACAATCAACCACACTGGAGATGACACAGAGCTTACTCGAGCTTTATGACCACCACGAATTCCGACTTGACAAGGTACGGGCTACGAATCGACTTTAACTCCAATGTTTCCAGGGTAAAACTCCTCGCTCTCTCCACGAGATCCCTTAATTACTTGTATTATTTGTGAATCGTACCTTGAAATGATCAAACTCACCACGTTACTTCTCGGGCACGGCTAATTTGATTAACAAGGTAATAATCAATCCACCCGATACGGTCGTTAGACACCGATCTCAGCAACGAAATTGCTGACAAAATTTCCGACAAGTTATTCTCTGGCAATCGCCCAGTCTCGATGACAAAGGACTCATCATTGTATTTTCTCACACCTTCCTTCATGCCTCTAACTCCACGGCCTCGGACTTCCACTGCGAAGTTTCAAGGAAGAGTCACCGGCACTCTTTCTCTCTCTTATCTCTCTCTCTCTCTCTCTCTCTCTCTCTCTCTCTCTCAAAAGCACGAACCTCGTAAATTTCTGTTCAGACCTTCGAGGATTCAACAAGCTACGACCGACCGTCTTCGGCAACGCCTTCATCTCGGAACAAACCATCGACCGCCACGGAAAGACAGTTGCACGAAACAAGTCACTCACAGACGTGCAACAAAAACTTACCTGGTTCCTTCGTCATCGAAGTCATGACTCCCGAGTTGACGTATAGAGAGCCAGAGCTGTTGCAAATTCTCGCCGCTTAACGCCGTCGCTCTTCCAACATACGCGAATCAGGAGCAACGCTACAGCCTCGCCCGTGTTGCTGGACGCCACTAATGCAGATACGATGATACTCCTCCGTGACACTACCTACAGGTCGAAACCTTCCTAATGCTATGGTGTGTTGAAGAAACTCAGTGCTGACGAGACCTAGACATGCTTCTTGGCCATATCTGAATTCGGGTCTACCAGTATGTGCTCCATGCCGATGCAGACGCTCTTCGCTTTCTCTCTCCCTCTCTCGCTCGCTCGCGCTCTCGTTCTCGCTCTCGACTCCTTGAGGTCTGTTACAAGAAAACGTGGACCGCCTAGCTGACGTGGTAAGTCAAGACCACCATCTGCCCTCTCCTCCCTCTCGCTCTGTCTCTGTGCGCGTGCGTGCTGGTGGAATTGTCTGTTTAGAGGAGTAGACGGACGGTGAATTGAATCCCCCTACGAATAAGGAACAGCTGCAAGCTTTTTGATCGAGTGATTTCAGAAGATGGACTTGAGAATTAAAATGGAGGGCAGTGACATTAATTTTACCCATTCATTCGTTCCTCAATTTGAACCTCTGAAAGTTTGGATGTGATTCAGCCGATCCTCCTCAGTACAAGTGTGTCTTTTTGTGACGAGTACGAGTACTTGAGAATCATATGACTTTTGTGCTTCATGGTTTGCATTTTATCTTCCCGCATACTGGATTGATACTGAATATCCTGAAAATTTCACATGCCAGTGCAACTTGCTATGATCAGCTCAGTTCGCTCATGGATTTCAAGATCAATCTCCTGCTCTGTCTTCTTTACTCCTACGTTTGTCCTATACTTCAAATTCAGCTCAATTGCCAGCACGAGTCAGATAAATCGTCAGATCTCAAATTCATACCACATCGTTTCTCAAAATCCAATGATGTATTTTCATTTCATTCCTGATAGTTGTTCACCTTTTCCTCCTATTTTGACAAGGCTATGCACATCTGATGTAACCTCACTGATCCCATTCCTTATAATGCGACTTTGGTAACGCGGTTGGTTCCTTCATGCGTAAGAAAATTGTGCTCTAGCTTGTGTATGGAGAAGAGCTGCCTGCCATTTCAAAACCTTCAGTGCTAGCATAAAAGCAGGCAGCGCGTGCTCGCACTTAGCAATACACCACTCTTTGGGATTTGATGGTCAGAGATAAGGTTGTCAATCTTTGTATAGCAGCTGATATTCAATGTGCAAGCAAGACGTCTGGTTTGGAAGGTTGTCTTACTCCGCCGGTTAAGCTTTGTCAATGACATATAAGCTCAGTCCACCATATGCATGAAGCAGAATGTTCAGAAAAAGGAGGAATTATCTATCTCACCTCCTCATCAAAATCTGATTAATGTAGATATTAAAAACGTAGTCACCATCACCAGCCAGGTGTGTTGTGGGTAAACATGAACATCGACGAACAGCTTGGGCAGCTAATTAAACTTTTTCATAGTGGTGCCTGATGATCAAAATATGTACGTAACTCCACCAACAGGAATTTCATCTCAACTTCAAGAGTCCAGGCCTCGTAAAGCGTTGATCAGGGAAGCTCATCTCCTTCACATATTTATATCTATATATCAATGAATGAAAGGAGAAGAGAAGGAGAAGGCGCCAGAGGACACGCCTGGGTGATAGAAGTCTGCAGTAGCATAGGTGAATGAGTTAGTCAAGTTAAGGGATGCTGTACAGTAGATATGTTAAAATGTTGAAGAGAATACCAGGTGACATTACATTACATCTCATATGATTAATGCTAACTTGCATCGTTCGATTTCCAACGAACCTTGGAAGTAAGTTTGGAGTACCATGTGAGTGAGCGAGCAAGTGATTCGTGCGCCGTATTACGGTAAGCCGTTGGTTTGTTCGTTCGCTGGTTAGTGCCAATTGACAAATGCATGCGCATCCAATAATGACAGGGCCGCTGCTATAATGAAGGAGTTGCGGCGAGCAAGAAGCGGTTCATATCTCAAAAGTTCCTCAAACGAATTACGAAGGACATCCGCCGCAGATTCGAACATGAATGACTGAATCTGCTTTCTATGTGTATAAATCTGTTTACTGTTTACGGCTAAGAAGTTATAGAGGAGTAAAGAACCATGAAGAAAAGAGACATAAATCTTGTCGTTGACGGATGCAATTTTCATCTACGTTTTTACTCTGCTTAGATGTATATACCAGGCTTAAGTATAATTCATTCCATGCCGAGGACGTCGTGGCCAAAGAGGGAGGACATGACGGGAAGATCTAATAAACCCGCAGCTTCAACTCGGAGCTTCTTGGGGTATTAGCCCGGTCTTAAACTTAGATCCTGTTACGATCCTGTTTCATACGAGGATAACGTACATTATTTTGCGACATGCGTCGAAGATACAATCGGATGATCGATTGAACATGGAATTTCACGAACCCCGGATGTGAGGCATAGTTTAAGGCCACTACAGACAAATTCCCCCAAAGAAGGTCTCATTGAACAAACATTGAGAAACAGAGGCTTACAGCGCAGCGAAGCCAAAGGATTCAAGTCAACACGGAGTGCAGCACATACATATCGTCAGAAGTGACTCATGAAGCAAATGCATCTTTAATCTAGCGGAAGAATTTTCTTCCACCTTGATGGTACTCAATGTTAATGAAAAGACGAGAATATACAATTCTAAATAAATGGGCCAAAGGAAAATTGCTGCATACATTTTTGTACCTGCTGTGGTCATGTAGTTGGTCACCCATATCACCTGATGAATGTATATCTTTTGCGGTTGTCCAATAACGGAACGTTTACACCTACTAAAAGGCAAGCGAAACAAAGCGTTCATTTCCGTTGTCTACAGGTGTTGATTAGCGATTAGCGATTAGCAATTGATATAAGACTTCTGCATTGTGAACTGCACTTGCTAGCAACAAGTCCAAATCTTTGAGACCTGAAGTAACTTCACTCGCAGCAACGTACAGGTTGTGAGAGAGGTATTGGGCAACCAATGTTTGTCTGAGCATGTCATATACGCCATCAACCCCTGGGCATTGGATGATAAGGTCGCTGTGTTCATGACTTCACATGAAACATCTTTAGAATCTACGTAAACCGGAGATCTTGAAGTGTCCGATTTCAAGTTTCAGTTCTGTCTAAAGCTATGTACTTATTATTTAATTTTGCTGGTGAATTTGACATATCGAGCAGTTATCATTTCCTGTGAGGATAAAAGTCGTAGCCAAATTTGTTATGACGAATATGATAGGAGGGATAAGGGAGTCAATTGTCAGGTAAAAAAACCTTTACAGAGCTTTCCCTGTACATTTCACTCTTTTTGATGGGCACTGGTTTGCGGTTGTAGACTGTAGCAAGGCCTTGACAAGTCTGAAGGAATATGAAACTTCCAAGTAGAATGAACCTAGAAAATTCCTTCAGCGTCTAAGTCGCTTACATCAAAAAACTGATTGACTCTAAGGGCTTAGTTTGTTGGTCTTTTATGTTATCTTAAAAAATGCACAAATAGACTCTTCTTCCGGGTTGATGATCTCTTATTGCTGATAAAGTACACTTCCAAATATCAGAAACAACCTCTTGGCCAAAAGCTAGTTCCTAACTCGAAAGATATGTTTTCGTTCTTGTAACTCTCCGGGGTTGCACAGACCCCACCACCCAGCCTCCGAACTCTTTGTTACATGGAATGCGACTCGGGATTCGCATACCGCATAAGTGATACATAATCACGTATACGCAACTTGTGTAGATTCCAAGCTAAGCGACTAAGAAATCTGGCAGGGTGAGTAACTAAGGACTAAAGACATTGACAAATCTAACACAACACTGTGCGGGTAACAGATTAAGAATATACGAAAGATTGGATCTGCGATCGTCAATCATAATCTCCATTATTCTGATTTAAGTCTTATCTGTGACAGGATATCTTGTCCACATCCTCGGCGTCAAAAGATGTCATCTGCTTATGCTATAATTGACTTACACTAATATACAGCTTTCTTAACACGCAGTGTTTTCAAAGGCATAACGTAATTATAGCGAATCATGGTGCTGATGTGTTTTCCAATCTTCGGATAGTCTAAATAGTATACAAACTGTTCGTAGAACTTTCTCCGCACTGTGCTGAGAAAGTTGTTCAATTTTGGATATCGTGAGGAAGGGTACCACAGATGTGAACTTCGTTCTCAACGCTTAGTTCAGATTCTGTAGCACTATAGATGTGCTGACATATCGTAGAATTCTGTCATAATATACTGAGAGTTTGAAATTCGTAATTACCTCCATAAGAAATCATCAAATTTTGTAGAGGGAAGTGGCTGGATCACAAGATTGATTCAATTTGCAGACGATTTCCGTCCTGCGCACCACGGCAACTTCAGTATTTTTACAACTTCTGCTATAGTAGTGTAAATGGAGATAATGTTCTTCTATAAACTTAACACAGTCCACATAACATGTTATTTTCGTCAATGAATTAAGATATGTGGTACATCATACATGGTGTAAGACTTCTACGAGAAAGAGTGCAGTCGAATTAACCAAGATTCTCAACCTTCTACATCGTCCTTCACGAATCACAATCCCCTGATATTATGAATATTTGGCAGGAGCTTCTGAATTTATTCTACTGTACTCTGTCTGGACTTGGATATACACTAGACATTCTCGCATCCTTCTGTACTTACCGAACTATAAAAAACAACGATCTAAAGTTCTGACTAGCCTACAGAGTTCTTTCTGAGGGGTATAACATTTATCACATCAATACCAAAAAGATAACGTCCACTGGTAGAGAAGTAACCAGATACAAAGAAATGGAGTAAGACCTTCTGCATCCTCTCGATTCACTGGATGATTGAAACGTGGAGATGAACGACTGCAGGTCAGGGTCCTCCGCTGCAAACTCATGCTTTCTTTATTCTTCCCTTGCTTGTCATCAAGAATCTCCTACTTGAAATCACCAATTATCACTATGACTGCGTTTCTTGATACTCCTTCGCAAGACATATCTACAATGCATGCATCTCTTCTCCAATTTCTTCTTGAACCTGTCTTTAACTTCACGTTTCCTATAAAGCCGCGCCAATTAAAATTTGAATTTGTATTCTGACTAGATTCTTCGTCACAGAAACAGACGTTTTGCGAATATACTCCAGCTACATCCCTGGTTACAACTGTAACTAGTGATTAAAGGTATTACACTACACCAAAATGTGGACTTCACATGAACCAAAAGCAAAGAAATCATTTACAAGATTCTGAACTTGGATCTGGTCACAGTTTGTGACCAGATCAAAGTTCCATCTTGTCGTCACTGTCGTGGTTAAGGAACTGCACAACATCAGTTTTTACCCCGGTAGAAGTTCATCATTTACCCACAGAATGCCCTACCTCGTAAATGCCTGGTTGCTCAGTATGTGGATACCACACACACAGGTAAATTTCTTCCATCTTTCAGCTGAATTCAAGTTCGTTGGAATTTGAGAGCTGAAACTGACTCTTGGCACTACAGTTACTTATCATCACAAACAACAAACCAGCCTCTTGTACCAAGATATTCTCCCATGTGGTACCAAGAAGCTTACCACAGGGTTGCCTTCAACTTGTCAATTCTAAACGATGAGATGTCAATCGCCATCCTGTTCGTTTGTCTGATTCGTGTACCACCTGGGTCACATCGAGTACCTTCTTGGAATCCCAAGTCCTTTCACTTGTACGGCTTTGTTAACATCGAAATTTGGATAACGAGGACGTTCATCAAGCAGCGTCCGTAGCTTAATCGGGTCTTGAGCTAAAGTTAGGATATATCTACAAATATAACATGATGTATTTTCTTTGCTATTCAAAGCATCTGATGGTATTTCTACCTTAGTGTGTTAGATGGACATGCACGCGGTTAACATGACTAACCTCCACCAAGTTAGTTGGTCATAGATCTCACAAATTATTTTTATGTGGTGAGAATGTATTTTGATATGATACTAAACAATGCCCTACTTTCGGACTTGTAAAACAATCTTATACCTAGGGTGGTGATACTAACTTGCGTTTGATTTGTATTCACTGATAGTTATTTTTCCTACCTCATTGAGATTAGCCTGATTCCTTGAAACCTCTTTATAATCACATAGTTGATTACATAAAGACTATGTAATCAAAATTGTGCTTTTTTTCAACAAAATCACCGGGATTACAATTCTTCTGAAACATGCATCAACTTCTCCTATTAATACTAGATCATTGCTAAGTAATATATAAATATCATTGAATTCAAACAAGCTTGTTCAAGGTATGTTGATGATTCATCTTATTTTGTAAATTTGATATTTGATGAGCATGAGGTTTAGATAATATAAACTAATTATATGAAGATTTAATATTTTTCCTTGAGATAGATTTCAATCAACATATGATGAAAAAAATTGTCCACAATATTTATTTATCTGTAAATACGTAAATTTACTTTTTCTTATTTTTATATGTTTCATCCATTCATTTTCATACCTGAAATCAAAGTAATCAATCCAACCATCTTGTATATGCATTTGTTTCATTAATTTGTAACACTCACACTATATGTTTTATTATGTACAATCTTATTGTTTCAACTATCAATATTTAAATCATTTTTGAAAAAATAATTTATTTTATCATTTAATAACTGTTAACTTTGTAATCAAAAATATATTTTATATATCCTAATAAAAAATTACATCATATGCATAATTTGTGCATTCACATGTTATGAAATCAAAAAATATGTACTTTAAAATTTATTTATATTTATATTTATTTATTTAAACTTGATAATAATATAAATATTAATTTTTTATACTTCATTTAAATGATTTAAAATATAATATTTTAGAAATTTTGAAAAAAAATTTATTGAGCAACCTCAATTAATGAAATAGTTTAATTTCATTTGCTTTATCGTTCAACTATCAAAATGAACACAATTCTTATTATGTGTTTTTTTTTGTGATATGATCAAGAATTAAATTCATGACATAATTCATTTTATAATTTCAAGTACAAAAAATGTTTTTTAAAACAAGATAAAAAAACTTAAATAATATTAAAATAATTTTTAATTTTATTCAATAAATTGAACAAATGCATATCGATTAATTAAAATTATTTATATAAATTTGAAATATAAATATAATTTAATATGCAATAAATTTTTAATTAATTATTTAACATTAATAATTGATAAATTAAATTAATAAATAATAATAATAATATATTTATATGATACTTAAAAATTAATTAACAAAAAAATGATATTTATTATCAAAATATAATTTATTCATAGTATTTTAGTTTTTTTTATTTTTTTATTTTTAATAATTTGATTTGAGAATTATTTTTATATAAATATATAACTTGTGATATTTAATTAATAAAAATTATTATTATGCATTTTTTGCAAAATTTTGTAATTTACTTTGAATCATGTGCTATTAAATTAGTAAATAAAATGAATTTTTATTTATCCATGACATGTAGATGCATGGATCAAGCCAAGATGGAACCTCATTGATGTAGAATACGTAGTTGGTGCAAGTCGGAAAGCCATGATGCATGGTGAAGCCAAGATTCACGAGCTTGCGTACGCTTCCCGGAGCAAGCGTAGACGAGCTCTAGTAGTACAAGGAATGGTTTGATCCACTAAAAATGAATGTAAAGCCTATTGAAATTGTCCGTCCATCAAGGTAGACTATAGACTTGTAGTCCAATTGGTGGACAAACGTGAAATAGAGGGGAGCTCCCAGGAATAAAGTATCTCTCATATGTAGTAATATTACTTATAAAATAAATGATCATATATCCAAATCCCTTGCATAGATCTCAATGATGGTCATATTTGCAATCACAAATTTGGAAGATAACAAAGGTGACGAGAATGTACAACTAGCCAAAAATGTTATATATGTCATCTATTCCATCGATAAAAAGTCTAGCCCTTCACACAAAATCGAAAAATATGTATGTCTCCGTGCCAAATCTTTTGTCACACACTCAAATGTCCTTGGTTCGATAATGTCACCAAAGATGTCCATGATCCTCATATCAAAGGTTGTCAAACATGATATGAATGCATGTGAAGGTAGGTGGATCGATGAGTAGTACTAGAGGAGAGTATATCAAGGATCACATGCGGATCCCCTAGTACATGAAGTTCATCTACATGCAATACATCCTCGGCAAGTGTAGCATCTAGGTAACGTGAGACAAAATCCTCGGACCCTATTGGCACTCATAGAATGCAAAAGCCATATGTTGATATCGTACATCCCTCTTGAAGCTGGAGATTAGGAGGAACGCTCAAAGGAGACCAAGCCCTACACTTTGACACCTTGATTCTCAAGCCTACAAGATGAAGCTTGGTAGTCAAGTAATCAAATGCATGTCTAATGTGATCTACATGGCCCACAATGTGGTATATACACATTGTTTGCCATGTGGGCGATAAGGAGGGGAACACACAAGCATGGCCAAAGTAGAAGATAAAAAAACTCTAAAATGAGCCATGGCAAATAGAGATCCTTTGGAAGGACCTCTATTTGCCATTTTCGGGTATAACGGTGGACTGTAGAACGATGACTTCATCATGTGAAAAGTCATGCTAATATAAAAAAGAAGAATGTGAACCGTAGAAGGATCATACAAAAGGAATGAGACTCGATAAAAGTCCACAACCTCTCTAAGCTCTCTAAAGATGGATGTATGTGAAACATTATTAAAAGCGTTCTCAACATACACCTGCAAGACAATCCAATCCAAATCAATATCTAGAAGTGCTCTAATGTTCAACTATACCACCTTACAATCTCCTAGTATGGCAACTCCCAACTGAGCTGGACAAAGATACTGTTTGAAGTGTGAACGATGTTGTGGAACCACAATATGACTAACAAGATGCATTAAGACCTTCCCAATAGCAATCGGACTAATGCCCCCAATGTACTTCTCCATCGCGAAAAGTCAACTAACACATACACTTGACTGACAACAGAATCTCCCCTTTTGCAGTTGATGCAGCCAACTTGAACAACTCCGTGAACCCATTAGAGGTATCATATGCTTAAAAGCAATCTTGAAGATGCTCATATACCATCTTGACAGACCCTTTGAGGATATGCATGGGATGTGCATAGAAAATAGGCAAAAGTGATCTATCACACATAATGGCTCCTCTTGCTGATACTCTAAGACCTCTAATGGTATTTCCTTGATCATGGGTGGATGTAACCAACGCAAAGAGGAAATAATCTCCTAAGTAGGACTAGCCAAAGACAAATGATGAAGGCATATGCGACCCTGTTATACTCCCCAATTTGCCCCAAGATACTACACTGTCGCAATCGAGCCGAATCATAAGTATCATGTGGATGACCCCAAGCTTTATCCTATGTGTGGTCTGTAAAGACTCATCCTGCAATCTAGACCAATCCACTACACATTATCTCTGAAATCTAGCTGCCACCTACCTATGTCTAGAACGTCCCCCAATATAATATAAACATTATCTTGGAAGTAAGAGAAACAAAAATCATGCTAACTTGTCAATGGGATCAGGTGCCAACCGATTGAAAGGTAAGCAAAAAGCTCGTCTAGCCTCGTCATGGAGTGCATGATGGAGCCTATGGAATAAACATGGGCATGGGAACCTAGTCTCGAGAAGCCCTAGAATAGAACCTGAATGGGATATCAAACAATCAATGTGTTCCCCGAAGTGACAAATATCAATATCTCTTCCTCCTCACGTGAGCATCCCAAGTGGTTCAATCATAGTCTTTGTGCATCTTTCCCACATGGGTCTTGATCCCTTGCGAGGTAAAGAGATGATGACACATCCGACATGATGTATCACGCACCTCTATAGGCGGCCACATGAGGGGAGGTGAAACTATACCTAGCACAATGAAAACAATAAAGATACATGACACTCCATCATGTATCTTCTCCTTTTTATTTTTTATTTTTCAAAAATTTGAAATAATATTTTTTAATTATTTAAAAAAACATATATTTTTATTTCTCAAAAAAATATTTACATCATTGAATGATGAAATTCTTATTGTACAAAAATTGAAATAATTTCTGATTATATATACAATAAAAAGTGTTGTTTTAATATAATGTTCAAATTTAATATAATATTAAATCATGGTCAATATGAATAATATTATATATATATAGTTACTATATAAAAAGAATTTCCATCTAAATTTGTAACATACATGATTGATAGTTATAATCTAATTTTAAATATATCATATTTTTATTTTATAAAATTATATCAAATTTAATCACTGAAAATAAATACTTTTACATTTATATTTATAAATGAAACTAAAATTCAAATTCAAATAAAAATTTAATTTATGTCTATAAATTTGAAAAAAAAAATTACATAAAAATTATAATGAATATTATGAATAGTTTAAAATCATTATAAAATTATAAAGATATATTAATTAATATAATGATAATTATAATTATATTTCAATAAAGTTTAGATTTTATGTTATGAACACTTTTGATGAATTTTTATGTGGGTGATAAAGCAACGAGTAGTGTTAAGATTATCATAAAAAAAATCCATTTTGGGCATGGACATAATATTTGTTAAATGTTAAAATTTAAAAATTGATAAAAAATCCAACAAAGTAATTTTTCAAATAGTATCATATGACATTTCATCTAATTAAAAATCAATAATATTTTAGAGTCTATAAAATTTTCCATTTTTTTAATTTAAAATTATTCAAAATTATTGAAATTTATAATTTTTTATATATTTTATATATTAATAATTAAGATTAAATTATAAATTTCATTTTGAAATTTATAAATTTCATCATCTTGTATGGAATTCCATGAACTTATTGTGAAAAAAATTATCATATATGACTTATTACTTTATAAGATAAAATCTTATTATTTAATACAGCTATTTTATTGAAATAATATTTATTTATGATGATATATTTTATGGTCTTATTAATTTTTGAATTGATTGATCAACTAAATTTTAAATTCTTTCAAGATATATCATACAATCGTGAATATGGAGCTTTCATGACTTTGCAACTTTCCACAACCTCAGTACTTGATTAATAAAAAAACCAAAATATATCAAATAGATAGATATAAATATATTTATGTATTATTATTTAAAAAAATTATTATAATTTTATATTTAAAAATATAAAAATTTGTATTTAATTAATTAATATTTTATTTTAATTAATTAATTAAATGTCTGATTACAAATATAATAAAAAGTGTTGTTTTAATATAATATTTAAAAAAAAATCAAATTACATATATATTATTATTTGAAAACATATATATTCTATAGTATTTCATGTATAAAAATATAAGAATTTGTATTTAATTAATTAATATATTTTTATTCAATCAAAAGTATCAAATTCAAAGTAAATTGATTTATTAAAATTATGAATATCATGTGATGGGTTTTCAAAAACTCATGATATTCTGAATCTCAATGACCATAGCAATATTGTAACATCCTTTTTTAAATATCAATATCAAGATTTTACGCCATATTTTATTGATATTTGTCATGGAAAAAATCTCATAAATAACATAAATCAAGTTTTTCACCTAAATAATACATTCATAAGTCCAACTTTTACACTTGAAAGTTACAGTGTGATTAACTAAAAATTCCAACTAAATTTTCATTTTCATGTGTAATATTACACATGAAACATTTTGTTTCATGTGTAAATTTTGTGTAAACTAAATTTTCATAAAATTCCAAATATTACACATGAAACATTTAAATTTTGCTCCTTAGTTTTCTAAAAAGTTCACATGATTTATATCATAAATGTCAGTAATAAATTTGGTTGGTATTCAAATTTTATAATTTAAAATAAACCAACAAAATAAATTTTATTTTATTTTAATTTTCATAACATTGAAATTTCAACTATCAATCTTCAAAATATTGACTACCTTTGAAATAATCTTCTCAAAATAATTCATTTCATACCAAAAAAAACATTAAATAAAAAAATAATTGAAAAATAAATATTATAAATTATTTTTAAAATAAATATAAAAATAAATAAATGATTAAAATTAAAAAATAATATTTTTAAAATATCATTAAATTTTCAATTCTTAAAAATAAAAAAACACAAAATCCTTGCATATGGAATTTGAGCACATATAGTTGGCTTAGAATGTATCATAAACCATAGAGCTCAAACTCTTTCCTCTTAAAGAAAAAAACTTGTGATCAAACTTTGTAATGTTGTTGAATCTTCATGATAAACTCATATTTATTTTTACTTCTTCACTTCATGATATTTCACATCCTTCCCAACTTCATATAAACTCAAAGTCATAAAAAAGTGAAAATATTTCATTGAAAAATAAATACTTGATCTAACCACAAGTGTTTATATTATTGTTATATACTATTTATATTATTTATATACTAACAGTATACACAAAATGGTCTAAGTCAAGTCAATATATTTTTTAGCCTCGGTAAAATATAAATAAAAATCATTATTTGTAAATTTTATTTTTTTATGAAATCAATGAGACACTTTAGTGTGTTATTTTTTATGTACATTTTGACATGATATAATAATGAAAACTTTTGAGAGTAAGGCTAAAATGTGCTCATCAAAAAATTCTCACTAAGCTTTTCATGCCATGTTGATGGACAAAGACATATATAAAAAGTATTTGTTGCCAAAATGTGTGCTCTTGTGTCACAAGAATACATGAGGTTATTGAGTGTGTTAAGGAGATTTTTGAAAAAATTTAAATTTTATTTTCAAATAAACAACCTCATTGTGTTTGGTTTATAATTCAATAAGCAACAATTATTTAATTTCCATGCCATATAAATTTTAAGGCTAACACATGCATTCTATCAACAACCTAGTGACAAAATGCTTTGACTTATATTTTATGTTTTGTGGACCATATGGCAATTTCAAAACGTCTCATGTAGTTATCTACAAATCTTGATGTCTAAGCCCTACCATATGTCCTCTTACATCTAATATAATGAATTAAAAAAATATCCATCATCCAATGATATGTAAGTCATTGGTAATATGCAAAGATGATATGGAGAAGATATATTAGGTCTACCATTTTGTAGTTTGGTGCCATGCATATCAATTCAAACTCTAAATTATTCTTCTTGAAATTCTATTGTATCTTTTACCGTTCAACCTCCTCATATTTTTGGATTTAATGATCACACTCAGACTCTCTGCTCATATGCATCTTGACACAATGATGAATATGGAATGGATGTATGATCACATTCGCTGCTGATAAAGATTAGCTTCACTTGAATTTGAAAAAACATCATTTCAATTAGCTTCACCATTAAAAGAAAATCCAATATACATAAAGTTGAATTTTTCCTCTCGGAAATCACCATATTTTCATCTTAATATTAAAATATTAAATATTATTTTATTTTCATATAATATTTTTTTATGAATTTATGTTAAATTATATATTAAAATATATATTAAAAATTAAAAATATTAAGTACTATTCATATTTTAAAAAAAAATTTAATTAAAAAAAATATTTAATAGTATTAAAAATAAAAATAAAAAAGATTTCAAAGTATTAAAAATAAAAATATTTTTACTAGAATTAAAATAAAAATATTTTTACTTGAATTAAAAATAAAAATAAAAATAATTAATTTTATTTATATTAAAAATAAAAATATTTTAAAATATAAAAATATAAAAATATTCAATTAGTATAAATTTTAAACATATAGTTTCAAATTTATGTTACAAAAAAGAAAATTATTTTTATTCATAAATATTTTGGATTAATAAAATAGTAAAAATTTAAAATTTAAAATTTATATTTTTTATGATTATTTAATGAAATTTTTTATTGTTATTTTTATTGCTAAATTTAATGATATTTTTTATCGTAAGATTTTAATATTAAATATTTTTTTATTTTAGACTGAAAATTATTATAATATTTTTATTTTATAAAATTCTTATAAAATTATTTATTTTATAAAATTATTATTTTTGTTTGAAATATTTAATTTTTTTAAATCTATCATAAAAAATAATTTATATTCTCAATATCATTAATAAAATATTTATTATATATATTGCTTCATATTTGATATTTTTTATTTTTTATTGCTGTATAATATTTATTTATGAAATTTATTATTTATCTTAAATGTTATTTTATTTTTATTTTTATAATTTAAATTTGATATCCATAAATTTTTTAGTTTATCTTACTTATAATCATATTTTTACATAAAATAATATATATTAATTTAAATATCATTTATTCATATTTGTTTCAAATGAACGTCATATTTTTTGAGTATATTTTTTCAAATATATTTTATTTTACATAACATGAGATAGTTAACTTTTTTTCCAAGCAAATATATAGATAAAATAAAAGAAATCATTCCAAATTTTATGTTTATGAAGTCATGATATATTTTATTTTGTTGCAAATTTTATTTTTATAAGAATATATTTTGACTAAAATGTTATAATAATACATTTTTTAATATAAATTTTTATTATTTAATGCAAATCATATCAACATATAGAAAAGAGAGCAAAATAAACATGCTAGCTCAATGTTGAGTTATGAAATATATAAAACTCAAAATCTCATGGACTATGTTCCAAATTGAAACGAATAAATGTCATTGGTGCATATCAAGTTTGAAGCATATAACATAACTATGTGGCATACAACCAAGATATATGAAACTTATACTTAGTGAAGTATTTATATATAACAAATATATTAATTCCACTTCACAAACTTATACTTTATGAAGCTTGATATATATTTATTCTACTATTTCCTAATCATATACATATAGTTGGAATCTAAAATACTCCAACTTCTACTTAGACAAGGGTTTTGTGTACACATTAGCAATGTGATCTTTAATGTTCACATATAATAAATCTTATCTAAAGTGGAGAGACTTTATCACAAATAGAATGTATCTCACTATGCTTATTCTTAGCATGAAACATAAGATTACTAACTAAATGCTATCTAGATGAAAAACTTGAGTATTCTTTAGTTCTACCTTTATATTGAGATGATTTTTGTTGAAAATCATATTTTGATAATGCAATAGTATGCATTAGATAAGTTAATGTGGTTTAAAATGACATGTTGTAAGAAAGTTTTTATTTATTGATAGTACAATTTGAAATTTTTATTTGATGAACTACTTACAATTCCAAACATGTGTTAGCATATGGTAGGAAGTTTGATAAATGTTTTAGCTAATAGATCAAATTTAAACTACTTAGTTGGGCTTGTTAGTTATTTATGCAGACTCCAAGTAGCCTTGTATTCATATTGTAGGAATGATTTTTAGGGTATGGGAAGTACAAAAATTAGTTTTGAGTTTAATTTATATAAGTTTCACGTATAGATTTGTATGATTTGAAATATTCAAAGTGGCAAGGTAGTGCACATGACATAGATAGTATGACACGCCATATCTTTAACCCTAAAAGTCCAACTATGTTTTGGGTCACCAAATAGTAATATACATTAGCTTTGTTATCTACATAAATAAAGTACAAAGAGTTGATAATGTAGCTTGTCAGTCAACATGATTAAAGCAACTATTATTTGACATGAGTTGGCCAATATTTAGCTCAATTATTTGATAAGGTGATAACATAACTAATATTTTGTTGGTTAGTAATTTTATGTTGTATGCTACGACTAAACAATTGGGTGTGATCCTTCCTTGGACTTGCAAACTTTTATCTTTGATATGTTCGGCAATTTAGCACGATTGCTAAAGCCTTGACAAAGCTAGATCAAGAGTGTTGTTGATGAGATGAACATGGAAGAGCTTTTGTTGAGCTCAAGGAAAAGTTGACATCTACATGAGGAGACTAGTGAGAGGTTTTCCCTTTCAAGTTCATATTGATAAGAGTATGATGGGTTTGGGAGTAGTGCTTATCTAACATGATGATGAGGGAAAGAAGTTTGTTGTAGCTTATGCAAGTCATTTCAGCAATGCAACAAAGTCAAAATATAGTTCTTACAAAGGAGAATGTTTGGGAACCTTTTGGGTTATGGCTCATTTCATATATTATTTGTTTGAAAACTCCTTCACTCTCTCTCATCATTGATCATCAACCATTGAAATGATTGATGGAATCTAACAAACTTACATGAAAGTTTACACGATGGGCTCTTATTTTACAAGAGAATGATTTCATTGTTGTACATATAACTAAAATGATGAATAATGATGCAGATGGATTAAGTCAAAATCCATGTACCAATGTAATACTGAGGGCAATGACTCCAGAATGAGTTCCAAGATGAGAGATGTCTTCTCAAGACCTCTCCTTGCTTAGCTTCATAAAGTGGATAACCTTTCCATTGGACTAGATATTCCACTTTTGGGTTCCGCTCACCTCTTGTCCGTTTCTTGAGGATTCTCTCAACCTCATATTCCTCTACACCATCAATCATGGCTGGTAAAGGAGGAGGTTGATGTGGGTTGCCAAAGGAAGTAGATCGTGGGGTATACTTCCTCAAGAGAGACACATGAAAAATGGGATGTATTTTCATGTGTGTTGGCAACTCTAACTTGTAGGCAACTTCTCCAATCCGTTGGACAATCAAGAAAGGTCCAATAAACTATGAACTTAACTTTCGAATCCCTATTAATGACAAATTGGTAGTAGACAACCACACCTGATCACCTTTTTGAAACTCCACATGTCGTCGATGAGCATCGGCATATTGTTTTTGCCGATTTTGGGTAATGGCTAATTTTTGCTTTGCCTGATGTGCTCCTCGTTGGACTCGTACCACAAACTCGTTCACCGCTTCAACTTGGGTTGATGGTTCCTGCATGTGACCTACACTCACCAAGCTAGATGGTGTGATGGGGTGTTCTCCATACATCAAGAATAAAGGGCTGACTTTTGTGGATGCATTGATTGAGTTATTATAAGCAAACTCAATCAAGGATAAAAGTGCATCCCAACCTTCTTGCTTCTCCAAAGTGAAAGCTCTAAGCATGTCCTCAATAGTTCTATTTGCTCTTTTAGTTTGCCCATCTGTTTGAGGATGATAAGCTGAGGACATGGCTAGTTTTGTTTTGAATAGCCCAAATAGGGTTTTCCAAAACATGCTAGTAAATTGAGTGCCCATATCGGTGATGAGAACTGTAGCTAAATCATGTTGAGCAAAAATTGCATCCATATAAATTCGAGCAAGTTCAGGTGCAGTAATTGTCTTTCTTGTGGGCCTAATATGGATCATCTTGCTCAATTTATCCACAAAAATGACTATCGAATCATAACCCGTAGACCTCATTGGTAACTCACATACAATGTCCATACTGACGTGCTCCCATCTTCTAGTTGGTGTTGGTAGAGGTTGTAATAGACCTGCTGGTTTCTGATTGCTAGCCTTATTTTGTTGACAAGCCACACAACTTCGAACATAGCTGGTGAAGTCCTCTCTTAGTTTTGGCCAAAAGTATACCCTTTGGACGCCTTCAATGATTTTCTCCACTCCTACATGGCCATCAATAGCTGAATCATGTTTCTCCTCTAACACTGTTGTACGGAGAGCAACATCTGAGGGTATCCAAATCTTTCCCTTATAGAACGCCAATCCTTGTTCTAAATGTGCTCGACCCTACTGAAGGGCTTGTGCAATCTCCTCATCCTCCTTGGTAGCTTGATTCAAGTTCTCCCACCATTTAGAGTGAATTTTCACCTCGGTGATGTGATTAATGCATGACATTTGTGTCAATGCATCGGCAAGCTCCTTCTTCCCCTCCACATACACGATCTTCATGTTGAAACGCTGTCGCCATTCAGCCCAACGAATTTGCGCTTTGAGAGGTCCTTTTGAGTTTCTAAATAAACCAAAGGCTTGTGGTCTGTCTCAACCACAAACTCCTTATCTCAGAGATAGTGCTTCCAATGTTTAGTAGCCAACACAATGGCTAACTCCTCCCTCTTTGTGGTATGATAATTTTGTTCCGCCGGCAAAAGTTTCCGTGAAAAGAAAGCAATTGGGTGCCATCCATCTTTCCATTTCTGTTGTAACACTCCTCCAACTGCCACACCTGATGCATCTGTAGCAAGTTTTATTGGTCTACCTGGTTCATACCATTTAAGGATTGGTGCATGTAAGAGCGCATCCTTCAAAGCCTGAAAAGCAATCTCTTGAGCTGTACCCCATTGCCATTTTTGCCCTTGGCCTAAGAGATTTGTTAAAGCTTGAGCAATACGAGCAAAAGCTTCCACAAACCTTCTATAGAAGCTGGTTAAACCCAAGAAACTACGTAGTTGAGTCTGATTCTTTGGAGCACTCCAATTTTGAATGGCTTCCACTTTGTCACTCATGACTTGGATGCCATCAACACTAACTCTATGGCCTAAGTAATCTACCTCGCTTTTGCCAAACTCACATTTTGACATCTTAACATACATCTTATTTTCTCTCAACACTTGGAGTACTTCTTGCAAATGTTTCTGATAATCTTGTAAGGACTTGCTATATATCAAGATATCATCTAAAAACACAATCACTGATTTATCTAGGTATTTACGAAAAATATCATTCATCATTCCCATGAATGTGGTAGGGGCATTGGTTAAACCAAATGGCATAACTAGATACTCAAAATGTCCATATCTAGTTCTAAAAGCTGTCTTTTGTATATCTTCATCCGCCACTATGATCTGATTGTATCCGCTTCTAAGATCAAGTTTGGTGAAATACTTAGCTCTATGAAGTTGATCAAACAAGTCATCCATTCGCGGTAATGGATACTTGTTTTTCACCGTTTGTTGATTTAGCGCACTATCACTACATTTGGAAAAAAATCCTTGCATATAAGATACATTTCATATATATGAAGACTATATATCATATTATTGATATGTTCAAAAAACATTTGTATGAGTATATATTTGAATATTTTAAATTCTTGCTAATTGTAAATGATTTAGATATTAGAAATCAATATATGTGAATCAAGTTTCATAGAGTTGAGCTTGAGGAAATGATATCTTGCATTTGTTGTATATAATTTTAATTTGTTAGGGTTGATCTCATATATATTGGGACTATAAATGCTCACTCTTTTTCATTTAGAGGTCAAGAGCAATAAATATATGGACATAGAGTTCTTTTATTGGATGTGAGCGTGCTTTGGTCTAGGGTTTTATGAGTTATGATTAATAACTCATGATGAGATGCTTGAATGTGCGCCACAATTGGAAGTTGGAGGTTGTGCATTGAGAAGACAGTTACACTTCTCTCTACTCTTTTTTGAACCGTTGTAGACGTTGTCGCATGGACATTTCTTCGCTCTGAGAACGCCTGAGCACTTGGCTGTAGAGGAACCCTCATGAACCTCATATGAGTTGACAATCTCTTCTTTTTCTCCTTAGCACTCCACATTCGAGTTCATTACAACCGGTAAAGCTTCATCGGAAGAAGATTATGATACCCAATGATTGGACCAATAACTTTCGCCTAAACTTCACAAAAAAATTTTCTATAATTTTTTTGTTCTCTCTGAAAAGTTTCATATGTTTCTCTCTTATAGATCTCTAAGAACAATTGTCGAGTTACATACTGTATCACAAGGCGATATGTAGACCCTTGTGTACTAAAACCATCACACATCCCAATCCTTGATTCCAATTGCTCTCAAATTTCATGAGAAGGTCATTATCATCCAAACTTCAACTGTGAAAAGTTTTACAGATGAAACTTTCTGATAGTAAACGATATGATGGCTGTACTAACTTCATGATTGTCAGTGCAATTCTGTAACTCTGACTGTATACACAAACTTCAAGCTATCACTCTGTACTTAAAACTCATCCAATTGAGTCGAAATGTTTTTCCAAACACAAGCATGAGTCATAAACTATATCTCATTTGAATCAGATTTCTCAAAACCCTTGTAGGATTTTCAGAAACATCCCAAATACACTCAAAGGTCTAAATTTCTCTCTCTATCTTTGAATCATCATATCATAGTGCCAAACCCCTCAAATGCATCCATTCTTGAGTCCACGTTGTAGCTCTTCCCGTGAGCTCTCCAAGCTTTTCCTTAATCTTTGAATGTCACCCTAGAAGGTCTCCAAAACTCCTCAAAACCTTGAAGAAGTTGCCCAAGTGTCCTCATTGGCCCAAACTCCAAGATCAATGAGAATGAAGAGTGTTATTTTGACTTCTAGTGTGGCCAAATTAGCTCCATATTAACTTAAAGCTTTACAAACACACTATTTAGCCATCATATACATAATATGAGTTGACATTAATAAAGAGTCAAAATGATAACTCGAAACCGGCTAAGTATGAACGGAACTACAAACGGAATGGGGAGTTTATAACTTGAGAATAATACTCATCGCCAAAATTTCTAATTATTAACTCCCCATGGCTTCTTTTTGGTAAACAATAGTGATGGGTTGGAATCCACGTGTTGAAAGCCACCATTACTGGTAATTTCAGATCCATAGCGCCCAAACAAAATCAAAGCGTATATTGTTAAGTCCCAAATTGCGCTGTAGGAAACAACTAGAAGAATAATAGGGTCTGGAGAGTTTATCACTTGTTGCATAAAGTTATCTCCAAAGTGATATACTAACCACGTCCGAAAGTGATCACGATGAAAACACCGGATGTTGATCACAAATGGATTGGGCATCGATACATCTATAGGATCATGTTGTACTCTATCCATATCCTACGTCGGCTCCACTTCAATCATATAAGCTCCTTAGTTAGCAAAGTGATGTGTCTAGATCTCTCCCATACCCTTTCCACCTTGACTGCAATTTGTATATGATAAGGTCCAAGATAATATCTCTTGGAGCCTTTTGAATATCATGGCCCTACAAAGTCGATCCAACCATGGGCTCTTAACAGCCTTACAATGCGCTGTTAGTTATTCTAACCTAAAGTATCGCCGTCATGACAATAGCTCCAAAGATGACACATGCCATCATCTTCTCATATTAGCCAATTCACAACACGACAACGTGCACACCTTGTTAATTGGGACCCGAGAAAGTTTTTGTTCATGATCTTAGTGGTGCCTGTGTTGCTTTATGAAGTTCAAGTTTGGGGACATGATATCAAGAAGTCAGCATATGTAAGGATATTGAAAAGGTTCAGAAAACCTTCATGTAGATTGAACTTGGTGCAAGGTGCCAAACACCTTACCCTATACTCCTTGATGAATCAGATTTTCTACATTTAGAAGCTTAAGCACTACACTTTGCTATCACCTATGTTTGTAAAGGTGAAGACATTGGATTAGAACATGTTGCCATGACAAGCACTCTGTGCAACATTTTCCATTGGTGGATGGATTATGGATCATTTGCCTATGTCAAGCACATCCCCTTCTAGTATACGTAGGCACCATCGTGGAAGTAAGAGGAACAAAAATCACGCTAATTTTTCCATGGGATCACGTGCCAACCTATCGAGCAGTAAACGAAAAGCACATCTAACCCCGTCATGGAATGCACAAGAGAGCCTATGGAATAAACGTGGACATGGGAACCAAGTCTCAAAAAGCCCTATAATAAAATATGTATGGGAAGCTAACCAATCCCATGACCCGATTGGTATACCCGAAACAATCAACAAAGGAATTGATGTAGTCTGCGTATTTTCCAAAGTGACAAATGCATATGTCGATGTGATCGTCCTCCTCACGTGCACATCCCAAGTGGTCCAATCATAATCTTTGTGCATCTTTTTCACGTGGATCTTTACCCCCTACGAGATAAAGAGAAGATAACACACTAGACATGATGTATCACACACCGCTTTTGACGACCCCATGAGGGGAAGTGAAACTATAGCTAGCACAAAGAGAACGATAAAAACACCGAGCACTCCATGATGTTTCTACTCCCACCTGCAAAAACCACAACCCCCTAACACACCACGTCACATGGAAAAATGTCCTCAAATGTATTTTTCCTTCTTTCTCATATACATGGAGACAAGAATTTTCCATTGAACGGACACTACATAGCGTTTGTACTCTTTCTTCCTCTTGGAGTATATCATCTGTCCTTTACGGAACAATGACCCTCAAGTGCAGTTGGTAACCTGTACGAAGAGCCAACAATGACTTAGCCTAGCATTTTGCATCCCTACCGGCAACCTTACAATTGCAACGGTAATGAACGAACAAGGTTCTTTACATACGCATCTCATATAAAAAAGTAAATTTTCTACTTGATATTTAAATTCTTAGTTTTTCCCTCCTTGCGTCCCCCTTTTTCCTCTTTCTTTCACTGGACCAAGTTGATCGTACATTACGTATACACATCAAATTGTCCCCTGGCTACTGCTCCGCGGGCCAATGCCCGATGGACATGAAGTATCGTGAGGATGAAATATTTTCGATGGCTAATAGCCACAGTCCTTCCTGATATCGATGCACGAGCTGTATGTTCTCACAATATATAAACCCGAACGAGAGCAGGAGCTTCGTGAAACTCCAAGATGTCAGCTTAAGCAAGTTCTCCTGGTTTACACCGTCAGTGAGTTCTGCGTCGAGAGCTGACAACCTCAGAGATATCTGCCATATTTCTAACGCGGCTTCGTCACGAACATTCAACCCTCCATTTCGAATTTCGAGCTGAACGTTGCTCATGCGCAATGTCCTCAGATCTCTCGAACTATCAATCGAGCCTGATCAAGTGGATCCGGAGTTGAAGAGCTGTATCCTCCAGGCAAGTTTTAGTAGTCATCCGAGTTCGGCAGCTGTTGCTACTTCGGACCTACACTCGCTTGACACGTCACCCTTTGTCATAGACATGGCATTAAACAGCATTACCAAGTTTTGCATGTGCTGCGACCATCTGCGTTCTCTTGTTGGTTTTTGCAACTCACCCCGTGAAGTCTCAGTGTCTCATAACGGGCTCCTGGAATGTAACAAATTGGACGAGGTATAATCGACTGATTTACTCCCCGCCATGTGAAGAGGTATGATAGACTATTTACTCCCAGCCATGTGAAGAGACTAAGCATCCATATCTTGCCCATAACTCTAAAATCTAAAAAATATTCATAACTTTTTATTTCTATTTATATAATTTTTTATAGACGTCACAACTAATGCAAGAATCATAATTTTTTATTACAATCTGCATAATTTTTCAACTAGATTACAATAGAATTTGAAAAAAAAATTCCCAATCCATATGTCCAACTTGAGAAAAATTATTAAAAATAAAAACTTTGATATATCTCTATATCATTCTCAATAATATTCAATTTAAATACCAATGAAATCAAATTAATAGAAAAAATTTATTCACTTTCCATTTAACAAATCATAACCACACAATATGCAAAAAATTATAGTGATACCGTTTATCACATATTTTCACTAACGAGATATGTACGAGTGGAGATGCATGAAGCCAAAAAATCCCTTCCCTCCCCATCACATGCTTGGATACATTCCGAGTATCTATAAACATAACATGCACTCACTCAAATCCCTTAGAAGTATGGCCAAATCCAAATTTTTTTTTGCTAGAATAGTGAGGACAGCCGATGAAGTATTCATTCCCAATAAAATTCGTGACAAATTCAAATGAATTCAAAACTTATGATCTCACTTCTCAATAATTAGGAGGTCGTCCAATAAAAGAATAAGATCCTCATGCAAAAACCAAAATCGAAGGAATAGCCCGTTGATTCTCACGCTCCAAAAGAAACAACATGAGCCATAGGACTAGAGATATACACTTCGACTCCCATCACCTAACACGGTAGATCAGACAAATCTACATCAGTGAATGACCTAGTACTATCGAATAATTGTTTGTAAACAGATAGATGAGAAAATTTACGAATGTATTTTAACTTGAATGTATGAAATTGCAAGTGGATAAAATAAACCAATGCATAGTCAAAATATATACCCGATAAGAATCGAGAGATCTTTAGTATACGTAATTTGATATAATAATTTAATCCATGTCATGAGGAAACAACTTTTTAAAAATGGTTTAATTGAAAAATTCCGGTATACGATAAGAATAGAGTTTACATTCTTCGATTCAAGAAAATTGTCAAAATGGGGGAAAAGAAAATGATTCATTTCATGTTCCAGTATATTAGAAAATAGGAAAGAATTCCTCAGAATGTCATTCCTGTGGTCGACAATGAACTCCAATTCGGTGGAGATTTTGATGGAGAACGGAGTGGGGAGTCTGGGGACTGTCACAGGACGAGAGCCTCTGGCTGGTGTTGCTAGGCTATGGGGCCTGCGGTGTCGATTCGAGGTCGGCCGATGAGAAGTGCTCCGTGGCTGTGGTTGACATCGGTCCTGTGAATGGGGAGGGTTTTCTTGCGACTGCAGAGTTGGAGAAAATGTCGGACCAAATGACGATGGTGATGAGCATGGAGAGGGGGGAGAGTCTGCAAGAGCTGGCCACGGAAGGGCAGAAGCATTTGGAGGGCACTGTGGAGGCAGCGCATGACATTCTCGCGTCGCTGAATGAGGTGCTGTGCAATCCAGTGTTGTGGGCGCAACCGGTTCCCGAAAGCAGCAGCAGTAGCAAGCCAGGTGGAGTTCCGCCGCAGCAAGAGCAGGGCTGGCTTGCGTTAGAGACTGGACGCTTGCGTTACAAATCCACTACTGCTGCTCTACGCGCTTCTATCAACAACATCTTTAACAAACCCCAGGTCGGTTGAGGTTCCTGCTTTGTTTCAAATTGTGCTCCCTAATGCAGCACTCATTAGATAGGGTGAACGGCGCTTTGGAATCAGATAATCCATAATTTTTAACTTTCAATGGTTGAAGCAGTCTGCTGATGGACGGAAAAACATCATTTCTTTGTCAAGAAATGATGTTTTTGTGTGAGCTAGTCGTTAACAGTAAAGTATGATCAATTTGCCCGATTTCTCCATTTATTTGGAAACCTAATGTAGCTGGTTTATTAGAACTTGTAGCTTTATTGCAACATGTTGTAAAAAATGATAAAGAGAATTTGCATGGTGGAAGCTGAGGTCTTGTAGCTTCATTGCAGCTGTTGCTTGCAAGATTTTATAGGAAATATATACGGAATTCGCATGGTGGAAGCTGAGTTTAACATTCAGTATGGGGTGGAATTTGCCAATATTTACAATTTCTGCAATGCAGATGAGAGCACAAGAAGGTGATTCCGGCCAAGACAAGGGCTCAGCTAATGATCTAGATCAGCTAGAGAAACAAGCTGCACGACTTAGAGAGGTATAACTTCCTCTAGGGCTCAAAACAGTGTACTGATAGCCAAAGAACATTTTGTGTGTCAATTTTATGAAGGTTAAATTTTTTTTACCTGTATTTTTTCTTATTGATGTACTGGACTTTGTCTAGTATGGAGAGGAACTGTGAGTTTCTTTGTTCAAGACTTATCAGATGAATCCATTTGATTCAAACTGACTTTAGTGTGTTCATATTATTGAATGTATTGATAGTTATTTTACATATAACAAAAGGGATTAGTAACATATTCTGTCGTGAGTTTGTGAACTGCACAGGAAGCAACGAGCAAAAATCAAATGTTGAAGCTTTTGATAGACCAATCGCGTGACCTGGTGTGCGATATCTCCATGTGGCAAAGTGCAGAGTTATGAACAGGCATTGTTGTACCTAGGCTGTATCAGATTTACGAGTGCGTGAACAAGGTGTACACGTACAGCATTGTAGTGATACAACGCGGATTGCCGGTACTAATGCCGCTTTGATTCGAGACGAAGATGTTTGCACACAGATATGGACACAGAAAGGACCATTACTAATGGTCCTCAGTACACGTATGGACGAGTCCGAAGTTCCCTGAATATCATCTGAAAGGATTGTTCATCTCTTTACTTTTGACTTGTTAGACGTCCAGGGATCACACATTTACATTACTTCGTGAAGATGAAATTTCAGGTGTCAGCCTTTACTACATAGTGCATTCTACACTCAAATTTTTGTACAATAGTGAGGACACGAAGGCAGTTTCTTATGCAGTTTTGAGATTTAGGTAAGGCGTAATGGTTCTATGTTATAGATGGGAGGCACTCAACCTCACGGAACACAGGTAGCTCAGAGCGAAACAAATTTGAGGTAACTTTCTGCAATCACCCTGGTTAGATTTTTACCTGTTTTCTGTCCGGAAGTCATGGTGTTAATGTCATTACGTTATAAATTTTTGTCTTGAGATTTAGATAACCTTGTCCAATTTTGCCCGAGGACTGGCACTTACTGAAAGTTGCTTCTCCTGTGCACGCGAGTAACTTATTGCAGCTGCAAGTTTGCAACTGTGAACAGTGGGCATCTATTTTTGACAACGTCGTAGCTTTTAGAACTTTCGTTTCATATTGGATGAAGGGAGTTTGAGTGGGACGTTAGAAGTGATCTATTCAACATTCTTTGAATTCATCGAGCTTGCCCTGATGAGCGGAATTCAATTGAAGCTGATAAGATCAATCTTTACATGCTGAAATGGTCTTGAAACTGTTTCCATGTACCCATTATACCCACTTGAGCTTATCAGCACTGCAGGTTGTTAGCTGAATACACTGACTCAGTATTTGCTTCGATGATGAAAGTTTGAACGCGGTCGTGGACATGTATGAAGCGGCGAGTGCAGGTGTAAATCGCTACATTTTAAGAGTTCACTCGGTATGTTCGATTTAGCGTGATAATGTAATATAATGCACGCTCTGGCCATGAGCAAGGATTTCAATAGCTTGTGACATATGGAACGATGCTTGTGGGATCACCAAAATTTGTATCTTTTGGAGCCTACAATAACACAATGCAACCCCAACCTTAATACAACTGCACTGATCACATTTTCCCGAGGGTTTAGGGTACGGACATGTACATGGGTATTTTAAGTATATTTAACTGTCAAAGTAGGGAAGTGATGTGTCTGCAGATTACATACTTTTTTGGCCTCTGACATGATTTTCCAATTCGCGAAACTTGCATGCCTGTCCCATCTCGATTTGGCGTGTGATGTGACGCCAAATGTGCACAGGTTCATAATTCGAAACTGGCCTGGATAAGGAAGTTTTTCTTTTTTAATATATATCTCCATTGCTGTATGAGGCAGTGTCCCCTCCCACAAACCCCTTCAAGGATAATTTAAAATAGGCTGCAAAACGTACCTCCACTCATCAACCTGGAAAGGATCGTAGTAGCTGGAACCTTTGAAGAAAATCTTCTTTCAACCGAGTAAATAGATTTAGTGACTTACGGTCCCCATTCTTCCCAGATTCGCCCCGCACGATAGGGTTAGATCGCACCAGGATGTGTACAATGCAGCACCATCACCCAGAAGACCAACAAGTGTTCGGTGCCCGTTCAACGACCCAATCGATGTTGACTAATAGCTATGAAGATAGATAAGTCTGTTACATGCAGATACGATAGACTGTAGTGGGTACTCAAGGAAACCGAAGTAACTCGCTGATATGGACGTGGAGGAAGTCCAGATACTTGCTGATAGGTCCAACGAGGTCATACCAAATCTTTCAGTGGAACACTTTGAAGGGTAGGTTTCCTGGCATATGTCGTTCAACTGACCTCTGCGTGCCAAACAGGAGCGTAGGTAAATGGCAGTCAGGTTCATTCAAGATCCTACGTCTGTCTACTCAGAAAAAATTGTATAAACTAAATTGCTAGTCTTCGCCTACTGCCTTCTGGTTTATGTTCACGATGTTTCTGATAAATTTATATTCCAATTTTGTCATTGCATCGACTACAAGAGTCCGGTCATCTATCCATATTTGTTTGCAAGAGATGAAACCGTGAATTACCTGCTGATGTAAAGGATGCGAGGTACATCCAGTTGCTAATAAACTCGGAAACATGGAGAGGTAAAGATGATGCGCAATTACCCCCTATGTTCACTCAAGCTAATGACTGTAGAAGCAGGCGCGCCCTTCTGAATCGACAAGTCCCTACAATTTCTGTCCATAGAGGCTTGTGAGAGTGTGATTCTCATCATTGATTCACCAAACTCCATCGGGTAAAACTTGCATGGTTGAACAAAGGACTTCGTAACACTCGATGTAGGATTGTCTTCTAGAAGAAGAAAACATCTGAATGGTGCAAGGGGAAGGTTTGCCATTCGCATCCAACTGCGGTAGCTTGATGCATTTGCACGAAACGAATAGAATCCAGAACTCTTTTCAAAAAATTGAATCCAGAATCTTTTATTAGACATTCATGTTCCTTTTCTGTAATCTGAAGGTGGTTACCTTAATTTGCATCCTAGCTGGCTGGAACGGGCATTGGACTTGTTTAGAAGACAAGTGTTGCATGCTGGATTCTAATCCAAGGGATGAAGACTTGTCTGTGAGATATGGTATGGGCAGAGCAATCCCAGAGTGAAACTTACAAGTTACCCGAGTATCCTTTGTACGTGGGAAAACCATGTTTCTCATTGTCCATGTGCTTTTGACTTGTCTCAGAACGGGCACAAGTATCTGTAGTAAATTCTCTTCGCCGGTTCTTTGACAAGCTAGACACTACGAGCGTGTGAATGTCCCTGGAAAGCAGGTGCTGCATGCAGAAAATGCATGTTGCTATGACCCGACATAGAAACGAAGGCAACTTCGATTGACCAGCGTCACGTCCAGTTCGTTTCTTTTGGATGGTGGATGTTTTTCTTGGTGCCGTGCACTTCCTGCTACTGCTTGCTAGAGTGTTTAGTGGTGAGCTCGTTAGTTGTTCACTTCGAGACTGTCAGCTCAATATGACCGCAAATCCTTCATGCTGAAGTGGAACGCGGTCTATCGGTTGATCAGAGAGGTTGATATTGAGTAACTGCAACTCAAAGTTTCAGCTCACTGAATAAGAATAATGGGTGCAGAAAGCTGCAGTGAAAGATGGTCTGTGTGTCTTTGGCTGAACTATCAAAATGTTGACAATTAAAAGTCTTGACTGAAGACTGTCAGTTTACTAATCCAGCAAGCTGCTGGTGGCTTCAAGATGGAGTGCAGTATGGTTCATTGTCATATACAGGGCGAGAACATGAAATGGCTGAAACTTAGTATTTTAATCTACTTTTGTCAGTTCAAACCCAAACAGCAACGATTCCTTCATTCTTCCGTTGAACCATTCGTGGAGCACGTTCTCCGTGCTGGAGTGAGAGATGGTTCATCAAAAGCCAGGACAATCAGCTAAATTACGGTTTATGTGCTGAGCTGAAGCCGGATGAAAATCTGCGTGGACGCAAGGCAAGGCAGGGTAAGGTAAGGGAAGGTAAAGGGATGGCAAATGAAGTCAAGGCCAGGAAATTGACCCCAAGGCGAGACAGTGGCCGCTGCATGCCGGTTGGAGTGACAGATGCTGCATGGAGATGGCTATGGACAAAACATGAAAATGTTGCATAAATCGAACGGCAACTCAGGCTTCACAAGCTGGCATATGGGATGGGAAAATCCATGGAAGCTAAGGCCGTTGCGAGGAGGCGAGACAGGAGAAGGTCATTGCATGCCGAAGCCCCAAGGAACCTAGGCAAGGCAAGGAGGGCTGCTGCATGCTCCATGGAGTGGAGGATACGGTCATCTACACGAGGGATGTTGAGTCGGCCGATTTTCACATGTGTTGCAGGAGCAGCAAAAGGAAAGATGCTGCTGTGAAACTGGTACATAGTACCTTTACCATGACTGCTATAACAAAGAACAACACAAACACATGGTAATCAACACATGTGTGTGTGTGTGTGTGTGGTTGGGTCGGACTGGGTTTGGGACTCGGTTCCAACTTCCAAGCAGCTACTTAAGCTAAAGGACAGAAGTGTCTGCAGTCCTCTCTCGTGCGCTGTTGTTCTGAATTGAATGCATTTACGTTCGGATTATATTGACAAGATGCACGTGTGTTTCAACAGTCCGACTGCCACTGCCACAAACACACATCACCACCAGCCCCTCCCCTCCGTCCCTCCCTCAGTCGGTGGCCGAACAGCAACAACCCACTTTAAAATTGAAAAGCGTCTGGAAATTACGATCAAGCAGGAGAAGGGTTGGTGTTGTTGTTGCTAAACCCAAGGCACAAACGGAACCATCAATACTCATATAGACACTTCTCAGCGGCACTTTTCAATTAGTTACCCAACAGAAAACAGCGCTGTACTTTTCCCCTAACCAGGAGGAGGAGCCCTTCATCTCCAATTCTCTGACCAGTGCTTCTATTTATTTATTGGGCTACACTTCGCTTCCCTTCCACCGTGTCTCCACCACCGGACATTGTACTGCTTCTTAATGTTGCTTCCTTATGGCTTTGTATCCATTTGGGTTCTATTCTGAGCTTGCAAATTAAGATCACAGTAAATGGCTGTTTGTATGTGCAATTAGATACATCATGGTGTACTTTCAACTCTCCGTCGTGGGAAAGAGCATAGATGGGTTCTCCTTTTTAAGAAGTTCCAAACGTCATATTCTTTTGAATGGTGGTTTTTGTTCAATGAATTGACTCTCCTCACTGCTCCTTGATCGCAGAGTAGTAGTGGTCGATCATGGGTAACAACCATTGTACAAATATCAAAGCGAGGTTTAGAGTTTATCTGCATTCTCATGGTCCATTAAATGATGCTGCAAAGGCTGAAGGAGAAGGACTGCACAGTTGGGACTATGGTATGCATTTTTGACTGGTAGCATGCTCTTTTTGCATCGGAGTTCCCCAGCATTTGTATGCATGCAAGGTACTATCTTTGTTTGTTCTTAGGACCCACAACAATCATGACGTCATTGCTTTCATAGCGTATCGAAAAAAGTTGGAAAAGAAATAAAGCTCTGACTGTATGTCAAAGAGGAAATGAACTATGGATGGAGCAGATCATAAAATAATTCTCTTCCAATCGCGGTTGATTCTGGGCACAATATTATATAGTTCCTGATTTAGAACCATATCTTGGGGCAATTTGTGGATGGAAAAATATGGAAAGTTGAGATACATCTAAAGTACCAATAAATATTGAAAGGAAAATCACGCGAGAAAGGAGGTCCTGGTAAAACACTCAATGTACAAATATTGCAAGAATAAGTCAACACCCATACCGCTGTTCAAATCTGCGCAGAAATATAGAGTAACACATTGGACTATGAGAGAAATTTTTTTTTCATAAGGATACATGTGCTGAACTGTAAGAATCAATCTTCTCCTACACATCTGTCACCGCAACCAGTTGTTAGAACTCTTCTTGGAACTACTACCTGATAACCTCAAGTAGATACCAGTTGCTAGAAAGATGCGGCAGCATTAGAACAATTTAACTTTGATGTGACAAAACAGTAAATCTGAAAATTGAACATTTTGTGTTCTGAAGTCAACAAGTTCAGAGAACTGGAGTTGTATGGAACGCACCCAACTGACTTTTGGAGTAAATTAACTTTTGACATTCATTAAAATGTGATGGCAACGTAGGAGACCGTGGACATGGACAGGATTTAGAATTTTGTAATGAGGGAATACAACATATAATTGACTCTATGAATAGATAGATCTTAACATTTTATGTCCACGAAGACTGTTACGTCGCAGTGAGGCGGAGACCGAAAGTTTGCCACGGAGGGGCGTCTGGTGGTGAAGAGATTCTAAATTATCATTGGGGGAAGGACGTTGCTCAGATGACATTCGTTGGATGCGTAGAGCATCTCCAGCGAGATGTGTAGCATCTAAGCATTTTGAAAGCTTTGGATTGTCTAAGGGACATGGCTTGTTTAAGGGGACAATGGGCATGATATGATCACTCTCACCTTTTCTATCTGCCTTTTGTGATATATCGAAGATGTGGATGTTAGGATAAATGCTCTGTTCATGGAGGTGCTTTGAGATGGTCGCTGAAACAGTATAATATGAAGACTGACTTGTAGAGGAGGGGAAGGCGACTGACAGACAGGAGACACTCGGTAGATCCTCTCCTCCTCTTCCTCCTGCTGCTGAAGAGGACGAACGTAGAAAGGAATGCAAGCGAATGCTCAACTTTTACCCCACAAGATGTGCAGAGAATATGTGGGTGAGCCAAGTAGTAGCAAACCTTTTGGAATCAGGGCTATGCCGCAGGTCCATCCATGGGATGCAATGATAAGTTTGTATGAAAGGAAGTAGGCACCGTTGCTATCATACGTAAGCCTACTTCCACATAACAGCTATTCTAGTGTATGTGATGACATGCCATTGTGCAGATGTATTTTACTGCGTCCACTTTCCCATAGCCAAGAGATTAGCCAGTAAATGTCATAAAACAACATATTAGAACCTTCCGCAAATCTCGTGAGGGTATACTCGCCTATCAAGAACAAATGCAAAAAAGACAATAAATGGAAGCCATTAATAAAATTTGGGTTCTCAAGAGGGAGGGGAAGGGGAGGGAACAAAGGTGTTGTGCATAGGACTACTGTGTAGGGGAAAAGGCGGAATGTGGTGACGTAGCATGACAAACAAGAACATTCCAATCAAGATCCCTCCCCTTCTCGCGAGCGAGCTATTTCTCCTTTCAATCAAAGATTTTCACCATCAACTTCCATAGATCCTCTAGTCCCACGTGCATTTCCTCCTCGGCTATCTACCTTGTAAAAGCCCGAGTGTGTTGTCGTCATCCTATCACCAGCCCAACCCGATGCTGGCTTTTCTATATTCCTACCGGTTATTCACCTTTAGGTTCATTGAATGCTCTCCTAGACACTTTTGTTTTCTGCCCCTTATCTATGACATTCCCCCTTAATCAACAGGGTACCACCCCTTAGGTGTCTTCATCTGCTTTGCTTCCTCTCTCTTTTTAACCATTTCCTTCTTCTCTGGACCATCACCAAACGAGTGATGATTGTTCGAGCACATATACGGGTTCTTCCCCCTGCCTCTCTGGCAGCCTCCCCTTGCCCCCTCCCACTTCCGCTTCCTAACCTTACCTCGAGTTAACTTGACTTCCCCCCTCCCCATTCCCCTCTATCCTCCCTGGGGCTGCTGGCCTAGCCAAGCCAGCCCAGCCCGGGGTCTGCTCTGCGACCTTAGCTTAGGTAGGACGATACTCTTCAATACTCATCAATCCCATCCGTACGGAGCAAGGGAAATTTGAAACGTGTTCGTTTGGACATGCGGGTCGCCCGCGATATGATCCCCGTCGGCGCGGGCAGCCGGAGATCGAGTATGTGGTGGCAAGGCTGGACCCGCTGTGTATACGAGGGACTGGCCGGCCTGTAACTTTCTGTGTTACCGTCATGAAAGGAGGAATATTTGCCGCTCTGGGGAGCCTGGTCCGGTGACTGGTGCCTACTTCTCAGGCCAGCTTCCGTCCTCACCTCTCGCTATAGTAGATCTCGTGTTCCTGGCGTACTTTAGCCAGGTCCTGTCGTTCTGACGAGAGATTATCGATAATCTCTCGTCACTAATTAGGATTAATTTCATTTCAGAAGACGCTCCAGATTTTCGGTTTCAGCTTCGAAACCATTGATATACGAATTTGGAATTAGATCCGGCTCTCACACATTTGTGATTAATCAATGCACTTGGAAGGAGATCTGATCGATCGATAGATCATTTACGAGTTTGCAACATACATTGGAAACATCGGTGCGGATTTGAAGCCCATTCGTGATGGAATATGGCAATTAAGTTATTATTTGCGCTTACCGAGGGGTTAGTGTGCGGTGACTCCTGCAACGAGAGATAGAGAGAGGGTGTAAAGAGAACGAGATGTATACAGGGCTCGTAGATGGATGCATCGGGGGGCTGAGACAAAGATGACGTCTGAGGGAAGTGGGCGTTGGCTCGGGTTGTGGAGGAGAGCGAAACCCGCAGCCCGATGGGAAAGATGTTTGTGGACCGTCTGCGGAGAGGAGAGGGGAGGAACGGAAAGTTAAGAGCAAGATGAAGAAAGTTTCTGTCGTCCTCCGGCAGCTGCTGTTTGTTGTTTTTCCGCCAGATCGGATCTCCAGATGTTCGAGATCGCTCTGAGAGGAGACCCGAAAAAGCGATATTTAGGGGAAAAGAGCACGCTGGAGTCTGGACCGGAGGACTGGACCCAAGGTCCCAGTGGCAGAGCAGAGCAGAGCAGAAGAGAAGAGAAGAGAAGAGAGCAGAGCAAAACTGAACTGAACTGAACTGCCCTGGTCTGGCCTGCGGCCCTGCTCTGATCTGGAGTCTGGACTGGACCGGTCTGGTCTGCGCAGCTGCATTGCAGTGAGTGCATCCTACTAGTCTATGAATGAAGATACTCTCTCTCAGTTTTCTCTCGCTGCTGCAGCAGCTTGCGATTGTAATGGGCGATCTAACAAAAGTACGATGAACCCCTGACAGGCGGGCAGACAAGCAGATCGGGTGGGGGAAGTCCGTGCCGGGCCGTGGGGGAGGGAGCTAGGAGAGAGAGGGAGAGAGGAGGAGGGACGATGAAATGGATGACAGGTAGCCAGAGAGAGAGAGAGAGAGAGAGAAGGAAAGAAAGAAAGTGAGCGTGAGATCGGAGATTCATTTCCGATATTACTTTGGGCAACACCGACAGAAGGCACCTGAGTACGGCTTGGGCTGGCTCGCTGGCTGGGTAGGGCCGGGCTGGGCTCCGGGTGCATGGGAATGGAGTGGAGTGGAACAGAAGAACAAGACGGGAAAAGGAAGAACGCAAAGCGGGGCAAAAGAGGAAATCCGCAGAGAGAGACGGGAGACAAGAAATGTGGAACGAGCATGAGACGTGAGTGGGCCAGGGCCCCAGGGGTCAAAAGGATTCTGAAAGAGATTCTTTTCGGATGGAGAGAGAACTCGAGCGAGCCAACGCTGCTCCTGCTTTCTGGTAAAAGGGGCAGGTCCGATCTAGGGCGGGCTCAGTTGCGAGTCGCGAGCAAGGAAGGAGTAAGGAATGGCAATTTCTCTATTGCATGGGAATACGAGCCTAGCAATTCGCTCTATAACAAGAGTACAGCCACAGCAGCCCTAGACTGGAGTATCACAACCTATCTACACACCTAACTAGGCCCTCGTCGCCCTGCTCTCAGCTGAGCTCTGAGCAGCTTTTCGTAGCTGGCTTGTCTTCGCTCTCTACTACTACTACTCCCTCCCCTCCTCGTCGTCCTACTTCTACATACTTCTCTCATAGGGGTCATGTTAGCCCAATTTCCTCCCCACTCCATTTGCGTTTGCCTTTCCCCTTTCGACGTATACCCAGCTCTTGTTCCAATCTCCCAAAAGCGGTACTTCGTCGGGACCCGCTGGGGGCTTTGCTCTGTTCTGCTCTGCTCTGCTCTTCCCTTCTGCTGAATCCTGTGGCCCCATCCGTCCATCCATCCATCTGCTGTGGCCTTGCCTCTTCTGTAAGCCCCTCCTCCTCTCCTCTCGAGCAACGAGAGAGAGCGAGTAAGCGCCAGCAGCAGCAGCCAGCAGCCAACAGCAGCAAGTTCTCTCTTGCACTTTCTGCACCAGCGCCGTACTCGTGTCGGAGGTCACAATTCCTGGGATGACGACTGGTCGACGTTGCCCTACCTTAACCCTATTTCCCTTCCCCAGGACGGGACACGCTCCGCTGGGCCACACGTGACTTCTCTTCACCGGTATTTCCGTCGCCCTTACTCACTACCCCCTACTAATACTACTGCCCCCGCTGCCTTGCCTACCCAACCCGACCCACTTGACTGGCCCTTTCCCTGGCCTGTCCTGGTACAGTACTCTTTTCGAATATCGACTTTTTCGTCTCGTTGGTGCATTTGTTTATTCTTTCTTCCATATGCATTTCGTGTACAGTATGTAACGTTCTCCTAGCTTGAATTAGGTGAACCCCGATCCCCTTCTCAGTACTGAGGTGGTGGTACTGGGACTGGGGGGGTGATTCATTCATTTAACACAAAGCGGCCGAGGTTTTTAATTCCCCGCCACAATCTTGTCGCATTTCCACTCGGGTATCAAGTACCGCTCTATTGGAAAACAGTTGTTCTCGAGGTAGGTATTCTCGTACAAAGGACGGGGTGGCGGGGGCTCGCGCAGCTCAAACCATGATATCGTAAAATCCACTGCCATTTCATCTCGTCTCATCTCAGCGAAGTTTCGTAAGCTCCTTGCTACCGTAGCCCCGGTCCCTCACGTCAGCCAGCCCCTTCTATATTAATACGACCATGGCCATACGACGAATGTAATACAATACCATGAGAGGAGGCCCCCGGGGGACTGTGTGAACGGACGTGAGATGTTCTGAGAAATTGAACACGTGTTAGAATGAGATTCATAGGTGGTCATTAGTTGGGCCAACTAGGGGTATAAGGAGAGAATCATCGTCATGTCTTGCAGCGGCAGGAGGAGGACGGGGTAGGGGCACCTTCGTTCTTTGCCACACCACTGTACTGCCCTGCCCTGAAGGGGCTGGACTGGCCTGCGCTGCGCTATGTTGCCTACCCATCAAAAGAGGAAAAATAATCCACTTTTATCTTGCTGGATTCCAGTCCGAACAAGGACAGAGTACACTGTACCATACTGTTCGTACAAAGAACTATAATTTTATCTACTGAGCTCAGGTACACATAGGCCCCCATCATGTCGAGCTTTTCTTCGCTGCGCTTCACTTCACTCCACACTCCTTCGGCTATTTTCACTTTCCAAATCTTCTCCCTCCGCTTGTTTAGTCCGGCTTTCTGACTCGATTCATTGATTCACTCGATTTGCATTTGTCAACTGTTTGGATCGTGAGCTGCTGCCAATGGAGGAGATGGCAACTGTTCAGATCGAAGATCAGAAACTCAGTTTCTTCTCTCCTTCTTCCTGCCTTCCTGAGTTCCTCCTTGCGAAACGCATTTCCTCTCTGTGCAGGCAAACGTTGTCAAAGTCCTGTCCCCAGGATGACGAGGATGCTCATGCTCGGCTCTGTAATTGGTGGAGGCGATTAAATTCTGATCATACTCGGAAGTTCCCTTCCCTTTGGACGGAGGGAACTGTACTGGGGTGATGGGCTGTAAGTTCCCCAAATGGCTGGGAGGATGAGGCTGCGAGCCTGGGAAGCGAACGGGGAGGGCGAGGGGGAGCTAAGAGCCCGGTTCCATAGGTCTGGACTCTGAAATGGTGGCCTTCGGTCCTGCCGAGTCGAGTGTAAAGAGGCCCGCTTCCCGAGATCTTGTCATTCCGTTGTCATTCCGTATTGGAACCGCTGTTATGTATACAGTAGTCATGTTGGGCACATCTTCCGAGGAAGGTTAAACACAAATTTGGCCAGCTCAAAATTTCATCATCACAAAATGGTTGGGAATTTAATATATTCAATGAACGATGAGGAGAACCTTATGGAGATCCCAACAACTAATTTTTAATCTCTTCGGACGAATGCATATATTATTATGTGAGATAAGATTCAGCAGTTGCCTCTATGGGGCAAATGAAAAGAGGAAGGAGGCGAGAAAACAAATGGGAAAAAATGGGAGCCTTTCTATGGAGAAAAGTTATGGATGGTACCTCACTCCTCTTCGTCCTCCTGCTCCTCTACATCCTGCAGGTGTGAGGTGTTCTTGTTCTCTGCACAATATTACACCGAGCATGTTGACTGTTTCTGTAATGCTTGTTCCCTCTCTTTAAATGTGCTCGCTGGTCAAAAGCTCCATTGTTGAGGGAATTTCATGTCCATTAGGGACGGACAAGGTTGACAATGCTGGTGTATGACAAGACAAACATAAGATCATCAATGCACACTTGTTTGCCATGGGCCCTCCCCATGAGGTTCTGAATTTGGCGAACAACGTTCCCAGCCATTCTATTCAACCGAGTTCTGACTTTACATTTTTCCATCGTATCGGATTATAAAATAAAATAAAATAAAATCCCAGTTCTGATGCAATGGGTTGTTTAGTTTAGGACGAGAACTTCAGATAATTTATTGCGTTACGCTGGAGTCTGGACCTTTTAAGAGTGAACTAAATTCAGATATTCCTCGAGTCAGTCTTTGGGATATTCCTCGGAAATTTGTTGAAGCTTATCTTGTGACAGACCAGCCCTAAAACATACATCATTAAATCCTCATGACCCCACACAGAGAATCCAGTTTAAATCCTGTTCGAACAGGTATTTCACAGGACGGATGCAACCATCATTGTCTTTTGTCATTGCTGTGATCCGTTTTTACAACACATAGACGTGGACCATATTCCGTTTGCAGAGTTATTTTTGGCTCTTGCAATCTAAGAAAGAGTATCTAGAAACGAAAACCTTCGGAACAAGAAATTAAGAGATTGCTAAATTGGAGAGTACATGGTACATCTGAGTATGTCCCTCCGAGTATCTTGCTTTGCCCGAAAGTACGAACAGGAGAAAAGCCAACTCGTGAAAAGAATCCGAATGAAGCTAAATTCACATTCATATAGACCGATTACACTAACCGTGGGTTTTCTATTTATGTATAAACCAATTGAAACGTGAAACAGTGAAGCTATATATATATATATATATATATATGCACTTATTCCCGTCTTATGGGAGTTTATAATTTGCAAAGCACAACAGAAGTACATTTATGTGAGAGAGTTGTTTGAATCTAAATGAAACTGAACCCGAATTCTGATAGGCTGAATATATTTACTCTTTTGGTGGGGATTCAATAATTTGTAAACCAATTTCCGGAAACGTGTTAATCATTTTTCTCGAAAGGAAAAACCCAAATTTTGAACTTTATATTCCATGCTGATTGAATCTGTATATTCAAGATAGAGATAGGACATGTTTTTTTTCCTTTTTTCTTCCCCTGTAGATTTCTTAGGCCATATTTGTTTCCTTCCTTTTTTTGGTATCTTTTTGGGTGACTTTGGCCATTATACTGTTATTATACTTTGTCCATTCACTTTGGCCATTCTTTTTATGTATTAAGTGCATCGTTTCTTCTCCCCCCCACTCTCTCTGCATTCAAATTCAAGTCTCCTAGCAATTACAATTTGGAAACCGGAAAGAAAATATTTTCTGTTACTCGTATGAAGGTTCAGAAAGTTAGAATGAAGGTGTTTCATATAAAAAGTGGCCCAAATAAATTTGCTCATACCACACAAAGAATTAGTTTCAGCCGCTTGTGGTTTTCTGGAGAGTATTGAAGATACATTTCCGCTATGTAGTAAAAGAAATTTTAAATTATACTCGAAGACATTGTCTTCATATCACATTAAAATCGAGGGTGACTAAATCAAATCCATTCGGGCATTTAAAAAATAAATGGGATATATTTGGAATATTTTTGAGAGTTGCTTCTTTTCATGCTTGTTCGAGTTTGTTTATGGAAGCAAATCTCGCACTTTGTAATCACGTACTAATTCCGTAGTAATCCACACACTTCAAACGGATAAGATGGGCGAGAGAGCAATCATGCGCACAGTAAGGTGTCGGAGATCGGGAAATACATGTGATGTGGTTCCGGTGACGGCATTCGAACATCGAAGCGAGCCCGAAATCCTGCATCGAAAGACGTAGTGCTAATTATAGCCATAAAGTTCCACTCGCAGGAGAATGGTAAACGAATTCGCTCGACTAGACGGATGATGGATTGAGATAGCTCGCGTCCATGTGCCAGAGCCAGAGTAGCGCACGATGGATGGGATGTCTTGTCATTTCGCCGGAAACATCATTGGGGAATGGGCGGGGCTCGTCGATGGGATGGACGTCAAGGGGCTTGGCGCAGGAAGAAGAAGGGGAATCGAAGAGAGCGGCAATTAGTACGGTGGCTGGAATTAGCCGATGCGGGACAGGGTTGGCGGGCGGCCGGGCAGTGTGTGCTGCGCGTGGGGTTTACAGAGTCGCGAAAATTGAAGGGCTAGTCTTCGTTCGTGCTGGGTTGCGGTGAAGCTGCCTATCAATAGTACGGGTCTTAAAAGTATGCGAGCGCTGAATCTCGGACCGGATGCTGATGCTGCCCTCGCTGAAATTTACCGCTTACAAAAAGTTAGCCACAAAGAGCACAAGTTCACCGGAGACCTGTAAGCCCTAAATAAAGGTGCTATTCTTCTCGTCCTTCACTATCCTCGTGGCACGTTTCTCTTGTTCTCGCTCGCTCCCCATCCCGGTGGAGGCAGGACGTTCGTGTCAAGGACCGGGCCGGACAGGAAGTCCTTAGCTGAATGGACGAACGACGGAAGTAGGCAAACGGGCGGTTAGCGGGGTCTGCCCGGATCTGTCTACGGAGCGTTCTGCCATGTGTTGCCAAATCGCGGATGGATGGGTTCAGGGGTTAAGGAAGCGTGTTTCTGGCTAGTGGCTGTCGGAGCATGCCATCGATGGCTTGGCGGGGTCCATTCCCGAAGATTTCGGGATTGCCAGCTGGTTTGATCGGGGGAGATGCGCACGAGGGGATAGATGCGTTCCGTTTGCGGTATGCAAGGGTGTCGGAATCCGGAATACGCTTGCCGCAAACACGCAGGCCCCACCACGCGTTTATTCCTACCCCAGCCTGGTGCCTCTGTACCGGCTACGACAAACCAAACTAATGCCCGGATCCGATCGCCCTCCTCCACAACGGACAGATCTTCTAAGCCCTCTCTCTCTCACCTTCTCTCTTTCTCTGCTTTTCGTCGGATCATCATTCCTCAAGCTCCGTTTCTATAATTAGCGAATGCACAATCCCCAGTAAACGGTAGAATGAAAAACAACTCGTCGCCGCTCGACTCTGCTCGATGGAGTGAGGGAGTGCGATTTTACTGGGTCGTTACATACTAAGGTATTTTCTATTATTTCCAGTTTGACACTGCTCATTATTCAATGATTTCTTTTTAGCTTTTGTGCGGGATTTCTCGAAGCGGGTCTGGTGACGAAAATTACTCTACAGTAGGCACCGATGGAGAACTGGTCGAAATCGTGGGAGTTTGCAGCTCGAGTCTTATCTGCATCTGGCTAACGTGTACACTTTCGAACGCAAATAGACAAAACAGGAGATTTGCCAAGAAATTAACTTTCAACTCATTCCTTTTCAAATCTCCATCATTTATGGAGTTAGAGACAACCAGAGGCCTTTCGTGGCCTTAACACTTGTCGCACCAGGAAACAGTGCAGTCAATCATCACTTTGCAGCCTCGATCGCGATTTCTTGTAGCTCAGTTCAGTCAGGTCTTGTAAGAACACACCTACAAAAAGCAAAAGCTCGGGCTTTGCCACTTAACTTGTTCCATACGTTTGGGACTCACTTACAGGAGCTTTTTCATTCATGAAATACAATGATTACGAAAACCTCTGATGATTTGATTCACTGCACATTAGTACGTGATGGGGATATAAGTAGTTACCGAAAGTCATCAATTCAGCTGAGCTAGCGGTATTTTCATAATTTTCTTCCCCGCTCCCAAAGGGGAGCACTCGTTTGCAACATAATTTTTTCGAGGCCAGGAAAAAGCGAGAGAAGAGAGAGAGAGAGAGAGAGAGAGCTCAACACTTTTTCCGGTGTTTCTCTTGCCATGTAGATTCTTCCCTTCGGACAAGAGAATATTTCTGAACTTTAGCATTGTGAGGGCTTTTGTTGGTTACTTTCTCCACCATGGTGATGCGGGCATATCCAAGCCTATGCAGGGCGTGCAGTAGATAGGAAGAGTTGCTGGGGTACATACATTCTGGAAAACATATTATCGTAGGATTTTCTAGCATCATATGAGAAGTAAGAAAAAAAAAAACACAAGAATTGGGAAGAAAAAAACCATCATGTGTCAACTTCCAATCATCCTGTAAATGATTGAAAGCGAAAGAATAAGCTTTTCCCATTGTGATACTATTGGGGCTAGCCCCATCTTACCCCTTTGGTTTCATGGATGTACGAATTGATGGGGGCCTTCTCATCCTTTTTGCTATATTACTTGGTTCCCAGGTCTAAAGAATAAGCTTTTGCCATCTTTCATTCCCATCTCACTTCTATGAAATGCAGAATCCCATGTGACTCTTCTTACAAACCTCCCAAGTCCAGCAGAAAGATGTTGGCCTACAAATTCGAGGTTCAGAAAGATGTCTACCTCATAGTGGTCGGTTGATTCGACACATAACCTATACCGGTTGAGATATTTTTAGTTACCCAGGATAGAGAATAACTAAATGCATAAAGAAATAAATATGCATCAGGTTTTGGCATATCATTATGCACAAGATTCAAACAACTCAATGTCGTTGCCTGATGAAACCAACACTTGAATGTTCGATCTCATGATGCAGTATGATGAGTCGAGAAATGTCTCGGTGCCTCATAATTATAACAAAACTTGTGAGTGTGAGCGAACTGACAGATGGTTCACTTCTACGACTGGGAGGGACAACGGAGAACGTCAGAGAGAAATCTGCTGGGCTCTCTGCTCTCTGCTCTGAGCTTTTCGATCGATCGATGAATTCACTTCGGCCATCCCAAGTGATCACGTGCATCAGAAAGTTCGTTAATACAGTGTTAGTGTGGGGTTCATTTTCTCAACCATGTAAGTGACTAGTAAGTACTGGTCTCTTTGGCTACGTGAAGGGTGTTATGATGTTCCACTGTCTACCTCCTCGTGCAAGGCATAAATTAGTTAGCACGATATTATTACTGCCTACGCTCAGTGATAAAAAACTTCCTTCTATCCTCCCCTTTCCTTTCTTTGACCTCGACGTTCCGTTCTGTTTTATTTGGGGCGATCAGGGTACCTTCACACACGCCTACAAATAGATGATGATTGAGCTGAGCCGCTCAAATGCTCGGAGCTTTGCATGCTTTGCAAAACTGTGCAGCAGCAGCAGCAGAAGAAGAAGCAGAAGCCTGTCCATGGCCATGTCTTGTGTACGATCCCCCAACGTTTGCGGTAGAGAAGAATCAGAGGACATGGAAATCTTCGTAGAAGATGTAATAATAGATCCTGTCCCTCGCTCGCTCGTTCTCGACATCACTGTTGCTACGTCACAGTTATTGAATGTTTTATACTCATACCAACAGTAGATCAAGAGGAAAAATATGAAGATTCTCGCATAGCGAGGGGCTCCTTGCAAGACAAATCCCACCGTATAAGGCTCAAGCCCATTTTCGTGACATTTTAATTTTTGGTGCGTGCTGTCGTTGCTCGGGTCCCCTCTCCCCACTGAAAGATGAGCTGGATCAGAAGCACCCACAGAACGCAAGGGGCTAAGTGAGGAGCTCGGGGGTAACCGACACCCCAAAGATGCATCTCGACATTCGCATGCTTCTACTACTTCTTAACCCCTTCCTCCTCCTTGTTCTACGTTCTTGCGGAATGTCTTCCACAGCCGCTCCATTGGGGAGAGGGGGTGGGGTCGTGAGCGGATTCAGTCCAAGCCTCCAAGGCCAGGCCGAGAATCAATGATTTGGTGGAAGTCATTTGTGGGTGCCAAATCACGGCCACTGTGCGTGGCGTCCAATGGCATGACGGTACATGTCAAATCATGTCATGAACCGGGGGAAAGAAGTCCGAAGGGGATGCGAACGCATCCCTGACGAAGGGCACGTCACTGACAAACGTTGAAGGGTGGTACAAAGGGGCACTGTGGACCCCGATTCAAACATTTACAATACTCTGACGGGAGGGCAATAAAATTCGTCATGGATGTCAGAACGATAAATTTGGCTTGACAAATGATCATGGCGGAGTTCAAATCCAGCTAGACGCGAGAGAGGGAGGTGCGGCCATGGCAAAAGGCGGAGAAGCAAACAAAGGGGTTACAACCAAGGTCAACTCGGGGGAGACTGCGGGTGGAGGTAGTTGGGTACAGTTTCGGTTTGAGTCAGAACCGCAGTTGGGGTTTGTGAGCTTGTGGGGGGTGAACGGGTCGCCGGTGGGCGGAAGCAGGGGCAGGGGAAAGCGAACGCAGGGGGAGAATAGCGAAAGAAAATGGCGAATCTTCTGGAGATCTGCGGGGAGGGCGGCCATTGGTGGAGCCGCGAGCGCGCGCGGCGCGTGAGGCCCGCAATATAAATGCGGACCTTTGAAGCCTGTGTGGCCGCGAGTTGATCCACGTCAGACCTGCTCGCTCTTCTCCATGTATATACACTCACTCTACTTTACGCATTCACTGGATAGGCTTACGTTACCCCCACTCTGTGCATCGTAGTTTTTTCCTGTCAGCTCACGGGCAGCGCCGCGACCGCCGGACCAGGCCGTGGGCAGTTCTTCTCAAGCTGTTGGACAAGTATATCTTTTGTCCTCTCTTGTCTGCCCATCCCATCCCACCTCATCCCAGCCCAGCCCCAGCCCCCTATTCTGCTCTCACAGTACTCGACTGTACTTCCCCTTCGATGCCTTCCCTCTCCCTCCCCTTCCCTTGCTTCCGACGACGACGACGGGGACGAACGGAACGGAACTTTTACGGAGCACGCAGAACGTGTGCAAGTCCCCCGGACAGGCCAGGGCCGTGGCGCGGGGAAAAGCCGTGGGCTTCGGGCTAAAAGTCAGTCAGGCCCGGCCAGTCCAGGCGGCTGGCTCGCAACGCAACGGGACGGACCAGGTCGTCCGTCCTATAGATGCAGCAGCTGCGGCTTCTTCCACTTCGCCCGTTCTGTCCTAGAGGACAGAACGCAAGTACAGCAGTACGACGACTGTGGCGTACCGTAATTTTGGGTACTGGAGTGAGAGAGAGTTATGGGTACGAACCACCCATCGGAGTTATGTCTAGTGCACTTGTACGTTCTCAGGCCACTGTCGTGGCTCGCTCCTGGCGTCATACGCTCTCTGTATACGTTGAACTCTTCATGTGCTCGCTTTGTACAAGTCGTTACCTGTCTATTTGTTATCTTTTACCCCAGCCCCCCACTTGCTCCTGGGAGTATGACCACACGGTAATCTGAGCTCGTTTGTACGAGAATGTCACCCCGTTTTTTCGAGCGCCGTCTCTGTAAAGCTCTACCACCTCGAGCCTCAGCACTTGAGGCTCGAATCGAGCCTCAAGTGCTACGGGTTTTTTCTACGGGAACGTTTGCATTCCAACGTCAAAATCCCCATCTACGAGGACCATCCAATTCTTCTAGACTGGGAAGCCTTCACGGGTATCCTGTACTTTGGCTCTGAATAGATTTGCATCGCTAGAATACGTTTGTACAGTATATGCATACGATTTCCGTAAATGGAAAAATGTCAATATATATTTCGTAAGGTCGGGTGCAATAATATATTACTATGCGGCTAGGGAAGATTTGACCTCTCGAGAGTACGAAACTGGGGCGATCCTATATTCCTAGGCGAGATAACGGCAAAATTCTTTCTAAGGCATGGGGAGGCCCAACTTCCCCACGACTCATTGTTTGGAAATAGATAACCCTAGATCTAAGGACGATGACTTTGATAGCATTTTTAATGTCATCTGCAGCAAGTGTAAGAAGGCAAGTCCGATGCGAAACATCATTGCTACATACTTGCCTCTGGGTCCAATCTGTTCAAAAGGTTCTCATTGAAAAAAGGTGAACCATTCACATCGGGAGATATTTATAAAAGTATATATAATACAAATTCTCATCGTAGCAAGGAGTTGTACTGACTTCCTAATGAGCTTATTTTGCGGAGTGGCTATTCTCATGAATTACACCTTTACACTACGTCTGGTTCAGTCCAGTCTTGTCCACTCCAAGCCAGTGCCGTCAAGTGTCATAACTAGAATCCGGGTCGAGTGTAGCCAGTGAACCAGGCAGAAAGGCAGGCTGGCACGTTCATATGGTTTCAGTATTTCCTTCTGTAAAAGTTAGACTATTTCCACGAGTGAATACGTGACAGGCTCGTGACACACAAAAAGAGAATACGTGAAAGACCGGAGTGGAATATAGCGAATGGCTCGAATGTATGTAGAGGGCGGAGGATGGATGGGTCGAGGACTGGAGGAGGAGGAGAAATACGGGAAGGGACAAAGATGTGGGTCAAGTCAAGCGACGGAGCCAATGGCTGCCGATGATGACAAAGAAATGCACGCCACTAGACACGAAGGCGCATAGTGCACACTCACTCACTCACTCACTCACTCGCCCACTCGAAACACAAACACACACTCAACTCGATCACAAAAGCACAGACACACTATTAAGCGCTTATCTGGAGGGAGGGGGCGATTGTCAACAAAAGGTCAGCAGGGCAGGGCACGGCGGGGCAGGTGCGCGATGGAGTTCAACTCTCCAGTAACACTGTTTGGAAAACGAGTAAATGTGTTGCGGTTCGGGGGACTCCGATTTGTTGGCTTCTCGTCGCTTGTCTAGTGCCTGTCAGCTGCAGAAGTGGTGCTGGAGTGTTTTTCGTTGACGGAGCGTTATTATTATTTTATTCGGGGTGTGTGCTACGCATTTCACAAATGAGTCACTCCCATTTCCCGTCTTTTTTCTCCCTGTGCCGTCACTTGAAGTGAGTGAGAAGTCATCATCCGGACCTTTGCCTTTTGACCGATTGACTTACCGAGAAAAGAAGCCCTCTGGTGCCTGGGCCTCTGCCTCTACATCTTGCGCCTGTGGAGGAGGAAAATCGCTTCGCTATGCTTTCACCGCAAGCGCTGCTGCTGATGCCGCCTCGAGAAGATGAGGAAGAAGAAGAAAAAGAAGGGGCACGAGGACGAGGGAGAGGGAGGGAGTCGAGGGACGGACCTCGAGGGAGCTCTTACTCGTGGACTTAAGGCATTTGTTTCAATCAGATGGCTATGGATGGGGGATGGCATCAAAGTACAAAGTAAAACAACAAAAAGGATGGGAAGACCCCCATCAAGTCGTACATGCAGTCGGGATGGCATCGGGACTTGAGCATCCGTGCGAGTGCAACTTGCGAGGACGAGGAAGGGGAAGGATGAAGCTGAGGGAGTTGGGGAATAGTGAGCGAACTGGGCAGGAATTAAAGAAGTTGGGGACGAGCGGAGCATGGGTGCCAGGGCTGCTACAATCTCTCACACACATTCCTACATAAGGCCATCGGATAAGGGGCAAGAAGAGATGCAAATGTACATTCTGGAAGGTAAGCCCCAAAGAAAAAGGAAACAAAGGAAGGGAAATGAAAAGGAAGGAAGGAAGGAAGGGCTGCGATGGGGAACTGGGGATGCGACTCATGCGAGTGGAGGCCACCATGGGGCGGGGGGTGGCGGTGCGCTCAGTCACCACAAGAGCAAAACGCAACGCTACTTCTGAGAAGGAGGGGTACCAAAGGAAACTTGGAAGCACTGTAAGGGAACGGCAACGGAGGGAGGGAGGAAGGAAGAAAAGTAAGCACGGCAAGTTGGGCATGCTCATCAAGAATTGTACTTGGCAGCCTTCTCTTGGGCTTGCAGTCCTTTACGTCCGCTCGTCCACGTTTAAGAAGCGCAGTAGCAGCAGGAGCAGCAGCAGCAGCTGCTGACCTGAACCTGACCTTGCCGATGCCCATCACGGTATCAGCAGCAGCAGCTGGAGCATGCCCACTCACTCGTCTATATTCCATCCATCAAGGGGCAAGGGGCGAGGGGGTTGAGTTGCTGGACTCCTTCATTCAATTGCAAGCACCGCACCCTATTCATCTTATAAGGTTTCTTACCTCGAAGCGATTGTGAAAGTGCGCACCGATTATAGGAAAATTATTATTTAAATAACGGAGATGGAAACAAGTATGGGAGTGCAAAGAGGCACAAAGAGAAACACGATGGCGAACCATCAAAGATCCAAGCACATACATACGTAAGAAAGAGACAACCAAAAAGTTTCTCACATTAAAGTCCGGGACACTCACGAAAAGGTGACACCACTGTACGATTGGAAATCACATCGTTTTCACTCCCTCTAAACTGCTGATGTTCCAAGGTACATTATCCATATTCTGACCTTAATCACCCCCATAACTTGCAGAACCTCGCCTCGGGAAAAAGGGTGGAAGTACTCTCTCTCTCCCTTTCTGTGCATCTCTATCCTAGTCTGTTTCTCACTCACTTGACATTCATTCATATAATTATACGCCCACATACGCCGTACACATGAAAAGGCCGCCTTTCCCTCGGCCTCGCATCCCACTCCCTTCCCTTCCCTTCCCTTTGCCTCCCCTCCCTAATAGACATCGTATCATATCTCGAGTCTAGCCCCTTCCCGGCCACCTTTCTTTGCTGAGACTACCGCTTCCTGCTATCTTTCAGCAAATGCACCTGGAGCTTTTGTTCTGTTGCCACAGCTCCTGCGAGGACAGTAAAGTCTCGCGGGGGCCAGCGGTGTGTCTCGAACCTGGCCTCTTTTGCTTTCTCTCCTGCCTCCCCCGTCCCTCTATATCTCGCCCCACTCGGGGGGCTTGTCTTGACCCTGCTTTCCACTCTCGAAAGGTAAGAAGACCAAGGAGAAGGAATTTCGGAGGAATCCAGGTTCGAAGCAAGAGAAAGGCCTGTCTGCTGTCCTCAGCGATGGCAACAAAATCCGATGGCTAGACCCCCCCCTCCCCCCTGCAAACGAGATCTGAATGCCGAGCGCCACCGCTCTTTTTTTTCGCCTTTTTCGCCCGAACTCACAACATACTTCTTTGCTGCCCTCCACATCCTTGGAATATAATTCCTTCATACTTGCGCATCTTCTTCCTTCTTCCTTCTTCCTTCTTCCTCCGACGACCCGAGCTTGATTGATTCCTCATCCATTTCATTCCATTCCTCTTTCCCCTCTGCTTCTCACCGACCGACCCTACAAACGCGTTCGGCCGAGTCCATAACATGCGTCCGCGGAGGATCCTCCCCGGAGCATGCTCCAACACAGTTTTCGTGTAAGGGAAATGGGTGGGTGGAGGGTTAAGGCAAGGGAAATGAGAGGCGAGGCGAGGGAAGGGAAGGGAGGAATTTATTTAGGCATATGTCTAAAGGGAAGCGGTCCTTGCGCATGGATGAAAAAGGAACTAGGGAAACGGGAAGGGGGAGACACGGGAGTTAATAGGCATATGACTAGAGGGGAACGTTTATGCGATGCCGTGGACGACGTAAGACAACGTCAAACGTTCTTGTTGATGCAGATATGGCGTTCCCAAATGATTACATTGGAGGAAGCGAAGTGATTTTCTTGAAAGGGAAGCATTTTGCCCGAGGCAAGTCGAACATTTCTTGCTCGTCAAAATGTCCGGTCGTGTTCAACTACCAACTCTGTGGCCGGAACAGGGTCCCGAGCTCCGAACTACGTCTAATGAGACACGTTCGATCTGACCCGAGCGAATACTTTTGGCAAGTTCCAACCTCGACCTCAAGACTCACTGCCAAACGCGTTAGTGCAAATTACAAGAAATCTTGTCGCACTAAGTCAACCGTTTTTCACTGCCCCCCAGAAACAATTTCCTCCTGTGCTTACGAGTGGAGTCGTCGACATTTGCATTTGCCCTCTCCCTCCCTCCACTTGAATCACGAAAAACAAAGAAAAACATTCCGCCCAGACCAGAAACCCTATTCAATCCTTTCCAATTTAAGGGCCACTAATTTCCAGCCATCAGCCCCGCATTCTTAGATAATACATCATCCCCATCGGCACCCTCCTGGTCGAGAGTGCAAGTGTGGAAGTCAACCTCCTGCTCTCCACAATGTCCATTGTCCATGTCAGTGTCACCGGTGCTCGCACAAAAAGAAATCGTAAATGCCAGCATCTATCGAAGGACGGGGGGTCACTGAAGCACGGCTAGGGAGGTCCGAGGGCTCTTGAAGACTTCCCCTTCTTCTTTTTCGGCTTCTTTTCAGTTGTTGATGCTTTGAACTGTTATCATGAAGGGAGGGTTACATAAACTATGGGAAGACTAGAAATGCACCACCACCACTCCGTTTCATCATTCGGGCAACGGAGTAAAGCAAAGTACAAAAATTTCAGATCTTCAGGTACGAAAGGAAATAAAGAATCGAAAAGAAGGCCGCTTGTCCTCTCTCTCTCACAGGGGCTCGTTCGCCAGTCTCGAACTCGATGGACTGATGAATTTATGGACTCGATGGACATATATTCATCGTAAGCTCTCCGGTCTAAGTCGATGAAGTCATATGGCGTAGCATGTGTTTCTTTCCAAAAGAAAAGGACAACACAAGTCCGAGTACTGTGTAAGATTCGAGACATGAATGAGTGAATGAATATATGTTTCTCTTTCTCCAAAGAGCACCACCACCATCTCTAGCATCATCCAATATATGTAGTATTCGCTCGAGGTACACCGCCTATATGCAACAGGTCAGGATTAAGAGGTTGTTCGCTTGTTGTTGTTGCTGAATGATCTTGTTACCTAAATTGCTGAGGACAAAGAGGATATCCAAGTCGTTGAAGAAGATGAAGAAGAAGAAGGAAGGAAGGAAAGATAGAAAGATAGAAAGATAGAATTGGAAAGGGAAGGGGACAGGCAACATATGAGATTCGAGGTATGGAAATATCACACCTTTTGGAGAAATATCTCGAGCATGAGACGTTGTACGTAGTGCCTTGAAAGGTAGGTTAGCAATCGGCGTTGGTTGCAAACTAAACCAACCGATGCCCAAACCAAAATTGGCAACGTTGGTGGTCTCACCCCCTCGGTCCCTTACCTCGCGGTGGTGACACACAACTCACTCACCGAGACAGAAGCAACTAAAAAAGGCATCAAACGTTTACTTTGCAAGCAAAGCGCGGCCCAGAGAAAAGTCATGGAAGAAATGTTTAAAAATGGCGCAGTCCATGTGTCCACACTTTGAATGGGGCGAACCGAAAGGAGGAAGTGATGCACTCACAACTGTAGCTGCGAAGAAAATACGAAGGGAGTCCGAGGGGAGGGACAAATCGTTAGTTAGGTGACAGTGACAACTGCAAACCTTATGGGTCCTTGCGTTATTGGTCTCTGCGGAGCACTAGTAATTGTCATTATCGACCGGACCAAATGGACGGAGGTCCAAACAATTTAGTGTCAAACACTTATTCATTTTCCAACAGTTCCATCGTTTGATTCCTGCTTTTTTCTCTGGGAAATGGTTTTTTTCCCCTCTTCTCCAGCATCCAAAGGCCACAATTCAAAGTTTCGTGCGGGGAAAGCAAAACAATACTTGTCGGTAAGGCATGCAATAAAACTGGAATAAACTTCCAGTTTTATATGAGTCGAGCCCCTATGAATCTTTTGTTTTTGACCAACGAGGGCTCGCAGCCCACCTCCCATCCGACTGACTTCGTAGAAGGCCAACATACACAGCTTGAAATGATTCATCGTCAAACTCGATACGATAAGGAATAATCTCATCTATTGATTGGCATGATATCACCTTGCTCCCGATGTTAGGTGATAGGATTTGTGCGCCCTAAAGTATGAACAAAACAATCAGTAAATCGTGTTCAGAAGAGGAAGGAGACGTCACGATTCTTCTAAGGGATTCATGTGTGTTTGAGTTTTCTCATATTCAGCACAGCACCGCATTGCACCCCATCCCTCCCTCCCTGCCTCCATGAGACAATCAACATCACATCATCATCCATGTGGATGATGATCTACGTTCGGATTGATGGAATGTTGTAATGTCTTAAGTGTCGTCGTCGCCGTATGTCCCCATATCGGTTCTGCCCGTAAGCTAAGGCATGACATTCCTGTCTTTGGATGTAAAGTGAGTCCTTGCTTATCCAGCACATAACCTCCAAGCACATGAGGAAAATATGATCTCGAGCCGGTTCTCTCTGCCCAAATTAGCCCAACCAAGTTAGTTAACATCGTGGGGACTCGAGTTAGAAGTTACTGGAAACGCACTCACACTTGCCAAAAGTGAAAAACGGGCATGGACCGAAGGAAGGCGAATCCGATGTCGAATCTGAGGAACACATGGAAGAGAAAGAAGGAGCCTCGTCACAAGAGCAGCACACACATCTCATAGCACTTGTAGGCACCATGTCGAAAGTCTGACCCAAAAGTCATGAGAGTATGGAGCGGAACTCGAGTGTGCTGTACAATGATAGATCTTCACAATTTTCGGGCCAGGGGTCGACATTCTGCAGCCGAATATGGGTTGCCAAGGCGCCCCTATGTGTGTTACGCGTATCTATCCAGTCAGGCTCAGGGCCGTTGTGTCATTAGCCTTGAGAGATCTGCAGCCATGGATGAGACTATCTCAACATTACGTTTCATCAGGAATGGACCCTGCTTTTCCAGCGCTTTTCCATCGCTTTCTGCAAGCAATTATTGAAATGTTTTTCTCCTCCCACAGCGCAGAACATGTTTTGGTGGGCTCGTGTTATCGGAAAGTGTCCGGGGCTGCATCAGAACTTCAGAAGTGAGCAAGGGAGGAAGTCAGTAAGAGGGACGAGAGGGAGGGGCTCAGGGCACGAGAGGGACGCAGGAAATCCAAATATACTCAAGTTCGAAATGAATAAATCTCGACGCAAAGTCTACGCAACGTCTGTCAGATTTTGTTTGAATCATGATGACCATCGTCGTAAGTAAGTGCGGGACAATGCCATACACATCAAGTGTAGAAGGTGAAATCAAATATCGTGGTTGGAGATTTGATGACGACGATGATTTTTCACTTGCTTTTCTCCATACGTTTAAGACCTAAAAAGTGAATTTGGTGAAACTCTCTTATTCCCGCAGCGGGAATCATAGCTTGAATCCCCCCATCCTTAAATGTGCCTCCTCCTCCGAACCACAACCTGAAAATGAACGACCCACCATCAGTTTGTATCATCTTTCTTACTACAAAGTGGAAAGGCTAAAACAAACGGAAAGTCTACAACAACAAAAGACCGGCGACGATCGAGTCGACCGAGCTTGGGCCTATGTCGTTCTACACCATGGGCGGTGGCTCACGTTTTCCTCGGAAAGGGTCCATTCCCTTCCCCTTCCCTTCCTGCTTATTTTAGCCAGTCGAAGGGACTTTAACTCTAGATTGCTCGCTCGCTCGGGCGGTCCTTGCCCAAATCGAAGAAAGCGGGTCACTCCCAAAAGGGCGGGCTAACGCACAAAATATCTTACACAGCTGCAACTTGTTTATATAACAAATGCTGGAGACAATGAGGTCCAGCTTTTGGTGACGGAGGCGCAACCGTCCCATCATCCGGAAGAGAACAATCGCCATGCTCGGCTTGCATTTTAAATTTATGTGTCCATGCGGTAATGGAAGAATAAGTGAGTGAATTCACACGATTTTTTCAGGTAGATCTGGTGTTCGAAAATTCGTCGTCGTTGTTGTTGCTGGTAGAAAGGACGTGTTGTCAAACAAATCCGCACAAGGGAAAGTTTTAAACAAAATGCTTTGTTAAACACATGAACAGTGAGGATTCACGGTTGCCACTCGCGAGTCGGAGTCGGAATAAAAAATGGGGTTGAACACATCATCATTGGATTCCATCCGAGAAGTTATGATTCTAAGACGTCCAATGGAGGAAAGATGGGAATTAACCCACCATGCAGAGAACAAAGTGGATTACAAGACGTAGACATTGATTCCTGCCGGTCATCTGGACAACATCGGTTGCGTTGGTGTGCCCAATGAAGGCTCATGAAGCAGCAGTCATTGTCAGCTAGCAAGGGCAACACCAAAATGAAACGAAATGAATGGGAGTTATGAAGCTTCCGATTCTCGAAAGGGAGCGATTTAACGTGGAAGACCTGCCTACGGCAACGAGGAGAAGAGATTAGAAGAGAAGAGAAGAGAAGAGAAGAGGAATGGAATGGGAATGGGAATGGCATAAAAGTGCAAAAGTCCGCTTCTGCTCAAAGGTTGACACAAGCTCAAAGTTGCACTTTTTCTCCCCTCCCCACCCCCCTAACCGTCCATTCTTTAGTTTCAACCTCTCATCAGGTCCAAGAAACCGAGGTTATGAAGCAAACCCATTTCTCGCTCACTCGCTCGCTTCCTTCCTTTCTGGCTTCTTCTGTCCCTCTTTACTTTCGGGGGTCGCATTCTCTCTCTAAGGCGCAAGCAGGTTGGTCTTCTTTGCGCTCCCCACTCGCCCACCCATGACTAATTGGGGCCTAGCCCCATGTTACCTGTTTGGTTCCATCCTTGTACGATTTGATGGGGCTTCCCATCCCTTTTGTTATTTTACTGGGTCTCTTACGCTTGATCACCCATGACTCACATGTGTCATGCATCGGCGAAGAAAAGCTAGGAAAGTGAATAGGATGTAATTGTGACAATGGACTCAACCCTTTCGATGAGACCACATAACAAAAGGCTCGTCCAGTCTATGCTTCGCTTCATCGAGTGCTTTGTTCCAGGCTCTCATTCTTCTCGTTTGCATGCAACGTTCTTCCCTTTCCGAGGGAAAAGCTGCTGTAGAAGGGCCAGACAGCCCCGTAGTCTTTAGTTCAACAAACTGTGCCCTCTCGTCGTCCTCCGCAGTCCAGTCCGGCCCGGTGCTCCTCATCTCATCACCGGTCCTCCCTTTCTTTGCAGCTTTCTTTCTTTCTCTTGTTCGCGACATTTGGCCCACAACCAATGCCCAGGCGACTTGTTCTTAGAAAGCTTGCCCTTGAAGAAGAAGAAGAAAATCGACATTACTCTGTCTCTCTCTCTCTCTGCCATCACAACCTTTGCCTTTCTTTGCCTTGCGCATCCATCGCCAACACGTCTTGACTAGAAGAGTGAACTAAACCATGTTTGGCTGTCTTTGGGCTCATTTAACTTTCCTTTGCTTTGCTTTGCTTTCCGTTCCGTTCCGTTCCTTCCATCGTCGATCGGTGCTCCAGTGCATGCGACATGGATCATGGAACGAGCGAGCGAGTTAGTTTACTTGCATCACTAAAAGCTTGCCACTTCCATCTAGCGCTTTGGCTCGCGACGCCATGCAAAAGGCTACGAGGCGACTCTTTCCAAATAGAGCACAGCTCTAATTTCAGCCACTTGTTCCTCCTATTTGACCTGATTAAGACTCCTACCGGTGAAGGTACAACCGCATCCCATCCCATCACATCGCTGTTACGTATCATCTGCATAAACAAAGTTCTCGACTTGAAAGTGTGCCAGGCAATTCTAACGAGGGACGGACACATGGATGGATGCAAGCACCAAAGTAGTGACCATTGTACGTCGCCTCTTTTCCCTTTCACCTTCTCCGCAGCAAACGAACGAACACGACATGAAACTCTTCCCAGCTTGAATTAATTCTAGGTTCCAATGGGAGGAAGAGGAGAAGCGAACCCAAATGTTTTCTCGCAAGGTCTTTCTTCTTCATTTTTTTGCGTGAAGAGGGAGGGATATGAAAATGTTGCAATGAGCGGGCACGGATTCGAGAGCAAGTGCGTACCTTTTTGGAGGCTAAGAGTTTCGGAAGAAGGTGTTTTTTTTTTCAGCCACTGCAGCAAAGGCAAGCAAGCGAGCCATAATCATGTCTAGAATTTGTGTGTTTTTTACTGAGTGACAATGAAACGCATGCACGCGCACGGGGTTGAAACTTCGTATGAATCAATACAAGTAGTAGATTTTATGACTTCTACTATGCGTTGCTCTGAAAAGATGCACCTGACTTTACACTTTCTGCACTTTTCGGTTACGCGCTCTGAGCTCAGTGGATGTGAGAGGAAGCCCTGTGCACCTCCATTAAAACTGCGGAAAGGCAATCAGAAAATGCCGTGAAATTTCATCAGCAGGACGAACATGTAGCAGCAGCAAACAGAGAGCGAGCGAGCAGCAATCGTAGCATGTAGGACGGCCTTGGAAGTAGACATGACAAATAGCAGGTGTCCGGATACAAGACAATAGACACTCCCCTAGAGGGTGTCATATCACCGAGCCTAGACCATTAGTTCGTGATTTGTGATCTGTTAGGCTGGTCTGCCATGTTGCTTGCAAGTCTTGGGTCGCCTCTGCACCATGTTCTTTCTGCCAACCTTTTCTTCCAGATGTGGATTGATTTTTTCTTCCATCACTTGGAAGCAGAGAATATTCTTTCACTGGATTCTTCCTTTCATTTTTTATGTCAATTGACCGAAAGCTGGATGGATAAACTGTGCACGCCAGAAAGTGAAGTGCCGCTTTAGCAGCAGCGAGGAAGCAGAAAGAGACCTGTGGATGAAATGCACCTTCCACAAGTGAGACTGATGAGACTTGCACCGTCGAGGGGTGGGATATTGGAGCATTCAAGGAGGGCAACGAAATACGCACGGGGTCTTGGTACTGGAAAGGGTCATGGGGATTTCATACACAGGACAAATGTAGATTGTGGAAATGTAGATGTGCTTGCGGGGAAGAAGTCGGGGCGGGCTTGCTTTTGATTTTCTTAAGCCCCTCGTGAGTGCTTAATGTGTCTAGACTTCTTCGTTTTTGTTTTTTGAAAAACCCCTCCTAGGATGGGATGCGACAGGGTGATATATGCATTCGTTTGTTTTTTCACAAGAATATCTTTCGAGATGAATGGTATAGGATCCGAGCGGCTGCAGCCTGCTGCCAAATCCTCATCTCAAAATCATGCTTCAATTAGATCTCAAGGTCCCAAGTGAAAGATCTGAAGTACAAATTCTCATTTGGATAGATCTGGGTCATGCTTTTCCCATGCGATTGGAGATAAATGAGCGGAGAACTGTTGTAGACCAATATTACTCGCGCTTGAAATGTGTGCCCCCTTTCTTCGAGAATTATATATCTCCAGTCGACAACTGTTGTAGAGGAAAAATGTCCCTGCTTGAAATTTGTGCCCACTTTTCTTCAGTGCGATGTTCGGATATGATGCAAAAGGCAATTATCTCCACCAACCCTATCATTCCATCACTTGTGTTTTAAACAGCGCCTTGAGCCCGAGGGGAGGGGGGTGGGTCTGAAGAGGTGAATCTGAAGGCCCAAATGAAATGAAACAGGACCAAACTGAGCTGAGTTCGCCAGGAGAATAGTACCTACTGCACGACAGTACAGGGTGAAAAGAAAAGAAAAGGAAGAGGAATGGGTATGGGTGGAGCTGTGAGCTGATGAGAGAGAAATTCCACCAAGTATATAAAACCCAAAAGTTAGATCTCTAGATCTCTTTGCCAACGTTTAATGCAATCCGTATACCAACCAATTCCCATCGATCGTCAGTCCAGAAGGATCCCCACAGTGCGAGAAGGACAGCGAGGGGTGTGGGGAGGGCTGGGGCTCCCAAACTCGCTCGCTTACTCTGTCTGTCTGTTGTGTGGCATCACAAAAGCGCAGTTTTCTTTACTCTATATTGTAATATTAGCCCCGCCCGATATTGGTTTTCCTTAGTGGAGAATCTCCCCCTGGGAACTGCATGCGCAGGGGTACATGGATGGAATGAAAGCCATTGAGGTAAGATTCTGATTAAATCAAACAAAACAATTGTTGGCGAGTATATCGGAGCATGTTCTCCCTTGAAAAGTCGCTTTAAGGCCTCAGTCACTTAAGTACATCACACCACACCGGAGGAGGCTTTCGGGATTCCAAACACCTGCAAGAGTGAGAAACTCACGGAAAAGTTTACCCGACTTCTCGTCCGCGTGACACTTTCTGCACTATATCTAAGAAAACGTAGCTCGGCCACCCGCACACCCGCACAGGAGCAGTGGCGCAGTAGCGCCCTCGTACTTTCATCCGGTTGGATTTCATGGGAGCGTTTTTATCCAGTTGGGCAGCATTTTCGCCCCCTCCACGGGATGCATCAGAATGACAACATGAGGAATCAAATGAGCTTGCGCATGGGTTCAGAATTCAACAAGGTCCCCAGTCATTTATTCCGCGGCCCATTTTCTACAACCCCAGAATATTATACGGTCCCAGGGTTTTCATGACCGCCCACCCGTAGGGAAGTCATGAAAACCCAGCCAGTCGCCCAAAAGTTTCGTAAACGACCCTGTTCTCGGCCCTCTACTTTTTCGGTCTCCGTTATATACTCCATTCTAAAATAGTCACACCTCCGAGAGATTAAAATCGATTGGAATAAGATGTTGGTGCTAAGATGGTCGCATCCATTTTTCTCCCCATGTCTGCATGTTGATTGGGTACTTCGATTCGGACGTGTCACTTGGATTTCCATAGTCAGTCTAAAGAGACGTGAATATCGTACGCTCATATTCACGAGGACATGAAACCAATCATGTAACTCGGGAAACCTTGCGTTTGAAAAATCCCGAGCTCGGACTCGACAACTTAGAAGGACTGTGGTTACACTGACTCGATCCTTTCCTCTTGTGTTCCTGTCTTTTTTGTTCTGATATCTTAGTTGCAGGTGGACATATTTCCCATTCGGGCTAGCCCCGTCCTACCCTCTTGGTTTCATCACTTTACAACTTGATGGGGTCTTCCGTCCTTTTTGCTATCTTACTCGCTCCTTGATTTTTGTAAATATATGATTTTCTGGGCAAAAACCCCTAACATCACATTTACACGTACTGGTTATTTTCGTAGGTTTTAATCTGACATGGGTAACCTAAATTGATAACGAGAAAATATTTCATGATTTATACGTTTTTCCTGGATGCTTGCAAATTCTGCAAATCTCCACTCATTCTCGCCCTGAATATTATACAGGGCACATACAAGAGTTTAATATATCTTGTCAAATTTTCCCTCTTGAGGTGATCAAGACGCGTTTTGGTCGAATCTCTCTCTCTCTCTCTTTCCCTCCTTAGATACTATACAATACACAAATTGATTTCTCATGCCAAACTTCAGTGAACATTTTTCTGAATCGGTATTATTTGTTCCACAGATAGAGTATGCACTGCACGTGACTGCCTTCCTACCTTCATAAACAAACCGGGCAAGCTTGCTTTTGCGCATACTTCATATCTAGAGAAGGTCGAAGAGAGCCTACCCGATCGATCATCCTCCCTTTTATAACCAAACATTTGTGCATGAGAAATCGAAAGATCTGAGAAAGACCAAGTTCCAAACTCTTGCGTCGATAGAGAGTATTATGACTACGTGTCCTACCTCTACGTATCTAAGAGGATTGAAGGAATGATCGAGCGACCTGTTCATTCTTTGCTATATTTTTGGGAAAGCAGATGTGGGGTGATGTAAGAAGCCCAGTTCCATCACCCCACATTATGAGATGTTCTATTGTGAAAGAATCTTGAGGCAGTGTGCCCTCTCTCTTTTCGCTCTTGGATTTGAACCTAAGGTTAGGCAGTTGCCAACTACCAAACCTATGATCAAAACATGCATCTGCCATTTGTTTTATCGAGAATGGTCACTACTTTTGAGACAATATGAATCGAATAAGAAGCTGGGGTCTTCGGGTAGTACTTATGATTTTTCAATTCTTGGAATCGACAGGCGCGCAATGGACGTCTCAATTGGAGCATTCGGAATCTAGATCATATGGAAGCGATTAGTGATGCACGGAGCAACCCAAATTCAGTATTTGTCTAGGCGAGGAGGGGCAGAGATTATTCGGAGGATTAGAGGAAGCATTGAGCAGCGCAGAAGTAGAGGGAGAAGGAGCTCGATGGATTACACAGGACGGATGAGAAATATGTTGTGGGACCTGCCAAGAAAGAGTAGTGCGAAACGGAAGGAGTAACGAAAGTGGTTGAAAATGGAAGCTTTCGGGGTTAATCAGGCGATAAGAAAAGAGGGGGTAAACAGAATCTCATAGTGCTAAAGTCCACGTAGAATCACTTTAAAGAAGGAGGTCAATTGAAGAACATGATTTAATACAAATTCGGAGGGGTTCAATTCCACCGCCCGTTGACACTTTGTCGCCTGCTTTGGGGCTTTCTTTGACGAATGTGTCCTTGGTAATGTATACATCGTGGCCCCACTGGCCTCCCTCGCCTCTCGCTAACCCAAGCCCATTAGAACCCCCGGCTCCCTAAAGGCCGTTGGTTCTTCCGTTCTCGCCATCGCCCTTCTCTCCCGTCCGGCCCACACTCGCGAGTCGAATATGTCCTGCTACTGTTGTATGCTCATCAATAAATATAACCTCGGAGCGACCGGGAGGGCCCAGGCCCAGCCCCCAGGTGGGGTTGGGCCTCGAGAGGAGAGGGTTGGGGGGTGGGGTGGTCCTTACAGGGCTCGGCCGGGCCCCAGCAGCAGAAAATGGCCGCGTTAGCCCGGGCAGACGTTCACCGGAGGGGAGCGAGAAAGAAAGAGATTCATTTCGCAAAAGGGAAGCTAAGCGAAAAGCAGAGCAGAGCAGAGCAGAGTGCCTGAAATGAAATATCCTGTCGGATTCTCCATACCGCTGGCCATGCCTTGAGTTCAGCACGTGTACGTGCACACGCCTTCATTACCAGATCCGCCCCGCGCTCTTTCTCTCTCCGCTCCCCCGCTCCGCCCGAGTTTCCATCTCGCTGTCCGAGCCCATTTCCTTCACCCGCCCCCCGCCGTTATTTACCCAGAGCCCGTTGCCTCTTTTCTTTCTTTCCTTCGTTCGCTCGCTCGCGCGTTCGTATTGTGATGGTGCTTGGGCTCGGGCTCGCCTGTGACATACACAGGTGACCGGACTCGAGAGGGCAAAGAAAGCAGGACCGTTGTCGGGATCGGGTATCCGGTATCCGTACTGGAGGAAAGATGAGGGAGGGAGGTGGCGGGGCGGATCAGCGCCAGATTGGCGGAGGCCTGTCCAAACAAAACGCAGCGCTAGAAGCGCTGGCTGGAGCTGTATGTCACAGTCAAAAGTGAAAGGAAAGGCTGGGGCTTGCTCGCTGCGCTGCGAGTTGCCTGCCTGCCTGCCCGCCTGCCGGTTGTGTCGGCAACACCGAGAAGAGGAAATAATGGGGCTTAGAGAGACTTACTGTACTGTACCAGTGTTCGTGGGCAGGTGATTGCAGCTGCCTCCTCAGGGTAAACCGGTGAGAGGACGGGGAAGGACCGTCCTCTGCCCGTCCTTCCCTGCTCTCTCTCTCTCTCTCCCTCTCGCACTCTCTTTCAAACCTTTCGCCGATCGTTCTCGATTACTGTACTGCTGGTACCCTCGCTCGGACCGGACGGGGGTCCCACTCTACTCCGGCAGCGAGGGAAGGCAGGGTCAAGGGAGAAGGCAAGGGAAGGGAAGGCAAAGGAAAGTATAGGAAAGAGAGGGAAGGGAAGGTTTAGGAAATGTCGTTAAAGAAGGGGGACGGGAACTAGTAGCATGGCCAGGCAAGGCACCGCCAGTTAAGAAGAGGCCGGACACCGTGGGTGCCTTGTGGTGACCGACGCAGTCGAGGAGGCGTGGTTGGCGGCTCTGAGAAGGATGGTGGGGCACCCGGAGCCTCTAAGTTTGTCGGAAGGCTTCCAGCATGCATCCCACGTTGGAGGAAGGCCTACTAAACTCGAAGCTGACCATCCCACGAGGTCGGTCCTGGGACCCACCCTATCTCCAAACAAGCGTCCCGCACAAGCGCACACCCACCGGGGGTTCGGGTTAGCTCCTAACCCCTTCGGACCACCGACTTCCCTCTTCAGTGTCCCGTCGCTCGGTGGCTCGCTCCCACCCAGCCCCTCGCTCTCGCTCCCGTTCCCGTTCCCCAAACCCCATGAAAAGTGCACGCGGGGTAATCGGGGTAGTTTTGCCATCGCCATCTTTGTCGTTAGTGACGGGTGAAGGGGAGAAAGGTGAATTTGGCTGTTGTGGGGGTTGGCGGCTGCGCCTGGTGCTGCTGCTGCTGGTAGTAGTGCTGTCATGTCATGCCATGGCATGCCTGGTCCGGGTTCGGTTCGGTTTGGTTGGCTTGGCTTGGGTCGAGCGGGGTAGGGCAGTGCAGCGCTACGCCCGGTAGGCCCGGCCGCACTGCGCTGGGGGCTGTACGCTGGATTGATGGTATAGAGTTCCGATGGCTTCCATCGTCGTCGTGGACATGTACGAGGGGCTCGGCTAAGCCAAAGCTGACTCTATTATAAATAGGGGGCTGTTAACCGGCAGTCCCACAAGCCAGTCCATTTGTCGGGCAAGCAATCCCAAACGCAACCAAGCATTAGATCCTAGAAGAGAACACAAGAGAAAGATAGCTGTAGCGCTTCTACTTGTAGCAGTCAGTACCCGAAGCTCAACAAGAGTCGAGTCTGAGTGCGTAAAGAGAAGAGCAGCGCAGTTCTGTCTTCACTTCACTTCACTCCACTCCACTTCTCTCATCCCCTTCGTTCCCTCTCTCTCTCTCTCTCGCGACCTTCCAGACGAGACACTCTCTCGCTCGCTCGCAGACCCAAGAGAAGAAGAGGAGCTCTTCTTCTTCGTACTCGTCCTCCTTCTCGCACACCCGCTCCCTCTCGCTCCACTGGCTCCTGCATCATCCGTTCCATCCCCACTCACACTACGCATCCCCTCGCACTGAGATTCTCTCGCCCTCGCTCTCGACTCACTCGGAACCAACCGAGGACGACGACGAGAGCTGCGGGGCCTGCCTGCCTGATCACAGTCTGTATCGGCCGTGCCTTTCACAGGGTCTGGTCTGTCTGCCTGCTGTCCGGGCTTCTCACGCTTTCATGCAGGCACGGGCACAGCTGTTGCAGCAGCAGCGGCACTGATAAGACGTTTGCGCGAGAGCGAGAGCAAGAGAGAGAATGCGCGATACTTCCGAGACATAAAGCCGAAGACTGACTCACGGAAGAAGCGGAAGATCGGATTCTCTGGGACGAAGTCATAGCGAGAGCAGCTTCAGGTTGTGGTGGTAAGTGGTTCACGACTAGGTTGTTGTTGGTGGCGGTGGTGAAAGAAACAGTAATTGGAGCCGGAGTCGCAGTTTCGAAGGGAAGATTAAGGAGTTAAGCTCGCACGCACGAGCGATTGGTCGCTGTCAATCATCCTGCGACGCATCTGTGCGCTCCTCCGCTAGACATTGCTCCCGGAAGAGGTCTCAGAGGGCAGCCGGGGCGAATTTTTTCTCTGAAGCAGCAGGAAACGCTGAGCAGCGAGCCCCGCTCAGTCTCGGTCCACTTCAGTCGGGCACGAGGACTCTCACGGACGACGAAGATTAGACGTAGACAGTGACCCCAGACCGCACGGAACTACGAGAGAAAGAGAGGGAGTGAGAAAGTTTGGACGGCAAGTTACGCCCACGGCAAATCAAATCCGGCTGCGGAAGCTGTGCTCGAATGTTCGCCAGCGCTGGCGCATTATTGACAAGGATCTGAGCAGTTCAGTTCGCTATCCACCCTGGCTCGCTCACTCGCTCCCCGAGCGCTGCACTGCAACCATTTCTTGATTTGACGCTACCGGGCCCGCCTGCAGTCAAGCCGCAAGGAGGAGAGCCCATCACTTGCGCTTGCAGCAGCAGGACAGGTCTCGTGCTGCACAAGCAGCAGCAGAAGAGAGAGCAGCATCGTCCTAGTCATTGCATTGGCAGCGTGAAAGAGGAACAGATTCGGCCACCATCCCATGCACAGCAGCAGCAGCAGATCCAGGGGCGTAGATGTTCTACCATCCCACGCATCCCGTCGCTACTCCATTCCATCCCGTCGTTGTGGACGTTCGAGCTCGCGACTATAAACAGCAGGTGATTACAAGCGCCAGCGCTTGCCAAATTGCCACCCGCTGAGCGCTGCCTGGCGCCGTCGGTCTCGCTCGAGCTCGAGCCGAGTCTTGCTCTCTCGTCGCGGGTCGGCTGTATGCATCTTGAGGGTGATGGAGCTCACGACTTTATAGTACCAGAGAGCAGGAATGCTGGTGTCTTAGAACCTCTGTCTGCGGTCTTGAAACGAATGCATTTTTGGCCTACAATTGTCTGTGGAGCTCAAGAGGACTTCCTCGTTGCCACAGCCTAAGACATCCGGGTCACCGGGTTGTTGTTCAGCAGCATATATGATGGCGGCTAGTGCTCGCGCGTATAATGCAGCCAATGTGATGCTCATGCGGAGCGAGAGCACCTCGGCCGACACCTTGGTGGCCATGCTCGCTTCGTGCGGCGCACCGGGCATGCAAGGTCAGTATACTCTCTCTCTCTCTCTCAACCCACTTCTTGCCTCGAATTGAATGCCTCTTCATAGATTCCGAAATGTGACTCGCTCGTGACTCGATCTGATCCGGGTTGCGATCAGCTCGCTCTCGACAATGATGGTTAATTGCTAGCCTACGAGTCTAGACCGTTCTTTCCTTCGTTCGGTCGTGGTTGCGGTGGTGGAGCTGGGTCTTGAATTCTCGAGAGGCGAGGAGTCGTGAGGGAATTGTGTCGCATCAGTGGTTTCGGAGAGCAAAGAGCTGACGGGGTTGTGCAATGGTTGTCATTGTGTACGCAGCTCCTCGATCCGTGGGGGTCGGAGGATTGGAGGAGGCGGTCATGGGAGGAGGGCAGAAGCGGCCCTTCTACCCGATTTTCGACACATCGGAGGACAATGGCGACGACGATGGCGGAGACGACTGCTCGCACCACGTGGAGAAGAAGCGGAGGCTCACGACCGATCAAGTGAAGTCTCTCGAGAAGAACTTCGAGCTGGAAAACAAGCTCGAGCCCGAGCGCAAACTGCAACTGGCTCGCGAGCTGGGCCTTCAGCCCCGCCAAGTTGCGGTCTGGTTCCAAAACCGTCGCGCGCGCTGGAAAACCAAACAGCTCGAGCGCGATTACGACGTGCTCAAGTCCGACTACGACAACCTCAAGGCCAGCTTCGACAACATCGTCGCCGAGAAAGAAAAGCTCCAAGCAGAGGTCAGTAGCCCCCTCCCCACCTCTCACGTACGATACACTTCATACTCTTGATATAGTCCAGCTCCAGAGCTACGCTGGCTGCCTGTGACAGCCGGAATGGACTGCTGGGGCGATGCCTCGAGATTAGTCGCTCCTGAGGAGCCGAGAGTGCTCGATGGGCATGCGCGTGCATTAAAGAGCTGAAGATCGGGCTTGACTCGGTTGGATCTGGACTCGGGTGTAGGAGATGGGGGCTAACGTCGCTTATTACGTGGGGGTTGATGATGCTCAGGTGCTACAACTGACGAACAAAGTCCAGGCTAAAGAGAAGCAAAGGAAGCTGGACGGGGCGACGGGGCAGGTCTTCGAGGCCGAGGAGCTGGAAGTGACGGTGAATAATCTGTCGCCGCATGCGCATTTGGACGTGGTGGTGCCGAGCATGAAGTCCGAGCTGCCCACACATCAACACATGGTTCAGGAGTTTCAGCAGCAGCAACTGGGGACGCCTCCGGCGACGACCGAGAGTCTCGTCAAGTGCAAGGACAAGGAGGGATCGACGAGCTCCGAGAGCAATTCGAGCGAGATTATGAACGCCGACAGCCCGCACCCAATTGACAGCGGTCTGAGCCCCGGCGTGGACCAGAAGCTCATCCAGTGCTCGTCCGGGTTCTCCCTCGGCGGAGGAGGTGCAGCAGCAGCTGCGGACACGGGCGTCGAAACGTCACTGGTGCAATACGCCGAAGAGCTGTGCGGCGGCGCCAGATTGGTCCCCCCTCAAGGATACCAGAGAATTTCGGTCAAACTCGAAGATGGCTCCAATGTGCTCCAAGATGAGTGTAATTACTACTTCCACCAGATGGACGCGGATCAGGGCGCTCTCCCTTGGTGGGAGTGGCCCTGAGCCGAGGTCCACGCTCGAACGTCCACGGATTCCTGGATTTCACCCTCGAGCTCTCGGTGAAGCAGCAGCAGATGTAGTAGAATCAGAAGATGACCACGAAGACGACGACGAAGAAGAAAGAAGAGGGTGCTACGGAATCGAATCATAGGGTCCATCCGGACAAGATTTTGCTCCGCAACAGGAGCTCGGGAAGGAACGATGATCATCATGCCTATCACGACGAAGAACAACATGGAGAAGAAGAAGTACACGACGGCGGCGGCGGCGGCGGCAACGACGAAGAAGAAGAAGAAGAAGAAGAAGAAGAAGAATGAATGAAGCAAGGCGTAGTAGTATCCGGAGTCAGTCCAAGTCTCGCGAAATCGGGGAAGTTCCACGAGCTGGAAGCCTTCTGACGGGTGCACGGGACTGGTCTACATATTAATTTCTCTGTCCGTCACCATCGTCGCCACAACCACAACACCACCAGCACAGCACAGCACAGCAGCACGTGAACGTACAGCAGGTCTGCGAACGCAGTCGCTCGCATCCGGAAGAAGGCTCCGGGACTTTGCTGTAGAGGAAGAGGAAGAGGAGGAGGAGAAGCGGGAGGAGTGTAGGATGGAAAGAAGAAGAGGAGGAAGAGGAGGAGGAGGAGGTTTTGAGGATTTAGTATAGCGCGAGAGAATCGAAACTTTGCTCTGCTGTTACACTCATTTTGTTTACGCTGGCTTGAGGAGCGCGAAATGATGTAACATCAGTGCATTTGTAACAAGATATTGCTTTAGGGTACATATCAATAACATACGCAGAGGACCTGTCCGTCCATTTTCACCGAGAGGTTCTTGTGCAGGTCAGGTCAAACCCCTTTCCTCGCGGTCCTCCCACCGAGGGGAAATTGAATCGAAGTGAAGTGAAGCTCAGTGATTACGATGATGATCGACCCATCCGATCCATCTGCAGTAGCAGCAGCATGCACGCACGCACTTGTCGTCTGCCTTCTTCTAGGCAACCCCCAACCCCCCACTGGCTTGCCGAATGCAGCCTTTTACTGTATAGTCTTTGCAATAAACTTTTAGTCTTGTCGACGTTATCCGCAAACAGAGTACAGCAGCAGCAGCAGCCCGCCCACTAGATTTTGCTTCTCCGAAGCCTGTGCAGCATTTTTGTAACTAATAAAACTTTCAGCAAACTACTTCCACATCTCTTCCCCCCTCCCTCTCCCCCCACGACCTTTTTGGCTCTGAAAACTTTCCCTCCTGACCGCCTCTCTCTCGATCAATCTCTGCGCTAACGTTAGTTGTGTTGCCTTTGTGTCTGTCCGTGTACATGTTTGTCGCCTTAAAAGTTCCACTTACTGACGATTGCATGGCCCGTTCATTCATTCTCCAATTAACTCGCTCACTGACTCGTAGCGGACTATTTTTCTTCTGGCCTACCAGCCGGCCAAATGCCTATTGATCAATCTATTGATCTATCTTATCTATCTGTCAACTATCCGCCCCGTCTCTCTATCTATTGTCTGCTTGTCTGTGTGCATGTCATGGCATGTCGACGTATTGAAACCCGCTTCCATTTATCAATCATGGAACCTCATCTCGTCTCATCTCTCGCTCGCTCGTGTCTCGTTGTTCGATTTGGATCGACCGGGCGGGCGGGACTTATCCGAGGAATGCGAACGTTCGGAAAGTCTGCGCCGCTGCGGAATCCATTCGACACCATCTGTCACAGAAAGATGCCCCGGAAGCGAGTCGTGGTCGAGGTCGGGCGCGAGTCGGATGGGGACATGGCGTGGGTGTGACATTCTTCGGGGCCTCGATCGTGCGGATGCATGGCTGTGTCTGTGGTTGCTCGATTGTGCTCGTCGTCTAATTTGCGTGAATTGCATGACAGTTTCGCTTGGCATGGCCTCTGGGAGACATGGTGGCCGGACTTCGCCGATCGCCCCATCGATCGCTCGATTTCCGGACTCTGGTGTCATGACCACGACCCGGCAGGTGTGATTGGCTGCCCGATCGTAAGATTGACGAGTGCTTTGCGGGCCGGAATGCACTTGATTACTCAAAAGCTGTATGTGGCTGACCGCAAAGTTTCGAGTTTGTGTTGTACTCGACGTTCATGATCATTAGCGCAGGTCATCATGACGTACTCAGATAGCGGTAGCTTTTGCAATAACGATGATCGCGATTATAACAAACACGCGACGTTATAGTTCTTCCCCGAGACTGTGTGACGTGAGAGCTTTGATGGATGGCTCGCTGGCCGGGTCTATCAATGGGTTACTGCATGACTCGCTCAATCGATCGATCGATTTGTCAATATTTGCCCAGAATCAATCAACCCATCACTCACCCTCGTGCCTGTGCTCTCTCCCTCACGGACGTGATCATCCATAAGTCGTTTAGTTTGAAGTACGTGGAGGCAGACTAAAGAATATGCCCATGTACGACTGACTGACCGACCCGAGGACCTTGGTCCAGACCTAGCTACATTGCATTGCATGCTTGCGTTGTGCCGGAACAGGCTCCAAGCGAAATTGTAGATTTGTAGGCTTCTGCAACCCTCTTTCTTACGTGGGATTCGTCATTCTCGTCACTAAAGGCACATTTCTCGAGCCTAGCATCGATGGGACGACGAGCTGCAATGGCAGTCAGTTCGTACGGGTCTGCGAGCTTCCCATCCCGTCCCTTGCACCGATACCAGGCCATCCAGAAACGACGAAATCTCTCCGACCCGGTTCCAGATCCATGTCGACAACGCTTCTGTCCGCATATGTGAAGTTCGTTTACCGCGAGAGGAGAAAGAGAAAATGCAAACCATGTCATGATGCTGTGATGTGTAAAGGAAGGGTGCAGTTCATGCATGTGAAAAAATGTTGAGCTGAACTTCTCTTTTTACTGCTGAATTAGCTGCATTTCAGCTCGACGTGTTGTTAGCCACAATACTGCTGTAACAGTATTCTGATTCTTTCATTTTTGGGAGCCGCAAAATTCGGGTCTTCACTCATCAGCTTTCTTGGATCACAAGCCATGCGTCACGAGTCCACAGAATAGCAATTCTTAGAGTGAAATTGTAGTCAGTGTGAGTGAGTGAGCGATGGTAATCGACATGACAGACGCGGTAAGGTAACGATCATTCTGCTAGGTGTACACTCAACATCAACAGGGGGACTCACCTCTTTCCCGGCCTTATGGAACATAACAATTGGATAAAACTTTTGCATTTTTTGTTTCAACTATTAATCAGTGATATCAACTTCCAACATAACAAACGTGTCAAAGTTGTTGTCAAGTTTATCTGCAAAATCTTGAAATGAGCTAATTGAAGAAGAGGAGAACCTCAAACTCATAGAAATTAGATAAATTTTTTTATCTCCGAGACTCTCAGTGTGGTACAACCAGGTGGAACGCTCAGAATGGATATTTTCATGAAGGATGTAATTACATCCCATTTGTTGGTTGTTTCAATGTGTGTACGTAATTGCAAAAATTTCAAGACTAAAATAGCATAGCACATATGACATCTACCCACTTAACATAGCTCATTTTGATAATGCTAGATATGATAGACACACAGTTTGTTTTTGTGTAACCACAGAAACTTAGAATAAATTTATAAGATTCACCAAAATCAACTTGATTCTCTAAATGATAAACTTAAATTCAAAAGAAGTTTTTTAAAATATCTATTGAAATATTACAACTTCTATACCACACTGTATCATTGTAAACAATGATACAATGAAACCAACTTGGTTTCATTGTATATATATATAAATTCATTAGGTAATCATGAAATGCCATGAACCACAATATTTTGCATACATTTTTTGTCAAACCTTGTTTTCATTTTGAAAGTATTCATCAAAATCCATAGATATAAAATTATTTTTTATTTTTTACTAAATTTTTTAAATTATTATTATAGTTATTAAAATTTATTTAAAAAATTTACAAGTTTAACATTAAAATTTGAATTTTTCAGGTATTTTTTAATCTAATCAAATTTTGTAAAAAAATACACATACAAAACCAGCTGATTTTTTTACTTTTGTAGCAATTTTACACAAATATTAATAATTTAAAGATTTAAAATATTTATAATTATTGAATAATGATCATAATATTTGTGAAAAAATCAAATAAAAAAAATGAAATGATATTACCCAAAATGACTGAAAACAAAATCCATTACACAATACATTTTTTTAAAAAAAAATGTCAAAATAGGGTCTCTTAAACCATTCCTCTCAAAACTTTAGAAGTCTTAAAATTTTAGAGCAAATTGATTGACTTTTTTATGATCAACCTCAAATATATCATAATAATTAAAATAAAATTTTAAATTTTTTCAATATTATTAAAATGAAATAATTATTTTAATCTAAAATTTAATTCTCATTAGAATAATAATTTTTATTTATTTTTCATAATAAAATTTAAATAAAATAATAATTTTTAATAAAATTTACAACTTCAAGATTAATTACCATATGAAATAAATTTTCAAAAATCATAATATTTTAAAAATATTAAGTTTGAAATGATCAAAATAATTTAAAATTTATCTTCCAATATGATCAAATTTAAAAACATGTTATCTTGATCCACATTTCATGTAATCTTGAAGATGAAAAATTAATATAAAATAAAATATTCGTTATTCAAAATCATATTAAAAAATCAAAATTTTTAAAATTCAAATTTTATTTTATTTTCTTATATATATATTTATTTATTTAATACAAAAAAAATTAAATTAAAAACATGTAGTCAATTATAATCATTCATAAATGATAAATTTTTATGAGTAAATATTATAATATTTTTAAAATAGTCTCTTTAGAAAGTAAACACTAGTATGATTTGAGTTGAAACATTAGGAGAAGTACAACATTTATACTGTAAATTATACAAAATCATAATTAATTTTGTTATTAAATTTTAAATAAATTTAAAAATATACAATTTAAGTATAATCTGAATTCATGACAATGTACATATTCAGGTCAAAATTTATCTTACATAACAAGAATCAACATGCACTTATATGAGGACATTTTTGTAATGATAAAATTTAGATTATAATTCACATTTTGCAGTCTATGAAAAAATAATATTAACATGTGATAAATTTTTTTATTGTATTTATTTTTTATTATCAATTGAGTCAGTGTGAATATTTTAAATATTTCACTCCCAAAGGTTAAAAAAAATAATTTTGAAACATATTGTGATGTGATGAATTGATACAAAAATATTTGAATTCATGTTTTTAATGATTTTTTTAATATAAATTTATTAAAAAAAAATTTAAAATTTATATATTGAATTTATAAATTATTATATATTTAAAATATAATAAAATTTATTTTAATTTCTAATTTATATATTAAATTTATAAATTAATTATACATTTAATATATAAATCTTAAATTTTTTAAATAAATTTACATTTAAAAAATCATTAAAAACATGAATTTAGATATTTTTGTACATATTCATTACATCACAATATTTTTCAAAATTATTATTTTTTATCTTTGGCAGTGAAATATTCAAACTGACTCAATTGATAATAAAAAATAAATACAATAAAAAAATTCATTACATCTTAATATTATTTTTTCATAGACTGCAAAATCTGAATTATAATCTAAATTTTATCATGAAAAAAATGTACTCATATAAAGTGCAATGATACAAAGTATAATAACAAAAGGGATGGGAAGACCCTATCAATGCTTACAAGGATGGAACCAAACTGGTAACATGGGGCTAGGCCCCAATAGTATCACTCATATAAATACATGTTGATTCCTGTCATGTTAGATAAATTTTGACCTGAATATGTATAACCAATGATATGCCTATGACTTATAATATTGAAAAATTTGAAAAGATATATAAATATATAAATAACATTTAAATGCATGATATTTTATTTTTAAATAATATTGGTATGGTTATGTGAAAATTTGATGTCTTGCAATGCACAAAAGTTGTTAAAAAAAATATTTTATACATTAAAAATTATATTACCATGATTTTTACATGTTTAAAAAAATTCAATAAAAACATGTTTTCATGATTTTGCTATATAATGTAAAAATTCTACTTTTTTGTAGCAAACAGAATTTATTTTTTTATTTGATTTGATGTAAGTTACTTGTATTATCAATTACAATCATAATATAATCAAATAATTTAATCAAATATTACTTTCTCTATATCCATACGGGTGAGCTCATGACTACTTACCCCTCCAGATAAATAATTGGGCTGGTTTATTGGTTTTAGATGTCCTTGATGCTTCAATTTCAATAATAAAAAAAAAAAGGCTGAACTTATTTGACTCAATGTTATGCGAAATTCATATGTTTCTTGAAAGCCATGATTTCAAATTTTCTCTAAACATTTATTTTTTCAATAGTAGTAGAATGAATCTAAAGAATATAATGTTAATATATCAATACCACATTAAATTTTTTTTATTTTTTATTTTCAGTAAAACTAAAATGTTACAAAAAATCTGAAAATTGAAATGTAAAATTGAATATAATTTTACACTTGGTATAATTATAAAAATAAAAAAATTTATTCAAATAAATAATAAATTGATTAGTGATGCATACAAGCTTTTCAATCAGAAAAAAATCTGGTTGTTATTATTTTAGGTTGGAGTAATGACATTTAAATTTTTTAACGTTCAAAAATTTAAGATAATTTTCATCCAATATAAATTAGCTTCATCCATCTATTGATTAGGATTAGTTGAATATCAACATAAAATTAGTTGTTTGATTTTAAAATCCCTTTTAACTGCAATATGTGAAGCTTTGCTACATCATTTATGTCTTAATAAATTATTCAATCAATCATTTCTTAACAATTTTGGATTTGATTTATTTTTTCATTAATTTTTTGACCTATACATTTGCATGAATATGCATCGATAATTATTTTAGTAAATTGAAACTTTCAATTTGTAGATGGGTAGTTTATCATGTATCATGTTTAGCTAGGTTCTATGTGTTTTTGTTCAAAAAAGTCTGTAATCATGCAATAAAATTTAGAAAAAATAGGCAATAAGTACAAAGTTTGTCTTTAGAATGAACATTTGTATAATTTTCATGAAAGTTCTATTTCTAGTTCTAAGTTGGAAGATTCACTTGTGGATCCATTTAGATGGGTGAAAATATCCAAAATAAACAATCTCACTTTTAATCTATTCATGTGGATAGAAATTAATCATTACTTATTTCTGTTAATATGTCCTTTTGTTTTTATTGTTACATATGTGCTAATATAAATCCAAATTTTTTTTCGTGTGCATGTTTTAAAGATCTTGAGATTCTCATTGGGAAGGTTTTAAGTTTGATTTCCAGCGAGACATTGAATTTTCTATTTAGAATAATCATAGAATGTTTTTTTTTGGCTTTGAATCTGAATCTCGTTTTCAAAACAAGAATGCTTCAATGTGTTACAGCTGGTTTTCAACTCCTTACTTTATGATTGCATCACGGATAGTTGCTTTAGGAAAAAAATAAAATAATGGGTGTTTCTAGTGATATTTAGAGAAGAATCGGAAGTAAAGGAGAAGATAACGGATATCACGTGAAAGCATAAAATATCTACCGGGGGCTGCATCATGCTGAGAAAGACTTATGCGAAGAAGGTATTGGCGGGTGCTACATGATGGAAAAATTTGGTAGAGGCTGATCACAAAGCAAAAAAACAGCAGAACCTAGCGCCCACGTTTTTTGAAAAGTTACTCAGTTATGGAATTTCATTTTCGCGAACCTATGCTCCTCATTCTATTAAAGGAGAAGAAAGCCTAGGAGATCATCTGGTGTTACTCTGCTTTTAAAAGGGATTGATCCACTTTAGTTGCATTTAACACCAACTTTAGTAGTGACTGAAGTGGGAGGGATGTTATTTGCACCAATTGGTGGGGTGTAAAACCAACACTTCACTCTCCAATATGGAAGAATCTAAAATCTACATCAAAGTGAAGAAATCTAACAAGGAGTGAGCTGGACAGCAACGAAAAATAGCAATATCTAATCAGGACACAAGTAATTAATGTGGATACTGGACTTGACGATGTATTAGATTTTTAAAAGCGAGGGATGCATTACAAGGCTCATAAACCTCTCCAGAACGCTACGATCAAAGTAAATCCACGCATCGTTTTCAATGCACATCTTGTGTGCAACAAGAATCCTACATGATCTATAATCGGGCACAGGAAAGTGAAGAGAACAAAGCAAAGTCCAAACCAAAACTGAATACAACACATTCATAGAAAACAATTTTTACTTTAACAAAACAATTTTCTTTATAACGATACACATACAAACCTGTGCATGCTTCTCACAAAAGATCTTATTCAACAACTTGGGCTGTAGATGTATGGGAGTGCGAACGGCAGGTGGATGACACAAACCTAGAGAAACACAACTAAGATATCATTTTAGTTGTGAATGTGTAGGAATTGTACTCTCCTAGGCTGTCAACAAGGCCCTGTCTACATTATGCCCAGTTTTGTCGAAATTGACTGTTACTCGACCAACTTCACCCAACGGTATGGGATATCTCGTCACTTCGAGGCATCTTTTCTTCTCTTTTTGGTCTAAGTTTGCAAATGCAGTGTTATTCATTACTGCATATGGAAAGAGAGCCTTTAAGACGAAACATTAATTATGGAGATGGGTTGTACTTCTGCAGGATACCCAAAGAAAACGGATTTCAATGTTCGAAGCTTACGAGTGCTGATTTCAGTCGGTTTATACAGAGTACACTTTTGCTGCTGGGATAAAGAGAAGTGAAAACTGGAATTTGCATTCGTTGCAGTTCGGACAAGAAGCTTTTGGTCGTAGGGATGAGAAACGCTTTTTGTCAAAGGGGAACCATCCGTTTGAGGGTCAATCATAGCGTCGATACCAAGACCAAATCTATTTTCTTTTAGTACATTCCTGGTCACTTGATCGAAGAACCTTCACTTTTGCGCTACAAAGCATACTCTCGAACCTTGCAGCATGGTTGCAGCTTTTACACTTTTGTTGCTTAGGCATCATCTACGTAACAAATATTATCTGAGTAAACTTGACTAGGAAGCCGATACATGCACACACAAAAAATTCTAGTATTACAATCATTCATTCCAGAGACAAACCCAGAGATTGGACTGGGCTTGGACATCGGAAAAGAGAACAACAGAAAGTTTATCGAAGATACCAACTAGCCTTGACATAGCCCGGCGGCAGAAGAGCATCATCATCGTGTCCTTTCGTAGCTCTAGGCTGTTGTTGAGACGGCGATTACTCGAGAAGAGAAAATGTAATTGCCCTTTATGTGAGTTGGTGCAGAGCCGATGGAACACACCAGAGAAAGGGGGCCAAAAAAAGTATGAAAGAACTGAACCGAATAAAGTGACAGCTTTGGAACTGTCAACTCTACACCCGTAATTCCCGGCTTCCATTGCATACCTCCAACGAGCCATGCAACGACCGCAGTTAGTGGGCTGAGATATTGTACTCCGTAGCGTACACTGCCATCCGTGCTTTGCTCTTTTGGAGGTGCAAGTACAAAGTATGTAATTTGACCTCTATGAGCCATAATTTGGAGGATAATGTACTCTGTTGACTGAGATACGGGTGCCGTAGTGCTCGTGGCAAGTCACACTACCCATCCAGATTCCTGACATGATACTGCAAGCTCTCAATACCCATCCCCATTCTCAACTTTTTCCCAAACTTAGATTGAAACATAATTGGCTGATCCTTGTAGGCTCCTGCACGCCCTAGAGCGACAGATCAGTCCTTTGATCAGACCTTGACGTTTCCCAGCTTCTTGAACTAACTACTGTAGTCTAGAATCGGATAGAGAAAGGTCATGTGTCGAGCAACCGCTCAACTACAAGTAGGTCGTTAGAAAGTCAAGCATGATATATAACCACTCTCCTGCTTTTGAATTTGTTCCTAAATTGATATCTATAAGTTAGATATCGACGGTAGGGGCCACTGGATTACCCAGGGCAAACTACCTTGAACAGTTGACTGGGTAAGCAGTATCACCCATCTCCTGGACATAACGTTCACTGAGGTTAGTCATCTCAGTTAACTTGCGATCCGTACAGCATGATCGAAACCTTTATAGGGTTTCTGTATGTGTTTAGCGAGATAAGCGCGTGACGAAACCTACAGTTTTCTAGTTAGTCTCTGGGCTATGAAGGTTTTGGCTACACAGCGTGAGCATGGAGACTCCAACGGCTATACAGTAAGTCAACCTGCCAACCCTGAGAATATAAACAGTCCTCTTTTAATAGAGTCATCAGACCTAAGCAACATCGTATATGACCTCATCACCTCTTTAAAGGTTTGTTTTGTACGTAACCCGCGACAGTGTCTTCGGTTTACGAGTCGGTGGGTCCTTCGACACTTCGCATTTTTTTACGTCATAAGGTCAATGTTAAATCCCTTTCAAGGCGATCGCGAGGTATGTATCCTGGACGAAAGCTGGCTGTTGCTCTTTCTTAGTTTCATATATCTAAGGTGCTAACTTGAGCTACAAAGTAGGGCTCGTGAAACTCGATATTCAAAATATCCCACTCAACGATGGTCACGCAAATTCAAGCCTCAGTGCAAGACTTTCATGTCTGGCATGCTAGAAGATTCACACCTAGCTGTGATTTAGATATACTGCAGACAGAGGCTAGGTGCAAAGGGCATGTACAGGAACAAATATGTGCATGAACTTCATGAAATGGCTCTATGTAGGGTCATATATGCACTAAGCTGATAGCAAAAGAGGTCATGAAATTAAGTTTCAAACCTGAAGAGCTGAATGCCTTGGAGAGACAAATGCTCTGTCGGTACTTGGGCAAATATTCTAAGAGAACTCCAACTCCGTGTCAGAACATCAAGACAAGAACTATAGCTCTCTTGATCCGCTCTGTCGTACACATCACATCCTGCTTTATACAAACGACAAGATGTTCTAGAACCAAATGCTCAGAAGAACAAATGACTGAATCTTAACTGGACAATTATTGAGGAATAATCCAGCTGACAGAAACTTTTTCCAACTTCAAGGAAGAGAAAGTGATCTCACATCAGAAAGATTCTACGAACTTTTGATAATTTTCCAATTAAGAAAGTACTGTTTGGATGGAATACCTTAGATTAACAATTTACAGATGATTCGTCGACAGAAGACAATTGATATTTACAAGAGGAGGTAGCGAAATTCACACGTAAAAGGCTAACCATCAGAAATTCCAAGAATTCCTTCCTTAAAAGGACTAGTTTCTTCAAGCAGCTCCAGAGCGAGTCTCATCTGCAAAGGAAATGAAACAGAGCACTTGGAGTTGAAACAAACGCATTCCAAGACAGCATCTTCACCCACGCGGGACCAAGATATGCACTTCGCGAACTACTTTCCAGTACATCCAGTAATAATAAAGGGAACGCTTTTACCACACTCGAACAGTAAGAACCCAAGGCCCCGTAAAGAATTTTCTCACTTAAATTTCTGTTTGAACGTATGGTAGAGGAGCATGACATAATCCGAGCATTACAAAAGAGTAAGAGAATCACAGAGGTTCATTGACATATATAACGAGCTAAAAAAGTGACCAGAAAAGCTTCCTACACAGGAATAGCTCAACACCGCAGATAGGACTGCAAAAACTGTACTTGCGATCACGATTTCTTTATATATTCGAAATTCGAATACTAAGATTTACGGTAGGAAAAACTTACTTGAAGAGTTTCTTGGGTGAGGAAGCTTTCTATTGCTCGTCGAAAGTCGGGATCAGCTATGTAATGGCAGCTGTATGTTGCTGTGGGGATGTAACCTCGCTGGATTTTATGTTCTCCTTGTGCTCCTGCCTCCACTCTCTTCAGGCCCCACTCGATGGCCGCTTCAATGGCCTAAGAAGAGATGAGCAATTAAACTTCTCTCCTCGAGAATAGAACGTTTGCATGGTCGAGCTTAACGGTAAAGACAATCTGCCCTTTGGTGCGAGAATGTGACTTGACTTATGCCTTTTATAGTCCAACTCTCGTTTCAGAACTTGTATTCTCTGGCACTTGCTGGACACTGATGTGAAGCCACTGATACCTGATAATAGCAAGCCTCGAAATGCAGACTTGGATAATACACTCGAGGAGCACAGCCCCAGTTACGCCCATATAGTGTGTCACCGCCAATCAGGTTCAATGCGCCTCCGACAAGTTCTCCTCCATCTTCAGCCACAACTAGAAGAACTTTGTCCCCCATTCGTGATCCCATCATATGGAAGAACTCCCGAGAAAGGTAAGCCTGCCCCCACCTATTTCACACATATGTCAATTTCCAAACAAAGTAACCAATCTTTTACAAAAACTTTAAAAAAACACGGCAAGAGTTCTCTAACCATTGAGCTCTAAACGCTTACTTGTTATCGGTAGTGTTGCGATAAAAGTCGTAGAAGGCATCCCAATGGTATGGCTGCAACAGACCAGCATAAAAAACAGCTATATGTAGAGCTATTAGAACTAAAACTACAGCAATATCCATTCCCCTGTACATACCCCAAAACCTCGAAATTAACTGATTAATGATAGCTCAGCATACAGATTTCTCTTTTGAAATTAGTCCAGAATCCAGAATTAAGCGTAATTTAACACAAGATTTCGGCAAACCAAGCCGCTTGACGCAATACAAGTTCCAATTTCCAGCCGTCTCCATTATGTACCTTGATATCATCACCCCGTAACCTTTTTATCTTCAAGTTTTGAACTTGTATCTGCAATTACCGAATTCACATATTATCAATTTGTGAGGCCCTAATGAGTAGGTGCCGTGGTAGGTAGTTCAAACAAGATATGTTTGCAGTGGAGAAGAGCGGTGGGCATGCACGAAATGATATATCCAATAAACCGGCTCCCTTGGAATGGCTTGAGCTTTACCTTCTTTCGTTCTTGTCGTATATTTTTTCTCTTGCTTTGCTTCAAATCCATCAAAAATTCATCAAAACTGGACAAAGCCCAACGATTTTTACGTCAGCTAGAATTGTGCTGAATATAGATTGTTAACACTTCAAAGTACTGTTATTCAAACACTAGTTCTCCCAGCCTAAATAGTTTAACTTGAATCTGGCGAGTCGAGACAGCTTCCAGAGTTCCTGAGGAGCTATAGGGCAAACGAAGATATTGTCAACGCAACCCCTTCAGAGGCATCTACAAAAAAGGCTATTGTGCTTGACAGCAAATAAGATTTCCCAAACAGACCATTCAAATTGATTACTGGTACAGGCTCAAGAAAATTTCACAAGTGACTACCTACTTAGTGTTGAATAACTGAAACCGAAAGTGAATTATGTAAACAAGTGAGAGGGGGATGCCAAGACAATGGATGAAGAGCATGCTAGGTGCTGCCTCTGAAGCTGTATGATTTGTGTATCTAGTAACGGTTACCTAAGACGTAAGTTATGTGAAGTAGACACGGAGAAGCAACTACTGAGCAGTGAATACTGAGTGCCCCTAGCCTCAAAGAATTCTTGTAAGCAATATGACTTACACAGACAAGAAGGTTCAGCGTGGTCGTTTGAGAACATATGTTAAGTGGCAATAAAAAAATAACTCCCATCCTCACCTTTGGTAATTGCGATTTTCCCAGTGGTATTGCATTCCAATCCGCTGGAGATAACCTAGCTTGCCCATCCGCTCCCATTCACTCTCTCTTGGGAAAGTTACATTAATGGATGACGCTTTCATCTGTGGAAGAGAAACACATTTTAAACACCTATAGACTCAGCTGATACCGTGCACGATATAACTTAGGTAACAGTTATTTATGAAAATCCAAGCAGCTCCACTATCGAATTCAACAGAGAAAGAAAATTGATTACTTGATGTGTGAGCTGTTGCATAGCTCTGGCAAGACCATCAAAGACCTGCTCCCTAAAAGGCCCTGCTCGGACAAGTATGCGAGGTCCTGTGGCAGGAGTAAACGGGACACAAGACTGCAGCTTCGGGTAGTAGGATCCACCATAGCGGAAGTATGCGTTAGCCCATGCGTGATCAAAAACATATTCACCGTAGGAGTGACTGCAGCAAGCGCAAGTGTTGATCAGAATAAGAACATAATCTTTCAGTTCGCTTCCAAAGGATATGTGAAACCTCGGAGTTGTGGCAAGCAGAAGGGGATAAATAGATACATGTTGTCACGTGTAGTAAGATGGAATCTTTTACTCTATGTCTTAACTCCATGTCTAATCTTGAATAAGTCTATGTTCAATTCTCTCATGAGTCTTGAGAACTCATGCAAGCCTCTTGGATTTTCAGTCCTCATCCTCTAATAGTCTCCCTTCAACTAGGCAATGACTTTCAAAATAAGGTTCAAGGTTGGAACTTTTGAACTCTTCACAACTAGAGCAGTTCCAATTGTATCATATTTGATATGATACAATTGTGATATTCCTTCATAACTGTGATACAAGTGTATTATCATAGTAACTGCATTAGCCACATGTATCTAAAATAAAATAAAATAAAATTTGGCAACACAAGGTATGCGAGGTACCACAAGATGTTAACACAAAAGTAACTTAAAACTTTCCATCACCATAATCACTCACCAAGTCTACACTTCATGTCAAATTACAGCACGTATGAAGTTCAAAAAAACACCATTGAACGGCTGAAAAAAAATTGAGTACAGCACAATCACCCCCCGGTCATGCATGATCAAGAGCACACCATGTCCAGTACTCAACAAGCATTCCAGTGATGGAGCTTTCTCCTCCTGAATGGCCTTTTAGAGCTGGATACGGCTAAATTTAAACTAGAAAAGATGAAGATACACGATTGAGCTTTCGGTACTAGGAAAGGGAAAGAAATGGCCAGGTCAAAAGCACGAATGGCTTCTACGGTGAGTGAATATTAATTTCAAACAAATTATCATTCTTAATATAAGGAAACCGCCTGTCGTATGACCAACATATCCACTACAATGTCGGATGTGGTTTCGACAATTGGAATGGTATAACATGCACGAGGAGTTGAGAACGATGAAGACTTCAGGATGACGAGCATGGAGTCACAGACAGTATCGAATGTCAAAGGGCATATGTAGGTGCGATTACCTTTTTAGGTACAGAGGAACGACTCCTAGCACATTTCCAACACCATCTCGTGCTACGAGGTGTTGTGCGAGCCATCCTTCTTCCTGCACAGAGGGACGAGTTCATAAAGCTTACAATACCATTGACAGGTAGCAGACGAGGCAACGAGACAGAACCACCTTACAATTTTAACAAGGAGGATGCTTTATGAAGCAGTCACCTGTGAGGCACTCTTACTCTCCTCAAGGCTGAGAAGAAAGTCGTGTAAAACAAAAGGGTTCATGGCTTCAAGTCCAGATGCATCAGTGGCACAAGAGTCCCAGTCCTCAGCCGAAACCCGAGAGACTGATGAAATAACAGAAACTGTAATAGTTGATAGATCAGCAGCATTCGATTCATCCTGTGTCGCTCCACGAGAGACCTGCTTGAAAAATAGACTTTTCATCCTTAAACCCCAAAACTTTTCATCAAGTTTAACTGCCGGCATGAATCACAAAGAGGACAGGACAAGGTTGAACGAACCACGAATGTCGACAACATTCACATAACTGTACCCATTCAAGGTCTAATTAGAACCTAAAAGTACAAGCCCACGGCCAAGGAAGGAGGAGGAGGTACGGAGGGCTTCAATAATCACCTCAACGTCTGCAGTAGTTGCCTCCTCTGCTGATAAACTCAAGTCGCGCTGAAAAGGTTGGAGTTCCTTTTTTCTACTTTCGCGTCCCCAAAAAAGAGCGCGTATCTCGTTTGCTGAGGTTTTTCTTCTATTTCCGAAATAAGCATGCTCCTGGTCAGCCAAAACGGATAGTTATAAGGAATGTGGAGAAAGCAGCCATTTCGCCACGTGGTTGGGTTAATTTGGCTATGCGGGTGATTTCTAACAATCTTTGCATATAAGGTGAAAACCCTTCACGCTTACGAAAGCCAATTGCTACAATCTGAAAGTTATGCATTTCTCTTGACCAGAAACTCATGGCTGTAAGTTTGAAAACCTCTGCAATTTACACAAGCAAGAGCTATCTACAATGCGTTACTGATCACTTTACAGCAGCGGCCACTATTAGCTCCTCCCTGATAAGATTTCCAAAACGGAATGGACTCGAAGATATCAACTGGCATTGATCTGCTACGTTAGAGACAAGGTTAATGTCATTTCAAATTCACCATTAATTGTCAGTTATCTGAAAGACAGAGAATGATCTCAAACAAAGTGCATGCATAGACAGAGAAACCAACCACAAACGCTGACAGTTCTCGTTACTCTCACATCCGGCCCCTTAGAACCAAAAGATGTTGAACTAAAGTTTGTCCTGGCCAATTGCTGATAAACATTCGTTGTTAAACCTCCGAAAGCTTAGAAACCGGCAATCAAAACTACGATTGCATGTATTACGGAACTACAAACCGCAGAGCGACAGAACGCTACACGCTACAATTGCGACCACCAAAACGGACTAGGTTGTGTCTCTAAACTCATTTGATTACCCTTAGTGTACTCATGCTGGAACACGATAAGTGAGGATTACTGTCTGTTATCGCACATTTCAGGGCATTATGTAGGGCACTAACTTCCATCGGTTTAACGAAACAGCTAGGACAAAGACGCCTGCATATCCTTAGACTCAGGAATCTAATTGAGTACGGGAGTCGTGAGATGAAGAGACTCTGAATCAGCTCTTGGGAGAAATTGCAGATTCGGACCTCGCTGTAAGGCGACTGTTATAAGTGTGGTAGTTTGAAGTAAAACTGTTTTGGAAGCTTTCTAACAACTGATAACGTCACCGCAAGAGATGGCATGTAATGTTCTAATGGTCAGCAGCCGACTGATCAACGGTGCATTCCTGTATGATGGCGGTTTTGTGGTAAAGCAGAAAAATCCAGAAGTTAGTTCTAAAGAAGCAGGAAGGAAGAAGAGATTCTTCTGTAAGCACATAATAAAGGCTGGCCTCGTACTAACCATACTCGTGTCAAGAGTCTAAAAAGCATACTGCCATCTACATTATACAGCTGATCTTCATGGAAATATACCAGCAACTTGAATGCATGCATCGATGGACATTACAGCGCCTTCAGCTGAAAATACTTCCGATGTCTGTGGTGTAGGTTGTGCGTAGTGTGCAGATTCAACAAATACTTATGGAGCTCACATTCGCCCTGTGTTCTGCTCGGGCTATTATTATCATGGTAATGATTTCCGACAGGAAACCATGAGTTAAAGAACATCATCGTGAAGAACAGGGAGGTGATACTTTCTTCGTTGCCTGACTTGTCAGTGGTATAAGCTATGTAAAGCAGGACAAGCTCAATAGCTTATATTCCCGGGGTACAAGTTCCAGAAAATGCTAAGGTCAACCAGCGCTTTCATCTCCCCCTGTACTACTTCCGACTTTGATCAAACTGAGCTGTGCAGTCCTGAACGTCTTCAGAACGTTCTCACCTCCTCTCTACTTTGCTTACTGATATCTACAGTCAATTTAATAATCTTTCTGTACCATTTCACTGTGAGGACTCTGTTAAGATCATTGCTTCATGATCTCAAACAGGACAAAAAAGGTAGCCTGCGGACGAACTCATGATGGTGGAGGAATGATTCCAGAACCATCTAGCTGCTAGTTTACTTTGATTAAAATAAGGACAGGGGAATGAGAAATTTGTAAACAACTTGGACTTCCTCAACTTTTCTCGAAGGTGATCATATCACTGGTGAGAAACAATCTCAACTTACAGTGAAGACAAAATCATAAAATCCTCAAACAACTTCACTCTCTTGTTAAATTCGTCGGATTTAGCAGAACACATGTTGCTCTGTGAAAGCGCGGAGAATTTTACTGAAATCGCATGTTTCCTTACCTTACACCAGAAAGGATGAGATTGTAGGACGCAGGGAGGCAGTCGAGGTTGAAGCAGACTGTGTGGAGGCTAGCTTCAAGACCAGTAATGCCTGATGCCGGTGTAATGGTCGTGTTTGGGAACTTGCACGCTAATCATTAGTTATTGTGAATAACTCACAGTCTGTACTACCGAAATGAAGCCTTCTAATTTAATTCTGAGATTTATGAAATTCTGGTAATCAGATAGGACTCTTTTGCTGTTAGTGAACTCATGCTGGAACACGGCCATGAGGCTTACTGTTCTGGCACGTTCAAGACACATTCTCCTGCAAACAAGTCCAATATATAATTTGAAATACATAACAGAAATCATAATGATGTCTGGAGGTCGAAATTGCAAAATTATGCTTCGACAGTTGTTTGCAGAAACGATGAGAATCAATCAACGTGCTGAACTTTCCCCGATATAATTGGAAAAGATAAAAATGCGCTCGTAAAACAGCAATAACAACAACAATCCATCGCTAACAAAACCGTAAGAACGATTCATCTCAAGTACCGAGCTCCCCGATGAATTCTGCTCATTCTCTCATGAGCTCCGCGTGCATTCTCGTTCCACTCTATTCAAAATAAGTAAAATTCAAGATGCACTCACTCGACAACTGTGACTGCCGGCGGTGGTCCTCCAAGACATGCACTGAGACCAGGAGAAGAGAGCAGAGGGAGCAGCTGTCAATGCCCCGCCCGCCATCCTACTCTCCCCTTTAGACACCACCAACAACAAGTTACACCAAGAGTCCTGTCCCGCTATCGTCCCTCGTTCATTCACTCGTCAAGATACTTCTCGCCTCGTTCGTGTTGATCAGTCAAATTCCATACACTCGTTCATTTCTTCTTCGTTCCTCATACTTTCACGAGCCGATTCCGAAATGTTTAAAGCTGTGGCCCCTAGAGGGCCAGGTACAGATCATTCTCCAACCAAAAAGCGCAAGCGCGGCCCCCACGCCCCCGTAGCCCACACAGGTTCGGCCTCGCTTGCAGCCAATCATAGAGGCTTTTTCCCAGGCTCGCGCGGCTTGGGGGTTACTCGTGTTCCAAATCCAGGAGCCGAGCCGAATGTGCCTCTAATTTTTTTCCTTAATGTTCTGTGCTGAGGCACGGTTAGAACCGAGAAGCCTACATTTAAAATACGTCCATGATCGTGGGATCAAATTAAATTGATCGGTGGGAAACAAACCAAAAGTGAGTTCTTGTTGTACTTCCTCCTCGTTATTGATGTATTTTGTTTTATCTAGTGAACAGAAAATAGCTAGCTACAGTAGGTGGAAGAACCTTGGGTTTGGTTAAATATTATTTTGCTTTGGTCAATAATGATCTTTTCACAATATATGTATATAAAACTACTTGTATTTGGAATTTTTGGCTATTTGTTCTTATTTAGTGTATATGACGTTGACGTACATCAACGTCATATACATTAATTAAACATAGAGTGACTTATACATTGATAAAGATACACCTGATTAGTGTAATTTTTGAATGGATTATATACACTAATTGTCGTAAATTTTATAAGTGAGAAAATTTAATTATTTCATGGAATTGTCGCAATGTCTAATACAACTTAAAATGAATAATTATTTTAAGCAAAATTTATTTATTTAAAAATACATAAGAGTAATAGATATTTTATAAATATTTCATATTGTGCATCTTTTCATTATAGCAAAAATTTGCAATTGTGATCTCATAAACTTCAAATTTTTCTTAAATTCAGTTTGAAATGAAATTTTAAAATAAATATCACTTTGTAGAAAATTAGATGGCAGAAAAAACCTAACATGAAATATGTGAGATCAGTTAAATTTCATAATTTTAACTAATCTCCCTATTAAGGTATCATAAGTTTCAAATAATTTGATCCCATGATTAATGTAAACTTTCATTAATAATTAGCACTACTTATGTACATACATTAATTATGAATACTATGTAAATCTCTCAAGTCATTCATTTCAAAGACTATTTTGATAGTGGCAAGGGTAGCATGCTCCTTCCTACAAATGATCGAGAAGAAAAGTTTATCCAACATTCAACGCTAGTTAGTTAGTGTTATATATATATGTAATATCAGCTTCATTACAATTATTCAAGGAACCACAAATGCTTTTCATTGCAACTTTGTATGATTTCTTTTCATAGACTTGATTACGACTTATGTGTGACAAGTTGTTATGTTGATCCACTTATAAATCTTTGACATGTGGCACAATTGGTATGTGCGACTCTTGTTAAACTCTTTCATCTCATTCTCAAAAATTCTTTGTAGGTTGAGCCAATTTATATCTCCAATGTACTCTATTGTAATCTTATCATGAGGGATGAGGGCTTGTGATAGGAAGGATGAAAGTTATTTTTAATTAATTTCTTGTACCCATAGTATATTCTTTTGGCTTATCATCCTTACTAACAAATCCACTTGGATGTAATGACATCCTTATCTCATAAGAGAACATCTTGTAAGATGATACCTAAATGAATTCTTGGGTAAGATGTATGTTTATACCCCTTTTGATAGGGGTAACAATTGTAGTAAGATTACTTCAAATATCCATAGATTTATGCAAAAATATTGATACAACCTCATATATGACAAGTATGTTTGTTGAGCATTGGAAGCCGCATTAGATTTAACATTCACTTCCTCCTTATGAGCCATTTCCTTTCAACATCATCAACTACAATGGTATTTTGTGTTTAAGTTAGATCATGCAAATGAATATCGTAGTGTCATGTAAACCCTATCTACTCAAATACCAACCTTGTGCACAACTCATGAGTGTCTCTATTGTGTACAAGGTTGGTATTTAAATAGTATTTTCAAAGGTTACATTCAATTGTCGTGTCCGAATTATCACATTTTGTCCATGATTTTTGAGCTAGATCAAGATCTTGATCTTGCTCATTTTTATCTTACATCCACACACATCCATAATCCTTGTTTATTTGGAGATGTACAATCACATCTAATCTTTGATCATCTTTTTGATGTCACACTACATGATACACAAAACTTAAGGTTGGATATAATATATAAATTTTGTTATCAATTTTTTTTTCTAATAACTTATCATGTAATTGACCAATAGACCTTGGATTGCATGATTTGGTGGCATGTGTAATTTGTTTAAATTCTTCCTTAATACTTCCTAGCAAAAGAGATCAGACACACCCAATTGACTTTTAATTCTTCTATTGAGCCATGTACACATCATACCGCAAGACTCATCACATCATTCGGCTTGCTTCTCCACAAGAATCTTAAACGACTTCAAGATTGATAAGGTTTGTGATTTATTTTATAAATACACTCATGTCATTCTGAACCAATCATTGATGAAAGATACAAAGTAGTTCTTTCCATTCAAACTAATTCTAGATTATATTAATATATGTGTGGATAAGATATAATATATGTTTTGATCTCACATCCTCATGTGAAAAAGTATATCGTGCTTGATTTCCAAGATGACATGAAGAATATATATTCATTGTAAGGTTATGTGAAGTATTCAGTCTAAGTATTTTTGATACTAGACTTGAGATGGATAGTATCTTTAACTTTGCATACTTTATACTTTCAACTCTATCATGCCACTTATTACCAATATCTCACTTTTATCATAGCATAGCAAAATTTATTTGAATATATGTCTTATCATTACACAAGTCACTATTACATTCATTATACTTCATATCTTCTATAATACAATCTTCAACATGATTGAAAAAAATTTGATATTATTTTTTTACCATAAGTGTATCATTATTTATATAACGGTATCTCTAGTCAGCAAATAGAACAGTTAGAGAGTGGCTATGGTGGATAGTAACTAATGCGGGAATCTGGATTCTTTGATGCATAAAGTGGATTTGGTTAGATAGATTAGTTAGGACCAATTGTGCAGTTAGCGCCGTTCAAACTAGAACTACCATTAGGGTCGACATCACTATTAGTAGTTCTAGGGCTCAAAGTGTAGAGTTCGAATTAGGTCTCCTTGGAGGGCAATTTTTGAAGTTGAGCCTTTGAGAGAGTGGCAATGGTGGATAGTAGCTAGTGTGGGAATCTGGATTCTTTGAAACATAAAGTGGATTTGATTTGATTGTAATCTTTTTTTTATGCTATGGTTATGAACATAGTGTCCTTGTGGACGTTTTGAGAGTAGAAAAGATTACTTCGGAAACTCAAATTTGAGTTTGTGATGAGAATTGTGAGTTCTTGGAGTGCTAAAGGTGTTTTGACGAGTTTGGATCGATGGTAGTTTTGATCTATTTTCTATTGAGTGTGCAAGATATTGATGGAGTGAAGGCCTTATGGTGATTTAGAAATAGAGTCGATTGAAAGTTTGATGTGATCGATTTTGAATTTTCCGTTTTAGTGTGTAAATCCAAATCGAGAGTTTTCAAGGATGAAAGCATTGCTAAAAATTGACGAAGTGGGTCAATGCTCATAATTATCTTGGAAATATAAATTGAGATTGGCCGATAAGATTTAGAGAGAAGTGTTGGAAGTCCAAGATTTGATCATTTGATCTGAAATTTGATGGGGTGATAGAAGATATAAAGTATCTCGTGCATGTATAAAGGTATCATGCACACGGTTGAAAGTGTCAAAATAGTAAAATTTGAACATTTAGGGGTCTAAAATTGGACTTGAAAATTTTCAAAGTAAGAGTTTCAAATGGTGTCTGTTTGCAAGTGGCGGCAGTGTTATATCCGATGGGGTTTAGCATTGGTTATTGGGAGGGACAACCTCTTATCGGCCAGGTTAGCAATCTGGCAAGGCCGAGTGAGTTGATTACCTGTATGATTCATTACCGGTTCTAGATCTTTACCAAGTGGAGGTTTGGCGTATGTTGCAGCCTTCATTACTTGTGTTACTTGGCCTGGTGATTTGTTGGATGGTAACATGGATGCTCATGATAGTCATGATCTAGAGGATGTGGCTATCATGCCAAGTCTTAGTGGAGTAGTGTCATCCATGTTGGATGGATCACTAGGTACTTCATGTATGCAGCTACAACAGATGGCAGATCAGCTCATACATCAGGCTTGGAGTGAGTCTTTTGCTCCGGAGAGGGAGGAGACTAAGGAAGTTATTTCCACTTTCACTATGTTATCATCTTTAGATACAACGCTTATTGCTTGACAGTAACTAGAGGAGGGTATATGTGTGTTGGATCTGTTTGAAGGGATTAACACGTGTTTACCGTTTTTTTTTTTTTTGCCCCAAGCATACGAGTACATCGATACTTGTATGTGGAGCGAGATGAGATTGCAAGGCGTGTCTCATTACGCCATGTGGCACTGTTGGTGCGGAGATACCCATATCTTCTACCAGTGTTGGCGGTTCAAGGATATCAGTAGGCCTTTCCGTCAGATATTTTATTGATGGGGTGCAAGACCTTGCTCGACATGGCACCATACATTTGGTTATTGCTGGATGGCCATGTTAGGGACACAGACGTGCTGGTAATGGTCATGGGCTACAGGATTCACGTTCTGGCATGCTTTGGGAGATGTTATGTGTGTTATGTTCTCTCCAGTCATAGCAAACCTATTCTCCAGCATACATTTTGGAGAATGTTCCCTTGTTGGATGATCCACGTGCACTGGTGATGACGAGTGCACATCACGTGCGGTCATGGATTGGACCAGCGGTATTGCTGGATGGAGCGAGAGTAGGATCTCGTGCACACCGTCCACGTCTATGGTGGACAAACCTTCTTCCAAGGGAGGTTTTATTGCGAGCATATGACGGAGTGGAGAGGCCCTCACATCTCACCATGGAGAGTATTTTGGATGTGGGTAGACACTCCCAGGCAGTGGTCTATACTGACAAATCACCCATGGCAGTGGTGAACCTTGTGGGTTAGCCAAGAGTAGCATTACCCATATTGTTGAGTTACGTAGCTTCCCATGCTTACAGAGAGGGAGGACCTGGACTTGTATGGGGATTCGGCGGTTGGTGGAACCTAACGCAAGAGAGAGAGAGCGAGCTATGGGATTTTTTACTGGTACTACAGCAGTACCTACATTGTCAGAGGCATCATGACGTCATGTGTTGGATCAGGCTATGGATCTGAACTGTTTGACATGGATTGTGAGCCTTGGATTGGCTTAGCAGAGATGCATGCAAGCCACATGTATGACTGCAAGACCATTGGTAAGCTCTTTGCCTACTGAGAGGGAGGACTTGGACTTGTATGGGATTCTCAGTTGCAACGGTTGGTGGAACCCAACGCTGAAGAGAGAGAGAGCGAGCTATGGGATTTTTTACTGGTACTACAGCAGTACCTACATTGTCAGAGGCATCATGACGTCATGTGTTGGATCAGGCTATGGATCCAAGGCTGTTTGACATGGATTGTGAGCCTTGGATTGGCTTAGCGAGAGATGCATGCAAGCCACATGTATGATGCAAGACCATTGGTAAGCTCTTTGCCCTCTTGAGAGGGAGGACTTGGACTTGTATGGGATTCTCAGTTGCAGCGGTTGGTGGAACCCAACGCTGAAGAGAGAGAGAGCGAGCTATGGGATTTTATACTGGTACTACAGCAATACCTACATTGTCAAAGGCATCATGACGTCATGTGTTGGATTAGGCTATGGATCTGAACTGTTTGACATGGATTGTGAGCCTTGGATTGGCTTAGCAGAGATGCATGCAAGCCACATGTATGACTGCAAGACCATTGGTAAGCTCTTTGCCTACCGAGACAGTGGAGGCAAAAGCTGGGGGCGAGAAGTGCCCAAGATCTCATCCTTGGTCTTATGGGGATGTTAGAGAAGGAGAGATAGGGTCATCTTCGAGTATGGTTGGAGTTTTTTGCGCAGAGCAAGCGATGGTTACCACTATAGATCTTTGTGATACAACACAAGAGGTTACAGCTCAGCAGTAGGAGTTGTTCATACTGAGACAACAGAAAAAGAGACAACAAGGCGTAGAACTAACAAGGTCAACTCCAGAAGATGGCCTTCGAAACGCACCCTTCTACAGAGGAGGCAATCGAATAGCTTCTCTTGCTCCGGATCGAATTGCCACTTGCTTCTTCATTGTGTCACCTTGTTAGTTCTACGTCTACCGCTGCTTGTCCATACGATTACAACACTACCCTAACATCGGAACTTCTTCTGCCAGATTTAATCTACTCGCATTCACACTCAACATGCATATTCACCTTAAGAGTCGTATTCGTATTCGTCATTACTCATTTCCGCTGAATATCATACTTTTTATTCTGAAAAACAAAAAAACAAGCTTAAAATTCCTAACTAGGGTCCTACACCAATCCGCCTTTAGCTGTGAGCGGCCCCCATGAACATCATTAATCATAGTATTTCTTCATCCTCCAACCATTTACTCTGGTTGCAAACAAAGCGCCGTCCAAATCCAAAAGTCGTAGAGACCCATTAGCATATACTTCTTTGACTATGTATGGTCCCATCCATTGAAGATGCAGTTTGCCTGGGAACTTCATGTGTCGACTGTCATAGAGTAAAACTTTATCCCCAATCACCATCTTGTGAGGTCGTAACCCGCTGTCATATTGCTCCTTTCTTTTGCTCTGAATTGCCTTTGTCATCGATCTTCCACCAACACTCTATATGTTGGCACTTCAACCTATATTGGAGTAATTGGATGCATCCCATAGGTCAAGTAGAAAGGTGTCTGTTTGGTGGTAATCTTCTATGCAGTTCGGAATGTCCATAAAGCTCATGGTACTTTAGTATCCGAGTCATAGATGTGGTTAACAGTAACTTTATTAAGGATTTTACATAGCAAGCCGTTAGACTTCTATGTCAACTCATTAGCTTTGGGGTTGTACGGGGTAGTCTTCTGATGCTTGATTTGAAAGTAAGTGGTTAACTTCCTCAGTTTCAGCGTCCAATGACAACATATCCACTCTTTGACCCAAGAGAGATAGCTCTCAATCGTCAACATACTCAGAAAGACGATGCATGCCAATCCGGCACCATCTCCTCATCAATATCATCATGCCATCAAGCCCCGGTTTTGTTAGCTTGACTTGTACATGGGTTTCAACTTAATCCATCCACATCACATTTCACCACTCCATGGATGTGAACAACCATGAAATCATACTCCTATAGGATAAGAGTCCATCGTGCAAGCTTTTCTATAAGCTTGTCTAATTCCATCAACCATTTCAATGGTTGATGATTAGTGATGAGAGTGAAGGAGTGATTGGTGATGAGAGTGAAGGTAACACATCTGAAATGTGTTACCGCCCAAATAGCTGTCAAACATTCTCCTTCATAAGAACTATACTTTGACTCCACTGCATTGTTGGAGCGACTTGCATAAGCTACTACAAACTCCTTCCCTTCATCATCATGTTGGGTAAGCATTGCTCCCAAACCCAACATACTCTAATCAGTAAGTACTTGAAAAGCACGACCTTTCACAGGTCTCCTCAAAATAGAGGCAGAAGTCAACCTTTCCTTGAGCTCAACAAAAGCTCTCTCCTGTTCATCTTCCCAACACCACTCTTGATCTAGCTTTGTCAACTTTGTCAAGGCGTTGGAAATAGTGCTAAATCCTTGCACATATCGACGATAGAAGTTTGCAAGTCCAAGGAAGGCTCACACTCTGCTCACATTTGAGGGTTGTGGAATATGCAAGATTGCCTCCACCTTGGTTTGCTGAACTCCCAATCCTCCTAGGTATATAATATGACCCAAATACTCTATATGCTCCTGAGACAACTTACACTTTCCAGGATGCAACTTAAGGCCATGAGCAATCAATCGCTCAAATGCCTCTTGCAAATGTATCTCATGCTCCATCACTATAGCACTATATACTAGAATATCATTGATGTAGCCTCGGGCACAATCAAATCCAGCTAGGATCCTATCCATCACTCTTTGGAACTCATCAAGTGCATTTTTCAATCCAAATGGTAAGAACTTCCACTGATACAACACATCCTTGCCATGCGAATCAATTGCCCAAAAGGTTGTCTTGACCTTATCCTCATCTCGAATCCACAACTGATGATATCTTGCTCGTAAATCCAATGTACTGAAAACCTTTGCATGCCCAATCACATCAAAGATCTCCTTATGTATAGGCATAGCATATTGATCAGATTTTGTTTGTCGATTGATAGATCGATAATCACCACACATGCGTTTATTTGTATAATTATCATGTATAGTCTTCTTGACTAACATCACCACAATAGAGTCATACTCTCCATATGATATCTCCACTAATCCAGCCTCAAGAAGGTCTTGACATATACTTTGGATCATATCTTTCTCCATATTGCTGTATCAATACGGACGAGGAAAGACTGATGCATTAGTTGTCAAGTTGTCGTGCACATACATATCGCATCACAACATACATCGCTGTCACATCAAACATCACAACACATATATCGTCATACACCAACACAAGTGTACCACAATAATCTTTTCTACTCTCAAAACGTCCACAAGGACACTCAGTTCATAACCATAGCATAAAAGAGAGATTGAAGTCAAGCCAAACCCACTTTGTGCTTCAAATCCTCCAGGTTCCCGCACAAGCTACTATCCACCATAGCCACACTCTCGAAGGCTCAACTTCAAAAACTGCCATCCAAGGAGCCCTAATTTGAACTCTACCCCTTGAGCCCTAGGATCCCTAACGGCGCTGTCGGCCCTAACGTCAGTTCCAGTTCAAACGACGCTAACTGCACAACCAGCTCTAATCGTCAGTCAGCTCCTCGCATATGCGCACCTACCTAACTAGAGATGCCACTACATAAGTCGTGGATACCGTTGTGCACATACATATCGCATCACAACATACATCGTTGTCACATCAAACATCACAACACATAGATCGTCATACACCAACACAAGTGTACCACAATCGCCCCCCTAACTGACGGTTAGGTCTCTCTAACACCAGGTAGCCATCTAGTCCATAACATGATATGTCCTTCGTGGGGCTAAGATAAGGAGGCCGGGTGCTACAATGCCCCATCGTTAGTCACCTATCTGCAATCCATATCATGTAACGGTCAAACCTACTTGCTTACTAAACGCATCGAGGACATCTCCACAGCCCATTGGACACCGCATTGAGAGGAGGTTTCAAACATGACATATGCCATCCTCTCAAACAAGAATCACAAATCAACATATCGGTACGCTTCCACCACCGATCCACATAACATACATCTCAAGCCTGCACGTACAACTACAAGGCTTGGATCCATAGTACCATACCCCTTCTCTTGCTATTCGATTGCCTCCTCCGCAGAATTCGACCTTTGGTGCCAAAGCTGGACTAGACGGTGGAAGAGCTAAAACGATTGAAGAACTTGGGTGGAGCATTCTTAGCATGGCGATGGGATTATGTATGTCTGGAGCTGTGTGAAGAAGTGAAAGCCAAGAAGGTCATCAATCCAATCGGGTGGAGAGGTTACCCAAATTCGTGGGATGCGATTCTGTGGGCAGAAGCCTTGGGACGAGATTACGCTGTAGACAAAGATGGCATCGACTGGGAAGGATTGGCATTGCATACATGATTCGATTTTGACGAGTATAAGTGGTTTGATCCTCGAGGAAGGAAAGAGACTAATGGTTTCAAGATTGATTTGATTAAGGATGATTTCTGACGGAAGATAATGTACATGTTGAATCAGCTATTTTTACCACAAAGGACTACTTACGCTAGTATGCATAAGGTGAGGATAATGGAAGGATTTGTCGGAGTGAAGATCAAAGTCAATTGGGGAGAAATATTCGCTCGTAATGTGATCCGTGTAGGTAGCGATTCGGATTGGACGTTAGGATTATGTATAAATAGGATTAGAGTAGTTAGTGGAGACATCTTCAATTTGCAAGAGAAAGTCGAGGAAGCCCATTCTTGTGTAGCCAGGGTAGAACAGAAACTCTCAAAGCGGAGCAGAGATCACGGTGGCCTACCTGACTGGAGATCGGATTCTTGTGAAGATACCAGGAATTCATCCCACGAGTTTGGCTATCGAGGATTTCGTCGGAAGGACTTCTACGAACTTACGCTTGATGAATGTTGACTCTTGTAATTGGGATAACCCAATTTCAGTAAAAGAATTTCTTCTGGAATTTCTTAGCACTTTATTTTCTGATGGGTTTTACGATGTGAATTAATGACTCTCTTCGGACAGTGATCGTCCAGAGTTGATTAAAGAAGTCTAAACGCACATATTTCCTACCTGACATTTGTTTAACACCCCATTCCCTTGGAAACGAATCAATAAACACTACAATTGCACAATTCTAATGTAACCTGTATGTTACACTTGGATTTTGCAAGACCTCTGCCATTGATTATGTTGGTCATGGTGGAGCATTTCTCCAATTGGATTGAGTTGGTGGCATGCTTGACAAATCAAATGAGGGAACAACTTATGCGTTCCTAGCTTCGGTGCTTAGCAGATTTGGTGCATCAACGGAAGTGTTGATTGATGATGGTACTAAGTTTTTGGTCAAGTTTCAAGCTTTGTGTGATCGAGCGTTGATTGATCATCGTACCACCTCAAGAGTTCATTTCGAGGCTGATGGTCTAGCAGGGAGGGTTGTTCAGACGGTTGTCACGACTTATGTAGTGGCATCTCTAGTTAGGTAGGTGTGCGTATGCAGGAGCAGCATCTGATAGTTAGAGCCGCCAGTAAAGCTTAGCCAGATTTCCACTGGACCGGCCGTTAGGCCGACAGCGCCGTTAGGGGTCCTAGGGCTCAAGGGGTAGAGTTTTGAATTAGGGCCCTTGGAGGCCGTTTTCAAGTTGAGCCTTTGAGAGTGTGGCTATGGTGGATAGTAGCTAGTGCGGGAACCTGGAGTCTTTGAAGCACAAAGTGGGTTTGGCTTGACTGTAATCTCTCTTTTATGCTATGGTTATGAGCGGAGTGTCCTTGTGGACGTTTTGAGACTAGAAAAGATTACTTCAAACACTGAAATTGGATTCTGTGATGAGAACTAGGAGTTCTTGGAGCGCTGAAAGTGTTCTGGCGAGTTTGGATCGATGGTAGCTTCGATCCGTTGGCTGTTGAGAATGCACGGCGTTGCTGGAGTGCAGCCCGTGGTGGTGATCTAGAAGTAGAGTCGATTTGAGGTGGATCTTATCGATTTTGAATTTCTGTATTTTCTGTTTTAGTGTAAACCGAATCGGGGAATTGTCGGGCGGAAGCGCCGCCGAAATTGACGAAGTGGGTCGATGCTTATAGTTGTCTTGGAGCATTAATTTGAGATTGGCCGAGAAATATTTCGGACAGAAGTGCTAGAAGTCCAAGATTTGGCTTTTCGAAGTTTTCGGGTTGAAAATAGGAGTAGTAGCCTATCAGATTATCATACAATGTCCGTTTGATCTAAAATTTGGTGGGGTGATAGATTATGTAAAGTTTGTCGCGCAAGGATAAAGATATCAAGCCCAAGGCTGACGGTGTGAGAATTGCGAAATTTTGAGGTTTAGGGGTCTGAAATCGAAGTTGAAGATTTTCTAGTCTGAGAGGTTTCAAAGCGGTGTCCGTTTTGAAAAAAAAAATTGAGTTAGGTAGCAAATTGGTTAGATAGCAATATCCAAAAAATTGCGTTAGGTAGCAATTTTAAGGCAACACCTTATACAACCAGATTACCAGTCTCAGTTTATCGATCTGGAGAGCAGAAGACCTCCGAAATCGAGTTTTTGTGTTTTTAAATGCCCTTCTGAGGCTATGTCAGTCCAGATTGGGTTGGTTTGACCCCTTTGATGAATGTTTTTGAGATGGAGTATTGTGCTTTATAATACTTGTGATTGATATTCCTCCATCTCTGCTTCCTGTTTGTGCACCACATTTGTTTGTGTTGGTGCTTTGTTGTTTGGAGTGTTGGAGCTCCTGTGTGCTGCCGATAGTGAGGCTGGATTTGCGGACTAGTCAGGCTATCCATGTTTCTCCCCAGTGAGACAGGACTTGTGGACCTGTAGACTGGGTGAGTGCCTGTGGTGATGGCAGGTTTCAGGTTGCCCTTGTGTTAGCACCTTGTGGTGCCTCGGGTACCTTACATTGCGGTTTTCAGTTCTGATTCTTTGATTCCGGTTCAGCTTGGGGACTTATTTTTGTACGGTTGTGGAGGTGATACATTGGTGTCACAGTGGAGTTCTCTGGAGGTTCCGAAGGAGAGACTGCTCGGGTTAGCATTTGGTGCACCCGTAGTGGAGTGCGGTACCAACCTTCACCTTTGAGGTTCACAGAAGATTCTGATTTGGTTTCAGAGAGTGACGGAGCTGAGCTTGGTGATATCTTGGAGTGTGTACCCACACCGTTGTTGTGGGACATGGACGATATCTATGGGGCCACCAAGGGTCCTAGACGATATTTGGGTACAGTTGGCACTATTGAGTTGGATGACTTCATCCAGGAGTTTGACTCATGGTGTGATTTACAGCGGATGCGCAACTCTACGTTGTTCAATCCGTTTATGGCTTGGAAGGGATTATTCCAACATTTGGAGGGTCCACCGATGGATGATTATCATGAGTTCCGGCGTGAACACCTTGAGGAGATAGAGTTCTGAAGACAATCTTGGTCTCCAAACTACATCTCTATTACAGAGAAAGGTTTGTTTGGAGGTGCGAGTTCATCCTCCTGTGCACATGGCACTGATGATACGGTTGGAGCTAGTAGAGTTGGGAAGAGTTCAGAGGTCCCAACCTTCAACCCTATTCTAGAGTTCTTTGCACGGTTGAGGAGAGACTACCAAGGGGTGAGAACTGACAAGCTACGAGGCTTGCAGGAGTTTCAACGGAAGACTGGGGAGAGTCTTCGAGAGGTGTATACCCGAATGCGTCGGTTGATCAGTGTTACCCATGGGGTGACAGAGGCACAAGCTGTCCAATATTGGTATGGGATATTGGATAGGGAGTTGAGGCGTAGAGTGAGAGATGCTACTTTACTCTGGGAGAGATCACCTACGTTGGCCATTGTGTTTTGTCTTGCCGAGCGTATTGAGCTCAACATGCAAGAAGAGAGGGTAGTGATTTCTTTGGGTTCAGCAAAGGATTCCCCATCTTCATCAACGTCTTCACGTTACCAATCTACAACACAAACCCGGAGTGGTTATGGTAGACATGTGAGACGGTCTCGACCATCCGGGACCAGTGGTGAAGGTGCAACATCTGCACCATTACCATCCTTTTCAGGTCAACAATCGGTTGTTGGGATGGTATGTTGGACATGTGGTGGACCTCATCACAAGAAGGATTGCCTTCAAGGTCGAAGGATGGATCCTGTTGGAGTAAAATCATGTGAGCATTGTCACAGACATGGTCACATGATGGATCGATGTTTTGATCTCCATCTAGAATTACGATCAACAAGAGTTGCCATGGCAGTTCCTGGAAGAGGACGAGGAGTTCAAGGTGGCAGGGGTGGTGGTAGAGGACCAGCCCCTACTCAAGTGTTAGCCCATGAGGCTAGTCATGAGGTGAACATGGCATCTCGATTGGAGCAGTTGGAGCATAAGATAGCAAGTATGGCTATAGCCCAACAAAGATCAGATTCTCGAGCTGGTGCCTCTACATCATACGATGGAGATGTTGTGGAGTACATGTGCGAAACGGCACAACCATGTGCAATTGCTGTGACTCGTAGTGCGACACATACTACTGAGTCTAGAGGAGCATCTGTGGAGTTGGATCCACAAAGAGGGGAGGCTAGCCGACAGGTTAGACTTCCTCAGTCTTTCACATTGTATGAGGCATTGAACACCTCATCCATGGCTCCTACACCACCTATTGGAGAGATGAGGGTGCAAGCCAATGTGGATGTACTTGGAGATGGAGCAAGTAGGAATTTGTGGACCTCGGGCCGACTCTCACTCGGGTTTACCTCCGATGGCTTTTTGGAAGCTCATCATGAATCTAGAAGGACTTAGTCCCACCCTATGACCATGACCCTATTGCTCACTCTTACACAAACTCTCAAAGTCCAAGCTCTATTATGCACATTATCACCAAGAGTAAGATATCACTCAAAAGGAAAGGGATACTTTGGTAATCAAAGTCTTCATTGAATCAAGGTTCCACTCCGAACATGACGTCTCCAAGAACCAAGCTCTCCAAAACTAATATCACCACATTATCTTCTCCCAAAACTAACTTCCATTGAAAAACTACTTGAGAGGTGCTTCTCAACCTCTCTATTTATACTACTTAGAATCTTACCCTAGTAACTACAAGTAATCACCATGTAACTTCCTCTTACCAAGTTTAAACGAGGTAGAGATCACAAACCCCAATGAAAAGGGTACATGGCAACATGCAATTGGTCCACTTGGATCTTCTAGAATCCCAACTACTCCCTAATTGACTTCTAGTGTACCAAGTCAATCTCGCCCCTAGATTTAAGGGTCTTCACCAAGTCCAACCAATGAAAACTAGTCCAAGTCAAGGGAAGTCAAGATACCCATGTGATGGAATCTATTCCTTGACTCATACTAAACAACAAAATAGTAGTTCTCATCTACCACACCAAAAGTTACTCTATATTTTCCTCCAACTTAACCATAACTAGCTAAACATAGTCATGACTAAGATAAACTTAGGCACAATTTAGATATACTTTCATTTTATCCTATATGTACAACCCTGGGTCTTACAGAGCAGATGGACTACTCAGAAGGGTTGTTGGAAGGGAGGAGTCAATTCAACTTATGAAGGAGTTTCATGATGGACCTGTATGTGGAGGACACTTTGCAGAAAGGTAATCGCATTTAAGATCCTAGATGAGCTATCATTGGAAGGGCATTTTCAAAGATTGTGTGGAATTTTGCAAGAGTTGTGATGTGTGTCAAGCTTTTGCTAAAAAGTCCATGAAAACCCCTCCTTTGACATCAGTTCCTATTTTAGGTCCTTTTGAAAAATGGGGAATAGATTTTGTAGGACCCTTGAATCTTACTCCTCGGGTAACAAGTTCATTGTGGTAGCTCTGATTATCTAACCAAGTGGGTAGAAGCTAGACCTCTAAAATCTACTAGTGAGGAAGAAGTGGGTAGATTTCTATATGAGAGGATAATAACTAGATTCGGATGCCCTCTAGAAATTGTATTTGATAGAGGTGGTGAGTTTGTTGGAAGCATTATACAAGCCATGCTAGGTCATTTCTCCATCAAGGCACGGGTGACTACTTCCTACAAACCAAATGCTAATGGGTTGGCGAAATAACCAACTATACGCTTTGCATGATGTTGGCCAAGGATGCAGACATGGACGGGAGCAAGCAAAATTGGGACAAGAGGCTGCATGCTATCTTGTGGGAATATCGGACGACTTGGAAGACATCAACAGGGTACTCACCTTTCCGTATGGTATATGGTGTCGAGTCAAAGCTTCCAATTCAATTTGATTTGACGACCTTCTTAACTATCCAACGGAAGTTAAAGAGGAAGAATGGAGTAGAAGCTATCAAATCAAGACGTCAACAACCGTTGGAGTTGGAGGAGGCTCGAGCCGTGGGCCATGGTACGTGTGGAGCGGGCTCAACAATTGCGTAAGAAGTATCATGATAATCGATTTGGGACGAAGAAGATGAAGATTTTCAAAGAAGGTGATTGGGTAATTCTTTACGACTCCATTAGATATAAGAGAGCAAGAAAGAAATTTCTTCCAAAGTACTTTGGTCCTTTCATAGTTCACAAGGTGTGGGAAACTTTACTTACGATTTGAAGGAGTTGGGAGGACGACATTTTGACCGGGTGAATCACGACAAGTTGAAGCCGTTTCATCGACGATCAGATTCTTTCACCCAAGGACGGAGTGAAATCTTGGTCCGGGGTAAATGTAAGACCCAGGGGTTGTACATATAGGATAAAATGAAAGTATATCTAAATTGTGCCTAAGTTTATCTTAGTCATGACTATGTTTAGCTAGTTATGGTTAAGTTGGAGGAAAATATAGAGTAACTTTTGGTGTGGTAGATGAGAACTACTATTTTGTTGTTTAGTATGAGTCAAGGAATAGATTCCATCACATGGGTATCTTGACTTCCCTTGACTTGGACTAGTTTTCATTGGTTGGACTTGGTGAAGACCCTTAAATCTAGGGGGTGAGATTGACTTGGTACACTAGAAGTCAATTAGGGAGTAGTTGGGCTTTCTAGAAGATCCAAGTGGACCAATTGCATGTTGCCATGTACCCTTTTCATTGGGGTTTATGATCTCTACCTCGTTTAAACTTGGTAAGAGGAAGTTACATGGTGATTACTTGTAGTTACTAGGGTAAGATTCTAAGTAGTATAAATAGAGGTTGAGAAGCACCTCTCAAGTAGTTTTTCAATGGAAGTTAGTTTTGGGAGAAGATAGTGTGGTGATCTTAGTTTTGGGGAGCTTGGTTCTTGGAGACGTCATGTTCGGAGTGGAGCCTTGATTCAATGAAGACTTTGATTACCAAAGTATCCCTTTCCTTTTGAGTGATATCTTACTCTTGGTGATAATGTGCATAATGGAGCTTGGACATTGAGAGTTTGTGTAAGAGTGAGCAATAGGGTCATGGTCATAGGGTGGGACTAAGTCCTTCTAGATTCATGATGAGCTTCCAAAAAGCCATCGGAGGTAAAACCGAGTGAGAGAGAGTCGGGGAGGTCCACGGCTCCTTGATGAAACAACACGTCCTCTATGATGGTATAAGGTTCACATCGCTTCACCAATGCATTCCTCTCCCGTGAATGCATGCCTTGGGGAAACTCTCCCTCCGAGATGAAATCCCATATCCCCTTGTATTCAGCCGGTATCTTTGTTATGGTGTCCATCATCGGCAAATCCTCATCCGGAAATGTATCATCCTTTGGTTGATCTCCTTCCTCATCGTATGCTCGAGACATCAAATCAAGCATTGGCATGTTTCTTACCGTACGATCCTCAATGATGTAATCAAACTCCGCCAAGTAACAACTTCCATCCGGCTATCCTACCCTCAGCATTAGGCTTGTTGAAAATGTACTTCAAAGCCTTGTGGTCAGTAACGATAGTAAACTTCCCTTTCAGTCACTGAATTTCTCTCAGCCTACACCATCTGTCTACTAGCATAAGCAATTGGATGATCATGGCTATCTTCATCTAACTGGCTTAGAGTGCATCCTATAGCAATGTTTGATGCATCCGTGTAGAGAATGAAAGGTTAACCCCAATTTGGTTTGGCTAAAATAGGAGCCGTTACCAACGCCTTCTTAAGAAGTTCGAACGCCACAGCTGCCTCTCCATCCTTGAGGATTAAATCGTAATCCGTCCCCTTCTTCATTTCAACCGTCAAGGCATAAGCTTTGTTGGAGAAGGAAAAGATGAACCGTCGATAGTATCCCACCATTCCAAGGGGAACCGCCTCAACTTGGTCAACGTCACCGAAAAGGTAAGTCGAGGATGCGCGTTTCACCTTTTTCGGATCCACCGCTATACCATCCTTGGAGATGATGTGCCCTAACAACAAACCTTCCTCACATCCAAAAATGCATTTTTTCTGGATTGAGCGAGGCCTGGCTTTCTCCAACCGTTGTAGAATTTTGATCAAATGATCAAAATGATCCTCCTTCTTCCGTAAACACAAAAATCATCTATGAAATCTCGCACAAAATTTCCCAATTAAAGGTTCAAACACCTTGTTCATGAACCTCTGAAAAGTTCTTTGGAGCATTACATAGACCAAAGGGCATTACCCTAAAAGGCAAAAGTTCCCCATGGCGTGGTAAAAGTGGTTTTGAGCTGATCTTTGGGAGCAATTTGAATTTGGTTATAACCACTATAACCATCTCCAAAACTATACCACTCATGACTTGCCACCTCCTCTAGAATCTCATCTATGAAAGGTAAAGGATAGTAATCCTTCTTTGTGACAAAGATTCAACTTCTTGTAATCTACGCATACACGTAGCTTACCATTCTTCTTCTTGACTATCACAATAGGAGAAACCCATTCAGAATTCTCTACCTCATAGATGAAACCCGCATCCTTTAGCTTGTCGATCTCCTCCTTGACCACCACGGCCGTTGGTGGATTTATCCGACGTTGCTTCGACGCTTTGGGACGAGCCTTCTCCTCTAACTCAATGCGATGAGTTTCTAAGGTTACTTCCTTCAAATCCTTGTAGCTAAAGGCAAAGACATGGATATATTTTCGAAATATATCCAAGAACCTTGACTTCTCCTCCATAGTAACCTTGGGACCAAACTTGAGAGTGGAGAGCCGTCGAAGTTATCTCATCTTCACTCATCTTCATCTTGTCGGGATCTTTCACCACCCCCGGCCTAGGAAGTAAATCCATTGCAGCAAGAACTTGAACTTGAACATCATCGTCCGAGGTATCTTCAGATGATGTCTCCTCATCGGTCGACATGTTGGTGTCAACCTCTGAAAAACTGCCAATTTCTTCACTCTCAGACTCTGAGTAATCACTCGTAGGTCTATCCGAGTCTGAGACCGCTTTTCCGCCACTTGTGAGAGGGACCTTCACTCGATGGTTTTAGGCCCCTATGGAAGGTAACCCTTATGCCACCAATCAGTTGTCCTCACAGCCCTCAACCAAGGTCTTCCTAACAACAAGGTTTGAACTCCCATCACACTTACCACCACCTTGTCCACCACTCCAATGGGTCGCACCTTTTGCTTGTTGGCCATCCCAACAATGATGTTGGAAGGTCTTGAAAGCTTCATCCCCAACTTCTTCAACAAACATTATGACATGGCAGATCCACCATCCACTAGTACATCCTAAACATCATGTCCATTAATGCGTACTTCAATCTTTGAAGCCTGAGTGTATACCTCCGAGGCAGCGGCATCCACCACTCCTACTCCAACATTCGCCATGGAAGCTTTCCCCTTGGATCGTCGCTTGGTCCTTTTGGAGACTTAGGCCTCCCCTCAACTCCTTTCTTATCGTAGGATTTAGAGCAATCAATTGGCCAACAAGATTATATTGGCTTTTTGATTTCCCACATCCTCCACCACGTCGTATTTGATTTGGGTAGATGAAATGGAGAAATCATCCATTCCCAACTTCTTCCGGTGCTCTCGGTTGACTCACACCTTTGGATCGAGTGCCCGGCTTGGTTGATCTTCCATTGAGATGGACTCCTCTCGCAAATCTTGCTCTCTTCTTCTCGTGTGCAAGAATATCAAATCTGGAACTTATAGAGCTCTCTCCTTCTCAAACGTGCACCGATGAGGAAACACATCAATAGACGCTTACTCCCTTATCCTTCGATTGACTTGGAGCAGGAGTAGAATTGTTGTGTCTAACTCCATCATGTTGTCGAGGATTAGGACAATTTTGTTGGAAATGAGGGCCTCCACAACTAAAGCATGAAACTGTGAAGTTCCCTTGTGGTGGATTTCCTTTTGGAGGATAATTCCCATACCCTCTAGATCCTCCCCTACATTCCGATTCCTCCTCTCCCATAGTTGTACTACGTTAATCTTGAGATCAGCGAGTGTTTACGTGATAGATTTCAACTCATGGTGCAAGTCTACCACTGGAGAATTTACTATTGGCGCAAAGAACAACAAAAGAGGGAGTTGCCATTCTAACCACAACAGGTGGTGATGCTTCTCTAGCCACCAAACTAGAATCATCGTCTTCTAGGCTCTCCTCCATTCGAATAGCAATGCGAATAGCCTCAACCTTAGAAGAGGGCTTTTCATATCTCACCTTGCTTGAATCCGAGGCTTCAATCCTCCAATGAAGTTCTTTGTCAACATCGCCACAATCCCCCACCATGGTTGGCTCGACCTCGTCTCCACTCTTTCTCAACACCACACGAAAGCGTGACTCCAGCCTTCTCCGTTCTCTCTACGTATGATCTCACCTTCTCACTCTCTCCTTGCTTCAAAAAGGTGACTTCACACATCAGCTTCTCGTAACTTTCATCCGGAAGAAAGTTTTCAACAAGATTCTCCGTCAAACTCTCCCAAGTGTCTTCCTCCACATGCTCCTTCTTGTACTCATTGTACCACTTCAATGCGAGAATCCTCCAAGAAGTCGGGCAAAAAGGATAGCCCATTCGGGTTTCCTTCTCTCATTGTTTCCTATATATGCCCTCTTGAAGTCTCTCACAAAAGATTCTACATCTTCTTTCTCTCTCCCATAGAACACCGGAAGCTTCCCCATTTCCAACTCCTTTTGTCGTTGTTGTTGGAAATTTATAATGGGACTCCCTAATACAACACAAACAAAACTAGCTCCATTCTAGAGTAATTCATCAATGGCAAAATGAACGGAATTGGTTGGTCCAAGATTGCCATGGCTCTCTCTCTCCTAAAAACACACTATGAGCCTTACCCTCATCGACATCTTCTCGATCATTCTGAAAATGATCTCCATCTTGATTAGAACTTGAGCCACCTGGAGATTTCAACTTTTCGGTATCTGCACTCAATTTATCTTCAAAGCCCTCCACTAGTGACTCCAACAGAGCTTTCACGCCACTACACTCGTGTCCTAAGGGAAGTCCGGTCACTCCACAATTTTCACAATAGTTTCCACTCTTGGATTCATGGGGAGATGATGGTCCTGGATGAAGGTTTAGCTCTCCCACGTTTCGTCTCTCTCTCAACCTCCGATCTTTGGTCCTCAAAGGACAACTCACAAGCTTATGTCCCTCCTCTCCACAATAGAAGCAACTCTCACGTTTTCGCTCTCGGGAACTTTTTAGTGTCCTCTCTTCAAACTCCACTCTGAACTCCCTCGTGTTCGAATCCGCTGAAACAATCACGTCCAGCCCTTGAGGTATCTTAGACAACCGGATCTTCCAAAGAGGTTGATCTCCCATTTTCCAATGAGTGTCAAGTCATCCTCACTATGCAAAACACCCATGCACTAACTCTCTCGAAATGACCATAAACAAGGAAAAAGCAAATCTGAAAAGTAAAGCGGTTTTGCTCACTTTTATACCCCCCTATACTTCAGGTATCATAACTTTCTCTATAAAAATGATCTCTCAACGAAATTTGAACCCACATGTAACTTAGCTCCTGATAAACAATCGTGCAAAGTTTAAAATCCTGATTTAATTCTTGCACGAATTTATGAGCTCTGTACACTTTTTCCCGAGAGCTATCTTTCAAAACCCGTCAAGACCCTAGCAAATTCTAAACATCATAACTTTTGATCTAGACATGATATGACTGTTATTTCAAGTGCAAAACGTATCCCATCTAATAATCTAAAATCAAGAAAATTATTGGAAAAACTTTGGAAAATAAAGTTTTCCTCTCAAATACGTACTATAGCACTCTCGCCTCATCCCAAACAACACTTAAGTAAACAAAATGTACAAAATAACTTCCAGGCTATCATATAACACTACCGGATACACAAAAGGTACATTACTATGCATCATGATCTCGGTTCGCTCTTCCCCCACAGTCCTCTCCATATGAGTTCTCATCGTTGCGCTCTCACGGGCAATAAACTGGATTCGAAACATCTCTTCTCCTTCTAGGCGAGGTCCCGGCAACGGAACCAAAAATGTGACCTCGGCTGACTCTCACTCAGGTTTACCTCCGATGGCTTTTTGGAAGCTCATCATGAATCTAGAAGGACTTAGTCCCACCCTATGACCATGACCCTATTGCTCACTCTTACACAAACTCTCAAAGTCCAAGCTCTATTATGCACATTATCACCAAGAGTAAGATATCACTCAAAGGAAAGGGATACTTTGGTAATCAAAGTCTTCATTGAATCAAGGTTCCACTCGAACATGACGTCTCCAAGAACCAAGCTCTCCAAAACTAATATCACCACATTATCTTCTCCCAAAACTAACTTCCATTGAAAAACTACTTGAGAGGTGCTTCTCAACCTCTCTATTTATACTACTTAGAATCTTACCCTAGTAACTACAAGTAATCACCATGTAACTTCCTCTTACCAAGTTTAAACGAGGTAGAGATCACAAACCCCAATGAAAAGGGTACATGGCAACATGCAATTGGTCCACTTGGATCTTCTAGAAGCCCAACTACTCCCTAATTGACTTCTAGTGTACCAAGTCAATCTCGCCCCTAGATTTAAGGGTCTTCACCAAGTCCAACCAATGAAAACTAGTCCAAGTCAAGGGAAGTCAAGATACCCATGTGATGGAATCTATTCCTTGACTCATACTAAACAACAAAATAGTAGTTCTCATCTACCACACCAAAAGTTACTCTATATTTTCCTCCAACTTAACCATAACTAGCTAAACATAGTCATGACTAAGATAAACTTAGGCACAATTTAGATATACTTTCATTTTATCCTATATGTACAACCCTGGGTCTTACAGGACCAGCCATCAACATCGTCTGAGGAAGCATCCAGCGCAATGTTGGGGGCGGCAAGGACTCTTGTTCATTCTCCTGTTTTCTCAGCCAAGGATTTATTGGCGTTGGGGGTGTCATCATCCCATATACTAGGATTGGCAGCCACACTTTGCGAAAGCAAAGAGGATGTGTTGGTTGCTTCTAGTTGTGTGAGTACTAGTAGTGTTGATCCCGGGATGGGACGACTACTAGTGGAACTTGGCAAGATTCTTTGCCGCTCGAATGATGGAGTTATCAACGAGGCCGGCATACGGCGTACAGGGGTGTCACCGAGCACGGTGATGTTGGATAACGTGAAGTGGTGTGTTCTTTTTTTGGTCGGACCTTCGGGAAAGGTTTATAGACCTCAACGCGTGTTGTTGGATTCTGGTGCACAACCCCTTATGTTGGGTAAGGATGCACTACTTGGTCTTGGTTTGCGAAAGACCGATGTGGAGAGATGTCCATTCGCATTCAGACATATCTTGGAGGTTCTAGTGATGCCCTGGCACCATACATCACCCGGATGGCGTTGACTGTGCAAGTACAACCGGATCATGTCACGAGATAGCTCTACAACGCGAAGCACGTCTTTGTGGTTACACTTGCAGAGTCCTATGATGTATTGGTGGGTGCGGCAGTGTTATACCCAATGGGGTTTAGCATTGATTATTGGGAGGAGAGAGCCTCTTATCGGCGGGTTGGAAATGGGCGGCGGGGCCGAGTGAGTCGACACTGCATGCGATTCATCACCGGTTCTAGGCCTTTACCAAGTGGAGGTTTGGCTTATGTTGCAGCCTTCAGTACTTGTGTTACTTGGCCTGGTGATTTGTTGGAGGGTAACATGGATGCTCATGATAGTCATGGTCGAGAGGATGTGACTATCATGCCAAGTCTTAGTGGAGTAGTGTCATCCACGTTGGATGGAACACTAGGTATTTCATGTATGCAGCTACAACGGATGGCCGATCGGCTCATACATCGGGCTTGGAGTGAGTCTTTTGCTCCGGAGAGGGGAGACGAAGGAAGTTATTCCCACTTCCACTATGTTATCCCCTTTAGATACAACGCCTATTGCTTGGCAGTATCTAGAGGAGGGTATACGTGTCTTCGGATTTGTTTGGAGGGATTAGCACGGAGGTTTGGTCTCTTTGTTTTGCGATCGGGTATACAAGAACATCGATACTTGTATGTGGAGCGAGATGAGATTGCAAGGCAGCGTCTCATTACGCCACGTGGCACGGTTAGTGCGTAGATACCCCAGATCTTCTACCGGTGTTGGCGGTCAAAGGATATCAACGGGCCTTGTCGCCGGATATTTTGTTGTTGGGGACGCAAGACCTTGCTCGGCATGGCACCATACATTTGGTTATTCTTTGGATGGCCATGTCGAGGGGACACACACGTCTTTGGTAATGGTCATGGGTTACGAGGATTCACGTTATGGCATGTTTTGGGAGATGTTACGTGTGTTACGTTCTCTCCAGTCACATCAGACATATTTTCCGGCATACATTTTGGAGAATGTTCCCTTGTTGCGTGATCCACGTGCACGGATGATGACGAGTGCACATCACGTGCGTTCATGGATTGGACCAGCGGTATTGTTGGATGCATCGAGAGTAGGATCTCGTGCACACCGTCCACGTCTATGGTGGACAAACCTTCTTCCAAGGGAGGTTTTATTGCGAGCATATGACGGAGTGGAGAGGCCCTCACATCTCACAATGGAGAGTATTTTGGATGTGGGTAGACACTCCTGAGCAAAGTGGTCTATCTTTGACAGTCACCCATGGCGGTGGTGAGCGTTGTGGGTCGCCCAAGAGCTGCATTACCCACGTTGTTGAGTTACCCAGCTTCCCATGCTTATAGAGAGGGAGGACCTGGACTTGTATGGGATTCTCGCTTGCAGCGGTTGGTGGAACCCAACGCTGAAGAGAGAGAGCGAGCTATGGGATTTTGTACCGGTACTACATCAGTACCTACATTGTCATAGCTTCACGACGTCAGGTGTTGGGTCAGGCTATGGACCTGAACTGTTTGACATGGATTGTGAGCCTTGGATTGGTGAAAGTAGACGCATGAGATCCACATGTATGACTGCCAAGACCATTAGTAAGCTCTTTGCCTACCAAGAGACGGTGGAGGCAAAAGTCAGGCGAGAAGTGCCCAAGATCTCATCCTTGGTCTTATGGGGATGTTAGAGAAGGAGAGGTAGGGTCTTCTTCGAGTATCGTTGGAGTTTTTTGCGTGGAGCAGGCGGTGGTCACTTTTGACCTTTGTGATACAACACAAGAGGTTACAGCTACATCATCAGGAGTTGTTCACACTGAGATAGTGGAGCATGGTATGAGAGAGCAGAAAAAGCTCTATGCTCAAGTGGTTGTCATTTAGCAACCAGATACTACGTCTTCTATCTCTAGTGTCGATGGAGAGGAGATTTGGGATATTGAGATTCTCAAAGTGAAAGGAGAAGAAAGACGTAGGGTGTGGAGGTTTTTGAGGAGTTTCAGAAACTGTTTTGCCTTCAGTATGAAGGATTTAGGCTGTTTGAAGGGACCTGGCATATGGATTGACTTGACAACAGATGCACCAGTCTTCCGTCGTCCCTATCGATACAGTGATATGGAGAGAGATCTGATCCAAAGTAGGTGTCAAGACCTTCTTGAGGCTAGATTGATGGAGATATCATATGGAGAGTATGCCTCTGCTGTGGTGATGCCAGTCAAGAAGGATATACATGGCAATTATACAGATAGACGCATGTGTGGTGACTACCGATCTATCAATCGACAGACAAAATCTGATCGATATGCTATGCCTACACCTGAGGAGATCTTTGATGCAGTTGGGCATGCAAAGGTTTTCAGTACATTGGATTTACGAGAAGAATATCATCAGTTGTGGATTCGAGATGAGGATAAGGCCAAGACAAACTTTTGGGCAATTGATTCGCATGGCAAGGATGTGTTGTATCAGTGGAAGTTCTTACCATTTGGGTTGAAGAATGCACCTGCTGAGTTCCAAAGAGTGATGGATAGGATCCTAGCCGGACTTGATTGTGCCAAAGCCTACATCGATGATATTCTAGTGTATAGTGCTATAGTGAGGGAGCATGAGATACATTTGCAGGAGGTATTTGAGCGACTAATTGCTCATGGCCTCAAGTTGCATCCTGGAAAGTGTAAGTTCTTTCAGGAGCAGGTAGAGTACTTGGGTCATACCATATACCCAGAAGGATTGGGAGTTCAGCAAACCAAGGTGGAGGCAATCTTGCGTATTTCACAACCCTCAGATGTGAGTAGGGTTCGAGCTTTCCTTGGACTTGCAAACTTCTATCGTCGATATGTGCGAGGATTTAGCACTATTGCCAAAGCCTTGACAAAGCTGACAAAGCTAGATGAAGAGTGGAGTTGGGGAGATGAACAGGAGAGAGCTTTTGTTGAGCTCAAGGGAAGGTTGACATTTGCCCCTATTTTGAGGAGACATGTGAGAGGTCGTCCGTTTCAAGTACATACTGATTGGAGTATGTTGGGTTTGGGAGCAGTGCTTACCCAACATGATGATGAGGGGAAGGAGTTTGTAGTGGCTTATGCAAGTCGTTCCAACAATGCAGCGGAGGCGAAGTATAGTTCTTATGAAGGAGAATGTTTAGCATTTGTTTTGGGCGATGGCACATTTCAGATGTTATTTGTTTGGAAACTCCTTCACTCTCATCACTGATCATCAACCATTGAAATGGTTGATGGAATCATACAAGCTTACAGGAAAGCTTACACGATGGGCTCTTATCCTACAAGAGTATGATTTCACGGTTATTCATAGACACAGGTGGTGAACCGTGATGCGGATGGGTTAAGTCGAAACCCATGTACAAGTCAAGTTGACAAAACCGGGGCTCGATGGCACGGTGATACTGATGAGGAGATGGTGCCGGGTTGGCATGCATCTACCTTTTTGAGTATGTTGGCGCTTGAGAGCTATATGATATCTCTCTTGGGTCAAAGAGCAGATATATTAGCCTTGGACGCTGAGACTTAGGACGGTTTGATCGTAAACGAGAGACATCCATGATGACATCTTTGGTGTTGGAGTATCTTCGTACCGGTGCTTTGTTGGGCACCTTGAGTGCAAAGGAGCGGGATCAAGTTTTACAGAGAGCTCGACGGTTCAGGTGGGAAGGTAGACACCTTCTTCGAGTATGGGGAGATGGCAACGTTCGTGTTGTGCCACTTCCATCTCAGAGACCACAGTTGGTCAGACATGCTCATGAGGAGTTAGGTCATTTTGGAGTAAAGTGGACATATAGCTTACTTCAAAGTCACTATTGGTGGAGAGGTATGCAAACTGAGGTGCAGCAGTTTGTGGCGAGATGTATGGTATGTGATCGTGTTCGAGCATCATTCAATGCCCCTACACCACAACTACATCCTTTACCGATTATGGGACTTGGTTATCGTTGGAGCTTGGATTTTGCAGGACCTTTGCCATTGACTATACGACATCATCGATATGTGTTGGTCATGGTGGAACATTTCTCCAAGTGGATTGAGTTGGTGGCCTTGCTCGACAAGTCAAGTGAGGGAACGACTTATGCGTTCTTAGTCTGCGGTGCTTAGCCGATTTGGTGCACCAGCAGAAGTGTTGACTAATCAGGGTACTGAGTTTTTGGACGAGTTTCAGGCTTTGTGTGATCGAGCGTTGATCGATCATCGTACCACCTCAAGAGATCATCTTGAGGGCGATGGTCTAGCGAGAGAGAGTTGTTCGGGAGACGGTGAAGAGAGGACTGCAAAAAGTTTGGCTTGGAGAAAGGTCATCTGGGAGACTGGGACATCCAGCTACCATGGTTGGCCATGAATTATCGATTTAGCCGGCAAGCATCTCTAGCGTCATTCTCACCGTACTTTTTATTATATGGTAGAGATCCAAACTTACGCAGTTAGCTATCCGTAGAGAGTCGGGTGAAGTCTTGGACTTGGATAACCCTGATGTTTGGGTTAGGGTGTGTTCTCAAAGGGCAGAACTCTTCCGTAGAGTCATGCCCATGGCATTTGAGAACCTTGCTATTGCTTAGCATAGAGATACTTTGCGTTATGCTACCATCCGAGGAGGTGGATATCGACCTTCAATTCGCAGAGATTTCATGTTGGTGATTACGTTTACTTGCTTGCGAGTGCACCAACCACATTGGATGTTACGGCCGGTCGCACGATTTCTGAGTACGTGAGGTTTTACCTTACGGAGTTTTGGTATTGGAAGGCCGTGATGGTATGGTATGGAAGGATCATGTGCGTAATTGTGCGCCATGTCACCTTCCCAATATTGATGGTAGTGTGGATCCAAGCTTTGGCGGTTGTACATGCGGGCTTGAGATGTATGTTATGTGGATCGGTGGTGGAGCAACCCGTATGTTGATTTGTGATTCTTGTTCGAGAGGATGGCATATGTCATGTTTGACACCTCCTCTCAATGCGGTGCCCAATGGGCGGTGGAGATATCCTCGTCGTCTAGCGAGCAAGCGTGTCGACCGTTACATGATATGGATTGCGGATAGGCGACTAACGATGGGGCTACATTTGCACCCGGCCTCTTGATCTTAGCCCCACGAAGGGCATATCATGTTATGGACTAGATGGCTACACAGTGTTAGAGGGACCTAATCGCCCGTTAGGGGGACGATTGTGGTACACTTGTGTTGGTGTATGACGATCTATGTGTTGTGATGTTTGATGTGACAGCGATGTATGTTGTGTAGCGATATGTATGCGCACGACAACATCATCACGACTTATGTAGTGGCATCTCTAGTTAGGTAGGTGCGGCGTATGCGAGGTAGATCTGGCCGATTAGAGCCGGTTGTGCAGTTAGCGTAGTTCGCACTGGGACTTCCGTTAGGGGTCCTAAGGCTCAAGGGGTAGAGTTCGAATTAGGGCTCCTTGGAGGCCGGCAAGTTGAGCCTTTGAGAGTGTGGCTATGGTGGATAGTAGCTAGTGCGGGGAACCTGGAGTCTTTGAAGCACAAAGTGGGTTTGGCTTATTTGTAATCTCTCTTTTATGCTATGGTTATGAGCGGAGTGTCCTTGTGGACGTTTTGAGAGTAGAAAAGATTATTGTGGTACACTTGTGTTGGTGTATGACGATCTATGTGTTGTGATGTTTGATGTGACAGCGATGTATGTTGTGATGCGATATGTATGTGCACGACACGGTGAAGAGGTGACTAAGAAAGTTTGGCTTGGAGAAAGGTCATATGGGAGATTGGGACATCCAACTACCATGGTTGGTAATGGATTATTGATTTAGGCGGTAAGCCTATCTAGTGTCATTGTCACTGTGCTTTTAATTATATGGTAGAGATCTTGACTTACATGCAACTACTTGATTTGTGATTCTTGTTCAAGAGGATGGTGCCTAGTGGGTAGTGGAGATGTCCTCGATGTGATTAGCAGGCAAGCAGATTTGACCGTTACATGGTATGGATTGAAGATAGATGACTTATGATGGGTAATTATAGCACCCGACCTCCTAATATTAGCCCCACGAAGGGCATATCATGTTATGGACTAGATGGCTATCTTGTGTTAGAGGGACATAGCTGCTAGTTAGGGGGACGATTATGATACATTTGTGTTGGTGTATGACAATCTATGTATTGTGATGTTTGATGTGACAGCAATGTATATTGTGATGCGATATGTATGTGCATGACAGTTATCACAACTTACGTAACGACATCTCTAATTAGGTACATGTGTGTTTGTAGGAGCACATACATCAGTTAAAGCCGATTGTGCAATTAGTGTCATTCGTACTAGAACTGCCGTTAGGGCCGACATCGCCGTTAGGAGTTCTGGGGCTCAAGGGGTAGAGTTTGAATTAGGACTCCTTGGAGGGTCAGGCACTAGATGGAATCTAGTGCCTGACCCTAGTGACGAAGACACCGAGTCTAAGTATTCATCCAAAGACCAAGTAAATTACTTAGAGTGTTACGAGGTGGACAAAGACCTCCTACCAATTGATACCAAAATTGATTGCAATGTTAGATAAAGGATTCAGTTGAGAAAAATCCAAGAGTTGAAGAAGTTCAAGAGAGAACTTAGATTTATCAGATTCAAAACTTGCATGACTAGATTGCAATTTCAAAAATTCAAATGTTATTATTGAACAATGTTGTGTATTGGATGTATATGTTGTATTCTATCGGCTTGCAATAATTTCAACCATGCAGATGTCAAATATTATGTCATTATGAACAAAGCAATCAATACAATGAGATTTCATTTTTGAAACATGATGCTATTGTAAAGTCTCATCATTTTTCTAAATTATGTTTGAACCGTACATAATGATTACAATTTAGACTATCACAATGTGAATCAAACTTGTATTATGTACTTCTGTCGATTGATGCTTGTGAAATCAAGATGTTTGATCTGATGAATAAAGAAAAATTAGATCAATATATCTATCTAGAATTAAAGTTACATGATGATTTTCATGAAAAACAAGAAGCTAAAAATTAGTGATTAGAGAAGCTATCAAACCAACGAAAAATGAACACAAGCAGCTAGTTAAAAATTATGAGTAAGATGTATCATGCTAAAATTGTAACAAACAAGTTACACAAAGGTTTGTCAATTGTGCGAATAAGCAGTATTCAACCACTCAATTCGATTATCAAATCACTACCCATCCATTAGATTACACGAAATTATACATGTAAATGAAATTGCACTCCCGATTTACTAATGGTAGATTGATCTCTCCTTTATAAGCCGAAGTCGAGATGATATTCTTGATGAAGTTCTACTGCTGAGGTGAATCCGACCATGGTTCATGGGCGAATATCCGGGTATCTTCACAGGTATATCACACCAATCTAGGCCAATCAAACATAACACCTATCAGCTTCTCGAGCCCTTCGTTCTACCCTCACTACATGTGCGGTTCTCAATGAACACTTGCAAAGAAAAAGATAATCCTACTCTAACTCTACTCCTATTTATATAATTTCTTGCACCTATTTCTAACGGTTGCCTACACGGATCGCACCCGGCTACTTCTTCGGAAAGTTGCTGGTCCCTTTGATGTCTTTTCTCTCTAGGCGAAAGCATCTACGCTCATTTGCAATTCTCTGATGTCTTCTGCGATCTCCTTCCAATGGACACACATCCCTTCATGGCATTCGCGATCCATGACCTTGTACATTTTCTTTCGCTTCTCCTTGGAATTGCAAGGAGTGTTCATCGCCACAGTTAATTGTTCCAACCATTTAGTCTCCATTTCGTTACATCGGGAAAAAAGATATTGCGAGCACTTACTCGCCAAAACTTCTAATCTAGTTGGTCTCTCAACATCAACTTCATACAATTGTTGCTTCATCCTCTTCAATTGATGTTGAAGCTTCTCATGCTCCCTCTCTACAAACTTCACCTATGCGCCTCTGATCTTGCAAATTTTGCTATAGGCTTGTGGCTTCCTGCTTCGCCTCCGCCTTCTATTTCTCCAGCCGCTCTACCGATTTTGTCAACTGTTTGATGGTCTACATCTGGTCCTTCTTCCCTTGAGATGTGCGGTTCATCAACTGAAACAAGTCCATGTTAACATCTTCCTACGGATTCCACCCTTGGATGTAATGGGTCCCCATCTCGTTCAGTTCCATCAGAACTGGCACTTTAACGTTCTTCCGTTTCTACGCTAATTGTAACACCGAAGAAATCGATTCTTCACTGTTTACCTTTGACGCTTTTACATTAGACCATGATGCTTTTGATACTGGACTTCTTGGCTGAACGATCTCCTTCAGCTTCCTCTTCTTGCTGATGGGTTCCTGAACTACTTCCACACTGGGACTTCTCCTCTCTTTGGTCCCCACTGAGTCTTCCTGTTCGAATACGGTCTCCTCAATATCCTGCATCACTTTGTCTAGCTCCTCCAAAGACATCTCATCCTTATTTTCCTTTGCATGCGACTGCAAGCTCTCTCTTCCATTGGGTCCCAGACTTCTGGTCGAGCCAATACTTCCGTCATTCTCCTTTGGCCCACCTAAAGCATCCGCATCGTTTAGATGATATCTCTTCCTCTCTAGTGGTGTAAACCACCCCATTCTTGAATACATGTGCACCAAGAACGAGGAGATGTATACCACTCCCTTCTCTCCTACTCTCAGATTTTGACCCATCGCTTGCACATTCCGGGCGAAGATCTCTCCCCAATTCACCTTGATCGATCCTCCAACAAATCCCTCTACTATTCTCACTTTATGCATACTTACATATGTAGTTCTTTGCGAAGAGAATAGTTGATTCATGGTATACATGATCTTCCTCCTAAAGTCATCACGAATAAGATCAATCTTAAATCCATTCGTGCCTTTTTTTCCTGGGGTATTAAACCGCTTAGATTCATCAAAGTCAAAGCACATATACAATACCGACCCCTCCCAATCGATGTCATCCTTCTCCTTCGAGTAATCTCGACCTAACACTTCAGCCCATAAAAGCGTATCCCACGAATCCGGATGCCCTCTTGTAACACTGAAGGCAATGACTCCGGGATGACTTCCAAGATAATAGATGTATTCTCAAGACCTCTCCTTGATTTATATATTATAGGACTAGAGGAGTCCAAAATCCAAACTATGCCACATGGCTAACATGCGTAGGTTGCATGTTTTGTTATCTTATCCTACCCAATTCCTAACAGACGTCTAGCACACAATCTGATCCACCAATGCATGGTAGCCACCTCGTCATTTACCCTTTTGCTTTTTGGATAGTGCACATCACTATCTTTTCTTTTTGTGATCTAGTGACCACTCTACACTTTGGCTAAACTAACTATGACTAACCAAGATTGGTTACAAACCTCCCCCCATTTAAGTCGCAACGTCCTCGTTGCAAGAAGACTCAAAAGTCTCTACAAGTATCTTGGCATTTGTAAGATTTTCCAATGGTTCCCAAGTAGCTTCATAAAGTGGATAACCTTTCCATTGGACTAGATATTCCACTTTGGGGTTCCGCTGACCTCTTGTCCGTTTCTTGAGGATTCTCTCAACCTCATATTCCTCTACACCATCAATCATGGCTAGTAAAGGAGGAGGTTGATGTGGGTTGCCAAAGGAAGGAGATCGTGGGGTTTATTTCCTCAAGAGAGAAACATGAAAAACGGGATGTATTTTCATGTGTGTTGGCAACTCTAACTTGTAGGCAACTTCTCCAATCCGTTGAACAATCAAGAAAGGTCCAATAAACCGTGGACTTAACTTTCGAACCTCTATTAATGACAAATTGGTAGTAGACTACCACACCTGATCGCCTTTTTGAAACTCCACATGTCGTCGATGAGCATCAGCATATTGTTTTTGCTTATTCTGGGCAATGGCTAATTTTTGCTTTGCCTGATGCACTCCTCGTTGGACTCGTGCCACAAACTCGTTCACTACTTCAACTTGGGTTGATGGTTCATGCATGTGACCTACACTCACCAAGCTAGATGGTGTGATAGGGTGTTCTCCATACATCAAGAAGAATGGGCTGACTTTTGTGGATGCATTGATTGAGTTATTATAAGCAAACTCAATCAAGGGTAAAAGTGCATCCCAACCTTCTTGCTCTTCCAAAGTGAAAGCTCTAAGCATGTCCTCAATAGTTCTATTTGCTCTTTCAGTTTGCCCATCTGTTTGAGGATAATAAGCTGTGGACATGGCTAGTTTTGTTTTGAATAGCCCAAATAGGGTTTTCCAAAACATGCTAGTAAATTGAGTGCCCCTATCGGTGATGAGCACTGTAGCTAAATCATGTTGAGCAAAAACTGCATCCATATAAATTTGAGCAAGTTCAGGTGCAATAACTGTTTTTGTTGTGGGCCTAATATGGATCATCTTGCTCAATTTATCCACAAAAACGACTATCGAATCATAACCCGTAGATGTCATTGGTAACTCACAGACAATGTTCATACGGACGTGCTCCCATCTTCTAGTAGGTGTTGGTAGAGGCTGTAGTAGACCTGCTGGTTTCTGATTGCTAGCCTTGTTTTGTTGACAAGCCACGCAACTTCGAACATAGCTGGTGATGTCCTCTCTTAGTTTTGGCCAAAAGTATACCCTTTGGACGCCTTCAATAGTCTTCTCCACTCCTACATGGCCCGCAATAGCTGAATCATGTGCCTCCTCTAACACTGTTGTACGGAGAGCAATATCTGAGGGTATCCAAATCTTTCCCTTATAGAGCGCCAATCCCAGTGCTAGATGTGCTCGACCCTGTTGAAGGGCTTGTGCAATCTCCTCATCCTCCTTGGTAGCGCGATTCAGGTTCTCCCACCATTCAAAGTGAATCTTCACCTCCGTGATGTGATTAATGCACGGCATTCGTGTCAATGCATCGGCAAGCTGCTTCTTCCCCTCCACATACAAGATCTTCATGTTGAAACAATTTGCCGCCATTCAGCCCAACGAATTTGCCGCTTTGAGAGATCCTTTTGAGTTTCTAAATAAACCAAAGGCTTGTGGTCTGTCTCAACCACAAACTCCTTATCTCCGAGATAGTGCTTCCAATGTTTAGTAGCCAAGACAATGGCTAACTCCTCCCTCTTTGTGGTATGATAATTTTGCTCCGCCGGGAAAAGTTTTTGTGAGAAGAAAGCAATTGGGTGCCATCCATCTTTCCATTCCTGTTGTAACACTCCTCCAACTGCCACACCTGATGCATCCGTAGCAAGTTTTGTTGGTCTACCTGGTTCATACCATTTAAGGATTGGTGCATGTAAGAGTGCATCCTTCAAAGCCTGAAATGCAATCTCTTGAGCTGTACCCCATTGCCATTTCTGCCCTTGGGCTAAGAGACTTGTTAAAGCTTGAGCAATACGAGCAAAAGCCTCCATAAATCTTCTATAGAAGCCGATTAAACCCAAGAAACTACGTAGTTGAGTCTGATTCTCGGGGGCAGTCCAATTTTGAATGGCTTTCACTTTGTCACTCATGACTTGGATGCCATCAGCACTAACTCTATGGCCTAGGTAATCTACTTCGCTTTTGCCAAACTCACATTTTGACATCTTAGCATACAGCTTATTTTCTCTCAACACTTGGAGTACTTCTCGTAGATGTTTTTGATGATCTTGTAAGGACTTGCTATATATCAAGATATCATCTAAAAACACAATCACTAATTTATCTAGATATTTACGAAAAATATCATTCATCAGTCCCATGAATGTGGCAGGGGCATTGGTTAAACCAAATGGCATAACTAGATACTCAAAATGTCCATATCTAGTTCTAAAAGCTGTCTTTTGTATGTCTTCATCCGCCACTCTGATTTGATTGTATCCACTTCTAAGATCAAGTTTGGTGAAATACTTAGCTCCATGAAGTTGATCAAACAAGTCATCCATTCGCGGTAATGGATACTTGTTTTTCACCGTTTGTTGATTTAGAGCACGATAGTCCATGCACATCCGTATGGAGCCGTTCTTCTTCTTCACGAACAATACTGGAGCTCCATATGGTGACACACTAGGTTGGATAAACCCCTTCTCCAACAACTCTTCCAATTGTGCCTTGCATTCCTCCATCTCGTTTGGTGCAAGTCGATAGGGACTTTTACAAGGAGGAGAACTTCCTGGTAAGATCTCTATCTTGTGATCCACTCTCCTTCTTGGTGGTAAACACGAGGCAAATCATATGGAAAAACATCTTGAAACTCGTTCAAGATACAAGTTAACTCCTCATGTATAAAAGATTGCTCTTTAGGAGCGCTTACATCTCTTATTAGGCCCAAAAAAACATACATCTTTGTGAGTGATAGCGGTTCTTCCTATCACGTAAAGAGGTAAGTTTTTGTGTCCTGATCTAAGTCTATCTCCAAAGATCCTCCAACTGATGGTTTTTACTATCTTCCTTCGCCAATCTACCGGGATTATATTTTTTCCATCCAAGGCATACCCAAAATAGCATCATAGCAAGCTAATCGAATTACTCTCCACTCCAACGATTCCTTGTATTGCCCAATCTTCAACTCCACTTTCCTAGGAATGCTCTCAATGCTCTCTGTTTGCCCGTTTGGCAACTCTACCTTTTCACTCTCATCTTTCTCTAAAGCTAATCCCAACTTTATAGCAATAGATCGAGATAGGAAATTTTCTGTAGCTCCTGGATCAATCAACACTCTCACTTTTACTCCTTCTATCTCGCCATCCGTCACAATCAAACATGTTTCCTTCCTTCTCAAATCATTTACCTCATGTTTGTGCTTCCTTCCCTCGCCCTTCCTCCTTTTCATCAAACCAGTAAGGCCGCGAGGCAAGGTTACTGGTGCTCGTCATTTCCCGGGTTTCCATTGGTCACTTCGTCTCCACCTTCCAGATTGTTGAGAGCTCGTCGATAGGGGGGTCTAGCTCCTCTTGCTAGAACTCTGGTATGGCAATTCATGGCAATGTGACCAAATCTTCCACAATTATAGCATTGCCTCATTTCTCGTCTTCCCTCCACTCCGTCTCCTCCTCTTGTATTTCCTTCTCGATGAGGATTCGAGATACGACGATCTCCTCCTTGTGCGTTCACTCCCCTTGGAATGAAATCTTCTCTCCTCCTTATGTTGCCCAACTCCATAGGCATGGGTCCATAGTATTGATTCGTGGAAGGCGATACCTCTCCACCGTTGTGGTAGACGTTGGACATTCATTGTGCACAAGCAATAGCCTCGTTCAAAGTTGCTTGGATTGTCGCGAATCACCTCTGTTGAATCTTTTCTTCAACCCTCTCTTGAATAAATCAAGGGCTTCAGCTCCACTCATATCTCGTATCTGAATTCGAAGATCTTGAAATTCCTCAATGTACTCCTCCACACTTCCCTTACATTTCAAGTTTCCACAATCTCATCCGTGCCGTGATGATGGGATCAACTGCTTGAAAATTCTGAAGAAGACCTCGTTTCATTGCACTCCAAGTAACGTGTTGGCCTGACTCATTGAGCTCCATCATCCAACCATGAAACCAAGTAGATGCTTTCTCCAACAACAAAGTACGAACAAAAAGACCTGCAATGTGATCGTTGATATTGAACAAAGCAAGATGATACTCCATTCTCTCAATCCAACCTTCCAAAACTCCCATGGTTCGACTACCTCGGTAAGGTTCTATCTTACAAGCTTTTGTCATCTTCAGAATCATGGATGTCTGAAGATCTAGCTCTCTTGCTCGTTGTCTTTGCTTGGGCTTCAAGAGCTGGCTCTCCTTTGTTTCTTCACTCTCCACCATGGATGGTGATGTCTCCATCTCCATTTGAGTTTCTCTCATTCTCTCATTTTCCATTCCTCTCGTTTTGATTGCTGTCAATTCTTGAGCTAACTCTTGTACTTGAGTCTGGGTTTGCTCAAATGCGTTTCTCAAATCTCTCAACTCATGAATCATTTCTCTCAAAGTGTCCTCCATGATTCGTCTCCGTCCACTCTCTTTCAGTATAGGGTTAAGATGAACACTCTCCAATTTCTCAAGATTGGCAACACAAAAGGAATAGGTGATGCTATCACCTCATGGTAATACTCCTCTCCAAAGTTTCTAATAACTAGGTTCCAAAACATAGCTTTAGGATGATACACACAATAGATTTCACACCGTGTGTTGAATCTCACAGGTGGTGGTCTATTGAGATCCATCTCTAAACTAAAATGTAAATCGTGAGATCCCAAGTAACATCGTAGGTGACTATAGATAAGATAACAAGATCTCGAGATCTCATCACTTGGTCCATGAAGTTGGCACCAAAATGATAAACCAAATACTGCGTCAACCTTGCTCTCTCAATGTATAACAGTTTGACATGAAAAGGATTAAGAAATGGGAATCTCGGTACTATTCTATCTCCCCCATCCATAACCTGCACCCACAATAACCCCCTTACACTACTTGCAGCTCAATGGCCACAACCAGCCTCTAACAAACACTCTCTCCTCAAATAATTTTACCAACCTAGACTATTCTTCCAAGAGGGGTGATCCACACTCATAGGAACAATAAGCCTGCTCTGATACCATTGTAACACTGAAGGCAATGACTCCGGGATGACTTCCAAGATAAGAGATGTCTTCTCAAGACCTCTCCTTGATTTATATACTATAGGACTAGAGGAGTCCGAAATCCAAACTATGCCACATGGCTAACATGCGTAGGTTGCATGTTTTGTTATCTTATCCTACCCAATTCCTAACATACGTCTAGCACACAATCTGATCCACCAATGCATGGTAGCCACCTCGTCATTTACCCTTTTGCTTTTTGGATAGTGCACATCACTATCTTTTCTTTTTGTGATCTAGTGACCACTCTACACTTTGGCTAAACTAATTATGACTAACCAAGATTGGTTACACCTCTTCATCTTATCGGATTTGCTTTTTTCTTTGCTCAAACTTTTTCACACAACTACGGACATACATAGTCCCATCGCCATGCTAGGAAAGCTCAGCCTAAGTTCTTCAATCGTAACAACTTTTCAGCTATCCAATCAGGCTTTGGCACCAATGGTCGATACACTCCTATCGGCATATTTCTCATCGACAGAAATTAAATAGCCTCCCGAGCTCTCGAACGAATGATCGATCCTTTCTTTATGTTGTCTAATTGCTCTGTCAGCTCGTTCTTGCATTTCCGTTGCTCATCTCACTTGTTGATGTTGTTATTAACTACCCTAATCCGATCGATACTTCAGACATGCCCTAACAACCTATTTATCTTGGTCATATTTGTTCTTATTTCACATATTCGTATTCGGCAGACCAGACTTCATCCGAATATCGTGAACTTTTATTCCAAAAATAAAAAAACATGCTCAAATTCTCTAACTAGGGTCCTACATACGTCCATCCCTAGCTGTGAGCATCCCGCAAATATCACTACTCATAGTATTTTTTGATCCTCCATCCGTTCACCCTGATGGTAAATAGAGCGCCATCCAAATCAAGCAATTGCACCGAGCCATTGTCAAACACTTCCTTGACCTTATAAGGCCCCATCGTGCAAAGATGTAACTTCCTCAAAAACTTCATGTAGCGGCTATCATATAGCAACACTTTGTCGTCCGTTACAACCTTCTATGGTTGCAATCGGCTATTATATTTCTCCTTTCATCTAAGATGAATGATCTTTGTTAGCTCCTCATCTTCATCTTGTAATTCCCCCAATTTGCCAATTCCAACAATCGGTGAAGTTGGATGTCTTCCACGGATAGTCGATCTTTGACCAAAATTCGATAGATAGGAATTTCAAGCTCTACCGGCGTAATGGGATGCATACCATATGTGAGGTAGAAAGGTTTCTGCTTGGTTGTAACCTTTTTAGCCATCCTGAAGGCCACAAAGCTGCTGGTATCTTAACATCCCAATTGTACATATGATTCACTATTAATTTATTAAGAATTTTGCACAACAACCCATTAGACTTCTTCATCAACCCATTAGCCTTTGGGTTATACAGGGTAGTCTTCCGATGCTTAATCTGAAACAAAGTGGTAAGTTCTTTGATTAAATGATTCAAGAAATGTGTGCCTCTATTGCTAATCAGCTCTAGAGGAAAACCATAACGACAAATGACTTGATTGAAGAAAAACTTGGCTATAGTCTTTGCATCATCACGTCTTGTGGCAACTCCTCCAACCATCTTGGTAACGTAATCTGTAGCCACCAAGTTTTATCTCTTTCTAATACCTCTGCTTGCTGGCGAGATAGGTCCTACAAAATCAATGCCCCATTTGTTAAAAGGTCCTTAGGGCAGAATGGCCTTCAAAGGCCACCGATGTCGCATGGACATTTCTTTGCTCTGAGAACACCCGAGCGCCTGGCTTTAGAAGAACCCTCTAGAACTTCGTGTGAGTTGACAATTTCTTCTTCTTCTACTCAACACTCCACATTCAAGTTCATTATAAACTGGTAAAACTTCAGCGGAAGAAGATTATGATAGCCGATGATTCGACCAATAACTCTCGCTTAAACTTCACAAAAAATTTCTCCACAACTTTTTCAATCTCTCAGAAAAGTTTCAGATGTTTTTCTTCTCTAGATCTCTTAAAACAATTGTTGATTTGCACATTGTATCACAAGGCAATATGAAGACCCCTGTGTACAAAACCCATCACACATCCAGATCCTTGACTTCAATTGCTCCCTGATTTCATGAGAAGGTACTTATCATCAGAACTTGAACTGTGCAAAGTTTTATTGACAGAACTTTTTGATATCAAAAGATATGATCTCCGTACTAACTTCATGTGATCAAGATGCAATCCGCAATTCTGACTATATACACAAACTTCAAGCTATCACTCTGTACTCAAAACTCATCCAATTGAGTCGAAATTTCAATCCAAACGCAAGCCTAAGTCATAAACTATATCACAGTTAACTCAGATCTCCCAAAACTCTCGTAAGATTCTCAGAAACATCCAAAATACACTCAAAGATCTAAATTTCTCACTCTATTTTTGAATCACCATTTCAGAGTGACAAATCCTTCAAATCTATCCATTCTTGAGACTAAATCGTAGCTCGTCCTGTCAGCTCTCCAACCCTCTCTTCAGATCTTCGAATGTCCCCCTAGAAGGTCTCCAAAACTCCTCAAAACCTCGAAGAAGTTGCGCTAATGTCAGATACCTCATATGCCCTAATCCCATCGGCATGATCACCAAATCCACAACCCACTTGTAATGGATAGCAAGAGGATATGTAGGATGCAAACCATCACGGTGTCGGATTATAGAATACATCTGACATGTCTCACAAGTCTCCACAAATCCTATCACATCCTTGTAGATGTTTTTCCACCATTATCTCTCTTTCAATTTCATGAAAGTGTCATATATTCCCCTGTGGCCTACCCATAAGCTTTCATGAAACTCACGCATCAACTCCTGTTGAGCCTCCTTTCCACAAATCACACGTTGTCGCATGGACATTTCTTTGCTCTGAGAATGCTGTCGTGTTGTGACGCGGCTACTATGAGAAGATGATGACATGTGTCATCTTCAGAGATGTTGTCATGACGGCGATACTTTAGGTTAGGATAACCGACAACGCATTGTAATGCTGTTAAGAGCCCACTCTTGGATCTACTTTGTAGGGTCAGGATGTTGAAAAGGCTCCAAGAGATATTATCTTGGACCTTATCAGATATAAAGCACAGTCAAGATGGAAAGGGTATGGGAGAGTGCTAGACACATCACTTTGCTGACTAAGGAGCATATCTGATCGAAGTGGAGCCGACGAGGACATGGATAGAGGACAACATGATCCTCCAGATGTACCGATGCCTAATCCATTTGTGATCAACATCCGGTGTCTTCATCGTGATCATTTTCGGGCGTGGTTAGTGTATCATTTTGGAGATAACTTTCTGCAACAAGTGATAAACTCTCCAGACCCGATTATTCTTCAAGTTATTTTGTACGGCGCGATTTGGGACGTAACAGTGTACATTTTGATTTAGTTTGGGCGCTATGGATTTGAACTTACCAGTAGTGGTGGCTTTCAACACATGGGTTCCAATCCATCACTATTGCTTACCAAAAACAAGCCATAGGGAGTTGATTGTTAGGAACTTTGGCAAGGAGTATTATTCTCAAGTTATAAACTCCCCGGTTCCATTTGTAGTTCCGTTCATACTTAGCCGGTTTCGAGTTGTCATTTTGACTCTTTATTAGTGGCAACTCGTATTGTGTATAGGATGGCTAAGTAGTGTGTTTAGGATAGTTGTAAAGCTCTAAGTTAAAATGGAGCTAATTTGGCCACACTAGAGGTCAAAATAAAACTCTTCATTCTCATTGGTCTTGGAGTTTGGGCCAATGAGGGCACTTGGGCAACTTCTTCGAGGTTTTGAGGAGTTTTGGAGACTTTCCAGGAAAACATTTGGAGATGTGAGGATTGGGTTGGAGAGCTGACGGGACGAGCTACGACGTGGGCTCAAGAATGGATGGATTTGAAGGATTTGTCACTCTGAAGTGATGATTCAAAGTTAGAGTGAGAAATTTAGACCTTTGAGTGTATTTGGGGAGTTTCTGAGAACATTACGAGGGTTTTGGAAGATCTGAGTCCACAAAGATATAGTTTTTGACTCAGGCTTGTGTTTTGATTGAAGTTTTGACTCGATTGGACGAGTTTTGAGTACGGAGTGATAGCTTGAAGTTTGTGTATACAGTTAGAATTGCAGGACTGCACTGACTGTCACGAAGTTAGGTCGGAGATCATATCTTTTAATATCAGAAAGTTCTGTCAATAAAACTTTGCACAGTTCAAGTTGTAATGATGAATGACCTTCTCATAAAATCTGGGAGCAATTGAATCAAGGATTGGGATGTGTGATGGGTTTTGTACACAGGGGTCTGCATATCGCCTTGTGATACAGTGTAGAAATCAACAATTGTTCTGAGAGATCTAGAAGAGAGAAACATATGAAACTTTTCTGAGAGATTGAAAGGGTCGTGGATAAATTTTCCGTGAAGTTGAAGTGAAAGTTATTGGTTGAATCATCAGATATCATAATCTTCTTCCGCTGAAGTTTTACCGGCTATAATGTGGAGTGCTGAGGAGAAGAAGAAGAGATTGTCAACTCACACGAGGTTCTAGAGGGTTCTTCTACAGCCAGGCGCTCGGGCGTTCTCAAAGCAAAGAAATGTCCATGCGACATAAGTGATGAACTCGACGTGAAACCTCTGAGGTGGAGGAACTTTCATGAGTTCTCTTGTTGCAAGTTTTCAGTTTCATGAGTTTCGGTTTATGGTTGGATGTTCCAAGTTTAGAGTTAGGTGTAGATTGCAAGGTTAGGTTGTGGGTTGGCCTTGAGATATTAGGGTGCAAGTTCAAGTTTTGTTTGGACTTGAGATATAAAATTAGTCAGAAATCAGATTGTAAGAACTCTATAGTGATAGCTTAGCACAAAACGTTGAGTTTTATGATATGTCAAATGCCAAGTGCTGGCAAGAGTCAGTCATGGGTGAGTTGGGAAAATTCAAGTATGGAGGGTCGCTGTTTGCTTCTTGTGTTTGGATCCCCTCCATACTGGCTTCTTGTGTGTGCGCCATGTTGGATTTGTGTGGGCGCCTGATTCTATAGGAGTGCTCCGGACTTGATCATTGGTTACCACTCTAGTGCGTGCTGCGTATTTCTCTTGTGAGAAGTTGGAAGTGATGGCCAACTCTCCCAAGAGTGCTTGAGGTGATGGCAGGTTAGGTTGCCCAATCCATTAGGCACAGACCACGGGAATCTAGATAGACGCAGAAGGTTGGATACTTGGGAAATTTGAGGGGTCAACGATCAAGACGACTTTTCATTGACAACAAGCTGAGTGGATGTTCGGGATCACAAGGACGGTTACAATGAGTGGAGAGGGGTCGAGCAGAGCAAGCGAGGTACCTAAGGTGCAGCTTGATCCAACAACAGCGGAGATGTTTCAAGCGTTCACGATCTGTGACCTCCGGGCTGACTCTCACTCAGGTTTACCTCCGATGGCTTTTTGGAAGCTCATCATGAATCTAGAAGGACTTAGTCCCACCCTTTGCCCATGATCCTATTGCTCACTCTTACACAAACTCTCAAAGTCCAAGCTCTATTATGCACATTATCACCAAGAGTAAGATATCACTTAAAAGGAAAAGGATACTTTGGTAATCAAAGTCTTCATTGAATCAAGGTTCCACTCCGAACATGACATCTCTAAGAACCAAGCTCCCCAAAACTAAGATCACCACACTATCTTCTCCCAAAACTAACTTCCATTGAAAAACTACTTGAGAGGTGCTTCTCAACCTCTCTATTTATACTACTTAGAATCTTACCCTAGTAACTACAAGTAATCACCATGTAACTTCCTCTTACCAAGTTTAAACGAGGTAGAGATCACAAACCCCAATGAAAAAGGGTACATGGCAACATGCAATTGGTCCACTTGGATCTTCTAGAAGCCCAACTACTCCCTAATTGACTCCTAGTGTACCAAGTCAATCTCGCCCCTAGATTTAAGGGTCTTCACCAAGTCCAACCAATGAAAACTAGTCCAAGTCAAGGGAAGTCAAGATACCCATGTGATGGAATCTATTCCTTGACTCATACTAAACAACAAAATAGTAGTTCTCATCTACCACACCAAAAGTTACTCTATATTTTCCTCCAACTTAACCATAACTAGCTAAACATAGTCATGACTAAGATAAACTTAGGCACAATTTAGATATACTTTCATTTTATCCTATATGTACAACCCCGGGTCTTACATTTACCCCGGACCAAGATTTCCTCCGTCCTCGGAGTGAAAGAATCTGATCGTTGATGAAACGGCTTCAACTTGTCGTGATTCACCCGGTCAAAATGTCGTCCTCCCAACTCCTTCAAATCGTAAGTAAAGTTTCCCACACCTTGTGAACTATGAAAGGACCAAAGTACTTTGGAAGAAATTTCTTTCTTGCTCTCTTATATCTAATGGAATCAGAAAGCATTACCCAATCACCTTCTTTGAAAATCTTCATCTTCTTCGTCCCAAATCGATTATCATGATACTTCTTACGCAATTGTTGAGCCCGTTCCACACGTACCATGGCCACATTTCGAGCCTCCTCCGGCTCCAACGGTTGTTGACATCTTGATTTGATAGCTTCTACTCCATTCTTCCTCTTTAACTTCCGTTGGATAGTTAAGAAGGTCGTCAAATCAAATTGAATTGGAAGCTTTGACTCGACACCATATACCATACGGAAAGGTGAGTACCCGTTGATGTCTTCCAAGTCGTCCGATACTCCCACAAGATAGCATGCAGCCTTTTGTCCCAATTTTGCTTGCTCCGTCCATGTCTGCATCCTTGGCCAACATCATGCAAAGCGTATAGTTGGTTTTCTGCCAACCCATTAGCATTTGGTTTGTAGGAAGTAGTCACCCGTGCCTTGATGGAGAAATGACCTAGCATGGCTTGTATAATGCTTCCAACAAACTCACCACCTCTATCGATACAATTTCTAGAGGGCATCCGAATCTAGTTATTATCCTCTCATATAGAAATCTACCCACTTCTTCCTCACTAGTAGATTTTAGAGGTCTAGCTTCTACCCACTTGGTTAGATAATGTAGCTACCACAATGAACTTGTTACCCCGAGGAGTAAGATTCAAGGGTCCTACAAAATCTATTCCCCACTTTTCAAAAGGACCTAAAATAGGAACTGATGTCAAAGGAGGGGGTTTTCATGGACTTTTAGTAAAAGCTTGACACACATCACAACTCTTGCAAAATTCCACACAATCTTTGAAAATGCCCTTCCAATGATAGCTTTGCATCTAGGATCTTAAATGCGTTACCTTTCCCCGCAAAGTGTCCTCCACATACCGAGCCTTCATGAAACTCCTTCATAAGTTGAATTGACTCCTCCCTTCCAACAACCCTTACGAGTAGTCCATACGCTCCTTGATGAAACAACACGCCCTCTATGATGGTATAAGGTTCACATCGTTTCACCAATGCATTCCTCTCCCGTGAATGCATGCCTTGGGAAACTCTCCCTCCGAGATGAAATCCCATATCCCCTTGTATTCGGCCGGTACCTTTGTTATGGTGTCCATCATCGGCAAATCCTCATCGGAAATGTATCATCCATTTGGTTGATCTCCTTCCTCATCGTATGCTCGAGACATCAAATCGGCATTGGCATGTTTCTTACCGGGTCGATCCTCAATGATGTAATCAAACTCCGCCAAGAACAACTTCCATCCGGCTATCCTACCCTCGGCATTAGGCTTGTTGAAAATGTACTTCAAAGCCTTGTGGTCGAGAACGATAGTAAACTTCCCTCCCAATAGATAGTGTCAAAACTTCTTGAGTGAGAAGATCACGACTAAAGCCTCCCTTTCGATCCTTTGAATAATTTTCTCTCACCGCACCATCCGCTCTACTAGCATAAGCAATTGGATGATCATGGCTATCTTCATCTAAGCGGCTTAGAGTGCATCCTATAGCAATGTTTGATGCATCCGTGTAGAGAATGAAAGGTTTACCCCAATTTGGTTTGGCTAAAATAGGAGCCGTTACCAACGCCTTCTTAAGAAGTTCGAACGCCATTTTGCCTCTCCATCCTTGAGGATTAAATCGTAATCCGTCCCCTTCTTCATGTAAACCGTCAAGGCATAAGCTTTGTTGGAGAAGGAAAAAGATGAACCGTCGATAGTATCCCACCATTCCAAGGCTGCCTCAACTTGGTCAACGTCACCGGAAAAGGTAAGTCGAGGATGCGTTTCACCTTTTTACGGATCCACCGCTATACCATCTTTGGAGATAATGTGCCCTAACAACAATCCTCCTTCATATCCGAAAATACATTTTTCGGGATTGAGCGAGGCCTTGGCTTTCTCCAACCGTTGTAGAATTTTGATCAAATGATCAAAATGATCCTCCTTCTTCCCGTATACACAAAAATCATCTATGAAATCTCGCACAAATTTCCCAATAAAAGGTTCAAACACCTTGTTCATGAACCTCTGAAAAGTTCTTTGGAGCATTACATAGACCAAAGGGCATTACCCTAAAGGCAAAAAGTTCCCCATGGCGTGGTAAAAGTGGTTTTGAGCTGATCTTCGGGAGCAATTTGAATGTGATTATATCCACTATAGCCATCTCCAAAACTATACCACTCATGACCTGCCACCTCCTCTAGAATCTCATCTATGAAAGGTAAAGGATAGTAATCCTTCTTTGTGACAGCATTCAACTTCTTGTAATCTACGCATACACGTAGCTTACCATTCTTCTTCTTGACTATCACAATAGGAGAAACCCATTCAGAATTCTCTACCTCATAGATGAAACCCGCATCCTTTAGCTTGTTGGCCATCCCAACAATGATGTTGGAAGGTCTTGAAAGCTTCATCCCCAACTTCTTCAACAAACGTTCTGACATGGCATTCACCGCAGATCCACCATCCACTAGTACATCCGAAACATCACGTCCATTAATGCGTACTTCAATCTTGGCTTTGAGTGCATACCTCCCGGCGGCGGCATCCACCACTCCTACTCCAACATTCGCCATGGAAGCTTTCCCCTTGGATCGTCGCTTCTTGGTCCTTTTGGAGCTTAGGCCTCCCCTCAACTCCTTTCTTATCGTAGGATTTAGAGCAATCAATTGTGCTTAATTATATTGGCTTTTTTGATTCCCCACATCCTCCACCACGTCGTATTTGATTTGGGTAGATGAAATGGAGAAATCATCCATTCCCAACTTCTTCCTCGGTGCTCTTGGTTGACTCACACCTTTGGATCGAGTGCTCCGGCTTGGTTGATCTTCCATTGAGATGGACTCCTACGCAAATCTTGCTCTCTTCTTCTCGTGTGCAAGAATATCAACTCTGGAACTTATAGAGCTCTCTCCCTTCTCAAACGTGCACTGATGAGGAAACACATCAATAGACGCTACTCCCCTTATCCTTCGATTGACTTGGAGGGGAGTAGAATTGTTGTGTCTAACTCCATCATGTTGTCGAGGATTAGGACAATTCCGTTGGAAATGAGGGCCTCCACAACTAAAAGCATGAAGCTGTGAAGTTCCCTTGTGGTGGATTTCCTTTTGGAGGATAATTCCCATACCCTCTAGATCCTCCCCCTACATTGATTCCTCCTCTCCCATAGTTGTACTACGTTAATCTTGAGATCGCCGAGTGTTTACGTGATAGATTTCAACTCATGGTGCAAGTCTACCACTGGAGAATTTACTCTTGGCGCAGCAACAACAGTAGGAGTTGCCATTCTAACCACAACAGGTGGTAATGCTTCTCTAGCCACCAAGCTAGAATCATCGTCTTCTAGGCTCTCCTCCATTCGAATAGCAATGCGAATAGCCTCAACCTTAGAAGAGGGCTTTTCATATCTCACCTTGCTTGAATCTCGAGGCTTCAAACCTCCAATGAAGTTCTTTGTCAACATCGCCACAATCCCCACCATGGTTGGCTCGACCTCGTCTCCACTCTTTCTCAACACCACACGAAAACGTGACTCCAACTTCTCCGTTCTTTCTACGTATGATCTCACCTTCTCACTCTCTCCTTGCTTCAAAAAGGTGACTTCACACATCAGCTTCTCGTAACTTTCATCCGGAAGAAAGTTTTCAACAAGATTCTCCGTCAAACTCTCCCAAGTGTCTTCCTCCACATGCTCCTTCTTGTACTCATTGTACCACTTCAATGCAGAATCCTCCAAGAAGTCGGGCAAAAGGATAGCCCATTCGGGTTTCCTTCTCTCATTGTTTCCTATACATGCCCTCTTGAAGTCTCTCACAAAAGATTCTACATCTTCTTTCTCTCTCCCATAGAAGAACCGGAAGCTTCCCCATTTCCAACTCCTTTTGTCGTTGTTGTTGGAAATTTATACGGGACTCCCTAATACAACACAAACAAAACTAGCTCCATTCTAGAGTAATTCATCAATGGCAAAATGAACGGAATTGGTTGGTCCAAGATTGCCATGGCTCTCTCCTCTCCTAAACACACTATGAGCCTTACCCTCATCGACATCTTGTCGATCATTCTGAAAATGATCTCCATCTTCGTTAGAACTTGAGCCACATGGAGATTTCAACTTTTCGGTATCTCGCACTCAATTTATCTTCAAAGCCCTCCACTAGTGACTCCAACAGAGCTTTCACGCCACTACACTCGTGTCCTAAGGGAAGTCCGGTCACTCCACAATTTTCACAATAGTTTCCACTCTTGGATTCATGGGGAGATGATGGTCCCAGATGAAGGTTTAGCTCTCCCACGTTTCGTCTCTCTCTCAACCTCTGATCTTTGGTCCTCAAAGGACAACTCACAAGCTTATGTCCCTCCTCTCCACAATAGAAGCAACTCTCACGTTTCGCTCTCGGGGAACTTTTTTAGTGTCCTCTCTTCAAACTCCACTCTGAACTCCCTCGTGTTGAATCCGCTGAAACAATCACGTCCGCCCTTTGAGGTATCTTAGATAACCGGATCTTCCAAAGAGGTTGATCTCCCATTTTCCAATGAGTGTCAAGTCATCCTCACTATGCAAAACACTCATGCACTCACTCTCTCGGAATTACCATAAACAAGGAAAAAGTAAATCTGAAAAGTAAAGCAGTTTTGCTCACTTTTACCCCCCTATACTTTAGGTATCATAACTTTCTCTATAAAAATGATCTCTCAACGAAATTTAAACCCACATGTAGCATAGCTCTTGATATACAATCGTGCAAAGTTTCAAATCCTGATTCAATTCTTGCACGAATTGATAAGCTCTGTACACTTTTTCCCGAGAGCTATCTTTCAAAACCCGTCAAGACCCTAGCAAATTCTAAACATCATAACTTTTGATCTAGACATGATATGACTGTTATTTCAAGTGCAAAACGTATCCCATCTACTAATCTAAAATCAATAAAATTATCGGAAAAACTTTGGAAAATAAAGTTTTCCTCCCAAATACATACTATAGCACTCTCGCCTCATCCCAAACAACACTTAAGTAAACAAAATGTACAAAATAACTTCCAGGCTATCATATAACACTACCGGATACACAAATGGTACATTACTATGCATCATGATCTCGGTTCGCTCTTCCCCACAGTCCTCTCCATATGAGTTCTCATCGTTGCGCTCTCACGGGCAATAAACCGGATTCGAACATCTCTTCTCCTTCTAGACCGAGGTCCCGGCAACGGAACCAAAAATGTGACCTCCGGGCTGACTCTCACTCAGGTTTACCTCCGATGGCTTTTTGGAAGCTCATCATGAATCTAGAAGGACTTAGTCCCACCCTTTGCCCATGATCCTATTGCTCACTCTTACACAAACTCTCAAAGTCCAAGCTCTATTATGCACATTATCACCAAGAGTAAGATATCACTTAAAAGGAAAAGGATACTTTGGTAATCAAAGTCTTCATTGAATCAAGGTTCCACTCCGAACATGACATCTCCAAGAACCAAGCTCCCAAAACTAAGATCACCACACTATCTTCTCCCAAAACTAACTTCCATTGAAAACTACTTGAGAGGTGCTTCTCAACCTCTCTATTTATACTACTTAGAATCTTACCCTAGTAACTACAAGTAATCACCATGTAACTTCCTCTTACCAAGTTTAAACGAGGTAGAGATCACAAACCCCAATGAAAAGGGTACATGGCAACATGCAATTGGTCCACTTGGATCTTCTAGAAGCCCAACTACTCCCTAATTGACTCCTAGTGTACCAAGTCAATCTCGCCCCTAGATTTAAGGGTCTTCACCAAGTCCAACCAATGAAAACTAGTCCAAGTCAAGGGAAGTCAAGATACCCATGTGATGGAATCTATTCCTTGACTCATACTAAACAACAAAATAGTAGTTCTCATCTACCACACCAAAAATTACTCTATATTTTCCTCCAACTTAACCATAACTAGCTAAACATAGTCATGACTAAGATAAACTTAGGCACAATTTAGATATACTTTCATTTTATCCTATATGTACAACCCTGGGTCTTACAGATCTTCCTTCAATAGCAACAATTGCAGGACCGAAGGGAGAATTCAGCCACAAGGGCGCTGCAAGCTGTGGTGGGGAAGATGGATCAGTTTGACGGGAGGGATGTCTCAAAGTACTTGAGATACTACGTCAGGGAAATGGAGCTAAACCGTGTTGCTGAAAAAGAGATGATAGAAATGTTTCGTCTTGCTGCGGTGCCGGAGATTAGAAGCCATGTGAAGTCCCTGCATGAACACTTTGGTGAGGGTTGGAAAACATATTCCCGTGCCTTGAGGGATGAGTACTTCTTAGAAGATTCTGATAGAGTCACTAAGAAGTCCTTCATGGAGTGGGTCGAAAGGCCCAATAAGAAGTCTCATGCAACTGAGCTTCTTAGGGAGTTTGAGAGACAATTCTCACAATTGTCTTGATTGGTGAAGATCACCTTGGAGTCACATAAAACAGAGTTGTTTCTCCGAGCTGCTGATGTTGAGTTGCAAGAGAAGCTAGAGTTGCTTCTCGAAGACAAAAATGAGGAAGAAGGGCTAACAGGTAGTTGGAAGGATGTCGAGGAGGCAGTTGGACTCTTAGCGAAGAGAGAAAGAAGAAGAGTGCTTCAACTTCACATAAAATTTATCCACGACCCTTTCAATCTCTCTGAAAAGTTTCATATGTTTCTCTCTTCTAGATCTCTCAGAACAATTGTTGATTTCTACACTGTATCACAATGCAATATGCAGACCATTGTGTACAAAACCCATCACACATCCCAATCCTTGACTTCAATTGCTCTTAGATTTCATGAGAAGGTCATTCATCATCATAACTTGAACTGTGCAAAGTTTTATTGACAGAACTTTCTGATATCAAAAGATATGATCTCCATTTTAACCGTGACGGTCGATGACAGTCTTGCAATCGATTTGTATACACAAACTTCAAGCTAACTCGTCCAATCGTACTCAAAACTCAATTCAAGCGTACCCAAAACTCGTCCAATCGAGTCGAAATTTCGATCAAAACACAAGCCTGAGTCGAAAACTATATCTCTGTTGACTCAGATCTCCCAAAACCCTCGCAAGGTTCTTAGAAACTCCCCAAATACACTCAAAGGTCTAAATTTCTCACTCTAACTTTGAATCATCACTTCAGAGTGACAAATCCTTCAAATCCATCCATTCTTGAGCCCAAGTCGTAGCTTGTCCTGTCAGCTCTCCAACCCTCTCTTCAGATCTTCGAATGTCCCCCCTGGAAAGTCTCCAAAACTCCTCAAAACCTCGAAGAAGTTGCCCAAGTGCCCTCATTGGCCCAAACTCCAAGACCAATGAGAATGAAGAGTGTTATTTTGACCTCTAGTGTGGCCAAATTAGCTCCATTTTAACTTAGAGCTTTACAACTATCCTAAACACACTACTTAGCCATCCTATACACAATACGAGTTGCCACTAATAAAGAGTTAAAATGACAACTCGAAACCGGCTAAGTATGAACGGAACTACAAACGGAACCGGGGAGTTTATAACTTGAGAATAATACTCCTCGCCAAAGTTCCTAACAATCAACTCCCTATGGCTTGTTTTCGGTAAGCAATAGTGATGGATTGGAACCCATGTGTTGAAAGCCACCACTACTGGTAAGTTCAAATCCATAGCACCCAAACTAAATCAAAACGTACACTGTTACGTCCCACATGACGTTCAGAAATCACGCCCACATCAGAAATCACGCCCTTTCCGACTTCATGGCCGTAACAACACCCCACAATTCCTTCTTCACCTGAGGATAACTTCGCTGTCTTTCACTCAAGACCTTGGCTCCAAATCTCACAGCATACCTACTCCCTTCATCTTCGTCATCGCCCCACGGCCCATCCTATGGCAATAGGACTAGTATCCACCGTCAATATCACTGGCTTGTTACCATGATATTCTATCCTTCGCAACATCGGAGGTGATGACATACACCTCTTCAACTTCCTTATGGCCTCTACATGTCTATTCTCCCAGACAAACTTCTGATTTTTCCTTAACAACCCATAAAACGGATCTGTTATATGAGCATAGTGAGGAATCTATATGTGATAGAACACAACAGCACCTAAAAACCGCCTCACTTCTGTCAAGGAGTTGCAGATTTTGCGCATCCTTTGAATAGCATCCACCTTGTTGGGATCTGGTTTTCGACCATACCATCCACAAAAATGACCAACAATGACAACCTCCCGCATCCCAAATATAGATTTTGCTCATGACAATGTAAGATGAACCTCCTCCAATCGAGATAATATCCTCTCATAATCTTCAATGTGATCCTTCACAAACTTCAGACAGCCCCTTTGATCAATGGTCCCATCTTTCTCCTCTTCTATACATCCTTTGATTGGCACATCATCTAGAAAAGGCATAGTCTTCTCCGGAATAAAGTCCCTTAACACTTTATTCATCCCATTCATCATGTGTGCTATTGAATTTGTGGCCCCTTGTGGCAGCGTGCACATCCTTACCAAGCCCAAGGGTGTTCTCATTGTGGTAACATCCCTATTTCCTTCTTATAGTTAAAACTGATCATACCCAGAGTAAAGATCCCCCATGGAGTAGATAGCTCTCCCTGCAAAGGCTTCTGCAGACTCGTCCACAATTGGTCCCACCCCCATATTCTTGATAGTCACTTGATTCACCGGTTGCATGTTTTGAATGACTCGTAGTGATCCATTGTTTTTTGGCACTGTAAACCATCCATTGGAATATGATGCAAAGGATAGCTCCAAAATCCTCATCCTCATCTTCTCCTTCAACAACTCAATGAGTTTTGGAAGATGGGCTCTAGGTACTGGGATAGGTCTCAAGTCCCAAGGCGCATGAGGCACAATAAAAATGATCATGGGATCTACTACATAGGATCCACACACCCTATCTCTTTTGCTTCAAAAGAGAATGCTTGTCCATGCCTAGCAAGCATCTCTTTGAAACACCTTTCCTCATTTGTAACAAGGAAACCATCATATCCAACCTTCAACTCCTTCATAGTGGTTTCAGTAAACTTGTGTCCCATTTTACTAGGATCCCTCAAATTACTTTCTCTGCTCGCTTGCTGCACTTGTTCCTTTGAGTCATTTGGTAAAGGAGCAGTTATCGGTTTCACCTTCTTATCAACCGTTTTATATCTAGTCTCCATTCAAACCTCGGGTGCTTGTAACATCTCAATAGTGGAGTAGAGCTGTCTAGAGTGAACCTCCACTATCTTGTCTTCATCCCCAAATCCAATCTCCATCATCGCCTTCAACAAATCTCCCAAACCAAACTCCTCATAAACTCATGATATATATTCACCTTCCTCAAGAAGCTTCAAATCTACAAGGTATTCTTCATATCTGTGCAGTTTGTCCTTCTCCCATCTTTTTAAATTAGCAACCTCCTTGTATGTAGCATATCCATCATGCAAAAACTCCATCAACCCTGTACAAAAGGTACCTTTCTCTTGCATAAATGAGAGTACCTTCTCCTCCGTACCACTATATCCTCTCTCTATAGCGTTACTTCTCCAAAATCCTCAAAATCTTCAGATTTTGGGAAAGCTCCCTCTCTCAACCGTGCTTTGTTTCTCTCTTGATTTCTTGGAATTGTTAGAAACTGCACCAACCACTTCCCATCTTGGCTGCGAATTTGTGCATATGCCGATCCATCATCAAGCACTCTTGTCTCCATCCTCAGTGCTATGATGTAAGGCTGACCAAGAATCAATGGGTATGATGTAGAGTCTTGTACGAAGAAATTCTGCTCAGCTACTACATCCCCAACCTTCACCGGAATATCAGGGCACGCTCCATACAAACCCCCTCGAGTATTGTTGGCTGCCCTAATCACCCAACCATGATTGGTGTTTATGGGCCACTTCCCCTTCTTGTAGAGCTCTCTCGACATTATATTGATCTCCGATCCATGATCAATTAGTGCTAACACCGGTTCACTGAGATCCCCTAGCTTCACAAGGGTTTTAGTAGTCACCCTTGCCCAATGCGATCGGATGTAGTGGCTAGACACCTTCACACCTTCTTCTTTTGCCTCATCCTCACCTTCAAACCTTCTAAGATTTCAATCCACAACACTCTACCATCGTATCTTCTTCATCCCTTGATACCTTTGTACCCATAGCATGAAGTAGAGCAGTCTCATTGGAAATTTGCCGTTTCCTCTTGATGATATCAATGATAACATCATGAAACTCCCTCTTTGCTATTCCAAGTATCTCCCTCAAGGTAAACTCTACCTTGGCATTCAAAATCCTCTCCTCCAAGACTCCCTTCAAATTTGTTGCCACCTCAATATCCAATTGGTGTTTGTAAGCTGTTACCTTCCCCTTGTCCTTCTCACCCCCTTTGGTTCTTTCCTTAGACCTCGAGGGACCAGCTTCCTCCATAGCGTGATCAGGTGGGAGAGGTGTATTAGGTCTGATACGTTCTCTAGCCAACCTCTTCAATGAGAGTCCTTCGCCAGAATCCTCCTCTTCCCTCCGTCTCTTATCTTCCACCGATGCTTCATATTGAGTCTTAGCAATATAAGCATGAACTGACATGGTTTTTACTAGATCTTCCCATCCAGTAGTAGCACGTATTTCCGCCGCGCACCTTAGGTATCTCGCTTGCTCTACTCGACCCCTCCCCACTCATTGTAACTGTCCTTGTGATCCCCAACATCCACTCAGCTTGTTATCAATGAAAAGCCGTCTTGATCGTTGATCCCTCCAATTCCCTAAGTATCCAACCTTCTGCGTCTATCTACTCTGATCTAAATCTATATCCATGTGGTCTGTGTCTAATGGATTGGGCAACCTAACCTGCCATCACCTCAAGCACTGTTGGGAGAGTTGGCCATCACTTCCAACTTCTCACAAGAGAAATACGTAGCACTCACTAGAGTGGTAACCGTTGATCAAGTCCGGAGCACTCCTATAGAATCAGGCGCCCACACAAATCCAGCATGGTGTACACACAAGAAGCCTGTATGGAGGGGATCCAAACACAAGAAGCAAACAGCGACCCTCCATACTTGAATTGTCCCAACCCACCCATGACTGACTCTTGCCAGCACTTGGCATTTGACATATCATAAAACTCAACGTTTTGTGCTAAGCTATCACTATAGAGTTCTTACAATCTGATTTTTGACTAATTTTATATCTCAAGTCCAAACAAAACTTAAACTTGCACCCTAATATCTCAAGGCCAACCCACAATCTAACCTTGCAATCTACACCTTACTCTAAACTTGGAACAGTCAACCATAAACCGAAACTCATGTAACTAAAAACTCGCAACAAGAGAACTCATGAAAGTTCCTCCACCTCAAAGATTTCACGTCGAGTTCACCACTTATGTCGTATGGACATTTCTTTGCTCTGAGAATGCCCGAGCGTCTGGCTATAGAAGAACTCTCTAGAACCTCGTGTGAGTTGACAATTTCTTCTTCTTCTCCTTAGCACTCCACATTCGAGTTCATTATAAACCGGTAAAACTTCAGCGGAAGAAGATTATGATAGCCGATGATTCAACCAATAACTCTCGCTTAAACTTCACAAAAAATTTCTCCACAACCCTTTCAATCTCTCATAAAAGTTTCAGATGTTTTTCTTTTCTAGATCTCTCAAAACAATTGTTGATTTGTACATTGTATCACAAGGCGATGCAGACCCCTGTGTACAAAACCCATCACACATCCCAATCCTTGACTTCAATTGCTCCCTGATTTCATGAAAAGGTTCTTATCATCAGAACTTGAACTGTGCAAAGTTTTATTGACATAACTTTTTGAAATCAAAAGATATGATCTCCGTACTAACTTCGTGACAATCAGTACAGTCCTGCAACTTTGACTGTATACACAAATTTCAAGCTATCACTTCGTACTCAAAACTCATCCAATTGAGTCGAAATTTCAATCCAAACGCAAGCCTGAGTCATAAATATATCACAGTTGACTCAGATCTCCCAAAACCCTCGTAAGATTCTCAAAAACACCCGAAATATACTCAAAGGTCTAAATTTCTCACTCTATTTTTGAATCACCATTTCAGAGTGACAAATCCTTCAAATCCATCCATTCTTGAGCCCAAGTTGTACTTGTCCTGTCAGCTCTCCAACCCTCTCTTCAGATCTTCGAATGTCCCCTTGGAAAGTCTCCAAAACTCCTCAAAACCTCGAAGAAGTTGTCCAAGTGCCCTCATTGGCCCAAACTCCAAGACCGATGAGAATGAAGAGTGTTATTTGGACCTCTCGTGTGGCCAAATTAGCTCCATTTTAACTTAGAGCTTTACAACTATCCTAAACACACTACTTAGCCATCCTATACACAATACGAATTGCCACTAATAAAGGGTCAAAATGACAACTGGAAACCGGCTTTGTATGAACGGAACTACAAACGGAACCGGGGAGTTTATAACTTGAGAATAATACTCCTCGCCAAAGTTCCTAACAATCAACTCCCTATGGCTTATTTTTGGTAAGCAATAGTGATGGATTGGAACCCATGTGTTGAAAGCCACCACTACTGGTAAGTTCATATCCATAGCGCCCAAACTAAATTAAAACGTATATTGTTATGTCCCAAATCACGCCGTAGAAAACAACTGGAAGAATAATCGGGTCTAGAGAGTTTATCACTTGTTGCAGAAAGTTATCTCCAAAATGATACACTAATCACACCCGAAAGTGATCATCATGAAGATACCGGATGTTGATCACAAATGGATTGGGCATCGGTACATCTGGAGGATCATGTTGTCCTCTATCCATGTCCTACGTCGGCTCCACTTCGATCAGATAAGCTCCTTAGTCAGCAAAGTGATGTGTCTAGCTTTCTCCCCTACCCTTTACATCATGACTATGCTTTATATCTGATAAGGTCCAAGATAATATCTCTTGGAGCCTTTTCAACATCCTGATCCTACAAAGTTGATCTAACGGTGGACTCTTAACAACCTTACAGTGCACCGTCGGTTATCCTAACCTAAAGTATCACCATCATGACAACTCTGAAGATGATACATGTCATCATCTTCTCATAGTAGCGGTGTCACAACACGACACCGCGTGGTCTGTGTTGGTTTCCCAATCCTATGACATGCATCACATCGTTGGATGAATTTATGTACGTCCTTAAACATGGTCAGCCACCAATTATTAGATGTCAGGATTTTCTTGACTATATTTTGCAGAGCATAGTGTTTGAACAATATTCCCCTTTCCAATTGATAAGGCGTTACTTTGTGTACAAACACTATTCTTTGCTCTACAAACAAGCCTTCCGGTAACTCCAATGTTCTCAGATAGCAGTACAAATCATAATATTGCGTTTCTTTGTAATCAGTCAGCTAGAAGTGTAAGACCCATAGTTGTACATATAGCATAAAATGTAAGTATGTCTAAATTGTGCCTAAGTTTATTTTAGTCATGACTATGTTTAGCTAGTTATGGTTAAATTAGAGGAAAATATAGATTAATTTTTGATGTGGTAGATAAGAACTACTATTTTGTTGTTTAGTAGGAATCAAGGAACTGATTCCATCATATGGATATCTTGACTTTCCTTGACTTGGACTAGTTTTCATTGGTTGGACTTGGTGAAGACCCTTATCTAATTTAAATTGACTTGGTACACTAAAGTCAATTAGAGAGTAGTTGGGCTTCTAGAAGATCCAAGTGGACCCATTGCATGTTGCCATGTATCCTTTTTATTGGAGTTTGTGATCTCTACCTCGTTTAAACTTGATAAGAGAAAATTACATGGTGATTACTTGTAGTTACTAGGGTAAGATTCTAAGTAGTATAAATAGAGAGGTTGATAAGTACCTCTCAACTTAGTTTTGGGAGAAGTTACTTTTGTGATCTTAGTTTTGGAGAGACCTTGTTTTGGGAAGCTTGGTTCTTGGAGAAGTCATGTTCGGGGTGGAGCCTTGATTCAATGAAGTCTTTGATCACCAAAGTATCCCTTCCTTTTGAGTGATATCTTACTCTTTGTGAAAATTTGCATCATGGAGTTTGGACTTTGAGAGATTGTGTAAGAGTGTGCATTAGGGTCATGGTCCTAGGGTGGAAACAAGTCCTTCTAGATTCATGATGAGCTTCCAAAAAGCCATCGGAGGTAAACTTGAGTGAGAATAAGCTCGGAGGTCACATAACAGTTGTTCATCTGGAAATTCATCATCCACAGCTACAATTGGTATCTTCATCTCCAGTCGCGATAGGAAGTCCGCATTCGTATGGTGCACCCCCTTCTTTGTCTGCACAATAAAAGAAAATTCCTGCAATAACAACATCCAACGTGTCAGCCGTCTCGAGAGATCGGCCTTCTGCACCAGGTACTTTAGAGGAAAATGATCCATATGAAACATAAATTCATAACCCAAGAGGTAGTGCCGGAACTTCCTTACTGCATAGACCATTCCCAATGCTTCCCTCTCCGTAGTAGAGTAGTTCCGTTCCGCCGCTATCAACATGCGACTAGCAAAGAAGATTGGATGATCCTTCCCTTGTTCATCTTTCTAGCCCAACACAACCCCCATGGCTATTGACGAGGTGTCCACGTCAACATGAAAAGATTTTTCCCAATTAGGCGGGACTAGAGTTGATGCTGTGATCAATTCTCTCTTCATATGCTGGAACATGTCATGATGCTTCGATGTCCATTCAAATTCCATTCCTTCTTAAGAAGTCCGGTTAATGGAGCTGCAATAGCGGCACATGATTTCACATATCTTCGGTAGTAACCGGTATGTCCTAGGAAGGCTTTGAGTTCTCTGATGTTTCTAGGGGGTTCTAACAAGTCGATAATCTTAACCTTATCTACATCTACTTCTAATCCCTGAGCTGACACTCGATGATCCAACAGAATCCCTTCCGTCATCATAAAGTAACACTTCTCCGGATGTAACGTCAGTTGGCTATTTTGGCACTTCTGGAAAGTCTGCTTGAGATGGTATAGATGCTCTGCTTTAGACCCAAAAACACAGAAATCATCTATAAAAATTTCCAAAAACTTCCTCATGTATTCTTGAAAAATATGAGTAATCATCCTTTGAAACTTGAAGTGAGTATTACACAACACGAACGGCATCTTATGATTAGCATATGTTCCCCAATCAGTAGTGAAGGTGGTATTATCCTTATCTTCCTCTCGTATGGGCACTTGATTGTATCATGAGAATCCATCTAAGAAGCTATAACATTCATGCCCCGCGACATGATCCAAGATTGCGTCTAGGAAGGGCAATGGATGGTGGTTCTTCTTGGTGGCTGCATTGAGTTTCCTAAAGTCTTGACAGACCCTAATCTTGCCCATATTCTTCTTAGGCACAATCACAATTGGCGCAACCCATTCACTGCTCAACACAGGATAAATAATACCTGCTTGCATGTACTTATCAATTTCATCTTTAACCAACAAAGAGTATTTTGGATTTAAACGGTATTGCTTTTGTCTTACAGGGACTGCTCCCTCTATTAGGTCTATTTGATGTTCTCCCCACTTATGGGGTATCCCTTTCATGTCCTCTATCCTCCAGGTGAAGACGTCTTCAAAATCTTGAAGAAGAACTAACAGCTAGTGTAGATCCATTGTTGGCAAACCTCGTTTGACTTTCAGTTGGTATCCAGGTGTTACCGTTATCTCTTTCCATGCATCCGATCCGACTATGCCGTCAGTGTGGTTGGCTTCACTCCTCCCCACACTGATCTGTAATTGCTAGACGCTGTCATGATCCCAGGATCAACACTACTAGTGCTCATACTACAAGAAGTAACCAACACATCCTCTTTGCTCTCGCAAAGTGTGGCTGCCAATCGTAGTACATGGGATGATGACACCCCCAATGCCAATAAATCCTTGGCTGAGAAAACAGGAGAATGAACAAGAGTCTTTGCCGCCCCCAACATTGCGCTGGATGTTACCTCAAACGATTTTGATGGATGGCGTATACAAGCCATGACGGGAGAGGAAGAGAGGAGAGTAGTTAGCACACGGGGATTAATTATTCTTGTATACTTGCTCCATTTCCAAGTACATCCACATTGGCTTGCACCCTTATCTCTCCAATAGGTTGTCTAGGAGCCATGGATGAGGTGTTTAATGTCTTAGACAATGTGAAAGAATGAGTAAGTCTAACCTGTCGGCTATTCTTCCCTCTTTGTGGATCCAACTCCACGGACGCTCCTCTAGACTTAGTAGTGTGTGTTGCACTACAAGTCACAGCAACTGCACATGGTGGTGTCGCTGCGCACATGTACTCCACAACTCCAAGGCACTAGCTCCATAATCTAATCTTTGTTGGGCTATAGCCATAATTGCTATCTTCTGCTCCAATTGCTCCAATCGAACCTCATGACTAGCCTCATGGGCTAACACTTAAGTAGGGGCTTGTACTCTACCACCAAACCTGCCACCTTGAACTCCTCGTCCTTTTCCAGGGACATCCATGGCAACTCTTATTGATCGTAATTCTGGATGGAGATCAAAACATCAATCCATCATGTGACCATGTCTGTGACAATGCTCACATGATTTTGATCCAACAAGATCCATCCTTCGACCTTGAAGGCAATCCTTCTTGTGATGAGGTCCACCACATGTCCAACACACCATCCCAACAACTGATTGTTGACCTGAAAAAGATGGCAATGGTCTAGATGCTGCACCTTCACCACTCTATCCAAATGGTCGAGACTGTCCCACATGTCTACCATAACCACTCCGGGTTTCTGTTGTAGACTAGTAACGTGAAGAAGTTGATGAAGATGGTGAATCCTTGCTGAACCCAGCAATCACCACCTTCTCTTCTTGCATGTTGAGCTCAATATGCTCAGCAAGACAAAACACAATGGCTAACGTAGTAGATGTCTCATGTAGTAAGGTAGCATCTCTCACTCTACGTCTCAACTCCCTATCCAATATCCCATACCAATATTGAACAGCTTGTGCCTCTATCACCCCATGGATAACACTGATCAACCAATGCATTCGGGTATACGCCTCTTGAAGACTCTCCCAAGTCTTCCGTTGAAACTCCTGCAAACCTCGTAGCTTGTCAGTTCTCACCCCTTGGTAGTCTCTCCTCAACCGTGCAAAGAACTCCAAAATAGGGTTAAAGGTTGGGACCTCTGAACTCTTCCCAACTCTACTAACTCTAACCGTATCATTAGTGTCAGGTACAGAGGATGAACTCGCACCTCCGAATATTGTACCCAAAGTAATAGAGATGTAGTTTGGAGACCAATATTGTCTCCAGACTTCTATCTCCTCAAAGTGTTCACACTGGAACTCATGATAATCATCCATCGGCGGACCCTCCAAATGCTGGAATAATCCCTTCCAAGCCATAAACTGACTGAACAACGTATAGTTGCGCATCCGCTGTAAATCACATTATGAGTCAAACTCATGGATGAAGTCATCCAACTCAAAAGTGCCAACTGTATCCGAATATTGTCTGGGACCCTTGGTGGCCCCATAGATATCGTCCATGTCCCACAACAACGGTGTGGGTACACACTCTAAGATATCACCAAGCTCAACTCCGTCATTCTCTAAAACCAAATCAAAGTCTTATGTGAACCTCAAAGGCCAAGGTTGGTACCGAGCTCCACTACGGGTGCACCCAATGCTAACCCAAGCAATCTCTTCTCCATAAGCTCTTGAGACCTCCACTGTGACACTAATGTATCACCTCCGCAACCGTACAAAAACAGATCCCCAACTGGAACGAGAAACAACAACTTGAACCAGAAACCGTAACATAAGGTACCCGAGTCACCACAAGATGCTAACACAAGGGCAATCTGAAACTTGCCCACATGCACTCATCCAGTCTACAGGTCTGCAAGTCCTTTCTCACTGGGGAGAAACATTCATAGTCTCACTGGTCCGCAAATCCAGCCTCACTATCGAAATCACACAGGAACTCCAACACTCCAAACAACAAAGCATCAACACAAACAAACGTGGTACACAAACAGGAAGCAGAGGTGGAGGTATATCAATCACAAAAAACATAAAGAACAATGCTCCATCTCAAAAACATCCATCAAAGGAATCAAACCAACCCAACCCGGACAAACATATACTTAGAAAGGCATATAAAAACACAAAAACTCAATTTTGGAGGTCTTTTGCTCTCCAAATCGATAATTTGACACTAGTGATCCAACTGTACAAGGCATTGCATGAAAGTAGCCTTTTTCAATTCCCTATCTAACGCAAATTTTTTTTTCACAAACGGACACCGTTTGAAACTCCTGTGGGACTCTAAATATCTTCAACTTCGATTTCAGACCCCTAAACGTCAAAATTTTGCAATTCTGACGCTGTCAACCTTAGGCTAGACATCTATTCCCCTGTGTGACAAACTCTACATTTTTTATCAGCCCACCAAATTTCAGATCAAACGAACACTATATGATAATCGGATAGCTTGTTGCTCCTATTTTTGACCCAAAAATTTCGAAACACCAAATCTTGGACTTCGAGCACTTCTATCCGAAATATTTTTTGGCCAATCTCAAATTAATGCTCCAAGACAACTATAAGCATCGACCCACTTCATCAATTTCGAACAACACTTCCGTCCTCAAAAATTTCTGATTTGGATTTACACTAAAATAAAAAATCCAAAAATTTAAAATCAATCACATCTACTTCAAATCGACTCAACAACCAACAGATTGAAGCTACCATCGATCCAAACTCGTCAAAACACCTTCACCACTCCAAGAACTCACATTTCTCACTACAAAATCCAATATGAGTTTTTGAAGTAATCTTTTCTACTCTCAAAACGTCCACAAGGACACTCCACTCATAACCATAGCATAAAAGAAAGATTACAATCAAGCCAAACCCACTTTGTGCTTCAAAGACTCCAGGTTCCCGCACTAGCTACTATCCACCATAGCCACACTCTCAAAGGCTCAACTTCGAAAACTGCCCTCCAAGGAGCCCTAATTTGAACTCTATCCCTAGAGCCCTATGACCTCTAACGGCGATGTCAGCCCTAACAGCAGTTCCAGTGCGAATGTCGCTAACTGCACAACCGGCTCTAACTGTTGTATCTGATGGTTTAGTACAAAGAGTTGTTTAGACGATGAAGAGAGGAATGAAAAAGGTTGGCTCAGAAAAATATCATTAAAAATATCAAAAATATCTAGCTACCTTGTTAGGCCATGGGATATTGATTAAGACAGCAAACTCTTTTCTCACCGTACTAACCACCATATGATAGAAATCCAAATTTACTTGTAACAATTCGTTGAGAGCCAACTAAAATCTTGATCTTTGATAGCTTTAATATTAAGAGTAGGGTATATTCATATAGGGTAGAACTCTTTTGTAGAGTAATACTCATGGCATTTGGGAACGTTACTATTTCTTAGCATAGAGATACTTTGTGTTATGCTAACATCCAAGAGATGGATTTCAACCTTTAATTTGCAGATTTCAGATGTTTACTTGGAGCAAAGTGCAATGATCATATTAAATTTTGTTGTTAGTAGCATGATTCTACAAGAACTTGAGGTTTAACATTGTGCAGTTTTGGTGTTAGAGGATCATGATGATGTTATTTGGAAATATCATGTGTAATTTTGTGCATGTCACTTTTCAAATATTAATGATATTATGGACCTTAGTCAATTAATTATGATACACGCTTGAGATGTTTGTTATGTGGATTAGCTGGTGGAACAACCAATATGTTGATATTTGATTCTGATTAGAGAGGATGACATATGCCATATTGTGCACGTCTTTTCAATAGGATGACATGTGGATGGTGAAAAGGTCTTCGATGCGAGTAACAAACAAGTTAGTTTAACAAACAAATAGGTTAGATCTTTATATGATATAGATTGTACACATGTAAAATATGATGAGATATTATAGCAGTTAGTGGAGTTGATGGAGTGACAAGTATGTTCATATGTGATTATTCTTTAAGAGGATGACATATGTCATGTTTGATACATCTTTTTTATGTGATGCCAAATGGATGATGGAGATAGTCATCAATGCGGTGAGCGGACAAGCTAGTTTGACCGTTACATGGTATGGATTGCAGACACATGACTTACAATAGGGTGTTGTAGCATTTGATCTCTTGATTTTAGCCCACAAAGCACATATGATGTAAATCTACAAGTTGACTATATAGAGTAAGAAGAATCTAACAATCATTTAGGGGGCGATGTGATACATTTGTATTGCATATAATTATCTATGTATTGTGATGTTTGCTATAGATAATTAGATGTCTATAGATTATAATTTCCTATAGATAATTATAGATTATAACTAGATCTCTATAGATTATAATAGGAATTTGTATCAAACGCCAATGCAATGCATGTGAGAGTACATGTCATATTTTCAATTTGAAATTTTGCAATCCTTCATTTTTGAACCAGTATATATGGATTCACCAAAATCTCAATTCCGCACAATGGTGTTGTGAACATGACTTGTTACAAATATTACAAGGATTGTTGGAGATGAGAAGACTTTGGACTACATACAATCAGTGTACTTTTAACCAAAAATAAGGGAAGATGTAGAGTCATATATTAAAAGATTTTAAGCATGTCCATAACATATTTTCATCATTGTCCCATTTGCGAATACTGATGGGAACATGTTACTATGGATCTAATATGCCAATTAGCAAGAACCTATTTAGTCCATGATTTATTTATGATATTAATGAATAGATTGAGTAAGATGATTCATATTTGATCTTCCATAAAGATAGTCAATCCGCCACACTTGCTCATTTATATAAAGATGAAGTTTATGTTAATCATGGATTAAACAAAGTTTCAATCATCGATGGAGAAACTCAATTTTGTAGTTTTTTTTGAAAATTATTTTTGATTTATTTAAAATGAAGATTGTAATCTCTATAGCCTATCACCTTCAAACATATGTTCGAATAAAAAATCCAATAGAATAGTTGAGCATATGATACGAAAAAAAGTTTCATCCAGAAGAAAGTTTTCAACAAGATTCTGTGTCAAACTCTTCCAAGTGTTTTCCTCCACATGTTCTTTCTTGTACTCATTGTACCACTTCAATGCAAAATCCTCCAAGAAGTTGGGTAAAAGAATAGCCCATTCGAGCTTCCTTCTCTCATTGTTTACTATACATGCTCTCTTGAATTCCCTCACAAAAGCTTCTACATCCTCTTTCTCTCTCCCATAAAATAGTGGAAGCTTCTCTATTTCCAACTTCTTTTGTTGGCTTAGAGAAAGGTCATCTTGGAGACTGGGACATCCAGCTACCATGGTTGGCCATGGGTTATCGATTTAGCCGGCAAGCATCTCTAGCGTCATTCTCACCGTACTTTTTATTATATAGTAGAGATCCAGACTTACCTGTAGCTATCCGTCGAGAGTCAAGTGAAGTCTTGGACTTGGATAACCCTGATGTTTGGGTTAGGGTGTGTTCTCAAAGGGCAGAACTCTTCCATAGAGTCATGCCCATGGCATTTGAGAACCTCGCTATTGCTCAGCATAGAGATACTTTGCGTTATGCTACCATCCGAAGAGGTGGATATCGACCATCAATTTGTAGATTTCATGTTGGTGATTACATTTACTTGCAGTAGAGTGCACCGACCACATTGGATGTTACGGCTGGTCGCATGATTCTCCGAGTACGTGAGGTTTTACCTTCTGAAATTTTGGTATTGAAGGGTCGTGATGGTGTGATTTGGAAGGATCATGTGCGTAATTGTGCATCATGTCACCTTCTAAACATTGACATAATTCAAATCAATGCATATTCAAGAAAGGGAGATAAACATGCAAGCTCATTGTGGAAAACTTTGACGTTTAATTCAAAATCTAAGGGGGAGAGAGACCCTAACTTCAAACATATAAACCTTTAAAGTGTAGAGTAATTCTATAAGTGCTAGAGTGGATAAATTTCATAATTTGCTTATGTGTCATACTCCATAGATAGATATTTCCCAGTGTGATACTATTGGGGCCTAGCCCCATGTTACCGGTTTGGTTCCTTCCTTGTACGATTTGATGGGGTCTTCCCATCCCTTTTGATATTTTACTTCGTCTTTCCATAGATAGATATGACTAACATTGTTTAATTGAAACTACATATAGTGAATACATGTACATTGATTTATTATTTCTATTTTTAAAAATATATATAAAAATATATAATATTGCAAATAAAGACCCTTTTTTGAACTATTGGAAACAAAAATCCCTTGAAATTATCACAACTACTCATTGTGTTAGTTACTAATATGTGGGATTAGCACTGGTGTAATTCTCAAGTAGCTTTCAACATTTACATTTGAAGTTTCAAGTTGAAAGAATGTAAACATGTTTCAAACTTGATATTTTGACATGATAAATTGATTACCATATGCCAAGACTTTGTTATATTAAAAAGATATTAAAAAATAATTTAAATACAAACTGAAATTATTTTATAATAATTATATTTAATATATATAATTTAAATTCATTTATATATTATATATTTATCAAAAAAATATTTTTTATGTTGTTGGAATATTAAATCAAAATTTTTGATACCGTTAGACTTTTTAAAACATTAGATTTTAGTTGTTTATGAAATTTAAGTATGATAAGACTCATGAAGATACCTTTTGCATTTTCATCTACATATGATTTCCTGAATTTGTACTCAAAATATTATAAATCTTAATGCATATAAAATATCAAAGATTTTTTTCATTTATAAAATAAAATAAAATAAATCATATTTTTTATAAATAAGAATATTTTAACTCATAAAATTTAAAATTTAAAATTTAAATAAAATTTAAATAAAATTTACATTATATTTTAGATTAAATTTAAAAGATATACTTCATAAAATCTATAATAAAAGGTTATTATTTACATCTTGTTTCAATGATTTAATTGAAATTATATTTCTTAACATAATTTCAATCATTGCAAATGATTTATATCAATTTTTTAATTATGAACGCTTATGTGGTTCAAATCATCATGACATCATACTTAATTATCAATTAGACTACTGTGAGTAAACACAAAACATCCATAACGTCATTACGCATATTTTTACTAGATCACCCATTTCCAATCAACTATTATTTAGTTTAATCCTAAGATTTGAAGATTACTCATGTCACTGGTATGGCGATACACTCCTCACTAGGAGGCAGTCTTCATCGATAGATATTATTTATATTTTAGAGCTTTTCATATAAAAGGGGACTCTTATGTATTCGTGAAGTACTTGTGTAAGTCCAGCAGTGAAGACCTCAGATTTCAGAGTGCGTACAGTTCAATTTTTTCACCTTTTCTTCTTCAACTACTGCAGCACTTTTAATATAGAGAACTATTTAGAAAACAAATTTCTATCATCTGTAAGAGAATTTCAGAATGTACAGTAGAACTAATTCATGGTCTTCAGATAATCGTTAATACCACTGTATATAGAAGATATCAGCCTACCGTATAATGAGTTTGACTCTATCGGAAAATATACAATCAAGCAGCATGATTGTATATTAGTTTCTCATGAAGACAAGGAATATTACGATTGTACACTGCATGGACCCTGGAGTATCATGCTCATTGCGAGTAAATTCATTGCTTTGACCTCGATCTCCACAATTGGCGCAGTTACGGGAACATTTCGTATGTTTCATGAAAGTACTGTACTTGTGCCATCACATGTCTCGATTGGTGGGCCGAAAAGTTTCAATCATGCTACCTGAAACTTACATGTAAACAATTTGGTAAGTTTTGTCTCGCAGCCCATGCAGTGTGAAGCCAAAATTTGTATATTGGACTCTACATGTTCCTCTCTAGAGTTCTTGTATACAGTCTCCGTAGTCAAGGTTTTCTATTTCAAAGCAATTTAAATTTTACTATATAGAAGTGTATTTCGTGCCGCTTTGGTTGCAAGGGTTGCAAATTGATCTTCCAATTATTGCGATTATAGTTCAATATATAACCTGCGGAAATGAAAATGACATGCTAGATTGTGAAGAATCATTTCACATTTCTGTCTACGTTGAAAGAGTATTAAGGTTCACTTTTGAAATATTTTCTTCGAGTATTAACATTTATTTTCAAATATCGAATTTGATGTCTGGATATGTACAAATCGCAGTTTGAAATATATATATATATATATCTATCTTCGCTATAGTGCAAGTGGGTTTTAAGTCACTACTCGGGTGGTAGTAATATTGTCTTGGTAAAAGAGATTGTATTCGGCTATTTATTACCCCATGTAAACGATTTGACTAATGACCAGTTTTGCAGTGTAATTATGTGGCGAGTACATGGATTTAGAATATTACGGGCTTCAATGCGACTGCTTGAACTGTATCAATTGTTTCCACGAGGAAGTTTCTACGATTTTCAATTCTTTTCTTTTCAGTAGACGCTCAGGAGGTGAAGTGACAAGGGAGGGATAGTATATCGACATCCAGCAGTGGCTTGATGAAAAAGACATTGTGTTACTTAAATCCGTGAGCGAATAGTTTGGCGTTAGGGACGTGAGGAACCATGACGTGAATGAGTTTTGTAGTTTTTGGAACGCTTTCACAGCTTCCTGAAACAGTCCACTTTCGACTCAACGTGAAAGAATGATTGGGATTGACAAACACTTGAGCCACCATGATCATCACAAATCAGACCTCTCCACGCCACCATCTGCAAAGCATGTATTCGTCGTGCTAAGGTATCAATGTGTATCTATTTGTTGCCATAATTTTACAAAGTTTACATTCCTTTCGAGGTGAAGTCGAAAGCATAGAAAGAATTGAATCTAAACAATTTTTACAGATCATTCGTCGGGACCAATTCCCATTCCATCCTGGCCTTTTAGGGAAGGCTGGACCATCGATGAATCATGCTCGATGCTTGCATCCAAGCCAGAAGTTTCCTGACCAGATTCTGGTGATTCCTCCAACTGATCGTTGCCTACTTCATGCTCATAATCATCTTTCGCGGTCGCAGACGCGTCTCCTGATGTCGTCGCTCTTTCTTGTTTCGAGGCAGAGGCATCTCCAGCTTTCGTCAAGGTCTCTCTTTCCTCCGCCCTGGAACGCGAAGCTGAGCGGTCAACGGGAATGTCGCCGAAGAATCCTTCATACTCCTGCTCATCCTTCTGCTGGGCCTCTTCTACCTGCTCAGGAACATTATCATCACCCAAAATATCGGAAGCTTCCATAGATCGGTCTCCAGGCTTTGGTGAGGAGCCATTAGCCGGTGCAAGATCTTGAAAGAATCCTTCCTTTTCCCCGACAGGGACTAGGAAATCCGAATCTTCCTTGGGATTCTGGGCAGCAGTCTCTGGAAGAGGAGATTTCGAATGTGCCAAATCCTGCCCTGCAGCACTGACTTTGGCAACAGTTTCCTTCACGCCCTGGGCGAGTTTCGCCAGCGGGCCGTCATCCTTGGTCGCCGTCTGGATGGTGGCTTGTAAACCCTGGCTCAACTGAACCAGAGGATTCGTTTCCGAATCCGGTTTCAGCTCGTCGGCCGCTTTTTTATCCTTGATTTGCACCTGGAGCTCTTCGTTGAATTTGGAAGCGGAGCCTTGCAGCTCCTCGTACTTCTTCATGGCGACCTCCGACAGCTGCGCGCTGACTTCCTTGGTTTCTTCCGCTGCCAGGTTGAAGCTCCTCAGGCGCTTGTGGATGATCTCCTTGGCCACCTCGAAGCCCTCCCGGGAGTTGGCGCCCGCCGCCGTGATCCCTTCCACCGCCCATTTCAAAACCTCCATGCCTTCTCTGGCCACATCCAGGATCTTTTCGGTGGCCTCGTCCCGCGTCAGCTCTCCCGAGTCCGCTTCTGCGCCTCGATCTTCCTCGCCCGTCACTCCGCTCTCTTCTCCAACGTCTACGACCTGACCTACTCCACCACCCTCCCATGCGCTGGAGCCCTCATCGGCCTTCAACAGCTCCGTGTCTCTGTTCGAGGCCTCTTCGGCTCTATCCCCTAGCGCAATGGTCAGATCCTCGACGGACAAGCCCAGCTCCGGCGCGAGCTCGTCTGCCGTGGCGACCGTGTTCTCATGACTGTGCTGGGGGTCTACTGCCGAATCCGACGCAACCTCCAGAACAGGCTCCTTTCCTCCGAGGGACTCGTCGGCTTCGAATGCCTTCTCCTCCGCTTGGAGTTCCAAATCCCGCGCTGATGTCGGCCACCTCGTCGTTCCGGGGTGGTCTACTGGTTTCAAGTCATCCACCATCACGCGAGCCGATCTGTCTACTCCTTGCATGCTTTCGACTGCTTCCTCCGAGCTAAGGTCCTTCACCTTCTCATCCAGGCTACCGCCGCCACCAGGAGCTCCTCCTCGCTCGGCTCTCGGAGGGACGACTCTATTCGATTTTCTCCCTGACTCCGCTCTCAGCACGACGGGACTTGCGACGATACCTCGCGGCCTCATGCCCACCATGGAGTAGCTTCTGCACCCACTGGCGGGAAGGACGCTGCTGCCGGCACTGCTGCTGCAGCAGCAGCCACTAGAGCTGCTGCTGCTGCTGCTGATGATGACCGATTTCAGAATGCTAGACTGCATTTTTCTGTAGCCAAGATTGAGATGTCTCGAACGAAGAGAGGGAAATTTTTCTCCAGATTTGTGGAAGAAAAACTCTTCTTGATCGATCGAATGATTGATCAGTCTTCCTTTCTGTCCTTGAGCGTGATCGCGAGCTCGCCTTCTGAGCTCATATCGTGAGGGTAGTACTGAGCCCAGACCCACTCTTGTGGCTTGCCTGCTTGGCAGGTGCGAACCCAGAGGACGTGGACAACAGCGGCGCTTCTCTGCCCCAGGTGGCATCTTCTAAGTCACTCGCTACGTGTCCTCTAGGAGGTCTTGACACCTGTGCTCCAAGAGACCACTATATTTGACGTGGTCCATGTTCATATCTCACCCCTTCAAAATTGGGTTCCGTCAGTGGTGAACAAACTACTGTCTACAGATTGCAACATTTGTCATCAAGATTGATGCATGTGCCATACCTTTCATCTTGGCATGAAATGTACAGTGCATGTACCCGTGTCCACGTAGAATATCAATTTAACGTACTTGGGTGTAATTTTGACTTGTTTTTCAACATTCCTGCGGAATCCATTACCAATATTTAATCTGCCGTGATATTTGCATTTGGCTGGAGATCTTGAACCAATAACAGACCTGTGTGTGAGACCTCTTGTACAGGTATTAATGGTTCTAAAAAATCACATACGTGTTCGAGAATAGGTTTTAAAATTTAATTTTATTGCTTCCTAAGTTGATGGTAGAATTTTAAAAATCTTCTGGGACCATATTGGTAAAATGGACGGGTAGATGTTAAAATGGTTATATCGTGAAGAGATACTCGTTGAATGATGGATTACTCAAAAGAATGGGAGGGATGATGACATCTGACTCTCGAGTCAAGGTTGTGTTCCTAATTTATTTTGCAAAGTAAATTTTTAGCGAGGGAATCTTATCTTAAAATTGATAACTTCTAACATTTTTTCATGAATATCTATTTGAGAAAACGAGCAAGACTTTTCAAAACAATATGTATGCATGCACTGTACATACAAACTTCACACTTGAGACCATTTCGGCCACGGGGCAATGCCTCACTACCCACAAAAGGATTGAGCTTCTTAAGAGACATAGGTTGAGAGACTGGTTGAATTATTGCTGATTTTGTGGACTGGTTTCCTTTTTCTTTCTTCCCATGATTTTGCAATATCTTCCTTACATTTGGCTCTGATTCTTACTGCTAAACATCAATATAATTTTTCCATCATTTTTTTTTTCTAATTTATGAAAATTTGCACAGGTGTTCATTATGAAACACCTGTACAAATTTTGGTTGACATAATGACTAGACCTATGTGAACAAAACAAACATTTTGATTTTTGTACATCAAATTATCAATCAGAAATGGTCTCCCACCATCTTGACACGACAGTAGTGAGATGGAAGATGAGTGGTAAAGGTATGTGAGCGTATGTGAAATACATTTGATCGTTGATGTGAAATACGGTATGTCGTACTGGGACGGTTGTTTCAACCTCTCTGTTGTAGTGCACTGTCCGGACATTCGACGTCATGCCATGCAGAACTAACTCATGACCTGGTATCCGAGTTGACCGTACATGCTCCATTCCCACCGGAATCGGGGCCACAGGAGAGCCGTAGGTGCGCTTGAGTGAATGTGCTCTCGGGATTCATCCGACGCCGTCTCGAAAATGTTCGTGCGAATTTTGTTGCAGCTGTGATTCGGGAAGCCCTTCACCGGGAATTCAAGAGAACTGTTGATGATCGAAGAGTCTGTAGGCGTTTGCAGATCCGATTCCTTCAGGGGTAGGAGTGAGTAGTCTCTTGTGAGTTGGAAAGAGCGAAATTGCCATTCGCCATGGGGAAGAAAAAAGGCAAAGGTGCTGCGTTTTGCACTGGGGAGGAAGATATGAAGCCTTTCAACGAGTTGAAGGTATCGGGTGCCCGGCTTCTGGAGTGAGTTGTTTTAGAGTCGCTTGATTCATGAATCTAGCATTTCGTCTGTTGTCAACGCTTGCTTGCCTGCTTGTGGAATTGACGTCGTACGAGGTTTTGGAACAGGCTAAGGACCTCATTTTAACTCCCCTCGGCCTCATTGGAACTGTCCTTGGTGTCAAGTAAGGCAGCTTTCCACCAGAATATATGCCCGTTTGTTAATTATAAGAACCTGTATCGTGTCAGTTGTCTCCTACCGATCATTTTGCATCTGAATTGGCACGAACAAACCCTCAGGTGTTTTTCTGAAAAGCGTTTTTGGCATTTTACCTCCTTGATTAGATATGCCAAGAACGGTGATAAGGACTCGGGAGTACTTTGGGTTGAGTACAAAGAAGGTTTTCGTTCGCCCCTCGAGAAAGACCTCACCGGGTACGATGGTCTCCCTTCAAGAGAACTTTTGACAATTCGGTGAAGAGCCAAATGCAGTTACAATCACGAGGTGCTCTTATTAGTAATGTTGTAACTCTCTTTTATCTGATCTGAAAGAAAGAATCGCGTTGTGATACTCGGTGAAGAGAGCTAGTGAGAGCACGTATGCAGGTTCTCAGACCCCAGCCTCTCACCTTGCAGATATAAAAGATGCACAGATGCAGAACTTGTCTGGCGTGATGTGGAAGATTTCAATAAGGTATGTTCTTCTGTATATCAAGTTGAAACTGGACTCCTCAAGTGGTCCGATCGATAATTTTAGTTTTCGAGGCTACTGGCCAATACGCTACATGAATATCAGACTTCAAATTCGAAATCGAGATTACCTGGCGTGACAGAAAGTGAAATAACACAACGTTGCGAGGCGCTCTTGGTAAACAACCGCCTTAGGTCGAGGTAGATGATTGAATTTCAAGGTTGTTCTCCCACGAACGGTATAAGCTATCTTATAAAGGGAACCCCTTGGAGTGACTATGTGACAAAGTGGAAATTCTACAAATCCTGTGCATATTCCTTCATTTTCCCGTAAGCTTTGACCTTTAAAGCACGAAAACGGGCTCCTTGAAGACGTTAACCATACAGCCGCATGGTGGCTGATATTTAGCGTGTGAGCTCACGGACCTGCATCTGTATCCATTCATTCAGAAAGCGAGGCAATAATTTCTGAAAGTTTTCAATGCTCCCTCAGATTGTGAAATCTCAACTTTAATTTGCTCGGTGTAGATGCCGGGTATGTCCATCTATTAACTTAGCCAAGAGACTGTTTTCTTCCAAACAAGATTCTTGTATTCTGCTGCACAACGAGACTATGATCCAAATTCTCCTTGCTCTGGGAAAACACCGCAAATCAGGCCATAAAGTTGCAAAACTGCCATGATCGCCAAGACAGTGACATGATGAGATTCTCACTGATTTGAACGGGATCAGAATGGAGAGGTTTCCAAGGCTGGCTTCGATCTGTCCTTAGATCTGTCCTTTCCAAGCCAGCCCTTGAAACTGTACCAGAATGTAACTGAAATACCATAATGACTAGAAGGCTGTATCTGTATCTGCAGCTGCTACACCAGCTGGAAAATCGGGACGTAAGTCTGATGCCTACTCCGTTGATTTGGCAGAAAATGTTTACAGTGGACGAAGATCATTACATAGTGCATGCTTTGAATCTGGAGTATAGACAAGAAATAATCGACGAAGACAACGAAAAGAAAGCTGCAGCGGAGAAGAAAAAGAAGAAGAAGAAGAAACTTCCTCCGGCAGCTGATGGGGCTCTACCTCCTAAAGCTTAGTAATCTCTTTTGTCCAACATTGTTTTCAATCGAGGTCAAAGAGCAAGTTGATGTTTATGCCGTACATTACACTCCTTACCACGAACACTCAGTGTACAACTAAATGATGGTGTACTACAAATTGAAATAGTTTGTACCAACATGAAGGGAAAATGCCGTGACAAAGTACATGGATAAAAGCAAGTTCGTAAACTTAGAAAGAACCGAGAAAGTATAATAACAAAAGTGATGGGAACCAAACTGGTAACATGGGGCTAGGCCCCAATAGTATCACACTCGGAAATATGTCATACAGCACCTAAGATATCTGAACTATCCAAGTCAAAAGGTCTACAAACAACGGGAGCATCTCAAGAAGCATCACCTAACGTGATTGCTCTCCTATGGATTGCACCAGCTAGTGCTCTCTGTAGAGCAATGGAAACACGTTGTCTAAAATAGGCTATACAATAAGCTAAAGAGAGTGATATCCCATGTCGCATAGTATGGTAGGCTCTCACACACTCCCTCACGAACATGTCGAAGTCGGTGTCCATAGCTCCATATAACTCCAAAGCTAGAGGAACAAAGAGGTGACCTCTCTGCATACCTCTATACTTGGATACCTTGGCTGCTGCCGCCCATCCTGGAGGATGGGTGATCATCCCCTTTGAAACTGTGTCTCTAGTAGGATCTGTAACCACCACATCAGCCATAGTGACCTGGTCCTCACGAACCAAGTATAGGTCTGCCCTAACCCTAGTCGACTGCAATGCATACCAACACTCTCTCGCGCCATAGCAAACACCACATCCCTAATGGCATCATGGGTAGCTATCGTGTGCCCTCCGAATGGACAACGAGTCATATGAATACCTGCTGCATCTAAAGTGATACCACACTCACATGTGAGTAATGAAGATGTAGATGGTGGACCAAGCCAAGACAGAACCTCATCGCTGTGGAGAAAGTAGCTGGTGCGAGTCGGAAAGCCCTGATGCATGGTCGAGCCAAGATCCACGAGCCTACACCCTTGCCTGAGCAAGAGCGTAGACAGGCTCTAGTAGTACGAGGAATGGCCGGATCCACTAAGAGTGAATGTAGAGTCTCATGAAATTGTCGGTCCATCAAGATAGACTGTAGACCCCTAGTCCAATCGGTAGCCAAAGAGGAAAAAGATGATAACTCATGTCGTACCTCCCGTGGTAAAGCATCTCTTGTATGTCGTAATAATACATGTAAGAGAAATGATCCTGTATCGACGTCCCTCGTATATATCTCCAAAATATGTCTATTTGTGATCATAAATCCAGAAGATAACAAAGGTGCAACGAGTGTCCAACTCGCCAAGAAAGCCGTATGTGCCGTCTCCTTCATCGATAATAAGCCTACCCCTCCACATGAAATTGTCAAAGATGTCTGTCTCCTTGCCAAATATCCAGCCACACACTCAAATGTCCCTAGTCCGATGATGTCACCAAAGACGCCCATGATCCTCCTATGATATGAATGTAGGTGAAGGAGGAACCGTGCGAAGAAGATAGGTGGGTCGACGAGCAATATTAGATGATAGTATACCAAACGCCACCTGCGGATCCGAACTTAGAAAGTAGAAAGAGCCAAAGATAATTTATTGAGTATTCTAAATATACATATTTGGGATTTAATAATCCAGAGTAATGCTTGAATTCAAATATCCTGACCGGCAGTTTTTCTTTTTTGGGTAGACTGTAGATATCTTATCTCTTATTTGTAAGTTGGATTATTACCGTCTTGTAAGTTACTTTTGCACTCCCACTATGTCGTTAGAAGTAGAACTACTGCAGTGAAAAACTTAACGAAGCTAAGTCTTGGGGTGTATTGGAAAGCAATCCAAATTTCGTTCGAGATTAACAACGATACTATCTTTTTGTCATTCCTTGCAATGATAATGATAGGAACTACAAGCTTCTCAGTACCAAAACCCTGAAATCAAAGCGTGGATTAAAATACTGAAACTTTCTTAGCTGAAATCTGAACTCAGCCTTCTAACCTCGCTCATAATAAGCTATGTATATGAGTTGTCAACTTCTCACATATTAAAGCATAGAACTATCTGAACCCTACATCAGAGTGATAAAACAAACCATATAATGTTTTTAAAGACCTTCAATGCTTTATCACTAGTACAGCAATAAAAAAACCCATTCCGCATTACACTTGAATTCGCAGATACCATCCTGACAGGAAAACGAGTAATGTAATACTTTTGTGGATATATTCATAAAAGCGGTCGAGGTGTAGAAAAGTGAAATTCCTACTATCAGTCACGCGTGGAAACTTTAATTCTTTTATGCTATTGAACACCTCTGCCACTTTCTTATCATGGTGCTTTACCAGCTGCATATGTGATCTAGTCCCTTGATCACCCACGCGGACCTGAAAGAAGAAGTACTGGAAAGATTTGCAGAGAGTAGGAAATGCTTAAAAACTCAGATAGTGTCCGAAACGCATTACAGTCTCAAAATCATTATTCGCTTTTCCAGGTGTGAAAAGGAATGTATGTCAGCAGTGTATGATATTGCAGAAGCAGTCGCACTTCTTTATTCCAAGGCTAGTAGATATAAAATAGCAGCAGCACTCAAAAAGGTTTTGCACTCATAGACAACTGCAAACGATCATCTGTGCATTTCGAGAATGCACTGGTGGTGTTGAAGGCCAACAGTAGGGTAACTATTATCTTAAAGAAGACCAAAGTATCCTGAGACCTTGATAGTTAACCGAAGTGGAGGATTCGCACGGTCTCAACACCCAAGTGCCCCTCCCACCTCATTCCGGGTTAATTTTATCTTCATAAATCATTCACTGAATTCACCACATTCAAATAGTAGTTTTATTGTATACAATCACGTGAAAATCATAAACAGACTTGAACCTCAAAAGAATCATGAAGTGACAAGATAATATTTTACGGCTGTTTCTGCTAATTTGTTGGGGTTCTATAAATGCAAAGTCACACGTATGCAGAGTTTGCACTCGCACATGCGTGGTTATCCGTACGAAAACGAGGTTAATGTTTGCAGTTATCCTTGAGTCTTTAAGTTGAAAACTTTCACTGACCGCAGTTTGCTCTGGCGCTGCGTCTATGGAGGTTGCACTTACTGCAGCCAGATGCGACTGTGTGTGACGAAATGGAACTGCGTAAGCTTTGAGTCCTTCGCATCGTTCATTAGACTACATCTGTTCGGGTGGCGGGCCCCGTGGTCTCCAAGAGAACCACGTAATCGGACAAAACACAGGAATATGATAAGGGGATTTGAGGCAGTCTCTGGTTTGGGTTTGGGCGGGGTGGCCGGAATCTGCTCTGCTGACAACACGTTAAACTAGACTATAAATTGGCTCGTTACATCGACAAATTCATCGCTCCCGTCCCACGACGTCCGTCGGTTGCTTGCTCAAGCAGAAACGCAAATGCTTTCTCTGTCTGTTGTCTGTACGTGTGGCAGTTCACGTACAATGCAGTGAAACGGTGTACAGCTCTGTCAATGAGCAGCGTTTGAATTCAAAAGAAAGAGAGAGGGATTGAGTTTGGATTGCTCAAGGTAATGGAAATTCATGTCTGCTGTGAGGGTGAGGGAGAAGATTCATGACCATTATTGAGAATTCTGCAATTTGAATTTTTCGTCTATATGAATTGGCTTCAAGGTTTATTTTTCGTTTGAGGCGGCTGAGACTGTCAGAGCGTAGAGTGGACTTTTGGATGTGTGGACTTCGTTTCGGGGACGATATTGACACTGTCACTCTTAGCGCTGTCAAGACTTTTGCAGACTGAATGTTTGGAATTCTTGGTATTATTCAGGAAACGTTGTCATATTGTCGGAGAGAGAAAATTTTATGTTTTACTGATATCTGCACATCAGAAATTTCACTGGACATAGAGAGTTACAAAGTGTGGGCCAGCTGGACTGCCCTTGGCTACGTCTATCTAAACAATTGCGGTAATTATTAACCAAGTCGCTTATCATGTGTCGCATACGAAATCAGGATAGCATAGACTGGATAACTAATTTATCCAGTCTTGAAAACAGAATTATAAGTCGATGGCTAATTCACCCAGTCACTCAATAATCTGGTTGATAGATTGACTATGGCACAAGAACTGATCATCAGTTTATGGTTTTGCGCGCAGATACGAAAAAGGAGGCTTGAAATCATGTCTGTCTGTAACTATCTGTCGTCTACATTTTCATCCTACTTTACCTCCACGTAAGACTTCCATGATATGTCGCGAAAGATAAAGTCAAATTTATTTTGTATACTCGTGGACGCTCGTATTTGTTTCTTTTGTTGCTCCTGTGTAGCAAGTTTCGATTTTGCAGCGAGATTCTTACGTTGTCAACTTCACCCTTCTTGATTTCTCAAGCTTAGGATCTCTCCTGCACAAGAAGAGGTTTTTTTGCATCTCTGCTCCCTGCGCCATTTGATGTTAGTTAGCCTGATACGCTCGATGTTCTTCAACCTGAAGGGTTCAGGTTAGCTCACCCTCGAGATCCAAGTGTTTCGAGACTTGCTGTCAGGAGCCTGTAGTCCATATATAAGCAAGTTGCTGAAAATGCATTTCTTGTTCTCAGAGACTTACATCTTCTTAAGGGAAACCTCAGTTACGGTTGTAAAACAAATGATCGGCCTGGGGCTCGCGTTATGTGCCGGTTACCGAACGAGGACAACAAGCCATTAGAAAAAGCAGAGGAGGCTCAAGATGGCACAGCGAGAAGTGATGCGAGTTCAGGCAGAAGCAGTCGGCGGTAAGCCCCGATTGGAGAGAAGCATAGGAGAAGAAAAATATTAGTTTGCTCACTTGCTCACATGCTCACAAACAACATTTACAGCAGGCGATGTCTACACTTTAGCCCTTCTTTGATAGAGGGAGTCCGTCCAAGTAAAGCTTTTCAGCCCAGTCTGAAGTACCCAGCATGCTCTCCGGTAAGAACTGGTCAAGACAGGTTATTGTTTTATGCGGACACGAACAGCTCAATTAGTTCTACCATCTCCAGTTTCCTTACGCAGTGTGCTGTGTTGTGCCTTCTCCTCTTGTCGACAGGGAAATCATCTTGAGAACAACAAATAGTGCTGCCGTGTTGGCGTTTGTCAACTTCAGGTGTTTGAACTTGCTACTCTTGTACTTTGTACCAGGTTTTTTCGGATGTCATACGCTCAATGGGCAGTATTTTCTCACTCTAGAAATTTTTCTCTGCTGTAGTCTGTCTGCTGGTGCTGTCCGTGTCAAATTGTGGAATTCGTTTGGACATTCTTTGCCTCTTTAAGCTCTGAATCCAGAAAAGTGGGCATAACACCTTCTGCCATCTGCCGATTGCCAATTCTTCTTTGCTGTTATCCAGGGCTCGAAAAACCTTTGAGCTTTGGGCCGCCACATATCTGTCATGCTTCAACAACACAGCTAACTGGACTATTTTTCTTTGAACCAAAATGTAGAGGAGAGAGACCAAGTTATCTGGGAGTTCAAAAAGGTGTACCGTCTTTGGCTCTGTGCCCTGCAACTCCGAACTGTATATCCACTGCAGAGGAAATTAACGATCCAGGTCACTACGTTCCACCCTGGTATGAGATAGACTTAACCAAGCAAAAGATTTCCAAGTCTCAGCGTGTTAGGATGATAATGGAGAGAATCTGGGTCCGAATCTTGATGACGTACCAGAATGATGATTATAGTGGTGAACTTAGATCGCTTTCACATGTTCTGATAGTGGTGCTGATTCTTGCTCAGGACATACAATCCCGAAGAGGGCCGGGGTAGGAGAAACCCTGCTTCCAAGGAACAGGCAATGCAAGAGCTGATCGAAGTGGTGAGCAGTGAATCACAATGCAAGCGTTGGTTGTGAAACCTCATAGTAACTAATTTCTACTTTGCCCTCGTCGTCTACTTGACGTGGTTGAACCGTGAAATCATGATACATTCACGTCTGTCATCAAGTTGTCAAGAAAGGCAACTTTTACAATGTTAAAACTCGTTACTAATCTCACTGAGTTGAAGAACCCCACCAGCAATATCATCTGCTAGTCAAGGTACTTAAAGGAAACTACTGAAGTTCATGCAGTCATGCCGCGGAGTATAAAAGAGTACGATGCCATCACCAATAGCTGATGCCGATGAGACAACGAGGAGACGTTGTCCTCACAGGCAAACACTTCCTGTAGTCGATGGAACTTATTAAAAATCTAAGAAACAGTCCTCTAACGTGATCATATCTTTCTTTTAACTAGGTGGAAAATACGAAGCCGGACAATTTCACCCCACGCATAGTGAAGAAAACGGATGACTATGTCTATGTCGAATATGAGAGTCCACTTTTGAAGGTAATCTTCTGGAACATGACCCATCGTCCATCTGTCAGACCGTTGTGCAGAATCTTTTGCACATGATATACATGTAGCTGGTGAGTCTGGTGTGGCACTGTCCTCGTCCAGATCGGAAAGTACTGGTCCTCATCCGTGGATATTAGCTTCTATTTGGCACGTTGCTTTTTTAGTCAGTGAGCTGTTGAAATCAAAGATATTCAACTTTCAGAAACCTCGTATGTCTCACCGACTGTACGCGTTTTGCAGTTTATCGATGATGTAGAGTTCTGGTTTCCTCCGGGCGGTCGGTCTCTCGTAGAGTACAGATCAGCTTCTAGGGTTGGAAGTCAGGATTTCAACATCAACCGCAAAAGAATCAAGGTGAGGAATGACCACCCTACATTTGCAACATTCACTTCAGAACCCAAGACATCTTTCGAGTCTGTTTGGTGTTCACGTTGCAAATACATCCGAGGAACTAGAGCTAGAAGCAACACCACATCTCCAGTTTTAAGTACTTTGTTTGCTTCGGTTTTTTCAAATCTCACTATATCAGGGAAAAGTAGAACATATTCTTTGTTCAATTTGTGATGTAGAAGGCCAATGTCCTCTTTGAGATCTAGATGAGTCCTAACCAGGAGCCGTCATAGTGTCATGGCGGTCATGTTTCTCTCCCTCATACTGTAGGGTGGAGGATGTGTCTCTCCTGTGATCTGCAGGCTCTACGTCAAGCTTTGGAGAAGAAGGGATGGAGATCTGTAGGTTTTTAGACGCTTGCGAGCTTACCTGAGGTGCTCGCATGACAGATCCACATTTGGGGTCGTTCGCACGATCAAACTCCAGTGTCGAAGTATTCACAGCATTGGAAGATACAGGAGAAGAGCACTCCTGGCTAGAGGCTAAGAATACCAGCCCAATCGCGACTACTGTAGTGGTGGATGGAAGCTCAAAAAATCATTTGAAATAAAATGTAAATGTTCCATTTGGATGCGCAAGGAAGCTCAAGAACGTAAGACCCCAATATTCCTCCACCAACCGAATTTCAGACTAATGCTTTAGAGCTCTCATGGGCTTATCCCACATGAACTGTCATGAATCCTCTCTCCCAACACCCTGAGTCTTTTCCCCTCTCTCGCTGGTCAGTGATCTTCCTATATATGAGTAACCCGTGATAGATAGGCGTGGGAGCGCAGTATGAAGGCACAAAGTCGCAACTTACTTCTGACTATTGAAAGGCACCTTGCCCATCCCGCTAGACTGGACTCAGGAACGCTGTCAAGTGTCTCCATCGATGCGACTCTGAACTTGCCTACAACTACTTGCTGAACAGGCAGGCAGGCCTGTAGTTGGTACTGGTCATTCATACTCTTCTTGGTCGGCTACTTTCTGCTCTGGGGTCTTATCAGCTGAAAGTCCACTGCGCGAGTTACTCTTTTACCAAGTAGGTAGGCATGTACAAGAAGGCACAGTAACTTCTAGAGAGTACGAATGTGTCCATGTTTTTGGCTGACCGGCAATTTAAAAATTTGTAATTCACGATCCTATCTCACCTGCGATGACAGAGTCTGGGCTTGCAGTTTGGAGCTGGTTGTGGTGATGAGTGCTGTCTTGGCTTACTGAAAGCAACGAGGGAGGGAGACGGCGCGTAGTTGTCATCAAGTTTTAGGATTCGCTAAACAGCATCAACGCACCTTCATTCCTACATGTAAGACAACCTTGTGTCGTAAGATTCGAGAAGAGGTGCCATCAAGAGGTCATGAGTCTCGAGGCCTTCCCTCTTTCACCGTAAGATTTTGTCTTTGGTCCGAATTCCTTACGTCTGCTAACGACATGATCAACTCGCCAACCACTTAAAGCAGCGCAACCGTTTGCAAGTTAGAAAACGTATTGCCCAGCAGGGAAAGGGAAAGAAAGGTGCTGCGGATTTGTTCGTTTTCTTAAAGGTGCAATCCAATTGTCTAGCGCTCGGTCCCTCAAGTCTCAACCACTCTGCAGGGATCAGCACAGGAGATCAAGGAGAGGAAGACGGTTACAGTACTTGCCCACGACTGCACATGAAGTGGTCGGTTCTTGTCCCCACCTCTAAAGGTACCCACCTCAAGAGCAACGCCCCTTGTCATCACTGTATGTCGGTCCGAATACTTGTACATGCCAGCTACCATTTTCCACAGATTCTGACGCTTTCTCGGTCAGTGGACATCTTTAGCCCTTGCTTGTGTCAGCGCTATGCTGTGCAGTGTCACCAAATTCAGCAACCTTCTCCATTTCTCAGAAATGCTCGCGAGACGATGTGCATTCAAAGGCCTCTTATTTTAACTTCATGGCTTAGTTCCGCACTACTTCCACAAAAGCTCAAACCACCAGATAGATTTGTTTGGACTTATTACCCAGCAAAAGAGAAAGCTAGAGCACTACAGTAGCTGCATGAACAGGAAAGCCACCAGGCACTAGACGAGATCAAAGATCTGAGGAATGCATGCATCCATCCACCAATCCATCCTTCTTCCTCCTCAACAGTAGCTCTAGAGATATGCTCTCCAGGCAATGTTGACTTGAAAACTTTGCCAGTACATTCCACTGCGGGTTCATACGCCCACCACCCTCAGCCCTCATACCAACGGGGAGGAGGAATATATTTGCAACAACAGAACCACCACAAAAGACCACAAACGACCTCAAAATAAGGTCACATTCCCAGGGCCCAGGCTATTGAAAGAGTGGAGGACGAACGGAGAAGAGAGCCCAATGTTTGAAGGCTCAGAGCATTTCCTGGGGGAGCGCGTGGAATGGGATCAGCCCATCTTTTTTAAGCCTCTCAACATATCTGGCACAAATGTTGCCTCGATCAAAGAAGCACGCATACGGCTTTGCCAAGCATCAGCATCTTTCCGTGTTTGTACAAACTACAAAGTAAAGCAGCGGGACCTCGAACACTACAATTTGATCCATTAATCTCGGTATTTGGAATGCATGTACTAGGTATTCTATTTCTCCGGTCGAATAAGTAGGAGCATATTACATTTGTACGAGGGACCAACTTATTCACCACAGTGGGGCTAGTAAAGCCCACTGTAAACGAACAAAAGTGGCTGTGCTCAATTATAAAAACCCCTCTCATCGAGCGATCCAGCCAGCCATGATGATAAGTTGGCATCTATCTCCTCCTCCTCATCCCTGCTGATTGAATTGCAAAAAGGTAGGTACTCTGCGCCAAATGAATGTCATTGACTTTACCCCTCGTACTGGTCTGGTCTACTCTATAATATCTATTCTGGTGCAGTGAAAAACCAGAAGCCCGTGAAGGTGAGGAGGATGCGGGTGAGGTGAGGTGGGGTAGATGAAGAAGAGAAGTGGGCTGTCTGCGTCTTGCCTAACCTTCCTCGCAGATCAGACCACAGCAGAGCAGTCAAGGATCCAGGGACGGACAATTCCTTTCGCTTTTCTCTTTCTCTAGAGGGCGGGGCAGGGCATGTGAAGGCAGGCAGCGAGGAAGGAAGCAAGGCGTGGGCTTGTGGGGTTTGCAGATGCCTCGTAATGTCCTTCTGATTCCAAGCTCGACCTCATCGGCCTAGGCCCGCGTGCGTGCGTGCGCGCCTGCCTCCTTTGCTTTGCCTTCTTGGCCTTCCCCGGCTTGGCTTGTCTCGGCTGGGCTGGGGCCGCTAGGCGCGGGCTTGGGGTCGGATTGGATTGGCTTTGATGCTTGTTGGCTTTTTTATGTTGCTGCCCTGACTGGCAGCGTGAGGCAGTGAGGCAGGGCGGGCAGGGAGCTTTGAGCCTGGAGCCTTGGGCGTGAAGCCAAGCTTGTCGCGGTCCCGGTCTTTGTCCTTGTCGTGGGTCCTTTTTGAGTCGCGATTGTGGAAAACAAAGCCCAACTCAGAGTTGTGCTATTGCCCAGACAGCACGGGAACTGAACTGAAGAGAAGAGCGACGGGATTGGACGGGTAGGACGAGACGACGAGGTGAGCAAGAACCTGCCCTGCCAGATCACTCATTTATCTTTCACTCTGTCTCTCGGGATTTGTCGATTGTTCATCGAGTTAGCAAGGGAAGGGAAAGGAAAGCGAGGGCTAGAGAAGGGAACGGAGCAGTATAATTCTAGTCTTACCTACCAACGCACGCGTGTTTTTTTGGTGTCTCGGCTCATCTGTGAGGTGTGCCAGTTCTATGTGGGGAAAGGCCCATGCGGTCTCGGTGATTTGATTTCGTTGTGGACGAATAAGGTGTTGCATCTTCACATTACTGACTTGCGTTCCTTGTGGACTTCACCCATTGGGCCCTGATCATCGAATTTTCGGTTTTCGGATTGGAGGCAGTTGTAGTTGGCCTCGTCTATGCCTCTGGTTTTCCGGGAATATCGTAAACTTGGTGTGGGTCGTTTGATGATTGGTCATTGAGTGTCTGGACATGGAGTAGCATGCTTCGTTAAAATGCCGGACTTAAAGGGGATGCGTGTCTTGGTCTGGTTGATCTGGTCTGCTTGTGCTGATTTCTAACAGGTGATTCAGTTTCTTTGAAGGTGGTACATTATGGATGCTCTCAAAGCTGCAGGAAACGATGCTGTGCGCCAAGGCGATTACACGGCTGCTCTTGACAGCTATCAGCAGGCCTTATCAGCCGCCGATGAAAACACCTCGGCTGACGAGATCGCCGCACTTCACAGCAACTGCTCTTTCGCTCATCTGAAGTTAGGCCAACTTCAAGAGGTAAAATGAGGCCCTTTTCTACAAAAGCTTTGCGGAGTTTTTAATTTGAAGAATCGTGGACGAAATTCTGGAGTAATCATGAAATTTTGCCGGAAACCTTGTAGCGTAATAACTCGAAGCCATGGCCTGTCGTCAAATTTTCAAGCCGTTCATCCGAGGTTTTCAAGTAAACATCCTTCCGATCTTAGGACTACCCTCGATTGTATTTCCTGCTAAGACAAAGCAAATTATATGTGTGGGTCCGATCGTCCTTCGAATGGGTCCGCGGTTAGAAATGCAGATTGTTTACTAGATAAGTTTCATGACGAAGCACTCAATACGAATGATCTTTTCGGTCCGTACGCAGGCTCTCCAAGAAGCAAACAAATCTGTAGCCGCTAAAAGCAACTGGAGCAAGGTGAGATTTATTACCCTTACCGCATCTATTTGAGTGTCGTTTGCTGTTGTTGTTTCCTTCCACGGCCAAAGCAAATATATCACAAATGCTTCACGAATGGTGACAGCTCAGGTCGATTCCACGAAAACTTATCAGTTCGGGACTCATTTAAACTGTTGATGGCAGGGTTACTTCAGGTTGGGTGAAGCACATTTTGCTCTGCATGACTACTCTACTGCAGCAGAGGCTTACGCGAAAGCCTCAGAATTGGTACGATCATAAAGCCGATAACATCCTCTACATGTATCAAGGTCATCTCAAAGCTTCCAGGTAGAGCTTAAGAAGTAAATAACTTTTCGAGAATGGGATGTGTCATGTGTACGAAGAGATGGGTGCACCTTTGTATAGAAGTACTGTCTGGTCTCAAATATGATTTGTCAAAAGTGTACTTAATGTCCACGACAGAGTAAACAAGTTGCAATTGGCTCTAGAGTGGTCTCCGTATTTGAGACGACTTTAATTCAGGGTAAAGGTAAAATGCAAAAGTAGTTCAGGGCCGAAGTTTTTTTTGTTAGTTCTTAGCTTTCAACCTTTGGCTCTTGCAGGCACCTGAAGACGCAACACTCAAGAAGCGTCTTGCCTTAGCGACGGAGGCTGTGGATGGATTTTATTTCAGACAGGTATGAGGGAATTTCCTTTTCTTCTGGGTTTTCGTGTATGTTTTGTCATGCACATGGTAGTTGTTCATGACTACCATGTGCATGACAACGTCACCCTTACACATCACAGGGAAGGAAGATTTGATCTTATCATCTTAGGACGGTTTGGTTATGTGCACATATGTTTAGAGTCGGCGTCACGCAACGAGAAGTGACAAACGAGATCTTTGGCTCATGTGCTTGCGTCGGAGAGTCGTTTGCGTTCTCGAATATATGTTGTAGACACTCGCAGTACTGCATCTTTTTGGATGCGGCCTTCTGACTTACAATGGCGCTTACAATGCAGCTACTACCTGCTAGAGACATCTGTTTGTCCCCTTCGAATATTATCGAAAGACAGGTTTGTGCCCTTTGAAAGCTTTCGTGATTTTCAAGAAGATAAGAAGATGCTGTTCTCGGTTTGTAGCTGTCATGAGATAGCAGCTAGAGTGAGTCCTTTTAGCAAAATCACTGATGTGATATGAAGTGGATTTGCGACGGGGATCTGTTCAGTATGAGAGCAACAAGGCATGTTAGGTTCAGCTGGTAAAGTTCAACTTTTGAAATGAAGAGACCAACTGAACAACAGAAGCCGTAGAAATTTAGTTTCCACGTTTTATTGAAGTTGGTCCGTCATCCGTGGCAGATGAATGGAGAAAAGGGTAGATAGCGTGGAGACAGCAATTTTGCGTCAACCCTTAACCTTAATAGCTCAATTCAATATTGTTTGACGGAGGTAAACCTATTCTGACATTCTTATCGAACAGATCTTCAGCAGTGCCGAACAAATGCAGAACTACATATATCTTATCGGTGATGCCAGAACCCGTGAATGTGTGGTGGTAGACGCGGCATGGGATGTGAAGGTAATTGATCAGACAATATTGGCACCTCTTCTTACTGAGTACTTTTTTGATGCTTAGAGGTGTCCACCGTTTGATTTGGATTGTTCAAAGAACCATTTCTGCAGTATTTTCGCTTCGCCTTACGTATATTAGAATTGAGGGGCGGTATGCATACAACGAGGAAATGCTTTGGGAATGATCGTAACGATCTAGATTCAGAAGGACTACGAATTCGTTGATATATTTCTGTTGAGATTACCTGTAATTCTGCCGACTGCCACTGATGGTGTTGTGATTCTTGTTACTTTTGGATCTTTTGAACAATGTCAGGGTATTAGAGCTATTGCTGCTGCCGATAACATGAAGCTGGTAAAACACCAAATGTCTCACAGCTTCAGCATCATTGAATAAATAGGAGGCACATATATCATTGCGAAATGCGTGCTTGTAGACCTTGATTTTTTAAATGAGGTTTCAGAAGTACCAATGCTTCTGCTTATATTAAATGGTCGTTAAATTCCGAACAATGCTTCTGTTCATTTTTCTATTTACATCATCTGGAGATGCTGGATGCATAGGTCTTGGTCCAAGAACTGTTTCTTGACACAGTCATGGATGTTGGAGACAATCATCTGCGCAAAGGCGTTGTCTGGTTTAAGAATACTAAATAATTATCTTCTTGATCTTTGCAGGTTGGAGCTGTTGTTACCCATTATCACTTTGATCATGTGGGAGGTATCCCTCCCCCTCCATTTGATTCTTTTGGTATCAAAGTGCCCGGAGTTTCTGATCTTGCTCTGGAAGATAAAGTGAAGGTATACCCTCATACACAGATTACATTAATCGTATTTGGGGTTGATTTGTTCCACTGCCTTCCTTAACCCTTTTTAATTTTCTTCTAATTAGATTGGATGTTGTATCTGACATCCAGTCCTGTTGTGCGTAGCTCACAATAAGCTACGCACACTAGATTCTTCACTGCAGAGGGCCGACTGCGATTCTTTGTTCTTAACGAACAATGCCCCGGTTGTTATGTCGGTTTTCCAACAGGTATACGTCAATAAGCTCGATGCACAAACCGTGAAAACAAAATGTGCAATCCCTGCAGCATCGATGGTTTTGCTGGAGGTGAGGGACGCTACTATTTGTACCGCTGATTGTGATGGCGAAGCTTGGAATCTGTTGTTAGTTAACGATTCTGTTGAGCAGTATGCGTGTTTCCCACTGTTGGTCGTTGGTTCCATAGTAGCCTCTGGTGCAATCTTGTGTCTGATAGCCTTTATATTGTTTCCTTCTTTGTTCAGGATGGTGGAGTTGTGAACATTGGAAGTGTGAAGATGCACTTTATTCACACCCCTGGTCATACCCCTGGCAGTCAGTGCATTCACATTCCCAGGTAGGATCTTAAATGTGTTTAGCTCTCCTGACATTTCGCTATCGAGTTTACGTGAACCTGAAAACATAGTTCTTGCCTCCAACCCTTCTATGAAGGTCCTATTCGACATTAGTTAAGTTTGTAATCACAGTGTTTGGTAGACTTTGTATGTTAACCATTTGTTTTAGGGATCAGCCCAAAATAATCTCCATATCTTGTATGATAGTTTGTATGAGTCCTAACCCGGAAGTAGGAAGCGCTCTAGCTAAGGGATCAAAAAATGCACGAGGATTCAATAAGTGGTTTCTGAAAAATCTGATCTAAACCTGTGTTCTGTGTACCACGAATACCAGGAAAGATGGAGACATTCTGATATCTGGAGACACTCTCTTTATTGGAAGGTACGGACGAGTAGCTGATTGGTAGTTTGAGACTGTAAATTATTTCATGAGCATTACTTCCTCTGATGTGGTGAGAGTTTAAGGTACTCTACTGTATAATGAAGTGCGGCCTGGCTTGATGTTGCAGTTGCGGAAGACTGGACTTCCCCGATTGTGATCCAAAAGCTATGTATAGCAGTCTCCAGAAAAAGCTCGCAAGTTTGCCAGATTCCACCAGGTCAGTGATTTGGAGACTTTTCTGATGACTAGTAATCGGCAGATTGGCAGATTGGGGAGATCTTATTATTATCGCTTAATTTAAATTTCGAGGCCATTTATACATCTTGGCATATGTATCATGCCGCGTAAGTTGCCCTTTCTCAAAAGGGGCTGAAATAGAACGAGAAGGAGGAGCATTTGATTTCGAAGATGGACATTCTTTTCATTTGTTGCGATTTTACTTTGCTGTCTTTTATAGTCCAGACCAACACGAATCTATGAGATGCTTAAACAGAGCTGCCAGGACCTGCCGCAAAGGCTTCAATGAAGATAAGGGACGCAGTATTTCGAAGTTGCTCTTCTTGGCTCGTTTTCGAAGTGATGTCAGGAATTGAGCTTTAGTTGGAATATTGTGCAGAGTTTACCCAGGACATGATTATGGCGGTCCTTACACGACTATCGCAGACGAGAAAAAGAAAGGACTTTTGAAGGGTATGACTGAAAGTCATTGGTTGAAGATGCACCATCGGTTCTGATAAGGCAATGTTAGCATGGGTCTGAGGTTTTGCCGAGTTGTGATATGCTGTATTCTGTAGATATGTAAATGATTTAATTTTTTTTAGCTTGGGTGTTGAAGGAAATTTTTATAGGATTTCCTTCAACCAAATCTCATCTAGATACAGGTTCAGATAAGTGTTCCACTGTAGCTTTTTTCGGACATTCAGTAGACAGATGGAGTAATTTTTGAAGAAGCTGAATTTTTGAGTAATTTTTGGAAGATGGCGACATCTTCCAAACTGTTCCTCACCACGATCAGTAAGAAGGCTATTTATTATCTGCGTGGTGCTCGCTAAGCCATGTCAGTCAACATTCTTAGTGTCAAAGGAGCAAGTAGACTCGATCCGGCAAAACGAAATCTGCTTAGGAGTCGTGTGATATACAGACAAATCTCTAGTCTCAAGTATTGATAGGTGGGAACCATGACGTGTTTCCATTACAAACGACTTTCGAGATCAATTGAACTCCACATCTTCGTCTTGTTTATCTTTTGTGGCCTTCTGCCTCAAGGTTAATTGTGTACTTTTATGACTTGTAGTATCATGATTTCTGATCTTGCAACACGTTAGCGTTGTACCGATGATGCTTGTTGTGGATAGCACTACTTCAATGAAAGAGTGAGACAGTTCGTGAAAATGGTGATGATATGAGATAGTTCCCGCCCATTGAGCTAGGTCAAGGAATTTGATTTTGACATTTGAGTGGGCCCAAGTTGTGGCATTCTAAGCTTTGGTTTCGTTGCGGAATGATTATGTTCGTTTGGTTCTTGTGTTGTCATTGTCGTGACCGTTCTGAACTGATTTGAACGACAGCGATATATTGTTCTTCGGGGGCCGATGAAAAGAAGAGAATATGTGCATATGCTGGGACCGAGGTCGAATGAGAGGTGTTATGTTGATGATGGTTGCTGATTGAGGTTGAAAGAAGTTTCTAGCAGTTACATTTGCTACTGTTGTATTTAAATTTGAGAATTTATCCATGCTACAGTTATTATTTTCAGCTTATAGCATATTTGTTGATTTCTGGATTTGGGGTGGCATACTCCCCTTCTGAACGAGGTACTCACAAGACAAGTTTGTAGCGCAAGGAGAAGAAGCTCTGATTAGCGTTTCAGTGCTTACTTGATGTATATAACCATCTAAAATCAGCTTTTTAGCGTCGGAGATGCGTGCACATGTTCTTGGTTGAAAGAATTTGTTCAATATGCCGGAATGTTCAAAGTGAATTTACAAAGGCGTCTTGTTTTAAGGAATCATATCGCTTTTGTCCATATGTCCCACATTTTCAAATTTAAAAGACAACAAGAAGTAAGATATAGCCAACAATCGTCGACATTCAGGAGAAGAACTCGCTCGAAGAGATTTGGAGACTTTTTTGAGGAGGATTACACGCGAGGAGATTTGGAGATAATGACGAATGAATCTTCTATAATCAAGAATTTGCAAACTTCCACAAACTGCTTACAAGTATGCACGAATCGGTGTACATCAACTTTTACTGCTGCGTAAAATTCGGTTCTACACTGCTGAATATGGTACATAAATTACAAGTCTGCTAAATGTCTACAAGAAAATATAACATCATAATCAGGTTTCGGTTGAGAGGTAGTTGCGAAGATAGTCTAAGCGCGTTGGGTGCTTCATTTTCAGCAAACCACAGGCCTCGTATCGTCGCACCATTTCCCTTGACAAATTCATATTTTTTCCTATTTCGCTCAAAGTTCGCTCGCCTTTACCGTCCAGCCCAAATCGCTGGCTCAAAACAAAACTTTCCTTGGGCTTCAAAGAGTCGAGCTGGAAAACCAAGCACACAAATCAGACTCCGGGATCAACAATCGTATGACCCCTAACATCTGACCGATAGACAACCCCAAACGTGCACGTACTGAACATTCTTCATTTTGACGACCTTCATATAAACCAATTTGCTCAGGACGTGCAACATAATGACGAACATCACCCGCATTCACTTGCAGCATCTCCATCCTGGGAAGAATGACGCAGGCAGTCCTCAAGTTTTCGAACTTCTGGTAGACTGTAATTCTCAAAAAGAAACACGGACGATGACGTTGTGCAAGCAAGGAGGTGACGACTTCAAGAATAGAAGAGTCTCGGCGGCTCGCAGAGGAACTTACCACATCATCGATCGACAGAAGAGCAGTATCTCCTGATGCGCTGTCCCCATCACGATTCTGCGGGTCGACGATGTTTTCCACGAATTCTTCTCCGGTTAGAAGCGAACGCTGGTGAATGGATTTGGCGCGTGTGCTAGAGCGTACGATGTCGCGAAACCGATCCGGCGCGATGCCTAATCGCTCCATTACCTCTGCATCAGTGGCTGCTCTTTCGAGCTCCACCAGTAAATCAAGCCTCGCTCTCTTGATATTCCACTTGTGCTGCACATGACAGCCCCACAAATTTCATTTAGTCACCAGTACCTCCAATTTTCGGCTTAAACTCACCCTCTACCTACCGCCGTCACTTAGGCCCTCGTTCACTATTGTTACAATGTGATGCGTGATACAGTTCTGATCTCGACAGGATTCGTAGATCGATAAATGATTAACAAGTCAGCGATTCATATCTTGTTAACAGAACGCTGGGAGGGGGACTGACATCGGAGCAGACGACGGAATTGAGGGGCATACCATTGCAACATTGTATGGTGAACGGAGCACGCTTCCGGATCTCGTAAGCGCCCTGAGAATGGAATTCCGCACCCAGTAGACAGCGTAAGTGGAAAACCTGTGCCCTCTCTTCGGGTCGAATTTGTCTACACCGTGGAGCAAGCCCGAAACACCTTCTTGACAGAGGTCGAAAAGCGATAAACTCGAATTATCCTTCTGGTACTTGTGTGCTTGGAAGAGAACGAGACGAAGGTTGTGCTGCAGAAGACAGATCGCAAGAAATAAGTCAACCAGTACAAGCACGTCGTGAATACGCATTGCATTCCTTCTTTTGGATGACAGGCCCGCAGGTATCAGATAGTTGCTGAAATTCTTTTCGAAGGAAGACAAGACATGAGGACCGCAAGATAGTAACAGGATTTGAGACAAGTCTCAGGTTAAAATCCCCGGTTGCAAGCATGATATATTACGGTACCATCACAGGGCGACCGTTCGTACTTACTTAGTTTCAGATGAGAATGATGACGTGAACAGGTTAAGAAAATTGTGGGATTTGTACCTGGATCAATTTATTTCTTGCAGCTCGGCCCAGGAAAACCTGACGCTTCAGGGTGTGGACATCCAGTTGCGCAGCTTTGGCCCATTCTTCGTCAGATGGATCTCTGCCCAGCTCTTCGCGGAGGGATTTAAAAGTCTTTTCCAGTTTCTGCCAATCCAACAGACGCTTCAGCTTCACTAACCCCAGCAAATTACTCAGATGAGACCACAAACTAGGGCAGGAGATTTTACGTGGAGCTACGGCTTTCCATTTCGTAATTCAAAACTTTCTTTCTTTACCTTGGAGGGCTTCATGAGGATCGCCAGCGAGTATTCTTCTTCAGCCGAAAGGAGGTCACGACTCAGACTATCCCAATCAACGACACCGAAATCAAGCGACGAGGCGTACTTAGTAATTAGCTTCTCCGCATCTTCCGACCAAATATCCTGCCCAACTTTGCTAATTTTTACATTCGCATCCATGTCCTTCTTGGACAACTCCTGCCTTTTTCTCCTGAGAGCAATTCGAGAAACTAAATTCAGTCTGCGCTTGCCAGTCACTTCTCCTGCGGTGGCAGCTCTCGTGAGCGGCGATTCTACTGGACTAAACCTTTCCGAAGAATTCTGGGACATGTCCATGCTGGGCTGTTGTGGAAGATGCTCGATGGAAGCTGTCACTTTCCTCCCTCTCTTTTTCTTCACCTTTGTTGACGTAGAAGGCGTACTAGAAGAAGTTGTGGGTGCAGTGTAATCTATGGAACCATCGGCAACTGGTCTAATTTGCGTTACGAGATCATCCAGCACACTGGCTTTATTAGAATCTACAGGAAGAGATGGCAGCGGCAAGTCTTGGAAATAGGCGTTCTCCAGCGCTCGAGCCAATCTCAGAAGCTCCTTATCGGTAGAAGCGAGATTTTTGGTGGAAGCAGCAGAAATGGGGGAAATGGTAGCAGAGGCAGTAGCAGTAGTATCGGCATTCGATAGTGTTTTTCTGCGTCTCGGCTTCCTTGCCCGCTTCGCATCATCTACGAGCCTTTCTGGGGCATAGGTAGTATCCACCGAAGCTGCGGCAGCAGCAGCAACCACGGAGAATCTGGTTAAGGATGAGGACCTCCTCTTCAACCTGCCTACTCTGAGACCAGCCCTAGGCAACCGGTCAATTACGATCGTCGACAGAGAGATAGGCAGCCGAGTGATTGCCCTGCTCTCTGAGCCTACTTTGGTGCTGCTACCCGGACCCCCACAACAACAACCATTCACAAGCACCACGCCAGCGCCAGACGGATTAATGCTTCCAACTCTTTCCATCTCCGACCAACCCAGCCTTGGAGTTTACCTCCTCCCCCCGCCCCCTCACCTACCGAATTCTCGTCCTCTCACAAATCACGATTTCCGTGTAGCTCCAATTCTCGCGCACCCCCGTATCCTATCTGTTGGGCAGTCCCGCCCACTCAAACCATCCGCTGAGCACTTTTGTATCACAATCTCGCTTTCGTTTCAACCTCCCTCCTCCGAAAATGTCTAAGATCTAAACAACCAATTCCACCAACACAACGACCGAAATCCGCTCTCCTTCCAATCTTGAACCTCTCTCTCTCTCTCTCTCTCTCTCTCTCTCTCTCTCTCTCTCTCTCTCAGAGAGTCTCAAGACAGTTCCTTTCTTTCTTTTCGGGAACGTGGATGCTCAGCGAAACAATGCCGCTGTACCGTAATACTCGAGTCTCATTCCCGTCTGACAATGCTGCTCTTTCTATCTTTATATCGAGCTCTAGCTCGCACGTCTGCACTCTATGGCTTGACCATCACTCAAACCACGCTATCTACGTGAGCCAGTCTGGACTCTGGAACCTTCTCCTCTCGTCTGCTCTCCACTCTGGTCGTTCAGCTCGCGCTGCTGCTTTCTTTCCGAGAATGTCTTGGGTCCAGGATCCTACACGCAGCGAGCGAGAGCGAGAGCGAGGCACGGGCTGAACTGTTCTGCTCCCGAACGGTGCAATGGCGCCGGACCAAGTGTTGGATTCGGTGTCAGACTTTTGAGCCAGTGGATGCTACATGCCACGCCTCTCCGCCTCTCCCTGTCCTCTTCTCGGCTCTCCTCTCTTACCTTTCATCCCCACTCCTCCCCGTTCCTTTCCCTGGACGACGACGACGACGATGCAAGAGCGATGATCTTGGTCGTCCACACTCCAGAGAGCAGCAGGAGGTCCGAGGGGGTGCACGGTTCGTCGTCGGGACGCTCGAACGAGCAACGAAGAAGGGGAATGTGGTGGCGCTGGCTGCGGTCAGCACTCACGCACGCTCTCGAGCCGCTTGTGGCTCGACAGCCTCAAGGCTCGGGGTCTGCTATCTGTGGATGCAATAAAACGCCTCCCCCGCTCCGACGCTGCAGGGTCGGTCCGTGTCGGCTCGGGTGACTCGGGTCGTGGCAGGTGGGACCCGCACAAATCACAATTCTGGAAAAGTCTTCTCTACCCTCGAGGCCGAGTTAAAGTTATGACCCAGCCCCGCATCTTCAGAAGACGACCTATTTTGGAGTTAGCGCACGATGAATCAAGTAGCTCCCGGTAAATTGTCCTCTGGCTGCCATTCGGGCCGCTCTTCTTCCTTGCCCTACATTTTTCTCGTTGCCAGAGGGAGGCAGGGAGGACAAAGGTGATGCATTTGAACTGGTGTGACTGACCCATCGTACCCCCTATGGTTTCATTCATGTCCCACTCGATGGGGTCTTCCATCCTTTTTGCTATATTACTTGGTTCCCCCATTTTTGACTGGTGTGACTGAAGGTTCTACATTTGGCCTCAACGATATATGATATTTTGGGATTATTTCTTTGGTAGGAATCCTTGCTTGGAGTTAACACTGTCTCCATTTCTGGGATCTGAAATTCAGATAATCTAGAAATGAGTATTCGAAGATCAAATTTCTTTAAAAGAAAATTTGCTTCACACTTGCTATCTAAAAGGGTTAATTTATTTTTCGTAATTCTGATGCTCACAATATATCCTTAATCTTAAAATAGTACTCAACGCGGAATAATATTTTATATTTATCAAAATATAATTTATCTTGGTCAAAATGTAATTTACACATGGATTTTAATAATGGTTGTATTGCGTTCGAAACCAATTTCATTGTGTACGATTCCTCGCATCGTTTCATTTGGGGGTATCCCATACCGTTGATAAACCCAAATGATATGTCGGCCCTCAAACTGAAACAGTCGGACGCTATGACGATCGCTTAGGATAGAGGTAACCGGTTACGAGCTACCGGGCCGGCAAGTTAAGCCCCCGACTTAGTTCTAGCGTTAGGAGAACTCAGGGCTAAAGTTTGGTCGAAGTATAAAAGTAAACTGTATTGTACTGTGGGGTCCGCAGCCGTCCACCTGGCAAGCTACGACGTCGAGTGGAACGGAGTCGAGTGGTCGGAACTGTGCCACAGACCACAGGATACTCAACTGGGATGATATTGTGAATCTTTTGCCAGACTCACAGCGGGCCACGTCCGACCCTTTGGGCCTATCGATCGCTTAAAACATTCCCGATGTCAGCCTCCTCTCTTCATTCTTTTCATCGACGGTCGACTTGTCAGTCAGTCAGTCAAGACCCGGATCTCCCTAACTCTACTCTAGTAACTCAACTCTCGAGTCTAGTCTATCTACACTTACAATGTGCCACTATGCACACGATCTTCTTCACTCACTTTTGGCCCAAGTTCATCGCCTGGAAAGTTCATTTGTGAACGTTGTATCCTCTGGGAAGATGTCCACGTATGTTCCCCTCTTTCTTTGTCTGATCTTCGTCATTAATTGCTGGTCTCCCTGCCATCCGGATTTGTAATATAAATTGATGGCCGATAAAGCCATCTTCACTTTCTACCCATTAGAAGATTCAAATCATAGGAGATTCTGTCTAAGTGGGACGAAGTAGGGAGTTTTGAATATTAATATTTTATTCAATTATTCCTTGGAGAACCGTTTGATAGAGATACCATCCTAGATTGGAAGAAGTTTCTAGCACAACGTAAGCTTGACGTTTAATACTGAAGCAATTTACATTCGCCTCATTGGAGTTTGTTCAGTCCTCAAAAAACGTTATGTTGATTAAAGAAATAGGTGTCTCAATCTTTTTAATGATCATTATTAGTTTTTCATAGGTTGATATAAATTTCTTTATTTTGTAGACTTCATATGTAAACACTAGCTAGTTCATGTTTACTGGAGTTTTATTCAAATGAATCTTATTATTAGGATATTGTAGGTGGAAGTAGAAAATATTTGAAACAAAAGAAAAATTAATCCAGATTTCGTCTAGCTTGCAATACGGATTCAATTGATATCTATACCAAAATCATAGTTATGACATGAGTTTTCACCAAACACTTCAAAAGTTGATCTCCGGTATACTAAAAAATACACAAAATAGATGTTCAAGGTGATCTTATTGACTAAGGTTTTGTCATCAATGACAGTGGAATTATTCATTTTTTCCCTCTAATGTAAAAAAAGAATGAAAAAAAAAATCCTTTGATACTAAAACTTTAACTCAACTTTACCAGTTAACAATAATGTGGAGAAACGTAGTCTATTATCAATAGAATTGATCCATATATAGAGTTGGATTGATGATGAAAAAAAATTTAATATAAATTGAACAACATATATATCCACACACTTGAGAGTAATAATGCTTTTATAGCTACCAATAGTTCAAACTATTGATGATTAGTCTTAGATCTTCATTAAAGGAAAAAATGATGAATTTTTTTTGTATTTCAGATATTTAACTATTGGAGTGATTTATAAACAGTCAAATATCATCTTGTGCTCCATATAACAATTGACTTGATATTTATATGTATTCACTACACATGGATAAAATTATTTAACAAAAATATATTTTATTCAAGAAATTTGTATAACCAATTATAAATAATTCTAACTTTTTTAATGTTAAAAAATAGAATTAATTGTACATTTGATACAACATTAAATTTAAAATATTGATGTATGATAACTGAATGTTTATAAATCAGTCTAGTAATTAAATTTTCAACAATACACAAAAAAATTATTTATTTTGTCCTTTAATGCAGATTTAAGAATAATCGTTAGAAGTTTGCAGTAAGCATGCTTAAATATAATGAAATTTAATCACTTTCATTATATTTATAATAAATGAAAATAAAAAAAATAAAAAATTGTTATTAAAATTTTATATTTATGAATTTTTTTCAAATGCAAAAAGTTTTCTTATTATGGAGATTTCAAATTATTTTTTCTTTGTGTCCTTAATAAATTTAATATTCTATGCAATTTTTTATGGTTCATTTTCACACTATTTAAAAAAAATATTAATATAAATAAGAATAATTTTCTGCATGTGTGAATGGTGACATGTATTTCAAATGAGTAAACATATGTAATGAGTGTACACAATTATTCAATCAGCAACCAAAATATATTGAATAAAAGTCATAGATGTATTTTTCTTAGAAGAGAAAGTTGATCATGTAATGGGTTATGTAAAGTTGATAATATTATTCCCCATTACATGATCAACTTTCTCTTATAATACATCTATGAATTTTATTCAATTTTATATTTTGGAATAAGATGTAAAATAATGTCTAGATTGTGACAACTCACTCAACTTTTAAGTCTTTTCTCATATTGTGTAATAGATTTTGCACCTGTCCATGGCATCTTCACATGTGTTAGAATTGACTGAAACCAATGGGAATCAATTTTTTTATATATAAAAATGACATAGAGAAACTAGCCTATGTACGATTACACACTTCAAGTGTGTAATCCTACAAAGACTGGTTTACAAGTTTGTTAGTTTACCTGAATCAGAATGACCTGAATTATAATTCAAACACCAAAACCTACTACATTTGACATCCAAAAATTAATATATATTTTGGAATAAGATGTCAAATAATGTCTAGATTCTAACAACTCACTCAACTTCTAGGTATGTCCTCATGATTAGTTACTTATGCTCATACTCTGAATGTCTGTTGTACATTCTATCAAACATAATGAAGATCTAATATTCTGCTCCCTTTGAAGTTCTCTGTCTTCAGTTTAAGAAATCAAGTATTTTTGAAAATTCTTCTTCTATTTGTTTTATACCAAACCTTCCTCAAATTTATATCCCTGCTTGAATCCTGGCAAGTAAATATGAACGAGATTTAAATATAATACTTAAGTGGAAAGACCATGACATACATTTGTATAGAACTGATCGTTGCGCCATGCACTTCCGTTTTGATTATGCTATATTTAAAGACAAAGATATTTTGGTTTATTAAACTATCTGTCTGTAGATATTTCAATTCTTTCAAATCTCAGGATAAAATAAACACCCAACTTGAAGAATTAGGATTTGTAAGGACAAGCATTTCCTCCTTTCGTGGGGAGATGTTTGCTGTAATTAAGCATCCCGCTCATTACATGTAACACAGATGTAGTTTGGGTTACATGTAATGATCGGGATGCTTAATTACAACAAATAATGGAGATCCATATGACCATTTGGTCCCTTGAAACATAACGGATCACCAGTCACTCTGCTATCAGAGATATCATTTTCCTTAATCCACAGATAGCAGAAATGGTGGGTGGCACATGTTTATTTATGCAATTTTGATGATCAAACATGTTCAAGGTTCAACGTTGACCAAATTCGCACTCACCATACCATAGTCATCAAGTTTTTCTCCTGAAAACTTATATTTGGGCGTGAAACAAGGATACAAAACTCTTTTCCACTGTTTATATAGTCACGGCATATGCCACACACGTTCTGCTTATCCTGCACTAATGAGCAGAATATCGTGTAAATGGCCATTTCCGTAGAATATATTTGGAAACCAACAATGTAACATACTGTACTTACATTGCATGGACAGCCGCCAAACTTGTATGTGTAATGTCTCAGCAGCAAGTGCCGACTTCCATCAAAACCTGTCCCATTCTGAATTGTGCTTTTTTAACTTTGCTAGTTACATCATAACCTACAACAATACAGTACTCGTGCAATGAAACTACCGTGCGCCACCGGCTGTGTCAGAGTAGGTACCGCTCATAATGGTCAAATATCAATATACCGGGGTACATTCCCTACCCTGAATGCACTCATCTAGACCGATAAATTAAGAGGACGAATTAGATCGTATGCTGCATTTTGGCACAGGAGTAAAGGCCAACTGTAAACGGGTTCACCTGGGAGATACTTTGACTTCAGTAATGTACTTGACGAAATAACTACAATGCAGCCATCATCTACCCACGGATACCACTCGTGTAAACAGGAACATGGTGGAAATCCATCAACGACTTTACCACCTCTAAGCGCGTGCTGACCCTGTACATGGTTTACCACAACAAAGCACCTTCTCGCGAGAAGGAGAACGTTGCAAGTGAAAACAGGAGCAAACAGAACACTGTGCGATGAAGAATAATGAATATATAAGACAATGACGGGTAGAAAAATCGATACCCTACCAAGCGTATTTTGATTTGTTACATCTTTGCAGTAATAAAACGTCACACCTTCCCGCCGCATCTATCGGCTAGATCTTGACTTCTCGCCAGATGCAATGGCTATTTTACTTCCCACCCTGCGCTGCTTCAAGTCTTTCTCCCAGTCCTCCCTGAACTTTTTGTATAGAAAAAGCGCCGCTCTGGCATCTTCGACCTGTTCAAAAAGTCCATGGTTAGACCGTGGAACATGCATCTTCGAACTAATCCAAAATATATGTCTTCGTTGGTTCCTTCAGTCAAGGAGAAGCAGAACAAATGAAAGTATACTTCAAAAACTTTTGGCCTAAATTTACCAAAAGTCTTCAGGTTCTGCGATGTTGATACCCATATAGCCTAGTCCGTGAGTGAACGTGTATAACTGTGGGAACCGACAAGTGTAAATCCCTATCTCACTAAGTGATAGTTAGATCAATCACCGAATCGTGCTCTCGCTCCTGTATACTTGCTCCGAGGTGTTCGGCAGCCAAGTGCTTGAGTGCTTGTACTCCCCCATTGGCACTGCATGGGCCCACATTAACGAACACCACGTGAGCAGGGCTATTCAAGTGTCAAACCCTTGTGCAAGCACCCAATATCTGATAAACGATGTGATGCAATCAACGTTTGCAACTGAGCTCCTGAAAAAACCCCAACACTAATCACCTGCGTAGAGGCTTGTAACGCTGAGTGTCACGAATGTCCTTTCGTGGATGACTCAAGAGCAATATCTGAATCATCAACATGTTCTTTTGTTGAGAGGTGGGCTAATATTCATGCGTGCATATCTTGAATGAAGAAGTAAGCATCATCCCACTGAAATACAAGCAATGCCAATCCAAGTAAAATGCCCAAAAAATAAAATGTCTTACTGAAGATATAAGCTGACCTTCAGATCATTATGTAGCGCATGGCCGACCAGGATTTTCCCCTTGATAAGTTCTGCTACTTCCTTCTGTACTGTCCAGAAATCTTCCGCTAGAAGAAGAGCAACATACGAGGACGGGTAAGTCGTACATTTTCACGCCAGACCTTCACACGTGTCTACAGCAGAACTATATACCTCTTGATCTCTAACGGACTCTTCCACCTCAAAGTTTAGCTACTTTCAAATAAAATTTTCCACAAACTGAAAATGCACCTCAGAAACAGGTTTGAGAAGACCGAGGAGGTAAGACAAATATCTGAAGCAAGGGCATTTCCAGGAGTAGAACACCTAAGTGTCAGTAAAAACAACTGCCCTCGCCCAAATCTCTTTACCATCCCATTACTCAACGTAGGCATTAGCAGTGACAAATACAAAAGAAACAAAATGTACACGTATATAAGGACAGAGCCGTAGCACAATATTAACAACGTTCTGCCCGGTAAATGTGCAGACAACAATCAGGGATGGGTCGCCAGACCAACAGGCTGGCAATTCACCTCTGCACACAAAGTAAGAAAGACAAACCTTCTTTTAAGTCACGAGGACGTACTCCACTAACTTGGGTGCGAAAATCTGTAACAAACTCTAGGGGACGCACATGCTTGTCATAGACTACATTTCCACATATATTCACCTACACAAAACAGAAAAAAACGTAAGCTCGTAAAAACCTCGCGCTGAAAATACACATTGAATTCCGTTGAGCTGTATAACATGCATGCCTTCCTTGTCGAGCCCAGAGTCATACAACTGTACGCATTAGTATGTGCTTGTCATAGGCTGTCAACTCTTTCGCTGAGAGATAAGAATGAAAGGAGAAGGGAGGAGTTAGCAAATAGGTGGAGAAAGTGAGAAGACTACATAACAGTGAAGAGGGTCTTTCTTGTAGCAGGATAACTACCTGCTGACAAGATTAGTACGGAGTTTCCTAGAATCAATCAAGAAAGTCTAAACTCCTCCACAAGAAGATTCTAAAAGCCTTAGTAAACACGTGTGAAAAGTGCGGTTGCTTTGAGCTTTGAACTGGCTTAGTCATATAGGCGACCCATATACTCATCGTACTATTCATCAGCAATGTACTGATTCATCAGCAAGTACACAAGTACAATTGACACCAGGTAAAGGAGAGGTATAAACTTACGAGAGTAACTCTAGCTAGTGCACTTCTCTTGCCCTCGGCTCCAACTCCCACCATTTCACAATCCAAGGCCAAGATCTTTGTAACACTGGGAACATAGCCAATGTGAGACAATGTCAGCCTTGTCCATGACGAGATGGTTCATCATCAAAGAAGGTACAGGCGTGGGAAAGAAGGAAATAAATTCAATACCTGAGATCTGAACTGGTTGGCAGTAGAGATACCGCCTCATCTTTCTCTCCGATGTTACCACCTAAGGGTCAGGAAAAGAGAGATAAGTGGAGGCTCCAAACTGTACATGCTGCAACAGCGTACAAGAACTCGAGATGATAAGCAGCTACCTGTTTACCTGCAGATGCGACTGAGGTGGGCGTTTCTGAGGGTCTTCTCTTCTTCTTGTATTTGACCTGCTTGCCCAATACCTTATGAAAAGTACAGATACACAAAGTGTTAGGCATGAGAACAATGAATCTTGCGTGTCAAAGAGTTTATCAAACACCATGACAAAGCTTCAAGATCAGGATCTGCATCGCGATTCGCCCTTCAGCCAAGTGGGATAAATATTCTCTCCAGGGTTTTTTGAGAGAGTGATACTGATTTATCACATCAAACAAACTTCGGCTTCATTCTCACGAATTTAACACTTGAAAAATTGAACAAAAATGCGTTGCGCTCGAAAACCAAGGGCTTCCGTGACCAGCACAAACGAAATTTTGACAACAGCTCTCATGCGAGAAACCTCAAAGTGGCCAGAAACAAAGACATTCCAGGCCTAAAAGAAATGTAAGGTTAATGCAAATGATTCTTTGTACTATTCGTTGGCTTACACTGCATGCAGCAGCGTTATGCAGCAAAATGTTTCATAGGACGTCTTGAAAAATCTTATAATGTGCTTGCAGATTAGTAAGAACAATTCGAACAATTTTCAACTGAAGTCTGTACTGTCCTTTCCATCACTTGCTGTAATCCGGTAGCATCCCTCTACAGATAGACACCAACGTAGAAATGTGAAACAATCAAAGAAACTTTCACAAGCTTCCATAATGGGAGAAAACGTTTCGCTAGAGTTCATGAGCCTTAAATTCGATGAGATGCTCAAATCTTTCGGTAAGAACCCATTTTTTTTGTTGGTAAGGTATGACAAACGATCATCACCCACTTTCCGCATTTCTCTGTGCAGGTAAGTGAAATCATGAGTATTGAATACCGGGGACATGAAACCAAATCTTCGTAAAATGTGTGGTGCATCGAAGTACACAGCGAAGGATGACTAGAAGACATGACAGGGCAGCACACCTACTGCTTGCAGTTCCAGCCAATTGCTACTGAACGGAGCAGTTCCTTTCGAAGTCGAGGCACCACTATCGGCAGCCAGGGCTTTGTCCTTTCCACGTTTTCGCTTCATTTCCTCCAAATATTCGGAGCAGCTCCCACTCACTTTCTCCTCGCCTCCAATGCAGGTTGTATAATATATCTTCCACAGCTCCTCCGACCGACACAAATCAAGCACGTCCGGAATTCCCCCGTCTCAAAGTTACCAGCTAATCCAAACCCCACACAACTAATCAGTCTCCGCCCATTGCACCCAAGCCCAGCGAAGTCTCCTAATCATCTCATCCGCAATTCCAAGCTACAATCTACTGGTGTTCGGCCATTTCTCTTCTGCGTGGAGAGTCTCCGTCTCACGACGTCGCTAAACCCTAAATCCCCCTTCACTTTCACCTAAGCGACCTCTAACCTAGAAGGCAACTGGAGTCTGGACGAGAGGAAGGGTGTGCATGAATCATGTCCTGAAGACAGGACCTGAATTCAATTTGCCTTCGATGTCAAATATAGCAGACTCCAACTTCTAGGGCAAGACGACCGACATAAATGCTTCTTCCACAAAATGCTTCGCGGTCGTCGTCATCCCTTGTAGACTACAACTTGATTTGACCTCCGCAGTAGCTACCTTCTAACTTAGCGGGAACGATGACCGTGTCTTATGAAGGCTTCTGAACTCCTTGGGTCATGCCCCACTGATCAAAGACAGGACCTAGTTTGAATTTGCCTTTGCCTTCATTGACACTCGCGGCAAACTTCTAACGTGCAAGAAAGCTCCTAAACCTTTGTAGACAAATGCATGGGCCATGGCATATAGACTTGAAATAGGGATTGGTTCGAAATGTTCGACAGTATAGTAGATGTATTGTTTCGAGAGGGATGGAATTGTTGAATGGAGGAGGGGGTAAAAGCACGAAAGAGAAGCGGCGATGTTTTGGGGTTGATGGCCGGTTGGTCTTGTGTGATCGACGAGAATCGCAATGAGGAAGCTGAACAGTGATGGGGAGAAAGTGGGCATCGAGTGGGTTGCTGTGGGAAAGAGGCAGAAATGAGAGCACCGTTTACAGACGAGTATCGATGTATGGAGTTTTGTAGGTGTTTTGGGGTTTGAAGACTGCAGAGAGCTCAGCTTTCTTTGGCCAGATGGCGGAGACTTCGATACGACCGCTGCGGCAGCGGGACTATCACTTGGTTCCTAGACGTACTCCGCTGGTTATCGATAATGGCGCATTTCATTGCCGCATTGGGTGGGTCGTGGATTGCCGCTAGTTTTTGTTATTGAAGTTATGATTCTTACCGTGACGATGATTTACGAAGGAGAATGATCTTCATTTTTTAACCCTAAATTTGCTTGGGTTATGTGAATTTTCTCTAGAAGATTGCTTGGCATGCCTTTCTGTCGAAGGAGACAGTTCTCCCTGGAATTCTGTATGTTTGGATTGTTTTCTCCTTTTGAAGAAGAATCTTCAGCTTGCTCAGCGAACGGCACGACTGAGAAGTCAGTTGATACGCCAAAGTTGCTGATGGACCTAGAACAATTTGTTGAAGAAGACGAGAAGAGCAAATGACTGTAAGCATTGACTGTACTAAGTCATTGTCTTTTCAGATGGGCTGGCGAAGATTCGCCAAGGTTTGAATTTCGGAATGTGGTCAACAAGCCCCGCCACCGTGCATCAGGTAGGAAGGTACATACTGGAAGATAAGCTTCAATTGTCTACGGAGCCATTGTAAACTGCACTATGAACTTCGAGTGAGATCCTCATGAGATTGAACTGCTAGGTTATGGGTGTCTAAATGATCTTAAGAACATAATGTGTCTTTGAATAGTGACGAGATTCAGTGTTAGATTTATTTGCAACCAAATAGATAGAACAAAACTCTCTGTTTATGGAGGTCTTTTAGCAATGCAAGTAGGTCCAGTGGAGGAGGACAACAGTAATTTCTGCAATTATGTCGCTTGATTGTCTGACCTATATTCAACAGGAGACATCGTGAATGTTGTTGGCGACTTCGATCCATCTCTGGTGAAGACATTTGACTTCACCCGAGCTGCTATGCGTACACCATTTGATGGAAATGTCGTATACCAATATGAGACTATGGAATCTGTATGTACTCATCTTTTGTTCCATACATTTCATTTTTCAAGCTGCGCAGTCATTGTACTTAATCGTCGACTTTTGGCAGTTTCTATGCAATCCTTGTACAGCAACTGATTTGACATGCGTGTGGGATGCAGATATTGGACTACGCCTTTGAAAGGATGGGAATTGAAGGAGATAATCAGGTGATGACACCTGAATAACATTGTGTGTGATATGAGTATATTTCTTGACAGCGTTATCTCTGTAAGAGTTTCGATAATAGTGTTAGAACAGCAGGATTAGTTAATACGAAGTTTGCAGGAAAACATTGCTGCAAACATTGCAGCAATGTTTTCCGTGGTCTTTAAGAGCGATTTTTTTAGGTGGAACATGAGACTGCTCGTGAAGAAAGGCAAACTGCGATCTGTTATTGAAAGTATATGTTTTGACTCTTGTTCTTGTTCTCTTGTGTGCCGCTTGTACGCGATTACTGTTTAGAAACTCACGAAGTGGATTGTTGCTTGCCAAATCAAGTCAAAGTTTAAGAACCCAGGCTAACACAAAACATTAGATCTGTTGCCAAGCAGGTTGATCATCCGGTGCTCATGACGGAATGCCCTTGCAATCCCGTCTATTGCCGAGGGAAGATGGCTGAGCTCCTATTTGAAGCTTACGACATCCCTACCGTAGGTTGGTGTTACATCTATATCTTCATTTTTCGAACATCTCACCTTGCTAAAAGATTGTTTCTTTGAGTTCTTCACTCAACTGGACTGGCACTTTCTGACGCGAACATGTTATATTCAGCCCATTGTCAGTTTTCATTAGCTTTATGTGTCAGTCATTTGGAACCAATGTCTTTACTGAGAATCAAGTGACCTGTGATATCATGGCAGCTTTTGGCATCGATGCAGTTTTCGGCTACTTACATAACAAGATCCAAGGTTTATGTGAACCTGACGGAGTTGTGGTCTGCTCTGGCCATATGGCAACGCATGTTATACCAGTAAGTGTAACTCTTTTCAAGAAACTACCGAGCGCAGGCCTAAACTCTCAGCTCGTCCTTTGTTTGTTATGCTCCCTGTGAGTAGATATACATGATATCTGATCGCTTGACGGTTGATGATTATATGTGGTTACTGGAGATCTTGAATGCCCCACCTTGCTTGGAACTTCAACCTGTATTGAATTGTATCACCAGGATTCTCAGGCTTTTTAGTCCATTTGATGTCGAGCAGATGGTTAATGGGGAACCTGTCATGGAAGCAGCTGTCAGAACCCCTATTGGAGGTTATCATGTCACCGACTACCTGAAGCGGCTGCTCTCTTTGCAGTACCCTTTCCACGTGTATGTACTCCATACCTAAGTGGGTTTTCACCTGCACATTGTTTGAACATCGTTTACTTCATTGACGTTGGTGAACGACATGGTCCTTTGAATGTTTTTTAGTTTCAGTTAGGGTATGATCATCGAACTTTTGCGTGAATTGTTTTGGATGTTTTCATGATCGAAGTGTTACGCTGTCCTTTCCTGTCCAAGGAATTTCAGTTTCATACGTTTGATTAGTTGGTCTTTGAATGAGTGGGCTGGTGCTCTGAAGAGTTCACCTGATCTATTCACCTGATCTAAGGACGGTGAAGTAACTTGGAGCAACCCTTTGTCATCTGCTTATCTAACGGCATCTTGCGCACGGGTTGTGAACAGAAACAACATATGTTGGGAAAAGGTTGAGGAACTGAAGCAAGAACATTGCTACATTGCAAGTGATTATCATTCCGAATTAGAAATTTTTGAGGTATTTTCTGTGCTACGTTGGTCCCATAGAACAGTCTGGATATTGAATCGTGCAGGAGGCCAGTCTTTGCCAATTAACTCTCTTTGAGTAACAGATTGAAATGCTACTCAATGGGATAGTGAGGTGAATTGATATATCGTATTCAATTTGTGAAATATATTTGAACTTGGTGTTTTGTTGAGCAGAAAGGAAGCCCTGAAGCAGACGAAAAGGCGGTAGTGTGGCAGCTGCCTTGGGTGCCACCTCCACCTGAGAAAGAACCGGCAACCGAAGAGGAGATTGCCCGTAAAGCAGCAATAAGAGAGAAGCAGGGTCAGCGTTTACGTGAAATGGCAGCGGCCAAACGCTCCACCAAAATTGCTGATTTAGAGACTGAAGTAGTCGGTCTAGAGCAACTGCTACAAAATCTAGAAGACGCTGGTGATGAAGACATTGATGCTCTTCTTGCCGAAAGCGGTTATCTATCCCGGGAGGAAATTCAAGGGGCACTTGCGAAGGCCACGGTCTCCCTTAGAAAGTTGAAAGGAGAAGCAGTGCTACCGGAGCCTGAAAAAGTGGATGACTCTACTGAGAAGGAGAAGTATCCTCTCTTGGATGTTCCTAATAGCCTTCTCACGGTCGAACAGGTACGTCGATGAAGCAGACCTCCAAATTCTGCGGATTTCTATGGATATCTTGCAATTGTATCTGGGCCGTACAGAAACTAGTGGGTTATCTAGTTGTAAGGTTGATAATGATATTGCTGGTTTAGTGACTTCTGATATACGTACTAACTTCTGAACTTTCGAAGCTTGTGAATTCCAGATGTGTTCAATGAGTAATTGTCTCATTCAGGTCTTATTTGCTGGTAAGTTGTAGAAATATAGCTTCAAGATGTGGTGTGGCGCCTCTTGCAGGATGTAATTTCTCATGTATGCAATGTACTCGCAGTTAAAGGAAAAGAAGAGACAGCGATTCTTGAAAATGACCTCGGAAGGCCGAGCACGAGCGAAACTGAAACGTCAAGAAGAAGGTTTGGAGAAGGAGCGCGAGAAGCAACTAGAAGAAGAACGGCGTTTGTAAGTCTTTCGAATACTATGTTTGCTTATATTTTGACATCTAGGGAAAACGTCACATTTTAGGTCTTTATCTAGTGCGAAGGTTGTATTGGTATGTATGCAAGGTATGTATACATTCCAATGTTCGCTCAACCGGTGCCTATTCACTTCTGAAAACTAGTGTCCCATGGCCCTGCTGGATCCCGTGGACTTTAAATTTTCTTTCTAAAGTTCAGACCTACTGTGCGGGTGCTTCCAACGAAGAGCTATGCAGCCACTACGATTTTCTTGGGGGGAGTGTTCCTAATCATTAGAGATGGTACCAGCATATCCCTTGGGGACTATCTTCGCTGCCCCTGAACCTGTGAGAGGTTATCTGGACCTAGAAGTGTTGCTGATTGGACTTTGCTCTGGCTTTGAAGAGCTAATCCGGAGCAATATTTGGAGGAGCTTCGCACTCGGCATGGAGAATTAACTGCACGAGCTGAGCAGCGCAAACGTAAACGACAAAAGAATGGAGTCATTCCTGTTGTTGCAGGTCAGCCTGCAACAGGCACCCTTGTGCTTGGAGGACGAGGTGAACGACTTACTGCTATGCAGAAGGAGCGCATGAGACTGCTAACAACAGCAGCGTTTGATAGGGGCAAGGAGGAGGATACCTTCGGCATGAGAGATGAAGACTGGCAGCTCTACAAACGCATGGGCAAAGATGGTGAGGAAGATGAGGACGCCGAAGAGGATGATGCCGAACTGGTCCGCTTGGAAGCGAGGCTCCAGGTGCTCTGAAATATCAACTATAACCACTGAAGTTTCATTGCCATCGTCATTTGGTAGCGTTATCGTATCGTTTGTGGTCCTGCGCTATCCGACCATCCCACTCTTCCTCATGTGTGACTTCTACTTTGACAAATGAATGTGCTTCGAGTCGGTAATTTATTAGACTTCTGGTGCTGACAAGCTCGCTGGAGCTCTCACTGCCTTTTCAGCCAGGTGTATGATGCAGCTGCAGTGCTAATGATGTTTTGGTATTGTCACACGATTTTTTTGTCTTTCAGGAAATAGATTCTACATTTCAACCAACGCCCGGTCTAGCTCAGGGAATGCAAAAGACGAACGTGGAAGTGCAAGCTCCGAAGCCACTGACTGCAGAAGATTTTCGCATATCTTTGGGAGTGGAGCGTTTTCGTTGTCCAGAAATTGTCTTGCAACCAAGCATGGTCGGGGTGGATCAGGTTGGAGTAGGAGAAATGGTAGGAGCTTCATTTAGAAGAATGCCGGAAAATCTGCACGAACTGGTCGTGAGGGGTACAATACTTCTTACAGGAGGCAATACTCTCTTCTCTGGACTTGACGAACGATTAGCAGCAGAGCTGAAAGCATGTAGACCTTTCGGCTCAACTATTCGAGTTGTGAAAGCCGCCGATCCTCTATTAGACGCATGGCGAGGAGCTTCTAGGTTTGCAGCTTCAGGAGCTTTCAGGAGGTTTGCTTTCTCTAAACAGGATTACGAGGAAAGAGGTCAAGACTGGTTGCGGAAGCATAAGCTCGTATACTCTAACCTCGGTCCATTTTCGTGATCCCTTCCTACTTGTACAGCAACTTTTATATCGTTACCGTGGAACGTGGAAGATTCTCTTTCCACTGCACTAGAATATTCGGGGATCAGTTAGATTACCTCTCAAAGCCCGCAATCTAGTCTCTGTACACTTTTTGCAAAATGTAGATCAAAAGCCAAAGATGGCAGTTGTAACATTCGGACGGGGGAGCAAGCAGATGGACTTTCCCCCAAGCTGGGGGGAGTTGTAGGTGGATGTGCTTTATGGAACACAACTTCACAACCCTGTTGTCGGTTGTCTGTTTCTGTAGTCCTGAATCGAAGCAATTCAAATCATTTTCGGCTGTTCTTGTCCGGGGCAGCATATTTAGTCATGGCGATATTTCGTCTGACATCAAAGTTCATATCCAGATAATAAACAAGTGACACCGAAATTTCACGTCACTATTCTGATCACACCGCTGTTGTGATGTATTTTTGGTATTTTTGGACTTACTTTTCTTGCACTACTGAAATGGGACTTTGTAGAAGATAAAACTCCATCTTTTTATCCTAAATCCTGGTTCAGTGTACCCCAGAATGTGTTTCGGTAGATCGTCAGCTGAGTGTGAGGGAGTGAGCAGTTAACTACATTACTACAACTAACATCGTCCGATGCGTCAGTTGAATCTCCACTTCTGGACATTGAGCTCGAATGAGGTTGAGCAATGTATTGATGCAAGTTCATAACATCGTGTTGGCTGTAGGAAGTTTTGTTTCAGAAGTAATCATATGAGTTTTTCTAGCTATCTTTAAGACGGGTTTGTGAACTGCTTTCTCTCCTCATGACACTAATAGCTCTCCCCTCGAAGAGGTCGTATTTCAAAGTGAGTCCGAGCTTAGTGATTCTCGCTAATGTCCCATCAGGCCAGCCACACAGGAAAGTGTTGACACCACATGCCCAAGTAATACTTCCTTACAAGTTAAAAGCCAAAACTCGAAGTGGATCTTCTTGCTCCAAGAGGAATGGCGCGATTGCCGTGCAAATTAGTCGAGGAAGTTATGGATTCTGCGCGAATAAAAATCAGTTTTCAAGGCATTTAGTGTACACATTTAAAATATGTCTGAGTGCAAATTTTGATTGAAGACCACAGACGTTGAAGTAGAGATCATCCGTTGAGCCTGTAATGAAACTGAAATTCGCCTAGGAATTCATTCGGGTGATTTTTAGTTTGGCAGCACCCAAGCCAAGTGGCCCTCGGATCTGAAATCACCGGCAGGAACCTCTGGCAGATGTGAACAACATATACATCTGAGCTGACAGGTTATAATGCACCCAGCCCGAGTGGTATGGATTGTGAGTACTCCTTCGTTTTATCGATAGCAATAATGTTACCATAGTCATTTATGTATATATTCTCACTTTTTCATGTAATTTGTAGACACGACGGAAGGATCTTATCCATGTATAAGCTCGCGGGGACAAGCTGGGCGGATTTTGATTCCCATGGACAAGAATGAACTGAATTTAAACACACACTGTTTTTTGTTTTGTTTTTGGCATCAGATGTAAATAAAACATTCACTTCGCTTGTCACTTATTTGCTACAAATTCAATAATAACGAGATTTTGACACTACAAATTAAAATTTATGTTGAATCGTTGCACTTGATACTCACGAGTTCCCAGTTCAACATTTCAGAAGTGACCTATCAAAGTACTTCTACTTTTGGACTATGATTAATTCGCAGATAATATATTGTTCCAAATCTGATGACGACCAGCATGTCTATAGCTTTTATATATATATATATATATATATATCAATCCAAGTTCTTACATTACTCATTTGATTATTAGGAAGATGTACTTTTTAGAGATTTCTCAAAATATTTCAAAATTTTAATGTATATCTTTGTATATTAAAAATTTGTCAATTACTATTGCAATCAAACACACCTTGGTATTATGACTTTTTATCTTAAAAGACATCAAAATATTTCCCATCTTTAACCTGATTTATAGTGGCTTCGCATCTATTCTTCCATTGTGAAGTAAATCAAGCACAATAGGCCTCTGGCTTCAATTGACTCCAAATCAGCAGCAGCCACCTCAAAAGACTTTTCGTATTCAAAGGTTCTAGGAAGTGGTCGGGGAACTCTAAAATGGTAGAAACTGACCTCACACATGCCTCCTATAAATGACGACATTAACGTCAGTTTGCTGGAACAAAAGGTTGGCAAGAGAAGAGACAATCCATTGGTTGACCTTGTTGACCGGACTAATTTTTCACGCACTGTATCGCGATAAGTTATCTTCCAACGACCATCCACGTCGAAGAAATACACTCTTCGTCCATTCGACACCGCCATGTACCCATTTCTGTGCTACTAGTAAGTAACTACCGTTGACTAAGATAGACTCACTACTGACTGGGCTAGCTTTGTACCTTTTGCAAAATTGTCCATCTACCGAAGCCAAAAAGTTGATCAAACGACTTCTTGCGACCGACGCGCGGGTCCATACGAGAGGGGGTTCAGATGGAGCGTTGGACACATGTCGCAAATGGCAGTCTACTGTACTAGCTCCGGCTCCGTTTGAACTGGCAGTTGTACAAAAGAAGAAGTAACGGATTTGGCACAGAGAGAGAGAGAGAACATTAACACCTGCCAAGTAAGTGCCTGCGCTGTGCTGGACGAGCACGGTCACCCACAATCGGCATGACTCGTAGTAAACTCACGGTGACGTGTCGCGATGGTTATGGCCCTGGCAGTCTACTGTACTAGCTCCTCCTCGTGCCTCGAGCAGACTCTTGGCGCCGGAGCAAAGAAAGAGCAAGCTCGAGGCCGAGGAAGTGGGGTCAGAAGGAAAAGAAGCCAAAGCCAAATATCCAAATCCAAAGCAGCAAGTGGATGTTAGATTAGGACATGCGCATAGAGGGAAAGCGAGCTGCCAAGCGTTGACAGGTGGGTCGGTTCGTTTGTTCGTTGCCTGTTTGTTGGGATTGGGATTGGGTTTGGTATTTGAATTGAAGCGTGTGTTTGTGGAGGGACCCCTTCGGTACCTTCTTCTGCTTTTACATTTACAAGACCAACTCTCCTTCTCAAAGGTGCCGGCTCGATTAATGTTCTCCGGAGTCCGGGCCTGATTTGCACGTCAACAAGATAGAAGAAGCCCAGGCTGCGTCACCCCTTCTAACCCTCAGCCACTTCTTGCGTTCTGGGCTCTGGACAAAAGCCTTATACACACAGAGAGAAAGAAAGCGAGAGAGAGAGAGAGAGAGAGTCTTGACGTCTTGTTCCATCCACAGGCAATTAAGTATTGCGTGCGGTCGCGGGCGGGCGGGAGAGATGGCGCAGCCTCGTCTTTTTGTTGTGTGGTGGTGAAGGGGAAGGGTTGTTGGTGCGGAGGAGGAAGTCAGGCGCAGAGAGTGGAGTGGAGAAGGAAAGTAGACCAGGTGGAGGGAGGGAGGGCGGGCATTGAAAAATATAATTGAGGAAGAAGGTTGGCGCCATTCTACTCTTCTCATTTTTATTCTCGGAGCAGGAATCAAAAAGGCTGTAGAAATGGAGGTGCAGTGAATTGGAGGAGGGCTTGTTGATCAACTGTGTTTGTGTTTGCGTGTGAGATTTTATGTTTTTGGTTCTGATTGTCGGTCGGTCGGTCCGTTTGTGCGTGTAGACGGCCTGTACGACACAGAGCTCACTGTTGCCGACGAAGCCGATGGCGATGGGTTGCAGCAGCTGGTGCTGCTCTGTCTCCATCGACGTCTTCTTCACCTGATCGGGCCCTGGCTCGCGCTTTCCGTTCTTGATTGTTGCCCTCTCGTAACCCGAGTGCGAGTCGACTGGCCCAGCCCTCAGTCTCATCCCCAGGCCCGGCCCAGAGCGCGATCTATGTAAACGGGGCATCTTCTTCCTCGACGACGACGATCGACGAGATGCCGGCGGGGCGGAGTGTTCCGGGGTTGCGATGGGTGAGGCTGCATGTGACGGAGCCCTTGCTGATGATTATACGAAGGGGGGCGGACGCCAAGACGCTGGCCTTCAGTGGAGCGATGGGGATCACGTTGGGGATTTTTCCAATTTACGGAGTGACGGCGGTGCTGTGCGCTTGCGCGGTGGGATTGTTGGGGGCCCGATGCAACGCTCCGACGATGCTGCTGGCCAACCTCATAGCCACGCCCCTTGAGCTGAGCTTGGTCATTCCGTTTCTGAGGTTAGGAGAATGGGTCGTGGGTGGCAAGCGCCTCTTGCTGTCTAAGAATGCGTTGTGGCAAGCTCTGACCGGCAAGGCCTCGTGGGAAGTGCTGCTCGGGCTCTGGCATGCTCTCGTGGGTTGGTCCGTCGCTGCTCCTTTCATCATAGCCGCCCTTTACTTCGCCTTGCTGCCTGTGGTGAAATTTTCCATTCAAAGATATGGAATCGTGGTGGTTCCGAGTTCCTCGTTGACACCTTTGATGAAGGATTCAATCGTGTAATACCCTTCCTATCTATCCCTCTCTGCTGCTACTGCTACTGCTACGAATTGAAGTTGAATTGAATTTAATTGAAATGCAATCAAAGTTCTCGCCTTGCGATTTATATCTTTGTTTCTCGGTAGGAAATTCGCTCTGTAACCAAATACTTCGAGCCCAGGACGACGCTTGTAGTAATTGCGTTTTTTTTTCTTTAAGATCTTGTAAGCAGCGGACTAAATTTTCCAGCAGTTTACGGCCATTAGATGTCTTGTGCTGTCAGGGAACTCTCAGAAAATGCTCCATGAATTTTAGTTTTTCCCCTCCCTGTTCTTCGCCAGCTCTGTCGCTTGTACTGTAACAACATGAAGGGTGTTGAATTATGATGCAAGGGTGTTTAACCCAACCACGCAACGCTTTTTCTCCTCATTTCTCTTCGTTGGCTTGAGCGACGGGAGCTTCTGGCATCAAATTGTCCTAGTTCTGCTCTGAGAAGACGGATCTATTTGTCTATCCATTTCAGGTCAAGTTTGTCCATGTTTGACGTCCATGTTTGGTGTTGCCGCACCGATGAGATCCACACAATGGTTGTCCATGCTCGTACTATCAAACACGGCTCCGTGTTATTGATCGGATTTCTCTTTCTACAGGACGTCGTGAGTGACGAGGATGAATCGGTAACGTGGATTGAACGGTCGGCGACAAGGTTGGAGTAGAGTGAACGCAAATGTAATCTTCGTTCCGGGAGTTCTGATCTCTTACAAGCCTGGCCTGTCAGGGCATGCCAAGTCTTTCATATAGTTCCAAGAAAATCCAGATCAGGTGCATGACAATGGGGAAAGTTGTGAGTGTAAGGTGATGTGCAGCATCGCAAAGAGCCTAGCTGGTATTGTACTGTTATTTGCATCTCGCCTAGAGCTGCTCCTGCTGCTGCATATTCTCATCCTCTGTGCCTACTGGATATAGCAAACATTGGGTGACGAACTCCTCAGTAATCTGCATATTAGTGTTCGTCCGTGGGATGGACCCCATGATCATCTTTGTAAATGCCCGTTAAGCATATCATGCACTCTCAGGCCTGTGGCAGTTCCCCGAAGCCTGTGCGGATGTTGGAAGTGAATCATGGCAACTCGTTCGAAGCAACCTTCGAAGAAGAGGACGAAGCTAAATGAATGCACTTTAGGAAGCTTGGTCTGCTGAACTTCTAAATAGGTTGTTTCCTTGTCTCGTCTAGGTGTCGAAGAGAACACCTAAACGCGTTTAGATATTGTAGAAAATTAAATGTATATTCTTATCAAATCACACTTACTCTGTAACTGGGAAAGAAACAAGAGACTGCTTCTTTTTCGTCAGAAATGAGACTGATGTTACATGGAATACATGTCGCTCGACCGCAGATACACAAGCAGATCCTTGTCCAGACTTTATGGCTTTAACTACTTGTGCCTGATTTCGACCTCGTCACGGTTGTGGAACCTGCACAGGCCAATATCCGCATCTGCCACTATCCTCTTTTTCGTTTGCAGACTTGAATGTGGTGTCGTTTGTCTGGCTACTAGATCATAGTCATGACAGCTTTGAGCTCGGCATGCAGTTGGATACTACTCTGGCAACGAGATGTATGATCGTTTCATAACGTGGTGGCCGACGTCGAAGGTAAGGTCCTTGCAACCTTCACAACTATTTTGAAGAGATAAGAGTTATAACTCGAGATTAAAGATCAAATGGGTTCGGAAGATGAAATAGTTGCACAGATAGTGAATATGACAAGTATGATGATCGAAGAATCGGAGGAGAGCAGTCCATCTCGACCTCCTTTAGCCATACATGTACAGCACCTAACCAGGAATCGCACTGCGGGCATCAGTAGGGCGACGATGATGTGCTTGAAACTAGAATTCAACAGGTTGAATTTGTATGAGCTTTATGCCGCTTGCTCGTCGCGTCTCGTCTCGTCTCGCGTCTTCTTCTCATCTCTAATTTGTACGGCGACACCTGGAGCCAATTTTCATTCTCTTTTCTGTTCGAGCATACCTATCACCCACTTCTTTATCTGATCTACAGTAGAATGGAGAAAGACTAATTTGCCAAGACATCCTAATTCAAGGGGAACCCCTTCTACCTTCACTCTTGCACTGTACATGGAGGGGCCATGAATGGCTGCTTGCCTGAACAGTCAGGGGAGTGCAGTCAGTAGCCATGGCAGCCAGGCATTTGAATGGCGATGGGGCACGAAGCGAGAGGGCAGTGATCTCCATTGCCACGTCGCCCCCACCAGTGCAGCCTCTTCTTGCCTTCGTCCATGGAGTAGTAGAGCAAAATGGCCATCATCACCGTGCCGGAGTCCAGCGCTGCAGACAAGACGTAGTTGTACCTCTGCCACCATCGCTTCTTGTAGCTGAAAATGTAGACGCTGAAGACGAGAGCGATGGCGAGCCAAGTGGTGTTGCTCACGACGCTGGATGGAGGCATGGGGAAGGCTCCTCGGACGATCAGCGGGGCGTTGATGTACGTGATCCACACAGCTCGAGGAAACGCTCTGCGCAGCAACCATAACAGGATCGGGAGGAGAATGCCCGGGAGGAAGTAGTAATTGAGACTGTTGTATGGCCCTCCTTTGTTGAATAGCTTCCTCGGCCCCACGAGCCCCCATGTCACAGCCTGGTCAAAAAACACCTTATCTGATGGGCATGTCCACGGAGTGCTTCGTGGAAGGCGCGAAACGTCACAAATGTTGCTGATCGTGGATGTGAGCCACCATGTGACGCCCATGCTCACCAGCGTTGCTGCCACAGTTCCTGCCACCTGCACCCACCCACCCACACACACACATTTGGGCTTCTTACTTTCAAACCTGAGCGGCACAAAATGTTTTCCTCCTGCATCATTCATACGGGAAAGGTCCCAATTAGTGGTGGTGCTGCAGTACTTCCTTTGGACCTACAGACCTTTCCAGCTCTCCAAGTGGCTCCGAGCACGTTGATCTGCTTCGACGTTCTCTAAGGGAAACTGCAGATGGTTTTGGCACACCCCAGCTTACCATACCTCCTGGTGGTGGAGCTAAGCTGGAGGTCAGCTTCAGGGTCCCGATCAAATACTGACCCCATTACCGAACTCGTATTACCAATCAGGGTGACACAGTTACAGAGATTCGATTTTGACATGGTTGAAAATGCTAACGACTTTTGGTGAAGAACTTGTCTACCTCGACAAGTTGGCAGCAAGAATCAGACCGAACGAAAGAGAGTGTTCAGTTTCGAGCTTGCCTCTTTCCAACCAATTTTCTCATCCATTGGAACCATACACTTGACCTGGTTGCAAGTCTGCTACCTGACTTAACGAGATCTGACTAGGAATGACATAATGATAGCTCAACGATCGACTTACTTCTTCTTAAGCTTCACCTCTGATCCAGACTCACCTGACTGAGGAAAGAGGCCCGGGGTGGAAGCTTCGTGTAATGACCGAATTTCAAGTTCGTCAGATAAGCACATGAACGGCCACATACGACCGTACTGAGCGTTCTGAACACGCCGCTCGTGACAGGTTCTCCAGGTTTGATGTAACCAATCATATACTGCGACATTATGGCCAGGTTCGGCAGCTGCAGCCATCCAGCAATGTACATGGACAATTAGTTACCGTAGTCAGTCAGTCAGTGCTTTTATTCGTGAAGTGAGTACCGTAATTTCTCCCGAGTTGACTCCATCTGGACCTGGGTCAGTCTAAATAGAGCAATCATAGCAATCAGTACGATACTAATTGCAAAGTATACAGCGTCCAAATATTCCTAGTGCTACCGTTGTGCGTGCACCAAGGTAACGTAGGTAGCTGATATGTTCAGGCTGATATGTTCAGGCTACTTGCAAGTTAGAATCATAAGGTCTTCTACTGCTTCCCTTCGCAGACGTCATCCGGTTTTTGTAAGTGTGTGATATCTAGAGCAGGTTAGGACGACCATAGTACATGCTGCAAGGGCTTGTAGGTCCCAGGGAGAAGTCACGTCCTTTGCACTGTCCTGTTGATGTTACTGGTTGAACATTGTTGTTCTTTCCTTCGATCGTCAATTGTCATGCTGCTTAGCTTTGGACGGAACTTGTGACGAACTCTCACAAGCTTCCAGAACGTATGGCCTATCTTCATCGAACGGCAGTAACATGACGTTGCTAGCCTGCTGTGGAAAGTTGTGTTACTGTCCACCACAGTAGCTCTCATGATCACTCGTTTCTCAGCACAATTCACTGACTACTCGTATGCGTATCACCACTTTTGTTGACTGATTATAGGGCACGAAAGAATGTTCGGTCTGCACACAATCTTCTCCAAACACTAAAATTCTACCAACTCCACATCAAACACTTCAGAACGTCTCTGTCTTTTCCGAATCTACTACTACTCGATTTACTTGAATTGGAGTTGGTTGCAGTTATTTTCGTGACGTCTTCAAAGTTTGTTCCCCGCGGTAATTAGTGCTTCTTAACGTAATGTCGCTGTAACACGAATGACAGCTTTATGACCATCTCCGACTGCAGTATTCTGAACCTCTTATCATTAAATATTGCTCAACTTCTTATTTCCAATTTCCTCCCATCAGAAAGTTCACATCGACTCCCTGGAAATCCTCGAGACGGAATTAGATGTTGCACTTACCCACATCAATATGATGTTAACAACAATTGGAGTGATCGGTTTTACGTGGACTCTTCCTACGGTGATTTCCCTGGAGCCTAGACTGAAGAGCCCAAAAAATGGGCTCCTTGCATTCACCATGAGATAGAAAGGTGATTTAGTTGAAGAGTCGAAGTCGTCAAAGGATAATAGCTCAGTCCCTGAGACGTTCAGTGTGTGCAATGTTTGTCATAGAATCAAAGACGGAGGAATGAGAAGATGCTATCAGAATCATGAGGATGAGTCTCAGAGTGAAGGTAGATCAGGCCAGTCAAGTCACTACCTGATTGCTCGTGGCCACCAAAATGGCAACGGGCAATACGAGAAGAGCTATCACAGCGTCGGCCAGCAGTACTCCCCACCATTTCATCTGCAGCTGCTCCTTGTACACCTCGACGAGCACACACGAGACGACATGCAACGCCAGCAGGAACGCAATGTACCATCGGGCAGGGACGGGCGGGTATTTTCTCATCAAATGCGTGTGCACATCCGGAGGCTCTTGCTCCATCGCTATCATCGCCCTCAGAGTCCGCCACAGATCCCTACACAAAAAGTGCACTCCCAATCAGTCAGCAATCCCATTCCCCCTGGGCCGCCGCCGCCGCCACTGGCTGCAACAGCATTTTCACATGGTCAGAGCCAGATGCAGAAATACGAAAGCATCATGTCTGTTCATCATGTCAGTTCTGTTATGGCATGAAAGCTCTGCTCCTGTCTGAGACTCATTTCTGACTTCTGATCGAGACAGACAGACAGACGTTTGTGCAAGTAGTGAACTCACTTCCCATGGAAGAGCAATACTTGGGAGAGGATGCACCCGAAGAGCATGAAGGTGAGGCCGGTACTGACAGCATAGAAGGCGCTGAAGTACGTGGGGCCTTGGGCTTCATAGCCAGCGCGGTCGAACTTGAAGTCGCCGCTGCCGGACGAGTGGAGAACTCTGGTCACGTTGTAGCTGCGGCCATCGGAGGTGAAGAGGCTGGACGAGAACAAGGGGAAATTCTTGGCCTTGTAGTAGTTCCTCCAGTACGTCAAGGGCACGAAGATGTAGGCCTGCGTGCAGAAGCCGACGATGACGTTGAACACGGCCACGGTGGGAATCACCAGCGGGCTGCCGAGGAAGGAGATGATGGTGGCGTAATCGAGGCTGAAGGCTCCGAGCCCGAGCCCGCGGTTGCCCGAGCCCAGCTGCTGCGCCAACGTGCTGTGCTTGAAGATGTAGCACACCGCCGACACGCCGCTCAGAGTCGGGAACAGGTAGCCCGGCAGTACGTGGTACGAGAACGACGCTAGGAGGCACACGACGAAGAATTGGATTCTCGAAATTCCCTTCCGCTTCTCATCCGCGTGCAGTGCCCTGCACAACAACGCATTCAGTTCGACTTCGCTCCGGCCCTCGTGCAACAAGCCTGAGCTCTCAGATCCCGATTCCGAAGCAATAGGGTCCAGTATTATTGCGCACAGCTGAGCTTCTAATACGATCACGATGCAACACTTTTGACAAGCCCTTACTCCCTTCTTACTGAGTCTATGTACTGCAACGAGATTCGGCAACCACTTTTTCAGTCTCTGGCGACACTGAATTCTAGACACGATATGAAATCAAATTGTTTGTCTTGTTCAACTTCTGCGCAGGAAGTGCTGCGAGAACTCAGGTGCCTAGAATCCTGTATTTTCCGTCTGGCATTTGCCATTGACTAATTTGCAGGGAGCGGAACCTCGGTTCTTAATAAGTTTGAGAAGATGAAGTGCAGTTTTGAGCTACATTCGAATTCAGATACTTGCAGGATTGGAAATATATTTGCCCATACTTGATGAGGGAAACATTCACCAGGCTAGCGGGCCACCACATGCTCGCGGGCTCTACGAGAAACTTTTGAAGCATTCCCGCCCAACAGAGTGCCATCAGCTGTGAAACATGAAGTTCAATCCCAATCAGTCCGCATCATCAGCACTGACCACACGAACGGGGAATTCATCCACCAGAGGAAATCAAAGAAGGAAATCATTCATCATATTTATTTAAATTCAGTTTGTATAATATACCATATCAGTGCCTAGTATTCCTGTGCTGAATCTGATGCATGAATTTTGTTCCCCAGGCACTGATCAGACTAAGCGATAAACTGACTGACGCATGATTTGTCTCAGATTTCGATGCATAATGTGGTGGCTTGCTAATCATCCGAGGACTCGATAGGGTCGGTGAACATTCACCAGGCCATGGGTACCCAGACCGAAATGAACTGGACTGAAAGTCCAGTCCTGTCAGTACGTAGGCATGTAGTACGCAGGGAATATCAAGCTGCCGTATAGTAACAATTGTATTAATATGCGCTCGTGTCTGCATGAATCAATGAGGCCAAAGGCCTGGACAAGGGAGGCGAAGCCGAAGGCAAGCGGGAAGGGGATTGAATGAATCAGACCGATCGATGGATTGACTGATTACCTCGCAAGTGAGGGTGAAGATAAAAGCGGGGAAGAATTCCATCTTGCCCTTGAGGTAGAGCTTGACGAGGGTGACGACGAAGATGCCTCCGGGTCTGGAAGATCCTGCGCTGGCAAATTGGACGATGAGCGCGTGTTCCTTGGTGTTGAAGTCGCCCGGATTTATCGAGAAGCCGTACTTGGTTCCGGGCACACGAATCCACTTGTCCGGAAATGTGGCCGCCATGAATTGCCCCAGAGGAAACGTGAAGATCAGAGCCGTGGTCAGTCCGAGAACGATCGGCTCACTCCGGTACGAGAAGTAGGTGTTGACAAAACTCAGAAGTGCACTGGAAGCTAGCCCCAGAGTCCATGTCCGAAAGGTCCACACCGGAAGCGATGGATCATCCGTCGTTGGGACTATGAGCGCCACCTCCTCGATCGGGGACTGCTTCGGCACATCTGACGCCTTACCCACGACCCCTCCTCCTCCATTCGGACCTCCATCTCCTGCATCTGCTGCTGCAGGCGGCGGCATATCCACCACCCCCACATCTGAGTGAGCCGAGGATGATTTGCCCGCGAGCTCATTGTCGCTGACGAGCGCATGAATTCTCTTGGACCTTGATGCAATGCCGTAATACGATGGTTTCGATCTGGGGCTGGTGCTGACTACATCGTTGTGCAGCTGCATCTGCCGCTGCCCCTGGCCATGAACGTCGACGTCCGCAACTTTGCTCAGGCTCCTGGTCCTGGCAAAAAAGCTGGCCAGCGTTGTTCGTCGCCCCCCGTTGTTGTGATGATTCGATCCCCACGCCAAGCCCAAGCCGCCGCCATCGCCGCCTGCTTCCTTCACACTTTGGGACTTTCTGTTCAGCCTTAGGAGCTTCTCCTCGTCTGAACCTGTAACTTGACGACGATTTAGCCTCTGTAGCTGCAGCTGCAGGTCCTCCCGAGCCTCAGTCCCCAATTCGCAATCGACCCTTTGTGGCTCAGCTGGACCCGGAAGACCCTTCTCGTCCCCATTCCCATTGCTATTTTGTTCTGCACCTTCTGGTGGCGACCGTGGCAGTGGCCCGGGCTCGGGGACATTTTCCTTCTTCGACTTATCCGTCGATCTCCCCGAACTGTCAAAGTCCATTTTGGCAGCAGCTTGCGGAAGCTTGCATGCACAGCTCAGTGCGCAAGGCTTCTCAATCAGCTTTCCTCATTACATACGTGCGTGTGCTAGAAGCAGTAGTGGCAGACAGGAAGCTGGACTGAGTGTCGGGCTTTATTTCACCTGCTTCGAAATTGTAAGACGGAGTTGGGAACGCTTGAAGGTAGGAATATGTTCGTCCCATGAGAGGTCAACTCCTTTCCAATAAACATCTGACTGTCTGCCTGTCTACTGAACATGAAGACAAAGCATCCCAGCTGAAAGTTTCTCGAGTGAACGTGAACTGGTCAACATGATTTCACGGCATGAGTTTAATTTTCTCAGCTGTGCATGCACACACTGTCACAGTGGGGTTTTGGAAATGCACCAGCGCTAGCTAGTTTGTCAATGACATACAGTCACGCACAGAACATACAAAGCTAGACCTCATCGATCCACTGACCACCAGTCCAATTGAAAGTACCGCTGCAGATGCTGGTGGTCCCCAGAGCCAGAGCCGTCTCGAGAATAGGCATAAAACTCATCCCCTTCCCACACGCAGTACGTCACACGCTCTGTAGGCGCAGATCGATGATGTGAACCGCAACTGCTATAACTGCTGCTGCCGGTTGTAGTGGTGGTGGCTATATGCACCTTCCTATCGTCGTCGAATTCAGCAGTGAAAGGAGTCCGCGCAACATCTGCGATTGAGCGTAAAATTTCCAGGATCAAGTCGCTGAAAATCACTGTCATGTTCGAAACGATCGACGGCTGCCTCAGCAAAGCATGCGCCAAGCGAGCTCCCGGCCACGAGCGAGACTCAGTCTGCCTGCGGAGCAATGGAAGCATGCGCCGGGGGAGATGGCAGGAGTAGAAGAGAGGCAGGCAGCAGCTGCAGCTCATTTATAATAAGCCATGAGTTTCCGATCGTCATCGATCCTCGTCAAAATAATCATTGAAGCGCATTCCACCGTGAAATCCATGCCCTTATACTGAATTAGACGGTAGCAGTACGATCCAGCGCTCGAATAATGGACCCCAAAATTCATGTCGATCATCGTCGGAAACAGATGGACATACATGCGAGCCCTCTCTTGAGTCCGCCATTCTGGACATTTCCTCCGGCCAACCCCCTCCGACCCTGACTGACTAACAGACCGACCCACTGACATGCCTTGCTTCATTTAAGCTGAAATTTATTTTTAGGCCGCCTTGGCTTTGTCCTCGTCTTGACGGGACTTCGCTTTCGGTTGAGAGTAGAGCTCCCAAAAGTCGATTCATACCACTTCGCATGTCGGTCGAATGCCGAGATTGGTAAAACGGTGAGCAATGATCAGAACTGCGAAGTGGTGTGTCAGGCATTCACGGGTACACCGAGGCAGGATGAGGCTCGACGAGCCAGAATTATGATGAAGCTTTGACAGATTTTGAGATCTAGTGAGCGTGAGTGAGATCTGATCGGACCAGAATCATGCACCCCGGGAGCTCTCACCCACTCACGAGCACACGCTCGCACCTACCTCTTAAGCCAACCTTCACTCGGCGGTGACCTACTGGTCATGTGTCTGACATAATTCTGGTACGCCCAGAATCAGTCTGACCCAACACTCCATCAGCTTCTGCTACTGCTCCTCGTTCTTGCACTCGATTCAACATCGTACTGCACTTCCTTCTTTACAGTCCAGTACGTAGTTCCGATAATCTATCGATCCATTCACTCAAGCATGCACAGCATTGCCAAGTTTGTACACAGACATCACCGCAACTTGCTGCTTTACGTGCGTGCGTGGGGGACGGCCGTATCGGTGATGATGAAGACGATCATGATGATCACAAGTCACCGGGCCCTGAGGTAGCATCAGCGACCCGTCGTTCGTTTTGCTTCAGGGATGGAGGGAGGGAAGTTCATCATACCACTCCGAGTGTACTTCGATCTGAATGCTCGCTAGTATTATCACGGCAGTCGATCGGTCGATGGGATGGGATGGGATTGGATTGGAGAGCACGGGGCAACTGGAACTCGTAACTCGGGGGCCAATCTGCAGCTTGGAGTTTCATTATCTCGACTTGTCGTTCACCCATTTTCGGCATGAGTACCTTTCACTATCACGCCGTTCTGTCGATTCCGTGATTAATTACTAGTTCTTATTGGAACTACACCGAGTTAAGGTTCCAACAACACGAGAATAGCATTGCTGCTTATAATTATATTAAACAAACAACAAAGAAAAATGAAAACCGAAACCAAAAGTGTCCAAATCAAATTTAGGGTTCTTGAGGTTTTGTGGCAGAATTCTGAGTAATGTCAGAGTGTTCGAATCTGTAATTCTCGACAAAATGTAGTCCATCTAGGTCTTGTGTCGATGATATGATCTCATGACCCTTTCAAATGTCAAGAATTTACAATTCAGAACAAAGAATAAATTACCCGAATAATTGAGAGGATTATCGCCCCACTCTTCGGCCGAATCGCGTTAAAAGTGATTAATTAGACGAAATTCCTTGCATTTGCATAAAGAAACTTGCATTTGTATCGAAAAAACTAGAGAAAACGAACCACGAAGAATCAAAAGGTGACGAACTGTAAACGTAGATTCCTCTTGGCAATTTTTGGTTTCGGCTTTTTTTTTTTCTCTCTCATGCTAAGTACAATAACGAACGTTAATGCAGTTCCCAAAGCGTTGGATATTTTACTCTGTGTAGATTCAAACTTGTACCTATCGTTCCTCAGGCTGGGCTTCCTTCCTTCGTTCCAGGGCTTTGACAGTAGTGTCGATTTCCTCTAGGCCCAATGACAAGGCAAGGAAGCTCGAGCTTTAGAACGTTCACTTCGTATCAGCGTCCATTTCAAAGGGCGGGATAAACTGCTCGTAATGTCTGGAAATGCTCCCGTCTGAAAATACAACTCAAGAAAAATAAGTAGTTAAAAAATAAAAATATGGCTCCTCGAATTGGCGGATTTCGATATACGTAACTAATTAAACATATGTATATTTTCATGCAAATGTCACGGCCTTGGACAAAATTACCCAAAACAATTTCAGTAAATAATTTTTGTCTTCCCCATCTGAAGACATAACTACATCAGAAAAAGTAGTCAGAAAATAAATATATGGTTTTTAAACAATCGTCTTCCTCGAATTGACGGCCTCCATAAAAAGACTAAAAAAAACCTTTTTGTTCATGCAAATGTCATCATTTTAAACAAAGTGAGACTAAACAATTTCAGTTGAAAATAATCGTTATTTTCTACTGAAATTGACTCAAACTCCCAGCAGATTATACTCCCATCTCTTCGCCATTTTTGACAAATTTTTTCGAAACTCACGTAATTGATTCCTCCAAGTCATCGATTTATTTTTATGGGATCTCACGGGGAAGATCCAAAACAGCGGAAAATCGTTTAACGACCTGTTGAGCGTGCTCGGCTACCGTAGTTAAGCATTAAAAAGCTACAGTTTTCTTGGTAGAGATTTACATTACTTTGTTATGATTACTCTTAAGCTGCAATCCAGTTTCGAACCCTTAGTGGTGAAATCGTGTTGCCATCCAATTCGATTACAAACTGACCAACCGAATTTAGTAAATCATAAGGTTCCAGTCTTGACAGTGCTCTACACTGGCCACGTAATTTATCTGATCCATATACATTTGGCATAATACAATTTTATTTACTCTTATTACTGTTTTTCGCACCATATGTGCGTTAGCTCGAATTCTGTGAATTCTGTGTCCACTTAGTAGATAATGTGAACAGTAAGAGAATTCGGTTATTCATTCTCTTCACCTAAAAAATGAACACGATTCTCTTTCGGGTAGACCTTGTATCATGATGGAAAGAATAACAGTTAAACTATCCACGTGTAGAATGACAGCATTACATACTGTGAAGCACATTAACTTCGTGTCCACATCCGTAGATATAAAAACTAAGTACGGGCAAGGCTAAAGTTAAACGTCGATTCGGAGAAAAACATAGACACCATTGAAATTAACCAACCTACAGTTATTCAATCTAAAACCTATTTCTAACTCCAAGGCTAATGTTCAGTAAACTACACAAAGTTATGATTACAATAGTTCATACCTGATCCATCATCTTGCAGGAAACACCTTCACCGATTAAAACACTTTGCTTCCAACAGTTGTTAAATTCTAACGGTCTATATCTCATCAGTTTCAATTTTGCATCATCAATAACCATCAGAGAATAATAAATTTATAATCAAATTTCCTCACATATACTCTAATCCACATCCACTCCAGTTATCATGAGATTTTTTCTAACACTAAATAAAAATTAAAAGCTGTCTTGTGCCGGTAAATTTAAAATTTTTTTCTTCTTATTCTGGAAATTTGACAAAATTATGAAAAAAAAATTCAAAATTTTCCTTGTATTCATGTAATCAAATCCTGTCAAAGAAGCTATTCTCATTAGTACATTATACAAAATATACATAAAAATATGTATTTTCATAAAAAAAAATTCAGAATACAATTATTGATATAAATAATATTTTTATCAAGTAAAATTTATATTAATAAACAAAATAGAATTCAAAATAATAACACAAGATTAAAAAATGGTAAAAAAAATAAAACAAATTTAGATTTTTTAAGCTTGATTTTTTACGATTTTTCCCTTAAAATATCAATTATTGTAAAGATATAAATTTAATAATCCAAATAAAATATAAAAAAATATTTCATTTTTCATGATAAAAATTAAGGATAAAAAACTATACAAATTTGTGTGATCATGTCTGATTTCATTAAATGATGCAACATCCAGATATTTTAATAATTGCAAAAAAATAAATATACAACACAATACAATAATATGAAAAATCATTTATATTATTCCAAAGACAAAATCATTCATAATTATTATATTATTTTTATACATATCTCAAAACTGCAAAAATATAATTCATGAAATATTTGAAAAAAAATTTGTTTAGTTCAGTATCACATGACCAAAAAATCATGTTGAAATGTATATAACATCAAATTCATTTAATTAAAAGATCATTTAAAATTTTCAAAATAGTTTTAAATTGAAGTGTTTATTATGAAAAAAGAAATTTAACCATTTCCAAATAATACCATTAAAAGCTTTGTAATTATAATTTTTCATGACGCATACATATCAAACAATGAAATCAGTCAGAAATAATATATAGTCAGAAATAATATATGTTCATGATGATTATAAGACTTATTAGATCTTCTATCTACAAAATTCATAAATATGAGGCTTATTTTTCAAATATTTCATTAAAAAAAATTTTAAAATAAATATTTTTAAATTTTTATTTTATTTTATTTATTTTTGAAATAAAAAAAACAAATTTTATAAAAATTAAATTTTAAATGATTAATTATTTTTGTAAATTGTTCGTTTCCTCAAATTTTATCAAATTTGAAATTTTTCTTGATGATTCAGAAGATATTATGAAAGATTCTTTTATGACCTTCATATCTAAATTATTTTAATAGAAAGACAGACAAAGTATAATATTTTAATATTAAAATTATTTTAATAACAAATATGATTTCTATGTAAAAGATTTAAAGTTATGCAATGTGTTCGTAATGGAAAATTTTCTATTGCCCATTTTTTTGAATAAGAATTATATAAAAATCAGACTTTATGGCTCAAGATTCTTTAAGGTAATGACAATTTATTTATCATAAAAACATGAAAGTAATAAGTGGAACTATGGAAAATTTTCTATTACCCATATTTTTGAATAAGAATTATATAAAAATCAGACTTTATGGCTAAAGATTCTTTATGGTAATGATAATTTATTTATCGTAAAAACATGAAAGTAATAAGTGGAACTAACTCCTTCCAACAAATAGTAAAATTTGCAAAAATGTACATAAATCAAATTTTTTATATCAGGATGCTTGATTTTAAATTTTGTAGTTTACAGACATATATATACATGTCAACGGATGTATCACGTCCCAGTGCTTTGTGTATGTGCTCCACTAAATCATTGACTTGCCGCAACTTTGGTTGAAAACTCCTCCCCTTTAAGAATTCTCAACAAACTTGAAGGTGTAAAAGGATGAGCACCATACATCATATAAAATGAAGACACTTTTGTGGATGCATTAACAGAATTATTATATACAAATTCCACTAGAGGCAAAAGAGTATCCCACTCTTGTTGTTAGTCCAAGGTGAATGCTCGTAGCATATCCTCTATTGTTCTATTGGCACTCTCTGTTTGACCATCAGAGTGAGGATGATAGGCTATAGACATTGCTAGCTTTGTTTTGAATAAACCAAACAAGGTTTTTCAAAACAAACTAGTAAAATGAGTTTCTCTATCTGTGATTAAGACTTTGCTTGATCCATGATTCACAAAAATTGTGTCTAGATACAAAGGAACAAGTTGTGGTGCCGTCACTATCTTTGTGATAGGTCAGATGTGTATCATTTTACTCAATTTATCCACAAAGACCACGATTGAATCATGTTCTAAAGAGGTTTTTGGTAACTCACATACTAGATCCATAGTAACATGTTCCCATCGTTGTTTAGGAATGGGAAGTGATTGTAATAAACCTATCGGTTTTTTATTCCCCTTCTTATTTTGTTGGCATGCGACACAACTTCGAACATATGCCTCCACATCTTTTCGTATCCTTGACTAATAGAACACTTGTTGTATGCTCTCCAAAATCTTTTCAGCTCCTACGTGCCCCGCAATGGTTGTATCATGGCCTTCTGACAATACCATTGTACGTAAATCTGGATCTTATGGGACCCATATATGCTGGTCATGAAATGCTAGCCCTCAAACCTTCTTTGCCATCTTTGCTTGAAGTGCTTTCATGATCTTATTATCCTCCTTTGTTGCCGCCATCATTTGAGATCACCAATCAACTTGGATTTCAACTCTGTGATGTTATTGATGCACGATATTCGTGTGAGAGCATATGCAAGTTGTTTCTTGCCCTCCATATACATTATCTTCATGTTGAACTGTTGACGCCATTCATTCCACTGAATTTATCGTTTAGAGAGAACTTTCTGAGTTTCCAAATACACCAATGGTTTGTGTTTGGTGGCCAGAACAATGGCTAACTCCTCTCGTTCAGTTGTGTGATAGTTTTGCGGTGCTACCACCAACTTTTGGGAGAAAAAGTCAACCGGATGCCAACCATCATCCCATTCCAGTTTAAGAATTCCACCCACTGTTATACCTGATGCATCAGTAGTCAACTTGATTGGTCGATTAGGATCATACCACTTGAAAATAATGGCATGCAAGAGAGCAACTTTCAATACTTGAAAGTCTAACTCTTATGCAGTTTCCATCTCCATTTTTGACCCTTTCCAGGCATAGATGTTAAAACTTGGGCAAGAATTGCAAAAACTTTAACAAATCTGCGATAAAATCCGGTAACACCTAAAAAACTCTTTGGTTGTGTTGTATCCTCTGATGCTATCCATTTTTGTATGGCTTCTATCTTCTCACTCATCACTTGGATTCCCTCTGCTGTGACTCGATGGCCTAAATAATCTACTTCTGATTTGCCAAATTCACATTTTGAAGCTTTGACATATAACTCATTCTTTCGCAAAACCTAAAGAACCTCTCGTAAATGTCGCCTATGATATTTAAAGATTGTACTATATATCAAAATATCATCCAAAAATATAATGACATATTTATCTAAATAAAGACAAAAAATATCATTCATTAATCCCATGAATGTGGCAGATGCGTTAGTGAGACCAAAAGGAATCACTAGATATTCAAAGTGACCATACCTAGTACAAAAAGCTGTCTTATGAACATCTTCATCAATAATTTGAATTTGGTTGTACCCGTTCCTCAAATCCAGTTTGGTGAAGTACTTCGCCCCTTGAAGTTGGTCAAAAAAATCATCCATTCGAGGTTATGGATATTTGTTTTTCACCGTTTATTGATTCAATCCACAAAAGTCAATGCACAATCTCATACTCCCATCCTTCTTCTTCATAAATAGCACAGGGCCTCCATAAGGTGAAATGCTTGGCTGTATGAACCTCTTTCTCAACATCTCCTCCACTTGAGCTTTACATTCCTCTAACTCATTTGGAGCCAAACGATATGGAGCTTTGCAAATTGGATTACTTCCGGGTATCACCTCGATCTTGTGATCTACACGCCTCTTATGTGGCAATTGTGCAGGTAGATCATTAGAGAATACATCCTTATACTCCGTAATAATATCCCTCAATGAGTCTAGAATGTAAAGATCATCCTTAGAACGGCAATATCTCTTATAATTCCCAAGAAACATACATCACGTATAGAAATGACAATCTTAGCAATCACAAAGAGAGGTAAGCTTCTATTATGAGATTTGCCTTTATCTCCGTAAATCTTCCATCCACTACTTTTACCACTTTCTTTCTCCAATCTATCTCCGGATTATATTGCTCCATCCATAATATTCCTTTGATGACATCATATCGAGCTAATCAGATTACTCTCCATTCAATCTCTTCCTTGTACCCGCATATGGCTAGTTGTACACTCTTGCTAATGTCTCAATTGGTTCAGTTTGCCCATTTGGCAATTCCACTTCCTCACTCACATCCTTCATCAAAGTCAATCCTAATTTCATTACAATAGATTGTGATAGAAAATTTTCTGTTGCTCCAAGATCAATTAGAACTCTCATCTTGTGTCCTTCCATCATCTCATATGTGACAATCAATTGTGCTTGTTTCTTACTCCATCCATGAGCTTTCAATTGTTGTCTTCTCCCAATCTCATCTTTTTTTTGTTTAGTGGAACTAGTAAGGCCGCGAGGCAAGTTTACTTGTAATCTTTGTTTTTCTGCAAGATCTCATCTTCATTGTCATATTTTGCTCCTTCTATATTGATGAAAGGCCTTTGCAACCTAGGTCTTCCTGTTGATGGTCCTGATCAAGTTCTACAAAACTTGGCAATGTGACCTATACTCCCACATATATAGTATTGACAATCGTCACGCACTCCCATTCCTCCTCGATTAACCGTTCCATTATTTGGAGAGAGATCCGGAAAATTTGGAATAAGTGATCGACGATTATCACCTCCATACATGGATGGTGGTCCTTGTGGTGATGCATATCCTTCACTACGTCAAAGATTTCCCAACTCCATTGATGATGGGTCAAGTGGATCTCGAACATTGCTTGATGGTTCACCATGTGTGATCCTATAAGCACCCGAAATCCGTTGAGCAATTGCGATTGCTTCATTCACTGTGGATGGATTGTTCACCATCACCTCCTTTTGCACTCTCTCCTTCATGACTTGTTTGAAGACATATAAGACTTCTGCTCCACTCATATCCATAATGGATACTTGAAGATCACAGGATGTTATAAATCTCCATTGTGATAGTCCCAGTGGCTTACATCTTGCAGAAAATCACTTGATTTGCTGATGGATAGCATAATGAAACACATCGACATCAGATATCACTTTATCAAAGATGCAGTTTCTGATAGGAAGGTTGAGCTAGTCAAGATTGACGGTAAACTCAATCCAGCTAATTCTTTGATCAAAGTTATTCCTTTAGAGAGTTTCAAAAGGCATTGTGCTACTATGCAGGTTTTGCACAAGGAGCACTAGTAGAGTTACTCTAGAAATTATTTAATTCTTTTATATGCTTTACTCCTTCATAGTTAGGCGACGGCTTAGTTCTAGTTAATCCTTGTTTACATGAGGGCCTATGCTTCAGGTTTCCTTCTAGGACTTCCCGCGGAGTATGTATATGGATAACAAGAGTTAGAGACCCCAAGACATGAGTCAAGGGGGAGATTTTTAGGAATTAATTTAGGTCTTGAGTAACTTTCGTTAGTTTGACTATATTTAGTTAGACTAGGGCTAGGGATGGTACTACTATATAAGAGGGCTGGCATAAGCTCTCTGTAACACAAATTAGGATTATTTAATAAACTGACTATGTGTGTTCCATGGACGTAGCCTCAGTGAGGTGAACCTCGTATTTCCTGTGTTGACTCTTGATGGCATGTGTGTTTCTCTCTGTATTCCTAATTCGGACCAACAGTCACGTCATCAATCCATGAGGAATTAAATGGATGGTGGTTGTGTAGATAATGTTTCAATATAAGGGTTGTGTGTATGGAGGAAAAAAGTAGTTTGATGATGCATTGACATATACCTTACATAGATTCTACCTTTTTGAGGACTATATATGGAGAAAGAGAAACCATTGAGATATCTCTCAACTTCAAAATTTCTTGAGCTATTCGAGTGGTCTCTCCTCACTTCCCTAGTGTTACAAGGGAACACATGAAAATACATCATATTTTTCATAAGATGTATTTTCATGTATGAGGGTAATTTTAACTTGTATTCAACTATGTCAATCCGTTGAATCAATTGGAAGTGCTCAATAAATCTTGGACTTAACTTTTGAACTCCTATTAACATAAGATTATTATAGATAACCACACATGAACTACTTCTTGAAATTCACATGTTGTCAATAAACATAGACATATTCTTTTTGATGATTTTGAACAATGGTTAATTTCTACCCGGTCGGATGCACTTTTTGTTCAATTCATGCCACAAACTTGTTCACAACTTCAACTTAGGTTAAGAGTTCATGCAAGTGATCCATTCTAACCAAACTAAAATAATGTTCTCCATACATAAGGAAGAAAGAGCTTATTTTTGTGGATACATTGGGCAACTCATATATAATATCCAATAATCATGTGCTCCTATTTTCTAGTTGGTATTGATAAAGATTATAATAGACATGCTGACATTATTTTGTAAACATGTTAGGCATTTGCTACATAACTAATGATGTTATCTTATAGTCTTGGCCAATACTAAACCATCTATATACCTTCAATGATCTTCACACTCCTACATGATTAGCAATAACTGAATCATATGTCTATGTTGTACTTAAAGCAATATTTCTTAGTATCCAAATTGTTATATTATGAAAAACTAATCCCCAATTCTACTGTGCATTACTCTCTTGAAAGGTTTGTGCAATCTTCTCATCCTCCTTTGTCGCTCAATTCAATTTTTTTCATCATTTAGAATGAATTTTGACCTCTGTAATATAATTAATGGACGTCCTTTTTATATGATTCGATAGTAATTTTTGTAAATAAACTAAGCAAAATGAATCATGTTTGGCCTACAACAAAGATAATCATCATACCAAAATTTGCTTGCATTTATATGGAGATGATTTTTGCATAATATTATTTAACTATAGTTTTCATCACTCATAAGAACACTCATATTACTAGCATGTTTTGGAAACATTATTTGGGAGATTAAAAAAAAGCTAGTCATGTCTATCATTTATCATACTCAAACAGATGAATAGACATAAAGAGCCAATAGAATTATTGCATACATCCTTAGAGCTTTTGCTTTGTTGGAGCAAGAAGGATGATATGCATTTTTATTTTTGATTGAATTTGCTTATAATGCCCAATGAATTTGTCATTTTGAGAGGTACTTCTGAGTTTCTAAATAAATTAAAGATTTGTGATATATCTCAACCACAAACTGCTTATTTCTTAAATACAGATTCTAATGTTTGATAGCCAACACAATGGCTAACTCTTCTCATTCCATGTTATGGTAATTTTGCTCCTCCGGTGAGAGTTTAATGAGAAAAAGTGACTTCATGTCATCCATCATCCCATTCTTGTTGTAGCACTACTCCAACCACCATACCTGACGCATCCGTAGCAAATTTTGTTGATATACACAGATCATATCATTTAAGATAAATAAATGATCAGCTACAAAAGGACATTTTTTTATTGAATCTGTGAATGCATCCAATAACATATCCTTCAAAGCTTAAAATGTGATCTCTTGAGCTATACCCCATTATCATTTATGTCCTTGGCATAAGAGATTTGTAAAAGCTTGAGCAATATGAGCAAAATTCTCCACAAATCTTCTCCAGAATCCAACTAATATTGAACTAAAGTTTGGTTCTATGTAGCATTTAATTTTTTAATCGATTTCATTTTTTCACTTATGATTTGGATGACTTCTTCATTATTTCTATGGCCTTAGTAATTAACTTCACTCTTTTCAAACTCTCATTTTGATATCTTACCATATAGTTTATTTTCTTTCAATATTTTAAAATTTTTTGTAGATGTTTCTAATGATCTTCTAAAGATTTGCTATATATCGAGATACCATCTAAAAACACAATCATATATTTATTTAGTTACTTACAAAAAATATCATTCATAAGTTCCATGAATGTGGCATGGATATTGGTTCAACAAAAACTCATGACTATATACTCAAAGTTTCCATATGTTGTTCTAAAATATGCCTTTTTTTACATCTATTCTGATTTGATTGTACCCGCTTCTAATTTCAAAGTTTATGCAATACTTAGCTTCATGAATTTGATCAAACAAGTTATTCATTCTTGATAATGAATACTTTTTTTCACCGTTTGTTGATTAAGAGCATCGTCATTGTTCTTCACAAATCTCACTAGATTTTCACTAGAGCTTCATATGATAACACACTAGTCAAATAAACTCTTTCTTCCCTTATAGCTTGCATTTCTTCAAGTCATTAAATGAGAGTTAATATTCATTTGTACAAGGAGGATTAATTCATGGTAAGTTTTCTATCTCCACTCTTTTTTTTGCTGGTAAACATGGAGGTAGATTATACGGAAACACAAGATTAATTGTCAGATATAAAATATTACTTTTTTAGAGCACTTAAATTTCTTATTAATCCAAAAAAACATCAATCTTTGTGACTGATAGTGATCATCCTTATCACATATGAAGGTAAGTTTTTTTTTAAACTAAGTTTATCTTCAAACATACTCCAACTAGTAGTTTTTCTATTTATTTTCATCAATCTTCATCATGATTATATTTTTTCATCCAATGCATATCCAAAATACCATCATAGTGAGCTAATAAAATTACTCTCCACTGCAATAATTCTTTGTATTTTCCAACTTTCAATTCAACTTTTTAAAAATGCTCTCAAAGTTTTTCATTTTCTCGTTTTGTGTTTCTACTTTCTCATTCTTATCTTTCTCTTAAGCTAATCCCAACTTTATAGCAATAGATCTACATATGAAGTTTTATATAGCTCTTGGATCAGTCAACCCTCTTACTTTCACTACTTCCATCTCGTCATCTTTCACAATCAAACATGTTTTTTTTTTAAAAAAAATCCATTTACATACTTTTGTTGTTTACTTGCTCCTTTGAAAGAGTAAAGGTTGGGAATCAAGGTAAGTGGTGTTTTCATTTCCTCGATTATCATCAATCCTTCTTCTCCACCTCCTAAGTTATTTAGGGGAAGCCAATAGGGTGGTCTAGTTCGTCTTGTTGGTAATCAAGTTTGCCAATTAATAGCAATATGACATAATCTTTCACAATTGTAACATTGGTTCATTTCTTGACTTTCTTTCAAACCGGCTCATATTCTTCAATTTGCTTCTCAATGAGATTCCAAAATCTGCATATTTGGGTTTCGAAGATCACTTTCTTGAGCATTGAATTCTTTTGGGATAAAATCCTCTCTACTCTTTATATTACCCAACTCGATATGCATTGATCCATAGTATTGATAAGATGGAATCCCAAAATCTGCATATTTGGATAACGACGATCTCTTCCTTGAGTATTGAATCTTCTTGGAATAAAATCCTCTCTCCTCTTTATTTTGCCCAACTCCATAAACATTGATTCATAGTACTAATTTGAGAAAACAACTATCTCTCTACCAACCTAATAGATGTTGGTCATTCGTTGTGCACAATCAATGGTCTCGTTCAAGTTGTTAAGATTATCATAAACTTTTTTGGGTCTCCATCATCTCTTAAAAGAGTCAAGGGTTTCAGCTCCATCCATATCTCTATTTGGAATTTGAAACTCTCGAAATTCCTCAATGTATTCTTCCACACCTCAATTCTGCTTCAATTTTCACAACCTCATTCATGTAGTGAATATATGATCAACGTCTTGGAAATTCAGAAGATATTTTCATTTCATTCCATACCATTCCAAATGATTTGTTGGTCCAACTCGTTAAGCTTCATTATCCATTAGAAGTTTTCTTTAACAACAATCTTCAAGCAAAGAGACCTGCAATATGATTCTTGATGTTGAAAAAGGTGAGATGGTTCTCCATTTTCTCAATTCAACCTTCCAGGATTATAATACTAGGGAAGTGAGATCATATCACTCAAATAGCTCTAGAATTCCAAAGTTGAGAGATAATCTCAAAAGTTTCTATTTCTGTATATATAGTACTCCAAAAAATACAATATAGATAAGGTCCCACAACCACCATCCAACTCCTCATGGATCACAACTTATTGATCTATTACTCCAACTGACACACTAACTCACACATTAGAAACACAACATAATAAGCATATGAATTACTGACGTGAAATCTTTAAATAATCCTTTAATAGTCAACTCAAGCCTATCTATCTACACTTTCTGTAACCTCTACTTTAGTTCTCACTTATTAAATTTGGTGACAAACCTCCCTCGTTTTAAGATGCAATGTCTTTGTTGAGCACACGTTCAAACTCTTGAATGATCAAAGGTACATTGGTTAAATTATTGCCTAATTTTCAAGTAGATTCATATGACAGATATCTTTTTCATTGAACCACATACTTGGTTTTTGACCCCAAATCCGCTTTTTGAGTATATTATCAACCTCAAATTTTTCATGGTTTGCTACCATAATAGATAAAGGAGGAGATATTGATGGTGTTGTGAATTGCTTGGATGTTAATACATATTTTTGCAATCATGATAGATGGAATACGGGGTGTATTTTCATATGTGATGGGAGCTCCAACGAGTTTCAACATCACAAATGGACCAATTAATCAAAGATTTAATTTTCCTATCAGTGACAAATTGATTGTGAATAACCAAACTTGATCTCCTATTTGAAAAATCAACTCCTAACGGTCGGCATATGCATACAATTTCTATCAATTTTGAATAATTACTAACTTCTCCTTTGCTTGATGTAGTATTTTGTGTATGTGCTCCACAAAATCGTGGATAGCCACCTTCCTTGATAAGGTTTTATCTTATAAAATTTTTTCATCTTTAGGTTCATGGATATCTAAAGATCTAACTCTCTAGCTCGTTGTGCCCCTTGAACTTTAAGAGCTTGAGCTTTAATTTTTTTTCACTCTCTATCATTGATGGTGATGTCTCTATCTCCATCTTTTCTTTTCTCTCTCTTTATTTCTCTCGTTTTGACTGATGTCAATTTTTAAGCTAGATTTTGCACTTGAGTTTAGCTTTGCTCAAATGCGGGACTTAAATCTCTCAAATACTCAATCATTTTTCTCAAAATGCCTTCCATGATTCGTATCCATCTTCTCTTTCTCTCTAAGTAAAAGATTAATATGAATTCTTTTCATTTTTTCAAGATTGGTAACATAAAAGTAATAGGTGATATTATCACCTCTTGGTAATATTTCTCTCCAAAATTTCTAACAACTAAGCCCCGAAATATAGTTTTAGAATGATACACACAATAGATTTCACGCCGTGTGTAAAAACTCATTGCAACTCATTACTTGTAGCTCAATGACCACAGCCAACCTCTAACATACACAATGTTGAATCTCAAATTATATTATCATCCTAGATTACTATTTCAATATGGTTACTTCGCACTCATATGAATAATAAATATGTTCTGATACCATTGTAACACTAAGCTTAATGACTCTATAATGGCTTCCAAATATGGGATATTTTTTCAAGTATTCTCCTTGCTTTATATATTATATAATTAGAAAGAATCCAAAATTTATTGTATGTCACATGGTTAACATGTGTATGTCGTTTGTTTCATCTTATCCAAATCAATTCATAAAAGACATCTAGCACATTTATCTATTTCACCAATGCATGGTAGTCATCTCTTCTTATATCCGTGCAAGTCATTTCATTTTTTGGATCATGTGTATCACTATTTTGTAGTTTAAATAATTAATGACAAATCAACAATTTGCCTAAATTAATTCTGGCTAACCAAGATTGTTTATAATATAGAAGTCATCATCAACACTTATTGATGGTAATATCATGTTCATCATAATATTTTATAAAAAATATATATATTAAATAAATAACTATATAAAATCAAATATTCAAATTGTATTTTTTTCATGTGTTATGTTTATAAAATTTTATATATTTTTTCAAATTTATATTCTTTTTTTTATAAAATTTCATACATTATTTTTTTTTTTTCTAATATAAAAATATAATTATTTATATTGATATTTTAAAATATTTATATTTGTTTTGATAATTTTAAATATAAATTTTTTTAAAAATAAAAATTCAAAAAAAATTCATAACATATAATTTATATTTTTTTTAATTCTATTTTTTCAAAAAATAATAATTTTATATATTTATCTCTTATTTTTAATATTATCCTATCATATGGATTGAGTTATTAATCAATAGTTAAACATGTAAACATCAATGCTTATCTGTGAAATTTTTCAATTTGATTATTCTCAGATTTGATTTCTTTGTATCTTTAATAAGTTCAATCACTTTTTGATAATTTTGAAAATTTAAGATAAATTTTACATCAGAAACAACATATTTTTTTATATATTTTTTGAGTAAAATATAAAATTTTTTTCTTATTAATTCCTAATCAATTGTCAATATTTTCACCAAAATTTTTTTAATAAACCTCATTCATATTTATTCCCAATCAAAATCAAAAATAATCTCATCAAATATTTTATTTGCAACTAAAGTACTAGATCAAAACAAGTTTGATTGTTGTATTGCAATTTGTGAAAAGTATTATTCTCAAATTAAGCAATTTTTTTCAAATCAAACGATGTTTATTTGCTTTGATATGTTCTTCATTGATATCAATTAATTATTAATTTTTTTAATTTAAATTAAGTATAAATAATATATTTTTTCAAAATTTTTCTAATCCAAAGATAAAAATATTAAACACATAATTCATATTATTATCGAATGACTTTATTTATTTTTTATAAATTTTTTTCTTTGTTATTTAACTTCATCATTTGAAAAATAGTAATATGAAAGCTGAAACAAAATTGTATGCTTCTCAAATTCTTACAATTCATAAAAATATATATTATATGTTATATTTATGAAAGGATTGAAAAATTTTAATACATATTGAAAAATAAATTTTGAAATCATATGATTTATATTTATTAATTATTTTTATAAATGAAATAAAAAGCTTCAAATAAATTTTTTTTATTTGATTATTTTAAAATTCAAAATAAAATTTCGATGAAAAAATATACAAGCATCATCTATCAAATATGAATTTGGAGTAAGATTTATTTACATGTAATATTATGAATATCCAAAATTATCAAAAAATCAAGGAACGCATAACATTTGCGATTGGAATACTATATAAATTTTGTGGATGATTACTTGAGATATGTATGGATTTATTTTATGTAATAGAAGTTTGAAATCTTTTGCATTTTTAAACAATAAAAAACCCTTGTGAAGACTTTGATTAGAAGGAAGGTGAGATATCTAAGATAAGATAATGGCGGGAAGTATATCTCATTTAAGACATATTGTCAAAAGGAGTGGATTACTTGTCATCCATCTCAACATATACTCTAGAGCAGAATGGCGTTGCTGAGCGACTCAACCAAATACTATTGAAGCGGTCAAGGAGTATATTGAGTCAAGTTAGTTTACCACAAACGTTTTGAGCTAAAGTTATAAATATTGTAGCTTATCTAGTAAACTTGTCTCCTTATAGTGCAATTAAGTACAAGATCATGTATCAAATGTGGCACAAATGGTTAGATGACTACTCTATGTTTTGAGTATTTGGTTGTGTTGTTTATGCTCTTACTACCACGATAAATAAGACTCATCTTGATCCTAAGATGAAGAAATATTTTTTTTTTGAGAATCAGTGTGGAATGAAGGACTATAGGTTATGATATACTGTTAGTTGCAAACTAATATTCAGTAGGAATGTGTCTTTCAATGAATCCAAATCATTGAAAGAGGGAGGAGAATACTCAGACCCTGCTACTAACAAGGGCATCTCCTATCCCAAACATAATTGAAGGGAAGATTGATCTTTATACTTCTCATGATGGGCCACAAGGAGAGAATCCATCCTTAGTAGAATAAGAGTAGATTACTTGTGAGCCACATATTCAACCATCATAGTTGAATCACCATGAATCTTTAATTGTTAATCACCATAAATCTTCAACAAGAAGTGTATTTGAACAACATGCTCTTGAAAGTTATGAAACTTGATTTTCTTCATACCGAGTGATTAAAGCTATTGAAATTGATGTTGATGACTGATGTAATGCATTGATCACATAAGATGGAGATCCATCTTCATTCTTTGAAGCTCAAGCTTGTAGCAAGAAGCGAGAGTGGGATGTCGCAATACACAAGGAGACAAAATCTCTTCTAGAGAACAAGACATAGAAACTCACGGATTTTCTCCCAAGTAAACAAATAATGGATTGTAAGTGGATTTACATGATGAATGATAGAGCTATTCAAGCAAATGACAAAATCTTCAAGGCCAAGTGATTCAAGTGGCCAAGTGATTCAAGTTTATGGCCAAGTGATTCACACAAAGGAAAGATGTAGATTACAATGAAGTTTTTTCTTTGATAGAAAAGTACTCTACAATACCTTTTTTAGGTGCTTTTGTAGTTCTATTCAACTTGTTCTTTGATAAGATGGAAGTTGTCATGGCGTTTCTTTATGGATTTCTTGATGAACTGATCTTCATGCGACAACCGCAAGGTTTTGTGGTGAAGGGTAAGGACAGAATGGTATGCATGTTGCTTAAATCCTTGTATGGATTAAGGCAGTGGAACAAACACTTCACAATGATTTCATGTGTAGGATTTATATGGAATGTATATGATCCATGTTTGTATCTAAAACAAAAAAAGTAGACCAAGTTTTGGACTCATTATTCTTGTATTGTATGTTGATTACATGTTTATTTGCGCTAAGAACAAATCTCATTTTACTAAGCAATTTCAACTTCATGATAAGTTCAACTTTCCCTTCATGTTAAGTTCAATTTTTAGCATGAATGATTTGGATCCAACAAAAAAGATTTTAGGCATAGATATTTATAGTGATCAAAAGGCAAGGAAGCTATGATTGACGCAGAAGAAGTATGCAAAAAAAATGCTTGTCAAGTTCAACATGGCATGTGCTAAGGCTATGAGTACTCCTTTGGCTACTCATCTCATGCTTTTTGTTGCCCTTTTTCCAATAGATGCAACTGAAAAGGGCATGATGTATAAGATTTCTTATCAGAATGTAGTCGATAGTCTCATGTATTTGTTTTTTTTGCCCTTTTTCCAATAAATGCAACTGAAAAAGGCATGATGTATAAGATTTCTTATCAGAATGTAATCGATAATCTCAGGTATTTGAGGGTGTGTACCCTATTAGGTCTGTAAGGAGGGTGAGTATATATATATCAAATCTAGTCAAGATGCTCTATGAAGTGATGAAGTGGATTCTTAGGTATTTTAAAGGTTTCACTTGACATGGATTGTTATTTGATGTGAAATCAATCAATGTCATGTCACTTTTGGGCTATATGGATGTAGATTATGGTGGAAATTCATACAATCAAAAATCTACAATTGGATATGTTTTCACTTTCGCATATGGATGCATCAATTGGAGATCTAAACTTCAAAAGTGTATCTCTCAATCATCCACAAAATCTAAGTATGTTGCGACAGCAAAGGAAGTAATCTGGTTGAACAAACTAATTATTGAAATGGGGTTGTGAGAGTATAATGTGAAGATGTATTGTGATAGCCATAGTACACTTCATATTGCATAAAATCAGGTGATGAATAGGAGTGAAGCACATAGATATCAAGTATAATTTTATTAGATATGCATTGTATGATAATAAGCTTGAGCTTGTCAAGATTGATGGATAGTCTAACGTGTACCAAAGTGATTCCTCTCTATAAATTTTCAAGGCATTATGAAAAATTACAAATTTGACATCATTGAGTTATGTAAATAGTTTATGTTTACGCATTTCCTCCGACATATTTTCAGCTACAACTTAGTTCTAGTTAATTTTTGTTCATAGAAAAAAAGCTAGTTTCTCTAATTAGTTTTATCTTATAATACTTTCCGTTGAGTTACATATAGATTGCATAAATTATTGACCTCCTAGAATAAAATTAAGGGGGAGTTTGTAAGGTTAACTCTTGTCTCATTAACTATGTTTAACTTAACCATGATTTAGTTAGGTTAGTTATATGCTAGCATCATGGCTATATATACTAGGTCTACATAATGATCATCCCTTTGGATGATCAATATGGAGACTCATGTACTTTGAGTTTTAGTGAAACTCTAGCTCCCACCCATGGATGTAGCCTATTAGTGAATCACATATATCCAATATTTGTGTTGTGTTAATTACATTGTTGATGTACTTGCATAAATCAAAATTGATGTTCACACTAATCATGTAAATTCATTCTTTAGGAGATTTTTGTTTGATTTTAAATAATTGATTTTTCATATTATTTATTGAAATTTTAGAATTTTTATAAATTATTTATGCTATCATAATTTCACATATTTTTTTAAATAATCATAAAAAATATATAATTAAATTGTGAACTTGTTAAGTTTAATGATTATTGAGATGAATTGAGAGTATTTTATTTAAGTTAAATATAAATATTTTATATATATTTACTTCACATAACTCCAAATTAAAATTTTTTCCTTAAATTTCAGTTTTAGTATGTACATAAAAATATCCAAAACGATGAACAATTTCTTATGATACACAAAATAATATCAAAAGACGCATCAAAATTTTTTTTCCACAAAAAGGTTAGATTGATTGTAATTTTAGTACTAAAAAACAAAGTGATAGCGGATCAAACTCTACATGTATTGCAATTATATCAATTGCTAGTTTTAATGATTGAAGTGGTTCCGTTATGTTATCTTGTCTTGTGTTCTCGTATGTTCGGTCACAAGTACCCAAAGTTTCAATATAGGAAATTCCTAAGTCATCCAAACGAACCCATTTATCTCCCGAAACCCTGTCTTTGAGAATTTATGTCTATTGTATGGAATTGCACTAGCTCGGCCTGTCATCTTTTGGTGACTACCGGCCATGTTCCTATCTCGATGGGTTCCCTGTCATCTATGATCACTAATAAAGTTGAATTTCCACTCAATTTGACCCAACCGCGCACTTCAATTGGATTTGACTTGTTCTTCTCAATATAAGACATAGTAAAATAACAAAAGGGATGGGAAAACCCCATCAAATTGTACAAGTATGGAACCAAAAAGGTAACATTGGGCTATACCTCAATAACATCACACTCGAAAATATGTACTACATCAACTAATATATCCAAACTATCAAGATCAAACGGTGTACAAACAACAGGAACATCCGAAGAATCATCATCTAACGTGATTGCTCTCCTATGGATTGCACTAGCTGGTACCTCTTGTAGAGCAATGGAAACACGTTGCCTAAAATAAGCTTTACAATAAGCTAAAGAAAGTGATACCCTCTGCGGCCTAGTATGGTAGGCTCTCGCGCACTTCCTCACGAACATGTCGAAGTTGGTGTCCATAGCTCCATATAACTCCAAAACTAGAGGAACAAAGATGTGAGCTCTCTGCACACTTATATTTAGAACCTTGCCTGCTGTCGCTCCATTCACCGCCCATCTTGGAGGATGGGTGATCATCCCCTATAAAACTATGTCACGAGTAGGATCAATAATCACCACATCCGTCACAGTAACATGGTCCTCCCGAACCAAGTACAGGTCTGCCCTAACCCTAGTCAACTGCAAAGCATACCAACGCTCCCTCCATGTGAGGTATCCATCCTCTCGCGCCTTAGCAAACACCACATCCCTAATGGCATCATGGGTAGTTATCCTTTGCCCTTCGAATGGACAACGTATTATATGAACACTTGCTGCATCTAAAGTGATACCACACTCACATGTGAGTAATGAAGATGTACATGGATGGACCAAGCCAAGATGAAACCTCATTGTTGTAGAGAAAGTAGTTAGAGCGAGTCCGAAAGTTGTGATGCATGGTCGAGTCAAGATCCATGAGCATGCACCCTTGCCATAGCAAGAACATAGACTAGCCCTAGTAGTACGAGGAATGGATAGATCCACGAAGAGTGAATGTAGAGCCTGATAAAACTATCGGTCTATCAAGGTAGACTGTAGACCTCTAATTCACAAATAGACCATAGAGGAAAAAGACAAGAGCTCATGTCATACCTCCATGAGTAAAGCTTCTGCCTTATCTCACTTGTTCTTTTGTGCACTTCTCTAAGTAAGAGCATTTCTCCGTTGAGTGACAATTTTCTGGTCTATGCCACTTGGCACCCGGGACGGTAAGAGGAAGTAAATTGTCAAACTCAGGGTACGAGGGAGTGAGTTGAGTTCATGTAGGGTACGAGGGAGTGAGTTGAGTTCATGTGGGGTAAGAGGGAATAAATCTCTGCAAAGTCACCTCAAGTCTTCAGAATTAATGTACTTGAAGTTTCCTTTCTCACGTGCCCTCAGTTCGTCGTCATCAGAACATATTCCAAGTTCCAGTCAACGTTTTTATATGACTAGAAAAGTTAACCAAAATTTGAAATATGTTTCTGTACAATATGCTGCTACACAGCATATTGTAGCCTTGAAAAAAAATGAAGCTTCTTGAATTAGTAATTATCCTGCTTCTGCTTGGAGTGATCCAAACTACAAAGGCGGGAGGCCAAATAAGAGTAATAAAACGAAGAGCGAGAAGTTATTTTTGAAGCTGTTGAAAGTCGGAGTTGAGTTTGATCAACTTCAGCTGAAATTAAAATTGGTTATGAGGAGCTTTGACCAATTCTGCCGTACGAAGTTTGACAAAATCTTCATAAACGAAGTAAGATATTTCCAGTCAACTTAACTAGACCACCGGTTCTTGGAGACTTCTATTCTTGTATATAAGCAACCAGTAAATTTGACATGTTTTGAGTTGGATTTAACATTACATACTCTTTCCCAAAGGATTCTAATCCGATGCATAAATAATAAATATATCTATACATCAATAAAAAGTACCACTATTACTATCGGTGTATTTAACTCACGGGGATATTTCCCCTAATCAAATACATTGTCTAATGTAGATGACCTTCTTTCTCCTAATTAAGATAGATTCTCTTATTAGTTCATAACAATGTACTATATGTGTCAATGTATTTATATATAGTGTACTAATACATTACATAGAAATAAAGATGGACACCCAAGAATCCAACATCAAGTAGTGTAATGAAAACAATTGCAATTTCATGTAACTAGTTACATGCATTCTTGAGATAACCACTAATTTTTTATGAGTTCTTTATGGAGTTATGGTCATTGTTATCCAAGAATATGGAATGTATGTTTCACTATAGGATGGAAGCTTGGGGTGGGGAGTAGATTTGGATAACTCGAGCGGATACCCCAACTACAATTTTTTGTCCATATCATGCCCCTACTAGTATCCTATTGTTTGTAGACTGTTTGACCTAGATAGTTCAGATATTTTAGGTGTTGTATGACATATTTTCCAGTGTGATACTATTGGGGCCTAGTCCCATTTTACGGGTTTGGTTCCATTCTTGTACGCTTTGATGGGGTCTTCCCATCCCTTTTGTTAGTATACTTTGTACTTTCCTGGAAAGTAGTTTTTTAGTCATTGCAAGGTTATGTTTTTGTCTAAATTTGAGAGTGAATAGAAAATTTCTTCATTTTTTAATTTAGGGTCTATTGATATCCAAATTGAAAACTATTGAGAATTGTATAGAGGGATATTAATGAATTTATTGTTTTTAGGGTTCTAATGATAGTGTCTTAGATGCAGTGGGCCTATATGACTCGGTGTCCATTCGGAGCATAGATATCCATGATGTCATTAGGGATGTGATGTTTGTTATGGTACGATAAGGTCGATAACTCACATGGAAGTAGTGTTGGTATGCCTTTCAGTCGACTCGTAAGGCATATCTATTCTTTGTATGGGAGGACTAGGTTACTATAGAGTACTTTGTGGAGGGTGTGATTATCCATTCTCCTGGATGGGTTGAGAGCATACGGCGAGCGTAATAGTAGCATCCAAGGTCTCCAAGTATAGTGGTATGAAAGAGATCATATTTTTTTTCTCTAGCCTTATAGTTATATGGAGTTATGAATGCCAACACGTTAATGAGAGAGTAAGCAAAAGTTAACCATTCTAAGCGGCATGGGATATCACTTTCTTTATCATATTATATAATCTATTTTAGACAACATGTATGCATTGTTCTATAGAGATCACTAACTTGTGCCATGTATATGAGAATAATCATGTTAGATGATGTTTCTTTGGATGTTCTTGTAGTTGATAAAACATTTGATCTAAAATATTCAGATGATGTTTCTTTAGATGTTATAAGAGTTTGTAAAATGCTTCTTTGGATGCTCTTGTAATTTGCAAATTTTTTGATGTATACAGTTAAGATATTTTTTTAGGATTTATTTTTCATTGTATTGGGGCCTGGCGCCTTCTAACCCCTTGGTTTCATCCTTGTGGGTTATACCTTTCCTTTTTGCTATCTATCCGCCCTGGTGTGTCGTAATAAAGCGTGGTATCTTTGGGGGTCAAGCCCTGCACTTTTTGCTGTCAATTGTCTTGGCTTTGTTTCTTTATTGGAGAATTCCCGACGGCATTTACTGCAATTGCGTGTCTCTGGAGAAGAACCATTACATCATACTGCCCGTTCTCGAGACAGCGCAGACCCTATAGGACTTCCGAGATAGCTCCTCTGCCAAATCGTCCTTTCCAACATACTCAATGATCTTCCTGGTGAGTGAATATCACGGTCTACAGTCCCTGACCACCACTAATAATATCGGGCTTTCGCTTTTTAGGCCAAATGTGGACAGAGCCGAACCCTCACTAAAAAAATACTTTTAGTACAATATCCCCTGACACCCCTTATTACAGCAAACGAATACTGCCCATATAGTACCTTGTACATCACCAGATGACGTTGGAACGAGCACAGCATGAGCATGGAAAGTAGGTTTCAGTATAACCTTTTGAGTTCTGTATTCATGTGCCATCGATATTGGTTATAAATAATGGGAAGTCGACAAGAGGACTAAAAAAGCGTGGATCTGAAAGCACAGCATCTCAAGGTCAAGGATGCATCAACACCATCAAAGACCCATGAAAAGTGCATGGGAACAACTGTTAAAAAACGTTACAAAAGGATGATCAGAACCTGCCAAAGGAAACCGGGCCTGCGCATACCCGCACAACCATTTTATAAATCGAAACATGGATCTCAAAGACCCCGATACAGATGCTGTTAAAATGGTACACTAGAAGATTCTAATCGGTTCCTAGCTCCTCAAGACGAGAAGTTATCTACCCTGTAGAAGTAAAAGTCAAGTACACTCTCCAACATCATCAACGGCAAATGGTAGGGGTGGCCTGCACATACGTTGACAGTAATATCAATTTTATCGATCTCTACTAACCTAGCCTTCTCCATGCGAGATACCGTGCACAAATAGTTACACATCTCCGCGAGAGAGAGAAACAAAGGAGAGTTCAATCTATCAGCTAAGGTCACAGTAGACTGGCCGCTTGACAACCACAAAGTATATTTCCAGATGGTGGTTACGTTACTATCCCCTCCCAAGGAGATCGTTCAAAACAAATACTACAGTATTTAAAGTACAAAAATCTTCTGTAAGGAAAACACATCTTCACTCGGTCACAAGGAACGTAGTGTGACTTACAGCGTAAAATGTGTCGAAAATCCAGCTGCGGAACTAGCAAGACTGGCTGTTGCCTCTTGCGACAGACGACGAAATTTAGCCCAGTTTCTGCACAACTGCCTCTTGGAGAAATGCTAGCCATTTGGCTAATAAATCTGATACTTTCGATCTATGATTCTCCATTCCAAGCCACTCAGTGAGACTTCCCGAAGGACCTGCTATCCACAGATAGAGCAACGGACTCTCTCAGGACAACCATACTGTTGTTCACTGAAACCTAGGCTTGATGCTTCATCCGCTCGCAAGCAGGGTCTGCACGTAGAGCTCTAAAAGTTCTGCTTCTCTCTGTATTTGAGTCACTAGAGGCAGGTGGTAAGTTTGCTGGTGTCTGTACATTTATCCGAATCCTTGTTGGATCTACTACACCACAGTACTATCCCGTATAGGGAAGTCAACGAATTTTAAGGTTACAGGCTTTATCCACTCGAGTCGAGAATTGTCAACCAACTACTACTGTCAATGAGGCTCATCTCCAGCAAAATCATCGACGTCCGACTTTCTCCTCCCGTGATTTTGCGCTTGCCATTTCGTGGAAGAGCTCTGAAGGTTTGCAAGGTCTTTTGCAGATTCCGAGTCCAAACTATTCACAGAGCTGCGGAGCGCAGGAACCCTCACAGCCAGGGTCTTGTAGAGGCGCGTATATCTTGCACGAGTCCCGTCAGCTGACCTTGCCAGAGCTAGATTACTGAAAGCTTCTGGAACTTGAGCCAAAATTTGCCTGATCTCATCTAGTGAAAGTCCATTCAAGGCGGAGGGAGAAGGAACGACAGAAACCACCTCTTTCCCGTTCCTGTCTTGCAACCTCGCAGTGGCTTTCACCACGAGTTCCAGGGAAGGTGTGGCACCGCACTTCAAGACTAGCGGAGTGGCACTCCCGTTGTTAAACTGGAGAACACTCCACTGCACGACATCGCCATCTGCATCTTCCGAATCGCCAGAGGTCGGAGGTGCGTCAGAAGCGTCAGACAGAGACAACTGCGACCTGTGCTGCTGGTTGTTCGCAACCTCCTGTATAGATTCGACAGCTTTCTGAGCTTCTCCTATGGCCCTTTGTGCACATGCATAATCTATGGGAAGCAGAGTGGGCATTCGCTCGGACAGAGTGCTCATACGACCGGACAGAGTCTTCTTTAAACTTGAACTTCCAGCTTTCTGCCGAGCTTCTCGTATAATGTCATCCGCTTGCTTCAAAATATCCTCCAGAGAAATGAGTGACGCTATCCGTGCATCTTCGTTTGCAGACGAGGGCGTTCGGAACGGTGAACCACCTTCCTCTTTGGTCAGCAAAGCTACATCGGAACGCATCTGCTGCATGACTTTCCGGCGCTTGTGCTCTACTGATTCGAGGCCGGACCTCAATTGTGCGACCTGCGCTATCTCTTCTGCTTCTTCAGTTGCTAGAGTTGCGGCCACATCTTTCAAGTGCTGCAATTCTGAACTGTAAACAAGCTTCGTGTAATCTGAAAGCAGCTGTCCCAAAGCATCCGTGCTGGGCCGTTGAGGCACACCGAGACCAGACATCCACCCGTCCATGATGGCAGTTGAAAGCGACTCCAGCTGGCCCTCCACTGATTCGCCATTGGGAGCAGCAAGAGGATCGAAGTTCTGTGCCAACCAAGCCCGGATCTGACGCTGGAGCTCACCAGCAGGAGTGTGCACAAACAGAGCAGCTAAAGCTTTGTTCCCAATAGCATAATATCGGGCATCGTCACTCGTTTCTCGGAGCTTACCTCCAGTCACATTTTGTTGCCAATTTTGCTGGTCGCCTCCCCTAAGCTTGCCAAAAAAGGAAGAAATTTTCGATCGTTTCTCCTGTCCTAAATTAACCTTAAACCTTGCCAAGTGATCATCGACGTTGGATTTCGAGTGATGAAAGAGTTTGGGAGATAGAAGGGGAGCCCTTCCTGGGCTGCTTTCTCTGCTGCTACTTCTCCGGCTTGGGGTTCCTGAACCGGCTCTTTCAAGAAACTTTTCCACGGGCGGTAGCTGAATCGCCTGCAGCTCACTAGAACGAGAGCACAGTGATCTTATGTAGAGAATCCGCACACGAGACACGAGCATGGTGTCCATGACGGCCCGGGACTCCATTCTTCTAATAAAAGTGAACACCGCATCACGAATTTCTGCGAGCATTTCATGCTCTCTCGCTGCACCGGCTTTAATGACCGCTGCCAAGACTAGCATCAGGAGCTTGTTGGCTCCGTCACCGATAGCCGCAGGGCTGTCATACTGGTCGGGATTAAAATCCAATAGTGCAGCGCTCAGATACTCGCCCGCTGGAGTGCTCTTCACACTCAAGAGGGCAGATGGTGGAGTGGTGACCATGGTGCCAGCAGAAGGATCTTGACGGGGAGGAGTAGATACTTCCCTGTCCATGGCAGGAACGTGGCCACCGGGAGAACGATGAGCACTGTCATCTGAATCCTTGATTCGCTGCTGCTGCTGCTCAGCTACTGCGGCATTACGGGCGCTCTCCATAGGTTTGGTGAGCCGCTCGAACAGTTTCTCATTCTCTTCGTGAAGCCTCTCAATCAGCTCGTCCCTTTTCGCGAGCTCTTCTTCTAGTCTCTTATTGGTCAGAACAGCCTCCGAGATGGCTTGTTTGGCCTGTTGAAGCTCCCAAGCCTGTGAAGACCTGGTTATTCCGTCATCCACCTCCTTGGACTTCTCCTGTGAGTTGGCCTTTTGCAGTGCACTCAACAGAGTGGCGCATTGCTCGTCGGCCTCTTTCAACGCTTTCTCCAGCCTCTGGTTTTCTTGTTCAAGCTTCGCAATCTCCTTTTGCTTCTCGGCAAGCTCCAGCTGCGCATCTTCTTGAGCGCTCGAACCCGACGACTTGCCTCGGGCTCGAGTTCCGAAGTTGATGCTGGATAACGTCTCGGCTAGATCCAGCGAACAAGGGCTGACATTGACGATCACGAGAGTTTTGTTATCCCCGCCTAGAGAGTCGGCCAAGACGCTGGTCAGCAGAGAATTTCTGTAGGGCACGTAATCCTCCTTGCCAGTAATAGCTGCTAGCACATCCCCAAGAACGGTGATCGACGCTTCCACCCTGAGATGCTGGTCGCTAGCGGGCATATCCACGAAAGATATCTTGCTTTGGTACTTCTCCCTCAACAGAATGTTCGTGTGGTGTATGTGAATCGTTAGAATCAAGTAAGAGGTCGAGCTCTGGTCGAAGCTGAAGTTTTCAACGGCACGATTCCTAGTACCCGTGTTGAAGACACGAGAGAAGTCTCGGGCACTGTCAATCCTCTCGCCGACAAGCTTCAAAGTTCGACCTACTTCGCCCATCTCCACATTAAACGCTTTGCTGGGATCCACCGAGTGCTGGAGAAGATCCTTGAACTGCTCATCCTGCAGCTCAAACATGGTGACATGGAACACGGTTCTGGACGCAGGAGAAGCATCGACATTCGACAGCTGAAATAACTCTTCCACTGCCCTGTAGAAAAGGCCTGGATCCCGACTCGTGCCCTCGAGAGTGTACGTCTTGCCCGTGCCCGATTGCCCGAAGGCAAAAATCGACACATTGAACCCATCCAGAGCAGACTGCATCATGGGCTGCACATCCTCGAAGATGTCCACTTGCCCAATGTGCGGACCATAAACCCGGTCGAATTCGAATTCCATCTGGCCCGTGAGGGTGGAACCGGGAGTCGCCGGAGGAGTGAGCCGGATCGTGCTATCGTTGGGGAAAGAAGTGATGACGGGACCTTCGTCTTCGAACTGCGGCCGCACGCGACAATGGACCTGGACATTACCTCGTTGGTTCAGAAGCTCATTCAACAGCTTCTTGCGTTCATCCCTTATCGGAGTGACGCGAGCTTCCCAGTCAAGCGCAACCTGATCCAGTTTACGAGCTTTGTCCGAAAGAACGCCCAGGTACCGAGTGGCTCGCGTAATTTTGACAGTAGAGTATTCCTGCAAGTCACTCGCTTCCTGCCTGAGCTCCAGACACTCCATGCGTGCGTTGGCAAGCCTCTCTTTGAGGGTCAAGATTTTGCTCGTCAGCCCTGCGTTTCCTTTGAGAGAGACTCGTCGACTTGATAGGGTACGATAGGCGCCCATAGGAGGTTGTTGCTGCTGCTGCTGTTGATGTTGATGTTGATGGCCTTGTCCAGCCATCTCGTCGTATGTGTCTCCGTGGAATACGTCGGATGCTTTCCGGGCCTCCACAGACGAGTTCCAATTCCAGCTATTCCTCTCTGCCATATCTGTCATTACGGTCCGAAGAGGATGCCCACAGAGAGAGCGTGCGCAAGTGAAGCTCCCTCACTGCCGCGCACCACTCCGCTCCTCTCCTGCCAGGCCTACAGGGGACTACAGGTTTCGAAATCCTCTCCTCATGCCGCTTACTTCGTTCAGCGCCAAGCTCCCACGCAGCTTCCCATACCAGGAACGCTCCCTAGTCGCAATGTCAGGGCCTGCTCGGTCATTGACTGTGGCAAACATGGCGCGAGTGTTAGAAAAAAGTGCGATAATGTGCTCGTTTCGGCTATAACGAGCACCTGCTTCAAGACAGACATCAAGCTCGGAATACACAGCACCAGTGAAACGACACTCAAATTGGAGAGGAACGGGTGCAGAGAGAAGACAAGAGGCGGGCGACAAGCAGACAGTCAGTTCAAACTACAAACCTCATCATGGTGCGGAGAATAGACGAACATTCTCCTTCACACGCTCAAGGCAAATGATTCAAATCCGAACTGCTTCTTCTCACTGTAAGAAAGAAAGAACCCCAAAAAATGAGCAAGTAGACCAGGACACAGAAAACTGAAAACTACACGTCCGCTACTTTCTCGGAACCGAGATCCTCAAACACGCACCCCATACATTCATTCTTGCCATTTCCAAAAACCCCCGGATACACATGACCTCGAGACCACAGGAAACGAAGACTACGACGAAGAACAAGGAACCAAACCAAACGCAGCACGACGCATCCTCACGGACAAATTCTCTGGGACCAACAAAATTCCTCTGTCGCGCATTGCCCTCTACATTACTCTATTTCCGATCTAGATTCCTCAGGGCACAAAACCTCCGTGAACCTCCTACTCTACAACCACCACCACCACCAAAAAGCGCCATCTCTACACCACAATCCACTGAACCACACAACACTCCCACTCATCGACCTGCAAAAATCACTCACTCGGGATAGTACAAATTTTCTTCACCTGTCGAGCTACCTAGTCCAACAAGCACATCCTCCATCCTATCCTCCTCCGCTGCCAGCCCTCTCGGTGCCTTCTTCCTCAGCCTTCCCTCCCTCCCTCCCTCCCCTTGGGCTCTGCGCTCTCTCGCTTCATTCGGCAATTGAAGCAGCACCGGGGGCACCTAGACCGCGCGCGGCCGGGCAGGCAGGCACTCCTCTTCTTCCTCCTCATCGCCTCACGCTTGCTTACTACTACTACCACTACTCCAGCTCCAGCTCCTCCCCGTCCACCAAATCCAGCTGCAGAAGCAGCGGGCGGGCAGACAGACCTCCATCCGTCATCCTCAGCAGCCGCAGTAGCAGCGCGGGGTAATATTTTTAATGTTCAAAGGCTCGCTTCATCGTCTACGTGCGCGACAGAATTAGAAATTGACGTTTCCGGGAGGGAGGTCGCGGAGCCGACGGATCGAAGCATCGACGGCTCGAGACTGCGGAGCGTACAGGTGGTAGTGTTTTGGTTTTCGTACTGAGTGAGACGCGAGGGTATAATTGGTGGGACGATTTTGTCATCCTAGACAGATTCACAGGTAGCGGAGATTGGAAGCCCGCGAGATATTCAAAGCCGTAGATGGTCCGATCCGATGGGAATCTTCAGTTCCACGTTGGCCGAACACGCCAGGTCACTTTCTGGGTGTAACCGGCTGTACAGTAGCAGCCACAGAAAGGGTTGTGGACACCCGCTCGCTGTGAGACTCTCCTGACCATCAGTCTGTAGTCGCTTTGCGAAAGCGATATCAGTCCGGAAGTTAGAGCTATAAACTGTTAGATTCAGTTCATATCTGACAGATAAGAAACCAACCACATCGTCTCATGACTGAGCTGGACGGGAAAACGACGTCAAGTCTTACTGCCCACCAGCCCGTGAAGTAGAATCGACAACCATAACGTCATATACCCCCGGATAACGATGGCAGCATACCGTATCCAGTTTGGCCTGTCTGTATGCGGCTTGCACATAGGGCATCTCTACGGGTAACACCTGATTTCTGCATACGCAGTTGCAGTTTTACTACTGCAGTGTACTGTGACCAGTGTTGATGTCGCCTGTTCTCGGTGTACTGTGTTCTGTCTTTCCAGTGAGCTGCTCATTGCGGTCAACACGTCCTTTTGACCATTGACAGCAGTAGTTAGTTTTGTCTAAAATCACGCAGGTGAAAGAATGTAGGTTAGTAATAACCTAGTTCTGACCATTTTCAACCAATTTATCTAGCTTATGCTTTTCACAGTCGTGAACATGATAACATTTGTTCGGGATCATATCCTCTACTTGACTTTGGGTTGAAAGCTGCTACATAAGGGATAAAAATCTGGAGAGCATAACCATCACAAAGAACACAAAGTCGAGCCCAAAAAGGTCAAGTGAAGCAAACCCCAAGTCACAGGCTACCCATGAGATAAAAATCTGGATAGCACAACCATCACAAAGAAAACAAAGTGGGGCTCAAAAACCTTAAGGGAATCCGAACCCAAATCACACTAAAAATAAAATGATTAATCCCTATCATGACAAATCTTTATCTCCTGTTATTTTCCCAAAAGAAGAATAACCTATCCGCCAAGTATAGGCCACTTTGGTTACCTACCCTCAAAGGCTACCGGAAGTATGCACCATGCCTATATCTTTTTTTTTCCTTTTCTTCTTTGTTTTCTTAATCTCCTGCAGATTTCACACACACACACACACCATGGCTTGACACGGCAGCACAAAATTCACAATACTCATATCGCTGTATTATATAAATTTTCCTTCCGCTAACATTAAAATCCACGCACACACACCACGGTTTGACATGGTGCAGAAAATGCACAATCCTCCTGTAGTTGTATTATCTTCATTTTTCCTTTCTCCTCTCCAAAGAATCCACACGCACCATGGCTTGACACCATGCACGAAATGCACAATCCTCCTTGTGCATGAAAAGTGATGAGTAGACGTAGCTAGCCAGATTTGAAACCTATACTTATATGTTTCACATAATAAAAGGTTTCATGTGAGACGCTCTAAAACTATATTTCCTAGCTCTAAGGTGATATCTCATCAATAAAAAGGTTAGCAACACTTTCATGTTACAATGATTTCATCACTAAATATATTAATCATCCATAATTGGAACTCAAAAATTTTAATGTTATTTACATGAATTCAAAAAAAATTAGTTTCATAAAATTTATACATGGATTAGTTATGAAAAATGTTATATTATTTCTTTTATACCTAACAAAATATACATCTCTGTATTTCAATTACATAATATGAAGACATTTGAGTGTATCTCTTGTATCAATATGCACATCTTTGATTGAAATATGTAAAGGTTCAACACAACAAAACATGTCACATAACTACAAACCTTCAAAATAATACATTTTTTTTCTCATTTCATACTTCAAAACAACACATTTTTTCACTCATTTCATACTTTTCAACCTTAAATTACAAATACATCAACTGAATGATAACATTATGTCACAACATATAAAATTATCATATTTTTTTATAACAACAATGACTGGCACATGTCTAACATGTCTCACACCAAACATAAGGATCATCAACAATTAAAACTTAAACATATTGTTCAAACCATAAATAAAAATTACTACATAGTCATATTCATACAATTTGCAATAAGAGATCACCCTTAATGGCTATTAACATATAACTTGATAGATATAAATAATTTAATTATTATCTTTAGATATCATAATCTTCCATTATTCAAAAACTCATTGTTATATACAAAGAGGTTAAAACAACTATATAATCATCAAGTTATAGTATCATGAGGTTAAATCTAATCCATCAAAACATCAAAAAAATTTACAAAGATCTTCTTAACCAGTTGGTTTCATATGGAATTAATTTTTAAACCATAAAATATAGATTTAAATTAACTTAAATATTGTCATATATCACATGGGTCCAAAAAATGTGGCTGCAATACGAAAAGTATTCAATGCAATAATTTTTGAATAAAAAACTTAAGTATATGGCATATTCATAAGCTATATTTTTTTATCTACACTTATCTCCATAACATGTTTGAACATCATTCATAAAAAATTCAAACTTACAAAAGTGTAAATCACACTATAACATAATATTAAAATTTATACACTAGTTGGAAGTTAAGAATAACAACACAATCTTAGGTAAATTATACATACAAACAAGATATGAAGGTTGATACAACAATATCTTTTTAAGTACAATGAGAGGTAATATAATTAAAAAATAATTACCAAAGTTGATGTGTTATTAACTTTAACATGAACATAAGTTTTTTCAAATAGTATTATAAATTTGAGAGAGTCATTCCAATATATACAACATAAATAATTATTTTCCATATACAACTTTTGCAACTACCTAATTCATGATAAAATACAAAATATGTGGATAGAGTATCAAAATATTTTGCAACCCTCTATAACCATCACTAAAAAACTTTAACACTCGTAATATATAAGATAAATATTTTTACTTTTATTATAAAAATTATTTTAAATTTATTTATTTATTTAAAATCAAAAATTAATTTTTATTTATTTATTAAAAATTAAACAAATTATTTTTATATTTATTTAAATTAAAAAAAAAATTTTAATAATAATACTAATATTTACTACTTTTCAAAAAAAAAGTTTAAACTTATCTATGCCAATTTCAAGTTAAATTTATTATAGTCACATGTATCACAAAAACTCTTTTATCTCAAGATTTTATAGAATAATTTGAACTTATGCTCTAAAAGCAATAAAAAAATATTGATCTTTCCATATTTGAAAAATATTTTCATAAATTAAGTAAAAAATATAATGTTTACATTGTCATGTTAAACTATATTTTGATCATAAATGAAATATTGTGCCAAATATGCACATGATGTATCAAATCTATCTCTATATTGAGAAAATATTGGATGCATAAGGTTGTATAAATTATAGTAAACTTGTAATATGTGATATATCAAACAAATAGCAAGATTGTTGCTAAATTAATTATATATTTAAAATTTATGTCTTAGTAAAGTTTCATGTTGTGTTGATTACCTATTGATATGGTTTATGTATATAGTCATAATGAGCTGTATTTATTTTGATGGTATGCCACATATATACCTTCAAAGATTTAGCATCTTCATATTTGTGTCATACTTTTCAGATTTACTTTAACCTTTTTAGATTTTTATGTTGACAATTAAGGATTTTTTTCACATATTTTATATAAATCTAAGAATTTTCAACCTAAAATCTTTATATTTTACTCTCTTATATGATTATTCTTAAATGTATTGTAAGTATCATACCATAGAATTATGAAAAAAATACATTGAAGAATGAAATAAAGATAACATAGATAAATGAAATGAAAATTGTAATAAATCTTAAGAAATAAAAATGATTGAGAAGAGATCTTAGAATTGTTATAATTTTAAGATTTAAAATATGAAATCATAATTTTGGGAGCTAAGATAAAGTTTTTGGACAATTTTATGTACTATGTTTATTTCTTCATTATGATTCTAGCTCTACACATGTCAAAATTTGCAACATCCTAGCCATAACAATCAAAGTTATTTATTTGTATTTTTAATACATGTGATGCCGATATACACATATTATTTTTGCAAAATATGATTTTTGATAGTTTATAATTTTTGAATAGTGTTATTTAAAAATTTGTCAGTAACATCAAACTTGTAGTATGTAACCATTAGTTGATGCTTTCAAAATCAATAAAGTTCATCAATATTTTTTGTTCAGATTGGTATTTTCAAAATTTGATTTTGCAATTAAATTACAAGAAAGAAAATTATATAAAAAAAATTATACATCATGAGAATTTTGCATGAAGAATTTTTGAAAGTCCAATAAGTTTTGATACTTTGTGATCATAGAGGCTATCAAGCTAATAATATATGAATACAATCAACATTTTCATGATTAAAGGGCTAAGATATATCTTGTCATTCATTTTATAATGATGAATGTAGTATATTTGATGATTGAATACACTTAAAGAGTTGAAAGGACTCAAGAATTTTGAAAGATATAACAAAAAACTAAGCTATTTGATACATTTATCAAAGCTAAAAAATATAATTATTGTCATAGGTCAATTTTTTCAAGCAAGGATTTCACCATATTATTGATTGTATGTTTTCAATCAAATGAATTGTAAATTTTGTATGTAAAAAAATGATATGTTTATCATGGTCACATTGACAAGAAGCATAAATCTATATAATGTTGTTTACACTTTGATTGATATAAATTTTGAGTTTCATATGATTCATAAATAAGTATTCTTGTCACTTTGTTGAATCCGTGATTCACAAAAACTATATCTAGATATTAATGAACAAGTTGTGGTATTGTCACTATCTTTGTGGTAGGTCAGATGTGTATCATCATACTCAATTTATCCACAAAGATCACGACTAAATCATGTCATAACAAAATTTTTGATAAATTATAAACTAGATCCATAGTAACATGTTTTCATCTTTGTTCGGGAATGGGAAGAGGTTGTAATAAACTTGCTGGTTTTTGATAACACGCCTTATTTTTTTGACATGTTATAAAGATTCGAACATATGCCTCCATATCTTCTTGCATCATTGGCTAATTGTACACTCGATGTATGCTCTGCAAAGTCTTTTCAGCTCTTACTTGCCCAACAATGGATGTATTGTGGTATTCAGATAACATCATTGTACTAAAATCGGGATCTTGTGGGATCCATATATGTTACTTATGAAATGCTAGACCTTGAACCTTCTTTGAACTCTTTGTTTGAAGTGCTTTCATGATCTCCTCATACTCCTTATATGATTCACCTTGCAAGGTGTATCATATAAAATAAAAAAGCACCAACATACGTGGGGAGGGGCCCCCAGCCAACCCGTCCCTAGGCAACAACCAGAGGGGCAGGAGGGGGAGGCCAAGACCTTGTGGTGCAACGGGTACAAACGGCTAGCCTGACTGACAACATAAGACAAATCAGGTCCACTAAGCCCTAAGAGCCACCAAACAAGAGGCACATACAACTTGCCGAGATGGAAGCCCACAGACTCTGCATCCCGGAGGCAAAAACATATAACATGCAACTAAAGGTGAAGGGAAAGAGGATGAGGAGGCCATAAAAGGGAGACCCTTTGATTCTCTATTTAGATTGGAATTGAAGTGAAATAAACCACCAAAGAGAACTTCGAGCAACATCCGAGCAGCACCAATGGAAGAAGTAAGGGGCACGACCAGCAATACATGTGCAAGTGTCCTCAACACCACACCCGTCATCCAAAAACCCCCATCTAGTGCACACAAAAAACAAGTCGCTCTTTTTACCATTAAGTCCATCATAGAACTAATGCGTTAGTACTTGTATGTCCATCGGATCCTGAAACCGTTTCCAACCACCTCATAGTTCAAAGTCATGTCTGTCGCATACAGTACACGCAAGTAATAAGGGACGAGGAGCCGACCACCGGACACACTCGAGTGCCAAAGGATATCACGTCTGCCACCAATATTGAGATTCATACAACCATGGTAGGAGGGGAACTCAGTTAACTCTAAATCTTAGTTGCACCGGTCAAACATCCTCCTTCCATGCATCATGTCAACCATCTTATGAAGGGTCAAAGGGCCACGGATGAACAAGAATGTCTCTTGGGTATCCCATCAAGGGGCGATAGACATCCGTGAACAACAAGTGCACCCCTCTGTAACAAAAGATATGCATTAAGAGAATGGAGTACCACATCGTGAGGAAGAGGAGTAGAAGAGCAACTTAGTTGCCAAGAGTCGAAGATAGATCTTATTGATCCCAATAACACTTCCCGTTGAGCCATTCATAACTTCAATTGCGATCTAGAGGGGCCAAATATCATAGTCCACCCAGAGGAAGAGCATCACAGTCATAGGAGAAGAAAGTCTTCCAACCAAAGTTATCAGACTAACAAATCAAGTTTGTAGATGGGCGGGGCAACAAAGTATCCTCATACTCCTTTGTTGCAATCATCATTTCAGTCCATCAATCAATTTGGGTTTTCACCTATGTGATGTTGTTGATGCACAAAATTCGCGTGAGCATATCTACAATTTGCTTCTTGCCCTCCACATACACTATCTTCATGTTGAACCATTGACGCCATTCTGCCCATCAAATTTGTCATTTGAAGAGATCCTTATGAGTTTCCAAATACACCAATGGTTTGTGGTCGATTTCTATCACAAACTCCTTGTCTCTCAAGTAGTGCTTCCAATGTTTTGTGCCCAAAACAATGGCTAACTCTTCTCTTCAATTGTGTGATAGTTTTGCTCGGCAAACACCAAGTTTTGGAAGAAGAAAGCAACCGGATGCCAACTGTCCTCCCATTCCTGTTGAAGAATTCCACCTATTGTTGAACATGATGCATCAATAGCCAACTTGATTGGTTGATTAAGATCATACCACATGAGAATAGGTGCATGGAAAAAAACATCTTTCAATGCTTGAAAGACTAACTTTTGTGTAGTTTTCAATCTCCATTTTTGACCTTTTCCTAGCATAGATGTTAAGGCTTGAGCAAAACGGTCAAAAGCTTTAACAAATCTACGATAAAATCAAATAAGAGCTAAAAAACTCTTCAATTGTTTTGTTGGCCAGAACTAGAAAAAATGGATACCACTAGAGTATCAAACTTGATACTCTGGTGATGTCCATTTATGTATGGCTTCTAACTTCTCACTCATCACTTGGATTTTCTCTGATGTGACTCGATGGCTTAAATAATCTACTTCTGACTTGCCAAATTCACATTTTGAAGCTTTGGCAAATAATTCATTCTCTTGCAAAACCTGAAGTATCTCTCGTAAATGCCGCCTATGATCTTCTAAGGTTTTACTATACATCATAATCATTCAAAAAGATAATCTCAATGCAATGACGCTAGCATTATTGGAGGACATCGGATGGTATAGGGCAAATTTCACATTAATAGGATTGATGAATGATATTTTTTGTCCTTGTTTAATAAGGAAAAAAAATATCATTCATCAATCCTATTAATGTGGCAGGTGCATTAGTGAGACCAAAAGGCATCAATAGATATTCAAAGTGACCGTATCTAGTAAAAAAATTGTCTTGTGAACATCTTCATTAGCAACTTGAATTTGGTTGTACATCTCTTGAAATTCATTTTGGTGAAGTAATTTGCCCTTTGAAATTGGTCAAACAAATCATCCATTTGAGGTAATGAATACTTATTTTTCACTATTTGTTGATTCAACCCACCGTAATCAAATATCTTATGGATGCTAGATTAGTGGAGATATCATGTGGAGAATATGACTCTACTCTGGTCAAAAATATACATGACAATTATACAGATAGATGCATGTGTGGTGACTACTGATCTATCCATTGATGATAAAATTTGATCAATATGCTATGCTTACAACTAAGGAGATCTTTGATTCGGTTGGGGACGCAAAGATTTTTTCACTACCTAATGCTCCTATTGACTCTACTAGATTAGCCATAGGTTGCTACCACTCCCCATTACAGTCACGTAGGCTATAATTAACAACACTAAGATCATACTCTAGATGTCATTTCCCACACTTGAATTGATACCAACTCGAAATTCAACTAGAGTGCTAACTCCAACCCCCACTACTCAATCCAAATTTGTGATCAATATTAGAGGAAATGATCACATGTAAGGTATGTACACAAACATGTGTTCTAGTAATATATACAAAGTTCATGGCTCAAACTTGAAACTCATATGCTAACTAAAGAACCTAATCTTAAAGTGAGATCCTAACTCAAAAACTAAATCGAAACATGCTTGAAAACCAAACCTTAGGTGGCTGATGGCAAACAAACACCTACTTAAGTCCTAAAGTATATTAGTAATTATCTATGATAAAAGTTAGTAGTTGACTTTTTCTCTTTACAATTATTATTACAATGACTTTGAGATTAACAATTACATCACTATGATATTGTTAATCTCATAGACCATCAACTGTGTATTCAAGATGCCAAGACAACCTTTTGGACAATTAATTCGCATGGCAATGATATATTGAATCAGTGGAAGTTTGTATCATTTGGATTGAAGAATGCACATGTTGAGTTTCATAGAGTGATGGATAGGATCCTAGCCGGACTTGATTGTGTTCAAGCCTACATAGATGATATTCTAATATATAATGCTACAATGATGGAGCATGAAAGACATTTGCATGAGATATTTGAGCAATTGATCGCTCATGGCCTCAAGTTGCATCATGGAAAGTGTTAGTTCTTTTAGGAGCAAGTAGACTACTTGGGTCACACCACACACCCATGAGGATTGGGAGTTCGGCAAATCGAGGTGGAAGCAATATTGCGGGTTCAACAACCTTCAAATGTGAGTAGAGTGCAAGCCTTCTTGGACTTGCAAACTTTTATCATCGATATGTTTGAGGATTTAACACTTTTTCCAAAACCTTGACAAAGCTGACAAAGGTAGATCAAGAGTGGCATTGGGGAGATGAATAGGAGAGAGTTTTTGTTGAGCTCACAGAAAGGTTAACATATATCCTTATGTTGAAGAGACAAGTGAGAGGTCGTCACTTTAAAGTACATATTGATTGGAGTATGTTGGGTTTGGGAGCATTGCTTATGCAAGATGATGATGAAGGGAAGGAGTTTGTTGTACAATCTTATACTCCCATCCTTCTCCTTCGTAAACAACATAGGTGCCCCATAAGGTGAAATGCTTGGTTGTATGAACCCCTTTCTCAACATCTCCTCCACTTGAGCTTTACATTCCTCCAATTTATTTGGAGCCAAACCATATGGAGCTTTGCAAGCTGATGTGCTAATGGATATCACCTCACTATTGTGATCTACACGCCTTTAAGGTGGCAATTGTGAAGGTAGTATTCTACATTTCTAGGATGACATCATATAAAGCTAATCGGATTACTCTCCATTCAATCTCTTATTTCTTATAACTAGCCTATGACTAGTTGCTAATGTATCTATTGATTTAGTTTGACCATTTGGCAACTCCACTATCTTAGTCGAATCCTTCATCAAAGTCAATCCTAATTTCATTGCAACAGATTGTGAAAGAAAATTTTATGTTGCTCTAGGATCAATTAGAACTCTCACCTTGTGTCATTCCATCATCCCATCTGTGACAATCAATCGTGCTTGTTTCTTGCTCATCCCCTGAGCTTCTAATCGTTGTTTTCTCCCAAGCTCACTTTTTTTTTGTTTAATGGAACCAATAAAGTTGCAAGTCAAGATTACTGATGATCTTTGTTTTCCTACAAGGTCTTGTCTTCATCTTTGTATTCTCCTCCTTCCATATTGTTGAAAGGCCGTCATAACATGAATCTTCCTCTTTGTGGTCTCGATCGAGTTCTACAAAACTTGGCAATGTGATCAATCCTCCCACATGCATATCATTGATGATTGTCATGAACTTCCATTCCTCCTCGATTTATTGTTCCATTATTTCCATGAAGATCCGACAAATTTGGAATAAGTGATCAAGGATTATCACCTCCATACCTAGATGGTAGTCCTCATCGTGATGCATATCCTTTCCTACATCAAAATTTTCCCAAATTTATTAGTGTTGGACCAAATTTGTTGTACGATCCCATAAGCACTAAAATCCATTGAGCAATTGCGATTGCTTCATGCACTGTGGATGGATTGCACATCATCACCTCCTTACGCACCCTCTATTTGAAGCCTCGTTTGAATACATCTAAGACTTCTCCTCCACTCATATCCATAATAGATACTTGAAGATCACAAAATTCTTCAATGTATTCATGTATGACTCTTTTGTGCTTCAAATTCTACAACTTTATTTCTTGCAATTTGAATAAAATGCACCGCTTGAAAATTTTGAAGAAGCTCCTCTTGCATCCCATTGCATAAAATAGAAACAATTGATTCTGAAAATATTTGTTTCCATGTAGTGTATCATATAAGAGCCTTATCCATGAGATAAGACCGCATGAACATTCATGCAATAAAATCAGAAACATCAAAATGTGATAGATATATATTCATACTCATAATACATCACTCCAAAACTCCCATGTTTCTATTACCTTTATAGGCTTTCACCTTACATGTCTTTTCCATACGAGGTAAAAGATTGTCTTGATCTTCCATCTCTTGAAGTTGTCTCCTATTTGTGTCATTGTTGTTAATAGGAGTTGCTTGTGGTTGGGATTGAGTCTTTTGTATTGAAATTTCCACTTCAATCTAACGAATTCTTTTCTCCTCTACTTTTTCACTCTCTAATACATAGATCTTGTCCTGTATGGCTTGTTGCTTTGTATGTCCATTTACAATAGCTTTTCTCAACTCTTTCATCTCTATCATGATTGAGTTCAGAATTTCACTCATAACAACTAATGTCTCCATGCTTCTCAATTACTCAAACTAATACAATGTAAATATAATAACAATCCAATCTCTCAAAATAAAAATTACAAAAGGTCGAGATGATCATTGTATTGATCTTATAATTGATTTATTGTGATTATGATAAACATATAATCTTTAAACCGAGTAATAGAGCAAAAAGGATGGCAAGACCCCCATCAAGTCATCTAGGGATAAAACCAATGATGGGATAGGATGGTTACTAGACTCCAATAGCATCACTATGGGAAATATATACTATTGCATCTAAGATATATGAACTATCTAGATTAAACGGTCTACATACTACTGAAGCATCTGGATAATCATCGCCTAACATGATTGCTCTCTTATCAATGGACCTCTCAACATAGCCCTATATTTGGAGACCTTGGCCAATCCATTCGTCACCCACCCATCCATGAGGATGGGTAAGTGTAGTGAGAGATGTTTTTGAATTGAATAATTGCAGTGGATGTATTCTCTCATTAGGAACACATCAACCTTGCACAAAGTTGGATTCAATTACATACATTCGCTCTTAAATATGGACAGGAATCAACATATTTAGAGATGAGAACAAAGTGTAGAGGTATGTGCAAACTTTGAAGATGAGTTGGAATTGGATTACATAAGATGGTAAACGCTCCGAAGAGCAACAAAATCTAGAACAAACCGACCTCTCATAGACCTAATAGTGATGCTTAGGCAACTGGTCTAGGTCTATGATCAGAAGTACTCAGGGAGCTCTAGAAACTGGAAGGAGATGCCCGTTCAATCGTTTTGAATCCTCAGGGAAGTAGACGAGTCTATGAGTATGAGTGAGACCAGATGTTGGGTTTTGGCACGAAACACAGAGAATTTCATGAAACCTTCATTCTTGGCTTGGTTGTCTCGCACTTTGTCGGGGTCCGGGGATAAGGTTCCCAGTACGGAGGCAAACCACCAGTCCCCCATACCCTCAATTTGTAGCCACATAACCCCCTAACACATCTAGTGGAAGTACAGCACAAGAAGCACTCACTCATGGAGGCTATTTCCGTTCCTAAATTCCCCTCCGCCCCCTTCCCTTTCCAGCTACATGTATTGTGTCTCACAGCGTACGCATACGCAAGCGCCATCCGTTCTTTGAAGTGCACAGTACGATACATCTCCTCCTCTACATCCAGATGACTCAGATCTACGACGACCACGGACTGTCTTCACTGATACAATTGATAGGAACAAAAAGATGCGCGGAATGTTCGAGTACCAGCCAATGAGGGCTGCGGGTGGTGTACTGGCTGGCGGGCGGGCTGCCGGGATGGATAGATAGATGGAGCAGTAATGCAGTACAGTACAGCAGTAGTAGTTTTCGTAGGGGGTACTGACTACAACTACTAGAGGATGAGAGTGGGAGGGAGAGCGGGGGTACGAAGGGCGGATGTGGATGAATCTAATATGGCCCGGTCGTGATTGATGAATGTTCTGTTTCTTCCACGGCACTTCTGCTTCTGCTTCTTCATACTCTTCGATGACGTACGAGTGACTCCCCATCCTCTGGAATGGGAATTGAATTGATTTGCGTCGCATTGTATTTCGGGCACTTTTATGTCTCCGGTTTGTCGTGTCCCGCTCTTCAGCAGCCATCCCGCCAGCAGCAGAAGCAGCACTACTTATAGAATGCCTCTCTTGGCATCATGAACGGAAGAACAAACAGGAGAGCGAATGGCTACAACTCTATGTGGCCACCTCGTCCATCCATCGGGCGAGAGGCAGAGTTCAACCTCGTGTCATCGTGAGCTTCCATGATCCATCTCATCTTCTCTTGAGAGTAACGGTGTCCATGCACGAAACTGACAGACTGAGAGGGCATTTACGGTTTTAGAGCAGGATGCGCCGATGCCAAAGCAGCCAAACGTACATCGGTAACGTAACCCTGACAAACGGGCTTCAGAGGAGGCTGGCCTCCTCTGAAGCCCGAGAGGGATGAGGATTAGGCTCATTAGGGCGAGAAGGGGGCTCAGTGAGTCATTACGCAAGTGGGGAATGAATGAATGGATTCGGGCGGCGACAGAAAAGAGTTTTATTGAAGTCATGATATGGAAGACGTGTGTGCTAGACTGCTCATTCAGGCAGGCTCACCAGAGCGGAAGAAGTGTTAAATTGTGCAGGAATCGGAATAATTAAAGTGCGCTTCTTGTGAATTGATTGATGTCACCCGATTTTTCTCCACTGGGGCTACGTTCTGCAGAGGGATCGAGCGTTTGTGTTCAGAACTTGAGATTGGCTGTTTCTTGGATCACGTGTGTTGTAAGTCTGGCGTCTCTCTCTCTCTCCTCTCTCTCTCTCTGCGCGCTGCTAATTACTACGTAACCCCTAGTCATTCCACTCCACTTCTCCCCACCGTATAAGGAGCAGGCTTCGAGGTCCGACGCAGGGAATGGGAAAGGACTCCGTTCATAATTTTCTAGAGCGTTGTGGCGTTGCTGCTGCTTTTGTGAATGCACGTGCTCCTGCAGGGTCGTCATCGTCGACGACACAAATTTGATTCTGCCGTTTTTTGTGATCAGTAAACTGGGGCAGGCAATTCCGCTTCCAAGGACATCAGTTGAACAGGAGCAGGGAGGTGCGCAACTAAGAGCTCGTAGTCAGGAACATGTCCATAAGTAGAGGAGCGTGAGGACAGGGAGGAGGAGGAGGAGGAGGACAAGGCATAGTAAGGATGGATCTCAACATGGAGGAATTACTGCTGAGTGGAGTGCATGGCGTGTACAAGTTTTCTGCCATAAGATGTACCCTCTCTACTTACTGACCAGCATTGCATCTGCTCACAAAACGCATGTCATCAGAGGTCTTGTCATGAACTTGTAGACTTAATGGTGAAGCTTCAAATCCGTCTCTGAGTTGCTATAAACAACGGCAGAATCTCAATCGAAATCTCGACCAAACATTTCTCATCAAGTAAACAGGACCTCAGTCCGAAGTCGTCAGCGAGGGGCCGACACTGATTAGTAGGGACAGCTTCTACAGAGTAATAATATCAACCTCTGATAATTCTCAAACGATCTAAATCACTCCATAATGTGGGGATTGTAAGTGCACGAGACCACGATTCTCACTGATCCTCCTTCACATGTTCGAAGCAGTGCAGCTGAAATACGGAGAGGTGGAGATCGGGCCCACGCAGAAGAAGAAGAAGAAGAAGGGCATGAGCAACGAGGTTGACGGTCGCGGTGACGCTGCCGACGTAGTGCTTCAAGTGTACAACGCCTTCGCGCACGAGGTGGAAATTGAGTATCAACCTGCCGTTAAGCAGGAAGATACGCAATGGAGATTTGCCTGCGACGGGCGCGTTCTCAAGACAGTGGTGCCCTACAAATTCTGGAAGACGTACCTGTACCCGCACGAGCAGGAAGACTCGCCGTTGGAGCCAGAAGAAGATGCAGATCCAGTGCCTTCAAACCCATCGTCATCGTCGTCATCTGCAGGAGCATTCACCCGGGAAATCGCCGAGTACGGCATCGCTCAAGGAAACGAGGACCTTTTGGCGCCATCGAATGGTGCTTCGGATGTCTATTCGTGGATTGGCCGAGGTTTCATGCAGCAGCACGACCGAAGACCGGTTTGTTCCTGCAGCATCTTTGGCGTGACAGTTAGAATCACGTTCCTAATGTAATCCAGATTAATGCTCCTCCGCCTCCTCCCCCTCACCCTCCTCCCACATCCCTCTTCAATCGAACCTTCTGGATCAGCTTCGAGCTGACGCAGAACGGCCCAAACCGCCTCGGCGAGGCCTCCTCACAGCATCCTGGCCGCAATTTCTCCTGCTTTTGCTTGATATTTACGAGGAGGAGGAGGAGGATGATGATGATGGATTCTAACATGGACTTCGACAGGTAGTCGACTTACAATTCATTCCATCGACCTTGAACTTGCGTGCAAGCAGTTAGACAACTTTAATTCCGTTCTCGAATAATCAACCAAAGCCTGCTGAGGTTTGGTGCACGCCAGTGAGGTCCTCCCACATTTCAAGCTATCTCAGTGGCATCTGACAGATTTATGACCAGTCAGTCAGTTGGCAGTGACTGTAACCTCTTCCTTCAAGCTGACAACGAGATGGTCTTGGTCCACACCGTCACCATAACGTGAACGCCATCGTTGTCGGTGTGGTAGGTTCTGAAGGTGATGCCGATCAACGAACCCACAAAACCAGCTCATCATTCTCATCGACGCACGGTGGGGTTTGCAAATTCCACAGGTTTTGGTAGCACGTCCCGATCCCCCTCTCAGACGTTTTGGACCTGCGGCTTTCGCACCTAAATTGATCTGAAGCGCAATCTAGCCTCCGTATCCTTCGGTGTTTCTTAGCCAGGGTTATAACGAAGCAAAAGTAGGTCTTTGGTTTCAGGAGGTCCAAAACTTCGACTTCGTGATTTAACGATTGACAAATAACTTGCAGAGGCGGGGAAGAAAAACAAATTGAGAAGTGCCATGATTATCTCACCTATGAACGGAGAAATATCTGAAAAAGAGATAAAGGTGCAATTTTCAAGACCAGCATCTACTTGGGGGGCGAAAGAGATCGGATTTCCAGCCATCGAGAGTGTTGAAAGGGTCTTCAAAGTCAAGTGCTACAGACCGAGTGCACTGGAAGACATGTCCGAAGAGCGAACAAAATCGAACGAAGTCACGAGGGCCAATTCAACGCCCTGTACTGCTACAGAGGAGTTTCTGGAGGCCAAATTTGGTCTGCATCGTGACAGGTCCAAGGACACTGGACTTCAACCTCTTCGACAGTATTATGGCCCAAGAGAAGCTGTGGATGGTGCTGCACTACCTGTACCTTGTCTCGAAACTGCCGATGTCTCCGAGCTGATGCATCGTCGAGCCTTAGGATACCCGACTAGTGATAGAGCAACCATCGATGTAGGAACATCTCCTCTGCCCAGTCCCAGGAAGAACGGGGCTCCAGTAGGTTCAGACTTTCCGATGGGACAAGCGGAAAAAGGCCCCCTATATGGCTACGGTCAACAGTATAATGTCCTGACGGTAGGAAAGATCGTGTTAGAGGAAGAGCCTGACGACGACGCGAGAAGCATGTGGAGGAGGAGAAGTGAAGGCATTTTCGCAGTGTCCGTCGACGGGATCAACCAAAGGAAAATTTCCGGAGATTTTCTCAAGGTTTTCTTCGACTTTCTTGCCAAGGAGAGATCGATGTTCTTCAAAAGAGGAAAACAGTATCTTGGAGCCAAAAGCAAGAAATTGCACGGGCCTACAACTGGAAGTATTTCTTGCACATGTTTCAAACCAGCGGTTAAGGATGTTGACGACATAACATTTGCCCCGACTGGAACTGCTGATGTCCGGTCGGTGTTGGTGCCCAGACGAATGAGCATCTGGACATGGAATCATAAGAAAGTTGCCGAGTAGCTCAGACCATTGTTATTGAACATTCTCAGGGGACGTCCCTTACAACCAATGGTAAAGAAAAGGTCACTCGTGTTAGGAGCTCTGATGTGGACGCCTGCCAACGTTGATCGTTCGAACACCTTTATCTCCCATCAACCTGAGAACAGATTTTTAGACCATTCACAGAGCAAGTAGAGTCAACGCAGATGTACTTCTGAACAATTCTCATTGCTAACGAAAGTAGTCATCTCACATAGATTCTCCGGAGGGCTGGTGGACATGGCCTGCTTATCTATCTCCACAGGGCTGCAAATGTCGATCATAACTTTTAAAAGTCAAAAGTCTATTGCAGACTTTTGCTGGAAGCGTCTGTTGTTCCTGTGACGTTGATGCATGCAAGTGAGCATGCAAGCCCCAGTGTACAAGCCAGAGCCACAGACATAGGATGTGGACAAGCAGAAAGGAGCCGGTCTACAAAGGCAGGAGATCATCACCCAAGTCCGGCCATTCCTCTTCGTCAATCCTGCTTTTCCTCGCCGATAATATTCTGGGGATAGATGACTGTTGGGAGTTAGATTGGTTTTGGATCTGACATGAAAAGCGTTCTGGAGTTTGTCCTCTTTTGCCATCGTGAAGAATTCTCGGCGACGGCACGTTCTGCTGCTGGTTGTAACCGCTCAAGCCCCCGCTATCTACCTTCTCTGTTCGTGGCAATTGTGCTCGGGAGTCTCCCGTTGAGCCTCTGGACGCCGACCGCTCGGCTTGTCGAAGACGCTGCTCATATTGCAGCAGCTCCTCCTTCCGTCCGAGGCTGGTGCACATGTGCACTAAGTACCGCAAACACTCAACATTCTCCGGATACTTCGCATGTATTAACTTGTACTTAGCTAAAGCCAGCTTATACTGCCCCGTTCTGCGGTAGCAGGAGGCCACCATCAACTGCCACTTCACCTGCAGGTCCCACCGTCCCACCGTCGTCAGTTGATTATCCAGGGAACGTCCTGCTCTTGTTAGAGATGAATTTGATTTCATGCATCTCTATTTGAAGGTTACGGAGCTTACTTGTCTGCTGATTGAGGTATCATGCATGCAAGAGCTTCATCACTCGTGGGTGTGATCTGAGAAAGGACATCAAACTGATTTTCTGGAGTTTGAAACCTTTGGGGTAAAACCGAGGAGTTGTCTTCGAGCAGGAAGTACCGTGCTATGATCATTTATGAAGCTTTGCTCACCTCGGCCGGTTGGATTCTCGAGGCGAGCTCAAAAAATGGCATTGCTTTTTCGTAAACTTCAGACTTTACGTAGAACGCTCCCAACCATGATATGATGTCCATATTGGTAGGATAGACTCTGTGTGACTCGCAATAATAATGCACAGCCTTGGGCTCATCGTTCAGTTTAGCGTGCAAGTTTCCCAACATGGCCAAAACACCGGCATCATGCATCACCCTGGTGTTAACAATTTCGAGCCACTTTATGGCTTGATGATAGTTTCCAAGCAACTCGTACACATGCCCAATCTGTAATCAGAATGTACAATGCGAAAGAAGCACGATGTATCCGTCAGGTGGCAAGAGAGATAACCTTTACCGAGGTCAACCAGCACAAGTTTGTTCTATTCCATGATGTGTAGTCTGTCGGAAAACCCCTCAACGAGTTAGCCTGTTGCTTCAGGTTCATTCCCTCTATGAAGAGATGCTTCTTCATAAATCTTGGACAGGGTGTGAAACAAAGTTATCACGCCTTATCAGTTACCTGAAACTCTCTTACCCCATCAAAACTGCCTTCCATGGACGTGGTAAACGCCTTGAACGAAACGGGGAGGCATTGTTACAGTTACCTGAAATAAAACTTCGACATTGTTAGGAAGCAGATAGCTGAGTTTTGTAAACGTCTGCAAGGCTTCCCCTAGTGATTCGAGTCGCTTCTGAGAGAGACCAGTATTGAAGATAGCTTCCACACAATCAGCTTCAACCTCCACTGCCTCAGTGTATCGGGCTAGAGCTCCTTCAACGTCATCCTTTCTCGCGACATGCCAGAGTTAAGGTAAGGGAATGGGCAGTCTTGAAAAAAACTCTCTATGAAAACTCTTTACAAAATCGGACAAAGTTATGTAAAAGTGAAGTTGTTCTTAGTACCCTGGAGTAAAGGCAGTTTCCATGGTTGACAAGAGCACAGGGATTGTAAGAATTTGTCTTCACAGCAAGTTCAGCATGTTTCTCAGCGTTGATATGATCACCTTCGAGAAAGTAAAGGAAGGATAAGTTTGTTGCCGCCCGAGCTTTCAGATCCTTCTCCTTACGTTCAAAATTTTTCAGCAGCGAGATGGCCTGGTATCATTCGTTCGCCATCATGAGTTAGTACGTCATGGCAGGCTAGACGTTCGTCGCAGGTACAGAAAAGGAACAGTGTGGATAAGAGAGTTCATCCATTTAAAACTAACTGTATATATAAGTAAGAAGAGTGGAGAGAAGGTGACAAATAATCTTCAGATAAGCTTCAGGTAAAATAGGATCACGCGTAAGTCATTCAGTAATTATCTATCTCCAGTCCCCAGCAACATCACCTCCACGAGCACCATTCCAAAGTGCCGCAACGCAGTGACGTGAGACTTAAAACGACGTTAGAGCTAGTCCACACCTGGACAAAATCCTGTCGGCGAAGATGCTGGAGGGCTTTGTCCATCTCCATCTCGTTTGCGAGGGCTATGTAATGCTGATCTTTCAGCATACCTATCAAGTAATCGTATCCCTCCACGAACGTACTCCCCAGAACTGGAGCAACGAGCCTGGCTGCAGTTAAGATGTATTTGAAGGCGTGGTTCTGTTTAGTGCGTAGCTCTTCCCGCAGTCCATCGTTCTGTTTCAATACAAAAGGCGATCCTCACTTTTCCGGGTGCAGGCCATAACTTCTTAAGTACAAAGAAATATGGAAGGTTGAATGCACACACCCTTAAGACAACACTATGATCACCGTCAATGTCATCATTCTCATCGTCAGAGTCGTAATGTCGCACAAGCAACATCTTTGTGAAAACACTCTTCGTCTTCTCTAAATGACCCAATGTGTAGTAGCAGACAACCAGGTTGTAGCAAGCCTGATGGTCAACTTTGATCTCGATGACTGCTTCATAAGACTGAACTGCATCCTGCCTCCATCTCAGCAATTAAAACCATTATGCACGATTGAATCTCATAAACAGACAGTTGCAATGTTGTTGAAATTTCACAACTCGCGCTTTGTACATTTGAAGGATACGTGTTATTTATTGTTGATTTCTACCTCTCTTGTCACACTTGAATCTGCCATGTTGAAACTCAGTATATTTCCAGATAAATACCCTTCTGTGCTCACTCTCAGTGTGCACCTCTAGCAAATCTCTCTCTCTCTCTCTCTCTCTCTCTCTCTCTCTCTCTCTCTCTCTCTCTCTCTCTCTCTCTCTCTCTCTCTCTCTCTCTCTCTCTCTCATGATTCTCTCCCAGATGGATGTCCCCCTAGCAAATACTCCCAGTAACTCTGACCACGCAGATAAAGAATCTAGATGCTAGAGAGTCACTCTGAACTCATCAAAGGTCACCTCACAGATTTCAAGCCTTGCCTAGACTAGAAAATAAGCCAGAGCTGTCAAAACATTTCAAGAAGATTCGAGTCAGACAGGAGAGTTGAAAGCAACAGTAAACAACAGATTATGGATTATGGAGTTGTAAGCAGACACAATTATATACAGTTATACACTATGCTACAGTTCCAGCTACATGTTCTACTTAGTGTATCGTCACATTACCAAAACGACAATTTGTGATCTCGATTATCTTGGTTTATCGTTTGCAGCATTACCTGATATCTACCAAGTCTCATTAGAGCATTGCCTATATTGCGCATGACTCTGTATCGAATCTCTTTGTGAGTATTCGGTGTTTGGTCCAAAGCCATGCGATACATTTTCACAGAGAGTGTGTATTTTTTCTGCTCATAGTAAATATTGCCCATGTTGATCCTCAGCCGGCCGCCTTGCGTAAACTGCAACAATGCCAATGATGTCCACTTTCCACATGATACCAGGAAAAAGCGGGTTTCTTCGAAGTGTTGAGCCATCAAGAGTGGAGCGTTCTAACGTAGGTTTTCACAGCTCATCATTATCATCAAAGAAGTAGAGGACGACGACATAAAAAACGCTAGTTGCTCTGGAAAAATTCTGGATTGCGTACTCGGTGAATGAACTGAGGTCTGTTGGAGCTAGTCCTGCTGAATGTAGCTGAGATCCTGAGAAATCAGGCATTGAAGAGAGTATCACCTGCTTGTTCTTCATGATCTGTGAGTAGGTACTCAGGGCTTCCTGTTGGAGGCCATTTGCATGATATTGATACCCCAAGTTGAAACACACAGCGAATGTGAGCTCCAGATTTATTTGGTCAATCTGCACACTAGAGACAACATATACCCCAGACATCGGAAACATTTTCAGCTCAGTGGCACTAGTAATGTATCCATGCACGAATTCCGAATTACTGTCATCTTTCCAGTTAGGTTAGCACTATGGTGTAAACCTAAGTATGCTGTTGAGACACTGGACACGAGCATGGTAAGATTGCAGTACCAGGCCAGCCTGTTCTCTGTGCTTACATACGAGTCTCTCCCTTCTTCCTGCCTCTTTAGCCTTCTCCAGAGCTAATTGATGATCTCCCTGCTTTACCACACAACCAGCATCATACAGGCACCCTAAACAACTGGCTGCTGAACGTTAGAACATCAAAGTCTATCTCTTGCGCTGATGTAATCAGTTGCAAGAGAGTATCTATCCATTCAAAAGCTGTCACACGTGTTACCAAGATCTTACAGCGAGGCCCGCAGCTGCACTGTCTTCCAAGAGTTGATTGACGAGTCTCTCCATTTCACGACTATGGTACTCGGGATTGGTCTCTTCCTTTTTAGGAGCTGCAGGCGTCATTGCCCTAGCTGCTTGGTTCAACGGATCGAACTTACTGCCCTGCATGATTTACCCCATCCAGTTATACGCTGTGAACGAGTCCCTACCTCAGGCCTGGGGCCGAACAATTATCTGACCTTTATGAGAATGCAAAAAAATCTTCAAACTGCCTGCGTGACTAATAAACAGGTACATATTTGCGGTTTCGAAGAACGTTGATCTTGAAAAATTCTCTCCCTCTGCTGAAGATAGGACACTCTGTCAACAAACGTAGTCCGCAGATGAAGCAAACATCGCTGCCAGCATGCTAGTATGATTAATTCTTCGAATGAGTTCGGTCTTTGTTGCTTGGATCTCGAGATGCTGAAGTGATTATGCCATTCACCGTGCAAACTAAATCACTGCCAGCTGTGACTTAAGTACAAGTTGAGCTTCCATATGTCAATGGGCTTGCTCCCGTTTTCTAATATATTGATCTGATTCAAGGACCAGAACATTGACACCGTTCCTAGAGCTGTACGGTGTGTAATTACTTACCCTTGATGAGTACCCTGCAGATCTCACTGCAGTCATCGGGCGGGTTGAAGGCTCGACTTGAGCTACAGATGCAGTCATCGAAAGTGCACGAGATGTTCTGCCCGTGCTCGGTGGCCGCCACAGTGAGGCCATGACATTAGGAGTCGGTGTTCTCACAGTGTATGCCTCAGATTTGCCAACCTGAATAGAAGGAAGAACGAACGGTGCTTGCTTCGTGATCAAAGTGGTCGACTCCTCCAATAAAAGACTGGTCCAGGGGAAGATTTCATCTCTTCCCTAGATCCTACCGAACGAACGAACATTGGAGCAATCAATCGCACACTCCATCGTAATCAACCACTACTCTACGGATCATGACTGAAATTTTAGTGTTTCATACTGTCCTTCCCCTCCCTGTTCAGATATGAGCAGCCCTTTCTCCAAGTCTTCTGGCGTTGAGGTGAGTATCTTAAGATACGCACCTGATTTTCTGACATGGACGACGTTTGGCTGTGGCCCACTGCTACGGGATCGTATGCCGTGAACGATTCCGGTTTATTCGCAGTACTGACCACTTCCGATTCCGATTTGCTTCCAAATGACTGCATGCACGCCAGAAAAGCTAAGTAAGTCATGAATCTGCTCCAAGTTCCAAAGTATTCCGTTTGCACGCATGCTTTATGGACTAGTCGAAGTGGTACTCCTCATTTCAAGACTCTACAAGAATTCGCTCCCTTCTGGTTAATGCCTCTCTCTGTACTTTTGGGCACCCATGTACCTCTTCATTTGTTTCTTCCCAAAATCTTGTTTGCTGGTTCATACCTTGGCAGCAGTAAGAACTTACCTACCTAATGCACAATGTCATGCTGGTGCAGTTTTTGTGACCATTTATGGCCGCAGGGTTTGGAACCAGAACATATTACGACCTTACAAGAATCTGAAATTGCTGCAATGAGGCAACTCAAAAATCTCTTAAAGTGCCTGCCGCGAGCAATTGAATGTTTGGCGGAAAGCATAATCAGGGCTCAAACGAACACGATATCGGACATCGTTTCTCTTTGTGAGAAACTAGTGGCCTCCGAACTCAAAGATGTTGCATACATGCGGACGTGCATGCCGAATGAGAACTTGCAGGTAATTAACGGTCTGACGCTACAGGGACGGCGACATGTAGGTTGGGAGGGTACCCGGTGGACTTGTGAATCTCCCCCGTAGGGAATGACGTTGGTAACATAATCGTTGTATCCCTCGTACAAGTCCCCAAAGCTGGGCATGGCTGCAGCAGACATCGTGCACACATGGCCGCGGCTCTCGTTAGCGCTGCTCGCAGTCATCGCTAACGCATTGGACATTTCCCGCCTGTGATCGCTCGCTCGCTCGCTCGATCCAAAACACTGCACTCCACCACCACTCTAATTTGATTCCCTATTCTCTTGCCTTCCAAAACATCTAAGCCCAACTAGCTTCCTCCTCTTCAGCAAGCGGGCACATTCCAGTCTCGTTAGCGAGCGAACGAGAGAGAGAGAGCATCCGTTTCTTGGTATTGCCCACTCGCCGCAATGATAAAAAGACAGATGTATAGAGAATGAGAAAGATACATCGTGGCTGACTGATTCAGTCGTTCAGGAACGTGTCAAATTGAATGTGCATTGAAATGAAACTTGTTCAGAAAGAGCCTGGGCCAAACGAGAATCCGGATGGATCATGCACATCTAGACTCCAGATTCCACCTTGTTAAAGTGGGTTATCAAGAGCACCGTTATTATGTCCAGGAAATGGCGCGGTGACAATATTTCAAAAACTCTTCAAAAGCGCTCCGCTCCGCAGCCCACTCTCGACAATTCGCACGAGCTCCATTTGAGCTAATCTCGCCTGATATAAGTAAAGCGTCATGGCTATCATCACATCAAATCTACCGAGCGAGCAAGCGCTTTGAAGATTCTGAGAAGACATTCAAGTTTTAAAGGTCCTCGTGACTAAGCTACAACAAGTACCGCTACACTAAATCTAATCCGTGGGGTGGGGTAGAGATGCTTTTCGGGTCAATTTTCGCCTCTCTTCGGAGCAGTTTGGAATTGAATCTGATCCGAAGCAGGAGGTCGGTCCGTTCACATCTGAACCGAGGATCAAAATTGCCCGCCCGCCCTCCATTCCTAGTGGACTCAGCTCAGACGAGGTGGACCCACATTCTGTACATTGTCAAGTGATGTACATGTCAAGCGTAATACGATTTGGATGGATCGTATTATTGTTTGGCAACTTTGGCTGCAAGTGGACTTGAGAGCCCGGATACGCATGCATGAAGCCTCGTACAAGGATTTTTTTCTGCCTGCGGAAAGCAGCGAGGAGCGCATGGGATCTGTAGCTCCCAGTCCTGACTAATGTTGGTAATGAATTAGAGAACCAACTCGAGGAACATATAGATTTGCTTTGACGTTCCTTTGAAATCCACTCCGATTACGATGGTTGGATCGGTGGGCTGAACTTGGGGTGAGACGACTTCAATCGACGAGGGAGGGATGGGAGAAATTCAGTCCTCTACAGTTCGCTTGAGGTCACGTACAGGCTGATGAAAGTCATGGCGACGAGAGAACTGTTGTCTGCTTTTGCTTCTATTGGAAAGTTATATATCTTCTAAAAATAATCTTCACCCGGGAAAACATATCTTTTGAGTGATATATTAGAGAATTGTCATGACATTATTAAGTCTTGAGTTTGTGTAAGTGAGATGTATGTATACAGTGAGTGGAAATCTGACCTCATGTTCTCGGTTACTAGTGATTCGAAATGGTAAAATTTCATACCTTATATTAACTGCATTGAGTTCATAGTATCAATGAGTAGAATTATGAGTAGAAGCTGCAATTATGATTAGAAGAAGGAAAACCCCCGAGAGCTGAGAGATGGTTTCAGATGTGAATCCCTGTGCAGTCTTCGTGGCCTGAAGCTCCGTTGCTGGTTAGAAAGTTCGTAGAAAGCAGTCGTTGTGATAGCAGTCGGTAAATCTTTCAGTAGAATCATGATCATGAAACAATTATGGCAATCTTCTGATTGCTAGTATGGCCAAGTTAGACCGCAGTCATGAATGCAGCGAACTGGTCTTCTACAAGTAAGATAGACTATTCTAAGACGATCAGTTCATGCTCACAGAGGTTTCAACGCGCTCTGCTTTCTGTTGTACAACTTTACAGTAGCGCAGTTACTGTAAAGTGAAAAGCTGCAGTAGAAGTGCAGTACGTGAAATGAGCCTTTCTGGTCATATTGTTTCTGAATCGAATCACTCTGAATCTTCGGACTGAGCATTCAGAAAGCCTTTTCGTGGTTTTCATGGCTTTGTGATTTTTGATTCGGAGTCACAATAGTAAACTCTGTCAATTTAAGAGTTCTCAGGCTCTGAAACCCGAAGACTCACCTGTAGCGGAGATTGGAGCTTGTGGAGGACAACTTCCAAATCAGAATTAGTCGATTCGATATCGATGGACCTTAAGCTGAAAGTTCACACTCAAGGTAGTACTTAAATGTTAGAGCTGCAGCCGGAAGACTACCTTGAGTGGTGGCCGGGATATGATTATAATCAATATTCTCGTTCTTCATGCGCTTTCTACTTGAAAAATTATGTCTAGATTTCGGGGGAGGAAGGTTCTTCACTATTCTCAGTGTCCACACTCTCGGCAGCAGTCGAATCCCTTGTCCTCGCGTCTTGCACCACCGCCTGCGCCGGGGTGCTCACCTCTGCTGAAAGTGGGGCCTTCTCCTCAACAGCCACCGGTACCGATACCACCACCTCGTCAGGCTGAGCAGAGGAGGAGGAAGAAGAATTTATACTCACTCCTTGACCTTCGATCGGCTCCACAGGAGCAGCAGTAGCAGGGGTAGCACTGACACGTCGATCTGAACTAGGCCTTCGATCCTTGGTAAAGGGATCAACAGGATCAATGGCAGGAGCGATGCTACTCACCCTTCGTTGTACCTGTTCCGCTGCTGCAGCAACACTAGCTCGTCTTTTTGCCAGAGCTGCTATGGTGCTCCCTCTACGTTCTCGTTCTCCTCCTGCTCCTCCACTACCTTTGCGATCTCCGCTAGCACTCGAATCCCCCACTTGTAAGGTCACACTCCTCCTTCTTTCGGCCTTTTCAGCTATGGCTGCCATAGAATTGGCTCGGTGTTCTTCCAGAAGAGCAGTTGCACTAATAGGTTCTCCTCGTCCCTGCTCCTGCTCTCCAGCATCCGCAGCACTATTTGGGGTCGTGATCCCAGCAGAGCTGTCCATCGAGATGATCTCATTCTCTCGAGGGAATTTCTGAGCCCAGTCAGTAGTGCTAGCAGCGCTACTTCCAGCTCCAGCTCCGGCACCAGCACCTGCTGCAACACCACCAGTGGCTTCTGGTCTGCTCCTGCTGCTGCTGGAACGCCTCTTGGATGCGGCTGCAGTGCTGGGCCGCCGGATGGGCACAGCAGCAGCAGTAGTGGGGTCTTGAGCTGCCGAGATGGCTGTAGCGTCGTCTGCAGGGGCGTGAACCAGAATGCTGGCACTGCGAGATCGAGGGAGGTAGTCAGCGGACACTTTGCGCTGGTCTCTGGTCAGGCGAAGGATCTCTTTGTCCTTGGTGGCGATCTTCTTTCTGAGGTCGATAACCTCGATGTTCAGGGCCAGCATCTTGGCACGGTCGACTTCGTCTGGAAGCTCTGACGACGACCAAGGCCGCTGCTCGCCCAGCAGCTGCTGCGTGAAGCTGTAACGCAAGGACGCAGCTTGAGGAACCGAGCCCCTGTGAGCGTACGGTTTGACGATGTTGGTCAGAGGCGTGCTGGAGCGAGACTGCTCTCGCACTCGTTCCGCGTCGTGCAGCAGCGCACTCTCGTATTTGGCCAGCTGTAATGCACTGGCCGTCGATCCTCTCGAGCCGGAGGCCATTGTAGTTCTTCTGGACGAATTCGAAGCTGCCGAGTCTCCCGGATACAGCGATGTTGTCTGTCTGTGTTTGGACCACGGCGTGTTCTTCGAGCACCTGGAAATGGACGAACTTCTCTGATCCAGCATCGGACTAACCAGCGAAGCTCTCGCTGCACTGAAGACTGTCGGGCACTTCTTCGCTGCTATTGACTTCCAGTACGCCATTTCTCCCTGCACACTCCCACACACACACACACACCTTCCTTCACTGATCGATCACGGGAGCTCATAATCGGGACATATGTTCTGTAACCGAGAAATCAGACTGATCATGGCTCGGGGTTTGGACTCTGGTAGGTAGAGTAATCTGAACCGATGTGAAGGTAGTACTCAGTGATCATGATCGATGTGGAAGTTAGTGCTTTACTATATCGATGTTATTGTCTTTAGTTTGTACTTGTTCGTTCAGACATGATTTTTGTTCGATTGAGGATGTGATAATTATGCTTGAACGTGTACTATCAGGTCAAACAATTGTACAGATACTAGAAGACTACGACATATGCCTTCGTTATTGTTATAAGAATCTGGGGACCAAGCACTGCCTTTGAAAGTAACTTTCTCTGGGGAATGCGGAGGATGTTGGAGGCAAATAAAGCCGTGGTCGATACATAAGCTATTCTGAAGCAAGACGAGAAGGAAAAGGAACGGGGGCGCCAGTATTTTAATTAGGTGGTCATGCATGAAGATATTCAGGAGTCGATAGCACATCACCAGGTGCGAGATGCTGTACAGTGGGGAAGCCTTGGGGGCAGGATCCAATCAGACTGCAAACTTGAGTTGAAGCAAAATAACGAAAGGATTCCAGCAGGTGAGTACGGGAGCTCGTCGAGCTGTCTGACACGAACCTGATACTTCTGACTGAGAAAAGCTAAGCGCCTGACGTTGCGTTGCGCTTCTCCAAACTCGTGTAGCAAGTCAATATTTTGTTGCATGTAATGCCTCGAGTCGTTCCAGTTTCGTTCTTCGCTTCTGGCAATTTCGCGTTTAAGAATCGCCACGAATTTTTCCAGATTCTCTCTGCATGCGACATTGTTCAGCATAAGTCATCCTGGTTCACTGCCAACGTGGAAGTCGTCATCAAAGTAAATATGAAAACTGGGTGGTTCGTCTTCTAAGACGCGTAACTCAGCTCAGCAAGCTCAAGAAACATTAAGCTAATACGGATGAATGCTTCTCAGTGCTCAAGCGTTAGCACTGAAATCTTTTTAAGCTTCTTCTTTTAAGCACTGAACACCTGCAACGGGATATCCGGTCCAAGCGTGAGCCGGATATTCCGTTGCAGAATTCCTTTTCAGATCGGCTCTCCAAGATTTGGAAAACACTCGTTCCGGACAAAAACATCATTGAACCCGATTGATGTTCCTCAGAGGCAGACAAAGAAAGGCGGCTCCAAAATTCGAGAGTTTTTAATTGTGTTGAACTGGAAGCACCAGAATTTGGGTAATGAAGGCTGACTACCTACGTCAATGTGAGAAGAATAGTGATGCCATTCAGCCTTTAATGAAGATGAGCTAAGAAGTGGGTACCTCGCTGTATATTTAAAAGCAACAGCTTCACCCTGAGGTAGAAAAGAGTCTCAGACCCGAAATGAAGCAAGCAATGCATGGAGGATAATGTGTGACTGTGAGTGAAACGTTCTGCCATGAGGGGAAGAGATGAGCTATATGGAAACAAGATACACGCGCAATACGTACCTTTGATGGAGAAGGTGAGTGTAGGTGTCGGATCCCTCTGCAACAGCGGTGCGATGCACGTCCTTGACGTAAGTGAAATAGAGCTGTTTCGTAAGTTGCGGCCATTCTGCAACTTCATGCTCCTGTACCAAGCGACATAAGGCCTGAGTGAACATGTTGACGTAAGAGTCCCTTTCGTGCAGTTGGTTTTCTAGTTCTTCGGCTTCTTCCTCGAGATTTTGAATCTTTGCTCTCAAAGCTGCTGCTACCAGTCCTTGCCGTTTCATCTCCAGAACATGGCCCAATTGATGACTCTCCATTTCCCTCAGCTTGCTGCGCAATTCAGTGGTCGCTTCTTTCAACGGACCTTCAACCTTTTTGAGCTGCAAGCCACCATTTCTCGGACATATGAGTTCTTCGGCACCTCTTAGATATAATCTTACGTTACAAAAACTGTCCCCTGTCATTGATAGGAATTCAGTTCTGTGCCTTGTGGTAAACTTCAGACTAAGCAACGAGCAGTACTTCATATCGATTCAAGCGAGACCACATCGGTCAGCTTGTACGGAATCGTATGCACCTGCTTAATTTTGAAATCTCTGACGACAGTCTTCGTCTCCTGATCTTTTCTTTCGGAGACAAGATGCTGGCTCTTCTCTTCTGTTTCTATCAAGACCTGTCGCAGTGTCCTCTTCTCATAGTCGAGCTCAGTGGCAAGCTTTTTCAAAACTCCAACTTCATTATTTAGTTTCTCTATTGTAGTAATATGAGCTATATGCGCTTCTTCCATTTCTTTCATTTGTTTTTCAATGTGCATAACTGTTCTCTTCTCCGCCATCAAAGAATGGTATATGCTGTCAGCTCGATCTTTTTCGGCACTCACATCATGGTTCAGCTTTTCAAATGCCTTGTTCAGCTCGTCGTCACTTATTAGCAGATCCTCTTCCATTTCCAGCTGAAGGCAAGAGTCTACATTAGGTCGGAAAATGAGATTGCGATCAATTCGCTATTATCTTTCATTCCAGTGGGCAATTTCAAAACTTCAGCGATATACATAGGAGGAGACGTACCCCATGAAATAAGAAGAACAAGGATTTATACTGGAGCAACGAACTTATCTACCAGGCAGAAGGCAAAATTCGTTCTCCTCTACAATTTTAGGCTCCCCTATCGTACTTCATTTCAGACTTCTGATCTGCCTAGAGAACTTTGTCAGTATGTACGTTAACAGCTCAGTCCCTCAGACGTTCTGCGGGTTGAGCGATTCATAATCGGGAGGGTGGATGGATATCGACTGATGAGTGAGAAACTTTAGTATGCAAGTAAGCGAAATGGGATCCCCCACCTTAAACCAGATCAACATATAAGAGGTGTTTGGATTGCTGTGTTCGAAGGAACCTTGTAATGTTCAATCTCCTTGTTGCATTCTTCTCTAACTTTTTGCACCCTTTCATCTGCACGGGCCTCTGCGTCTTCCAGCTGGCGTTCCAGAGCAACGACCTTCTCCAGATAAATGTTCTCTTTACTCCTCATTTCCTTCTCGAGTGTCGTTCTATCTTTCTGCGCTTGCTTCCTAGAGATGTGTGATCTATCCAACTCTTGTGCTAGCTGCAAATGGAGGATAGTTCCAAATTCAAAGGGCGAAAGCCTGGAGGATGGGTGACAGGGAAGGGGAACCAACCGAGGTACTTGAGGGAAAGACGATGATGCAAGCAGATGAAGAAAACGTGATATATGCTTTCAACGTCTTGACTTCTGTGATTTGCTTTGACTTGAAAACTACCATCATCAGGGAAAAGTTTTTGAGGATTTTAAAAGTATACCTTGTCCTGGAAGTAATCTTGAAGCTGCTGAGTGGTTTGGCTGTGAGCATTCAGAAGACTCTGAATCGTAGTCTCCTTCTCACTTATGGTAGTATGAAGGTTGTGCTCTAAAACTTTCACCTTCATGATGTAATCTTTTTCTCTGGCCAAAAACGCTGTCTCTCTCTCCTTCATCTCACATGCCCAGTCTAACGCATCCCGTTGATGTTTGAAATAAGCGTCTTTAGCTTCCCTTGCCATTTTCAGTTTGAACTCCTGAAGACCAAGGTCCAAAGCCCAACACTTTGGTAAAAAAGCAGAAACGTACCTCGGACGGACCAGATCCTTGGTTGACATGCAAACTTCATGATCCACGGAATAATGTTTTAGCTGTTGGGGACGAAACTCACAATCAAATCACGTTTCATTTCCTCCACCTCATCTCGTTCCAAAAGCAAGTTATGGGCATCAGAGCCAGTGTCTGTCAGATAACGACCAATCAAAGGCATATCCGGTGGTTCTTCTGGAGGAAGTGCTTCAAAATCATCTGCATCCTCTTCTTTTGGACCCACAATGTCCTGTTCAACCGATGCCACAAACAAAGCACCGCTGGTTGAAGATGTAAAAATCAAATTTCGCTCCACGTCGAGGCATAGTCCTGTAATTTCACCTGCAAGCAACAATGGTAATCTGGCTTCAGGCACATTCCGGCCTGTTAGTAGTATCGTCAACCTTTTAGATGAAAAACATATGGAATCTGTTCATACAAATATATCACCACATACTTATGCTGAAAACGACTTACAGACGAGAAGACGTCGGACTTATACAACAGGTACACGACGTACATGGACCTGATATGCGGTTTTACCTGATGGGAAAAGAATCACCTCTTTGAGAAGATTAGGTTTATCTCGGGAAAAAGGGTACGCATACAAGCGCAGGTCTCCATTTGGTGCCGCTGTAATGAGCACTCCCTTTTTGAACAAACCAACTATGAAATTGACAGGTTTTTCCAGTGTTAGCTCAAATATACAGTTAGACCTATATCTGTGTTGCACCCAGCTACCCTCTAAATTTTCGCTGTCGCCCTTCTTGACTTCAACTCTTTCCTGCACCTTCTCTGGAGGCTTTGCAGCATGGACGGGAGTCTCTACAACACCTCCAGTACTCCCACGATGATTTCCCTGTGCACTCTCTCTTTGACTCTCGTGTAGACTCCCACGATGAGATCCCTGCACACTCCCTCTCTGACTCTCTTGTAGACTCCCACGATGAGTTCCCTGTCCACTACCTCTTTGACTCTCTTGTACACTCCCTCTTTGACTATCTTGAACACTTCCTCGGTGACTGTCATGGAAACTACCTCGATGACTCTCATGATTACTCCCTTGGGCATCTCCTCTATGACTTCCTTGAACACTCCCTCGGTGACTGTTATGTAAACTACCTCGATGACTCTCATGATTACTCCCTTGGGCATCTCCTCTATGACTTCCTTGAACACTCCCTCGATGACTTCCCTGAATACTTCCACGCTGACTCCCTTTACTTGTCTCTTGTACTGAGCTACGTTCACTCTCAGGAGGAGAATCATCTGGTTCTAGCTCATTGGATGTTGCCAAGACCTCTGGGAGAAATTTAAATTCCCTCCCATGTGACAGTCCAACTTTCTTGTCTGTATCTATCACTCGTATGGGCAGCGTAGGCCCACATGAGATAATGCATGTCCGTGCCGGGTCGAAGAGAAGAGAGGTATGAATAGACCCCTTGATGACATATTCCAAGTAGCGATGCCCACCATCCAAGAACCAAGCGTATATAGCACCATCTGCACCTGCTGATGCCACATACATAGAGTCGGAGGACCACGCGAGCGTTGTAACAACTCCAGTATGACCCTATCAAGACAGTGAGGCCAAAGAATGAGATAAAGTTGAGCTTTCTAACTCTCCGGTCCAGCACGAGTCTCAGCACATGAATAGAGCAGTTGTATAGCTTTGAACCGCACCTTAAGTACGGAGGAAACCTTCCAGGTATAGGCATCTATGAGCACTATCTCCCTAGAGTTTGCAGCTGCTACCAAGTGACCACTCGGACTGTACTTTAGATGCTTGATATTCTTCATGCAAGTAATGTCTTTACAGTGTTGAAGTCTGTACATAGCAAAGCAATGTATATCAGCAAGTTAGACTCTAGTACCTTAAAAGAAAACTGCCTACATGACCGCGATCAGATACTGCTCTGTATATCACTTTTTCAGGGATCTGGTTAGATCAGCTAGCTTGTCTTTCCAGAGACACCTCTCCTAACAAAGGATTATATTCAAGAAATCTACTCGTGAGTAGTCTTGAAACTAATGGTGTTCCTAAATATCATGATGTAAGAAATATTACTCTGTCTTTTCTTTCCAACTCTGCAGACTCGTACTCCAGTGCTATTCACGAAGAGAAAACTGCTTGGATCTGGATCTCACTTGTAACCAAGAATGCGATAGACCTGGATGCATCGCGCCATCGTGACAAACAGGTAATGCCCCCAAGGGCTTACAGTCACCAGCTGCGGCGCCTCATCACATCTGGATCCAAACATTTCATCGTGGTTGAATTTATCAAACTTCGAGGTAAGTCCATTCTAAAAATTTATGTGCATAAATTATTTGGATGGTAATTCTATCTGGAAATACGTATGCCGATGTCGTCTATTGGAATAAGGACAGTGTTCCTGCTACCTACAAGCTTGGTCACAGTAATTTGACCTAGTTTTACATAGAGAGCCTCAACATCTTGCAAACGATCACAGATACGGGCCTCTACAAGGATATGAGATGATTGTTTAAGAACAAGATGTGAAAGACTGTACAGGCTCCGCAGATGAGGTTGACTCCAGAATGATGCAGATACTTACATGTGAGCAATCTCGCAAACCAATTTGGTGTAATTCCACACTCGTATTGTCTTGTCAGCACTGCAGGTAACTACAATCATGCGCTGTTCACAAACATCAATCCCAGTTATCTCTTTCATAGTGAAGACTGCACACAACGCATATGAAAAGTAAACCGTTAGTGTACGACTTTACTGACTTCACTTAATACGTGGTTAAATATCTGAGACCAGTACTTCGATCCGTCAGTTACATCGCAGTGGAATGTATTAGGTACTGTGGAGGTTGTAACGATGAGGGTATAACTCCTGTGTCGGATTAGATTCGACCCAAAATCAAGACAATGGAAGGATGCGAAACCTGATAGATGAACAGATCTTGCCAGGTTCGGTTCAGAACCAAGAAGTGCATCTTCATCCTCAGAGATGTCCAGATGAACTTTGAGCACGGCCTCGCCCTGCCAGAATCTTTTCTCGTCAAGATCACGTGGGAGAAAGTACACCCGCATCACATTCATTAGACAGACCCTATCAATTTGCCTAGAAAATCCACAATTTCCTTCTCTTTTTAGTCAAGTTATTATCTCCCAAGGATGAGAAGCATATTTTGTTAAAAAGCAGAGATAGAAGGCCCAGATGCTTGTTTTGAATGGTTCTTACGAATGTAGAAAAAAAAAGTGGTATTCACGAGTTCCAGATGACATCAAACCCAAAGCAATTGGTGATATATACCTCAACAATATACAAAAGCTTTTGTCCATGAGGCGGCATAGCAAGAGAAGAGATTTGCGAATATCCACTGTAAAGAGATAGACAAAATCAGTGCTGACATATATTTCTAGAGTGAATGGAGCTGCAGAATATTCTTGTTTGTAAAGTCTTCAAGAAAAGCTGATCCACCTCAACAAAGTACATATATGATGAACTGGACTGGGCAATAAACTTTCCCAGGCAACACGTTTATATCTGGAATAAGTTTCCCCATGTACAACTGGATTACATCACACCAGGTCCCAATATATATCTACATATCATATCTGCTCTCAAGCCCTACGCAACTACTCTATGAAGGTAGAACAGCGACAAAAACTTACAGTTCCTAATGAGCCCAGGATATGAAAACAAGGCACCTCAGTAGAGTGACGCATTTGACTTCAGCGTAAGGACTTTCCTTCTCCTGGCAAAAGAGGCAGAGTATTAGGCAGGCTTGTTGCACATATGAAAGCAGAGAGAAATTTATAGCTGATCATGTGAGAGTTGAAAAAGGCATCATGATGAACATTCAACCAAAGACATAAATATTACCTGCATCTTGACTTTGGCCAATTCAAATCCGGTAAACTGTGTTAAAGTTCCATCAGTTCGTCCACAGAAAAATCCACGACCAGTACTCAACAAACATAAAGTGTGGCCGGTATCTGTGTATTTCTGTACATGGCAACGAATGTGCGTATGATTCAGATTCACTGCAACACAACTTCCCCACTTCTTATATCCTCTCGATCAGCAAGAGGAAAATTGTCATTTCCACAATGCAGCCAGGCAAGAGGGTGTGTTACAATCTGCAGTATGCGTACATGTTGCACAGCATTATCTCTCACGATGAATATAAATCCCTCAGCCGTCGATATTGCGACGCTAGTATCAGCCAACCAGACGTGGTCTGTAATCGTCAACTTTTGATCGTGACGACCATTCAATCCTTGAATGCTCGTTTCTTTCTTAGCACCTCCTTGGATGCTCCAAAACTTAAAATGCAGGGGACCTTCAAAACACGTCAGGGAAAACACTTCAGGAAAGACTTCGTCGCGAATAAACCATTACACACTCTCTTTGAACTGATGACCTAGATGCAACTCTCATTTTGATTTCCACTGCAGGCATTGTAACACAGTTGGCATCCTGAGAGATATGCTATAACCATTGAGAGATGTACAGGTGCATCTGAATCTTGCAATACGTACCACTCATGGCGCTTTCTTCATCATTAAGGGGATTGATAGTAATTTTGTTGATTGCGTATGGAACCAAACTAGTGATCAAAACCTAAAACAACACGACCTCTACTTAGAACTTGGTACTCACATACAGGTAGTTGGAGCTTGAGACCCCAGAAAAAAATATACGGGAGTATAAGACTACTCATCTCAAAGAAAAGACATAGTAAAGTAGACTATCAACTCGACAATTAAATATATGTAATCAAAGAGTTCCCAACAACCTAGAGAATGTAAAGCATGACTAGTTTGAGTCCAAGAACGCACCAAGAAACACTGGTACACTTTAACACAGAAATATCCAAGATTTATCTTGTCAGTGTTTATGAGTCATGAATGTTAGTATGAAGCATGAAGAGCCAGTCTTCAAGTGAGATGGAACAAAAAACTAAACAGCTGTCAGGTATCTTGTATGCTTATTAGACATGAGTGGAGTTATCGAAGGAGTGTAGGTTTGACATCCACTCTCAACCTTTCAAGTGTACAGAAGGATACTGTTTTTCAAGACTACACGTCACTTTTAATGAAGCGTTTTCAATTCATAATAATCATCAAGAAAGGCATGATTTCACGGTCACTACAGATGTTAAACATACCCTGCCTTCTTTGAGATCCCAGAAGTCCACTTGGGCAGTCTCGTCAACACTGCAAGCAGTTATGACCAGCCTCTCATTCTCCGAAAACGCACAGGCTCCGTACTCTTCAGCATCACAACACAAAATACATTGTTATATCTTCTTCTCATAAAAAGAGACCAAAGAAGTCGCTCTTCTAACTCCGACCACTGACTGTTGAAGCGAAAGTGGACGAAAAGAACAATTAGAAAACTTATTTGAACAACCTTTCCTGGCTTAATTTGCACGAAATACCCGTAAGAGGTTTGTTGCCAACCTCCCGTAACCAACCCTCCAATAGTCTGAACAGCTTCCAGCTTTTTTACATCAATTATGGAAACCTGCAGTGACAGTGTCTTTAGGCAGCAAACTTGGTTCACATTGTTGCACTTAGGTAGATAGTCTGGTTGATTCACGTGTGAGACATCAGCTAGAAAGCGGAGCCCGTTGCAGCAAATCTCGCAGTCATTTGGTGACATATAGAAGTGAAAGGCTTGTTCTATATTTTAGAAGCAGCTGAATGAAGATGAAAGACAAGCTTGGATGCAAGTGTTTTGACAAGCACCTGATAATGACCTGTCTTCAACCTCTCACATGCTGCAACTAGATTTCCTCCTGGTGAGGACGTTACCCAAATAATTGACTGAACAAGAACACCGAAACTCAGAATTGTTCGATATGACGAATGTGCTCTTCTGTCGGTGGAGACCAGGTTAAGGGCGGTGCAGTGTCCCACTCAAAGAGTTATCCAAACGTCTAGCATTTTCCCTTTTGTCTCTAAGAATCAACAAGTAACCCACTAAGGTGAGTGCAAAGTTCAGCTGTTAGAACTTGCCTCAACAGAAACACTGGATGAAAAGAACCGCATCGATTTTTCACCGGAGACACTGCAGAAAAGATGACGGTTTGATAAGTTATAACATTTCCAGCACGTCTGGGATGCGTGCACAGAAGCAACACGGTGGGACAGAATAAAGATCGAACCCTCACTTGTGGAAGACGAGACTCCCTCCAATTGCGTAGGCGATGAGATTAGAGTCCAGACAAGCAATTTGTGTCCTTTTACCAGGAATGCCTTCGAATCCGAACGCATACCTGCATACAAGGCAATGAAGCACCGGGAATAAATCTCTGTGACGTATCTTGGCGATCGCCTTGCAGCATGAAAACTGCTGCTGTGGCTTCTCCTGTCTTTTCTAGGGTTGTTTATACAACCATCAAATTGATCATGCCCGCAAAGTTTGTGATTTAAAGGATTGTTCGGAACTGATGAAGTGGGTGAGTACAGTTGACATACAGTGGGTAAAATTTGTGCTGAATCTGCCTGACCAATCCCGCAGCCAAGACAGGGTCCTGCCATCGACTCTTACGATGCCTTGACTTAGTCATTTTGTGAACTTCCTCCAATCACCTCCGATGCAGATATCTTACAACACTGCTTATTTCGATCGATGCACCTGAGGTCCACCTAAAAATAAATCACAGATTCATCTTCCTTTTTGTTAAAATTATTCCTGGTCCATGTCCCTCCGACAATTAAGTAGGTTTTAATCTTCTTCCTCTTTTGCGTCGGTAATATCTCAGATTATAGTTCCTCAAATAGAAGGCAGCGCACATTGCAATTTCACAAATGCTCCAGCTCAGCTATTTATCGCAGAAGACAACGAGCCAGGAAATTTTAGGGAAAGGAACCTTTCTCAAAATCGATTAGAGTATGGAATCTGCAGCATACAATCGATGGAGCCCATGGCAAGGATCTTACTGTAAGAGATGATCTCTCACAGCATTTCAGATATTTTCTCCCCTTCCTCTCTAACAGAACACAACTGTACTACCGATCGGATCGAAACACCAAGTACATTGCCTGCATCGTGCTGCTTTTGGAGCTTGAGTCATTACAAATTTGGAATGGTCTCGGTCTAACTTAACAATCATTTTGCTGACATTCAGTAAGGTTTCCATCATTTGGACGTTGTAAATGCAAATCCAACGCAATTTTGACATGCTCTGTTCAGATTTCAGACTTCACCCACCTACTCAGAAATGTGCTCTACAATGAATTGGTTACAAACAGATTCTGGTCGCATACTTCCCTTCAAATTTTTTCTGTTGTCTACTATAACGTTGGCGTTTGTACTACTGACTAGATCCCTCCTTCTCCTGATAAACCTGGTTTTGTACCTTCGAAAACACCTCCAAAGGAAGATTATTTCATGTCCTCTGTCTGGTTTCTTCCTCAAGAAGCCTTTTCCAGGAAGAAATGGTGTGAATTTCAATAGACAAGGAGTACTATATCGTATACGGTGAAATGATTGCCATGTGACCAAATAGAACGGGCGCTGGCTGAATTTGCCTCGGCCGGCCTGTTCTCCTTTTAATAAAGCTTCCGGGCTTCATTAATGCCACAGAACAAGAAAACCAGAAGTTCCAGTTGCGCTTAAGGTGTAAGCATGCTTCTAATAAAGCAATACATCCAGCCTTTGTTCAAATACGCCCACTATGATTCTGATCCTACAGTATAATGGATCTCTTTGTGTATATATAGGATTCGAGTTGAAAGTTGCGACACAAGAGTATAGCATTCTTGATATTTATAATCAAGCGAATCTGGTTTGTTTCATACAGGTTATATAAAGTTCTGGTACGAAGTGAATGAATGTAATTCCGTGGAAGCGATGTGAAAGTATTATTGGGAGGCAATCTCGAGTTTTGTGTATTTGCTTCATGATTGTCTTCTTTTCTGGCCTTAGTTGTCGTTACGATCACACAAGTCTTGGTTTGTTTAGATAGCCAGCTCTCATCGTACATGATCAAACCAAATCAAGGTACATCACCAAGGCGACCACCCGCAAGCGACCAAAAGACGAACGAGAGAAAGACGAAACTTTAAACTCGGATGCTGTTCAAGCGTGTGGGCCAGAAGAAAGAGCATGTTGGATCCGAAGTCAGTCGCCCTTAAGTAACTATCTGAAATTAGAGCATAGGTTCTCATCCCCTCACATAGATCAATATTTAACATATCCATTAATGTTACACATGTGATAAAAGCAAATGAAACCAAAAAAATACTCTAATGTGAGATTTTACACAAAATGGGAGTAGCTGGGATGAGTTAGTATTCAACATTGTAACTTATATACTCATAGTATATAAGTTAAAAAATATTTCAATATTTAAAAAAATAACAATCTAAATTCAATGCATATATATATATATATATATATATATATATGAATGATGTCAAATTGTATTGAATATATTTGAAAACAATAACATCTTAGAATATTACATGCATCAAGCTTTTTGCTTCATTATAGAGGTTATAGCTTTAGGTAGAGCAATGAAACTTCCAATTTGAACATATCCATGGAAACGAAAAACTGAAAATTTTACTATATATATAAAATTATTTCAGTTTAAAGTAAATTTTAATGTTAAATGAAAAAATTATCATTGATAATTTTGTAACCATTTCGATCAATTTTATTGCATTAATACAATAAATGATGAAAAAAAAATATACATTGTTTCAAATGGATTATTTATTTGATCAATTTCAAAAAATGAATTACTTCGTCAAACTGAATTTGACGAACGGGAACAATCATATTCAAATTGATGATGAAAATGTTCACAAAACAACTTTTCAATCTAGATTTGGTCATTTTGAATATCTAATAGAGGGATCGACAAGCATTATTAGATAGATCGACGAGTAATACTATAGTAGAATATATTAAACACCACCTATATGTCCCCTTATACTTGAAGGTCATCTCTATGCAGTACAATCTCGTGAATGCATAAGATGTATGTTGATGTCATACATCCCTCTACAAGCTAGAGACGAGGAGGAATGTTCAAAGGAGAACATGCATTACACTTTGACTCTCAAGTCTACAAGATGAAATTTGGTAGTCAAGTAGTCAAACACATGTCTATTGTGATCTACATGTCCATAATGTATGTATCATCCGGTAAGGAGAGCAACACACAACTTGGCGTAGCCAAAGCAGTAGACAGAAGAGCTCTATAATGAGTCATGGCTAATAGGATTCCTCCTAAAGGATCTCTTTGTTGAGTATTAATAGTGGACTATAGAACAATTACTCTTTTGTGTGAAAAGCCATGTTGATGCTCATACAATATTCTTGCTTATTTCATCAAATGAAAAAAAATAATTTGTAATTAACATACTTAATCATGGTGAATGGATTTTTGATATCTAGATTATTATTATATAGATGGTTGCAACATATATATAATATTATTAAATTGAAATTCACACATGTATTCTTCACATCCATATGAGTTTATCTTTCAGTTTTACTACGTAGAGATTGCAACAATACCACAATTTGTAGACAATTTGGCAACTAATTTAAATATTTCCTCATAATCCATGTCATCATTCTACAAATAAATGTTTGTTATAATTTGATCTTGTGTCTATTGACATTAACATTGATAACACTAAGAATACTTGACTCTAAAATGACTTCAAATCATGATATGACTTTCTAAGACTTCTTCTTCATTTTATAAACTCTCAAACATGAAATAATACAAAATCAATTCAATGTCACATGGATATTATCCATAGGTTTGTATTCTTCATTATCTCATATCAGCCATTGTAGCAACCTTCGTTATGGTTGAAATAATTTTGCTTCAATTTATGTTGAGTGAGATTGCTAAAGTGACATGTATGATCACTTCTATATTGGAATAATTTTTCTACCGCATAAATATGCTAAAATGATTAAGAATGTTATAAGATATATTGGTATAAGAGCCTATTTTATATTCTTCAATCACTAGTATGCATATCAAATTTTAATATTAAAAAGACAGAGGTTTCATCATGACTTACTCTAACTATGAAGAATAGTTTCGCTCCAATTGATGTTGAGTCTAATTATTGGAATGACATGTATGACTATTCTATATTGAGACCATATGTCTACCACATAGATATCCTTCTGCATATTACTATAAGATGAATTAGCATAAAATTCTATTTTTACTCTTCAATCATATATCAAATTATATATTTAAAAACTCAAAAAGTTCAAGACTTAAAAATTCATTGACAAATCAATTTAATTAAAACCCAAGATGTTTATTCATTGACTATAATTTATGGTATTTTAAGAGTGAATTGATTCCCAACAACAAACTCACATGCAATCTTTATTGATGGGGAAGAAAAATCATATGCTATGGTTGTTAATATATTGAATTACAAGAATCAAAGTATTAAAGTTTTCAAATGCATTTTAATGTAACCATGATGAATATATAATCTGACTTTTTTTTTATGTGTTATCTAATTGATTAATAATTTTTTTTCCATTTAAGCACATGGATATTGATATTGTGAGATTTTTGTTTAAGAAAATGTAATTTTTGTAATAACTTTTTATATATATTTATTTTATTTTGTTAAAATAAATAAGTTTCAATCTCCTCTAATTTAATAATATATCACATAGGTTTATATTTATATTTATCCCTATATGACCTTTAGGATTATTTTATTTTGATAGAATTCATATTTTTAAAGTTGAGGTTTTCTCCCTCACAGTTCCAAGTTTTATATTAGAGCGCTACTCAAGGAGCTCAATATATTTTCTCTATCTTATGTATGTGTTGATCCAATTTGTAATATGCTATAAGAGTAAAAATTATGTGAAAAATATTTTTTGAATGCTATACAAAGTAGGAATTGTTAGAAAGAACAAATTCCAGCAAGTAGTAAATGGAAGAAGTTTTAGAGAGAGTTTTAATGTATCAAAATTTAGAAGAAAAAATCATAATTTTGGATATTTAAATTATACTTTTTAAAAATTTTGTATCAAAAAATATTTGTACTTAATTAGCTTCTATTAATTGCATGTCTAATTTTAAAATATTGGAATAAAAATTTTACATTTTTATTTTTCATATGGGAAACATTTGTGCAATTACATGCTTTTGCTAGAATATGCCTTTTGACAATACAGAATTATTACATAATGCAAAAAAAATTGAGCAAGTACTTCATACCTATTTTGTATAATCGTATAGCTTGAAACGACTAAAATCAAGGAATTTATTGATATTTAATTTAGTTAGTTAGATTAAGAAAGAAAAATTAGATATACAAAATTTGTATGATGATTTTTTTGCAGTTAAATGACCTTGATAGTTTGTGGTTAGAGAAATTATCATAACAATGAATGATAAAGATAATCAACCAATCATAGACAACATGAGTAAGATTTTTCAAGCCATACATAACATTTTGATGAATATATGAAATTTGATTTAAGAATATTGACGATAATTTTAGGAATCCATATGAGCTATGGGATGAGTTAACTAAGTTATTTGATACATCCATCAAGGCAAAATAGATGTAATGTTATACGAGTTGAATAATAAAAGTCAAATATTTCATAATATCATTGAATATATGCTCTAAATTGAAAGAGTTGTCAATTAATTGAGTTGCAAAGGAGCAAAAATTCATAATACAATATTTATCATAATAAAATATATGAATTAAAAAATTAATAAAATGCTTCTCAATTTGTGATTGATGTAAATTTTGAGTTTTTTAGGTATTAGAAATAAGTATTTTTATTTGTGGTTGAAGAGAAAATAATAGGCTCTTGTATTAACATATCTTATAAAAATCAGTAATACCATGTCTATGAGGTAGAGGTGGTCATATGGATGGCACAAACAATCAAGATCTACATCAATTTGAGCAAAATTATTCTTTTAGAGGAAGCTATATTGCATCTAAAGTTGGGGAGAAACAGTAGAAGTGATGGTAGAAGACCAACACCAAGGTACAAGAATGATTCTTATAACTAGTATAACATCAAAGACCAGAAAATTAAAGAATGTAGGAAGAATCATAATGATATCATGTGATTACGGATGAAAATAAAAGATCTAATCAATAATGACTCGTAAAAAAACTCATGAGACTTAAATCACATGACAAAAAATAAAAAATATTTCAACTGAAATAAAAAGAATCACTTTTTATTCATCATAAATTATTATTATAGGATAATATGAGTTTACTTTTTTGAATATAAATAAAAAATTGTGTTACTATAAAAAAATTTTATGACTCTTGGGAAAAATAATTTGACGATTTATCAATCAATTAAGATATGATGGAGGAAAGTCCTTATTAATTGAATTCAATAAATTTTATCATGGTAACAAAAATAAGTGAAAATAAACTATAACAGAATGTGGTGACAAAGATAATAAATCAACATATTGTTGAGTTTGCAAGAATAACGTTGAAGGAGATTATAATGCTTGGATTGTAGCTCCAAAACAGCAATACACGAAGAAACACATGCAATCATTGATCGACACAGAAAATACATGGTTCACCTCACTGAGGCTATGTTTGAGTCACTTCACTGAACAACCCTAATTGTGTCACAAAGAGCTTTTGCCAGCCCTCTTATATAGTAGTATCAGCCTTAGCCCTAGTCTAATTAAATATAGTCAAACTAACCAAAGTTACTTATGACATGAGTTAACTCCTAACAATTGTAACAGACAAGTTACACAAAGCTTTTGCGAATTGTAAAGAATTAAAGTTCGTTCCCAAGGGAATGAGGTGTTAATTCGCTACCAGTGACGAATATGTGAGTTTATGCATCTTTTGTAGACTCAGGACACGCATAGTCCGAAGAATGTTCCAAACAAGTAGTATGCAACCATTCATTCTGATCATCAAATCACTATCCATCCATTATATTACACGCAATTACACATGTTAATGAAATTCCACTCCAGATTTACTGATGAGAGATTGATCACTCCTTTACAAGTTGAAGTCGAGGTGATGTTCTCGATGAAGACCAGTCTAGGCCGATTGAACGCAACAATCAATAGCTTCTCGACTAGGAAGAGGAATTACGCATTTAGTCATCTTTAAATACTCTAGACTGCAGAGTCCGAAGAGCGTAAGAATTAGATTCTGATGAAATCCAATCCAAAGGTCATAATCCCACCGATTCACAAGACATAGGTATGCATTGGCAAATTCGTTTACTAATAGATGGGGATCTCCCCTCTTACAAGTCTCAGATGAGGCGAAACACTGGTTGAAGTCCTTCTGATCACGCTACATGGACACAGCTCATGGCCGAATACCAGGGTAACTTCTCAAGTATTCAGACCACTCGAGGCCGATTCTTCATCGCACTCAACAGCTCCACTAGTGTTCGTTCTATCCTGTCTAAAGCTTGCAGTTCAATCGAATTGAACACTTGCAAGAATAAACAACAGCTCCACTAGTGTTCGTTCTATTCTGTCTAAAGCTTGCAGTTCAATCGAATTGAACACTTGCAAGAATAAAGAGATCACCCTGACTACACTTGCGGTTCTCAATGAACACTTGCAAAGAAAGAGATAATCCTACTCTAACACTACTCCTATTTATACAATTGCTTGCACATATTTCTAATTATCGCCTACACGGATCGCACCCGACTACTTCTTTGAAAAGTTTCTGGTCCTTTTGATGATGTCTCTTCCATCAAGGCGAAAGCATCTACGCTCATCTGCAACTCTCTGATGTCTTATGCGATCTCCTTCCGATGGACACGCACCGTTTCTTGGCATTCACGACCCATGGTCTTGTACATCTTTTTTCATCTCTCCTTTGAATCGCAAGGAGTGTTCATTGCCATAGTCAATCGTTCCAACTATTCTGTCTCCATATCGCACATCGGGCAAAAAGATAATGCAAGCACTTACTCATCAAATCTTCTAATCTAGCCGGCCTCTCAACATCAACCTCGTGCAACTGCTGCTTCGCTCTCTTCAATTGTTGTTGAAACTTCTCATTCTCCCTCTCTACAAACTTCACCTCAGCAATTCTGATCTTGCAAACCTCAGTATAGTTCCCCTTCACTGTGATGGCTTCCTGCGTCGCCTCCTCCTTCTGTCTCTCCAGACGTTCCACCGATTCTGTCAATTGCTTGATAGTTTACGTTTGGTCCTTCTTCCCTTGAGCGGTGTTGTTCATCAACTGAATCAAGTCCATGTAACCGTCATTCTGTCGATTCCACCCTTGGATGTAATTGTTCTCCATCAGAACTAGCACTATCACATTCTCCAATTTTTGCGCTAACTGTAACACCAAAGAAATCGGCTCCTCCCCTGTTATCTTCTTAGCCTTGACCTTAGGCCGCATTGCCTTTGGTACTGGTCTACTTGACTAAGTGATCTCCTTCAGCTTACTCTTCTTGCTAACGGGTTCTGCAACTACCTCCACGTTGGAACTTCTCTTCTCACTTGTCCCCACTGAGTCTTCCCTCCCGAATACGGCTTCTTCAATATCCCGCGTTGCTTTATTTTGTTCCTCCGAAGGCATTCTCACTTGTCCCCACTGAGTCTTCCCTCCCGAATACGGCTTCTTCAATATCCCGCGTTGCTTTATTTTGTTCCTCCGAAGGCATCTCTTGCTGATTCTCCACTTTTGACGACTGCACGCTTTCTCCTCAATGGGGTCCCAAACTCCTGGTCGATCCACTGCTACCGTCACTTCCCTCTGGGACACCTAGAGTATTCACCACGTTCAATTGGTATCTCTTGTGGTGTCAACCATCCCATTCGTGAATACATGTGCACCAAGAACGAAGAGATATAGATCACTCGTGTAACACTAGGGAAGTGAGGAGAGACCACTCGAATAGCTCAAGAAATTCTGAAGTTGAGAGATACCTCAATGGTTTCTCTTCCTCCATATATAGTCCTCAAAAATGTACAAACTAGATAAGGTAACACAACCACCATCCACTCAATTTCTCGTGGATCGATGATGTGACGGTCATCCCTATGAGCACACGGATTGTTGACGTGGCAACTTTAGATACACCACTAATAGTCAACTCAACTACTCTTTGCGTAACCTCTACTTTAGTTCTCACTAACTAAAGATGGTTACAAATCTCCCTCCTTTTAAGATGCAACGTCCTCGTTGCTCACACGTTCAAACTCTTGAACGATCAAAGGTGCATTGGCTAAGTTCTTTGCCGGTTCCCAAGTTGATTCATATGATGGATATCCCTTCCATTGAACCAAATACTCCGTTTTTGGGTATCTCTGACCTCGAATCCGTTTTTTGAGATCTTGTCAACCTCAAATTCTACCTGATCTGCTACCATAGTAGGTAAAGGCGGAGGGGTTGATGGATTTGTGAACTGCTTGGGATATTGTCGCATAGGACATTTCTTTGCTCAGAGAACGCATGAGCGTCTAGCTGGAGAAGAACCCTCTAGAACCTCGTGTGAGTTGACAATCTCTTCTTCTTCTCCTTAGCACTCCACATTCGAGTTCATTACAACCGATAAAACTTCAGCGGAAGAAGATTATGATATCAAATGATCGGACCAATAACTCTTGCTTAAACTTCACAAAAAATTGCTCTACAACCCATTCAATCTCTTAAAAAAGTTATATATGTTTCACTCTTCTAGATCTTTCAAAACAATTGTTGATTTACACACTATATCACAAGGCGATATGCAGACCCCTGTGTACTAAACTCATCACTCATCCCAATTCTTGACTTCAATTGCTCTCATATTTCATGAGAAGGTCATTTGTCATCCGAAATTTAACTTTGGAAAGTTTTATTGACAGAACTTTCTGATATCAAAAGATACGATGGATGTATTAACTTCGTGATAGTCAGTACAATCCTGCAACTCTGACTATATACACAAACTTCAATCTATCACTCTGTACTCAAAACTCATCCAATTGAGTCAAAATTTCAATCCAAACACAAGCCTGAGTCGTAAACTATATCATAGTTGACTCAGATCTCCCAAAACCATCGTAAGATTCTCAGAATCACCCTAAATACACTCAAACGTCTAAATTTCTCACTCTATCTTTGAATCATCATTTCAGAGTGACAAATCCTTCAAATCCATCCATTCTTGTGCCCACATTGTAGCTCGTTCCGTGAGCTTTCCAATCCTATCTTCATATCTTCGAATCTTTCCCTAGAAAGTCTCCAAAATCCCTAAAAACCTCGAAAAGTTGCCCTTTTGCCCTCATTGGCCAAAACTCCTAGACCAATGAGAATGGAGAATGTTATTTTGACATCTAGTGTTGCCAAATTAGCTCCATTGTAACTTAGAGCTTAACAACTATCCTAAACACACTACTTAGACATCTTATACACAATATGAGTTGTCACTAATAAGAGTTAAAATGACAACTCAAAACCGGCTAAGTATACCCGAAAGTGATCATGATGAAGACACCGGATGTTCATCACAAATGTACTCGACATTGATACATCTAGAGGATCATGTTGTCCTCTATCCATGTCTTACATCGACTCCACTTTGATTAGATAAGCTCATTAGTCAGCAAGGTGATGTGTCTAGATCTCTCCGGCTCTTAATAGCCTTCCAATGTCGTTGATTATCCTAACCGAAAGTATCACCATCATGACAATAGCTCTGAAGATGACACATGTCATCATCTTCTCATAGTAGCCACGTCATAACACGACACCGTGTATACCCACTACTGTCATCATCGCTTCCCACTGCAATGTCCGAGAAACCGGACTCCAAACGATACATGTGTCACTTCTTTGGAGTTAACCACTCCAATCGTCCGTATAAATTCACCAGAAAAGAAGAGATGTACACTACACTCTTCTCATCCTTCTTTAACTTGGCAGCCATTGCTTGAACATTCCGAGCAAAAATCTCCCCACAGTTGACACGAATGGAACCTTCTACAAATTCTTCCACGATTCGTACCTTATGCATGCTTACATATGTGGTTCATTGGGGCAAGAATAGTTGATTTAAGGTGAACGTAACTTTCCTCATGAATCCGTCTTTGATGAGATCGATCTTGTAGCCATTCGTCCCCTTCCGTTCTCTAGGATTAAACCACTTGCGCTCGTCAAAGTTGAACCCGGTGTGTAATGCCGACCCTTCGCAGTCCACACCATCCTTGTGTTTGTCATGGTTGCGTCCAAGTGCTTTGGCTCACAATTTTGCATCCCAGTGTTCGGGTTGTGAGCGTTTTCCTATCGAAGTAATTATTTTCCCTCGTCGCAGTTTCTCGTATAACTCGGGACACACGTAATCCCATCGCCATGACAGGAAAGTACCTCCCAATTTCCTTAGTATTAGTAATTCCGCCGGCGTCCAATCCGCCATTGGAATGAGAGGAAAAATTCTCCCCATTGTTGGTTTACGCATCACAGGTATTCTCATCCTTCATTGCCTTGACATCGAGTACTTGCTTGATTCCTCATTCACACTGAGTTTGCAGGTTTTTGGCACACAAGTATACAAGCTCCCAATCCTCCCGGACCAACCGTTTGCCGCCTTAACAACCCTAACGCATCATCTCCTTCGTGTGACTTCCTATCTTTCTCGTACATTTCCTAATACACATATTCGTAAGAATACACTCCGCATTCCTCCGAATATAACACTTTATTAATAAAACACAAAAAAAATCCTACCAACACATCTAACTATGTCCCTACATTTACAGCTTCAGCCTAGAATTCATATGGTAAACCAAATTGGCTCAACATACTACGTACCTTATCCAATACTATTCGGTTGAACCTCTCAAAAACAGCATTTTATTGCGGAATATAAACCATGATGAGATGACGAGTGATCCCCTCCTCTTTACAATAACTTCTAAACTCCTCAGAAGTATACTCCCCGCCATTATCCGAACGTAGATATCTCACCTTGTGACCAGTCTGAGTCTCAATTTGGGCTCTCCAACTTTTGAAAGTTGCAAATACTTCAGACTTTTGTGTGTGAAAATAGATCCACACAAATCTTGAGTAATCATCAATAAACGATACATAGTACCACTTCCCAGAATGTGAGGCTATAGGAGAGGGTCCCCACACGTCATTATGTACATACTCAAGTAACTCTTTAGAACTATGAGTTTCAACACCAAAGGTTTTTCTATGTTGCTTGCCCATAACACAATGCTCACAAAATTTCATGTCAACTTTACTTAAACAAGGTAAACGGTTTGATAATGAGAAAGTATGGAAAAACTCCCTAATGTAACAAATGTGATAAGAACAAGCACTATTTAGAATCCATATATCACCAACACCCTTTGGTGAGTTGCATAGGGCATACCTCTGGCTTCATAGTCCATCTTCGAGCAAGTCATCCTCCTCATCAAAATCTTGAGCCACATTGGCCAAAGGAGGATCATTAGCCTTGGTCTTCACACGACAGTACTTCTTAAAGTGATCACTTTTGCCACATTTCCAACAGACCACCGTCTTTTTGTCTTGGAATTTACCCCTAGGCATGGATCTACCTCTAAATCCAACCTTCTTCCCATCCTTCTGATTGTGACCGTGCACGGGTCACATTCAGTGCCGTACCAGATGAAGAGGATGGAGTAGAGGACATCATCATCTTTTGTTGTAGGTCATCAGTCAATAGAGCACTTACAACCTCATTGTAAGTGATCGTTTGTCTATCACTATGGAGCAACACTTATGATAATGACTTATATAATGAACTTAACAGATGAAGGGTCTTCCTCTCATCAATTATCTCCTCTCCAAGATTCTAAAAATCAATAACAAGATCACCAAAGGTATCAATGTGATCTTGTATCTTTGTACCTGAATCTTTCATCTTGAAGCTCATCAGCTTCAAGGAGATGTACAACCTGTTTGATAACTCTTTGTGATGAAACCGTCGCTGAAGAGCCTCAAACAATAAAGTACAATTGTCATACTCATCAACTTGCTTCAGAACTGAAGGTTGTAAATGAAGTATAACAATTCTCATTGCTTGCTCTTGAAGGTCCTTCCAGTCTTCATCATTGAATGTAGAGGGTTTAGGCCTCAATGACTTGCCCAAACCAGAAGCCTTCAACTTGCCTTTGACTTGCCTCTCTCACATAAGATAGTCACCACGCCCATCATATTTGACAATGTCAAATCCGGCTCCTCATGTCTTCATGACTGCCAATCCGCTCCGTCTAGCCCCTGAACTCATCCCTTGTGTCGTTCAATCGTCAAATGGAACCTCCAAACTTGACTTCTTCCCACTCATATGAGAAAAATGAAAATTTACCCTAAGTAAAAATCCCCAAACCACAAGCTCTACTTCTTCCGCTAGAACTTGTTCGTGTCTAGGTAGTCTACTCACTATGTGCTTTGAGTTTTGATATTATGAGATCACACTCCCCTACCATCATGAGTAAATGAAATTGACCAAGGATTTTATATTAGGCTTGGTTCTCCGATAATATCAGCTTCCTCGGAATAAAACTTGGATACTCAAGCCTCACTCCTGCAAGCAGTTACGTGTGGAATAATAGACTTTACAACCTCGTTGTTGCTACTCTTTTACTGGTACACTTCGCTCCACCTCGGCAGTGACATCTTCACCTCTTGTGTTGCCCGTGTAAAAGCCATCGTCCTCCCTGATGCTAACTGTTCAGTGCTGGAGGTTCAAGACCCCACTTCAAGGCCGGTAAAATCAAGAGCCAAATCCTCGACTAACGGTGATTTATTGTAACCAATCTTGGTTAGCTATAGTAAGTTTAGCCAAATCGTAGGTTGGTCACTAGATCACAAAAAAACAAGATAGTGGTGTGCACTATCCAAAAAACAAAAGGTAAATGACAAGATGGCTACCATGCATTGGTGGATCAGATTATGTGCTAGACATCTTTTAGGAATTGGTTAGGATAAGATAACAAAACATGCAACCTCCGCATGTTAGCCACGTGGCATATTTAGGATTTTGGACTTTTCTAATCCTACAGTATATAAAGCAAGGAGAGATCTTGGAAGTCATTCCGGAGTCATTGCCTTCAGTGTTACAATGATATCACACCAGGCTTTTTGTTCCTATGAGTGTGTATCACCCTTCTTGGAAGAATAGTATGGGTTGGTGCAATTATTTGAGAAGAGAGTGTTTGTTAGAGACTGGCAGTGGCCATTGAGCTGCAAGTAGTGGAAGGGGATTATTGTGAGTGCAGGTTATAGATGGGGGAGATAGATTAGTACCGAGATTCCCATTTCTTAATCCTTTTCATGTCAAACTGTTATACATTGAGAGAGCAAGGTTGACTCAATATTTGGTTTATCATTTTGGTGCCAACTTCATAGACCAAGTGATGAGATCTCGAGATCCAATTATCTTACCTATAGTCACATATGATGTTACTTGGGATCTCACCATATACATTTTAGTTTAGAGATGGACCTCAATAGACCACCACTGGTGACATTCAACACACTGTGTGAAATGTATTGTGTATATCATCCTAAAGCTATGTTTCGGAGCCTAGTTATTAGAAATTTTGGAGAGGAGTATTACCAAGAGGTGATAGCATCACCTATTCCTTTTGTGTTGTCAATCTTGAGAAATTGGAGAGTGTTCATCTTAACCTTATACTGAGAGAGAGTGGACGGAGACGAATCATAAAAGACACTTTGAGAGAAATGATTCAGGAGTTGAGAGATTTGAGAAACGCATTTGAGTAAAGCCAGACTCAAGTACAAGAGTTAGCTCAAGATTGACAACAGTCAAAACGAGAGGAATAGAAAATGAGAGAATGATAGAAACTCAAATGGAGATAGAGATGTCACCATCAATGGTCGAGAGTGAAGAAACAATGAGAGCCCGTGCTCTTGAAACCCAAGCGGCACAGCGAGTGAGAGAGCTAGATCTTCATACATCCATGATCCTGAAGATGACAAAAGCTTGTAAGATATAACCTTACCAAGGAAGTCGGACCATGGGAGTTTTGGAAGGTTGGATTGAGAGAATGGAGTACCATCTTGCTTTGTTCAATATCAACGATCACATTGCAAGTCTTTTTATTTGTACTTTGTTGTTGGAGAAAGTGTCTACTTGGTTTTAGGATTGGATTATGGAGCTTAATGAGTTAGGCCAACAAGTTACTTGGAGTGCAATGAAACGAGATCTTCTTCAGAATTTTCAAGCAGTTGATCCTATAATCACGACATTGATGAGGTTGTAGAAATTTGAACATAAGGGAAGTGTGGAGGAGTACATTGAGGAATTTTGAGATCTTTGAATTCAGATACGAGATATTAGTGGAGCTGAAACCCTTGATTTATTCAAGAGAGGGTTGAAGAAAAAGATTCAACATGAGGTGATTCAGGTAAATCCAAGCAACTTGAATGAGGCTATAGCTTGTGCACAACGAATATCCAATGTCTACCACAATGATGGAGAGGTATTGGTTCCCACGAATCAATATTATGGACCAATGCCTATGGAGTTGGGCAACATCAGGAGGAGAGAAAATTTCATTCCAAGGGGAACGCACAAGGAGGAGATCGTCGCAACTCGAATCCTCATCGAGAAGCAAATTCAAGAGGAGACGGAGTGGAGGGGAGACGAGAAATGAGGTAATGCAATAATTATGGAAGATTTGATCATATTGCCATGAATTGCCGAACCCGAGTTCTAGCAAGAAGAGCTAGATCTTCCTATTGACGAACTTTCAACAATCTTGAAGGTGGAGACAAAGTGACCAATGGCAATCCGGGAAACGACAAGCACTAGTAATCTTGCCTCACGGGCTTACTAGTTTGATGAAAAGGAGAAAAGGCAAAGGAAGGAAGCAAAAACATGAAGTAAATATGTTTGATTGTGACGGACGGCGAGATAGAAGGAGTAAAAGTGAGAGTATTGATTGATCCAGGAGCTACAGAAAATTTCCTATCTTGATCTATTACTATAAAGTTGGGATTAGCTTTAAAGAAAGATGAGAGTGAAAAGGTAGAGTTGCCAAACATGCAAATTGATAGCATTCCTAGGGAAGTGGAGTTGAAGATTGGGCAATACAAGGAATCGTTGGAATGGAGAGTAATTCGATTAGCTCGTTATGATGCTATTTTGGGTATGCCTTGGATGGAAAAATATAATCCTAAGGTAGATTGGCAAAAAAAGATAGTAAAAACTATCAGTTGGAGGATCTTTGGAGATAGACTTAGATCGGAACAAAAAAAACTTACCTCTATACGTGATAGGAAGATCCGCTATCAGTCACAAAGATGTATATTTTTTGGGCCTAATAAGAGATGTAAGCGCTCCAAGAGAGCAATCTTTTATACATGAAGAGTTAACTTATATCTTGAACAAGTTTCAAAATATTTTTCCAAATAATCTGCCTCCAGGTTTACCACCAAGAAGAAGAGTGGATCACAAGATAAAGATCTTACCATGAAGTTTTCCTCCTTATAAAAGTCCATATCAACTTGCACCAAAAGAGCTGGAGGAATGCAAGGCACAATTGGAAGAGTTGTTGGAGAAAGGGTTTATCCAACCTAGTGTGTCACCATATGGAGCTCAAGTGTTGTTTATGAAGAAAAAGGACGACTCCATGCGGATGTGCATGGACTATCGTGCTCTAAATCAACAAACGGTGAAAAATAAGTATCCATTACCATGAATGGATGACTTGTTTGATCAACTTCATGTATTTCATCAAACTTGATCTTAGAAGCGGATACAATCATATCAGAGTGGCTGATGAAGATATACAAAAGACAGCTTTTAGAACTAGATATGGATATTTGAATATCTAGTTATGTCATTTGGTTTAACCAATGCCCTGTGACATTCATGGGACTGATGAATGATATTTTTCGTAAATATCTAGATAAATCAGTGATTGTGTTTTTAGATGATATCTTGATATATAGCAAGTACTTACAAGGTCATCAGAATCATCTACGAGAAGTACTTCAAGTGTTGAGAGAAAATAAGTTGTATATTAAGATGTCAAAATGTGAGTTTGGCAAAAGCAAAGTAGATTACTTAGGCCACAGAGTTAGTGCAGATGGCATTTAAGTCATAAGTGACAAAGTGGAAGCCATTCAAAATTGGAGTGCTCCAAAGAATCAAACTCAACTACGTAGTTTCTTGGATTTAACCGGCTTCTATAGAAGATTTGTGGAAACTTTTGCTCGTATTGCTCAAGCTTTAACAAATCTCTTAGGCCAAGGGCAAAAACGGCAATGGGGTACAGCTCAAGAGATTGTATTTCAGGCTTTGAAGGATGCGCTCTGTGATCTCCGGGCTGACTCTCACTTAGGTTTACATCCGGTGGTTTTTTGGAATCTCATCATGAATCTAGAAGAACTTGTTCCCACCCTATGACCATGATCCTAATGCACACTCTCACACAAACTCTCAAATTCTCACAAAGAGTAAGATATCACTCAAAAGGAAGAGATACTTTGATGATCAAAGTCTTCATTGATTCAAGGCTCCAACCCGAACATGACTTCTCCAAAAACCAAGCTTCCCAAAACAAGGGCTCTCCAAAACTAAGATCACAAAACTAACTTCTCCCAAAAACTAAGTTGAGAGGTGCTTCTCAACCTCTCTATTTATACTACTTAGAATTTTACCTTAGTAACTACAAGTAATCATCATGTAACTTTCTCTTATCAAGTTGAAACGAGGTAGAGATCACAAACCCCAATGAAAAGGGTACATGGCAATATGCAATTGGTCCACTTGGATCTTCTAGAAGTCCAACTACTCTCTAATTGACTTTAGTGTACCAAATCAATCTCGCCCCTAGATTTAAGGGTCTTCATCAAGTCCAACCAATGAAAACTAGTCCAAGTCAAGAAAAGTCAAGATATCCATGTGATGGAATATATTCCTTGATTCCTACTAAACAACAAAATAGTAGTTCTCATCTACCACACCAAAAGTTAATCTATATTTTTCTCCAACTTAACCATAACTAACTAAACATAGTCATGACTAAGATAAACTTAGTCACAATTTAGATATACTTACATTTTATCCTATATGTACAAACTTGGGTCTTACAGCTCTTACATGCACCAATCCTTAAATAGTATGAACCAGATAGACCAGCGAAGCTTATTATGGATGCATCAGGTGTGGCAGTTGGAGGAGTGTTACAACAAGAATGGAAAGATGGATGCATTGGAAGCACTATCTTGGAGATAAGGAGTTTGTAGTTGACACAGATCACAAGCCTTTGGTTTATTTAGAAGCTCAAAAGTATCTCTCAAAGCGGCATATCCGTTGGGCTGAATGGCAACAGCGTTTCAATATGAAGATCGTGTATATGGAGGGGAAGAAGCAACTTGCCGATGCATTGACACGAATACCTTGTATTAATCACATCACTAAGATGAAGAAGGAGCAAGCAGGTTGGGATGCGCTTTTACCCTTGATTGAGTTTGCTTATAATAACTCAATCAATACATCCACAAAAGTCAGCCCTTTCTTCCCAATGTATGGAGAACACCCCATTACACCATCTAGCTTGGTGAGTGTAGGTCACATGTAGGAACCATCAATCCAAGTTGAAGCGGTGAAAGAGTTTGTGGCACGAGTTCAACGAGGAGTGCATCATGCAAAGCAAAAATTAACTATTGTCCAAAATTGGAAAAAACAGTATGTCGATGCTCATCCACAACATATGGAGTTTCAAAGAGGAGATCAGATGTGGTTGTCTACTACCAATTTGTCATTAATAGGGGTTCAAAAGTTAAGTCCATGGTTTATTGGACCTTTCTTGATAGTCCAACGGATTGGAGAAGTTGCCTACAAGTTAGAGTTGCCAACACACATGAAAAGACATCCCATTTTTCATGTGTCTCTCTTGAGGAAGTATACTCCACGATCTCCTTCCTTTGGCAACCCATATCAACCTCCTCCTTTATCATCCATGATTGATGATGTAGAGAAATATGAGGTTGAGAGAATTCTCAACAAACGGACAAGAGGTCAGCGGAACCCAAAAGTGGAATATCTAGTCCAATCGAAAGGTTATTCACTTTATGAAGCTACTTGGAAACCATTGGCAAATCTTACAAATGCCAAGATACTTGTAGAGACTTTTGAGTCTTCTTGCAACGAAAACATTGCGTCTTAAATGGGGGGAGGTTTGTAACCAATCTTGGTTAGCTATAGTTAGTTTAGCCAAAGCGGAGGTTGATCACTAGATCATAAAAAGACAAGATAGTGATGTGCACTATCCAAAAAGCAAAAGGTAAATGACGAGGTGGCTACCATGCATTGATGGATCGGATTGTGTGCTAGACATCTTTTAGGAATTGGTTAGGATAAGATAACGAAACATGCAACCTACGCATGTTAGCCACTAGCCACCTCGTCATTTACCTTTTGCTTTAAGTCTTTAACCTCTTCTCTATGAGTCGCAACCCCGAGAGCATGTGATGGATGCATGTCACAACCCCATCGACTTGAGGAACCAGTTTCCACTCCATTAGTCTCGATTCGAGATGTGATGTAAGTTCCATCGTCGTAATACGCTGAAGTCTGCTCGACGGGCAATTGGAAACGGCTCAAATGGCAAATGCAAGCGGAACAAGAACCTTTCCCGAATTAAATCAGCGAGTAGTCAGATCACACCACCACGCAAAAAAATTATCAAGAGAAGTCAACAATGACACGGTGCATCGTAAAGTCGACAAGTCCTTCGACTCTTCGGCTCCAGAATGACAATAACTTCAATCCCTCAACATGTCCTCGAGGACGACGAGGCACCGAACTGACACTGACGAAAACATCATAATTTCCAGTACGAAACATGTTCTAGAAATGTTGTTGCTCGGTTCTTCTACTGCTGTTGGCTCTCGAAGGTGATGAAGCGTTAACTCTCATGGCCGTCCGGACTCTCGTGGCCGCGTGAACATATCGGTGACAAACCATCCCGACAACACAACTCGTTCAACTTTGAGGTGGAAGATGATTCCTCATGCTCCTATTGCGAGTCAAAGGAGAGATGAGAGTGCAGCATGGAAAAGATATCAATCTCTGATACCAATTGTAGGTCCGAAACATCAATATACTGAAAAACACATGCAATCATTGGTTGACACAAGAAATACGTGGTTCACCTCACTAAGGCTACGTCCACAAAACACACAGAGTTTCTTTACTGAACAACCCTAATTGTGTCACAAAGAGCTTCTGCCAATCCTCTTATATAGTACTACCAGCCCTAGCCCTAGTCTAACTAAATATAGTCAAACTAACCAGAGTTACTTAAGACCTGAGTTAACTCCTAACATGGATCATATTGAGCATAAGCTATTACATGGGATGTATGATTGATGAATAGAATTTCAACAATGGGAGTCTTTAACAAAACAAAAATTGAAGAACTTAAATGCAAAAAACTTAATCTTTTGTGTCTTAAGGTTGTTGGTTGTTTTTGTTATGGGCATAATTATGATGAAAAAAGAAAAAAACTATATGATAACACACATAAATACATCTTTCTATGATATGCTACTAATTCAAAAGCATATAAATATTGAGAATCAATTAATAAACATCTATTTATTAATATAAATAGTTATATTTGATGATAAAAAATTATCATTTAAAAAACCAAAACATTTTTTTGTCATATTATAGAGTAAGAAATAAAAGATGTTGTTACTATATTTATTATAGAATAAATTCACTTTATTTGATAGCTCTTGTATAGGATCATAAGAGCTTGTGAACTCATACATGGATAAATTTTCTAGCAAGAAGTATTGAACATATGGTGGAAGAGAATTGGAAGAGTTTCAACAAGGCCTTAGTAGTTGGCCATTACCTATAAATTTGAGTACTTTGAAAATCAAAAGAGATTAGATAATGTTGTATATCATGTGAAGAGTTTGATGCATGAGGTCTTTTTAGATATACATCATCCATACATAATCAAGGTAGCTAAGAGAAAGAGGTAATCATTATTTGAAGAAGCTATAAAGAATATTTGATAGTAGCAAGTTGTACAAGAACAAATTATAGCATTGGATCTTCAACATATATGGAAGTTGAGTGAACTTCTAAAAAATAAATGTGTTATTGGTTGCAAGTGGATGTACAAAATCAAGAGAACTTGGCGTGGAAGCATGAGTAGATACAAGGGTTGAATTGTAGGAAAGAACTAATTTCATGATTGTGACATTGACTATGATGAGACATTTGGTCTTGTTGTTAAGATTTCTACCATTTGTGTTATTTTTCGCTATTGCTACATAAAAAAATAAAAGATATATTTAATGGATATGAAAACCGTATTTCTGAATGATGATTGAAAAAAAACTATATATATGTTATTGGCACTTGAATATGAGTATCTTATGCATCCCAATTGAATATGTTAGTTGTGGAATACATTCTATGGGCTAAAACAAATAGCAAAAAAATGATAAAAAAGGATAAATATGTTTCTAATTAAATATTTAAAACGTTGATTGTATTTTTTTATCATGAAAACTATATATTTGTGTATTTTTTGATGATTTGATCGTCATAGTAAATTATGATGAAAAGATCCAAAAGTTGGAAGATCTATTGTAGAAGGAATTTAATATGAAAAATTTGGGTATACTTTTGGTTTTTCCTTGATTTATAGATTCTTTATGTTAAAGAGCATACTTGGATGATGCAATAATATTTTTCATTACATAAACTAGTACAATGTAAAGTGACATGATGTATGCTCTTTCTGTTAATTACTGGACCCGACTTGAGCTACTTAGTTGGGCTTATTAGTGAGTTCGTTTAGATTCCAAGCAAGTGTTATTTTGATGTGGTGAGGATTTTTTAGATATGTGGAATACATAGTTCAATTTGAACTTCATTCCATATTAGTTTTGACTTTGGATTTGTATGATTTGACATCTTTAAATTTTGCAAGTAGTGAGTATGACATATAATCAATGTCATGTTTTGTCTTGACGTTTGGAAAAAAGCTATTTGTTGAACTTCGAAGAAGTAGTGTATAATATTTTTGTCATCAACAAAGGTGGAGTACAAAATAATTATGAATGCATACAAAGAGATCTGATTGAAATATTAATTTGAGTTAATCATTATTCAACTCAATTATTCTATAAGTTGATAACATAGATAGCATTCAGTTGATTAATAATTGTGTTTTTCACTTTATCATTTATTTATGAGGAAATTCTTGAAGGTAAGATTAATTTCAAATATATGTTTTAAGATCAAATTTTTGGTATGTTCACACATGTCTGGTTTAAAAATAAGTTTAAATATTTTAGATTTCAGTTAAGTGTATATGATATAGGATATCATTCATTAGATGTAAATCAAGCATCATAAAGTATGAGCTTAAAGAAGGATGTTGATAAATTAGATGAATATAATTACAATTAGTTGGTATTAATCCCATCTACCTTGGTGGTATGCCACCTAACCATGTAATACATTTAGCCCCTTTGTAAATTTTTGGATTTTTTACCTTTCTAGGGTTCATAAATGTTGAGTTAAGGCTTCTTCAATTATATTATTGAGATTCATAAACTACTATTTATAAAAATTTTGGTGTTGCATGAGCGCATTGCTGTAGAAGAACCCTCCTTATCCTCGTGTGAGTTAACACTCTCTCTTTCTCCTCCTTAGCACTCCACATTCGAGTTCATTGCAACTGGTAAAACTTCAGCGGAATAAGATTATCATATTCAACAATTGGACCAATAACTCTTGTCCAAACTTCACAAAAAATTGCTCTACAACCTTCTTGTCCTCTAACAAAATTTTCTTATGTATTTCTTTACTAGATCTCTCAGAATAATTATCGAGTTATACATTGTATCACAAGATGATACGCAGACCCCTATGTACTAAAACTATCACACATCCCAATCTTTTTATCCAATAGATCTCAAATTTCATCAAAAGGTTACTTATCATCCAAGCTTCAACTCTACAAAGTTTTGTTGATGAAACTTTTTGATAGCAGAAGTTATGATCATTGTACTAACTTCGTGATAATCAGTGTAATCTTGAAACTCTAACTATGTGCACAAACTTCAAGCTATCACTCTATACTCAAAACTCATCCAATTGAGTTGAAATTTCAATCCAAATACAACTCTGAGTTATAACTATCAAAACCTTAGTAGTATTCTCATAATCGATCCAAACACACTCTAGGGTCTGAATTTCATTCTTCAACTTTAAATTCACAATAGAGTGACAACCTAATCAATTGCATTCATTCTTGAGTCCACGTCGTAGCTCTCCAATCTTGTCCTCAAATCTTCAAATCTTTTCTTATAAGTCTTCCAAAACTACTCAAAATCTTGAAGAACTTGATCAAGTGTCCTTATTGGCCCAAACTCTAAGGGCAATGAGAATGAAAAGTATCATTTTGACCTCTAGTGTGGCCAAATTAGCTCCATATTAATTTAGAGCTTTACAACTATCCTAAACATACTACTTATCCATCATATACACAATATGAGTCGTCACTAATAAAGAGTCAAAATGACAACTTGAAAACAGCTAAGTATGAACAGAGCTACAAATGGAACCGGGGAGTTTATACCTTGAGAATAATACTCCTCGCCAAAATTTTTAACAATCAACTCCCTATGTATTACTTTCAGTAAACAATAATGATGGATTGGAATCCACATGTTGAAGGCCACCAACTTACTAGTAGTGGTGGCCTTCAACATGGAACACAAATGGATTATGCATCGATAATATAAAGGATCATGTTGTTTTCTATCCATATCGTATGTCGGCTCTTTTTTGATCTAATAAGCTCCTTAATCATCAAAATGATGTACTAGATCTCTCTCATTCCCTTGTCACCGTGACCGCACGTTATATATGATAAGATCCAAGAAAATATCTCTTGGAGCCTTCTCAACATCCTGGCCCTACAAAATCAATTCAACTGTGGGCTCTTAACAGACTTTCAATGAGCCGTCGATTATCCTGACCTAAAGTATCATCATCATAACAACAGCTCTAAAGATGACATATATCATCATCTTCTGATAGTAGCCACATCACAACATGACACCGGATTTAACTTCATCTCAACATTTTGATTGTGATCAATCATCATACATGATATGATCATTACAATGTAATGAAATATCTAGATTATTTTTTTTGGATGGATTGATTGTTTTTATTTTTGTTGATTTGATAGACTTTACACAGACTTCAAAGCTGCTTACACTTCAAAAAATTTATCATCATAGATAGATTAACTTGATAAACATCATTGAACACTTTGAATTGATCTATAGTAATGATGAATTGGTGATATGGAACAGTGATAAATTGGAGTTTATGTGTTGAAAGTCACGACCTTACTTAACTTTAGAATCATAAATATCAAATTAAATTAAAACATAAATTCTTATATTTCAAATTATGTTTTTTTTTAAATCATAAGAATGTTGGAGTCATGAGAGTTCATCATCTACAACATACAATTATCACCAAAATAATATACAAATAATGTCCAAAAATGATCACAATGAAAATATCGAATGTTGTTTACAAGCAAAGGTACAAGTTGTCATATGTTAATGTCACATGTCTTCTCTAGTTTGATTTGACCATTCTTAATATATATGATAATGATTACTCTTTATATATGATAAGGTAAGAGATATATCTCTCATAACCTTATCTATGTCTTGATGTATGAAATGAACTCAAACCATGAACGTTTTAACAACTTTACACTTTAAGCACAAAAGTATTATGCTTTAAAGCTTTAATATGGGAAATTACATTATGAAGATGAAAATTGTTATCATCATTTTACAATAGTCAAGTCATAACTTAATTTGTTTCTTAATCTTACTATCATGTGTATTAAATGCTTGAACGATGAAAATTTTCCAAGACACATTTAATAAATTTTGAGCGCCTGTAAAAAATTATGCTAATGGAACGGACAAGTTTGCAACTCTTTTCATGTCCACTTCACTCATGGAAGTTATGTTTTAGTTGTAAGATGCGTGTGTGTGAAGGCTTCGTGGATAGTTTCACGCGTCCACTGCAAAAACTATTGAAATTTTATTAGATCACATAACTACCTGGACTTGTATAGTCCGGACAGCGCATTTATGTGACAAAGCAACATAATTTTAACCTTTCACGATTTACTGAAGTAAGACACAATTTTACGAAAACAAGACACTACATAAATGATTCTCAACATAAGACTCTGGATCAGTAAGCATCATATGTCCATGGTATGATCACACAATTTTTTTCGCCTAGGTGATCAAGGACAATTGAACAGATTTTCCTTTCTAAGAAACCAATGCAATCCACACCTTGTTTCGTTGGGCTCAGTTTCCTTGCGTCCTTTCTCCATGTCATGAAGACGAAAAAAGAGAAGTATGCACACCATCAGCACCAAAATCGCGCTTCCTTCCCTTGCAATCGTCTTTTAGACTTATTGCCAGCCACCCGATTGTGTCCTCGGATTTGTACGGCTTTAAATAATCTGGAAAAGAAAATACTGTAAAGAACCTCAACTCATCAAATCCAGCGAGAACCCGTCAACAGCTGCAACGGATTCACTGGAATCCTTTCCGAAACCCAGGATTCGGATCTGACCCTCGGGACGGATTTCGGCCAAAAAGTCAAGGAACCAGCCTGGTTTCCTTGGCCGGTAAAAAGAGGAGCAGATGACAGAAAACGGGGAGAAGGAGAAGTCGAAAATAAGGCACGAAGCATGGAAATAAAGGAAGCTGTCGGCAAGTCAGTGGATTGACGATTCCAGCCACAGGGAGGAGGGAAGGCAAGGCAATGCAAGGCAAGGAAAGTCGAGAGGAGACGAGAGGATAGGAGAGTTATGTAGACGGGAAGTGGCTCGGCCGTCCGTTATGCTGCAACACGTGCATGGGGCGATGATGGAGCTGAGCTGTGACTGTGACATGCAAACAAAAAGGAACAGAGGAAAAGAGATAGCGAGATCTGGTACTAGATACTCCCCATCATGATCGCTTGAGTGTTGCATGATGCCCACGGTATTACAAAACCCCCTTCCCCTACCACCTCATTCACCAGTGACCAGCCCTCAGGTCCCCTCTCCCTTCCCAGCACTCCCGTTTCGTCCATTCTGTTAAGAATCAGTCCACTATCAACTAACTAATTATTACTATTTCCGGTATAATCCTTCTTCTGGACGACTCGTCACTCCATCAACCTGGACATCTCTGCATGGCGTGCGGCTGTAGGATCCCGTCCTCCTCAATTAGCAAGTGTTCATGATTAGTTTAATAGTTTGTGGCTGGAACTGAGCTGTTTCGTGAGAGTAAAGAGGTTTTTTTTTGGGGCCGGTTAATTAGCTTGTAAATATGTGGTTTGTTTTGTTAGTACTTCAATTGAGAGTATGGTGAATGGGTGTCGGAGTTGAGCTGTTTGTCAACTAGTGAGACCATGGAGATCGTTACTGATTCAATCCCGTGTGTAGACTAGTTTGTTTTATGCGTGCCAGATTTAGGCTCATGGCTTCATCATCGTTCCGGAGGTGGAACATGGAGGATGTCATCGAGCTGGAGGAGAGTCAATTCCCGATTACAGTAGTTGGTAAGAAAAGATTTGCAGGATCTTCTCGCCCAGAATATAGCCACTCATCAACGGAGAGAATTTCCATTTACTCGAGAAGTGAAGACTTGTGTGATAGACCGGACTGGGCTGGGTCTCCGTCTTTCGCTCATTCTAGTTCTCGTGGTCAGATGACCACTTCTGTCATCATACGAGTCGTGCTCCTCCCCTCTCGGTCCCGAATTTCTACATGCAGTTCCGGTTACAGTGCTCTGCACTTGCCTATCTTGCATTCTTACCTCAACATGACCAATCCTTCCTCTCCTCCACCTTCACCTGGTCACAACTCGAGAATAACTTATGACTTTCCGAATCAAGGAAGTTGAAAATTTTGTTTGTAGCTCTTTCGTGGGCCTGTCCGTCTTTGACAGGCCCGTCCACTGAGTGTGCTGGTGTACACGAGACTTCATACAGCACGTATAGGTCCCTTCTTTAATTGTGCCGATAGTGATGATATGCTCTCTCTCTCTCTCTCTCTCTCTCTCTATAAACTCTCCCGTTCGGTGGCGTAACCTTTTTATGCCTGCCCACACACATGCTTCGGGTGATAAAATTAGCAAAGTTCGCACTTTCTAACAAAAGTTGCAGTACTTAGCTTCTATCCGAGTCTATCAATGCAACTTTTACTCTCGTACAAATCTTGCGGATGGTACAATATTGTAAAAGTGCAAGTAAATGCATTGGGTGCATGTTCCAAATCTTTCTCGGTGACTGCAGTGCGTCCAAATGCATGAAACGAAAGACCTCGCTTCACGTCACTGCGAAGGAAAATCAGTGACCGTGCAAAAGGGGATATCAAGCAAGGGTAGCAAATTTTAATGGAAGGAGGTGTGCTCGATCACACAAGATCGAGAATGGAATACATTATTGGACTTCATGCGCCAATATCTATGTGACAGACTAATTTTCTTCAACGGACATAGACAACCTTACAACTTTCTGGTCTCTGGCTCTAGGTTACATTCGAGTACCGGATGTATGATATGTAGACATATTAGTGATGCCATCATGAAGATTTTATTTTTCACTGGTTTCATTGGAATCCCCATTTTCTCTGAGGGTACTTGACACTTTTTTTCTGTTGTGCACTCTTGCACCTCCATGTACTTTCCTGTCTCTATTATATATACTTTTGACCTTTCACACTTCACGGACAATACGTAGAGACAAGGAACTCAACTCACACCGTGCCCTTCTAGAAGTCTACTACGTCAATATTCATAATATGCGGATGGTGAAACAAATGAGAAGTCATACACCAACGGTGAGAGGAACAGGCAGAGGAACAAAAATATACGTCCGGATATCTTTGAGACATCGTGACAATTGGCTGATACTCTTCAAGTGAATAGGACCAAAAAATAATTATCAGGATGTTCGAAGTATCTCTTCGAGCAGAAAATCGAAGAGGGTCAGGAATCAATGTTGGTTCTCGTCGATTATATGACAAAATACAAAGAGTCGAAGACAGAACATTGGTCTATTTTGAACCTTTCAGAGGTATATTTCTCCGATGTAGGACTCAGACCTCGACAGGCAGGCGGGCAGCACGTTTCATTAAAAGTCTACATATTTACAGGAATCGATGTTCCATGACGATTGCTACATGGGGCTCAAGAGTATATATAAGTCTTCCAGTGAGCGCAAAACTGTTCCTTCTACAAGGAGCACAATCACCTTGATGTGAACATGTAAACAGGACGATGCAGTCTTTCGAGAAAACTCAATACTCTTAGGTTTGCAAGTAATTGTAGGGATGCTTCCAAGCAATATTTTATGCACTTATAATGAGGAAAGAACTTAAATCGTAGGCTTGTGGAGGTGCGACTTTGATCGATTTCTAGGAGGAGTAAGCTCAGAAACGGCCAAGTAAAATAACAAAAAGGATGGGAAGACCCCATCCAGGATGAGGAGTCCAGATGTTAGATGCACACGCTTGATTTGGTGATGTGGTCAAGGTGTGGTCAACCGTTGAAAACGGAAAATCTTGCTTTGCTACATGATCCGGAAAGATAAGAGGATCCTTCACTGGAGGACAAAATGATACAAAGTTTGAGGAGAATGAAGAGAAGAGAAAGCCTAGCAGGACAAGGTCGACAGTCCGCCGAGGGGGTTGCCGATCGCCTCAGCTGCTATTCAGCAGAACAACTGTTGGATGACTTGGATCGAGAGCTGGTCATGGTTTGGAAGAATGGAAACTCCAAACGGACGAAGACTGTACCTAGGCAATAAATCCTGCAGGACGATCATGGGATTCATGGGCGTCCCTCGGCTTCCTCCTCCCTCCGGCCCTCCCTCGGCAGCAGCACTGATTGCATATCGCATCAGTATCAGTGTTGACTGAATTATCTTCAGAGTCTAGACGCACGCATTGAAAGTCTCAATCCAGATCTCAATCCTCTTTGGGCTGGGTGCCGTTCAAGACAAGCAGCACTCAGTGCATGTATGACATAACGCCTAATTAATGATAACTAAGCAACATTCGTTTGAAGTTGAAATTTCGTACACTACACCTACTCGATCGACCTCCCCGCAAAGTCATTACTGTACACTTCTTCTGCACTTCTTCAATTACAGTCTTCTTACTTACATGCTTTACTGATACCTCCCTCCCACCGTGATTTGTTCAGGACTCTAGACCACCACTCAGTGGATGGTACAGCAGTAACTGAGCGTACTCGAGTATATGCGCTTTGTCTGTCAGTAGGTCTCAGCTTGACATGGACGTTCACCGAGCACTAACGTACATACGTTAGTTCACTCGCTCGTTGAGCAGAGCTCTCACTCCACAACTCGAGCCTTGCTTGCTTTTTTACTGGGTCAGTCGTAGTTCGTTCGTTTGCTGGACCGCTGGCTGGCTGGCCGAGAAGAATATCTCCAATCTGCAGGATTGAATGGAAATGAATTGAATTGAATTAGTTCTCGAGTCAGAGCTGGACAGGTCAGTACGAATCAGATAAAGCTGCCGCCTGCTGCTGCAGCGTCTGCAGTTAGTTTGTGTTGACATTTACTCTATCGGGTGAGAGAGAATTCCAATCCACAGCAGTCTGGTCTGGTCCTGTCTGGCGTGGTCTAGCCTAGTCTTGTCTTGTCTTGTCATGCCATGCCATGCCGAGGCTCGTTCGGTGCACTTTTGATTATTGTGTGGGGACGGACGCAGGCAAGGCGCGGTAAGGCAAGCGACGGAAAGGGCTCCTGTGGGGGCCAAGCGAGAATCTTAAGCTTGTGCAAGGGCCGGTCCAGTCTCAAAAGCAGAGCAGGATTATGGAGCCTTGAGTCCTGGACTCTGGACGAGCTCGACCTAGCGTCCTAGGTACTCTCGAGTACTGGCACGAACGGGCGATGATAGATGGGCATTCTATCCTCTTGGCCTCAGCAAAAGCATCAACTTAAATTTTTTTATCGGGACACCAAGTAATATAGCGAAAAGGATGGGAAGACCCCATCAAGTCGTACAGGGATGAAAACTTAAAAACATGTTGTACTTTGCTGCCCAAAGATTCCGCTCTACCAAAGCCTATCTACCTCCCTCCCTCTCTCGCTCATGTCGTTCTAAGGGAGCGAATTTGATTCCCCCTCCAACATGCTCAACAGTCCTCCTAAGTCTTAAGCCGGTCCCTACTCCCGGCCACGCCAGGCCCATGACGACGTCGTCGCTGTGTAAGCATCTCGCAAGCACGCCCTAAAGGCTCAACAGTCCCAACGACAGAGCTGCTACACATAGCTCCATTGGTGAGTGAGGAGCTCGAAGCGCGTCGCAGAAGACCGCAAAAGATGTGCGAAAGAAGAAAAGCTAGCAAGGCCTTCGAGACTCGGGAGTCCTTTTGTTTTGCAGGGATCAGACCCATGCAAGCGATAGATAGATAGCACAGCGATACTGCGGCAGACTTTTGAACATAAACAATCCATCCATCCATCCATCCACCCATCCGCTTCCTCTGCAGCATTGCATTGCAGCAGCAGAAGACCGGCCCCTCCTGGATCTAAGTCGATCATCCCGGTACCTACCCCCAAGGCTACGGCCGGTAGCCTCCCCCTTCATTCTCAGCTACGGTCCTAATTAGCGCAGATGGCAAAAAGAAGAAGCCCCTACGGATTATGAATTTATGACGGTGAAAGGTGGTGCGGCATGATCCGAATATCATTTACTTATAGCTTCAAGCGCTGCCGCAGAATAATACGACCTGATGAGGCCTTCCAGAAAGGCCTGACGGCAACGTCTGCAATGGCCTGCCAGCCGATCCGTCGGCTCGCAATCGAGGGAGGGCGACGGACGGAAGGACGGACGAAAAGACAGACCGTCCAAGGGATATCCAGAGCCCACAATTTCTCCGTCAAGGTGGACGGGAGAAGCTTACTGATAGGCTAGCTCTACGAGTTAAAGGCTAGAGCCAATAGGCACGACTCTATTAAACTGTGGCCAGTGGTCACGAAAGAAAGAGCAGACTCGATCCATGAGGCACATGAAAGGTGCTGTCGCTGGCGAGATTACAGTCCCGACTTTAGCGGAACTAAAACTGATCTGATCTGTGGCCCCGGCCGTCCGTCCATCCGACGTGAGCAAAATCTTTACACACGCTGACGCTTCAAGGAGTAAGGACACAGTAAAATAACAAAAAGGATGGGAATACCCCATCAAGTCGCTTCAAGGAGTCCCTGTGATATAATTTTCTGGGTTTTTAAAAGGTCCAAACATTTCATGATTTTCGTATGATTTGACCACACCAAAATGTCGAAATTATTGATGAAATGTAAAGAGTGATTCTGTACACTTTTATGACTGGTCATGCTCCATGAAAACTACCACATAAAACTTGTGTATCGTTATATTTGGGTTATCTACAATGGGAGATTTTATTTATTCTGAAAAGGAAATGTTTTATGAAACTGGTCCGGTGAGAAATTCGTACGAGGTGTTTTGGATGCGATTATTAGTTTTACGTGCGGCACGCTGGAATGGTTTTGGAATATTCCAAATCTAGGATGCAGAATGCATACTCATACACGATTTACATCTAGCGGTTAGCTTTGTTCACTTTTCGATGTCCTCATGTGCCGGGTGGCCGCTGGAGAACGAACAATGGTGGAGTCAGAGAGGATGACGTGGCAGGAATCATGAATGACGCCGATAATATGGTACGGCCCTCTCAGTCTCTCACTCGAGCGCTTTGAGATCTGGTGAGGCTCGGCGACAGCCACGGCGTGCAGCAGATCAGCAGCAGCAACGAACGAAGTGGGGGCCGGGAACGGAAGAGAGAAAGAAGCAACGGCTTGGTCCTTTTCGCTAGCGTCCTTTTCGCTAGCATTCATTCATTCGCTCAATCAATCATTCACTGGTTCGTTCGCCCCACTCGCACGACAACAACAAGAGCTACATGACACCTTCGCATGATAAAATTATTCGGATCTCCCAGGGCCGCAACTAATTTCATTGCTGTGGGGATCTTCTTTAGACGAGCCTCCGCCACAGTATCTATCCCCTCTGTACGGGCCTCGTTACGGTGCGAATCGCAGCAGCCTCGTGGTTCAGGGCCGCAGCCTGTTCACTGAATCTTACCACGCAGCATCACTCCGCGCATAATTGACCTGGAAAGATTTCGCCAAAGATCGAACCGGACCACGTGCATCGCAAGTCTTCATGACCGCAGTTAACCGAGACTGAACCCACAGTACGCGACGACCATGACCAGAGTTAGTCGAGACCCAGCCCACAATACGCCGTGAACATACGCAAGAAGAGACATATGAGACATATAGGTCTGGTGGACCCTCCGGGTAAGAGGAGTGGCCTGTGAAGGCCGTGATACAGCGAGGACGGGTGGATGCGAGTAATCTGCTGGACAAGAAACACTGGACCGTAGGTATACAGGTAGCGCCACAGCACAGCATCTGCACCAGTGTCTGACGAAGAAGGAAGATGGTTTTGGTGCGTACAGCATCCGCGCCAGAATGTGACGAGGACGACGAAGTGATGCCGGGGGAACTGAGCACGGTCGGAGAACTTTCTCGGACGACAAAAGTGGGTTAGTGAGTGAGTCAGTGGAAAGAGCAAAAGATTTGCGCGAATCTTTCGTCGCAGGCCGGGAAAGTTGAAAACCTCATGAGAGGCGAGGGCGGGCAGATTTCTGGCCCGACCCACAGTCCACAGACTGCCCTGGATGGGACATACGGTCTTCATATGTACATGCTATACCGTACTGAAAAACCACGGGGTATGAAGTGTACTGTACTGTCCTCACTATTCGTGTGAATGTATACAGGTTGCAGGACAGATCCCAAGGGCAGGTTCTCGCACCTTTCCCGGAAGCCGCTCTTCTCTGTTTGACATTTGAAGATATGGGTCGACGACAATCCTCCACCCGGCATTTTGACAACGCCAGCTAAACGACTTTGTACGGCTTTTTATTTCTTGGCTAAAGTCGTTTGATACGTATTGCTTGGCGTATAATGGGTGGGCCAAACTTGGTGAATGTTCTTAACGTGTTTTCTCGATTCTTTCGCAAACAGAGAGCTGTTTTAAGGGCCGAAATATGGCGGCATGCGGAGAGAGGGAAAACTGAGTTGAGAGCTTTCTCAAATTAGCGAGGAAGAACCTTCTCGAGGACAGTGCACGAAAACTTTGCGCGTCCGCGACATTTCCGATAAGATCCCGTGGATTTATTATCTCTCGGATATGTACCATACGCACATTGTAATGTTCTTCCGTTTCGCACATAGTTGATTAGGTCGTCGAACTTGTCTGTTGGTACTAGATCATCAGAGAATACCCAACCTAACAAGAATGCCACCACATTTCCAGAATTATGTGTTCTTCATGAGTTATCTCACCGATAATTCGAATTTGAAGTTATTTTGCGTCTCTTCTCCACATATAGGATGCTATAGCCAAAGCCTTCATATTATTCACCGGTAGCTTTTACACATGACACAAACAGTAATGGAGCCACAGGTGTATGGATTCTAAGGAACAATAGTGTCCAACACGATTCGCAACCTTATTCTTTACTGGTACAGAAAATTAGGTCTCAAAGTTACAGCAATTATACTCGTCGGGATCAACACCAAATGTGCCTTTCGGGCACACATCCAATATCCACCATGCAGACGCTGTCTATGAGTAAATATTTTTAGGAACGAAAAGTACGTGACCTCTTGATTCATGATACCCGATTTTTCCAAGTAGCCAATATGGAACTCGGAAATGGAAGTACACAGAACCCTCGAACGTTTATCAAAAGATCCCTGCGACTGCACACAGTGTGTGCACTAGAAAGCCGTAAAGAAATTACAATTTACGCGATGGCTGACTGAGGGGCTATGACTGCTCCTGCGCACGAGAGCAGAATGATTGTTGATGGTGGTGATGTAGTAAACTGTTGTAACAGCCGTCGTACGCGATGTAGCCAGCTGTGGGTGAATGACCTGAGGAAGCCTTCACTGCCGCTCAAACGGGCAATAATGTACACTTGCAGAGAAAACGCGCAGAGCAAGCTTACTCCATCCATCCATACACTTTGACACTTATGGTGCAATGTAGAGTTCCAAGCAGAAATGATGGCAGATATCCTTCCTGTCCTGTCCTGTCAAGTGATCCCATCCTCCGCCCTCTCCTCGAGCTGTCGATCTGTACACATGGACCTCAAAAACTCACCGCCTGCAACTTTACAGGGAATGATTGTAACTAAATTTTCTAGAGTAGAGCAGAGCAGAGCTTAGCTTAGCTGCAAGAGTCTATGACGTTTGATTGCTCCAAAGCTCAAGTCTTTCTTGGACATGTCAAATCATGTCAGATGAGCAGGTTGATTGATTGTGACTTTACAGTGCTCGTTCGCTATACATGTAGCGCAGCTCATCAGACCCAAAATCAGGGGGATAAGTTAATTCCCTTTCCTCTCCCATTCCATCTCTCTACCAGCTTCAGGCAACGGTAAGCTCACTTAAACGGGGCCGTCTCTCGAGGCTCTGCACCTGCAGACTCTTCCGACTTTGTTGCACCTGCAAGCCTTTCGTGGCCGTGACCTTCCTCTTCATTGAATAGGGAGATGATCCTGAGCTATCACTCGACGATGCCGACAAGGACATGGATTGTCTCACGTGACCCCTTAACCGCTTCACGTCCGCTAGTTGCACGGGCTTTATCAGAAATTCTTCAGCTCCTTCTGCCAGGCATCTGGTAGCCAAACAACATTCAGTCAGTGACGGCTACATAGGCTTTCGTAATTTAAAACCCGAGACACATGAGACCTGTGTCCTATACTCGACCATATAAGCGTGATTGCTATTGTATATACTTCCTTAACTACAATAAGACAAATCGATCTGAAGAAAATTATAGCTGAAGAAAATACTTTTCAGTAGCCCATGAAGTGATATCTCACCTGTTGATGCGGTATGGGACGTTCTCCGATGACATTATCACGACTGGAACTTCCTTCAGAGAAGAACTTTCTTGCTGCAGGGACAAATTCTTAATGAGTTCCTACATCTCCGAGAAGTGAAAAGAAGAAGCTCGACCTGTAGACAAAACATGTACACGTGCAAGGAAGAAGAGCAAGAAAAATCGCAGCTGGCCAGGACTACAATCTTACCTTTACTCTCTTCAGAAGCTCGTAGCCAGTCATCTCTGGCATGCAGTAGTCTGTGATGATGAGATCCACTTCGAAACCCTGAAACACAAAACATAGCATCCAGATGAGCAAAGAACTTTCGCCGAGACTAGTTACAAAACACTGCGACTGAATCGGCATGCCCATCGAATCAGAGACCTCAAGAAGGAAAACTGTCACTGGCATCTGTACCTTCGAGTTGCTAGCAGATGTGCCCTTCACCAGACCCAAAACTTCCAAAGCTTTCACGGCGCTATTCACCGTCGTTACTGCAAGGTCGCAAAGGGTCGGAGTACCCAATCAGTACAGAAGCACATACAGTTCACTGATCCAATCAGCAGTCACCAGACACTCAATAAAAAGCAAGTAATCGGGAAAGACCTGCCTGCACTTGTTCACTAATCACTAGGACTTTGTAAAAAGGCTCCGCTCTAACTTCTAACCAACGTATTCACAAGCCCGCTTGACCTGAATCCGTTTGGAATCATGGCAGGCAAGACAGCTAGACTGGGAAACCCGATCAACCGATGACTTTTTAATCCAACATTGCTGCATGCAATTCCTATATAATCCTCGTGTGAAGAGACTAACCTTTGAACGATGAGGTCTTCAGAAGCATCTCGATCAATCTACGATCGAGGTTGTTGTCGTCAACAGCCAAGACATGGATCTCAGCTGGGGCACAATGGCTCTCTACGGTGTCCACCGAATTGCTACTGGTCAACACGCTGCAATCGGAACTAACGTCCTCTACGCTCCTCCTCACCATTGCGCGCTGCTGGTCGCCTACGCTTGAAACGTCCTATCCTGCTACGCCTTCCAAACGCCCATGCATGCAGAGGAGCTGCGAGCGATCTGGAAGACAAACTAAACCACTAGATGTCACACCCCTCGGAACAATATACTCCGCAAACCGTCGTCCTCAGCGAACTTTCTACTGCTTTCAGACAAGCTTCCATAGCTCCTGCTTCCTGCAACGAACGAGTTGGGAGACAACCCGACTCTTCTATCAATCGCGATCCATAAGTAGTAGTGAGAGACTGAATTCTCGGCCCCTGTACACACGGCTTATCTGAGCACAAAGTCAACTTCGCAAGGATCTCTCTCTCTGGGGCTGTTGAATCTTTTGGGAAGGCAATTTGTCAACCCCCGTGGGACAATATCCGACCAGAAAACGAAAAGAAAGGCGCACGCTGAGGGCGCACGAATGCTCGAAGTATGACCCGAACACCACAACACAGCGCTCTTGCTTCGGCCAGAATGCCCCTTCGGAACTCTGCAAGGGCCGCGCGGGGCTGTACAGAAAACACGACGGAACTCGCGGCTGGCGAAAGTGTGTGGTAGCACGGGTGGAGTATCAAATGCGTGTATCAAGGCGGAGGAGCGCAGGACGGGACGAAGGGATCAGGTAACACGGGTGGGCTCAGTTGGGTTGGGTTGGATGTAGTAGAATCAAAAATGCGTTTAGCTCGAGGTCAAACGCACACACTCACTACCCACTCGCTGCTGCTACTGATGCGCTTCTCGCTGTTGATGTGACCACAAGTGGTGGCAGAGTACTAGTACTAGCGCCTGATCTATTCAACCAGAACGGAGGAAGACGAACTCCTTTCCTTGGGCTCCGGATGGAGTGCAGAATAAGCGGAAGAGGAGAAGGAGAAGGCTCGAGAACGCTCAAGAACTTCAAAGATGGAACGAAAGGAAAGCAGCACGGGCTATTCTGAGCTGCTCTGCTCAGAGTGCGATCTGATCTCCTTCCCTCCGCCCAGGTGTGTGAGAGGCAAAAGGAGGAGAAAGGGATTTGAGCGTGACTCGCACACGTAACGAATCCAAGCTGGCTTGCCTCGTCGTCCAGCTGCTGCTGCTGCTCCAGGGCTCCCTCCTCCCGCTACTGTGTACGATCTATCAGATCAGAATCCGCGACAAACAAATTTACTGCCACTATTCGCTTCTTACCCTCCCTCCTGTGCTGGCTTGGCTGCCTGTCCAGTCTAGGCTCTCACACAACCCAAGTCAAACAAATCTACCACAGACGCTCCTCTGCGCTCCAGGCGACCCAGAATTCCCTTTTACGTTTCCACTCTGCCCTCCGAGTCTTCTGGCTCCGGGGGCAGACAACTTACGCCGGGGGGTGGGAAAAGCGGCACACCACATCTCACTCATTCACTCAAACCAAATCTTCGCCGGATTTTCAAAATCTTTTGCAATCTTCCGCACGTAAGATCCAACGCCACATTGGGTCCGGGCCTACCCTCGTTCTGCCCTGGCCGTCGTTTATGGCGTGGGTCTCCTCGGGTCCCCTCCTGTCGCCTCCCGTCCTCTTTGCTTTTCTTTGCCTCCCTTCGCTCAGCCGTGGCAGGAACAAGCCAAGCCACGGTTCGTGCCCGGAAGCACAACGGAAGGCCCCCAACGGGTTATACTCTTGTCAGCTTCTGCGCTCGTGGTTCAGCCCTGACCACCGTCGGGTATCTGCCGCTCTCCGTGAGTCCGTCCCCCTTCTGTCCGTCCGTTTCCGCTCTTGACTGGACTCACCACGAAAGCGACCGTCATTACGTCGCTCGTCGGTTACGGGGGCATGAGGTGCGAGGAGAAGATCTGTTCCAGCGCAGGACGAGTACCCCCGTACGGGTTGCGGGACGCGGGGAGGGAACGGAGGGCAAGGGCAAGGCGGGGGAGACCCGGGCAGGCGGGTTCGTAGCAAGGCAGGCAAGCAAGAAAGCCAGCCAGCCAGCCAGCCAAAGCCCAAGCTCAGGCGCGGATCCTGCGACGATTACAAGTCCGTCCCCCCAAAGTCGTCCGTGCTTGCTTCGAGATCGAATGAATCAAATTCAGTATGATGTCAATCGATCGATCACTCGCGCACATACATCCACAACTCGTGCGTTCATGGAGGTGGCATATCAAATTCGTCCCATTTGATTCCACAATTTCTTCGCATGCATGTGTTACCATTACAACTCCGTACTCCAAAGCGAGAAGGCGATTTGGGACATTTCTCGTTTTCCTCCTTCATTCCTCCATTTCGTCCTCGTTTCAACTGCTTTTGCCATGGATCCTACTGTGCGACCCTGTTCCTGCTGCCGTAGCATTTTGTGATTTTTCTTTGTTTATTTTAGAGCGGTTGATGTGTTTTTTGTGCATCATTTTGAGTCAGCAGCAGCTAGCGGCGATCTATTCAGAGAGCGAGCAGATCTAATGTTCTCGCCCTCGTTGTCAGCGAGAATTCGAGAGATATATTTGAGTACTTTATCTGATTCGGGCCATGGCTTCTAATATGTGAATCGGGAACAATATCAGCAACACTACAGTAGAGTCTGATTTGTATCTTCTTCCTCACACAAAACCGATCATTATTAAATTTAGGTTGAAAAGCTTGCGAGAGAATAAGAGCCAAGTGCTTAACGAAAGTCAAGCACATATTCCCCTCTGCTCGAAGACATCATGCTTCATCCGTGGAGTAACAACGCAGCCTCCGAGCATCGAAATGTTTGATCGGTGACATCCGTCATCCTTGATGCTCCCTATTCATAGCTCTATATTTGACCTTTTGTCATGGAACTAGAATCCAGAAATGCAGCATCACATAAATCTGTTGTGGACTTCGTGCTAACCAAAAACTCAGGTTAGCTTTTTAATTTTATGTATTCATGACTCTTGACACGTTAACCATTTCAAGAAGATGGGAGAAAGCTCAGAACCGCATCTACACTCTCAAATTCGGGACTGCATTCCATTGTCATTACTTGTTTATACTCGTAAAATTAAACAAATTGTGACTTCCTTCCTCGAGAGCATATATACCGAAAAAGGTTGAATGTAACTTCCTTTTCAGTCTTATTAGCACTGCATTTCCACGCAATAAACTTTTCTAAACCTCAATGAAGGTTTAAAACTGACATATAGCATCTAGCACATCCTAACCTCTCGCGCGTCCAACCAAAAATAAATAACATCAATATATTTTATTTTTTTACAGAGAAGCACATCAACCCTCTCTCCACAAGGATTTTACGCATAGACACATATTAAAATGCATTTTAGCAGCTTTTTGAACTAAACATATTTTTAATCTTATTTGTAAATTAATAAAATTCCATATACATTTTATTTTGTATGTTTTAATTTACCTAAATTCTAATTTTTTTGAAACAATGAAAAAATCTATTTCTTACGTCTTTTAATCCCTGTTGAATCATGTAATGAACTGTGTAAAAATATAGAACATAACTTGAAATATGTGTTATGTTCTTTTTGTCTCATAACTACCATACATCTGTATTTCATGATGGCAAAATGAACATTTTTTGATAGAATATAATATTTAAAATCTAAACTTTAAAAATATAATAACAGAAGTTGAAAAACAACAAGCATTATTCAAACATCAAAAAATATATATTTACTAATTATTTCATAAAAATGATCAAATAATTGTTAAAACTATTAATTTATTTCAAAATATGCATGTGATTTTATTTTATTTTTCCATGAGCGTTTATTTGCTATAATTGATAAAAAATAATTTTAAAATAATTGAAATAAAATAAATTTAAAATAAAATAAAAGAGGATCTAAGATTTTATTCTATTTTATTTATTTATATATTATTCCATTTTGTGCAATAAAAATTTATCTCTTTTCAAACATATACATATTATACAAAAATATTGTATTTAGTTATTTAAAATCCATTTATTTTATTTATAATTTACTAAAAATATGTGTTTTATTTTTATTAATGTAATTTTATTTTTATTTTGAAAATTTTAAAATTTTTTTGGTATTTTTACAATTATAATATAAATTGATATAATTTATTATATAATTATCAAATTATATCATGAATACTAAATTTCATAAAATATCATAAAATATTTTTCTTTTGGAAATGAAATCTATAAATTAAATTTTAATCAAGTCAATAAAATAATTTATTCAAAATAAATCAATATATTTTTATTTATTTGTTTTTTATTGAATAAAATATCCTATAGGTGTTGAATAATTTTTATATGTAAACCAAAATATGGGTTTAGAAAAAATACAAAAAAATTTGAAATTTTTGGTATAGTATTATATATCATATTATAATATTAATGTTAATCTTGGGATTTTAAAATAATATCTTTAAATATGTTAGATTCACCAATATATATACATATACATATATCATTAAAAAAACCTTGTGTAAATTTCAAAATGAAGGCCAACACATACTATTTATATGTAAAAATATATGTTCAATTGTCATGAAACCTACTTAATAATTATTGTAAAACAAATTCATACATCTCAATTGCTATCAATGACTACTTTGCTTCAAATTCAAAATCAACCATTATTACTAAAAAAATTTGGAAAAAAAATTGTGACTTTTTAGTTTTGCAATGCTGAACGTAAAAACTCATTTCATTTCTGTCGTTCTACATTAATCTATTATAATCTGATTGATTCTCATTTGACATCAATAAAACAAAAATAATTAATGCATAATCATTAGTTCTCTTCTCATGCCATAACATATCTCAGGCATGACATGTTGTTGCTCTATGCAATTCACAATTACTTTCTCTCTGCAAATTTCAACAGTTATTTTTCAATTTATTTTGTTTTTTTCATATGTAAATATTTTTTTTTATCATTTAATGCATTTGATCAAAGCAAAAATATATTCCACAAAAAAATATCATGTCATACATGTTTACAATCTTTGTTGTTGCCACAAAACCGAACTTGTTAATTTAATTCAGATTGATATGAAATTATAGTTAGATTTTTTTTAAAACTTAAATATAACAATAAAAATTTTATGTCATCTTGTTAAAATTTAATAAGCTTTCAAAAAATTAAAATATTATGAAGTTTAGTCTCTATACAACATCAATGTTTGAAATTATAATATCAATTTTCTAAATCAAATCAAAATATTAGAACACATATGTTCATCATCTTATATCCAAAAAATAAGTTTATTTATTTAGATTTAGAATTAAGTATTGAAATTCAAACATTGAATAACATCTAAAGTTTATTTATTAAATAATTTGTTAGATATTTTATAATAAAAAATATGAATATTTTTAAATAAATGATTAATGATAAAAAAATTATATTGAAATCATTTTTTATTAAATTTACATAAAAATGATAGAAAATTTATCCATTAAATATTATAATTGTAAATTAATACATAATGATTATATATTTTTTTAATAGTGTTAAATTTCAGTTTTTTCTTGTTTTTTAATATATTATTTTTTAAATGGATGAAATATTGATGATTTTTTACTGATAAATATTTATTAAAAAAATATTTTTTAATTATTTAAATCATGGAAACAATATTCAAGAAAAAATTAAACTGAGCAGATTGTATATGTCAAGGAAAACTTGCTGATTTCAAACAACGCGTAAAGGACAAAATCTGAGTATAATAACGTTTAGCAGGCACAAGATGGTCATTGTAGTCCTGTAGATCGGATACAGGCAGAAAAGAGCAAAAAGTAAACCAACGCACCAAGCTGACCTGGTATTTCAGCAACGAAACTTCCGGATTCCCACCTGCGAACCTGCCCTGGTACAGATTCATGACGTGGTTATGAGATTTCAGCACTCCACAACGACGCTTGGAGTTGAAGTAGGGGCCATGAGATTTAAACACAATTCCGGAATTTGCGGACGCTGTCGGTGGGAGAGGTGCCTTACCAGACCAGATCAGACCAGACCGCTTACTGTACCGGTACAAATGACTTCACTGTACTGTAGAAAATCTGTTCCGGTACAGACAAAGCGGGCAGGGGCAGCGCAACGTTATGGCCAGAGAGCGACTTCCCGCTTACATCTGACTGACTTGCTCGAGGCAAGGCTACGGTACACCTGCCCTTCAACTCGAGTCAGGTCAAGTTAGGTCTGAGTCAGGGTCAGAAGGGTTAGTGTAGTCTGACTAGGGCTGCTCGTTTTGAGTTTCTTTTCCCGGGTTTCGGTTAGCTGAAGCAGATGAACACTGTGGTCGTGTCACGTGTGCCATATCTGATAGTACTGGTTTATCATAGTATTCGGGTTTAGAGGTCAAGGAAGGAACTGGGTTAAGGGACGGTAGAGCCCGAGGTTCCGAGATAGTTCAGTCACAAACGGTTGTCTAAGGGAGTTGATGTTGATTATGTCTCCCAACGTGGACCATTGGTTGTATGTAGACAGTTTCGGTTGAATAGTTACATCTTAGTTGCAGAATGACATATTTTCCATTGCCTCATGTTACCCGAATGGTTTCATCTATGACGGGGTTCTCCCAACTTTTTGTTATTTACTTTATACTTTCATTTTCTCCCAAGGTAAAAGTCATGTCTCTTTGTTGAATTATTGGCAGTAATAAAATAATCACTATAGACTAGAGAAAATCAACCTTTTACATCAACTGCCTTATTAAGAAGTAAAACGATATACAAAAGCACGATAAAGATATAGTTTTTAATTGAGAAAGAAAAACGCAAGTAATAAAGTGATGAAGATTTGATTCTCCAATTTCCACCCATGTAAAAACATATGCTATGAGAGGAAGGGATCTGGATTATGAGATTAGGATTATTGGAGTGACCAGAAGAGCGAAGAGTAGGTTAGAAGGAAGGGAGATTATACTTTGCGTGAATAGAAAATTCTTTTCTTTTTTCAATTTGAGTTCCATTGGTGCATAAGTTGAACATTATGGAGAATTGTATCCAAAATTATTAGTGAATTTGTTATTTATAGGTTTCTAATGATTTTTCTCAAATCCAATAGATGTATCAGTTTTTTTAAAATTTTTTTTTTTCATGCCTTGGTTCTATTGGAATCTAGTTGAAAAATTATGAAAATCACGATAGAAAGTTATGCATGTTTTTAAATTTTAAGGTTTTGCTAGTTAGCATTTCATCATGTAACGGGTTATGGTTTTGCAGGTGGGAGGAGATATATGATGGAGTACCATATGTCTTTATCCTTCTTTTTGTATTAGCTATAACTTCACTTTCCCTCATGAGGTCACCTAGAAAGGTGCGTGATACCCTATGTCTAAAATGTCATTGTCTCTTTACCTCACAAGGGATGGAGATCCATATGGGAAAGATGCACAAAGATGGGATGCGCATGAAAAGCAGCTGATCACATCGACATTTGTCACTTTAGGGATCACATAGATTATCTCGATCCTTTTGTTGATCATTCTGGATATACCAATCGAGTCATGGAAGTAGTAAATATCCAAGTCAAATACTATTTTGATAATTTTTGAGACTCAGTTTTCATGTTCACATTTATTTTATAGACATCCTCATGCGCTTCATGATAAGGCTAGATGAACTTTTTGCTTATCGTTTGATTGGTTGGCACGTAAGCCCATGGATGAGTTATGATGATTTTTGTTTCTCTTACTTCCATGATAATGTTCATTTTTTATTAAGGAGACATGTTGAACAAAGGGAATTATAAGCTAAATTTTGGAGATTCATAGAAAGGGATTGGGCTACATTGCATGAGGAGTATGTACGGGCCACATAGGTTAGCAGCCAAGTTCATCCATATGATATTTTAGATGCGGCTTGATTGCGATGGTTTAGGATATTGGGACAAGTTGAGGAGTATAGCAAAGCCACACGAGCCCTTCATCCTTTATACTTTAATCAGTCATACTATGAAGACTATTTACTCTTTATGACTTTAACATCCATCCATGAGCGCTGGAATACTAGTAGAGGTCTTGGAGTATCAACCAGATGGGCCATTATGTTTTGATACATAGCATTTTATACATTCTCTATGCACAATCTTATGTTTATCATAAGACTGCTTGTCAAGGATGGTATATGAGCATCTTAGAGATTGCATTCAGATAGATGATCACTCTAGTGATTTTACATAGTTATTCCAAGTGGCGGCATCAATTGCGAGAGGGGAGATTTTTGTCAGTTAGCTAGATATTAAATGCTCATTGACTTTTTATAATGGCAAAGTACATGGGGGACATTAGACTTACTCCTATTGGGGAGATCTTTTTGCTTCTTGTTAGTTAGTCATACTATGGTCATGTAGAATCGTTCTCACTTCCATCAACATCTTTGTCCACACCCGTTTGGAGTCACCATACAAGGAGGTTGTGAGGTGATATTGTTGGATATTAGAACACTCCTAGATATTCATCCATATTGGATTGTCTTGTAGGTGGACATTGAGAACGCTTTTAATAATATCTCACATGCATTCATCTTTAGAGAGCTTAGAGAGGCTGATGGATCTTTATAAAGCCTCATTACTTTCATACAGTCCTTCTATAGTTCACATTCTTCTCTCTTCTATCAACATGACTTTTCACATGAGAGACTCACTGTTCTACAATCCGTCATTAGTCTTGACATAAAGATCTTTTGAAAGGAGCCATATTTTTCATGGCTTATTATATAGCTCTTATGTCTTTTGCTTTGACCGTCTTAGGTTTTGTGTTCCCCTCCTTAGCGGATGATACACACATTGTGGGCCATGTAGATCATATTAGGAAAATCTTTGATTATTTAACTACCAAGTTTCATCTTGTATGCTTAGGAGTTAAGGTGTCAAAGTATAAGGCATGGTCTCCTTTGGACATTGCTCCTCATCTCCTTTGGACATTGCTTCAAGAGGGATGTATGATATTGACAGATGGCTTATGCATTCTAAAACTGTCAATATAATTTGAGGACTTTGTCTCATACTTCCTAGATATGACACTTTTTGATGATGTAGTGGCATTTGATCCAACTAGCTACTTTACATGCTTGTTCCTTCACATGCATTCATATCACGCTTGATCACCTTTGATATGAGGACCATGGGTGTATGTGGTGACATTGATTTGGTACATAGACATACATTTTTGACGATTTTGTGTGGAGGATTAGGCTTATTATCAATGGAGGAGATGACACCTATAGCATTTTTGCTAATTGTGCACTCTCGACACCATTGTTATCTTTCCGATTTGTGATTGGATATAGACTCATCCTTGAGATGTATACAAGGGATATGGACGGGAGGTCATTTCCTTTACATGTATTATTACAACAAATGATAGATGCTTTGTCCCTATATGTACGACATAAACTTTTGTCTTTTTCTCTTTGTCCATCGGTTGGACTAGAGGCATAAAGTTTACTTTGATGGATCAACATTTTTAATAAGCTTTACATTCTCTCTTTGTTGGATCCGATCCAACCATTCATCATACTATAAGGGATTGTATATGATCTTGTTCCAACAAGGATGCATGCTCATGAATGCATCTTGGCTCTACCATACATCAAAGTTTTTTGACTCACACTAGCTACCTTTTCTACAAGGATGAGATATCTTTGTCGGGTGTTTATTTCTTTCTAGTATCCTCTCAGTTGGACTGATTTTCCTTTTACATCCATTAAGTCTAGAAGGAATAGGGTTCCTTTGTGCATGTTGTGTTCCCTTAGCTTGATCCATCCATATGCATCTTCATTACTTACTTGTGAATGGATAACTACCTTAGATGTAGGAGGAATCCATATGATTTGTTGTCCGTTTGGATGCTAGAAGACAGCTACTATAACACAGAATGCAATGACTTTAGAATGGCTTTTAAAATGAGATGTCTTCTCAAGACATCTCCTTGCTTTATATAACATAGGATTAGGATATTCCGAAATTCAATCTATGTAACATGACTAACATGCATAGGTTGCATACTTTGTTATCTTATCCTAATCAATTCTCTAAAAGACTTCTAGCACCCTATCCAATCCACCAATGCATAGTAGCCACCTCGTCAAGCCAGAGTTTAACTTTCAATTTTTGGATCATGCACACCACTATTTTGTCATTTAATGATCTAGTAATCAATCTAAGATTTGGATAAATTAACTATAGCTAACCAAGATTGGTTACATCTACCCATGATGCCATTAGAGATGTGATGTTTGCTGTGACACAAGAGGATGGATGTTTCGTATGGAGGGAGTATTGGTATGACTTGCTGTCAATTCGGATTAGGGTAGACCTATACTTGGTTCATGAAAGCCATGTTATTATTGTAGACATTGTGGTTATAAATCCTACATGTAACACTATTTTGGAGGGATGATTACCCATCCTTTTGGAAGGATGATTACCCATCCTATTGGATGGACGGCGAGTGGACCGGCATAAGTCAAGATCTCCAAGTATATGGGTATGGAAAGGGTTCACCTCTTTGTTCATTTAGCTTTGAAGGTATATGAAATTATGGATGCTAACTTTGACATATTTGTGAGAGAATTGTCACAACTTATGTAACAATATCTCTAGTTATGTAGTTGTGTGTATCCATGAGTAGATACAATAGTTAGAAATGGTTGTGTAGTTAGCGCCATTCGCACTAGAACTGCCATTAGGGCCGACAACACCGTTAGGAGTCATAGGGCTCAAGGGACAGAGTTCAAATTAGGGCTCAGTGGAGGGCAGTTTTCAAAGTTGAGCCTTTGAGAGTGTGGCTATGATGAATAGTGGCTAGTGCGGAGACTTGGAGTCTTTGAAATACAAATTGGATTTGGCTTGATTGTTGTCTCTTTTTTATACTATGGTTATAAGCGGAGTGTACTTGTGGACATTTTGAGAGTAGAAAAGATAACTTCAAAAACTCAAATTGGATTTTGTGATGAAAACTATGAGTTCTTGGAGCGCTGAATGTGTTTTGGTGAGTTTGGATCGATGGTAGTATCTCTATCATGATTGAGTTCATAACTTCAGTCATAGCAACTGATGTTTCCATGCTTCTCAACCACTCAAACTAATACAACGTAAGTATAATAACAATCCAATATCTCAAAATAGCAATCATAAAATGCCGAGGTGATCCTATTACAACTCTATAGTGCTCTTCATCATAATTTCTAACAATAAAATCCCTCCACACTCTCTTCTTTTGATAAATCATTCTAATTTCTACATTTGTGTTAAACGGAACCAGTGCGTATGGTTCGTGATCCAAATCCATTCAACATTCAATATACAATGTAAATGGTACAATCCCATGTTTCTCCATTATTGATAATTGGAAGTATCATTAATACTGGTGATCACTCGAGTCATAAAATCTGCACCCCAATTGGCCATAAGGTACACTATGAAAATATCTTTCTCCATGAATCGAATATAGATGTTGATTAGGTTGGGAAATGGAAAGTTTGATATAGGATTTCTTTCATGCACATTCATACTTGCAGCCCATAATTTTTCCTTTTACCATTACTCTACATGCATATCAAGGACCTTTGACAAGTCTCTATACAACTCTCAAGAACTTAAATTTATCATCACAGTCTTGCTATTCCAAGATGGTTAATCTACACTCAAGGAAAGAAAAAGTTTGCTCTGATACCATTGTAACACTAGGAAAGTAAGGATAGATCACTCGAATAGATCAAGAAATTTTGAAGTTGAGACATCACTCAATGGTTTCTCTTTCTTACTCAAAAAGATACAATATAGATAAGGTTTCACAACCACCATCCATCCAATTCCTTGTGGATCAATGACATAACAGACATTCCTATGAGCACACGGATTGCTAACGTGAAACTCCAACTAACACACAAAAAACACAACCTAAAGAACACACTGATTGTTAATGTGACATCTTCAAATAGTCCACTAATAATCAACTCAAAACTATCTATCTCCGCCTTGTGTAACCTCTACTTTAGTTCTCACTAACTAAAGATGGTTACATATATATATCTTAATCTACCTATATCATTAAGAAATATGTAACCATATATAACAAATACATGAATATTCTTGCTCCCAACCAAATATTAAAAGACATATTATATTATGAAAGTTTTTGCTCTTAAGTCTTTAGTATGGTTAGAAGGTAGATGCATTTGTTACATATCTTTGTGATGATCTATGAATAATTATCCACTATGTCATTCAATATGTGATCCATTCAAATTTATGTCATTTGCAAATTAGGTTAGTAAAAATTTGAGAAAAAATTTCACAAATAAAAACAAGCTTCATTTGAGGTTGTTCCTCTACATCACTAACAAATATTTAATATATATCATTATTATTATCTTCTTTGTCAAGTTTACTCACAAGTCTTTAATTAGTGAATATTACTTTGGAGTTCTTGTTTTGTTCAGTTTATTTTACGCATATTAGACAAATATACATTATATAGAGTATATACACTAATTAGAGATGGTGGTGCGGACTTGGATATAGAATAATCCACCTGCCAAGATTAATCTCAAGAAAGTCTTACTAGGACGCTTTATTAATTGTTTTATGTCTTTGTAGTAAAAAGTCACAGAAGTATAAAAGTAAAGTTCACCTGAATCCATTTATATTCCCGGTGGCACGCAAGAGAAAAGTAAAAGAAAAGAAAGGGGATGGAATACCAGAAATCACGGAGGAAGTTAGGGTTGAGACTGTATTAACAGAAAGTACAATCCAGAGAGGATTGAGAATATGCAGTATTTTGCTGGATGACGATTTGGGGGTGCGTGATTAACACCTAAATCTAAGGGTAGGACCGTGAGACAAAACCCTACCTGTATTTTGTTGTATGTATTTCCTTCCACATCCATATGGTTTCCAAAAGGGGTGACCGGTTCAGCTTTCCAGTACCTACCAGTCTATGCAATTTATGATGACATAGATTGTGTGATGGGTCAACTTATATTCCAATTTTAGCATCTTACTTTTCTTATCAACTATTGTTGTGAATAAATTCTAAATAATAATAAAGGACACCAAGTAATATAGCAAAATGGATGGGAAGACCCCATCAAGTACTACAGGGATGAATCCAAAGGGGTGAGATGCGGGCTAGCCCCAATAATTCCACCTTATGAGTGTGAATTAATTCCACCTTCTACATTTTCTGGACTGATGAGCTTTTGCACTTTGTTCTCACGTAATAATTTTTTTTTTCACTAGATAAAATACTGAATGGATTACATGCAAGAAACAATGTAATTCATATACCCAGAAAGTCATCATATATTGAGTCGATAAATCGCTGAAATTTCAGTGGATTTTTGCTCTTTTATATATCGGAAACGAGGGAACGAAAACCAATATTTTAATCTCCTTTATATAATTTTCGGCGCCGTTCTTTCTGAGTTAATCGGGAACAAGGATCTGCATAACGAGGGGAAGAACTCTCAAATTTTACTCATGACACACAAGGAGATTTATTTTCAACAATGTTATAGTTACACACTTGTTATGAACCGCATAGCAAGTAGGTGAAGTTATATTATTAGCGCAAAGTAATGAAAAGCTTTTACATCTGAAAATTTCAAGAATGATGCAAAATTCTCAATAAAGTTAAAAATATTCAAGTTTCATGGATGTGAAATGTACGTACTACATGCACTGTCCTTGCGCGAAACAAATCGCCAAGTTAAGTATAACGGACAATTTCTATGCAGTTAGAGATATATTGACGTTCATTTTTGTTAACATGTTATGAAACCTGCAATGATAATAGCTCTCCTGTAATCTACAGACTACAATGTTGTAAACTTTTGGAAACCCCATTCGTTGGTTAAAAACTTCAAATTTGATAACGGTCCACTGATTGAAAGAGTAAATCGCGAAATAAAAGTTTAAATCAGGAGTAGTATTAAGGAAGAAGATCAGAACAAGTGCCACAAATCACAACCTTACTTAGATGACGCATCATTTCAATAAATAAAAAGTAGTATTAAGCAATAAATTAAAATCCACTACCATGCATTATCAAGTTTTGACACACAAGTTGAGAAAAATTTGAATGGACTTATCATTTTATATTAATCAAATATTTTATCAATAATTTTTTTTCAAAATCCTATGTAAAATATGTATTTATTTGTGTGAGTGTATACACTATGACATGTCATTTTTTTTCATATAGCTATTCAATCTGAACTTTGTGAAGTATTTTTTACATGTAATAAAAACATGAATAACTTGTATATGGATTGCACAAAATATTAAATTTTATTTGTGGATTTAAAGAATGAGAGTCATTTAATATTTTTTTCAGTATCTTTGTTGGATAATATTTTGGAAAAAAATTTTAATTAAAAATTTATTAACTATGTAAAATTTATAAAAAATTTATAAATATATATAATTAAAAATGTAAAAATTTTCTTGGAATACATTGAAACTATTAAACATCATAATATTTCAACACAATCAAAACCATTTTACACTACTAGTTAAATCAAATGATTATAACTATCAAATGATTGATTGGCTTGGCATTAAAGGTGCAATGATCAAAATTATGGGCTGAAATGTTAAACATAATACAAAAAAAATTTTGCTCAAAATTTGTGATTTTCTTGTATCTCTTAAAGCAAATGCTAAGAGTTAAAATATTTTGAAATAATTTTGTGAAATTAAATTTTAATAATGATCGAATAAAGTAAAAAAAATGTTATGAAAATATATTTAAATATCATAACTGGATTTTTTATTTTATAAAACTTGATTATGAAGATCATTCAATATCTATTTTTATATTATTTTTGCTTATTTTTTCTAAATCAGCATGTTATAAACATTATAAAATTCAAAATTTTGTTTGAACATATTGCTAATATCAATCTTGATGGTAATTCATAGAATAAAAATAACACAAAATTAAATAAAAAAAATTGGAAATTTTTTAAATAAATAAAGTATCATTTGTAAAAAAATTTATGATCATAATTTTATTCTTAAGATGTATTCATTTTTTAAAAATTGATATAAAAAATAAATATTATATATAATACAATAATATAAGTTTAAGTAAATTATAATTTTTTTGGATTAAATTTATTTTAAATTTAATAATATTTTATTGAGATTTAATTATATATATATAATAGAAAAATTTAATATTCATGTCAATCTTGTGTTATTTGCATCAAATTATAAGTATTTTTTGTTTTTTAAACTTAAATTTTTTTATTCATTTCTATGAATATTTTTTGATATCATTTATATCAACCATAATATTGGATTAACATTATAAATAAAAATTATTGAATTTTTTATAAATTTGATTAATTATAATACTTTTTGATTATATAAATATATGAAAAATTATAATTTTAATACTAATAATAGGTTATAAATTATTGATTTTTCATATAATTTTGCATTAAGTTTCCAAAGCTTTAATTTAACATACAAATTGATTGAGAATGGTAAGGATCAACCAATGAATTCATCAGTTTCCAAGCAAGGTCTTGATTTGGAACGTAATAAGTGCTTCTACGAAGAGTAACTTTAAATCATTCTAGGGATTTCATGAGACAAGAAGCTTGAGATTGGATCAGGTTTCTAAATGTTATGTTCTTAAAAATTAGGAACTGGAATAATTTTTCTCAATACTGAAAAACAATTTCTTCCAAAATTGTTGATTGTTACTATGCAACAAAATGTAATACATTTGATTTAATGATTGAGTCACTCATACTGCAAGATTAAAATTCAATTCAAACCACTTGTGATTGTGTAAGAAGAAAACTTAAAAGTTTTTCTAGGTTCTCCAAATTTGGGAGTATGGATTGCAAACTCTTTGATCATCATTGATGTGAAATGCAATCTTGATTAAATCCAGAAGTACAATTTTATTGTGAAATTTAATAAAATTTACTACATTTTGAAATGTTATAAAATTGTTCATAAATAAAAAGAAATTTGCAGTTAAAATCTGCGTATTCTTATTAAATAAAATAAATTTACAAATGATCTCCATACATGTTTGTGAGATGAATTTCTATTGAATGAAATATTTTATAATTTTAGAGTTTTTGAACATGTTAGATATTTGTGTGAGATGAATTTTTTATTCAATGAGATATTTTATAATTTCTGATTACTTCAACATGTTAGATGCATGAGTATTGACTATAATGCTTTTAAACATTTGAATGTAATGTGAACGTTTATGTGATTCACAAAAGACTTATTTTCAAGATATATCCAAAAGAATTTTTTTTCATTAGTTCACCAGGGCTGTATGTCCTAATCATGTTATTTCAATCAGACAAATGTGCAAATCATATTTTTATATGATTTGCACATTTGCTCGAGTTTAACTAGCATATTATATAGAAAATTCGTATTTTTAATATTTTTAATAAAGTTTACTCCTACCCCTTCCAATTTTCACTATCCCGAATTAATGAAACAATTACACAAGGATAATAGATCTAAAATCTTTTGTGAAATTGGGAGAGTTTTTGAAGTGCACACAGTACCATATTTTTACTTGTTTTCTTCAAACGTAAAGGGCATAAATTCCTTATTTTGCTTGAAGTCCCAACCTCGACCCTCTCTTTAAATTGACCCATCTGTTAATGAATACACTCTGAAATATATATTTTAACCGAAGTAAAATAGGTAATGGGCAGTCGGGACTGATTCAACCTTTGGTATAAGTATACTAACATGCTCATTCGTCTGAAAGTGTAATATACTATTTAGCACTGTGGAGTTTTCATCACTTCAGCTTGTTTGCTGATTAACCTTCTTGGCTATAAATCTGTTCGTGAGATCACAGGCAATGATAAATTATGACTTTAGTTTCGTCTCATTCTGGGCATTTGCAGAGTGTCATTATATATGATCACAAAAGTGTGACAAAACTCCGTGAAGTGCATTTTTGTTAAGGACCACTGAAAATCCCTATCGCATAATCAATTATGTCTTATAAGGTGTCCAAAATAATCAGTAAGTTGTTCATTTCTTTAGAGATCCAAACTTTCCCATATCCCTTCTTGAAGCCTCCTTGGTCACTTCCTCGTCTCCTCCGCCCGGCGACGATTACCCTTGGCCAATGTCTGACCTTACCTAAACTCGAGTTCATATAAATACTCCCAAGGTTTCAGAATTCTCTCTTCATTCACCTGTTTCAAAGTCCTTGATACGCAACAGACAAGTGACTCTGATTCTTTACCCCATGGACACAGCTGATAACTTTACAAAAGCATGTCATGAGGTGCTTTACTACGTAGGGCACTTTAAATTGTGCTCCTTGTTTCCCTCTGGTAATCCTCCTCTCACGCAATTTTCAATATTACCATGTGCATTCCGTTAAATCACACTTCAGACGTGTATGACTAATTGGATTGAAAACTAAGCAACGGCCAAGGCTACGAACCTCTCAGTTAGGTACAAAAATGAAGCTGCCTTCTACAGCTTTCCTATCAAGGGTATAGTAATGAGGCATGAACATCCAGGGTTCTATACGTCTCTCTGGATGTTCATGCCTCATTAGTATACCCTTGATAGGAAAGCTGTACAAGGCATATAGAACCCTGTAAAAGCACCAGTCGAGAGGAAAGTTCGTAAAAAACCCCGAAAGTAGGGCACTCAAGTCAAGCTTTACTTCAACATCCCGCACACCTTTGAATAGCTGCCGGGCTATATCCAGAGGTAAGAATGGACACCATGCATGCGTACCCATTCTAAAGAGTGTTACGAAGGGAGACTAATGAATAACATCTGACAGTGATCAAATCGTAATTTAACAGCAAGAGCGCGGCATGAAGTCCTCTGTAGTTTCATATCTCTACATCCCAAGGTGGTATCAGGACTTCACAAGAATTTGGTATGGTAAAGAAGGCTGTCCACTCGAAATGCACCTTGGGGTAAACGGTTTCCAAGCATGGACAACTGCTAAAGCTTCGTAAGTATGAAGCAAACATCCTTCGTCTTCTGTGACAAATCTGGATGAAGATTAGAATACAAAACCTCCCTCGAAAAATGTTACCAGAGTCCTTGAGCTAAGGGGTTCCAATGAGCGATTGCAGAAGGCACAAGAAAAAATTCAGACTTACAAGAGCTCTTATTTCTTCTTCTTCTCTTCTGTTTTGACTGCAGCGGAGTTCTTGGATGAAGACCGGGAGCTTGACTTCGAACTCGACCGTTCTGCTTGCGAGGCACCAATCAAGACTTCTAGCAGTACAGATATGAGTGAAAGAGCTCCAGCAATATACATACACCCGTGCCAGGTTGACAATACATCCCTCAGAAGCCAGATGGATGAAGTCAACAGGAAAATTCCCCATCCAATCACGATCTGAAGACAGAAATTCACACATGAGTCCGCCATACATAATGAATTATTAAAGCTCAGAATAGGCTGAGGGTCAAATCGACTGCCAATGCATTAAAAAATATTTCTTGCACATACCAAGAGAGGAGCGTTGGTCCGAGCGATAGGCTGGTACAGGTCTTCTCCAAAACTGTTGATTTTGTTGTGGTCATCTAGCATCTCATCCTGGATAAAACAAAGGATTAGATAATTCAGAGAACAGGTCTGATAATTTGTCAAGAGCAAGAGGAGGATGGCCAGCCGTTCAAATTAGTAACTCAATGGCCAGTCGAAATTAGGATATAATGGACTTGCCAAAAGCAGTAATTCCTTCCGCTGTTAACATGCTCTGCGATGTTGATTAAGAAATACGATAAGAACAACCATTAGACGGACACAAAAATCTCTTCATGAGAAAGTAAGTTCGCGCATAGAAAATACTTGTCTAACATTACCATGTCACTAAGCAGAAACGTAATGTGACAACTGTTGGAAGTAAAAAAAATTGACGTGCAAAAGTTTCCACAATTGCACGTGGCAGAAACGTCACGAATAGAAACTGCACCTTCTTCACGAATGCTTCTTTACACCAGGCAGCAACTTCTTCGTCGGTTTTCGGGAGAGTCTCGATAGGAACCCTCCTCAGATGCACGTGGATCTAAGAGGTTCACAACTGAAACTATCACTTGGCGAGAACTGAGAAAGAACACAGGTCAGACATGCAGACGCTATACGTTGGACCTGACTCGCTTTCATGCTCAGCGCTCGATTCAAGACTACTGAAACGCAAGTGCTGACTTAGAAAACTGTCCCGTTGAAGACCTACCGTAGAAGACTGTCCCTTGAGGATTCCCGACATGGTTGGGTTTGAGGAGTCGTTCGACACAGCAAGTGTCATATCATATACAGCAGGCACGAACTCCCGCAAGTTCGCAATTGCTGATACAAAACCCTTCCAGAAAGAAAACAGAGTGTCAAAGTTCGGAGGCCTCAACGGCGGAGGCACCAGGCACGAAGCTTGCAGTAAATCGTCTACTAATTAAGCATAAACGCGAACGATATTTCCCAAGTATGTCCAATCCTGGCAGTGCACTCCAGTCACGTTACATATATGAAAAACGACAAAGCTGGAGTCTTCCATCCAAAGAGATGTGGTCCAAGTACTGCATTATATTGGAAGTTTTATCTGCCACTGAGATTCAATACACGAGGAAACGTAAGCAATCCACAATATTTATAAATAAGCTAACCTTTGTTCGAGGAATCAAGACATTCTGCGGAACGTGCATGTTGACAGAAGCAGCATACTCTTGTGCTGCTTCCAACTTTTTCTTCGTGAATCGCGTGCCCTCCACAAACAGGGCCAGCCAGAAAGGCCTGGGAAAACCTTTCAAACTCCGGTAGCCTGCCTGCATGCGTGTCCAAAGAAGTTAGAAGGAAGAACGCCACTCCCCCTGGGGCAGGCTCCAGTGAAACTCACAGATATCAATAGGAAATATGTCCATAAATACTTGTAACGGAAATATTTTCGCCATTGTGCATAGTTGTAGTTCCCATCATATGACGTGCGAATGTGGTGGCTAGTTGAGCCACACATGAGAAAGTATCGGCAAACATTTAGTTCATTCACTGTGAATCTTTCGTTCTTAAGATTTTGATCGTTCAAAGAATCTTCATGGCAGACAACACATCAAAGATTACATTTGATTTACATTCGAAAATTTGAATTTACAGTTGAACATAATTACACCATAATATGGGTCCATGTGACGACTCATTTGTGTTACGCTTTGTTAAAGATCAACAATCATTCCTTTCATGCATTCATGAAACGAATGTTCGCTGACTTTCGACAACGTGTGTTAAAAGAAGCCTACATGGCAAGCAGGACAAGAAACAATTTTTTTTAAAAAAAACACCACGGAGCTAGTGTCGCACATGTATCCCACCAGCATTTTATGCAGTATACGTCTACTCTGCCATCACCTTTTGGCTAACTATACCACACATTGTGGAAAATCAACAATCATCAGTTCCAACCCAGTCATAGAACTTATGTCCGTTGAATTTCCAAAATGTGTAGTACAGACAGCCTGCAAGGCAAGTAGAACATGAAGCAACGTATCCACATAAACCGACAGGAACACGTTTCATTTATTTCCATCTCATCTTCATTACCTGATAAACATCCAGTATGACCGGTTGTTTCGAGTTCTATTGAGGTGCCGACTACGGCCAGAGCTGAAAGGGTCCTACATGAATTTGCTTCGACTGTGGTCACAGTATCTGAATTAGAAAATAATGTTTCAAATTCTCACCTTTAACGTAACCTCGTCTTTGGCCCAGCTTCTCGCCAGAAATACATACTCTGAGAAGTACATGGACCACCCAATCACCTGCATCAAAAGAAGTTTGAGACTGACTACAAAGGCTGATGATAAATGCAGGTACTATATGCGTCAATTTTGAGTGATTGCCACAATCCTAGCACAATTATTTACTCTGATCGGGATCTGCCTGTGCGTATCTGCTTACAAACCTGTTTCACAAGCCTTTCCGTAATCATTAAATTATTGCAGAAAACGGGAGAGGAGAATCTAAGGAAATAATCTGCGCTAAAGTCAAGAAACATACCGGTAGGTATTTGACTGATTGCTTCATGACCGCCCTTGTACCACCAAGACATCCGAAGCGCTGTAGCAGATCGACAACAAGCTGTCAGGGTATTTGTACAAGGCCACTAGCACCACAAAAGTCAAATTCAGTAGCTTCTGTTCGTTGCGATAGATCTACTAAGACACATTCGTCGAGGGAGGTCTTATGACAGGCAGCATTTGAATTCAATCACCTGTGCCAGAAGCCAACCGACAAGCCAATCGATATCACTCCGATGATTACAGATAAGCAGGGCGTGCTCTTTTCCTGAAAATTAGCAGAAGCCATGAACATTCGAATAGTACAAAGCTCAAATTTTAATTCTTTCTCGTTGAAATTGAGTACGTAATAAACCAAACCAGCGGGATAATCCAAGACATCACATAAACTTTCAACTTCCATCCGCATGTTTACCCTCTAGTTCAGGTCTACCGCGTTGATGCTAAATTACTCACCTAAAGACTTCATGGCCTCATCGTCAGCGTATAAGCGCACCTGTAAAACCGAGGAGGTTAGAACTGTCAGAATTTTGAAAAACCTGACGGGTTCGTATGTGAGAAATAGAAGAGCAAATCGGATGAAAATAATTTTGAGTGATTTGATAATTAATAAATACTGACCTTTACACCGGCCCACCAGTCGAGAAGCCAAACAAGCTCTGACCATAATATGTCCATCATAATCATATTTACGACTCTATAGGCCTTTCTTGAAAACAACAGAAGTACCAAGGACAGCACCTGCGGAAAGACAGGACTGCTTCAGTTTCAAGCTGCCTTTACATCCATACGTTTCGAAGTATATACTACAATTGAGCTTCTTTCTTTCCACAGTTGTGAGCTTGAGGACTACATTTACCTTCCTACACAATCAAGGGGTACGAAGAGAGAATTCGATGTCCAAAATCGAGCACCTCGTATGATCCGACGATTAAAAGGGGGAACAAGCTTATTACACACGTCCAACTATTCCATAATTCAGCTTAAAAGAGATTCAATTACAAGGTTTGTCAAGAGAGCACACGCCGTGTATACAATTAAATGATCTCCGATGGTCTAGAAGCCCATCGCATAGCAGACAAAAACCTACCCATCAACCATGACCTTGTACGCACGTCATACAAGACCAGCCGCACTCATTCGCTTTCTTTCTCCTGCGAGAGAGCGAAAGACACCCAAGAAAAAACACCTCAAAAAGCGCCCCTGAGAACCCAACATGACAGAGATCCAAGAAACCAACCTGAAGTCCATTAATGAGGAATCCTGAAATGAGGAACATCAACCCGAGAGGCAACGCGATGAAAGATAGGGCCATGACTGTTTCCTCTTCGGGCTCGCTCTACAGGCGATCTTCTCCCAGTTCAGAAATCAGAAATCGCGACCGCCTGAGCGCGTCCTCCTCCTACAGGCCCTCCCGTCCCTGGCCCTCCTGCTGGCTCCTGCTGCCGCTGCACTCCGCAGGCCGCAGACGCAGTAAACAAGACTCGATCGTTAGGGAGGAGGAACATCCATTGCCTCGCACATCGCAAGCAAGCAGGCAGCGTTGCCCTGCTTCGCCCCCGCTTGCTCTCCCGCGCCCGCCTGCGCTCGATAAATCTATCGAAGGATAAACGGAAACCCAAAATTCCAGGTACGGCTTATCACTTCAAACACTCTCGAGATTCACTTACGTACTTAATTACTCGAGGAAAGGACTACCCAGTTTCTACGGATCTTACACATCATCAGGAACGCACCACTTTGCGGCCCACTCCCGCGTGTCGTAAATTCAAGAACGCGGGAGCTCGCTTGCTTGCTTTCACACGAACGAACGACCACAGACGCCGTGGTGTACATAGAGTACTCAAGAGGTTTGCGGCTAATGGAGGCGCGGGTACGCTCCCCGCCGGAATGTACGTCTGTCTGTCTTTCTGTCACCGGGGCACCGGCAATCCCTAGAGCAGCAGGGTTACTTTACTGCAAGTAGGTAAGTCGTTAAATCCTATGTCAACTGATCGTCGCGCATAGTGATACCGTCGAGAGTGTACTGTATATACCTCGTTAGGTGACTCATCGATCACCGCACCGGCTGTTCGACCGGTGACCTCCACAGGCGGGAATGCGATACACTGGAATGGTCGATAGATCGGGCCAGCAAGTTTTGGGTCGATATGCAGCCATAAATAAAGGCCATGCCCGCATATATCACCCACTGATTTTTATGGAAATAGCTTAATATTTTTGATAAACTGAAATGTCTTAGAAGTCGCACCACACTGAATTCTGAAATGTTGGAGAGTAAAAATAAGTCACTCTCAATATATATATATATATATATTTCAGGCACTACATTGAACCTATGAAAATATAGTGACGGCCACATGTAAATCTTGGTTCATTGATGTGTCAATGGTATTCCTATGAGAGACATGTGGTGTCTCTTATAGGATGTGTCCTTGTCGTGGGTGGTATTTCTAGAACATACATGTGGTGCGGTATTTGTGATATTCCATAATAGACATGCAGTGTTTGATTTGATGTGTCAGCGTTGTTTGTTCTATTCCTCAAACATACATGTGATGCTATGTGCGAGGCAGTCAACAACTATTCAATTGACTATCATATCTATGAACAAGGGATAACATCAATTCTCAATTAAATGTAATACTATCTAGCTTCTTCGGTAAAACTTTATGTGATAAAAATACTTTAATGACTTTAGAGGTAAAAACTCACAAATAAAGAAAAAAAAGTAAAAGCATCTACATGGACCTGCTACTATATGTCTCATCTAGATATGCTAGCATAGTCATACCTATCCCATATACAAAATTTCTATGGGTTGTCATATATAGATGCTTCATAAATAAGTCTACAAAGTTTTTTTTTTGTTGAATGAACCTCTTTCACATCAATATGAGAGCCCAATAACACATGTCCAATGTGTTTAATGAATTTCCCTTGATGTAACATGTCTTCACTTGTGTGATGCATAATGCAATATATTCTTATAATGGGGTTGGGGGAGAAGCTACCTTTAAAAACCCTCAGGAACCTCGAATGAAGCCATTAATTGACCTTAGCCACAAACATTCACGGCATGATTCATGTAATGCCATGATCTCTAGATGATTGGAGGATATTGCCGTCATAATATGCTTCATAGACTTCCAAGAAATGGTTACTCCTTGTTTAAGAAAGACATATCCAGTCTAAATCGTCCACGATGAGGATCAGACAAGTAGCCTACATATGCATATCCAATGATCTCACTACTCTCTCCAGTCTTGTAGAACAAGCCCATGTCTTGAGTCCCTTTGAGATGGTGGAGAGACAGAGTAAAATAACAAAAGGGATGGGAAGACCCCATCAAATTGTACAAGGATGGAACCAAATAGCTAACATGGGGCCAGGTCCCAAGCATCACACTAGAAAATATGTTCTACATCACCTAAGATATATGAACTATCTAGGTCAAATGGTTTACAAACAACAAGAGCATCCAAAGAAATATCACCTAACGTGATTGCTCTCATATGGATTGCACCATGATGGATATATGGATATAATACAAACCATGCATTAAATTACTATGAGAAGATAAGAGCAAATGCATGTGATTCAACAATTGACTAATAATGTGGAACAGCTAACCAAGCAAAAAGCTGACATGAAGAAAAAGGTGCATATCTCAAAGAAATCTTAGAGTGACATTTGCAAGATTAAAGGAGTCGAAATCCGATTTGTGAAGATGGAGAACTTGCAACTTTGAGAAAATATGAGAGATAAATGTGATTGCTCTCATATGGATTGCAGCATGATGGATATATGGATATAATATAAACCATGCATTTAATTACTATGAGAAGACAAGAGCAAATGCATGTGATTCAACAATTGACTAATAATGTGGAACATCTAACCAAGCAAAAAGCTGACACGGAGAAAAAGGTGCATATCTCAAAGAAATCTTATACAGACATTTGCAAGATTAAAGGAGTCAAAATCAGATTTGTGAAGATGGAGAACTTGTAGCTTTGGAAAAATATGAGAGAATTGAAAAGTCATCTCAATCAAATAGATGTGGAAAGATCGACTAGTTTGAAATCTCTTGCAAACATATGTGCATAACATCTTTTTGCTCGGTGTGATGAAGAAGAGCCGGAACGGTTGGAGAAATTGATGGTAACGATGGAGAATCATGATGACACTAAGGAGAAAAGAAAAGAAATAAACAAGGTTTTGGGTCAGAAGTTCCGAGAAGTAATGCAACTTCATCGACAAGAAATGGCTATGGATGTCCAAGAGATGCAGTTAGAATCTAATCGTTCACTAAGAGAGATGGAGATGCAATCAAACAATGTATAGAATTCCCGAAAGAGAAGAGAGCAATATGTGTAGTCAATGTTAGGATATGTATAAATATGAGTAATTTTAGAGAAGAAGGATTTCTTCATCGTAAGTGTCATATGTGGACTGTAAGTGTTTAGTTAAGATAGAGCTTGAGAGCTTGAGAAGCTTTAGTTGTGGCATGCATTGATAGATTGGACTCAATAAAAATATCTATGAAGTTATCCAAGATTTTGGCTATGAGCTTTCAGCCGCATTAGTCCATCCAGAAATACTTCACCGATTTTTGCCTCAGCCATACAACTTATAAATGAGAGATTCACTTTCATTGATAAAAAGAATTGCCCTTTTGAATTATAATCTATCATGTGTTCAATCTAATTGATGGAAATCTAGAGGCTTATCTGAATAAGGGAAATCTGATCCCGTATTGGTAATGCTTTTCGGACTTCAGGGTCCAAAGTAATCTAAAGAAGCATAAACTCAATTTTCTCTCTAGGTTGGGTTATTTGGGTATCTTATTCTCTTGGGAACAAACTTAAAGTATCACTGAACCTACTTTGGGTATGGACCTCAATTATTACATGTAAGATGGTGCAACATGGCTATGCTCATCAAGATATGAAATATCCTTCTAGATTTATGATGAGCTTTCAAAAAGCCATCAGAGGTAAACCTTGGTAAGAATCAGCCCTAAGGTCACAACCCAATCAAACATGGAAATACGTCTTCATCAAAGAAATAGTCAGCAAAACGACTTTGTAATAGATTTCATGGAATGTGGTCAAGATACTTGATAATGATAGTTGATTCACACCCAACATGAATCCCTTGTTTGCATTAAGGATCCATCTTGGACCTTTGTGGCGGAGGGATATGTACTAAAACCTTACATCAAAATATATGTGACTTACACTAGGCTTGGATCATTAGTTTAATGATCTTAGCCTAATTAGTGTCCCATGATGGAGTATAACATGACTTCAAGCTAGGAGGGAAGGTTAGATCTTATCAATAATGGTCTGACTATCAACTGTAAACGCTCAATAAATGACTTTGACAAACCATTAGTTTTGTGTATATAAGGTATTAGTGTTCTACCCTAACACCAATATACTAACAATATGATTAAAAAAATGTAATTCAATTTGCATGCTCCATCTAGTCTAATAATCTAGATAGTGTGGTTTCACAATCTAATTTTTATTTGGATAAGAACTAGATATTAAGTGAGCAAAGGCTAAGTTTTTATTTGCTAACGTGGTAACATATGATCACTTAGTAGAAGAATCTATCAAGACAAGGAAGTATCTAAAGGATCCATATGCATGCTTATCGAGCCACAAATATCTTCATGGATTCTCTAAAACATAACAAATAGTTCATGATCTCAGAGGATGCTTTATGCTTGAAGAACTTGAGAGGAGCATTCTTGTCATGGTGCTAGAATTTTGTGTGTCTAGAGCTATGCAAAGAAGTTCACAAAAAAATAAAATTGCATCAAATCAAAACAAGAGTACGACATGAGTTGTGGGATGCATCAATATGGATGAAGGTGTTAGGCCGAGACTATGAGAAGGAGAAAGATGGACTCCATTGGGAGGGTTTAGCTTTGTATACCAGATTCAATTTTGATAACACAAAGTGGTTTGATTCAAAGGAGCAAAAAAAGACGAATGGATACAAGATTGATTTGATTAAGGATGACTTTAGAAGTAAAATCATCTTTACATTGAATTGGTTATTTTCACTTCATTGATCACTTATGTAAGTATGCATAAAATGCGGATAGTTGAAGGCTTCGTTGTAGGACAAATCAAAATTAATTAGGGAGAAATATTGGCCAAGAATGTGCAAGTGAGAGACTAAGAGAAGAGTATAAAGGGGTAATCTATATGTCTTCATTCCTAGTGCATATGTATTCAAGGATGGACTGGTTGATTCATAAGGAGAATAAGTATTAGTTGGAGTGAGGATTGTTGGATGAAGAGTTGAATGTTGAAGATGCAAGCAACGGTTTGATCAAAAGTTTGTTGAAGTCTACACATGAAGAAGAGTTCATCTTGTCTACCTGTGAGGAGGAGATGACTTCAAAGGAATTGAACAGAGTTATGAAGTATATCAAGGAAATCTTTGATGGTGACAGGTCAGTGGGATCCACAAGGAATCACACCCAAAGTCTTAATGTGGAAATCATAAGAGAACCTTCGCCAAAGAGGAAGAAGTAGAAGATGTCAAGAAAGCATAGGAGCATGGACCAAAAATGTCTAGACCAAATATCATAGCGATCAAGGAGTTACCAATTGTGAAACCTTTGTCATCAGTTCTTCAGCTTGCTCAAAAGCTCAAGATGATGATAACACCAATTTGATGGATTTGGAAAATTAACTCCATATTGCATTCATGGGTGGGATCCTCAAGAAGATAGCTACATGAAAGAAGTTTGAATCATGAATCGAGTAACGATGGGGAAGCACGATCAAACTCAGAAAATTTATCAATTGACAAAGAGTGTGGATTGTCTTATGAAAGAGAAACATGGAAGGAAAAAAAGTGTAGGAGGCAAATACATCATACGTAGAGATTTGTTGCATCAAAAGAGCAAAAATCAATATCTTGGAGCAGAGAACAAGCAAACGAAGGACCTAATGCACAAGTTAAAATGATGCTTGAATTAGATGGATTTTGAACTAGATGGATGTCAAACGAATTGCAAGACATGAGTCTCTTATGGGCAAATGTGCCCAATAACTCTTTGCTTGATGCATGAGGTAGAGGCACAACCGTTGGAAAAGTTGATGGAGATCATTGTAACACTGAAGCAATGACTCCGGAATGACTTCCAAGATGAGAGATGGTCTTCTCAAGACCTCTCCTTGCTTTATATACTGTAGGACTAGAGGAGTCCGAAATCCAAACTATGCCACATGGCTAACATGCGTAGGTTGCATGTTTTGTTATCTTATCCTAACCAATTCCTAACAGACGTCTAGCACACAATCTGATCCACCAATGCATGGTAGCCACCTCGTCATTTACCCTTTTACTTTTTGGATAGTGCACACCACTATCTTGTCTTTTTGTGATCTAGTGACCACTCTACGCTTTGGCTAAACTAACTATGACTAACCAAGATTGGTTACAAACCTCCCCCATTTAAGTCGCAACGTCCCTCGTTGCAAGAAGACTCAAAAGTCTCGACAAGGATCTTGGCATTTGTAAGATTTGCCAATGGTTCCCAAGTAGCTTCATAAAGTGGATAACCTTTCCATTGGACTAGATATTCCACTTTGGTGTTCCGCTGCCCTCTTGTCCGTTTCTTGAGGATTCTCTCAACCTCATATTCCTCTACACCATCAATCATGGTCGGGTAAAGGAGGAGGTTGATGTGGGTTGCCAAAGGAAGGAGATCGTGGGGGTATACTTCCTCAAGAGAGACACATGAAAACGGGATGTATTTTCATGTGTGTTGGCAACTCTAACTTGTATAAGAACTTCTCCAATCCGTTGGACAATTAAGAAAGGTCCAATAAACCGTGGTGAACTTTCGGACCCCTATTAATGACAAATTGGTAGTAGACAACCACACCTGATTGCCTTTTTGAAACTCCACATGTCGTCGATGAGCATTAGCATATTGTTTTTGCCGATTTTGGGCAATGGCTAATTTGTGCTTTGCCGGTGTACTCCTCGTTGGACTCGTGCCACAAACTCGTTCACTGCTTCAACTTGGGTTGATGGTTCCTGCATGTGACCTACACTCACCAAGCTAGATGGTGTGATAGGGTGTTCTCCATACATCAAGAAGAAAGGGCTGACTTTTGTGGATGCATTGATTGAGTTATTATAAGCAAACTCAATCAAGGGTAAAAGTGCATCCCAACCGTCTTGCTCTTCCAAAGTGAAAGCTCTAAGCATGTACTCAATAGTCCTATTTGCTCTTTCAGTTTGCCCATATGTTTGAGGATGATAAAATTTGTGGACATGGCTAGTTTTGTTTTGAATAGCCCAAATAGGATTTTCCAAAACATGCTAGTAAATTGAGTGCCCCTATCGGTGATGAGCACTCTAGCTAAGTCATGTTGAGCAAAAACTGCATCCATATAAATTCGAGCAAGTTCGGTGCAAAGAATCATGTCTTTGTTGTGGGCCTAATATGGATCATCTTGCTCAATTTATCCACAAAAACGACTATTGAATCATAACCCGTAGACGTCATTGATAACTCACATACAATGTCCATACTGACGTGCTCCCATCTTCTAGTCGGTGTTGGTAGAGGTTGTAGTAGACCTCGCCGGTTTTCGATTGCTAGCCTTATTTTGTTGACAAGCCACACAACTTTCGAACATAGCCGGTGATGTCCTCTTAGTTTTGGCCAAAAGTATACCCTTTGGACGCATTCAATGGTCTTCTCCACTCCTACATGGCCCGCAATAGCTGAATCATGTGCCTCCTCTAACACTGTTGTACGAAGGGCAACATCTGAGGGTATCCAGATCTTTCCCTTGTAGAACGCCAATCCCCGTTCCAAATGTGCTCGACCTACTATTTGAAGGGCTTGTGCAATCTCCTCATCCTCCTTGGTAGCTCGATTCAGGTTCTCCCACCATTCGAAAGTGAATCTTCACCTCCGTGATGTGATTAATGCATGGCATTCGTGTCAATGCATCGGCAAGCTGCTTCTTCCCCTCCACATACACGATCTTCATGTTGAAATGTTGTCGCCATTCAGCCCAACGAATCTGCCGCTTGGAGAGGTCCTTTTGAGTTTCTAAATAAACCAAAGGCTTGTGGTCCTGTCTCAACCACAAACTCCTTATCTCCGAGATAGTGCTTCCAATGTTTAGTAGCCAAGACAATGGCTAACTCCTCCCTCTATGTGGTATGATAATTTTGCTCCCGGCAAAAGTTTCCGTGAAAAAGAAAGGAATTGGGTGCCATCCATCTTTCCCACTCGTTGTAACACTCCTCCAACCGCCACACCCGATGCATCCGTAGCAAGTTTTGTTGGTCTACCGCGTTCATACCATTTAAGGATTGGTGCATGTAAGAGCGCATCTTTCAAAGCCTGAAATGCAATCTCTTGAGCCGAACCCCATTGCCATTTCTGCCCTTGGCCTAAGAGACTTGTTAAAGCTTGAGCAATACGAGCAAAAAGCTTCCACAAACCTTCTATAAAAGCCGGTTAAACCCAAGAAACTACGCTAGTTGAGTTCGATTCTCGGGGCAATCCAATTTTGAATGGCTTCCACTTTGTCACTCATGACTTGGATGCCATCACGCTAACTCTATGGCCTAAGTAATCTACTTCGTTTTTGCCAAACTCACATTTTGACATCTTAGCATAGAGCTTATTTTTTCTCTCAACACTTGGAGTCTTCTCGTAGATGTTTTTGATGATCTTGTAAGGACTTGCTATATATCAAGATATCATCTAAAAAACACAATCACTGATTTATCCAGATATTTACGAAAAAAATATCATTCATGAGACCCATAAATGTGGCAGGAGCATTGGTTAAACCAAATGGCATAACTAGATACTCAAAATGACCATATCTAGTTCTAAAAGTCGTCTTTTGTATGTCTTCATCCGCCACGCCACTGATCTGATTGTATCCGCTTCTAAGATCAAGTTTGGTGAAATACTTAGCTCCATGAAGTTGATCAAACAAGTCATCCATTCGCGGTAATAGATACTTGTTTTTCACCGTTTGTTGATTTAGAAAGCACGATAGTCCATGCACATCCGCATGGAGCCGTCCTTCTTCTTCATGAACAATACAGGAGCTCCATATGGTGACACACTTGGTTGGATAAACCCTTTCTCCAACATCTCCTCCACTTGAGCCTTGCATTCTTCCAACTCGTTCGGTGCAAGTCGATAGGGACTTTTACAAAGGAGGTGAACTTCATGGTAAGATCTCTATCTTGTGATCCACTCTCCTTCTTGGTGGTAAACCCGAGGCAAATCATTCGGAAAAACATCTTGAAACTCGTTCAAGATACAAATTAACTCCTCATGTATAAAAGATTGCTCTTTTGAGCGCTTACATCTCTTATTAGGCCCAAAAAACATACATCTTTGTTGTGATAGCGGTTCTTCCTATCACATAGAGAGGTAAGTTTTTGTGTCCTGATCTAAGTCTATCTCCAAAGATCCTCCAACTCATAGTTTTACTATCTTCCTTCGCCAATCTACCTCAGATTATATTTTTTCCATCCAAGGCATACCCAAAATAGCATCATAGCGAGCTAATCGAATTACTCTCCACTCCAACGATTCCCTTGTATTGCCCAATCTTCAACTCCACTTTCCTAGGAATGCTCTCAATGCTCTCTGTTTGCCCGTTTGGCAACTCTACCTTTTCACTCTCATCTTTTCTAAAGCTAATCCCAACTTTATAGCAATAGATCGAGATAGGAAATTTTATGTAGCTCCCTGGATCAATCAATACTCTCACTTTTACTCCTTCTATCTCGCCATCCGTCACAATCAAACATGTTTCCTTCTTTCTCAAACCATTTACCTCATGTTTGTGCTTCCTTCCTCGCCCTTCCTCCTTTTCATCGAAACAAGTAAGGCCCGCGAGGCAAGATTTCTGGTGCTCGTCGTTTCCCGTGGTTTCCATCGGTCACTTCGTCTCCACCTTCAAGATTGTTGATGGCTCGTCGATAGGGGGGGTCTAGCTCCTCTTGCCGGAACTCGGTACGGCAATTCATGGCAATGTGACCAAATCCTCCACAATTATAGCATCGCCTCATTTCTCGTCTTCCTCCACTCCGTCTCCTCCTCTTGAATTTGCTTCTCGATGAGGATTCGAAAGGCGACGATCTCCTCCTTGTGCGTTCACTCCCCTTGGAATGAAATCTTCTCTCCTCCTTATGTTGCCCAACTCCGTATAAGCATGGGTCCATAGTATTGATTTGAGGGAATCGATACCTCTCCACCGTTGTGATAAACGTTGGACATTTGTTGTGCACAAGCAATAGCCTCGTTCAAGTTGCTTGGATTGTCCCGAATCACCTCCCCCGTTGAATCTTTTCTTCAATCCTCTCTTGAATAAATCAGGGCTTCGACTCCACTCATATCTCGTATTTGAATTCGAAGATCTCGAAACTCCTCAATGTACTCCTCCACACTTCCCCTTCTGTTCAAGTTTCCACAACCTCATCCGTGCCGTGATGATGGGATCAACCGCTTGAAAATTCTGAAGAAGACCTCGCTTCATTGCACTCCAAAGAACCGTTGGCCGACTCATTGAGCTCCATCATCCAACCCCGAAACCAAGTAGATGCTTTTCTCCAACAACATAGTACGAACAAAAAACCGCAATGTGATCATTGATATTGAACAAAGCAAGATGATACTCCATTCTCTCAATCCAACCTTCCAAAACTCCCATGGTTCGACTACCTCGGTAAGGTTTCTATCTTACAAGTTTTTTGTCATCTTCGAGAATCATGGATGTCTCAAGATCTAGCTCTCTTGCTCGCTTTTTTGTCGCTTGGGCTTCAAGAGCACGGGCTCTCCTTTGTTTCTTCACTTTCCACCATGGATGGTGACGTCTCCATCTCCATTGGAGTTTCTCTCATTCTCTCATTTTCCATTCCTCTCGCTTTGATCGCTATTAATTCTTGAGCTAACTCTTGTACTTGAGTCCGACTTTGCTCAAATGCGTTTCTCAAATCTCTCAACTCCCGAATCATTTCTCTCAAAGTGTCCTCCATGATTCGTCTCCGTCCACTCTCTCTCTCAAGATAGGGTTAAGATGAACACTCTCCAATTTCTCAAGATTGGCAACACAAAAGGAATAGGTGATGCTATCACCTCATGGTAATACTCCTCTCCAAAGTTTCTAATAACTAGGCTCGAAACATAGCTTTAGGATGATACACACAATAGATTTCACACCGTGTGTTGAATCTCACCGGTGGTGGTCTATTGAGGTCCATCTCTAAACTAAAATGTAAATCGTGAGATCCCAAGTAACATCGAGGTGACTATAGGTAAAGATAACGGGATCTCGAGATCTCATCACTTGGTCCATGAAGTTGGCACCAAAATGATAAACCAAATCTTGAGTCAACCTTGCTTTCTCAATGTATAACGGTTTGACATGAAAAGGATTAAGAAATGGGAATCTCGGTACTATTCTATCTCCCCCATCCATAACCTCGCACTCCACAATAACCCCCTTCCACTACTTGCGGCTCAATGGCCACTTTGCCAAATTTCTAACAAACACTCTCTCTCCTCAAATAATTGTACCAACCTGCACTATTCTTCCAAGAGGGGTGATCCACACTCATAGGAACAATAAGCCTGCCTCGATACCATTGTAACACCGAAGCAATGACTCGAATGACTTCCAAGATGAGAGATGGTCTTCTCAAAACCTCTCCTTGCTTTATATACTGTAGGACTAGAGGAGTCCGAAATCCAAACTATACCACATGGCTAACATGCGTAGGTTGCATGTTTTGTTACCTTATCCTAACCAATTCCTAACAGACGTCTAGCACACAATCTGATCCACCAATGCATGGTAGCCACCTCGTCATTTACCCTTTTACTTTTTGGATAGTGCACATCACTATCTTGTCTTTTTGTGATCTAGTGACCACTCTACGCTTTGGCTAAACTAACTATGACTAACCAACATTGGTTACATCATGGAGAACCCATGAGATTTTAAGAAACAAAGGAAGAAGATGTATAAGACAATCGGCTAAAAATATAAGAAGTCAATGTAGTTAAATAGATGAGAGATTACACTTGACATTCAGGAGATGCAATTAGGAATCGACACATTCATTCGGGAGATTGAGACACTATATGAAGACAAGCCGAATTTGTAGCATGGATTGTTCTTTGCCATAAATTCATATAAATACATTAGAGTAGTTAAGAGTAGGAGTAGAATAAAAAGCAATTTAGCGTAGAAGTGAAGGTCCACTTTTCAGATTTTTCTAGGAAAAACACTTTGACATAACCATGGTAGAACGACTTCTCTCTCAAAGTTGGTGACGCGAGCAAGTTAACCAGGAATTTGGATCAAGTCTCACCACTGTCTATAGTGCCCCATGAGAACTTCAAGGGAATTCTCCTAACAATGTCATCGATCGTTGTAGATGAAGATACTTTCTCTCAAAAAAATAATATTATTGGATCATTCAATTGACTATTGGGATTGAGTTGATATTTATGGATTTATGTGTGCGAAGTTGTATTCATATATGTAAAAACATACCAGTCACTATTCTTTGGACGTCAACGTCCATAATACTAAAAAATTCTAAACTTGGATGTCATCTTCCAAATTGGTCTTTTTGGTACTTAAATCTCTCAGGAAGGAATATGAAGTAATACAATGTACATATTTGTAATGTAACTAGTACATTACAACATCATCCAACTCTGAGTGGATCGATGATGGGATGTACATCATTATTCTATGCGCACATGGATTGCTGAGATGACATTTTTAAATAAGTCACGGTATTCTTTAACAAATATGCAGGGTTTGATTGGGCATGTAGTTCGTTTGTGTATTCGTATAAGAAACTCGCAATTCGGTGGTATTCTTGTCACAAACATATATTGTCTTATAATATGTTTCCTTCAGCCGGTTATAGCAGCGCTCGGGCGGTTTGGAAGATTCCGGAAGCCATGGCGACTGGTTGGGCTGGGTTGCTTACTAGACGGGCGAACGAACGAACGCACGCCGTGTGATCCAAACGGCGCAAAGGTTCGAGGCTTCGATCAAGGTTTGTTGAAATGAGCCCGGCAATAATATGGGCGCTTACTTTCAGCCTTTCACTGTCGGCGAGTTTTACTTTCATTCTCCTGCCTTTAATCTTCCCCCTTTGTTTGGTATACCTACTACGGCAGCACCCACGTCAGTTTACGCCAATGCACGATTTGCGTGCTGTGTTTGAAGGCTCGTGGTTGCTCCACCTCTGATGGACAGTCGGTACAGGGGTAGCCTGAATTCACGTCACTTTATGCAATATTTCCAACAAAGTTTGCAAAGTCTTTAGAAATATTCATTTCTGCTGTGCGTGTGTGGTGCGTAAGATTGCATCTTCGGAGTTTTCTGGCTTCTTGTGGAATTGACATCGTTACTCGTTGAATATTGGTTGCGTTGCGATTGACATACACTTCGATTCGGAACTTTCTTCTGTAGAGAGGCGAGAGTGGGGAGCTTCTCACTTTCGGCTACTTTGGACGCATGATGCTGTTCTGATGACTGTGGAGAGTTCCTTGTCAAGTGTAAGCAATACCCAGTAGAGTCCTTTTGACTTTCAGTATTTGCGTTGATTCGTACGACTTAGTAGATGCCGATTGACTAAAGGCCTCAAATGTAAGGCACTGGTATATAGAGATTCCACTTTGAAGAGAGATATGTATCATACAATAATATTATTCTTTGACAACAACTCCTCAAAGTCCCCGCCTCCCCTTTCCTGCTCCCACAGAGCGATTGTTTCACCATGTCACAGCCAAACTTTTTATAAAATGAGTGCCAACACACAACTCAGCCAAAATAACTTAATCTCGACCTGTGTCATTCAGAATTGAGAGCCAACCCGCTTTCCTCTCCTCAGTTGCAATGACCTTTCCTCAGTTGTCTAACAGTTGCTACACATACCTCGCGGCGGGTTCAGCTGTATCGCCACAAGTTAAAATAGTAACTCCCACTTCATGTTAGAGTCTAACTTGTGTTGTCTAAGAGTTACTCCCACTCTAAGATGCGTGATTTCACGCTATCTAAGAGTGCATCTTAGACAGCGTGAAATACATTTGCAACGAGTATGAGTGTGAGTTAAAGGAGTGGATTAAATCATACTTAGTATGCAGCATACTTTTCACTGACAGCTGGAGTTTCATGACGATTTTCTTAGCAGTAAACTGTTATCAAAAGGCGCTGTCGGAAAAGAGTACCTTATGTGAAATCCCTACATCTCTAGCAACTTGCAATTGCAATTGCAAGTTGTAAAATTTGTGGGTTTACGTGCTAGGTAAGGACTTCGCAGCCTTAGGCGATCTATATTGCGTGTTCTAGAAGTCAACCTAATGATAAAGAATGCAGAGTTTGCAAACTAAATTCAAGTGTCATCTGAGAAAACGAAAGAACTTTTCTTCGGACCTTCGAAGAATAAAGAAATGGTAGCCAGTTTACAAAACAACTTGCATCTACGTGCCTAATCCATCAAAACAACAGATATTATAAAAGCAGATTTACTCAAAACGAAATAATGACGTGAGGGCCAGTCAAGATAGCCAGCAGTCTTGAATTCAATCAGAAGTACTCTCTATCTGATGATCATTTCACACGTCAAGCCCAGGCAGCCATGAAGAGTTGTTCGGACCTCCTTACATGGCCTTGTGAGCCAATGAAGTTTATTGAATTGACATTCAAAAGGAGATCACCCACCGGCTTGAGGTCAGCCTCTCTAAATGAAAAGTATCTTGAACAGTGCATACAAAATTCCAAGATCTTCACTGCCATGGGCAAATCCACCCAGCGTACATTCTATGCACGCTCACCGCGAATGCGACGAGCCAACTGGATATCCTTGGGCATGATGGTGACACGCTTGGCGTGAATTGCGCAAAGATTGGTGTCCTCGAAAAGACCGACAAGATAAGCCTCGGCAGCCTCCTGAAGGGCAAGAACTGCGTGACTCTGGAAACGCAGATCCGTCTGAAATACAGCAGAAAATCTCGATTAGGCAAGATTGAATTCCTAGACACATCAAGGCCTGATGATGATTGAGAAAAAGGTTCTTTGCAGCCTGGGCTCTCGCAATGAGCAGCTATTCACTTGAGGCTTGGAACAATAGATTCAGGGTTTTAAAAGGAACGGGAGAAAGACCTTCAGCCATGCATCGACTTATATCACAGGAAAAATGGACTACAGATTTCTTACTTAGCTCATTCATGTAATCACGACCTACGAGTTTAGAATGCGGGAAATTAAGTAAAAAAGGAATACTGATTGCACATTTATGCAAATGAACCTTGTGTGTCGACTTCCGAGTTATCAAAGCTGGAAATGAAAGCAAGCATCCCTGCTGAAGTACTTCTAACATGCATCGACAACTTCCTACGACTTGACAGATATTCCACTGTATACGAACAATGAATAGGACAAGACGAAACAAGTGAACTGATAGATCAAGGACGACAGAGGATAGTCATTCTCTCTATGGAGGGAAACTGAGAAATGCATAACGAGCTGTAAAGGGGTTATTGAGACGTATATCGACAACTATCTACATGTTGAAAGTTCTTCCACCGTCTATGACAGACGAATATCTAGGGCAACAATACAGGACAGTAAAACCGGTCCTCCCTTTGCAGCTAAACTGATTCATACACAAATAACAATGAAAAATACAAAAAAACATGTTAGATACCAATTTCTTTCAAAACTTCTTACTAGATTGACAAATCGAAGTTCAAAGAGCTTTTATATGCTCTTCAGTCTACTTAGAGGGCCAAAACCAGCTTCCCTTGCTGAAACGAAGCGCTACTCAATGCGAGAGAAAGAGCTCAATAAGATTTATATACTAATTTCGTGGTACAAATACGTATGAGTCTTTCACTCACAAGCAGGTGTTGGACAGCAAATTATCCGTTCAGTTCAAATGAAACACTCGACACGGGACATCTTCTAACGTTCTTAAGAGAAACATCTGAGAAGGCATATCTCATGACGCTACCAGCAGGTGAAGCAGAAAAATGGAGAAATATTTCTTCTTCAGTCTTCAAACCTCGTATTCTAAAAGAGACAAGAGAACAACTAGCTTTTGGTGTCTCCGAATAGGATATTAGAAAGGAAGACAAAATACCTTGAAATCTTGAGCAATTTCACGCACAAGTCGCTGGAAAGGCAGCTTGCGGATAAGGAGCTCGGTACTCTTCTGATACTTGCGAATTTCTCTGAACGCAACCAAAAACAAATCAACGGCCATCCACTACAACAAGAGTTTGATCAGAGACTTCTACTAAGCAAAAAATGTTCTTTACCAGCAAAAATGCAATGAATCCCTTAAACAACAGCCACAGCATGGAACATTCTAAACTCACCGCAACGCGACTGTTCCTGGTCTGTAACGATGGGGCTTCTTCACTCCTCCGGTGGTAGGTGCTGATTTACGTGCAGCCTGTATCGTTCCAAAACAGTGAGATTAAGCAACTCTGGAAACGTGAATTTGCGCACATATCAAGTTTCGCATAACACATGGCATGTTCACATAACGACATGTGCTACACGTCCCTTTCAGACAGCTACTCCATTTGGCGAGTAAGAATTCTTGGTAGATTTTGCTGCTGCCAAAAAATTTCCCTCCCTACGTTGAGAATCTATCCTCATCTTTCAAATTAGCTCCTGGTTTGCCACAACCCCACCTCGTTAACTTTCAGTTAAATTCAAAAAGCTACAGGTACTATCCACCATGTATCAATTGTTGGTCAATTTGCTGCTATTCACAACTTCTCTCCATACGTTCCGGGTGATCTAGGTGAATAAATCATTGTCGGCATCTATCCTCATCTACCAAGTGTGAATCTCTGCTCCGTGTGCTGCTATTCACAACATCATCCCCAAAGTTTTGAGTCTGATCTGGGAAAACCTGGATAACTTATGCTAACTTGAGTAGAATTGCAGTGACTTTGAGAGAGCTAATCCAAATAGCAATTGTAAATCGTTGGTCGGTGTGCTGGTATTCACGATTGCCGGACGTGATCTCGAAATGCATGTCACCCATAGGATCTGTGTTCATCTTTAAAAGTAGCTCCTGGTTTTGGTAGACTGGACCTTAAGGACAAGAGCTTCAAATTTTAGATTTATTTCCTCGTGCCTCCCTGTCGCTAATAGAAAAGCCTCACTATATCACAAACAACCCACACTTCTCTGTTTTCATAGAAGAATGAAGTCGCAGAAGGAAACTTTGGAATCGGAAGTTCAACGTTAATAAAAACGAGTTACTTCCGGACCAGAGAACAGGATTAAATACAAACCTTAGTTGCGAGCTGCTTACGGGGCGCCTTGCCTCCGGTGGACTTACGAGCCGTCTGCTTCGTACGAGCCATGATTACTCCTTACGCTGCATAAAAGTTGGCACAAAACAAAACAATCACTTAAAAAGAAAAAAGGTCATTACAGCTGACTATAATGACCATAGGAGAGACATAAACCGAGAACCTAGACTGCACCGGGAGTTCTCGGAGTTCATATATAAAATAATCCTCAGGAACATATGACTTCTCAACCAATCTAGAGAAGAAAAACAATATACGCTCGACCACAATATACGCTCGAAGTTCGACCAGAACTCAGGAAATATACCGACGAATGTAGAAACAACAACCATGTGCACTAGACCCTAGATACAATGGGACAACTGGTGATATTTAACTTATTAAAAGATGCTCTCAGTGCAAGGATATTGCGACCTCACTACAAACATATCCGATACACTAGCACCTCGTAGAGGCCTCGTAGAGGGTCCAATAACAAACTTGAAGAACTATGTTAAACATCATTTGCTAATTCCTTTCGCCCCCAACGGCGAAATTCGAAGTTGCTAAAGTTGTAGTCACGGTTACTTGTAGGGTTGTTATGACTTTGTGCATATTATTTGCTTCGACCTACAAACAACAGCAACTGGTCCATTCAGAGCAAACTACAATAACCTATTCTTGACGATCATGTTTCACAACGATTCGGATGAACAAGCTTGAAAATAGTTACAAGGCTATGAACAGAGTAATTTACACACCAGACGGGTTTAGTTAGTTCACTATCTGCTCCAGACGTTCTTCACACTCTCCTTAAGAACAAAACACTGGGTAGTCGTGGAATGAGGAGTCTGAATCATTAAAACTCGAACTAGGGCCTCACCCATCTGGGGTGGACATACTTCATCGTTGACACAATATAGGTATGAACAACGTATATATTGAGGATGTAACGCACGTCTTTCCGATGAAATATACTATGGCCAGAATACAAAACTATTGAACTTCTGGCAAACTATTTTCTTCCAAAATAAGCAAAGGAATATAACGCTAACATCACTTCTGTAACCAACCTGCGTTAATCAAGTACCTCGTAAGAGTATACGATAATGAACAGTCCCACGGTTACTACAAGATCTAGCTCTCGTGTGTATAAAAGGAAATAGAGGGTAGCATCTACTGAACAGTGTACGTTCAGGCATCCGAAAGATGTACTTGTGGCACAAGGAGTGCCCAGATTGAGCAAGCGACATGGATATAGGATAGCGTCCTTGTATGATTGAAATACACATGATCAACCGCAAGGGGAGCTTGTGGTTGATCATGTGTATTTCAATCATACAAGGATCATGGAAACCAAAGACAACAGACCCCGGAATAACAACCGTACGGACCCTATGCATTGTAACTGACAAGCAATATAGACAGAAGCATGGCATAGGATCTTGCTGACAAAATCGACGAATTCAATGGCAAACAGTCATAGAGTATCCAGAACAGAAGCCTGAATGCGAGTTGTGGAAAAGGGAAGCAGGCAGCCACAATCCATGGGATCAAATGCACATGTAAGAGACAGAAATGGAACATGGTTAAAACGAGTGCAAAACGCACTGTCAGAACAAAGTGCGGTACAGTTCCTCAAATCCGATGCGAGAAAAGGAGCCATGGACTATCAACGACATCTTCCCGACGGGCATCACTCCACCGTCACATGATCCCGGATGCTTGTGGTTACCGGGATGAAAACATACGTTTCGGCAATGGACCGCGTGGGGTTTGAGGGTAACACACAACCTAACAGACCATGGAGAGTTGATATAGCTGTTTCCCAGACCTATCGTAGATATTGTGTAGCACAGGGTCAGCTTAAAATGGACTAAAACATCGAAAGCCCTGGAGAGAATAATCAAGGATGAGGGCAAGCAGTCTATAGAGAAAAGTTCCCCAACAGAAGCAAAAAGAGGGCATGAGACCTAGACAGCGGGCTTATGATAAAGCTCCCTGCCTGTAGTTCGTTGACTGCGCAACCGTTTGGAAGATGCCCATAGTTGAGTGTCCCAGAACAAACTCTTCCTTCTATGGACGGAACCCAAAACACGAAAGACTATGCGCATAGGATAGAACTGCATTTTATAACGTCCTTCTGCAACTGACGAGAGGAACAGCCTAGCAAAGAGAAAGAAGCACGATGAGAAAATGCTATTCTATCGTTCGGAAAAGTGACACAGGAAAATGTTGCAGTCAATATAAACAGGAAGATTTGGAATACAGTGAAAATATAGATAACATAGTACATGATAACCGCAGGAGCTTAACATGCAAGGGACCAAGAACATCTCGGACGAAGGTGGTACGTCTCACGGGTGCCAACTAAGTGATATCGAATGGAAAGAAGTATGAAGAAATTTACCGAAGAACCGAAAAACCGTGGAACAAAGTAGAACGAATAGAGGCAAACATGCAGATAAAAAAGGAGTAGAAAAACAGTGGCACATGGAATTAGTGAGAGACGTACGTAGGCGAAGAATTCCAGCTGTGTGCTGGAATTCTTCGCCTCCGTAAGTATGGAAATGTCAGTCCGAAGCAAGTAAGGCATCCAGTGACCATCGACAATATGTGAACGAGAATTGTCAGAATCCCGTCCCATATACTTGGCTGCTTCATCAGTGGATACCGAGGTGCATAGGTTTCTGCACTGGACAGCGCGGGGGGCTGAGAATAACTCAAAGCCCAACAAGCGAAAAAAAATAGATGGTTGTGGCCCAGACATATGTCAAATAGTGCCTAGCAACATCTAGCTATGATGAAAATCGATAGCCCAAACGTAAATCCCACGCAGGACCGAAGCCAGGGTACGATGTATCATGCGCATGTTATAGTGCCGGGTGTTATAATTCCTAATCAACATAGACATAGCGTGGACTGGATGTTGTGAGAGTAATAATCTAGGAAACGATATACTTAGGTCTTGATGATGCCTAAACTGGACTTATAAGAAATCTTGGAGAGCAGATGATGTTGTCTAAAATGTGGCTCTCGTCGTTTATCATAGAGCTGGATTTCCAGTTCAGGAGAAGACTGGGAAATAGCCATGAAACAGCAGGTGTCAGCAGAGAAAGTCTGATTGAATTCGCAGAATTTCCGAGGATAGAAACCCCTGCTATAGTGTCTGGAGAGATGTACATGAGAATCTTGGACTCAGGAACAGCAGGAACGAAAATATTGTCCACATATCGTGGACCGTCGAAGAGTCTACCAAGGAGATCGTTCTGATGAGTCTACCGATGGACGAAGTCGAGTTCGTATGTGAACAATAAGTAAGATAAGAAGACCGCACAGTCAGTTCCCATGGGAATCTCAATTGTTTGAAGATAGACACCGTCTTCAAAACATAAGTATAGATTATCTAAAAGGAAATCCAACCAAGAAATGAGGAGATCTGAAGACATGAACCGCGTCTATGATGAAGGGGGCATTCTGAAACCTCTGAACGCAAGTGAACCCAACGTGATGAAGTAGAGAACTTGCAGTGATCAATGAAAAGAAATTCCTCTGCTTGTGTAAAGAAACTTGACTAAAACGGTCCCCAACTAGGTGTGACTATCAGTTGTTTGAGATCAGCTAGGTCAATATTCGTGTACAGGGTAGTAAAGTCGTAGCATGAGAGATGGAGCGGAGAGCAGGATTCAGAAAAGGGCTACTACAGTTGAAATCATGGATGAAGTTTAACTACGGACAATGAAAGTATAGTTAACAAATTACATGATCAACCGCAGGGGCTTTACCAAAAAATCTCGGACCGAGGTGGTGCATCCATGTGTGCCAACGAAGTGATAGCAAATGTAAAGAAACATGGAGATGTGTCGTCCAAACTGTGACAGGGTCTTCATGCGGTCATGGAGGCCAATTCCACTTGAGAAGTCATCACTTCATTTCTTTCTTTCTTTCACTCCCACTACGACACGGGGTTCTGAAATTGGTCTGACACCTTTCTTCTTTGTAAGTATCAAGGCGCCGATATAGGATATCTGCGTTTCTATGAATTTAGTCTGACATGATGCAGATAAAATAAAAGAGTAGAAAAACGGTGGAAAATGGAAGCGAGTGAGAGAAGTAAGTAGGAGAAGAAGAAATAACGGTCGATATGACCATCCTGGGAAACCAAGTGAGCAGTATGAAAGCTGCTTCGTCTGTGGATAGGGAGACCGCGCATGGGCTAAGAACAACTAAAAGTCTAAGACGCCAAAGACATATCGATGACTATTGCCCATAACTATATCACATGTTGCCTAGCAGTATCTAAATATGAAGAAAAAGCGAGAAGCCAAACATAATTCAAAAGCCGAGGGAAACCAGGGAATGTCTCTCCGCTGGAACAACATCCATGCAAACAAGAGGCAGTGCAAACAAAATATGCAGATTAAAAAGAGAACCGAAGAGTCGATGAACAGAGAAAATACAATTATGATAAGGAAGAGAAAACTGAGATGCAGCTAAGGAGAAGAGGGACTTATATGTAACATGCCGTCCTGATCGGAAGATCCCCATAGTTGAATGGCCAAGAAGGAACGCTTTCCGATCCGACACACGAGGCCTAGCGGACTAGATGTTTTCTAGAGGTACATATTATAGAAAAGAGATCTACTTGGGTCTTAAGTATGCCGAATGTTCTCCGACAGTAATACACAATCCTCCAACAGTGCCCAAAAGATGATCTCGAAAGCCAAGGAAAAGGTACTTGCCTCTAATTAGAAAAGCACAGTGCTTTTGAAGACGATGAAGAAGAGATCAAGATGAAGGTCGAAGAAGTAAATCTGAGAAAGACAAGATGTTCTCAAGGAGCTGGAGTAGGAAGAGCAGTAGCTTAGGGAAGTAGAGAAGAGATCAAGAAGGTCAAAGAAGTAAATCCGAGGCCGGAAAGACAAGATGTTCTCAAGGAGCTGGAGGAGTAAGGGCAGTAGCTTAGGAAAGTAGAGATAAGATAGTAAATGATCAGCCGCAAGGGCTTAGCATGCAAGACACCCAAGCAACAGAAAATCTAGGTGTTACGTCTCAAAAGTGCCGACGAAATATACTAAATGGAAAGTAATAAGAAGACGATGATCATAAAAGTGGGACCATAAAAGTGGGACGTGTCATGAAGGAACGGTAAGATAATGAAAGCCAAACAGATGCATCAAGGAAGAAGCAAAACAGTGGAATACAGGAAGGAGAACAGCTGTCCAATTCACCGTGGTGGGAACTAAGTGGACAGTATAGAGGATCCAGTCCGACGCAAGTCCTCCAGTGACCATCAACACTATTTGAACGGGAAACATCACGTAGACTCGGCTGCTTCATATATGGATACCGAGTTGCATAGATTTCTGCACTGGACCGCGAAGGGATTGAGGAGAACTCAAAGCCCAACCAGCCAAGGTGAATATGATGGTTGTTGCTTAGGGAGGTAGATAGTAGAATGCGGAGGCGGAGTCGTAAACGGAGTCAAGAGCTAGGAAATTCCATAGTTATGTTGAGGAGAGACAGTCAAGAGGAAGAAGGTCAAAGAGACTGGATGTTCTGAAGTAGATGGAGGAGGGAGAGTAGGTTAGGAAGGAAGAAAAAGGGACGGGAGTCACAGATAGGCCGTTCGAGTATTTCTGTATTAACTAGCATATTCAAGGATGGGAAAGGCAAAACTTTGGATCATAAGTAAGTTGATGTAAAACAACAAAAACCAAAAAAACTTTACATCATATTCGGATTCTGATGAGTAGAGGAATTTATTCAAACCAAATATGAAAAAACTGCCTTAGAAATTAATATGAGATAGGGGGAGTAAATCAGTCATGAAAGAAAAAGTAACTACCTCGTAAGTATCACTTTGCCTCAAGAAGCTGTTTCCATTTCTAACTTCTATCTTATCCGGTCTGGAGAATGGTGAGAATTCTCTCACATATTTTGCTAGCATCATATATTACCAAATTTGATAACAAGAATGCTACATCATTCAGAAATTTTGATCAGTGTAAAGACGACTTTTATTTAAAACAGTATTGTAGAAAGGGCAATCCCCCACCTTACCGCCTGTACAATCGCCTTAGATTAAGGGTATACTGAGTTACCTCGGAGACCCTCTCCATGATGGATCATAAAGCCATACCAAGATCAAGATTGCAACCAACTTTTTAGCCAAGCAATGTGAAGCTAGACTAACCTTGCAAAAAATGGGCAGACTTCAAACTTATCTCGACTATATCTACAAAAATTCAGCTGAAACCTACCAATGATCTCCTGCAGATCCTGAAATAGAAATCACATGGAGAATTGCCGAACACAAACATTTCCTCTTTACTAAGACTCATTCGCGTTTCCAGAGAGAGAGAGAGCTATCCAACGAATGGTGCAAACAACAGCACCGCTGTATACGCGGACAGTCGGCAACTGTCAGTTTATGAGGAGTGGACAGAACGCATTTGCCGTGTGAAAACCAGCTAAGAATGGGAGGCGAAGAGGGGGAAGGAAAGGCGTGAAAAATTCAAAAGCTTGTATGAGTCCTAATCACCTCTCTGCGACCTCCGGTAAGTGGGAAAAACACAGGAAGAATTATTGAGAAGCGCAGCTCGACGAAAAGATCACATAGAACAACCAGAAACGATAAAGAGATTAGCACTATTCGAAAGCATACGCATATAAATTTCCATCACGCTCTGTGCAGTTGCCCAACAAGGGAGATGCTCCAAGAATTGAAAGACTCACACCAAGATGCTGGAAAACACGACACAAAAAACACCGAGCCAACTATCCGCAGCAGCGCCACAGACGTGAAGTGGAGGTAGGCAGCACACAAAGATGTAATTATGGTCGATATTAAAAACATGAAACAATGATATGCACAGCAACGTCTCAGCTCCCGAAATTGGACACTCACCCCTCGACGATGATCAAAAGCTGAAAACTGGAAATGATACACAACAACGCAAAATGGCGCCAGATGGGAACGTTCGAGCTACGACCAATATATGGCCACTGTTTGACTAGACAGCATTCCCGTTGGTCCCGGAGGGTTTGAAGTGAGATCCAACGGTTAAGGAACCTTGCTACTCGTCGTCCCGTTCGTAACTAGAACACCCGACATGGACAGTTGAAGATTCTTCCAAAAGGATGCACTTCTTGTTAAAGAGTTTCAAAATTTGAAAGAATCTTGTGTTTATCTTTAGTAACAGGAGGGGTCCTACGTGATGAGTTCAGTGGATGCAAGGAAGAAACTTTAGTTCTTTTTCATGGGGTTAAAAGATAGTCATTGGGTCCAATCGTTACTCTATGTTACAAGGACATCACAAAAGAATTGAAATGATTCCTACGTAACACCTCTCTCCCAATCTTGGAAAGAAATCTGAACATTGAGTACATGATTTTTGTGTGGAAACAATATTGACGTGAATTTTTTAAAAAAAATAACACATGTCATCAAAAAATTTCATATTCCAAAAGTACTTTGAGAAATAACATGTCAAATATTACACAAATACCAACATGAAAATGATGATTACGTGACTTATTAGAAACCAACATATTTTTTGAAGTTGCTTTTGTACTTATACATTCAACTTAACGTGTATGAGAATATATCCAAAATTGTTAGATATAGTCTATATTTAGCTCACCTGGAAGTACTAGAAGGTAAAACTAAGAAACCAACTTTCCATCTATGAACTAGAGTTAACCAAAACTAAGTTGTAGCCTACAATATAATGAATAAAGACTACATAAACATAACTATTTATATAACTCAATGATGCAAAATTTATAATTTTGCACAATGCATTGAATACCTATATAGAGAAATCACTTTGGTAAACTAATAAGTCAATCTTGACAAGATTAAGCTCATTATAAAACAATGCATGTATGATAAAATGATACTTGATGTCAACATGCTTTCCTCTACTATTCATCACATGGTTTTCCGTAATGTGAAACATATTTTGATTATCATAATGTAGATTCACCTTATCATATGACAATCCCATTTTAATGATGAGCTTGTTCAATCAAATTGCTTCCTTTGTTGTTTTTCCCGCCTTAACTTTTTTGAATTACTAAGAAATACATTCAAGTGTAGATCTCCAATTGATGCATCCAACTAGGATAATGAAAACATACCTAGTTGTAGATTTTTGGATATTTGTATTTCCACCATAATCTGCATCCACATAACCCAAAAAGTAACATGACATTGATTAACTTTGCATCAAACAAGAATCCATGTCAATTGAAACCTTTTAGATACCTATCATTGCTTCCTAGTGCAACTTTATTAGATTTAATATGTATTTACTCACCTTTCCCACAACAAATGGTGAATCTAGTCAGGTGCACACCATCAAGTTCATGAGACAGTCCACTACATTATCATAAGTAATCTTAAACATCATGCCCTTTTCAGTCACGTTTGTTAAACAAAGGGCAATATAAAGCTTGAGATGAGCAGCCAAAAGGAGTACTCATAGCCTTACACATGACATGTTGAACTTGGCATGCACTTTTACTACATACTCCTTTTATGTCAACCATAACTTCCTTGACTTATGATCCATATGAATATCCATGCTTTATGTCTTCATGGAAGAACTCAAATCCTTCATGTTAAAAGTTGAACTCAATTGATACTTTAATCTAATAACATTATATTTGTTCTCAACCACAATAAACATATTATCAACGAACAAGAAAAGAATAATGAGCCCCAAACTTGGGCTACTTTTTCATTTCAAGTACAAACATGGATCATATACACAATGTATAAATCCTTGTGAGTATGTGAAATCATTAAAGCATTTGTTCCATTGCCTCGGGTTTTCTTTTAATCCATACAAGAATTTAAGAAACATGCATATTATTCTCTCCTTATCCTTCATCACAAAATCTTGAGGTTGTCACATGAAGATCATTTCATCAATCAATCCATACAAAAATGATGTGACTATATCCATGTGATCAAGGAACAAATTGAATAGAACTACAAGAAAATTTATCAAATGTATTGTAGAGTACATTGCTATCAGAGAAAAAATTCATTGTAATTCACACATTTCCTTTGTGTGAATCTTTGGACACCAACATGGCCTTGAAAATTTTGTTATTTGCTTTAGTAGCTCCATCATGCAAATCCATTTAGAATCCATCATTTGTTTACATGGTAAATTTGTGAGTTTGCTTGGCTTTTGTCTAGAAGTGATTTCATCTCCTTGTGCATTGTTGCATTCCACTCTTGCTTCTTGCTAGAAGCTTGAGCTTTAGAGAATGAAGATGGATATCCATCTTTTGTAATCAATGCATCACTTGAATGGTCAACATAAACTTCAATAGTTTCAATCACTTGGTATGAAGAAAACCAAGTACCATATGTTTGAGTAGCATGAAGTTCAACTGCACTTCTGAACTATCTTTTTGTTGAAGAATCATGATGATTCACAATTGAAGATTCAACTATGATGCTTCAATTTGTGGCTCACCAACAATATGCTTCATTTCTTGTTACACTTTGGGTGGTATAGGTCCGAAACAAGAATACACAAAGAAAAACATGCAATCAAGAGTCGACACATGAAATACCTGGTTCACCTCACTAAGGCTACGTCCATGGAACACACAGAGTCACTTTATTGAATACCCTAATTGTGTCACAGATGTTAGGAGTTAACTCAAGTCTTGAGTAACTCTGGTTAGTTTGACTCTATTTAGTTAGACTGAGCTAGGGCTGGTACTACTATATAAGAGAGTTGGCAGAAGCTCTCTGTGACACAATCAAGTATTCAGTAAAGTGACTTTGTGTGTTCCGTGGACATAACCTCAGTGAGATGAACCACATATTTTATGTGTCGACTCTTGATTGCATGTGTGTCCCTCTGTGAATTGTTGTTTTAGACCTACAATTGGTATCAGAGCGAAGAATTGGAGGCGTGGAAGGAAGTGCGTGCGTGCAAATTTCTAACCGGAAGTGGCGAGATTCACAGGTGGGTGGGGAGCTTGCCGAGGTTTGATCGTTTATCTTGGTGGTTGGTGATGCTGGCGGTGCTGGCCCTGCTAGGGCATGAAATTGTGCGCACCTTGGGCATGGTAGTGGTAGTGTCTGCCGAATTTGAGGTTTTCGGTGACGAGCTCAAAGAGATTGAGGAGGATTTGGACGAGCCGTTTGTGGTACCGCATGTCGTGTTGAAGGAACCCGGCTTCCAGAATGATGGGGGCCCTCCGTCCGAGATCGAGCAAATGCTTGATTGTGAGCCGTAGGCAAGCAGAAGCAAGCAGATGGACGGATGGAAGGAGCGACAAGATCGAGAGAAGCAAGCAGATGGACGGATGGAAGGAGCGACAAGATCGAGAGCGAGAGAGAGCGCTAGATACGTAGTTATGGACTTACAATAGAAGCATTGTCGTCTGGTGCTGTGTGGAGTTTGAGAAGAGTCTGTCCCTTTTTTTCCATGATTCCAGATGGACGAAGAAGACGGTATTCCAATGTTCGTTGATTGTCTGTCCTAGTACGTGTGTGATTTCTTTGGCGCGGGGCGGGGTACAAAAAGAACAGATTACTTACTTGGCCACCGGCCTTGAAAGCAAAGAAGAGGATGATGAGGTGGCTGGTTGGATGATGAATGCGGTGGAATGTTGGAGCAATGTCTAGATAAACGCTTGTGATTTTAACGTTGAGCATCGAGATCCATTCATTCGTTAGGTTGGGCACGGTGGGGTTCGAATTCTCGCCCCGAACCAACAGCACATTGGAGTTAGTCTACAAGTAGGTTCGGCCCTCTGGAATTTTTGCCGTGCAGGGCCTCTAGGCAGACAAGAGCATTCCAGAGCCGACACGAGTGAGGAAGGAGAATGCACGTCACGTCAAAATCTGCTCATGCAGTTCAAAAGATCGCTAATTTACGGGCCAATTGTTTCGATTGGATTGGATTGCCAACCTCTCGAGAAATGCAATTTTGGTCTAAACGTCGAGGAGATTGAAATGCGGAAGGCCAAAAATGGGGATTTTTGATATGGCAGGTCTTCATTTATCGTGGATTGATTTGCGTGGCATGCATCTCTGTTAGCAAGTGGCTATTGAGGCGGCAAGCACACTAGACCGCGAGAATTTCCAGTCACATCAGATTACGGAGGAGCGGCAAGAATTAGAATTGTGACTTGGTTGTTGTTGTTGTTGTTCGCCGGGTCGTCTCCTTTTGTTGTTCGCGCAGAAGTAGAAGCGGCGTGATGCTACTGAAATTCGCATTCGGCAGGGACGGATTGGAATGCCCGGGCAAGATCATACATATTGTGGTATTTTGTAGCGTTTTAGCTTGACGGCGTCATTGCACCTGGATTAGTGCGGGCAAGGTTTGCTGATAGGTGGTTTGGATCTTGCGAGGAGTACTTTTTTCCAACTTTCATCGTCGTAGTCGTTGTTCTATGCAGGGGTTACACACAGGCCTTGACGAATAGGATAGAAATTGCGTAATTGAATCCAGGTTTAGCAGCATCAAGCAGAACATCAAAGGTATCCCTTGTGACTTAGGGATTTTTACCCAGAATAAATTTCCTTTATTCTCACATGAGTGGAAAGAAGTCAAGTTTGGAGGTTCCATCTGACAATTGAACGACACAAGGGACGAGTTTAGCGCCTAGACGAAGCGAGATGGCAGTCATGAAGACATGAGGAGCCGGATTTGACATTATCAAATATGATGGGCATGGTGACTATCTTCTGTGGGAGATGCAAGTCAAAGGCAAATTGAAGGCTTCCGGTTTGGGCAAGTCATTGAGGCCTAAACCCTCTACATTCAATGATGAAGACTGGAAGGACCTTCGGGACCAAGTAATGAGTATTGTTATACTCCATTTACAACCTTCAGTTTTGAAACAAGTAGATGAGTATGACAATTGTACTTTATTGTTTGAGGCTCTTCAGCGAAGGTTTCATCGCAAAGAGTTGTAAACAGGTTATACACCTCCTTGAAGCTGATGAGCTTCAAGATGAAAGATTCAGGTACGAATATACAAGATCATATTGATGCCTTTGGTGATCTTGTTATTGATCTTCAGAATCTGGGAGAGGAGAGAACTGATGAGAGGAAAGCCCTTCATCTATTTAGTTCATTACTTGCTTCATATCAGTCACTGTCACGAGTATTGCTCCATCGTGATAGACAAACGATCACTTACAACGAGGTTGTAAGTGCTCTATTGACTGATGATCTATAGCAAAAGATGATGATGGCCTCTACTCCATCCTCTTCATATGATATGGCACTGAATGTGACCCGTGGATGGTCACAATCAAGGAATGAGAAGGATGGGAAGAAGTTTGGATCTAGAGGTAGATCCATGTCTAGAGGTAAATCCCAAGACAGAAAGAAGGTGGTATGTTGCAAATGTGGCAAGAGTAGTCACTTTAAGAAGGACTGCCATGTGAAGACCAAGGCTAATGATCCTCCTTTGGCCAATGTGGCTCAAGATTTTGATGAGGAGGATGACTTGCTCGAAGATGGACTATGAAACCAGAGGTATGCCCTATGCAACTCACCAAAGGACGTTGGTGATGTATGGATTTTGGATAGTGCTTGTTCTTATCACATTTGAGAGCTTTTTCATACTTTCTCGGTATCAAACGGTTTAGTTCTTATGGGAAATGATCAACCCTGTAGAATTGAAGGTGTTGGATGCATGCATTCACATGTTTGATGGAGTCAAACGTACGTTGACTCACGTCAGGTTTATAGCTGAAATAAAAAAGAATCTTATCTCTCTTGGAATGTTAGATTCAAAAGGCCTTAAGTGGAGTTCTAAACAAGGAGAACTTGAGGTGAAAATAGGTGATAAGATTATCTTAAGAGGACACAAGCATAGAAATCTGTATGTGCTAGAGGGCAATACCATTTGTGGTGAAGTCAATCTTACCAGATCTCGGCCTGAGATGGCTCATGTTTGGTATTCTAGAATGGGACACATGAGTAATAGATACTTGACCTTCCTTCGAGATATGGGCTTGTTACCTAGTTTAGGTAAAGTTGACATGGAATTTTGTGAGCATTGTGTTATGGGCAAGCAACATAGAAAAGCCTTTGGTGTTGGAACTCATCGTTCCAAAGAGTTACTTGAGTATATACATAGTGACGTGTGGGATCCCTCTCCTAAAGCCTCACATTCTGGGAAGTGGTACTATGTATCGTTTATTGATGATTATTCAAGATTTGTGTGGGTCTATTTTCTCGCACAAAAGTCTGAATCCTTTGTAATTTTCAAAAGTTGGAGAGCCCAAGTTGAGTCAGACTAGTCACAAGGTGAGATATCTACGTTTGGATAATGACATGGAGTATACTTCTGAGAAGTTTAGAAGTTACTGCAAAGAGGAGGGGATCACTCGTCATCTCACCACGGTTTATACTCCGCAACAAAATGCTATTTCTGAGAGGCTCAACCGAACAGTATTGGAGAAGATGAGTAGTATGTTGAGCCAATCTGGTTTATCATATGAATTCTAGGTAGAAGCTTTATATACTGCAATGTATTTGGTAAATCTGTCTCCTTCAAGTGCAATCGATTTCCTAACACTGTTTGAATTGAGGCATAAACGGAGGGTTGATTATAGTCGTTTGAGAATTTTTGGTTATACCGCTTATCCTCTCATACCTAAGGAGAATAGAACCAAGTTGGATCCTACATCGAAGAAGTGTCGTTTTCTTGGATATGCAGGTGGTGTGAAAGGTTATAGGCTATGGGATCCTGTAGCTTGTAAGGTGATTGTCAGTAGGGATGTTTCTTTCGATGAGTCCATATCATTGAAAGAGGGGGATATATCTCAGGCTCCCCGTATTGACAAGGACAAATCTCCACTCACGGATGTTGTTGAGGAGGAGATTGATCATTATGGGTTTAATGATGCACCATAAGGAGAAGTTCCAGAACAGATGGAGCAAATTCCCGAACAACAGGAATTGGAGGAGCAAGTTGTTATTTCTGAGTCTCAAGACACAACACGAAACGATGGAGATCAACCATGACCATCTACTAGGAGATCATCAAATCGGATTAATAGAGCTCCCGAAAGGTATGGAACATGGGATGATTCATCTATTCTTGAGGATCATGATATTGAAACTGAGAATGATGATAGCAATGCGTTGATCTTGGAAGAAGTAGAACCTTGTTCATATAGAGAAGCTCAAGCCTCTATTAATAAGCTTGAGTGGGATATTGCTATGGAGCGTGAGATGCAATCGCTTGTTGAAAACAAGACTTGGGAGCTGGTGGAGCTTCCAAAGGGTCAACCTTTGGTTGATAGCAAGTTAGGTTGGTGGCTAAGGGCTTCACACAAGAGAAAGGTGTGGACTACAACGAAGTTTTCTCACTTGTAGCAAAGTATGCTACAATTCGTCTGGTATGTGCACTTGCTGCGATATTTGGTCTAGTTATGGATCAGATGGATGTTGGCACGGCTTTTCTATATGGATCTTTGGAGGAAAAAATCTACATGAGACAACCTACTGGCTATGAGAAGAAAGGTCAGGAGAAGTTAGTTTGTAGATTGCTCAAATCTCTATATGGATTGAAGCAAGCTTCTAGTCAATGGAATGCAAGGTTTGATGAGTTCATGAAAGCACAAGGATTTTCAAGTAGTGTGTTTGATCCATGTGTTTACATGAAGAAGGTGAATAATGAGATCTTTAGCCTCATTATTCTACTACTCTATATGGATGACATGCTCATTTTGGCAAAGGAACAATCCGACGTCGATAGATGCAAGAGGCAACTGAAATCTGCATTCAAGATGAAGGATTTGGGTGAGTCCAGGAGGATATTAGGTATGGATGTTCACAGGGATTTGAAGAAGAGGAAGCTATGGTTAAGTCAAGGAAAGTACATTCAACGTGTGCTTGATAGGTTTAACATGGTAGACTCTAAAGAAGTGTGGACTCCTTTAGCGGCACATTTTAAGCTCTCATCAGGTCAATGTCCAATTGATGCAACTGAGAGAGGAAAGATGTCGTCAATTCCCTATGACAAGGCAGTGGGCAGCCTCATGTATTTGATGCTGTGTACTAGACCTGATATTGCTCTAGCTATGGGCAAGGTGAGCAGGTACATGTCAAATCTAGGAAAGGTGCATTGGGAAGCTCTGAAGTGGATTCTCAAGTACCTCAAGAGTACTAAGGATTTTGGTCTTTTGTTTGATGGTTTATCAGACAATGCCAAATCCTTGTTGGGTTACGCTGATGATGACTATGGACAAGATCTAGTGTCACAACTTATGTAGTAGCATCTCTAGTTAGGTAGGTGCACGTATGCAGGAGCAGATATAGCAGTTAGAGCCGGTTGTGTAGTTAGCACCGTTTGCACTAGAACTGCCGTTAGGGCCGACTGCGCCGTTAGGAGTCCTAGGGCTCAAGGTGTATAGTTCAAATTAGGGCTCCTTGGAGGGCAGTTTTCGAAGTTGAGCCTTTGAGAGTGTGGCTATGGTGGATAGTAGCTAGTGCGGGAACCTGGAGTCTTTGAAGCACAAAGTGGGTTTGGCTTGATTGTAATCTCTCTTTTATGCTATGGTTATGAGCAGAGTGTCCTTGTGGACGTATTGAGAGTAGAAAAGATTACTTCGAAAACTCTAATTGGATTCTGTGGTGAGAATTGGGAGTTCTTGGACAGCTAAAAGTGTTTTGACCAGTTTGGATCGATGGTAGCTTCGATCCGTTGGCTGTTGAGTGTGCAGGGCATTGCTAGAGTGTAGCGTGTGGTGGTGATCTAGAATTAGAGTCGATTTGAGGTTGATCTTATTGATTGCAAATTTCTTTATTTTCTGTTTTAGTGTAATTCCGAATCGGGAATTTACGAGGGCGGAAGCATTGCTGGAAATTGACGAAGTGGGTCGATGCTTATAGTTGTCTTGGAGCATTAACTTGAGATTGGCCGAAAAATATTTTGGACAGAAGTGCTCGAAGTCCAAGATTTTATGTTTCGAAGTTTTCGGGTCGAAAATAGGGGCATGAAGCTGTCAGATTATCATATAGTGTCTGCTTGATCTGAAATTTGGTGGGGTGATAGAAGATGTAAAGTTTGTCGCGAAGGGATAAAAATGTTAGGCCAAGGGTGGGCAGTGTCAAAATTGCAAAATTTTGAGGTTTAGGGGTCTGAAATTGAAGTTGAAGATTTTCAGAGTCTCGCAGAAGTTTCGAACGGTGTCCGTTTACGAAAAAAAATAATTGCATTAGGTAGCAAATTGAAAAAGGCTGGTTTAAGGCTATGCTTTAAGTCATTGGATTACCAATGTCAGTTTATCGATCTGGAGAGCATAAGATCTCCAAAATCGAGTTTTTGTGTTTTTAAATGCCCTTTTGAGGCTATGTTAGTCCGGGTTCGGTTGGTTTGATCCCTTTGATGGATGTTTTTGAGATGGAGTATTGTGTTTTATGTTTCTTGTGATTGATATACCTCCATCTCTGCTTCATGTTTGTGCACCATATTTGTTTGTGTTGGTGCTTTGTTGTTTGGAGTGTTGGAGCTCCTATGTGCTGTCGAAAGTGAGGCTGGATTTGCAGACCAGTCAGACTATCCATGTTTCTCCCCAATGAAACATGACTTGCGGACATGTAGACTGGGTGAGTGCTTGTGGTGATGGCAGGTTTCAGATTACCCTTGTGTTAGCACCTTGTGGTGCATCACGTACCTTTTGTTGCGGTTTCTGGTTCCAATTGCTGTTTCTGATTACAGTTGGGGACCTGTTTTTGTACGGTTGCGGAGGTGATACATTAGTGTCACGGTGGAGTTCTGTGGACGTTCCAGAAGAGAGACTGCTTGGGTTAGCATTGGGTGCATCCGTAGCGGAGTGCGGTACTGTAATAGCACGGTAGACACTATTCAGTCTGATTTTGTATAGATTGATTCGTTTCCAAGGGAATGAGGGATCAAACCACACTAGCGAAGAAGGGAAATAAGCATTTAGACATCTTTCTCACTTTGGACTACGAAGTCCGAAGAGCATCCACAAAGAAGGTAATCAATTCAACATCAATTCCTTCACAAACCCATCACATCACCAATTCCACAGACACAACAAATAGAGTTCAGCAATTTGCTTTACTTCGGGATGGGGATCTCTCTCATTACAAGTTTGCGTCTCGGCGAAACATCCTCTAGAGTACTTCTGATGCTACAGACAAGCTCAGCTCGTGGACGAATACACGGGTAACTTCACGGATACACGCTTCAGTCGTCACAATGTCAGCCTGCAGACACCAGCTCTTCGAGTGCTCGTTCTACCATGACTACAATTTGCAATCTAACAGCTTGGACACTTGCAAAGATAAAAGATCCACCACTTTATTTCCTACGACTATTTATAATGAATGTTCAAACTGCTACTCCTAACTGCCAAGCTAACCGTCTCCTACACGGATCGTTCTCTCCTAAGTCTTCTACTCTGATCTAAGCCGCTCGATCGCACCTCCGCTGCTTGCGTGAAGGCGTCGATTCCTAACTGCATCTCTTGTACATATGCAACAATCTCCTGTCGATGAAGAGCCATGGCTTCCCGGAAATCTCGACCCAATGCCTTGTACATCTCCTTTCTTCGATCCTTCGAATCTCCAGGATTTTCCATCGTTGTCACCAACTGCTCTAACCGCTGCGTCTCAACATGATCACACCGTGTGAACAGATGTTGCGCACATTTGTTAGCAAGGTTCTCCAGCTTCGCAGGTGCCTCTACATCCACCTGAATCAGTCTTCGCTTCAGGTCCTGCACTATCTCCCAAAGATGTGCATTCTCCTTCTCCACAAAGTGGATCTCCGCACCCCGAATACGACAGATCTCTTCGTAGGCCTTCTTCGCCTCCTCAAGCTTCTTCTCCATCTCAGCTTTCTCTTTGGACAGCTTGTCCACATTCTCTGTCAACTCCTTCACTGTGATGGATTGATCTTCCTTTCCCAACGCCAGACGGTTCATCATCTGAATCAACTCCATATACCCGTCTGCTTGAGGATCCCACCCTGGCATATACATTGGTCCCATCTCGTTCAACTCCAGCAATACTGGGACCACCATAGCTTCCAACTTCTGCGACAGCTGTAGTACCGAGGCCATGGATTCCGCAATCTCCTTCGAGGCTTTCGGCCTCGGCTTCACCGCCATCATCTTCGAACGAGAGGACTTGGCCGGTCCTACTTCTTCCATCTTCTTCTTCCTACATCTTTTCGAACAGCTAGAGTGGCGGGTGGACTGTCTTCCACTACTCTCTTCCTCTTCCTCGATGTCCCGATCACCTCAAGGTCCGAGTCCGAATCAGGCTTGCTCTGCACCGCCGGTCTCACTTCTCCCGTTCTCTTCGGCTCAGGTGGCGCACTCGTTCCTAGACTCCTCGTCGACCCACTGCAAGCACTCTCGATGTCAGCATCCAAGTCCGACAACCCACTCTCCAACCGATACAGCTGCCTCTCCCTAGACGTTAGCCACTCCAACTTTGCGTACAGGTGTATTAAGAAAGACGAGAGATAGACTACACTCTTATAGTCTTCCCTTAGTTTCGTTGCCATAGCCTGCACATTCCTCGCAAAGATCTCTCCCCATTTCACTCGGATAGTTCCTCCGATGAACCCCTCCACGATCCTCACCTTATGCATACTCACGTAGGTTGTCCGCTGCGGTGAGAAAAGTTGATTCAAGGTGGGTGCCACCTTTCTTCTAAAGACATCTTTGATCAAATCGAGCTTGTAGCCATTCGTCCCCTTCCTCTCCCTAGGGTTGAACCACTTCCGCTCGTCAAAGATGAACGCCGTATGCATTGCTGATCCCTCCCAATCAACTCCGCCTTTATCCTCTTCGTGGTTGCGTCCTAAAGCCTTCGTCCATAGCTTTGCATCCCACTTCTCCGGCTGCGCTCTACTTCCAATTGATGTCAACGGCTTCCCTCTCCGGACTTCATCGCACAGCTCTGGGCACACATAGTCCCATCGCCATGACAGAAACGCTCCACCGAGGTTCTTCAACCTCAGCAACTCATTTGAGTCCAATCCGCCATCAGAATGAGCGGTCGAATTCTCCCCATCGTCGCACTTCTTCCTGCTGGAACTACTCCGGTTCGACGCTTTGACGCTTCGATATTGCAGCTAGCTTTCCTTGCTCCGGCCGCTCGGCAAGCTCTTGGCATCGACTTTCTCTCGATAATTCCTCAATCCGCCACCCAAACGCGCGCTTAAATTCCCTCGTAATTCACTCGTGTGAACTCCCTAATGGTATTCCTAGCTAACAAACATATATTTGGACGAATACCTTCAAGAGAACCCGAATATAACTCTTTATTCACAAAAACAAAAAAAATCCTACTTATCCTAAGAACTACGCTCCTATAGGTACCAACCTTGGCCTTTGAGGTTCACAGAAGACTCTGATTTGGTTTAAGAGAGTGACGGAGTTGAGCTTGGTGATATCTTGGAGTGTGTATCCACACCATTGTTGTGGGACATGGACGATATCTCTGTGGCCACCAAGGATACTAGATGATATTTGGGTACAATTGGCACTATTGAGTTTGATGACTTCATCCAGGAGTTTGACTCATGGTGTGATTTACAGCGGATGCGCAACTCTACGTTGTTCAGTCCGTTTATGGCTTGGAAGGGATTATTCCAGCATTTGGAGGGTCCGCCGATGGATGATTATCATGAGTTCCGGCATGAATACCTTCAGGAGATAGAGTTATGGAGATAATACTGGTCTCCAAACTACATCTCTTTTACTTCGGGTACAATGTTTGGAGGTGCGAGTTCATGCTCTGTACCTGGCACTGATGATACGGTTGGAGCTAGTAGAGTTGGGAAGAGTTCAGAGGTCCCAACCTTTAACCCTATTCTGGAGTTCTTCGCACGGTTGAGGAGAGACTATCAAGGGGTGAGAACTAACAAGCTACGAGGCTTGCATGATTTTGAACGGAAGATTGGGGAGAGTATTCGAGAGGCATATACCCGAATGCGTCGGTTGATCAGTGTTACCCATGGGATGACAGAGGCACAAGCTGTCCAATATTGGTATGGGATATTGGACAGGGAGTTGAGACGTAGAGTGAGAGATGCTACCTTACTACAAGAGACATCACCTACGTTGGCCATTGTGTTTTGTCTTGCTGAGCGTATTGAGCTCAACATGCAAGAAGAGAGGGTGATGACTGCTGGGTTCAGCAAGGATTCACCATCTTCATCAACTTCTTCACGTTACCAATCTACAACATAACCCCGTAGTGGTTATGGTAGATAAATAAACCACACATTTGTCGTCCTGACGAAGTTGACTAGCCATTGCATGAACATTTCTTGCAAAGATTTCTCCCCAGTTTACCTTGATCATCCCTCCAATACCTTATGCATACTAACATAAGTAGTGCGTTGAGGAGAGAAGAGTTGGTTCAATGTGAGAGCTACTTTCCGCCGGAACACGTCCGTGATCAAATCGAGTTTGTATCCATTGGTGCCCTTTCTCTCCCTAGGGTTAAACCACTTCAATTCGTCAAATGTGAAGGCCATTGTCGCATGGACATTTCTTTGCTCTGAGAACGCCCGAGCACATGGCTGTAGAAAAACCCTCTAGAACCTCGTGTGAGTTGACAATCTCTTCTTCTTCTCCTTAGCATTCCACATTATAGCCGGTTAAACTTCAGTGGAAGAAGATTATGATATCTGATGATTCTACCAATAACTTTCGCTCAAACTTTAGAGAAAATTGCTCCACGACCCTTACTATTACTCAAAAAAGTTTCAGATGTTTTTCTTTTCTAGATCTCTCAAAACAATTGGTGATTTATCCACTGTAATACAAGGCGATATGCAAACCCCTGTGTACAAAACCCATCACACATCCCAATCCTTGACTTCAATTGCTCCCATATTTTATGAGAAGGTCATCATCATCAGAACTTGGCGTGCAAAGTTTTTTATTGAAATTTATGATATCAAAAAATATGATCTCTGTACTTAACCGTATTTGTCGTCGGTGCATCCTGCATTCTGATTTGTATACACAAACTTCAAGCTATCACTTTGTACTCAAAACTCGTCCAATCGAGTCAAAACTTCAATCAAAACACAAGCCTGAGTCGAAAACTATATCTCTGTTGACTCAGATCTCCCAAAACCCTTGTAAGGTTCTCATAAACTCCCCAAATACACTCAAATGTCTAAATTTCTCACTCTAACTTTGAATCATCACTTCATAGTGACAAATCCTTCAAATCCATCCATTCTTGAGCCCACGTTGTAGCTCGTCCCCTCAGCTCTCCAACCCAATCCTCAGATCTCCGAATGTCCCCATGGAAGGTTTCCAAAACTCCTCAAAACCTCGAAGAAGTTACCCAAGAGCCCTCATTGGCCCAAACTCCAAGACCAATGAGAATGAAGAGTGTTATTTTGACCTCTAGTGTGGCCAAATTAGCTCCATTTTAACTTAGAGCTTTACAACTATCCTAAACACACTACTTAGCCATCCTATACACAATAAGAGTTGCCACTAATAAAGAGTCAAAATGACAACTCGAAACCGGCTAAGTATGAACGGAACTACAAACGGAACCGGGGAGTTTATAACTTGAGAATAATACTCCTCGCCAAAGTTCCTAACAATCAACTCCCTATGGCTTGTTTGCGGTAAGCAATAGTGATGGATTGGAACCCATGTGTTGAAAGCCACCACTACTGGTAAGTTCAAATCCATAGCGTCCAAACTAAATCAAAACGTATACTGTTACGTCCCAAATCGCGCCATAGGAAACAACTGGAAGAATAATCGGGTCTGGAGAGTTTATCACTTGTTGCAGAAAGTTATCTCCAAAATGATACACTAACCACACCCGAAAATGATCACGATGAAGACACCGGATGTTGATCACAAATGGATTAGGCATCGGTACATCTGGAGGATCATGTTGTCCTCTATCCATGTTCTCGTCGGCTCCACTTCGATCAGATATGCTCCTTAGTCAGCAAAGTGATGTGTCTAGCACTCTCCCATACCCTTTCCATCCTGACTGCGCTTTATATCTGATAAGGTCCAAGATAATATTTCTTGGAGCCTTTTCAACATCCTGACCCTACAAAGTAGATCCAACGGTGGGCTCTTAACAGCGTTACAGTGTGCCGTTCTTGAATTCGAGTAAATGAAATACGGAAATTATTTATGCAATCTGCATGGCTTATGGGCCAGACTTGTCGTCAGACTTGGCCTTAGATCCAACGTTGGTTAGCTGATTTGTTATATATATATACGAAACTTCAAATAGCATATACATATACAGAAACTGAAGTTTCGTTTATATAATCGCTTTTCACATTCGTTGTCGAGGTGCAAGTTGAAAGAATTTATGGAAAGAAGCCGCTGAAGTTACTATCTAGTTGCAGCAGTCGGAGGCTTTTATGCGCTAATCTGCGTTTATTATACTTATGTGATTACCCTCAAATTTTGTTTGAAAGTTATTCATTTCTTCGGAGTGCCCAATTTAGGCCGCGTATTGTACACGTTTATGTTTTTTTTTTTTAGACGCGAACGACAGCGTCTTGGACTTTCTCGAGCCTTTCATTTATTTATAAATAGTGCTAGCGAGTTTGCAGTTGATACGTTCTAGGCTTAATTATAGCCTTTGCGGTTCTTTTGAGGTTTTCAATGAGAAAGCAATTTGTAGAACATTTTGTAGATCGGGGTTATGTGACAGCTCACATCGGCGATCATCCAGCAACCGCGAATGTCGTGCTGCCGGCTGTTATATTATTTGATAGTTGTATTATTTGATAGAGGACTCGACTAGGGGCAGGCCATCAAGAACAAGATGGATGCAGCCAATTATATCGAGTCGATGAAATCGTCCAATAAGGAACCAGACCCGCAGCAAATAAAAGATTTTTACAACAGTGGCGGCACAACCGTGTATAAGATGCTATTTGGAGATGAAAAAGAATATGAAACGGGAGGCCGAGCCGGGTTATCCTAACCTAAACTATCGCCGTCATGACAACAGCTCTGAAGATGACACATGTCATCATCTTCTCATAGTAGCCGCGTCACAACACGACACCGTGTGCACTGCTGAACCCTCCCAATCCACTCCATCCTTCTCCTTCTCATACGAGCGTCCCAAAGCATTGACCCACATCTTGGCATCCCACTTCTCTGGTTGTGCTCAATACCCGATGACGTGGACGGCTTTCCCGCGTCGCACTTCCTCACATAGTTCAGGGCAGATGAAATCCCACCTCCACGATAAGAAAACACCTCCCAGGTTCTTTAGGCGCAACAATTCTGCCGCCGTCCAATCCGCCATCACAATGAGCGGTCGAATTCTCCCCATAGTCATTTTCCTGACCGGTGGTACTGCAATGCCTTTCCTTCCTGTCATGGCGGTTGCCGTTCTCGTGATATCTTGATGTTGAACTTCTTATTGGTTGCTTACTGAGAATCGTGTTCCCATTCTTGAAATTGAACTGGTTAGACTGTTGTGGTTTCGTCCACTTCCTTCTGGCGACTGAAGCCTTTATATGTACTTGAATCTAACGCACCCTATTCGTAGGAAAACACTTCGTATTCCGCCGAATATGGTTCCATTCATCTAAAATCACAAAAAATTCCTACTGTCCTAGTCTACCATGCTCCTACAACCGGGGAGTTTATGACTTGAGAATAATACTCCTCACAAAATTCCTAACAATCAACTCCATATGGCTTGTTTTCGGTAAACAATAGTGATGGATTGGAACCCTCGTGTTGAAAACCACCACTACTGATAAGTTCAGATCCATAGCGCCCAAACTAAATCAAAACGTATACTGTTACGTCCCAAATCGCACCGTAGGAAACAACAAGAAGAATAATCAAGTCTGGAGAGTTTATCACTTGTTATAGAAAGTTATCTCCAAAGTGATATACAAACCATGCCTGAAAGTGATCATGATGAAGACACCGGATGTTGATCACAAATGGATTGGACATCGGTACATCTAGAGGATCATGTTGTTCTCTATCCATATCCTACGTCGGCTCCATTTTGATCAGATAAGCTCCTTAGTCAGCAAAGTGATGTGTCTAGATCTCTCCCATACCCTTTCCAACCTGACTGCGCTTTATATTTGATAAGGTCCAAGATAATATCTTTTGAAGCCTTTTCAACATCCTCGCCATACAAAGTTGATCCAACGGTGGGCTCTTAACAGCCTTACAATGCGCCGTCGGTTATCCTAACCTAAAGTATCACCGTCATGACAACAGCTCTGAAGATGACACATGTCATCATCTTCTCATAGTAGCCGCGTCACAACACGACAACGTAATATTTTAAAGCAATCCATTTTATGTAGATTGATGCAACTTTATCTATCCAATTTTTTTATTGCATATAATTATGTAACAAGGTATATTGCATTTGATGTGTTTGATCTCAATGTCTTATGTTGTGTTTATTGGATTGCCATAGGTTGTTTAAATTACATACATTAATTCTGAATAAAAGTGCATATACATTTATTTAAAACATTCTATTGGTGTAAAATCTTGATGGAGTATATACATTAATAGTGATCTAGTTTGTTAATGTGTAAAGATTGATCATATATAAAAATAATAATATTCTTACAAATATTTCATATTGTGTAACTTTTTATATAAAAAAGATATTTTATCCTCCTCAATCCTCAACACTTCTAACTCTCCAGATTTTGCTGCAAATAAATTATAGAACATCTAATTTTTAAAATTTTTTTTGTCAAAAAGTACTTCTAACTCTAATTAGTATTTAATTTTTTCAAAAAAATCCAAATGTTAATAAGTTCATATTAATATAATAAATAGAGATTCATACTCATTGGAAGTTGTTTGTAGAGTAACTAAGCTCACACATTAAAAGATTCTATTTTCATATGGATGATTCAAATTTCTATATCCAATTTTCTTACTAGTGATTGCGGTCATTCTTACTAAAAGGATATTCTTTCTTCATGTAGATTGATGCAAGTTTCTATCCAATTTTCTTATTACATAATTAGAGATTATAGTCATGCTTTAAAAGGATCCAATGTTCATCCCAGATTTTTTTTTGAAAAGACCAAATATGCAAATCAGATTTTATTAAAATTATCTTTAGAGAAAATGATCATATAAGGTTGAGTAAGAGATTCAACATTATATGATCCCTATGAGAAAAATCATGTTAGGTGATGCTTCTTTGGATGTTCATGTAGTAATCATATAATGTTGAGTTAGAGAGCACTAGTTGGTGCAATCCATATGAAAGAAATCACGTTAGGTGATGGATCTTTGGATGCTCATGTAGTATGTAGACTATTTGACTTAGATAATTTGGATATATTAGGTGCAGTAAGACATATTTTCCATTGTGATGCTATTACTGTCTAGTCCCATCCTATTACATTGTTTTCATCCCTATAAGAATTGATGGGGTTTTCCCATCCTTTTTGCTATATTACTTGGTACCATTCCAGATATGTTGAGTGAGCGATGATATTTTCTCTCGTCAAGAACTTTAACATGCGTAGATTTATACAGGTCTTAGAAGTATTTAATATTTGTAGCAAATGAGGTATTCATGGATACAACACACAAAACAATTGCCCTTTATGTATTTCGACATCTGATATGAATTGTTGCAAACTTATTCTTATCGCTAAGATAGTCAACCACTTAAACCTACAATTTGATGCATTTCATAGGAGAGCAATCATATTAGGTGGTGATTCTTTGGATGCTATGCAATATGTAATCCATTTGAGCTAGATAGTTATAATATCTTAGGTGCAATAGGGCATATTTTCCATGGTGATGGTATTGGGGACTAGCCCCATCTTACTCCTTTGGTTTCATCCATGTTGGGGTCTTCCCATCCTTTTTGATATATATTTAGTACTATGATCTATTTAAACCTACATGAACATATCTCTTCTTATGGCTATGGATATGCGAGGAACACGTTGGCCTCAACTGGACGTCTTTATGAGAAAATTCCACTTCATTATGACAACTGGAGGTGAACACATCTGTCTTAATCTTTCCGCATATAACAATCCAGACATCATGAATATAACACTACGACGTGGGTGTGCTTCACTGATGATAGAATAAATATCATAATGGTCTATTACCGGTACTAGTCCCATGCACAAAAAAAAAGTAGAAAAAAGCCAAGCATAGTAGCTACACCGGTTGAGTTGAGTTATTCCTAGTGACTCAAACCCACTTGGTGCTATGTGGGGAACATTCTAGCGTTCTACATAAATTGCAACCTACTTGGTGGTCCCAGACACCACCGGACGAAACTGCAGTCTGATGGGCTTACCACTGGGTGTAGTCATAAAGCCATTCCGTCAAGTGCTTATTTCAAACATTCAGCATTCTGGTATGAAATAAGAGAGGGAGACAAATATTTTGAGAGAGCTCATCACTCTCTGTTTCATTAGCGTTGTATCGTTTTTCTCTTGATTTTTGCCATAGTCCCGTTTGCCTTTTTGGTGACATGAATTTGTAGAAACAACTATTACGAAAGAATCACATGTAGAGTCCGGGGAATGAAGAGCTCGAGAAGTAGGGGTTTCAAAATCTAGCCGTTTGAGCCTTGTCAGTCTGACGCTTTTTCGAGAAGGCAGGTTGTTCGTGGGGTGTCACAAGCTTACGGTGTTTCGTTGTTGGAGTATGTCCATGATACTGAAACTTTTTCCTGGCCTTCGATTTATCGGACCACTGACTCATCGGAAACCTGTTGGGTGACAAATCTCGGATGACCTGCTTCACTACGTTCGTCTTCCGTTCAAGCCAAGTTGGAAGTCTTGATCTTGCCCCTATAAGGTTGGTTAGAAGTTCCACGTCATCCAGCTGCAATGAGGTTTTCACATGAAGAAGTGCTTTCTCAGGATAATGAGTATCCATATCCATCTTCTTCTTTCCAAGGACTCGAATCAAATGTGTGTATTCGTCTAAAGTGTAGTCGTTGCCTTGCTGCAAACATCAAACATACAGTGTTACCGATCAAGAGGAGCCAACCTGGATGACGGGAGGAAGATTGACTTCATAACTGCGAGATGTGAGTCTATCCAAGTTCAGAAACTTATCTTGTTATAGAAGCAGTTGTTTCGGTTCTACTCTTACAGAAACAGTGCTAGCAAATTGATCTCAATCATGAGGAGGATTGTCTGAGGCCGTTTAATTGTTCAGCTTCAAGATATCTATCATTTTGCTCTCTGCCTCTACGTACTTGCATGCAGCGAACAGGGTATGGTGCGGACTAGCTTCAAGTTCAATTCGTATCATATGACAGTTTACAGAATGAACCAGTGTTACAATCACAGTCTACATAGCAGAGGCCAGTTCCTTCGTTTCAACTTCATCCCATTGGCAAGCCAGACTTTATGTCCAGTCTAACTACCTAACTTGGACAGTTCTGAAAGTCGACTGAAAGTGCTGGTGATGGAGAAAGCCTGCTCGAACTCCATGTCCCTGTATAGAAAATGTGGCGAAACAGAGTTCAGAGTTACTTACGTCCAACACACTACGGATGTCTTGTATTATAAAGAGCTCTGTCTTGGTAGGGTGGCGACCATGGAGGTACGTCATTTCAAGAAGTTCCTCAAACCAGCGACACTTCTCCATGTGGGCCCGGAGAGCATTCGCCCTACGAGGAGTAGCGGCTGGGTCACATGCTATTTTAGGTCGATGAGATCCTCCACCCTAAGGACAACAAGAAGCATCAGCTAATGCGCAGGTTTTAAACATCAAGTTTTTTAGTAATAGACCTTTTCTTGAAGAAAAGTATTCAGTCAAACAGAGCATCATTCGAAACTCTCTGAACAAAAATCTGTAATAAAATCTGTTCTATAGAATGCGGAATGTTCAGGAGACATAATCGGAGGTGTAGTTCACCCTGATGACAGGGTGAAGCGACAAGGCTGTTGCAAGTAAGATAAATCTGCAGCCCTCTGAGTAATGGAAACTTCGAGTACAAGATCCATGAAGCTTAAAGCTTCAAGGATTACTTGTGTAGAAAGAATAGATCATGAACGAAGATTCACGTCACATGCAGGAAAAATGGCTTTCAGCATATCACAGGAAAATATTTACAGAAACCTTCAAACCGGATTAATGAACGAAAAGTAACAAGCAACACTTTGATAAACACTTGAGGTCATGTATCAACAACCTTCAATATAAACTCGTGGGAAAAATGATAAGGCCGAGCAGTCTCCATGGCCTGCAACGAGTTAACAAGTTTTTGATTCAAGTCGTGTTGCATTGCACGAAAGCTTGCCTTCGTTTCTAAGATACTCTCAAGTTGTCTCAAACTTGTATCCTCGCAGGCTTTTAATGGAAACCCGTTCGTTCCGAATGTGGCTGCCTGTTTTAGCTCTCCCTCTGACATTTCCAATTCAGGGGATTTCGCCCTACAGCAAGTCTTCCAAGATGAATGTTAGCACAAGTGCTCCAATCACAAATTAGCTAGTCTGGCCAGGCTACTGTACCATTCTCTCCAATGCATGGAGCTTCCTGTGTTTATTATGAGCAGCAGTAAAATATTTATGGTGCATTATGATGGAGCAAGTCTTCCAAGATGAGTGTTAGCACAAGTGCTTCAATCACAAATTATGATGGAACTTCATAGTATAAGACTGACTAGCAAATAACACTCCTACAATTCGACCAAGGTTTTCTCTTAACTTTCACGCCTGATTGGAGTATCATGCGCCGTTGATACCCCAATACTACTCAAATCAGCGTCAAGGGCTTATGTAAAACAATCCAGGGAGGAGTGGTGCAAACCTTAGAGATGCCAGCCTTTCTCTGTATGTAGATTCGTCCCTGTAAGCAGAAACTATCTCCTGATTGAAGCTAAGCTGTTCGTCCAAGTCGAACTTTGGGAGAGACTTCAGAGGCAAAGGTGGTATGAATGGTTTCGCCACAGACGGACGCTTAGTCTGCTGCCTTGCATTGAACCCGGACACAAACCTCAGATGCCTGGTCTCTTGTGGTACAGCAGAGTCATCGCCAGTTCTTCCTCCTGAAGTATTCGTGTTCTGGAGAAAGTACTTCCCTGTCCTACTCCCACACATTGATCGTCATCATCCGAAAGACTTATCTACAAGATGCTGAAGAAACCTTCCTTAAAAAAACCTCATTATAATTTCGAGGCAGTTTCTAGGACTTAGAGATACATGCTTCAAGGGTGCGGTAGAAGCATTGTGCAAAGGGAAAGGAACGAACAGTAGTATGTGACGTTCCAAAAACACGAGTGTCATCTCTCTGAGCTGACATCCAATCTACCAGTTGTAATGTAAAATGTAGTCATGACCTTACTTGCAGTTAACACGTCGTTTCTCTGATTCAACAATTTCTTGATACAAATATTTGAACCCACTGTCGAGCGAAACCTGACTCGCTGTTGATGTTGTTCCACACCAGCGTCCACCGCTCCAATAAGCTGCCCTTAACTCCAAGGGAAGCACCATGGGTAGATTTCCCAGCTTTGAACATGTCTCACTGATAGGCTCCGCAGTGGGGAACTTCTCACGTTTGGCGAACTGGAAGGTTTTCGGTAGTAATGAGTCATCCCTTGTGAGGTCAGGAGTCCCTGTTTATTTCAGTCCATTTATAAAAAACTGTTGATACTGTAAATTTGGATTTGTCGGGCTAGAACAGAATTGTCTGAGACTAGACAGATATTCGAGAAGAGTACATTCGGAGTTCGCGAGACTTATTAGATATGTGAAGTTGACTTATTATAAATGACAACTAAATTACAAGGTTTAGTATGACTGGCATGAGGAAGAAACAATTTCTATGAGAAACACATCCGCCAAGCACCAAATTGTGACCTCATGAAGCATAATGTGCGAATGCCACAAACTGATAACAATTACAGTCTTTTCTTTGAGCACCGTTCAATGACCTTGGAGCTTTACTGCACACTGAAAGCCGAAGTTCCGGCTGTTTAAGTTTCAAGGAACTATTCCAGTTAAATTTCACAGCATGAAAACGTTAAAATGTGACTACTTGACTCTGTGGTATTCACGTGTGAATTTATGTGCTCACCCAGAAATCTGTACGGCACGATATAAGGTCCTCGCCCTATACCCTTTCCCACTTTTAGCTGGCGCTCATAGAGTGCTTTCAAGCCTTCTCTGCTGATTGTTTCCAATCTTATCTCCTCCTTATCTTGCGAGTCCTTGTCCGGTTCTTCTGGTGGAGTTTCAAGTTGACTTCGAATTAACGACATCCTATGCAGTGTGGACCTTCTTTGTGCAAGAGATTGTCCTCTCTGCATTAAACTCTTCCTCTCGTCCGATTCGCGTTGGAATTTACTCTGCCTTTTGTACAACCTTTTTCTGGATAAGTTGAACTCCAACATCAACTGCTCTTCATTCTCGTTCACAACTTTGTCGTAGTAATTCGGCTCTTCATCGTCAGTAGCTCCCATCACTTCGAGGAGTGCCGCCTGAATTTCGGCTTCCGTGTGACTCCATCGAAATTCTCCTGTCCTCACCTCCATTCTACCTATTTTTGCTTGTATCGGAAGCTCCTGCTCAAATTTAGGTTCCTTCGGCCTGCCTTAATTACCTTCTCCTCCTCGTCTTCTGCTGTATTCGTTTATTCCAGCAAAATCAACCCCGAAGCAGAGGTGAACATGGAAACCTTATTACACTTCATGCATGTGGTGGCGAAACACCCTGCAAATCACCTTCAGGGAGATAGGCAAAATATGTGCCCATTCACAGAATATTGACATGGAAGAACCTGATTCCACTCTACCGTCCACGAGTACTGATCTACCATAGCCATCATGCAGCGAACAGTTTGCACCTTGCTTTCAGCAAATCATGTCTTTCGATCTAGAGTTCATTGGCACCTACATGCAGACCTGTGGCGGGGCTACAGGTGTGTCATCAGTTTTATTACAGGTACAAACGAGTGCAACAGTCTGAACAGATACTCTCATTGTTGATTAAAGAAGAGCACAACTCGAAACCTAGCCCTTGAGCATTTCACGGTACACGATCATTCATCTCCTACCCTGGCTCCCAACGTGCATTCTGCATTCGGTTGAAGCTTCCTTCAGCAGGAAATTGATGTTCTTGAGTGGTCAATCAAAACGACAAACTCTCATACACAGAAAAGGAAATTTCAGCCGCTAAAGTTATCCACATCTGAAAGCTGGAATAAGAAAAATCTGGAGACCTGGAAATGGCAGATAGAATGCAAAGATTACATGCATAATCCAAGTTTTTAAAATTCTGAAAGAGGAGGTTAAAACATGATCCGACATCCAGAACGCACCTACAGAGAAGCAACTGATGTCTCAAACAAATAATGTGCAGCTGAGAAGGAAGCAATCAGCAAAGTCCAACGGGACTGCACCGAACCCGAAGACCATGAAATTGCTGCTGATCATAAGCGTGAAGAATAAAAGGCCAAGTTTGCATACGAATTCCAGAAATGACAGGTTTGCAAGGCACGAATTTTTTTTGTCATCAGTACTTTGTAACGAGACTGGATGCGATAACAGCAAGGTGTTCTAAAATTCAAGAGACTGGTCATCCATGAATGAAAAATTGTACTCATTAGTGCGTGCCTATCGAAGCCTGAAGACCATTGGCCCGGCGCTCTGGCGAATATACAGATTTTTGGAGAAGAGATATATGGAGAAACGATAATAAAATAAGTGACGAGAAGCTTCATAATTTGACTTCGGAGTTAGTTGTTAAGATAAGGAGAAGTTTAACGAGATTCGAAGGCTTCCTCCAAAACAACACAAGAATCTGGAATCAACTCCTGCATTCCTACTGGTAATCGCACTTAGGGCTCAAGCATGAACATCAGCCTATCGGAAGTGCGCAGAAAGTTTGCCTTATCACCAATCTTGACGATCGCACAATCGCTCGATCGATAAATGCTTCGTCTTTTGAAACAAAATCCCCTTCCTTTACCTTCCCTTCTCACAAATCTCCGGCATCATCAACAACAACAGTCTCGTATGATACTCCGTAATTTACTCACTCAACGCTCATTCCCAGACCCAGTTCTCTTCTGTTCCGCTCCGCACCGTTCGTTGCTCACGTTGTCGACAAACAGATTGATGAAAGATGAAATGGAAGAATGACCTTTTGGTGCACAGTATTGCAGGAGATGGTCGATGGTTGGTAGGTCAGGCAGCAGGTTAGGTTGCAGGGTTGGAACCGAAGCCAGCCAAGAAAACAAAGCAGAGGTCGTCTGTCTTCCCTTCCCCAGGCGAAGCTTTTCCGCCTCGTGGGCTTTGCGCACGAGAAGAGTATCACAAGATTTGTTCGCTCGAGCTCTCGATCTCTAACGTCTTTTATATTGTTGGTGGAGATCGAAACTCCGTCTAAATGGCGTCTCTGCACTTGACAGGGCCGTTGGCTACTCTTGCAAGCGAGCCCAAAGTGAGGTAGTGAGCCAGTTGTGATTTGCTGGCCCTCTCTCTCCTCTGTGTTGCTGTTTACACATGAAATGTTTCGTTTGTTGTTTGTTTCGCTTCCTGCATCTGAACTCTGTTTTTTGAGTTTCTATCAGAAAGTATTTTGTCGTAGGGAGTTCCAAATTTTGACGTGTTCTGTGGTGCCTCCTGATTTGGTTGATTTGGTTGTGCTCGAATTCCTTCGGTGTTTAGAATTTCAGAAGACAGTCGATTGCTTGTGTAAGTTTTCGATAGAGGCACCGTGCAGAACTCATGTTTCTGCCTGGGGTCGGAGGTCTTCACGAGGTGGATGTTCAGGTCAATGAACTCAAATTTCGTCAATGATGAACCAGAACCGCCTCAAGATAACTGTAAAGAGTTCTCATACCTCGTTGCCGATGTTGTGCTGTGCAGTGCCAAGCTTTCGAAATACGTCATTACACCGTACACGTGCACTAAAATTGCAGTGGCGAGCTTTGTCGTGGGAGTATTTGTAGGCTTCAGACTTAAAAAGTCTATTCGCAGAATGGCAGAACAGCTACTGAAAAAACTCAGAGACGGTGATTGACCTTTCTTGATATATAATGCGAACCATGACATTGATTTCATTCGAGTGCGTCTAGCATTGCTATCCTCAACAAGAATGGCATTTGCTCACATCTGCCTGTTAAAGGCCGTCCCTCGACCCTCCAAGTGCCACAGTTGGATGGAGCGAGCGATCGTGCGGAGGATTACATCTCAAACAAACAAGCTGGTGGTTTCTGCCCTGTTCACCTGATCAATGAACGTTCCTACGAGACACGGAAAGGGTAGAACTCATAAATCAAGACACCAAAGTCGAGAGTAGTTGAAATCGGACTTTGATGGTCTAAAGTTGTGGTACAGATGGAACGTGTAAGGCACAAAATTTGTGCCACAATTTGCTTTTTGATATTTCTCGTAGAATGAAGATGTTGAGACATATGATATTGACCTATCGGAGGGGATAATTTCTGGAGGTGACAGACAATGTTTTGGATCGCCGATTTTGAATTCTACTGGCTCCTTACTTATCCACACCCTGCCATTTACACCGAATAGAATGTCTGTCAAGTCAGTATCTTTAATCATATAGTGCTAGGATTTGTCTTGCAGCATTTATGGTTCGCCATCGTTTCTTCTTGGCTGTCCATTTCTGAGAAAAGGGTGCCAACAAGAGAAAAAACGAACATGTGCACTTCGTTTTTCTTTCTCCTTCTCCAGTCGGCCCCCTGTTATTACACTATTTGCTTGAAACTGGAATCCACTGGTACAGTTTTCTGCAGACGATCGCATTTTGACCCGGGCTTGCAGGGTCGTTGACTGGAGGATGAGCAGGACTCGAGCATATACATACGAGCCAACAGCGAAGAACCTTACCCGTGATCCCCCCTCGATGCGCCAGCTCAAGCGAAGGTACTAAATAGAAAGTTCAGCACTCTCTTTGGGAGGTATCACTCTATTTAAATGACTGTATAGTCTATTTTTCAGGAGTTTAGAGAACACTAGCTGGTGCAATTCATATAAGAGGAATCACGTCAATTCATATAAGAGGAATCACGTCAGGTGATGTTTTTTCACATGTTCGCTTTGTTTGTAGACCGACTAGATAGTTCATTTTCTATTGCGATGCTATTGGGGCCTAGCCCCAAGTTACCTGTTTGGTTCCTTCCTTGTAAGATTCGATGGGGTATTCCCATTCCTTTTGTTATATAAAAAAAGAAGAAAATAAAGAAATAGAGTAAAAAAAAAAAGTTGCTGGAAGAAAAGCTGTAGAAAAAGAGAGAGAAAGCCTAGCATGTGAGCAGGATTGGTTTAAGAGACCCCTGTCCTAAAGAACGTAGAAGGGGGATGTCGGTGTGATGCAGAAAGTTTCTTTAAACCACATGTTTCCTTCTGTTGCCGAATGTAGCTATATCCGGGCGAAATGAAACATGGCCGCTAATGTATTAATGGCCGGAAAGCTCCATTCACCTCCAAGGCAGTGAAATGGAAATGTGGGCTTCCCATATTACTCAGTATTCGAGGTAATCTCTTGGTATCAACGTCTATTGCTAGCAAACCTTAAAATCACTCGAGATAGTTTGAGATCAACCTCAAGGGCATGGAGACCGAAGAGCATACTTATAGGAGGTACAACTATAGGGACTCCGTCTAACTCATAACCCGATGCATAGAGAAGCAATAAATAAAAAACAGGCCCAACATGGACTACATCCAACTGAAGAAAACGACGGATCCAAAGGGCAGACATTTCAAGCATGCAAGTGAGTTGCGAAAATGGGTAGCAGGCATCAACCATCCATGGAATAAAGTGCAAGTATGGGCGAGATAAAATGAAACATGGTTAGTAACCAAGCGAGATGAGTGATCATGCACGGACAGAACAATGTGCGGTGTGGTTATGCGAATCCAATGCGAGAAAATGAATAAGGGTCCATGAACATCTACCCGAAGGGCATCATTCCATAGTCACATGATCCCGGCTTCTTCACCCGGAGAAAAAGGGGTACAAAGTAAAATAACAAAATGGATGGGAAGACCCCATCAACTCCAACATGAAACTGGACGGGTAACGTGGGGCTAGTACCAACAACATCGCAATGGGAAATATGTATTAGTACACCTAAGATATCTTAACTATCTAAAAACTATAGATGTAGAAAAAATAGCTGATGCGAGTCACAAAGCACTAATGCATGGTCAGCCAAGTTCTAGAGCATACACCCTTGCCGGAACAAGAGTGTAGACGAGGTTTAGTAGTACGAGGAATGGCCGGATCCACTAGGAGAGAATGTAGAGTCTGTTGGAACTGTCGGTCTATCAAGGTAGATTGTAGACCTCTAATCTAATCGGTTGGCAAAGAGAAAAAAAAGGGAGCTAATATTGTACCTCATCTTAAAGGGGTAAAGCATCTCTCGTATATCGTAATAGTATCTATAAAGAAAATGATCTTGCATCCTCGTCCCTTGCATACATCTCAAGGATGAGCACATATGCAATCACAAATCGAGAAGATAACACATGTGCTTATAGTGTTCAGCTACCCAAAAGTGCTATAGATGTCATCTACTCCATTGATAATAAGCCTACCCATCAACATAAAATGGGCAAAGATGTATGTCTTTGTGCCAATTCTCATGTCACACACTCAAAGGTCCATGGTATGATGATATACCCAAAGATGCCCATGATCCTACTATCAAAGGCTATTAAGCGTGATATGAATGCAGGTGAAGAAGGAAACTTGCAAAGAGGGTAGATGGGTCAAGGAGCAATACTAGGGAGAGTATATCAAATGCCACTTGCGGATCCCCTAATGGAGGAAGGTCATGTACATGCAATCTATCCTCGGCAAGTGTAGTGTCTAGATAGCGTGAGACAAAATCCTTGGACCCTAATAGCACTTCTAGAATGCAAAAGCCATCTGTGGATGTCATACATCCATATGGAAGTTGGAGATGAGGAGGAATGCCCACAAGAGACAATGCCATATGCTTTGACACATTGACTATGAAGCCTACTAGATGAAGCTTGGTAGTCAAGTAATCAAAGGTCTTTTTAATGTGGTCTACAAGGCCCACAATGTGTGTATCATTCAATGCGCAGGGGAACACACAACCTGACACTGTGAAAATAATAGACATAAGATCTTTATAATGAGCCATGGCGAATAGGGTTACTTCCAAAGGATCTCCCTATTGAATATCAATAGCGGATTGTAAAACGGTGATTCCATTTTAAGAAAAGCCATGTTGATAGAACAGAGAAGAATATGAACCGTAGAAAGACCACACGAAAGGAATAAGCCTTGATTAAAGTCAAGTAGCCTCTAAAAGCTCTCTAAAGATGGATGCAGACGAAACACTATTAAAAATATTCTCAACATCCAACTGTAAGACAATCCAATCTGGATGGATATCTAGAAGTGCTCTAATGTTCCACGATACCGCCTCACAACCTCATGATGTTGTGACTTCAAATTGATGTGGAAAAAGATGTTACTAGAAGTGTAAACGATGGTACAAGACTATGATACGACTAACAAGACGCAATAAGATCTCCTTGATAGCAATTGATCTAATGTCCATGGTATCCTTCTCCATTGCGAGAAGGAGACTAGCACGTAGCATCTTACTAACTAAAAATGAAATCTCCCCTCTTGCATCTAATGCAGCCACCTATAACAATTTTGTGAAATCACTAGAGGGATCATATGCATGAAAAAATCTTAAAGATGTTCATATTTCATCCATGACAAGTTCCCTAAGGAAAGTAGTCTAGAGAATGGGCAAAAAAAGCTATGGGTTGCATATATCCATTCTATTATAGTAGAATGGGTCGCATAGAGAATGGACAAAAAGTGATCTATCAAGACATAATAGCTCCTCTAGCTGATACTCCAAGACATATAATGATATTTCGTCACCCATGGGTGGATGCAAAAGTCCTAAGAGGAAATATGTAACCATTTTTAGTTAATGAGAACTAAAATAAAGGTTACGCAAGGTGGAGATAGATAGTCTTGAGTTGACTATTAATGGAGTATCTAAAGATGCCTTGTCAACAATCTGTGTGCTCTTTAGGTTGTGTTTCTTGTGTGTTAGTTAGTGTGTTAGTTGGAGTACATGTCATCAATCCGTGTGCTCATAGTGATGTCCGCCACATCATCGATCCACGAGGAATTGAATGGATGGTGGTTGTGTAACCTTATCTAGATTGTACCTTTTTGAGGACTATATATGGAGAAAGAGAAACCATTGAGATATCTCTCAACTTCAGAATTTCTTGAGCTATTCGAGTGGTCTCTCCTCACTTTCATAGTGTTACAAAATAGTCTCCTCAGTATGACTAGCCATAAACAAAAGATGAAGGACTTGTGCGGCTCTACACTATACTCCCCGACCTACCTCAAGATACTAAACCATCAAAATAGAGTCGATTCTGAAGAATCATGTGATTGAATCTAACTCTTAAACTGTGTGGCCCGTACAGACTCGTCTTGCAATGTAGTCCAATCCCATGCTCGGAATTTTCAAAATCTAGTTGCCACCTCCCTATTGTCTAACACACCCCCTAGTATAATGTAGAAACCATACTGGAAGTAAGAGAAATAAAAGCCACGCTAACTTGTCCCTGGTTTCATGTGCCAACTAAACTAAAAGTACGTCTAGCCTCGTCATGGAGTGCACATTGGAGCATATGGAATAAACATGGACATAGGAATCTAGTATAAAAAAACTTGAGAATAGAACCTGATTGGAATACTAACCACTCCCACAATCCGATCGGTATATCCAGAATGATCAACGAAGGAATCGATGTGTTCCCCAAAGTGGCACTCGTCATGTGTAGATCCCAAGTGGTACAATCATAATCTTTGTGGATCTTTCCCATGTAGGTCTTTACCCTTTAAGAGCTAAAGGGATGATGACATACATGATATGGTGTATCACACACAATTCTAGACGGCTCCATGAGGCGAAGTGAAGCTATAGTTAGCACAAAGAGAACAATAAGTATACGTGTCACTCCACCTTACACCCCAACTCACATGATGAAATACTAACTATCAAAACCCTAAAATTTGAAAACACATAACTTTCTTTTTTCATTTCCATAATTTTCCAACTAGGTCCCAATAGAACCAAAGCAAGAAAATGAAGAGATTGGAACAAAAAAGATGTTAACTATATGTTATATTTGAGAAAAATCACTCAAAAATCTAAAAATAATAAATTCACTAATATATCTCTATTCAGTTCTCTATAGTGTTCAATTTAGATACCAATGGAATCAAAATTGAAAAAAAGAATAAAATATTATATTCCCTCTCCACATTCTTCAAAGTATAACCCTCAATTTGTGAAACACTAATTCTGAACTCCTAATGTAATCTCGGCTCTCCTCTTCACTCCCGTTCAATCTTATCGAAAGAATGACGAAATCATCCCGGAAAACTTGTGATTTTATCTCACAACTGTAACATCACTCAATGACCTCATTCAACATGAGTATTTAAAATGCATAGTTGCTCATCTCACAAAGACTTTCAGTGATAGAAAATTTCTGAATGATAATGGTGACTATCACTTAAAAAAGTCTTGATAACAAGATGTGTGAGTTTATCATAAGCAATTCAATCTTTGCTGAAAGCAAAGATTGAATTGAAAGATAAATTGTAAAACATAAAGGGATGTTTTACAATTTATAATGAGCTTCTTTATCTAAATTCATGAAATATACTACGGGCATGATTATGAAATTTTTTGTTTGTTTGTTTGTTTGATGAAATGATTATGAAATTAAGGTCCAGAATAGAAGTTAAGTTTAGTTAAAATATGAGCCATAGTTTGTTCTGCAACAGCAAAACATATGGGATGGTGATTATTTATTCAAAGAGTTCTTAAAGAACAAATGGAAGATGTAATCATAGAATCTGAATGAAGTCTAGATATGCTGGTGATAAGCATGTTAGAATGTACTAATAAGCCCGTATGAGGATCCGATGATAGTGAACTTTTCAACATATTTATTTAACTCGTAGATGAGTTGAACTCATGAATCATTGGGGAAACAATGTCAGACATAGTTTATGTGCAATGAATTCCCAGATCAAAATAATTATGTCTTTAATTGTTTCAAGTTAATTTCAATTTTTTTCATGCGCAACATGGACTGATATTAAAGTACCGGGAGTGTGTTGGGAATCCATTGCACATAAGCCATGTCGCCCAATATTGGGTTGATGGTTTGATCACCAAAAACATTCTCAGGTTGCCTGCCCCGAGGGTTTGTAAGCGAGCCCGAGTCTCAGCTTTAAGTTAAGTTGAGGCCTAGCCTGTACGACTTATTGGGTCTTCCCATCTTTTGGCTATATTACTCGGTTTCTCTTAAAATTAAAAAAAGAAGAAAAAGAGTTAAGTTCATCGCTCTACGAAAGATGGGGTCAAGAATAGCACGGATGAATGTCAGCAAAGTGCTGAAGATGGGATCCCTTCGGTAGAAGGCAAGGCGAAGAACGTCAGCCTAGCGGTACATTGTTGTGACCAGCAGTTTCCATGGGCTTTTTCTGCAAGGCAGCTCTGGTGGGGGCCACCAGAAGTCGTCTCGGGCACGGTTTCCTCAAAATCGAAATATGGGAGTGACGGAACGAGAGCGCGATCTTCCTTTCTTTCCTTCAATGCTCTCCTTTGCCTTGCCCTGCCATACCTTTTTGCTATCTTACTCGCTCCTCTTTCCCCTGCCATGACTTGGCTCGATTTTGCTTTGCTTCGCTGTGCCTGGGTCTGTGCCGTGGTGGCCGCTGGCCGCAGGCGGTGACTACAATTCTACATCTTCTACTCCTCCTGCTTCTCCGCACAACACAACAACAGAAGTAGTCCGACTCGTCTTCCGCCCAAGTTTCTTTCACGCCACTTCTGAGCCACACGTTCTTTCGTTCTCTGTCAGTTTCTCTTCTCGTGCCTTCCTCTGTCACTCATTCATCCTTTCTTTCTTTCCTACATTCCTTCATTGACTCTGTTCGTTCTCCTTGTACAGCGAGTTTCGTTTTGTTTCGTGGATGTTATGATGTGATTCGATTAGCGGGGCTAGTGCGGAGGAGTAGTGCAGCAGCAGCAGCGGCAGGAGGCGAGGGGGCCGATGATGTAGGTTTGGGTCCTGTGGTGGCTTGGGTGTTGTAGAGTAGTGGCAATTGGCGAAAGGTTCTTACCACAGATTACACCGCACGGCTTCTCGGGTGCTTGCTGGAAGATGTCAAGTGGTTACCGTCTTTTCTGTCGTCGGTGGGTCGGTTAGTTTCTGGGATTTCTACTATGGGGGATGCGCCGATTTCCTGCTAGGTTGGGTGATGAGTGCGCGTTGATAAGACTTGCGGAATTCGTCGGGAGGGTTTGTGTAGATTAGTCACAATTACCTCTACGCCACCACTCTTCGGACATCGTGGTTTTACGGTAATCGTCGTTGGTCTGTTGCCGTCTGAATTGTGAAGATCTTGATGAAGAATTGCTAGGTGGTGGGGAGTGGATTGAAGGCTGACGACTGAGGATTTGAGTTTGCTGGGTCGGTGCTGCGGAGTTGACTGGTTGGGGGTGGCTCCTAGACCTCAACGCTGTATGAGGAAGGGTAATTTTGTCTCGAGATCAGGAACATTGGAAGTGTTGCATTCTGTTGTAGTTTCTTTTCTCGGAGGTCTGCGAATTTGGTGAATTCCGGATACTTTACTGTATTAATTTGCGAGCGTGCCCTCTTTGTCTGCATCAGTGGTCCCTTATGGAGGAGAATGAGTACAACGGTCTCTGCCGGACAGATAACGTCGAAGAGGAGAAATATACCGAGACAAGTGGTCGATATAAGGGTGTCATTCGTGATGAGAAACCTACGTGTGCTGTTTGTATGGAAGTTCTAGGCACTCATGGTGGGCCTGCATCTCTCGCCTGCGGTCACAATGGGTGTCTCGAGTGCTTACAACAGGTTAGTCTTTTTTTTTTAATCTTTTTTGCCTTTTGTTTGTCGTTGTTTGCCTTTTCGGTCATTGAGCAGGGCTGTAGGTCGTTTCTTTGTACATCATTTCTCGTTGCCTCCCCTATCTTTGTTCCTTGCGCTCTTCCCTGGCAGGTTCTTAAGATGATGACTTGATATAGGGATTTTAGCGTGGCGTTCTTGAGGCTGAATTGCTTGGCCTGCAGGTCCAGATGCATTCGAACATGCCTGTCTGTCCTCTTTGTCGTACACCCTTTGATGGAGATATCAATTTGGCCCCGAACTTAGACTTACGCGCTGCACTCGAGTGTGCCGAACAAGCCGCCGCAGCTGCGCGAGCTGCCGAGGATCGGAGGATGGTTGCTGTGTACAATTCTAAGCAGATTGTGAAGCCGAGCAGAGATAAAACCTCCAGGTCTCAACAACAGCGATTTATCTACGATTTGCCCTATCCTGAGGAAACAGGACCTTGGATTCCGGTGTCAATTCCACCCAAGGGCTCAAAGGATTTCGATGGGCCTGAAATGGGCAGTATATATGGGGATGTTTTTCCGGAACCTTTGATGACAGTGGGTGTCCGACAAGGGTCTCCGGACATCAACCTTTGGAATGTTTTAAGTGGGTTTCTTGCAATCATATCGGGAAGGAGTGGAACACAAAGCCAGAATTTCCACTCACAGTCCGGTTATTCTGATAGTAGAACATCTACGTACTACCGAGAAAGTTCTGGTAATGGAAGATCTTACAACAATTCATGGAGTGGGAATCCACACAGACCAAGTGCACCTCCACTGCTCCTTGGCACTAATGATTCTGATGTCAGCCTCATACGAGCTATTCTTGAAGCAGAGCCCCCGGACTGGATGCCTGACAGTTCGGCCCTTTCCTGTATGCTCTGTGGCGCTGCCTTTAGGGCAATAACTTGTGGAAGACACCATTGTCGGTTCTGCGGGGGAATTTTTTGTAGGAGATGCTCTTCCGGGAGATGTCTTTTACCTGTGAAGTTCCGGGACAGAGACCCGAAAAGAGTTTGTGATACCTGCTGGGAGAGACTGGAACCTGTACAGAAGAATCTTGCAGATCGAGTTAGTAATGCCGCACAAATCGCTCTACATGATGTGACTGACTTCAGCTGTATGACAGCATGGATAAACAGTCCACTTGGGCTTTCGATGGAGCAAGAAATTTTTAAGGCAACAAATGCTTTGCGTAGCTATTTGGAGGTAGGTCATCGGATGTCATGAAATCTTAGACAATACCCATGGCTACTGTTTTCAGTTTCTCTGTCAGGTTGCAGGTGGGGTCGTGCCATTGTCTATCGGACTGACTAGGAGTGTAAGGTTTGCAGATTGGAGTACTCAAACCAGAAAGATCCATCCCCGACGCTGTTCTGAAAGGAGCCTGTGGTTTGGCAATCATCACAGTGTTCAAGGCCGGGTTTATGATGACCTATAAATTTGGTACTGGATTGGTTGTTTCACGGAGGAGAGATGGTTCCTGGTCTGCACCATCAGCTATCGCATCGTGTGGTCTGGGATGGGGAGCTCAGGTTCTCACTATCCTACTATCTCGCGTCTGTTTTACCTATTGTGTTTTGTTTTGAGTTTGTCCGGATAACCTTCAGATGCGTGAGTGAAATCTATATCGGTTTTGTCAGTTTCTTGCATATTGAATGTGATTTTCCTTTAGTTAGTGAGCTCTCATTATATTTTCGTTTGTTGTTTATCGTATGTTTTTTTCATTCTCTCTTCCTCATCGGAGCTACTCAGAAGACAACATTCAGAAGAATCGCTTCAAAATATCTACTTCATCTTGCAAGCCTTTAGTGCAACTTCGGGTTGTTCGCCTGTATTTTTTAGCGTCCCCTCATTGGTGCTTGTATTCTGTTCCAGGCTGGTGGGGAGCTGACTGATTTCATCATAGTCCTACGAACAGAAGAAGCTGTGAAGGCCTTTAGTGGGAGAGTACATTTGTCAGTTGGTGCCGGGCTAAGTGTCGCTGCCGGACCTGTTGGAAGAGCTGCGGAGGCAGATCTTAGAGCTGGTGATGGGGGTACTGCAGCTTGTTACACTTACAGTCGAAGCAAAGGCAAGATTTTGAACTCATAAACTTTGATACTTGATTTCACAACTTGATTCTTTATCATTTAGTGTTGAAATTATCTATATGATGTCTGTTTAGTTTAGTGGCATTATTCTTGCTTCATACGCAAGGGGCGTCGAGTTCGTTTCTCGCTATGCCTCACACACCTCTCAGCCTGGGCGCTGATGTTGTCTTCAGGCTGTGACCAGCAAATATCAAACGAGGACATTGTATCCGTTCCTTTGCATAAAACATTGTTGGGACATCAAAAGATGGTCTTGAAAAGTCTAAGTAGTTAATAAATTACCTGATTTCAGTTTAAAGAGGGTATTTTGTTTCTGGAACTTCTCTTCTTTACTGTAACTTGACTACACGTAAACGTCTATGAATTTATATCGGATCATCAACTGTCCGGTGTACCATCTACTTCTAATCTGGAAAGTTTTGGGATGTTGCATCCCAAGTTTCACACCTACTCAGACCTCCGTGTTCACTCTGCCGGACACAATCCATTGATGTTATTTGCAACATCGACGTTCACGGCTTATCTTCTCTGTTTGATTGTTCTTTTTTCTTCTCAGTTTGCGCGTCCGAGTTGTGTTCTCCCTGGAGAAAGCTTGGTTCTGGTTCAGTTGTATTATACAGTGTGCAGGTAGACCGTCTATCTCTAACAAATCTTTTCCAAATTCGCAGGGGCGTTTGTCGGATGTTCAATCGAAGGCAATGTTGTGGCGACGCGGTCCTCCGCCAACATGCGCTTTTATGGGGATTCTGGTGTCACCGCTCTCGACATTCTTCTTGGAAACGTTCCAAGACCTCGGGCTGCAGCTCCGCTTTATAGTGCTTTGGATGAACTTTTTGTAAAGGTGGACACATAGTTCATGATTGGAATGAAGGGCATAGTTTTAGAAATCTTTCGTTCTTTGTAGATAGCAACTCGTCTGATGACGAAAATATATTTAAATTTTACTGTACATAAGTGCCAAATTCCTCAATGTATGTATATAATGTGTGGTGTTATGGCTCTACTGGCTTTAGGGCAAAGCAATCTGTCAGGCCACAAGCTGTGTCGGCCTGGAATATAGCGACCAGCAACCAAATCAGGGCAATTAAGTCCTGAGTTTCCTGCCTACTTTGTTCAACACCGCTGATACCCTTGGTGTGCTTATAGCGTTCTCATTTTGCCCAGATTCTTGAAAGTTGTATTTTTGCTTCGGAGTGTGATGTGGAAGTGTACCCTACCTCGCATGTGCATCGATGGTTCCACATGTGATCTCGATTGTTGTGCGAGAGCCTACCATACTAGGAGACATGGGGTATCACTCTCTTTAGCTTACTGTATAGCCTATTTTAGGCAACATGTTTCCATTGCTCTACAAAGAGCACTAGCTGGTGCAATCCATAGGAGAGTAATCACGTTAGGTGATGCTTCTTCGGATACTCTGTTGTTTGTAGACCTTTTGACTTGGATAGTTCAGATATCCTAGTGCTGTAGGACATATTTCCCAATGTGATACTATTGGGGCCTAGCCCCATGTTACCGGTTCCTTCCCTGGATGATTTGATAGGGTCTTCCCATCCCTTTTGATATTTTACTTCGTCTTTCTCTTCATTGTTTACAGATCGAACTGAGACTCGACTCCAGGGGCAGGAATGATGTGACAAACATGCCAGTCAGAAAGCTCTTCAGCAACTTAGAGCTCCGTGTACAATTCAGGTGAGGTCAAATTGTATGACTTAAATCAGTTTTTGTCGACATTTATCAAGAGACTGCGACATGATATGACACGGCTTGCCTTTTTCTGGGTCTTTGCGAGTGGACGACTGCTATTCTTCACTTCCTAAGTGAATAATACTCTATGTTCTGAAAGTATGCCGCGTCGTTCTTTAGGGCTATGACCGGAAGAGCATCTTAATTTGATCATTTTATTACGGATTACGAACATTTTATTCATCAACAGCAGAGTTGTCAGTGGCCCATGAACTAGCTGCAACGATAACGACAATAGAGAATCTTTTTGCATGTGGCTTGGCACCTCCACGACCAGATCCAAAGGGAACACGAGAAGAATGTTTCCTAGGCCCCACCATCAGCAATCAGATCTTGAATACCTCGCCATAAGGGTCTGTTTTCGACTTTGTGCCTGGTCCAATTCGGTTGTTTTATCCGTCAGGTTTTGACAAGCGAATCTGCCTTCTATCGCACACCATTCATGTAGCCCATATATCCGTACCTAAAAGTGGAAATCCGAGTAGAAACTAAAGAATTACATGTTTACCTCATGCGCATTCTTAGACTTGTCCAACTTCAAAACACCATTTCCTATTACTGCTTGCAAAGCCTATGTAGGTCAAAGTTGTGATTCACGAATTCAGAGGACGCTTAGTCATTTCAGGTGATGTTGATTCTCCTCAGAAGATGTCCAGAATTATGTTAATGATACTATCGTCGCCATGTTACACATTCGTTGCTCATGATGAATATACTCTTTCTTGCTTGCCAGCAGGTAAATTTGCAGAGAAGAGTCCGAGTTTTGCATGCTGCCTTCTGATTATCACAAGGAGGAAAGGAGTTCACTCCGCCCGAGAAGTTCGCTGAAAGAATAAGTGAAGCGCAAGGCATCCACACATCGACTCGCGGAATCGGAAACGGATGCGTAACCATTGTGACGCTCGCGGATCCGAAGTCATACAGTCGGTCGAAGATCGAGCGATATCGTAGATGAAGAAAGAAAGTATCCCACAACGGCTGCCCCGCCCCGCGCAGAGCCTGTATACAATCATAAATTTGTTTCGCTGCTGGCCTTATCGCAAGGGCGTGGGCTTCGAGGGCCGAGGTTCGAAAGGCTGCGGCATGCGAAGCAAGAAGACAGCGGGGCTCATTATCTTCTGACGTCGTCCCTCATGAATACAGTGTCGACTGCCGAAAGATCAGGTCGCGACTCGGAAATTCGGAGTGCGGTGGTGCTACCTTGCAAGAGCGTGAGGGCGGAAGGACGGAGGGAGGAGCGATCACTGATGCAGAGAAATGCGTAGGTCGTAAGAAAAGTGATGGTTTCGAGAAGACTTCATTGACTTTGTCGCAGTCCTCAATTATGCCAATAGTGTCCTGAACCCCACACAGGTCGCAACGCTGGGGACCCATCGAGGACTGGACTGCTTGGGGTTTAGGCAGCGGGGTCCACAAACGTGGCTCCAGAAACATATATTTCTGGGCATAGCCAGATCACGATCACGGTGTCCTGCGCAATTGTTTCCCGTACTCGTTCCTGAATCCTGACACCCCACCCCGCCAGGAAAGAATCTCCGGCCAGACTGCAAGGGAAGGAGGCAGACTGCAACGGCAGCAACAACAACAACGCCTACTACTCACTACAGAAAAGGGAGATGCAGTGGGGATCCAGATTCAAATTTGAGGTTGAGAAGCATGATGAACAAAAGGACGACGAATACTCACAGGGTGCTGCTGTTCAACTGGTGGGTTTGGATACGGACGGTCATCGCGTTCGCCTACTCCAAGACAAGAGCATATCTTCGGAGTTTCTTCGTCCGGTCTGAAGATCCTTGCAACCCTGGATGGATTCAGTCCATACTCAGGCTCAAATTCACTCATCTTCCTCCCATCGCTGGAATTCAAAAATCCGCGAAGACTCTCCAAGGAGGAGGACTTGTAGGTCTGCTTTACAGCATTGAGCTTCGGTATGGGAAGCGAGATTCTTCGGCCGGCTATCCGCGCTCACTCGTGGTCAAACAAGGCAAAGACGATTTCCGCAGTCGTTTGTCCACGGTGTTCTCCGGATCTGCTCGAGAAGCTGTATTCTATGAAAGCCTAGTTCCCAAAAATGGCATCCTGTCCTCCTGCGTTCCGGAGGTTTATTACAGTCGTGGAAGCCTTGTCACAGGCGAGTACATTGTGGTGATGGAAGATATGCAAGACGAAGCTGTGCCCACAGGCCATTTGCTGGGAAATCAATGCTGGGGCGAGGTTCCCGTGCCCATGAAGCTGGAAATGCTGACGACCAGCGAGGTTCTGAGCACTACGTTCGCCAAGATGGCCGACATTCATGCGCATTTCTGGAGGAGTAAGGCGCTTTTGCAGAACGACTGGCTCAAGGGAGTTCCTTGGTGCCAGGGCCGCGAGCAATTGAGCTGGGAGGTGGCTATGGATAACATGAGCACCAGATGGGCCAGAGTGGCCGACCACGGGGCTTTCACACCTCTGCTGAAGCAAACCATCGAGACCCTCTTGGAAGGCACGACTTGGACGAGGTGGCAGACATTGAACAACATCGCATCATCTGACGTTCCCTTCACACTCACTCACGGAGATTTTCACGCCAACAATATTCTCTTCATGATTGAAAGCAGGCAGCCTCGGACGATTTTCGTCGATTGGGCCCAAGTCGGTGTCGGCTGCCCCTTCACAGAACTGGCCCAGTTTATGATTAGCAACGCCACCATAGAGTTTCGCCGGGACAACGAGCGACATCTGTTCGATGGCTACTACTCTCGTTTAATAGAGCAGGGAGTGGACTCCAAGCTCTTCCCTCATGATCGGTGCTGGGAACGCTACAAGGCCGGCGGTGTAGAACGATGGCTTCAGCTTCTGGTTCTACTCGTGTCTGCCAATCTGCCTAAATTTTCCCTAATGTGGTTTAGTCACCAGGTCGAGAGTTTTCTCCGAGATCATTCATCTTCGGTGCCCGAGTGTTTCCAGACGGTTTATCTGTACCCTTTGTGACATGAACTCAGATTCTTCGCAGGCCAGGATACGCAATATTTCATCTCCATCTTTATCCAGGATGTCGTAATCACTAGACCCTGTCGACCCTCTCATCGTCGTCCGCTTTGTAAAAATCGCTGTGAATAATGAATGCCTTGAGAAAGTGGAGGCTCGTGGTTCGAGTCATGTATAAAGTCTTTGTTTTCCAGTAGGCGATTCGACCAGTGTTTTGCTTGCACATTTTAGGGTCTCTCCTCGACTCTCAAAATGAGATCTGGGGAACGAGGCTCTGATCGCAATCTCCACAAGGCCAGAAGACTGCAGCAGGTCGCGTGGACTGATGGCCCCAGAAGCTTTTGTTAGAGTGCCATTGGATAGTTTGCCCGCTACTGTGAAGGTTTAAGATTGTAATCACAGCCAAATGTACACCCAATTTCTGAGGACTTCTGGTGCTTGACATTATCGTCAGCAGGTTGTTGTGTTAGCTTGGAATTGCAATTGCGTGATGCTCGAAAATTGGAGGATTTTGAAGCAGTCGATTCAAGAGTGTGATTCTTCACAATCGGCTGGCTGGTGACTAGAGATCTGAGTGAGGTGCATCATTTTTAAGACTTAAGCATAAATGTACGTGTACACCCGAGTATGAGGTGTCGACAACTTTAGTGGGAATTAGCCATTCTTCCTAACTACTTGTAGTTTAACATCAAACATCTAGTCAGTGTATGCATCTAGCCTTTAACCATGCTTTAAGGGAGTAAAAGGAGGAAATGAAATCCCAAAAAATTTTGTGGATATTTCTGAGACACATCAACTTTAAGACTGACTTGGACATAGAAGGAAACTAGAAAGAAACAAACTATTCAAGGTAAAATGGATGGGGTCATTAACATGTTTAGATTTAATACCTCACGGACATCTATTCAGGGAATCTTGGAGTCACACCTCCGTTGTTCACTTGATGCTTTGATAGGGTAGTGACCGTTTGGTCAACCCTGGCTGATAGTAAGTCTTCTCCTTGGAAAGGGTGCAGACTCTTTAGATAAAGAAGCACAAAGTATAATAACAAAAGGGATGGTAAGACCCATCAAAGCGGACAAGGATGGACCGAAAAACCTTAACATGGGGCTAGCCCCAATAGTATCATAGAGCACCCACCATATATGAACTATCTAGGTCAAATGGTCTACAAACAACAAAGCATCTGAAGAACATCACATAAAGTGATTCATCTCCTATGGATTGCACAAGCTAGTGCTCTCTGTAGAGCAATGGAAACACCTAAGATATTTGAACTATCTAGGTCAAACGGTCTACAAATAACATGAGCATCCGAAGAAGCATCACATAACATGATTGCTCTCATATGGATTGCACCAGCTAGTGCTCTCTGTAGAGCAATGGAAACATGTTGCATAAAATAGGCTATACAGTAAGCTAAAGAGAGTGATACCCCATGCCGCCTAGTATGGTAGGTTCTCGCGCACTCCCTCACGAACATGTTGAAGTCGGTGTCCATAGCTCCATATAACTCCAAAGCTAGAGAAATAAAGAGGTGACCTCTCTGCATACCTCTATACTTGGAGACCTTGGCCACCTCCGCTCCACTCGCCGCCCATTATGGAGGATGGATGATCACCCCTCTGAAACTACGTCTCTAGTATGATCGGTAACCACCACATTTACCACGGTGACCTGGTCCTCCCGAACTAAGTACAGGTCTGCCTTAACCTTAGTCGATTGCAAGGCATACCAACGCTCTCTCCATGTGAGGTATCCACCCTATCGCGCCATAGCAAACACCACATCCCTAATGGCATCATGGGGAGCTATCCTCTGCACTCCGAATGGATAATGAGTCATATGAACACCTGTTGCATCTAAAGTGATACCACACTCACATGTGAGTAATGAAGATGTAGATGTATGGACCAAGCCAAGACGGAATCTCATCGCTATGGAGAAAGCAGCTGATGCGAATCCTTTAGATAAAGGATTACAACTTCAACTATGGTATGTCTTATTGTTAAACTCCCCTAGATGTCCCAATATTTGTCACCTTTGGACCTTTAACTCCTATATCCGCTAAGTCTATAGCCGCAACAACTAATAGTCAAGCCGTTGTCATGAATGAACATAGATATCAATGTCTGCGTCTAGTCGTTGTTGTTCATATCCGGTAACATCAGTAAGTTGCCAACATAGATATTTACATCTTTATCTAATCGATGTTGTTCAAGTTCTTCATTGTATCAATTGATGCTAGACATGATAATAGATTTCAATAAAAATATCTATAGGAGTTTGATCAAAATATCCAATGTCACTCATTTTACCTCTTACAACACTCCCCAATTCCTAATGAGCACGGGGTTGACATCATAAAAAATAGGGCGATATTTGCTAACTTGTCGTAACATGAAAGACACAGTCATAGACGACGGTGCTTCGATGGAATGGCTAAGAATATGAGATTGGTTGTTTAACTTGCCATTGTGGACTCCATTAGTTAAACAGACATAGTGGACTCCACTAATAGAATATATTTGTCATGTAGAGTGGATCCATCTCCCCCCATGAATTTATGGATCTTTCTTGATGTCTCACTATGATCACTTCCGCCAATTTGACTAGGAAGAAGTAGAGTCCATCAGGAAAGTAAAGAAAACAAATAATATTATTGGATCGGACATGGTTGTACATGGAGGGAGGGCTAACCTTGATTGAAAAATTGTAAAAGCAAATTCACTGCCATGAACAAAGGCATAATCATTTCTATGGAAGAGTGTGAGGTAAGTAATGCATCAACTCATATAGAAAGGTAGAATTGTTTTTAACAAATTGACACCCTTCCTTTTCATCATATAAGATTAGATCTCATGAACGTTATTACTGACGAAATTGCTGTCAAGACAAATGTGTGGTGGTGTAGAATGCTGCTAGTGGTTTGTAAGGTGGAGTTTAACAATGGATGTGATGCATGAGTCGTATCAATCTTAGCCGCAAGTGAAAAAATATAGTAATTTGACATAATGCATTTCAATAGCACACTCTAGAGAACGTGTGAGCGACATATGATAAATATATAACATCAACAATAAATAGAGAAAGAATACAAAAGATCAAAAATCAAATGCAAAGAAAGATTGAAACAAAAAAAAGTTGATAGGTTTAAAATCATCATCTCTGTTGTGGTCAATGAGGAATAATATACTTTAGATGCTACAATAGAACTCAAATATCTTCCATGGCCTCCAAGTATCTCTAAATAATATAACATCTTTGTTTGAGTTTGTTGTGCCCATGGAAAAATATGTATTCCTATTAGACCACTTGGAGGATCTAAATGATCAAAAATATGAGATAATAGTGAAATTTAGAAGAGTGAATATCTATCTATCTAAAATAGACTATAATTGATCAAGAAGAAGGTCAGATGTCAACATGGAAAGAAAAGAACAACAAATCTATGAGTACATTTAAGTAGTTTAATATTATCTACAATGGTAGTGAGTCGAGCTCTAGTGATAGCCATGATCATAATGTAACCATGCATAGACTTTTTTCTTATCTCCTTCTTCTTTCTTCTAACCTTGACTTTTCTTCTCATCCAACCCCAACATTATAAACTGCTAATCATTCTAAAATGATGCTATTAAAGATTTATTTAAAATTTATTATATTATTTTTTATCTCAACATATTAACAATTCAAACTAGTCATTCTAAAGTAATAGTATTGATTTTTTTTCTAATTTATTATAATACTTTTGATCTACCAATTGCTTAGAGCTAAAATTTAAAAGTGATCCTTCTTAGTTGGATGTTTTTTATTAACCTATAAATGAATCAAGTAGTTGAACTATAATATTTAGGATAACAATTCATGAATATTCTATTGTGAAAAAAATATTGAAGTTTTGATATGTGTACTCTAAACCTTGCATTACATTATATTAAACCCTTGTTTAGTCTCTAACATGATATCTACATTGTTTGAAATCTTTAAATAATATTACTTCTATCCACTAGGTTGGCTAGTCATAATTTATTAATTATATGTATTTTTTATAATTAAATTTTATTATATTAAAAAATTTCAATCCTTGATGTAGTATTTCATTTTCACCTAATGATAAGTGGATGTTTGAAATGGAAGTAAATATTAAATTTTCCTTGCATGTGTGTATTAAAAATAGTTGCAATATTTATATTAATGTGTTTGTAAGTGATTTGAATGCTCACATGAAATAATGAGAAGATTTCATTGATGAAAGATAAGTTGAATAAGGAGTTTGAGATGAAATACTTATATAAGTTCAATTTTTTTTTATAATGAAAGTGTTTCTAGTCAAGATAAAACTTAAAATGTTGTAAGCTATTTTCTAATCCTTTAGAGCTGAATATGAAATTTTTACAATATATAGATAAATTATTTGCAGATATGAAGATGTTTCGATATATGATATAAAGTTTAATATTGATGAGATTATAAACACCCCGCTACTATATCTGATTTGAGTATTTCACTTAGCCTTTTTACTAAATTTATGCAGACTTCAAGAAAACTTCACCTTGATATTATGAGTATTTTTTGAGATGTAAACTTCATAGTTTACCCAAGTTACAATCTATAGGATTTTACATATTCAGATTGGAAAAGTAGTCATTCTACATTAGTTGTTGTGGTGTTATAGATGATATACTATAATATCATCTATATTATTATAGATGATAATACTATAATATATAGATAATATTTTAGATCAAGATAATTGATGGCTCATCATAAGACTGATAAAACTCCATGGTTGGATATATTCTAAGGTGGGATATTCATAAAGTTGCAAAAAATATTATCTTGTACCTTGCTAAAGATAAAAAATGACAAGGGTACAAAAAAAAGAGGAAGATCTTATACATTACTTTGTTGACTATGAAGGTCATCTAACCTGAGTGAAATCAAAGTGGGACATAAATAAAGAACAACATGATCCTTCAAATATATCAATGGTCTATCCATTTATGATCAACATATGTTGTTTCATTATAATCACTTTTGGAAATGTTTAGTATATCACTTTGGAGATAAGTTTACGTTGCAAATGATGAATTCTTCAAACATTAATTTTTTCAATTATTTCATAAAGCACAATTTGAGATATGAAGGTACACATTTTAATTTAATTTCAATGTTATGGATTTGAATTTTTCAATTATGATCATTTTCAACACATGAATTTTGATCTATTACTGTTATTTTTCAAAAAAAAATCATAAGATTTAATTGCTAGAAATTTTTTCGATGAGTATTAATGTTAAGTTATAAACTCCATGATACCGAGACGATAATTTTTTTTTGGAGAAAGTGTGAATCTTCTAACTCTAATATCATCTAACAAAATCAATAAAGACTAACATTATAATTTTATGCCTTTGCACAATGAAAGATGCTATAAAATGCATAGTTGAAGCTAAGATTTCCCTATAAATTGCTTTGCTAAAGTTTATGATAAACAAATCTTGATACATTACTTTAGGTCTATAAGTTATCATGATTTCACATAAAAAAACTAAAATCATAAGGATTGATTTGATTTAGATTGATATTCATCAAGAAAGTATGTATAACATCACTATCCACTTTTTTTGTATTATATTATTGATTACAAGAGATATATTGGCAAATCTTGAACTTGAGTGGCAAAAATGTGCCAAACCATCACTACAAAAACCTCTAAAAAATAAATTTTTTCTAAATTTTTTTTTAATAAAAAATGATTTTTCAAAATAGAAATAATATGACTCATGAAACCTCGTTTTGATACTCAAACATTGAAGTATTTTCTATAAACCTCAAGTTTAGATGCTCCTAAAGAGCCCAAACCCTTATTTATATAATTTTTTGATACATAATTGTAATGTCATCCTCTACTCAAAACATATCATATGAATTGCCAAGGTGTCATAACCTATCATCAATAACCATACTCACCTCAACAATATGAAATCTAACTCAATAAATCATGGTCAAGGCTAATTCCACATAGTCAAAGTAAATTAGCTCTATAAAAACTATTTATTATTACCAATAGGTTTCAACAATCTTTCATAGAACTCATAGGCTTATCTATAAATCCAATTGATGTAATATTATATACATTTACATTAAAAATTATCATAAATTTTTTTGCAATTTTTTTTGTAGTGATTCAATGGTTGAATCAAAAGTTACAATTAATCAAACTTGATTATAAATCTATCTTCAAACTTTAATTTTGACTTTACTCTTTAGTTAATATCTAGATATTGACACAATAAAATCCATTCAATTCTATTCATTTATCGAATTGTAATAGTTGAGGCTACTCACAAAGTTTTGTTATAACATGAAACGTGAAGGATTGTAAAATTCTTTTTGTTGAAAATTTTATATTTTCATCATTTTCTAGCCATCAAAAAATTATCAAGATGAAGGATTGATTCATATGCTATTATGCTTTCAAGATTATTAACAACTTGAAAAATAATTAATTATCATGACCTTTGTTAGTTGATGATTCAAAGTTTACCAAGGACTATGCAACGTGAGTGTCAATGGAAGTCTTCTTGTCCGCAAAAGAGTGGTGTTGAAGTGTCTTCAAGAACAATGTGGAACAATTTCCAAACAAAATAATTTTTTTATTTGATAAAAAATTACAATAAATTTTTTTTTATAATTTTAATGTTCAAGAAAATGGAGGAATAGAGATTGATGAGGTGCTCTCATACTCGTATTTCTATTGCATCTAAAAAAATACTTCTGAAAAGTGAAAATTCTAGCAAAAAATCAATTTTCCTCATGCATTACTTGGACTAAATTCAAAAAAAAAATGTGACAAAATCTTTTTACTTGAAGAAAAGAATAAGAACCTCTTCACATACTGAAAGGTTGTGGTTTAGAATAGAAAAGATTTAAAGTTTATGTGTTAAAAATTGAAGCTACGTAAGTAGTAACTCTTGAAATATGACGGTAGATTTGATTTGATTGCATGAAAAAAACATGCATTATAATGAAGATGGACACTAATTTGTATCGTTACGGCCACCAACCAAAGTAAAATGAATTAAAATTTCATTGTTTTGAGTAGAATTGTGTTGTTTGGAAGTGATACATGTATATGTATTGTGTACTTGGTATGAAAAAATAAACATTCTTTTTAGTTGTTTACATTTTGTGTGTGTTGTTTTTTCATAAAGATATTTTTGATTGGCTCTTTAGGTTAAAACATCAAATTCTTGAACTTAAATCAAATCATACAAGCTATAAAAAGGGAAATGTTATTAAAACACGAGCAAAAAACATGTGTTATATTCTAATGAAAATACTTCTGATTGATTCTTTAGTCAAATACATCAAATTTTGAATTTGCATCAAAGCATATAAGCTACAAAAAGGAATAAGTTGATGAATCACCAGCAAAAAGCGGAGAATCGTCCAACAAAGTATTCATTCCTTCAAAATAATAGTATGCTACATAAGAATACTATGTAAGCTATACAATAGGAGGAGTTGATGAATCACATGCAAAAAGTACAAAATCATCCAACAAAGTACACATTCCTTCAAATCAACATTTTTTTGATTAATTTTTTCTTGTCAATTTTTTAATTTTTTTTGTCTAACAACCAAAGCCTTTTTTTAAGCACTATAAGAAGACAAATATGTCTTATCTTACTTGAATATCAAAAAATATGGACATAAAATATTCCATACCTATTCTTATCATTGGTTGCTTTAAATTTCATGGGATGTTTCAACCTGTTGTGTACAACTCCAATGACTCCAACCTCACAATCAAGATGTTATACATAGGCAAGGCAGAACAAGAACAAATTTGTGCTTATCTACCTTAGCATGTAAATAGAAAAGAAAAAAATTTAGTAAAGTGATATTATGTTTTTTGCTCATAGATTATACACACGAACAAATTGATCAAATGTTAAGTTACTTCTCGAGGCGTCTAGCATACAAGTAATCATTCTAGATAAGTACGTTACATGAAATATTGAAAAAGCTTACACGTCTACATAAGATTGTAGAGTTTTAAAAGTCATCTTGGATTTTTGAAGATTTGTGATAAATAGCTTGCCTTCAGCAATCAAAGGTCTTAACAACAATTTTTTTCACAAATCGTTAAGGATAATGAAAGATGATGCAAATGGTGAAACACACATGTGAAAAAAAGGTTATTCATGATTTTGAATCGGTGAAACGTGCAAAGTTCTTGAACTATATTCATGAAAGCTTTATGTTTGCTGCATTTGTTAGTAGTTTGAAACCTCATAGGGCAAGTGATGCTAATTATATTGAAAAAGTATTTGACATTTACAATAAAACCATTGTTGAAGTAAGGAATGCATACATTGAAGGAGAAGATGTTTTGTGGCGGAGGTAGTTTTTCAAACTTCAATCATACTTTCAATAACCATTTTGATTAGCAAAAATCTACAAGATTCTAATATGTATTGAAGACAACTCAAAGAGATTGAAGATTGCATGATACACAACAATGGCAACAAACTCATTTGAGTAATCTTACCATCCCAAAAAGTTTAATGAAAAAAAAAACATGATCAATATATATGAGATGAATCTTTTAGAAATAATAATTTTTGGCTACAACATAGTCTTGAACAAAAATAGGCCAATTAGTGTAAAAAATACCAAGCTTTTGAAAAAAAGGTTCTTAGATTAGGAAAACAGTCTATTTAATGATAAGGAACATGGATTGTGAAATTACATTCCTCATTTCATTTGTTTTGGAAATCGTGATTGAAATCAAATGGTTGCAAGTAATAGCAAGGGCATGAACAATTTGTTAGACAATTTTGTTTTGTGTGACCAGAATTGTCATGTTAGAAAAATTATTAAGCTGGTGTTTGTCATGAAGCTATGAAATAAGTGTTCACATAAGTACCACTTATTTCATAGCTATACTTATTTTAAAAACATATCAACTAGGAACACACTTCCAGAAAAAGATACATGTAACACTCGGGAACATGTAGTTCGAAAAAAAAGTTATATATATATCACTTCTCAGTTCATCAAAAAGAAGTGATACATGTATCACCTGCTCCAAAAAAGTATCAGTGCTCTCCTATTGTCAATGAGAAAAATGATATGTGGTGATCTTTTCCAATTCCTTTCCAATGAAGTGATAAATGTATCATTTCTTAGTTGTTGTTCATCAAATTCATGCATGAAAAATATCATCAAGAAAAGTGTTACATGCATGATTTATCTAAAAAATAATTAAGAAGTTAAAGATCTTTTTCTTCTTGCAAGGAGCATCTTCATGAATTTTGCTTCTTGACTAAATATCCAATCATCTTTCCATCACCCATTACTAAATATGAATATTTTATTCATCTTGGTTGCTTACTTTGCTAGTTGTTGAGGCCTGACATGTTTATTTTGGACGTAACAAAACTAAGATGCCACCAAATAAAAGATTTCAATCAATTATTGCAAAATGTGTTATATTGAAGACGATAATGATTCCTAGGTTTAGAACACGCAATTTACTATATGTTTAAAAAATTAAGCAAAAAAAGTAAAAGGTAAAAGTTAGAAGTCTAATGTGTCCTCCAATGAGAAGCTTCATTTTTCCTTTACTCTTCTTCCATTCCTAACAACCAATAAATCTTTCTGTTTTCCGGCGATATGTGAAGTCATATGCCGCTATTGCAGCCCCATTGACAGGACTGCTAAAGAAGGAAGTGGAGTTTGTGTGGAACTCTGAGCATGAGGCCACGTTCCACCGAATGAAGAATGAATTGGTCACGGCTCCAACCCTGATTCCACCAAATTGGTAGAAGCCTTTCCATGTGGATGTTGATACCTCGTCCATAGCGATGGGGGTGGTGCTCGGACTGTAAGACCCAGGGTTGTACATATAGGATAAAATGTAAGTATATCTAAATTGTGACTAAGTTTATCTTAGTCATGACTATGTTTAGCTAGTTATGGTTAAGTTGGACGAAAATATACAGTAACTTTTGGAGTGGTAGATGAGAACTACTATTTTGTTGTTTAGTAAGAATCAAGGAATAGATTCCATCATATGGATATCTTGACTTCCCTTGACTTGGACTAGTTTTCATTGGTTGGACTTGGTGAAGACCCTTAAATCTAGGGGCGAGATTGACTTGGTACACTATAAGTCAATTAGGGTGTAGTTGGGCTTCTAGAAGATCCAAGTGGACCAATTGCATGTTGCCATGTACCCTTTTCATTGGGGTTTGTGATCTCTACCTCGTTTAAACTTGGTAAGAGAAAGTTACATGGTGATTACTTATAGTTACTAGGGTAAGATTCTAAGTAGTATAAATAAAGAGGTTGAGAAGCACCCCTCAAGTAGTTTTCAATGGAAGTTAGTTTTGGGAGAAGATAGTGTGGTGATCTTAGTTTTGGGGAGCTTGGTTCTAAGGAGCAGAGATGTTTCGAATCCAGTTTCTTGCCCGTGAGAGCGCAACGATGAGAACTCATATGGAGAGGACTGTGGAGGAAGAGCGAACCAAGATCATGATGCATAGTAATGTAGCATTTGTGTATCCGGTAGTGTTATATGATAGCTTGGAAGTTATTTTGTACATTTTGTTTACTTAAGTGTTGTTTGGGATGAGGCGAGAGTGCTATAGTGCGTATTTGGGAGGAACACTTTATTTTCCAAAGTTTTTCCGAGAATTTTATTGATTTTAGACTAGTAGATGGGATACGTTTTGCACTTAAAATAACATTCATATGATGTCTAGATCAAAAGTTATGATGTTTAGAATTTGCTAGGGTCCTGACGAGTTTTGAAAGATAGCTCTCGAGAAAAAGTGTACAAAGCTTATCAATTCGTGCAAGAATTGAATGAGGATTTGAAACTTTGCACGATTGTTTATCAAGAGCTAAGTTACATGTGGGTCCAAATTTCGTTGAGAGATCATTTTTATATAGAAAGTTATGATATCTGAAGTATAGGGGGGGTATAAAAGTGAGCAAAACCGCTTTACTTTTCAGATTTACTTTTTCTTTGTTTATGGTCATTTCGTGAGAGTTAGTGCATGGGTGTTTTGCATAGTGAGGATGACTTGACACTCATTGGAAAATGGGAGATCAACCTCTTTGGAAGATTCGGTTGTCTAAGATATCTCAAGGGCTGGACGTGATTGTTTCAGCGGATTCGAACACTAGGAAGTTTAGAGTGGAGTTTGAAGAGAGGACACTAAAAAGTTTCCCGAGAGCGAAACATGAGAGTTGCTTCTATTGTGGAGAGGAGGGACATAAGCTTGTGAATTGTCCTTTGAGAACCAAAGATCGGAGGTTGAGAGAGAGACAAAACGTGGGAGAGCTAAACCTTCATCTGGGACCATCATCTCCCCATGAATCCAAGAGTGGAACCTATTGTGAAAATTGTGGAGTGACCGGACTTCCCTTAGGACACGAGTGTAGTGGCGTGAAAGCTCTGTTGGAGTCACTAGTGGAGGGCTTTGAAGATAAATTGAGTGCAGATACCGAAAAGTTAAAATCTCCAGGTGGCTCAAGTTCTAACTGAAGATGGAGATCATTTTCAGAATGATCGAGAAGATGTCGATGAGGGTAAGGCTCATAGTGTGTTTAGGAGAGGAGAGAGCCATGGCAATCTTGGACCAACCAATTCCGTTCATTTTGCCATTGATGAATTACTCTAGAATGGAGCTAGTTTTGTTTGTGTTGTATTAGGGAGTCCCGTATAAATTTCCAACAACAATGACAAAAGGAGTTGGAAATGGGGAAGCTTCCGGTATTCTATGGGAGAGAAAAAGAAGATGTAGAATCTTTTGTGAGAGACTTCAAGAGGGCATGTATAGGAAACAATGAGAGAAGGAAACCCGAATGGGCTATCCTTTTGCCCGACTTCTTGGAGGATTCTGCATTGAAGTGGTAGAATGAGTACAAGAAGGAGCATGTGGAGGAAGACACTTGGGAGAGTCTGATAGAGAATCTTGTTGAAAACTTTCTTCCGGATGAAAATTACGAGAAGCTGATGTGTGAAGTCATCTTTTTGAAGCAAGGAGAGAGTGAGAAGGTGAGATCATACGTGGAGAGAACGGAGAAGCTGGAGTCATGTTTTTGTGTGGTGTTGAGAAAGAGTGGAGACGAGGTTGAGCCAACCATGGTGGGGATTGTGGCAATGTTGACAAAGAACTTCATTGGAGGTTTGAAGCCTCAGATTCGAAGCAAGGTGAGATATGAAAAGCCCTCTTCTAAGGTTGAGGCTATTCGCATTGCTATTCGAATGGAGGAGAGCCTAGAAGACGATGATTCTAGCTTGGTGGCTAGAGAAGCATCACCACCTGTTGTGGTTAGATTGGCAACTCCTACTGTTGTTGCTACGCCAGTAGTAAATTCTCCAGTGGTAGACTTGTACCATGAGTTGAAATCTATCATAGAAACACTCGCTGATCTCAAGATTAACGTAGTACAACTATGAGAGAGGAGGAATCAGAATGTAGGGGGAGGATCTAGAGGGTATGGGAATTATCCTCCAAAAGGAAATCCACCACAAGGGAACTTCACAGTTTCATGCTTTAGTTGTGGAGGCACTCATTTCCAACAAAATTGTCCTAATCCTCGACAACATAATGGAGTTAGACACAACAATTCTACTCCTGCTCCAAGTGAATCGAAGGATAAGGGAGTAGCGTCTATTGATGTGTTTCCTCATCAGAGCACGTTTGAGAAGGGAGAGAGCTCTATAAGTTCCAGAGTTGATATTCTTGCACACGAGAAGAAGAGACCAAGATTTGCATAGGAGTCCATCTCAATGGAAGATCAACCAAGCCGGAGCACTCGATCCAGTGGTGTGAGTCAACCGAGAGCACCGAGGAAGAAGTTGGGAATGGATGATTTCTCCATTTCATCTACCCAGCTCAAATATGACGTGGTGGAGGTTGTGGGGAATCAAAAAGCCAATATAACTGTTGGCCAATTGTTTGCTCTAAATCCTACGATAAGAAAGGAGCTGAGGGGTGACCTAAGCTCCAAAAGGACCAAGAAGCGACGATCCGAGGGGAAAGCTTCCATGGCGAATGTTGGAGTAGGAGTGGTGGATGCCGCTGCCTCGGAGGTATGCACTTAGGCTTCAAAGATTGAAGTACGCATTAATGGACGTGATATTTCGGATCTACTAATTGATGGTGGATCTGCGATGAATGCCATGTCAGAACGTTTGTTGAAGAAGTTGGGGATTAAGCTTTCAAGACCTTCCAACATTATTGTTGGGATGGCCAACAAGCAAAAGGTGCGACCCATTGGAGTGGTGGACAAGGTGGTGGTAAGCGTGATGGGAATTCAAACCTTGTTGTCCTTTCAAGTGCTTGAGGAGGCTAGCTACGACTTGTTGTTAGGAAGACCTTGGCTGAGGGCTGTGAGGACAACTGATCGGTGGTATAAGGGTTACCTTCGTATAGGGCCGAAAAACCATCGAGTGAAGGTCCCTCTCACAAGTGGCGGAGGAGCAGTCTCAGACTCGGATAGACCTACGAGTGATTACTCAGAGTATGAGAGTGAAAAAAGTGGCAGTTTTTCAGAGGTTGACACCAACATGTCGACCAATGAGGAGACATCATCCGAAGATACCTTGGACGATGATGTTCAAGTTCAAGTTCTTGCTGCAATGGATTTACTTCCTAGGCCAGGGGTGGTGAAAGATCCCGACAAGATGAAGATGAAAGAAGATGAGATAACTCGACGGCTCTCCACTCTCAAGTTTGGTCCCAAGGTTACTATGGAGGAGAAGTCAAGGTTCTTGGATATATTTCGAAAATATATCCATGTCTTTGCCTTTAGTTACAAGGATTTGAAGGAAGTAAGCTTAGAAACTAATCACATTGAGTTAGAGGAGAAGGCTCGTCCAGTACGTTAGAAGCAACATCGGATAAATCCACCAACGGCTGTGGTGGTCAAGGAGGAGATCGACAAGCTAAAGAATGCGGGTTTCATCTATGAGGTAGAGAATTCTGAATGGGTTTCTCCTATTGTGATAGTCAAGAAGAAGAATGGTAAGCTACGTGTATGCGTAGATTACAAGAAGTTGAATGCTGTCACAAAGAAGGTTACTATCCTTTACCTTTCATAGATGAGATTCTAGAGGAGGTAGCAGGTCATGAGTGGTATAGTTTTGGAGATGGTTAAAGTGGTTATAACCAAATTCAAATTGCTCCTGAAGATAAGCTCAAAATGATTTGCCTTTAGGGTAATGCCCTTTGGTCTATGTAATACTCCATCAACTTTTCAGAGGTTCATGAACAAGGTGTTTGAACCTTTTATTGGGAAATTTGTGCGAGATTTCATAGATGATTTTTGTGTATATGGGAAGAAGGAGGATCATTTTGATCATTTGATCAAAATTCTACAACGGTTGGAGAAAGCCAAGGCCTCGCTCAATCCAAAAAAATGCATTTTTGGATGTGAGGAAGGTTTGTTGTAAGGGCACATAATTATTGAGAAATCGACTCTTCAGAAATCACTCCAAGAAGAGGAGAGCACACCAAAGGGACAAGAGAGAGAGTGTACATGAATGAGATTAGGAAGGCTTTGCCTTCCCCTGAATATATAGGGTGAGTACAGGGAAACCCTAATTTCGGGTTAGCCCTAATCTTGGATAAACCCTAAATAGATATGTACCATCGGTACATAACAATCCTAGATCAACGGCCTATAGTCATCAGGCACTAATCGACCTATATCAACTAGATGAGCTTGGGATATTAACACTCCCCTTCAAGCTCAACTGTACATCCTGAACTCCTAGACAATGAAATGTAGCAAACGACTCTCTAGGTAAAGCTTTGGTGAAGATATCTGCAACCTGATCTCCTGTATGTATATATCTAAGATCTACTACACCTGAAAGGACCTTCTCCCTAACAAAGTGATAGTGCACCTCAATGTGCTTTGTCCTAGCATGAAAAACAGGATTGTTGGCTAACATCATGCTGCTAATGTTATCAGCTAGGATAACTGTAGGACTAGAATAATCTACTTCAATATCAGAAAGCAAGAAACGAAGCCAAACTGCACCACGATACTCTGCATCTGTGGAAGATAGTGCCACGGTCGGTTGCTTCTTAGAAGCCCAGCTCACAGCTGTACTCCCAAGTCCAAACGCATATCCAAACGTGGATCTCCTGCCGGAAATGTCTCCTGCCCAATCAACATCGGTGTAGCCATGCAGGTTCAGCTCACCTCCAAATCTGTATCGAAGTCCAAAATGAAGTGTGGACTTCACATAGTGGAGAATCCGCTTAACCGTCATCATATGCGGTACCCGTGGAGCATGCAGAACCGATCGACTAGACCAACAAAGATAGCTCAAATCTGATCTAGTGATAGTCAGATAAATCAAACTCCCAACCATCTGTCTGTATAGGCGGAGATCTGCAAGTAACTCTCCATCGTCTAACTCTAGCTTTAGACCTTGTTGTAGACGAGTGTCTATTGGTTTACAATCAGATATCTTGAACTCCTTAAGCTTATCTAAAGCATATTGGTGTTGTATTAGCCACATATCTTGTCCCTCTGTGATAAACTCCACACCAAGAAAGAATTTAAGATATCCTAAGTCTTGTATCTCAAATTCAGAACATAAGATACTCTTGATACGGGAAATCATCTCCTCATGGTTCCCAGTGACAATAAGATCATCTACGTAGATGAAAATCATCACTACATGAACTCTTGATCTCATGCAGTATAGCGATGAGTCGGAATGACAGACTACAAATCCAAGAGACATGAGAAAAGAATTGATCTTCTCATACCATGCTCTTGGAGCGTGTTTTTATCCATAGAGGGATTTCCTTAACTTACAAACGCGGGAAAGAAACTTTGGATCTTCGTAACCAGGTGGTTGTTGCATGTAGACTTCTTCATCGAGATCACCATTGAGAAAGGTATTCTTGAAGTCCATTTGATGCAATCGCCATCCCTTGTTGACAAACAATAGCAACCACTGCATTTAATTGTTGCCATCTTAAGAAACTGGACTAAACGTCTCTTTAGTCCACTCCATCATCTTTCATGTGCGTAGCCCTTGGCTACCAATCGGCCTTGTATTGAGATCTGATGCCATCCGAAAGGCGCTTGACCTTGAAGACCCATCTGCAGCCAATCGCTTTCTTACCTTGAGGTAAGTCTACCAATTCCCATGTTTGTTGGTGACGAAGTGCAGCAAGTTCTGTCTCCATGGCTTCAATCCACTCATTTTTGTGCATCGCCTCTTCAAGCGTACTCGGTTCTGGCTCAGCAAGAACGTGAGTCATGTATGCATGATGATCAGCAAGGAAACGTTCATGCATAAATCGCTGAACAGGATGCCGAACTCTCTCAGATTTTTGTAGGGCAGTATCAGATGTACTGTTTGTCACCCCTTGCTTCGGATCTGAAGTTCCAACAGCGTCGTTCTAGGACGCTTCATCCAACGGATGAATATCGGTAATCGGTGGTGAGGACATCATATGTTGCAAAATAACATGATCCTCAAGACTAGGAGTCGGTCTGGATGGTGCTCGGTGAATTTCATCCGTAATAGCTCCAGGTACAGTAGACTCATCTCTAGACTGTGTGACTCCAGAAACTCCACTCTGTAAAGGTACAGTGGACGGACTCCTTGGTGTAGTTTCAAAAGGAAGAGTGGGTATGACCGGAACAATCGCAGGTGCATACCAAGATTGCAACTCTTCAAATACAACATCTCTACTGTTATAGAATTGCATAGAGGAAGGATTATAGCATCTATATCCTTTCGAATCTGAGGAATATCCAAGGAAAATACACTTCTCAGCTTTCGGATCAAGCTTCTTACGCTTCTCATCGGGAATGTGTACATAGCAGATACATCCAAAAACTTTCAAGAAGGAGTAGTCAGGCTTGTGGCCTATAAGTACCTCCATCGGGGTCTTGTTGTGGACTGCCGCTGTAGGAGTCCGATTCATCAAATACACCGCGACGGAAACAGCTTCTGCCCAGAACGGTCTAGGCAGGTTTTTCTCGTTCAACATAGCGCGAGCAGCTTTTGCTATGTGACGATTCTTCCTCTCCGCAACGCCATTCTGTTGTGGAGTATTACTGCAAGTCTTCTGGCGCTGTTTGCCATGCTTATGTAGGTAAGCAGTGAATTCTCCAGAGGGAAACTCGCCTCCTCCATCCAAACGTAGACAAAGGATAGATTGTCCAGACTGCTTCTCCACCAAGGTGTGGAAAGCCTGGAAAGCTGACAACACATCTGAAGAACTCTTGCTCTTTAGGAAGTAAATCCAGGTGTAGCGAGAGAAATCATCAATGAAGGACATGAAGTACTCAAAACCAGATAAACTTGGCTGAGAAGCAGTCCATACATCAGTGTGCACCAATTTGTAGAAGCTTGGTCGCTCTCCTACCTGATCCCTTAAAGGGTTGTCTAGCTTGCTTGCCGAACTGACAAGCGGGACATACTGCAGTGGGCTTAGCATAAGTGAAGTTGGGCAAACCTGTGACTAGATCTGAACTCGGAAGAGTCTTCAGTTTCTTAAAGTTCATGTGCCCAATTCGCTTGTGCCAAATATCTATGTCAGATACTACAAAGCCACTTTCTGTAATGACAGGAGTTGGCTATTTACTGACATTAACGGTAGCATCTAGCTTGAACAGTCTACCACTCCTACTACCTCGAGCTACAACTGTACCTGTGGAGTCTTCAACAAAGCATCCATCTTTGTTGAAACACACTTGGAAATTGTGTTCTACCATCTATCCTACTGATAACAGATTTCGAGTCAGAGTAGGAACATGTAAAACATTTCCGATTCCAGAAAGATTAGATCCTTGAATATCAAGCGGAATTTTACCCTTATGGTTGATCTCGTGCTCCGTATCATCTCCAAAGTGACCATGGCGAGAAGTCTCCACAGTGTCGAGCGACGCAAACCATTCTTGATGCGGCGTCATGTGGCTAGTAGCTCCGGAATCGATCACCGAATCTGTATCAGGTGCGAAAGCAGCATAACTCTGGTGTGTCACAATGAGTAGCTGTTCTTCAGCAGCTACATGGCCCTGTTTGCCCGAAGTGCGCAGATCGTTCTGACGCTTGTAACAATTTTTGTCATAGTGGCCATTCTTGTGACAGTAGTTGCAGGTGTTAACCTACCTTCTGGCAGCTAGTGGTGCACCTGGCTGGTTGGATGCCTTGTTTTGCACACGACCTCTACCACTACCATATCCGGCTCCTCTGCCATGACCTCTACCTCGACCTCCAGAACCTGCAAAAAACACACCTTCTTGCGGGCTGGACGAAGCACTAGTACTGCCCAGAATTCGCACTTCTTCTCCCAACATCATTGGGAACAGTTCGTCGAACTTCAGAAGAGGTTCTCTAGTCGAAATTGATGTAATGAACTGCTTGTACTCGGCAGGCAGTCCTTGCAATGTCGCACAGATAATCACAGTCAGATCAAGTTGAACATTGACAGATGCTAACTGATCTGCCAGTTGATGTGATTGACATAGTCACTAGCACACATCGAGCCTTTCTTGACCGTATTGAATTGCTGCAGCAACTGCAACTTCTGAGCTTTTGTTCCCGAATGAAACATCTGTGACAATGCGTCCCAAGCTTCCTTGGGTGTGTCACAATCTTGAATGTGACCGATCATCGATCCTGAAATCGTGAGCGCAATGTAGTGGATGGCTTGATACGACTGATTTCTCCACTCACGCAATGTCTGCTCACTGCGAAGATCACCAGCAACCACGATTGATGCTTTCTCCTCCCGGGTCACAAGTTCCCATAGCCCCTGGCCTTGAAGGAAGGTCTTCATTTGAAATTTCCACGTTTGGAAATTGTTCTTGTCGAGTTTCTCTCCAGTGATCATGCTCACGGATTCTGCCATGGTTGTGGTCACGAGCGGAAATCACGACCCCAACACGGCAAGTATCTGCACAGACACAAAAAAAACACCTCCGCGACTATGGCGGAAAAAATAGCTCCTCTGCATCTCGATTAAGAAATATGTAAAACTCCAGAAACTGGCGAAATGCGCATGTCTTGACCCGCAGATGAAGAAGGAAATGTGTTCACGATTCTGCGCGTGTGCAGTACTTAAGCGAAAATGACAAAGAAAGCTCGGATTGAGCTGAAATTTTTCATGGTAGGAGCTTTGACAGAGACGAGCAAAGTTCAATTTTGGTAGAAACCCTAAACCCTAAACCCTAGTTCATCTTTGCTTTGGTAGAAACCCTCAAACCTCTAAAAAACCTCGTTTAGGTCTCCAAACAGCTCCTCAAAGATTTTGGAAAAGGCGATAACTACCACCAACAACTCCAAATCGCACGAAAACTTCATGGCTACCAAATTCGACCATTTTGTGCAAGACAACTTCCATAGGGAGTTGGGCAATCAGAAATAGGTCGAAAATGATCATCTTGACCTCCGAAAATACGATTGAAGATTTTGAGAAAACACGAAACGGTTCCCCATCAATCTACTCGCTTCAGCGGGACAGCCTCCAATTTTGAGGCACACTCCTCACTGATCTCCGGCACTCCTCTATGTCTAATCTACAAAACTAATGCTCCCACCAAGCTCTGATACCATGTTGAGAAATCGACTCTTCAGGAATCACTCCAAGAAGAGGAGAGCATACCAAAGGGACAAGAGAGAGAGTGTACAAGAATGAGATGAGGAAGGCTTTGCCTTCCCCTGTATATATAGGGTGAGTATAGGGAAACCCTAATTTCGGGTTAGCCCTAATCTTGGATAAACCCTAAACAGATCTATACCATCGGTACATAACAACCCTAGATCAACGGCCTGTAGTCATCAGGCACTAATCGACTTATATCAACTAGATGAGCTTGGGATATTAACAAATCTCCAAGGATGGTATAGCGGTGGATCCAGAAAAGATGAAATGCATCCTCGACTTACCTTTTCCGGTAACGTTGACCAAGTTGAGGTAGTTCCTTGGAATGGTGGGATACTATCGACGGTTCATCTTTTCCTTCTCCAACAAAGCTTATGCCTTGACGGTTTACATGAAGAAGGGGACGGATTATGATTTAATCCTCAAGGATGGAGAGGCAGTTGTGGCGTTCAAACTTCTTAAGAAGGCGTTGGTAACGGCTCCTATTTTAGCCAATCCAAATTGGGGTAAACCTTTCATTCTCTACACGGATGCATCAAACATTGCTATAGGATGCACTCTAAGCCTGTTAGATGAAGATAGCCATGATCATCCAATTGCTTATGCTAGTAGACAGATGGTGCAGGCTGAGAGAAACTATTTAGTTACTGAAAGGGAGGCTTTAGCTCTGATCTTCTCACTCAAGAAGTTTCGACACTATTTGTTGGGAGGGAAGTTTACTATCGTTACTGACCACAAGGCTTTGAAGTACATTTTCAACAAGCCTAATGCTGAGGATAGGATAGCCAGATGGAAGTTGTTACTGGAGGAGTTTGATTACATCATTGAGGATTGATCCGGTAAGAAACATGCCAATGCTGATTTGATGTCTCTAGCATACGATGAGGAAGGAGATCAACCAGTGGATGATACATTTCCAGATGAGGATTTGCTGATGATGGACACCATAACAAAGGTACCGGCTGAATACAAGGGGATATGGGATTTCATCTCGGAGGGAGAGTTTCCCCAAGGCATGCATTCACGGGAGAGGAATGCATTGGTGAAGCGATGTGAATCTTATACCATCATAGAGGACGTGTTGTTTCATCAAGGAGTAGATGGACTACTCAGAAGGGCTATTGGAAGGGAGGAGTCAATTCAACTTATGAAGGAGTTTCATGAAGGCTCGGTATGTGGAGGATATTTTGCACGAAAGGTAACTGCATTTAAGATCCTAGATGCAGGCTATTATTGGAAGGGCATTTTCAAAGATTGTGTGGAATTTTGCAAGAGTTGTGATGTGTGTCAAGCTTTTGCTAAAAAGTTCATGAAAACCCCTCCTTTGACATCAGTTCCTATTTTAGGTCCTTTTGAGAAATGGGGAATAGATTTTGTAGGACCCTTGAATCTTAATCCTCGGGGTAACAAGTTCATTGTGGTAGCTACAGATTATCTAACCAAGTGGGTAGAAGCTAGAACTCTAAAATCTACTAGTGAGGAAGAAGTGGGTAGATTTCTGTATGAAAGGATAATAACTAGATTCGGATGCCCTCTAGAAATTGTATCTGATAGAGGTGGTGAGTTTGTTGGAAGCATTATACAAGCCATGCTAGGTCATTTCTCCATCAAGGCACGGGTGACTAATTCCTACAAACCAAATGCTAATGGGTTGGCAGAGTGAACCATCTATATGCTTTGCATGATGTTGGCCAAGGATGCAGACATGGATGGAAGCAAGCAAAATTGGGACAAGAGGCTGCATGCTATCTTGTGGGAGTATCGGACGACTTGACAGACATCAACAGGGTACTCACCTTTCCGTATGGTATATGGTGTCGAGTCAAAGCTTCCAATTCAATTTGATTTGACGACCTTCTTAACTATCCAACGGAAGTTAAAGAGGACGAATGGAGTAGAAGCTATCAAATCAAGACGTCAACAACTGTTGGAGTTGGAGGAGGCTCGTTTGTGGCCATGGTATGTGTGGAGCGGGCTCAACAATTGCAGAAGAAGTATCATGATAATCGACTTGGGACGAAGAAGATGAAGATTTTCAAAGAAGGTGATTGGGTAATGCTTTAAGACTCCATTAGATATAAGAGAGCAAGAAAGAAATTTCTTCCAAAGTACTTTGGTCCTTTCATAGTTCACAAGGTGTGGGGAAACTTTACTTACGATTTGAAGGAGTTGGGAGGACGACATTTTGACCGGGTGAATCACAACAAGTTGAAGCCGTTTCATCGACGATCAGATTCTTTCACTCCGAGGACGGAGTGAAATCTTGGTTCGGGGGTAAATGTAAGACCCAGGGTTGTACATATAGGATAAAATGTAAGTATATCTAAATTGTGCCTAAGTTTATCTTAGTCATGACTATGTTTAGCTAGTTATGGTTAAGTTGGACGAAAATATAGCGTAACTTTTGGTGTGGTAGATGAGAACTACTATTTTGTTGTTTAGTAGGAATCAAGGAATAGATTCCATCATATGGGTATCTTGACTTCCCTTGACTTGGACTAGTTTTCATTGGTTGGACTTGGTGAAGACCCTTAAATCTAGGGGCGAGATTGACTTGGTACACTAAAAGTCAATTAGGGTGTAGTTGGGCTTCTAGAAGATCCAAGTGGACCAATTGCATGTTGCCATGTACCCTTTTCATTGGGGTTTGTGATCTCTACCTCGTTTAAACTTGGTAAGAGAAAGTTACATGGTGATTACTTATAGTTACTAGGGTAAGATTCTAAGTAGTATAAATAGAGAGGTTGAGAAGCATCTCTCAAGTAGTTTTCAATGGAAGTTAGTTTTGGGAGAAGATAGTGTGGTGATCTTAGTTTTGGGGAGCTTGGTTCTTGGAGACGTCATGTTCGGAGTGGAGCCTTGATTCAATGAAGACTTTGATTACCAAAGTATCCCTTTCCTTTTGAGTGATATCTTACTCTTGGTGATAATGTGCATAATGGAGCTTCGACTTTGAGAGTTTATGTAAGAGTGAGCAATAGGGTCATGGTCATAGGGTGGGACTAAGTCCTTCTAGATTCATGATGAGCTTCCAAAAAGTCATCATGAAACTTGAGTGAGAGTCAGCCCGGAGGTCACAAGACAGCGCGATGAACAGGGAAAAGACCACCCCATCTACTTCGCTAGTGGCATGTTAATAGCAGCCGAACGAAATTACTCCACTACGGAGAGAGAAGCACTAGGAATGGTGTATGCTGTTCGGAAGTTCTGACATTATCTATTAGGGTACGACTTTGTGTTTCATGTGGATCATTACCCACTAAAATATCTAGTGTAGAAGGCCGATCTCTCGGGACGGCTGGCACGTTGGATGTTGCTGTTGCAGGAGTTTTCGTTTACACTACAAACGAAGAAAGGAGTACACCACACCTAATGCAGATTTCCTATCACGACTGGAAGCAGCGATACCGGCTATTGCGGTGGGCGATGAATTCCCGGACGAGCATTCCAGATGACGGATTACAGGGAAACGCGGTATTACAACTTGTATCAATACCTTCGTACGTTGGAATTACCGGAAGGATTGTCAGTGGAACAACGGACGGTCTTCATGCACAAGGCAGCTCCTTACCAATTGGAGAAAGGGATACTGTTCAAACTAGGGGCGGACGAAGTTCTCAGATGATGTTTGGAACAGTATGAAGTACAACGTGTCATTCGGGGGATGCATGAAGAAGCGACAGGGGGGCATTATGCTCTGCGCAACACAGTAAAGAAGATTTTAGCTGCCGGCTACTGGTGGCCAACAATGTATAAAGATACCCATAAGTTTATTGAGAAATGTGATGCGTGTCAATCAATTGGGAAGCCCACGCAGACCACTCGGTGGACTCTAAAACCAATTCTGCCTTTGGCACCGTTCGAAAAATGGGGAATTGATTTTGTAGGGCCAATTTCACCAGCTTGTCGAGGTACAAGGAAGCGGTACATTCTGATTGCTTGTTGAGAAATCGACTCTTCATGAATCATTCCAAGAAGAGGAGAGCACACCAAAGGGACAAGAGAGAGAGTGTACAGGAATGAGATGAGGAAGGCTTTGCCTTCCCCTGTATATATAGGGTGAGTATAGGGAAACCCTAATTTCGGGTTAGCTTTAATCTTGGATAAACCCTAAATAGATCTATACCATCGGTACATAACAACCCTAGATCAATGGCATGTAGTCATCATGCACTAATCGACCTATATCAACTAGATGAGCTTGGGATATTAACACTCCCCTTCAAGCTCAACTGTACATCCTAAACTCCTAGACAATGTCGAAATGTAGCAAATGACTCTCTAGGTAAAGCTTTGGTGAAGATATCCGCAACCTAATCTCCTGTGTATATATATCTAAGATCTACTATACTTGAAGGACCTTCTTCCTAACAAAGTAGTAATGTACCTCAATGTACTTTGTCCTAGCATGAAAAATAGGATTGTTGGCTAACATCATCTTCGCTAATGTTATCACTAGGATAAGCTGTAGGACTAGGATAATCTACTCCAATATCAAAAAGCAAGGAACAGCCAAACCGCTTCACAAGTGGCATTCATAGCACTACGATACTCGCCTCTCTCGGAAGGCGCCACAATCGGTTGCTTCTTAGAAGCCCAAATACAAACCGTACTCCCAAGTCCAAAAGCATATCCGGGCGTGGATCTCCTACCGAAAATGTCTCCCGCCCAATCAACATCGGTGTAGCCATGCAAAGTTGACTCACCTCAAACTGTATCAAAGTCCAAAATGAAATGTGGACTTCACATAGCGGAGAATCCGCTTAACCACCATCATATGCGGTACCGTGGAGCATGCGAGAACCGACCGACTAGACCAACAAAGATAGCTCAAATCCGATCTAGTGATAGTCAGATAAATCAAACTCCCAACCATCTGTCTGTACATGCGGGGATCTACAAGTAACTCTCCATCGTCTAACTCTAGCTTTAGACCTTGTTGTAGAGGAGTGTCTATTGATTTACAATAAGACATCTTGAACTCCTTAAGCTTATCTAAAGCATATTGGCGTTGTATTAGCCACATATCCTTTCCCTACGTGATAAACTCCACACCAAGAAAGAACTTGAGATATCCTAAGTCTTGTATCTCAAATTCAGAACATAAGATACTCTTGATACGGGAAATCATCTCCTCATGGTTCCCAATGACAATAAGATCATCTACGTAGATGAAAATCATCACTACATGAACTCCCCGATCTCATGCAAGTATAGCGATGAGTCGGAATGACAAACTACAAATCCAAGAGATCTGAGAAAGGAATTGATCTTCTCATACCATGCTCTTGGAGCCTGTCTCAAACCATAGAGGGATTTCTTCAACTTACAGACACGGGAAGGAAACTTTTGATCTTCGTAACCTGGTGGTTGTTGCATGTAGACTTCCTCGCCGAGATCTCCATTGAGAAAGGCGTTCTTGAAGTCCATTTGATGCGATCGCCATCCCTTGTTGACGACAATAGCAACCAACCATGCATTTAATTGTTGCCATCTTGGCAAGCCGGACTAAACGTCTCTTCGTAGTCCACTCCATCTTTGTTGTGCGTAGCCCTTGGCTACCAATCCGCCTTGTATCGAGATACAGTGCCATCCGAGTTACGCTTGATCTTGAAGACCCACTTGCAACCAATCGCTTTCTTACCTTCAGGTAAGTCTACCAACTCCCATGTTTGTTGATGACGTAGAGCAGCAAGTTCTATCTCCATGGCTTCAATCCACTCATTTTTGTGCACGCCTCTTCAAGCGTACTCGGGTTACGGCTCAAGTAGAACCTGAGTCATGTATGCATGATGATCGGCAAGGAAACGTTCATGCATAAATCGCTGAACAGGATGCCGAACTCTCTCAGATTTTTGTAGGGCAGTATCAGATGTACTGTTTGTCGCCCCTTGCTTCGGATCTGAGATTCCAACAGCGTCGTTTTGGGACGCTTCATCCAACGGATGAATATCGGTAATCCGTGGTGAGGACATCATATGTTGCAAAATAACATGATCCTCAAGACTAGGAGTCGGTCTGGATGGTGCTCGGTGAATTTCATCCGTAGTAGCTCCAGTGCGATGAGACTTCGGCTCTAGATTGTGTGACTCCAGAAACTCCACTCTGTAAAGGTACAGTGGACGGACTCCTTGGTGTAGTTTCAGAAGGAAGAGTGGGTATGACCGGAACAATCGCAGGTGCATACCAAGATTGCAACTCTTCAAATACAACATCTCTACTGATATAGAATTTCCTAGAGGAAGGATTATAGCATCTATATCCTTTCGTATCTAAGGCATATCCAAGGAAAATACACTTCTCAGCTTTCGGATCTAGCTTCTTGCGCTTCTCATCCGGAATGTGTACATAACAGATGCAACCAAAAACTTTCAGAGATGAGTAATCATGCTTGTGGCCTATGAATACCTCCATCGGGATCTTGTTGTGAATTGCTGCAGTCGGAGTTCGATTCATCAAGTACACCGCAACGGAAATGCCTTTCTCGCCCGAGCGGTCTAGGCAGGTTTTTCTCGCTCAACATAGCGCGGCGCCTTTTTGCTATGTGACGATTCTTCCTCTCCACAACGCCATTCTGTTGTGGAGTATAACTGCAAGTCTTTTGGTGCTGTATGCCATGCTTACGTAGGTAAGTTGTGAATTCTCCAGATAGAAACTCGCCTCCTCCATTGGAACGTAGACAAAGGATAGATTGTCCAGACTGTTTCTCCACCAAGGTGTGGAAAGTCCGGAAAGCCGATTAACACATCCCAAGAGCTCTTGCTCTTAAGGAAGTAAACCCAGGTGTAGCGAGAGAAATCATCAATGAAGGACACGAAGTACTCAAAACCAGATAAACTTGGTTGAGAAGAAGTCCATACATCTGTGTGCACTAGCTGTAGAAGCTTGGTCGCTCTCCTACCTGATCCCTTAAAGGGTTGTCTAGCTTGCTTGCCGAACTGACAAAGCGGGACACACACGGCAGTTGGGTCGAGTGAAGTGAAGTTGGGCAAACCTGTGACTAGATCTGAACTCGGAAGAGTCTTCAGTTTCTTAAAGTTCATGTGCCCAATTCGCTTGTGCCAAATATCTATGTCAGATACTACAAAGCCACTTTTTGTAATGACAGGAGTTGGCTGTTTACTGACATTAACTGTAGCATCTAGCTTGATCAGTCTACCACTCCTGCTACCTCGAGCTACAACAAAGGTGCGTTGGAGTCTTCAACAAAGCATCCATCTTTGTTGAAACGCACTTGGAAATTGTGTTCTACCATCTGTCCTACTGATAACAGATTTCGAGTCAGAGTAGGAACATGTAAAACATTTCCGATTCCAGAAAGATTAGATCCTTGAATATCAAGCGGAATTTTACCATTATGCTTGATCTCGTGCTTCGTATCATCTCCAGTGACTATGAACTGAGAAGTCTCCACAGTGTCGAGCGATGCAAACCATTCTTGATGCGGCGTCATGTGGCAGGTAGCTCCAGAATCGATCACCCAATCAGATCAAAAAAGGCAAAGATAACTCCTGGGTGTGTCACAATGAGTAGATGTTCTTCAGCAGCCTACATGGCCCCTGTTGGCCTGCTCAGCGTTGATCGTTGTGGACGCTTTGTAACAATTTTTTGGCATAGTGGCCATTCTTGTGATAGTAGTTGCGGTATTAACTCCGCTTTACGGTAGCCGGTGGCGCACCGTCGGGTTGGGTGCCTTGTTCCGCACCCACCTCTACCACCACCATATCCGGCTCCTCCGCCACGACCTCTGTCCCGACCTCCAGAACCTACAAAAACACACCTTCTTGCGGAATTTGGGACGAAGCACTAAGACGCCTTAATTCGCACTTCTTCTCCCAACATGTAGGAGCGTAGTTCTTAGGATAAGTAGGATTTTTTTTGTTTTTGTGAATAAAGAGTTATATTCGGGTTCTCTTGAAGGTATTCGTCCGAATATATGTTTGTTAGCTAGGAATACCATTAGGGGTTCACACCTAGTGAATTGCGAGGAATGGAATGCTGCGTTTGGGCGGCGGATTGAGGAATTGTCGAGAGAAAGTCGATGCCAAGAACTTGCCGAAGCGGCCGGAGGAAGGGAAGCTAGTCAGAAATGTCAAGCGCCGAACCGGAGGAGTTCTAGCAGGAAGAAGTGCGACGATGGGGAGAATTTGACCTCTCATTCTGATGGCGGATTGGACTCCAGTGGAGTTGCTGAGGTTGAAGAACCTCGGGGGAGCGTTTCTGTCATGGCGATGGGACTATGTGTGCCCGGAGCTATGCGAGGAGGTTCGAAGAGGAAAACCGGCAAAGAATTGAAGTCGAACAAGAACCGAGAAGTGGGATGCAAAGTTATGGGCGAAAGCTTTGGGACGCAACCACGAAGAGGACAAAGGCGGAGTCGATTGGAAGGGATCGTTCACTTTTGACGAGCGGAAGTGGTTCAACCCTAGCGAGAGGAAGGGGACGAATGGCGACAAGCTCGACTTAATCAAAGACGTCTTCAGGAGAAAGGTGGCACTCACCTTGAATCAGCTATTCTCACCGCAGCGGACCACATACGTGAGTATGCATAAAGTGAGGATCGTGGAAGGGTTCATCGGAGGAACTTTTCGGATGAACTGGGGAGAGATCTTTGCGAGAAATGTGCAGGCCATGGCAACTAAGTAACGGGAGGACGATAAGAGTGTAGTCTATCTCTCGTCTTTCTTGGTACATCCAGACGTTAAAGATGGAGTGGCCGACGCTGGGAGAGCAGGTAGCTATATCGGTTGGAGAGTGGGTTGTCGGACTTGGATGCAGACATCGACAGCGCTAGCAGTGGTTCGACAAGGAGTCTAGGCACAAGTGTGCCTCCTGAGCCGAAGAGAAGGGGAGAGGTGAGACCGGCGGTGCAGAGCAAGCCTGAGTCGGACTCGGACCTTGAGGTGATTGGGACATCGACGAAGAGGAAGAGAGTAGTGGAAGATAGTCCCCCTGCCACTCTAGCGGTACAAAAAGATGTAGGCAAGAAGAAGATGGAAGAAGTAGGACCGGCCAAATCCTCTCGTCCGAAGATGATGGCAGTGAAGCCGGGATCGAAAGCCTCGAAGGAGATTGCAGAACCCATGGCATCGGTACTACAGCTATCGCAGAAGTTGGAGGTCGGGTGGTCCCAGATTGCCGGAGTTGAACGAGATGGGACCAATGTATAGATATGGTGGGACCCTCAAGCAGATGGGTATATGGAGTTGATTCAAATGATGAACCGTCTGGCATTGGGGAAGGAAGATCAGTCCATCACAGTGAAGGAGTTGACAGAGAATATGGACAAGCTGTCCAAGGAGAAAGTTGAGATGGAGAAGAAGGTTGAAGAGGCGAAGAAGGCCTACGAAGAGATCTGTCGTATTCGGGGTGCGGAGATCCATTTTGTGGAGAAGGAGAATGCTCATCTTCGGGAGACAGTGCAGGACCTAAAACGAAGATTGATTCAGGTGGATATGGAGGCAAGCTCGCTGAAGCTGGAGAACCTCGCTAACAGATGTGCGCAACATCTGTTCACACGGTGTGATCGTGTTGAGACGCAGCGGTTAGAGCGGTTGGTATAAATGATGGAAATTCCTGGAGACACGAAAGACTGGAGGAAGGAGATGTACAAGGCATTGGGTTGGGATTTCCGAGAAGCCATGGCTCTTCATCGACAGGAGATTGCCGCAGCATGTACAGAGATGCAAAGTTAGGAATCGACGATTCACGCAAAGCGGCCGGAAGTGCAATCGAGCTGCTTAGATCGTAGTAGAAGACTTAGAGAGAGCGATCCGTGAAGGAGACGGTTAGCTTGGCAAGTTAGAGTAGCGAAGTTAGAACATTCATTATAAATAATCGAGGAAATAAAGTGATGGATCTTTTTCATCTTTGCAAGTATCCAAGTTCTGTTGGATTGCAAATTGTAGTCGGGGGTAGAACGAGCTTTCAAGAGTTGGTGTTCATGGGTCGACGTGGTGATGACTGAAGCGTGTATCCGTGAAGTTACCCGGATATTTGTCCACGAGCTAAGCCTGTATGTAGCATTAGAAGTACTGTAGAGAGTGTTTCGCCGAGACGTAAACTTGTACTGAGAGAGATCCCCATCCCGAAGTAAAGCAAATTGCTGCACTGTATTTGCTTTGTCTTTGAAATTGGTGATGTGATGGGTTTGTGAGGGAATTAATGTTGAATTGATTACCTTCTTTGTGCATGCTCTTCGGACTTCACAGTCCAGAGTTAGAAAGAAGTCTAAACGCTTATTTTCCTTCTTCGCTAGTGTGGTTTGATCCCTCATTCCCTTGGGAACGAATCAATCTATACGAATTTGGATTGAATAGTGCTTACCGTGCTATTACACATCATTGGGACCAGTTCGTCGAACTTCGGAAGAGGTTCTCTGGTCAAAATTGACTTAATGAATTGTTTGTACTCGGCAGGCAGTCCTTGCAATGTCGCACAGATAATCACAGTCGGATCAAGTTGAACATTGACAGATGCTAACTGATCTGCTAACTGATCTGCCAGTTGCTTGATGTGATTGACGTAGTCACCAGCACACATCGAGCCTTTCTTGACCGTATTGAATTGCCGCAACAACCGCAGGCTTGAGCTGCTTCCCGAATGGAACATCTGTGACAATGCGTCCCAAGCTTCCTTGGGTGCGTCACAATCTTGAATGTGACTGATCATCGAGCCTGAAATCGTGAGCGCAATGTAGTGGATGGTTTGATATGACCGCTTTCTCCACTCACGCAATGTCTGCTCACTGCGAAGATCACCAGCAACCACGATTGGTGCTTTCTCCTCCCCAGCCACAAGCTCCCATAGCCCCTGGCCTTGAAGGAAGGTCTTCATTCAAAATTTCCACGTTTGGAAATTGTTCTTGTCAAGTTTCTCTCCAGTGATCATGCTCATGGATTCTGCCATGGTTGTGGTCACGAGCGGAAATTAGGACTCCAACACGGCAAGAACCTGCACAGACACAAAAAGAACACCTCCGCGACTATGGCGGAAAAAATAACTCCTCTGCACCTCGATCAAGAAACAAGCAAAGCTCTAGAAATTGGCGAAATGCGACTGTCTTGACCCGCAGACGAAGAAGGAAATGTGTTCACGATTCTGTGCCTATGCAGTACTTAAGCGAAAATGACGAAGAAAGCTCTGATTGAGATGAAATTTTTCGTGGTAGGAGCTTTGACAGAGGTGAGCAAAGTTCAATTTCTACCTTTAGGATAATGCCAGAGATCTGAGGAGCAGAGTTAAAGTTTGTGCAAGTCGAGAACGAGCGGCTCCGGAATCAACTGAAGGAGGTGAAGCACCAGCTGCACGAGGTCGATATAGAGAGACCAGCTAGATTAGAAGTTTTGGCTAGTAAGTGTGTGAAGCATCTTCTTGCCCGGTGTGATGATGTGGATGCTGATTTGGAGACCTTGACCATGGTGATGAACACTCCTGGCGATTCGAAGGAGAAACGAAAGGAGATGTACAAAGCGATGGGTCGCGGATCGCCGGAAGCGGCGCGAATTCATCGGAGGGAGATCGCAGAAGATATCAGAGAGTTGCAAATCAGCGTTGATGCTTTCGCCTGGCATGAAGAGACATCATCGAAGGGTGCAACAGATCTTCAAAGTTGTAGTCGGACGCGATCCGTGTAGGTAGCGATTCAGATATGACGTTAGAATTGTGTATAAATAGGGCCGGAGTAGTTAATGGAGACATCTTCAATTTGCAAGAGAAAGTCAAGATTTGTTCTTGTGTAGCCAGGGTAGAACGGAAACTCTCAAAGCCGAGCAGAGATCACGGTGGCCTACCTGAGTGGAGATCAGATTCCTATGAAGATACCCAAGAATTCGTCCCACGAGTTGGGCTATCGAAGATTTTGCCGGGAGAACTTCAGCGAGCTTACGCCTAGTGAATGTTACTTCTTGTAATTGGGATCACCCAATCTTAGTAAAAGGATTCCTTCTAGAATTTCTTAGCACTTTATGTCTTGATGGGTTTTTAAGTTATGAATTGATTCCACTCTTCGGACTGTGATCGTCCAGAGTTGATTAAAGAAGTCTAAACACACACATTCCCCACCTGATATTCGGTTAACACCCCATTCCCTTGGGAACGAATCAATAAACACTACAACTACTCAATTCTGATGTAAACCTGTTGTTACAGAAACTAATACCGATGATACGCTCTGATACCAATTGTAGGTCCAAAACATGAATACACTGAGAAACAAACATGCAATCAAGAGTTGACATAGGAAATACGTGGTTCACCTCATTCAGGCTACGTCCACGGAACACATAGAATCACTTTATTGAATACCTTAATTGTGTCACAGAGAGCCTATGCTAGCCCTCTTATATAGTAGTACTAGCCCTAGCCCTAGTCTAACTAAATATAGTCAAACTAACCAGAGTTACTCAAGAGCTGAGTTAACTCCTAACAATAGAATCAAGGAATAGATTCTATCACATGGGTATCTTGAATTTCCTTGACTTGGACTAGTTTTCATTTGTTGGACTTGGTGAAGACCCTTAAATCTAGTGGGGAGATTGACTTGGTACACTAAAGTCAATTAGAGAGTAGTTGGGCTTCTAGAAGATCCAAGTGGACCAATTGCATGTTGCCATGTACCCTTTTCATTAGGTTTTGTGATCTCTACCTCATTTAAACATGGTAAGAGAAAGTTACATGATGATTACTTGTAATTACTAGGGTAAGATTTGGAGAGACCTTGTTTTGGGAAGCTTGGTTCTTGGAGAAGTCATGTTCGGGGTGGAGCCTTGATTCAATGAAAACTTTGATCACCAAAGTATCCCTTCCTTTTGAGTGATATATTACTCTTGGTAGGAATTTGCATCATGGAGTTTGAACTTTGAGAATTTGTGTAAGAGTGTGCATTAGAGTCATGGTCATAGGGTGGAAACAAATCCTTCTAGATTCATGATGAGCTTCGAAAAAGTCATTGGAGGTAAACCTGAGTGAGTCTCATCCTGGAGGTCACAGACCTGCTTGTGATCACCATGAGTACTTTGTTGAGTGTCTTGCCGCACTGCAAGCTTGTAAAGACATAGATCCCCATCTTGTAGTACAGGAATTCTCGAAATCATTTTGATGTTGTCTATGGAATTGATTGTGTTGATGGGAATGAGAAGTGATAGAATGGAAAATTGACTATTTTTATTAGTGTACACTTCGGACTGTGCAGTGTCGAGTTGATAAAGATGGCTAAATGGGCTTTCCCTTTCGTGTTGGTGTGGTTTGATCCCTTATTCCCTTGGGAACGAATCTTACTATACAAATTTGTACCTAGTAATACCTGTGTATGTTATTACAACGAGCTTGAGTAGATTGGAAATACAAGTAGGACTTCTCACAGCTTTCCGCCTAGATTCCAACTTGTAATCAAGAAGATCAATCCTTCAAGTAGTAAATTGAGCGTATTCCTGCCAGATTTTGACTCAATTGTGTTGGTTGGATGTTGTGTAAGATGAATTGAGTGAATGATGAACTATTAAATAGCGCACTTGGAAGCTCTTTGGACTGTGATTATCGAGAGTATAAAAAAGAAGTATAATCTCACAATTCCACTTCTAAGTATGAGATAACACTTTGTTCTCTTGGAAACGAATCTGAAATCTGCTATATTCAGCCTTGTTTTGTGTAACCTGGGTTGAAACTCAACTCTAGAGTATTCCTGGTTCCTATTGTGAATAAAAAGAGTGATATTCGGAGAAGATGTGGCTTGACAAATAAGCCTTGCAGTCGGAATATGGTGGTATGAATAGGTTGTTAAGAAACAAAGGGAGTAGTAGTAGTGTCGACATGAGAGTGAGCAACAAGGTGTTTGTAAGTACAACGTGCTGATGGATCGAGCAACCATGATGAAGAAACAATCGATAATTTGCTCAAGAGCTCAAGAGGCTATTCGATTGCCATCCGCCTAGAAGTGTTAAGGCCGCTAGTACCGAAGCCAGATTGGATGACAGAAGACATGCAAAGATTGAAGAAAATAGGAGGAGAATTTCTAGTATGACCATGGAACTATGTTTGTCCATAGTTGTGTGAAGAAGTTTGGGCAAAAAAACAAAGAATCCAATCGGTTGGAGAGGGTATCCCAATTCAAGGGAATTTCATCTGGTGGGCTGAATTGCTAGAAAGAGATTACGCGAAGAAAAAGGATGGCATTGATTAAGAGAGGTCGGCATAGAGTAGATCAACCTTCCCATCAGTAAATTTCTGGAATTTCCTCAATCCAAAGTGCTTGCTCTGAATGCTTGGTGTGTGTGTGTGTATGTTTGGTCAAATTACGCACTATTGGTGTCATATTTAGCGACCCTCTTCGGACCTGTAAGACCCAGGGTTGTACATATAGGATAAAATGTAAGTATATCTAAATTGTGCCTAAGTTGATCTTAGACATGACTATGTTAGCTACTTATAGTTAAGTTGGAGGAAAATATAGAGTAACTTTTGGTGTGGTAGATGAGACAACTATTTTGTTGTTTAGTCGAAATCAAGGAACAAATTCCATCACATGGTATCTTGACTTTCCTTGACTTGGACTAGTTTTCATTGGTTGGATTTGGTGAAGACCCTTAAATCTAGGGACGAGATTGATTTGGTACACAAAAGTCAATTGGAGGGTAGTCGGGTTTCTAGAAGATCCAAGTGGACCAATTGCATATTGTCATGTACCCTTTTCATTGGGGTTTGTGATCTCTATCTCGTTTAAACTTGCTAAGATAAAGTTATATGGTAATTATTTATAGTTACTAAGGTAAGATTCTAAGTAGTATAAATAGAGAGGTTGAGAACCAAGTTTCAAGTTAGTTTTCAAGGAAGTTAGTTGTAGGAGAAGGGGAGTTTTGAGAGAAGTTAGTTTGTGTAGAAGTTAATTTTGGGAGAAGTTAGTTTTATGATCTTAGTTTTGGAGAGACCTTGTTTTGGGAAGCTTGGTTCTTGGAGAAGTCATGTTCAGGATGGAGCCTTGATTCAATGAAGACTTTGATCACCAAAGTATCCCTTCCTTTTGAGTGATATCTTACTTTTTGTGAGAATTTGCATCATGGAGTTTGGACTTTGAGAGTTTGTGTAAGAGTGTGCATTAGGGTCATGGTCATAGGGTGGGAACAAGTCCTTCTAAATTCATGATGAGCATCCAAAAAGCCATCGGAGATAAACCTGAGTGAAAGTCAGCTCAGAGGTCACATTTTTGGTTTTGTTGCCGAGAGCTCAATCTAGAAGGAGCATAGATGTTTTGAATCCTGTTTATTGCCCGTGAGAGTGCAACGATGAGAACTGTAATAGCACGGGTATGCACTATTAAGTCCGAATTCGTATAGATTGATTCGTTCCCAACAGAATGAAGGATCAAACCACACTAGCAAAGAAGAGAAATGAGCATTTAGTCATCTTTCTAACTCTAGACTGCTGAGTCTGAAGAGTGTTCACAAAGAAGGCAATCGATCCAAGTCCAATTCCTTCACAAACCCATCACATTACCAATTTCACAGACATAGCAAATAGATTTCAATGCTTGCTTTACTTCGGGATGGGGATCTCTCTCATTACAAGTTTGCGTCTCGGCAAAAATACTCTCTAGAGTACTTCTGATGCTACAGACAGGCTCAGCTCATGGACGAATATCTGGGTAACTTCACGGATACACACTTTAGTCGTCACAATGTCAGCCTGTAGACACCAGCCCCTCGAGTGCTCATTCTACCCTGATTACAATTTGCAGTCCAACAGATTGGACACTTGCAAAGATGAAAGATCCATCCCTTTATTTCCTACGACTATTTATAATGAATGTTCTAACTACTACTCCTAACTGCCTCTACACAGATCGCTCTCTACTAAGTCTCATACTCTGATATAAGCGCACCTCTGCTGCCTGCGTGAATGCATCGATTCGTAACTACATTTCTTGTACATCGGCTGTGATCTCTTGTCGATGAAGAGCCATGGCTTCCCTGAAATCTCGACCCAACGCTTTGTACATCTCCTTTCTCCGTTCCTTCGAGTCGCCGGAATTCTCATTTGCTGCCACCAACTGCTCTAACCGCTGCACCTCAACTCGATCACACCGTGTGAACAGATGTTACGCATATCTGTTAGCGAGGTTCTCCAACTTCGCAGGTGCCTCCACATCCACCTGATTCAATCTTTGCTTTAGGTCCTGCACCGTCTCCCGAAGATGAGCATTCTCCTTCTCTACAAAATGGATCTCCGCACCCCAAATACGGCAGATCTCTTCATAGGCCTTCTTCGCCTCATGAACTTTCTTCTCCATCTCAGTCTTCTCCTTGGACAGCTTGTCCACATTCTCCGTTAGCTCTCGCACGGTGATGGATTGGTCTGAGTCAACTCCATATATCCATCGGCTTGAGGGTCCCACCCTGGCATATACATCGGCCCCATCTCGTTCAACTCCAGCAATACCAGGACCACCACAACTTCCAACTTCTGCGACAGCTGTAGTACCGAAGCCATAGGCTCCGCAATCTCCTTCGAGCTTTCAGCCTTGGCTTCATTGCCATCATCTTTGGCCGAGAAGTCTTCGGCGGTCCTACTTCTTCCACCTTCTTCTTCCCCACATCTCTTCAAACTATCTGAGTGGCTGGCGGACTGTCCTCCATTATTCTCTTTCTCTTCCTCGAAGTTCCGATTACTTCCAGGTCCGAATCCGAATCAGGCTTACTCTGAATCACCGGCTTGACTTCTCCCGTTCTCTTCAGTTCAGGAGGAGCACTCGTCCCTAAGCTCCTCGTCGACCCACTACTAGCACTGTCGAGGTCTGCATCCAAGTCTAACAGTACACTCTCCAACCGATACAACTACTTTTCTCTAGGCGTCAGCCACTCCAGCTTCGCGTACAGATGCACCAAGAAAGACGAGAGATAGACTACACGCTTATCGTCTTCTCTTAGCTTCGTCGCCATTGCATGTACGTTTCTCGCAAAGATCTCTCCCCAGTTCACCCGAATAGTTCCTCCGATGAACCCTTCCACAATCCTCACCTTGTGCATGCTTACATACGTCATTCTCTGCGGTGAGAAAAGTTGATTCAAGGTGAGAGCCACCTTCCTCCTGAAGACATCTTTGATTAAGTCGAGCTTGTAGCCATTCGTCCCCTTCCTTTCCCTAGGGTTGAACCATTTCCGCTAGTTGAAGATAAATGTTGTGTGCATCGCCAATTCCTCCCAATCGACGCCACCTTTGTCTTCTTGGTGATTGCGCCCCAGAGCCTTCGCCCATAACTTCGCATCCCACTTCTCTGGCTGAGCTCTGCTTCCAATTGCCGTCAGTGCTTTTCCCCTCCGGACTTCATCGCACAGCTCTGGACACATGTAGTCCCATCGTCATGACAAAAACGCTCCCCCGAGGTTCTTCAACCTCAGCAACTCCGCTAGAATCCAATCCGCCATCAGAATAAGCGGTCGAATTCTCCCCATCATCGCACTTCTTCCTGCTAGAACTCCTCCGGTTCAACGCTTTGACATTGTAGCTCTCTTCTCTCGCTCCGGCCGCTCGGCAAGTTCTTGGCATCGACTTTCTCTCGACAATTCTTCAATCCGCCGCCCAAATGCACGCTTAAATTCCCTCGCAATTCACTTGTGTGAACTCCCTAATGTTATTCCTGTCTAACCAACATATATTAGGACGAATACCTTCATGAGAACCCGAATATAACTCTTTATTCACAAAAACCAAAAAAAATCCTAATTATCCTAAGAACTACGCTCCTACAAGAACTCATATGGACATGACCGTGGGGGAAGAGCGAGCCGAGATCATGATGCATAGTAATGTACCATTTGTGTATCCGGTAGTGTTATATGATAGCTTGGAAGTTATTTTGTACATTTTGTTTACTTAAGTGTTGTTTGGGATAAGGTGAGGGTGCTATAGTGCATATTTGGGAGGAAAACTTTATTTTCCAAAGTTTTTCTGAGAATTTTATTGATTTTAGATTAGTAGATGGGATATGTTTTTCACTTAAAATAATAGTCATATCACATCTACATCAAAAGTTATGATGTTTAGAATTTGCTAGGGTCCTGACATGTTTTGAAAGATAACTCTCAAAAAAAAGTGTACAGAGCTCATCAATGGTGCAAGAGCAAAATCAGGATTTGAAGCTCTACAGTAAAATACGGGGCCAACAAATGGGAATCTGAGGCTGCTGTACGGTCACGTACCAAGCCCTTGGAAGATAATAAGAAAGCTTTGGACGACCCATCTGGCAAGCCTGCCACATGTACCTACCCCTGAAGTTCCTTACTTTGCACAAGTATTAATCAGGAGCTAAGCAGTATGTGGGTTCAAATTTCGTTGAGAGATCATTGTTAGAAAGAAAGTTATGATATCTGAAGTATAGGGGGAGTATAAAAGTGAGCAAAACGGTTTTACTTTTTAGATTTGCTTTTTCCTTGTTTATTGTCCTTCCGAGAGAGTTAGTGCATAAGGGTGTTTTGCATAGTAAGGATGACTTGAAACTCGTTGAAAAATGGGAGATCAATCTCTTTGAAAGATCCAATTGTCTAAGATACTTCAAGGGCTAGACGTGATTGTTTCAGCGGATTCGAACACAAGGGAGTTCATAGTGGAGTTTGAAGAGAGGACACTAAAAAGTTCCCCGAGAGCAAAACGTGAGAGTTGCTTCTATTGTGGAGAGGAGGGACATAAGCTTGTGAATTGTCCTTTGAGGACCAAAGATAGGAGGTTGAGAGAGAGAAGAAACGTTGGAGAGCTAAATCTTCATATGGGATCATCGTCTCCCCATGAATCCAAGAGTAGAACCTATTGTGAAAATTGTGGTGTGACAAGACTTCCCTTAGGACACGAGTGTTGTGGTGTGAAAGCTCTGTTGGAGTTACTAGTGGAGGGCTTTGAAGATAAATTGAGTGCATATACCAAAATGTTGAAATCTATGGGTGGCTTGAGTTCCAACTGAAGATGGAGATCATTTTTAGAATGATCGAGAAGATGTCAATGAGGGTAAGGCTCATCGTTCATTTTGCCATTGATGAATTACTCTAGAATGGAGCTAGTTTTGTTTGTGTTGTATTAGGAAGTCCCATATAAATTTCCAACAACGATGACAAAAGAAATTGGAAATGGGAAAGCTTCTGGTGTTTTATGGGAGAGAGAAAGAGGATGTAGAAGCTTTTGTGAGGGATTTCAAGAGAGCATGTATTGGAAACAATGAGAGAAGGAAGCCTGAATAGACTATCCTTTTGCCCGACTTTTTGGAGGATTATGCATTGAAGTGGTACAATGAGTACAAGAAGAAACATGTGGAGGAAGACACTTGGGAGAGTTTGACAAAGAATCTTGTTGAAAAATTTCTTCCTGATGAAAGTTACAAGAAGCTGATGTGTGAAGTCACCTTTTTGAAGCAAGGGGAGAGAGAGAAGGTGAGGTCATATGTGGAGAGAATGGAGAAGCTGAAATCACGTTTTCGTGTGATATTGAGAAAGAGTGGAGAGGAGGTCGAGCCAACCATGGTGGGAATTGTGGCAATGTTGACAAAGAACTTCATTGGAGGTTTGAAGCCTCAGATTCGAAGCAAGGTGAGATATGAAAAGCCCTCTTCTAAGGTTGAGGCCATTCGCATTGCTATTGGAATGGAGGAGAGCCTAGAAGACGATGATTCTAGCTTGGTGGCTAGAGGAGCATCACCACCTGTTGTGGTAAGAATGACAAGTCCGACTGTTGTTGCTTCGCCGTAGTAAATACTACAGTGGTAGACTTGCACCATGAGTTGAAATCTATGTAACAGACAAGTTACACAAAGGTTTGCCAATTGTAAGGAATTAAAGTTCATTCCCAAGGGAATGAGGTGTTCATTCACTACCAGCGACAAATATGTGAGTTTACGCATCTTCTATAGACTCTGGACATGCATAGTCTGAAGAGTGTTGTGAATAAGCAGTATTCAACCACTCATTCCGATTATCAAATCTAACAGAGAAGTTATACAAAGGTTTTGCCATTTGAACAGAATTACAGTTCGTTCCCAAGGGGGAGAGGTGTTATCTTTCTGTCATCGATGAATATGAATGTTTATGCTTCTTTTGAAGACTCTGGACATTCAAAGTCCGAAGAGTGCTGTGACGAAGTAGTCCAAGACCACTTAGTCAAATTGACAAACCATTATCCATCTATTACATTGCACAGAATTACACATGTAATTGAAATTTCACTCCATATTTACTTATGGGAGTTTGATCACTCCTTTACAAGCTGTCGATGAGATCATGTTCTCGATGAAGTTCTACTGCGAAGTGAATCCGACTATGGCTCATGGACGAATACCCGGGTATCTTCACAAGTCTAACGCACCAATCAAGGCCAATCGAATGCAACATTCAACAGCTTCTCGAGCACTTCGTTCTATCACGACTACACTTTTGATTCTCAATGAACACTTGTAAAGGAAGCGATAATCCTACTCTAACACTTTTCCTATTTATACAATCTACTCACACCGATTCCTAATTGTCGTCTACACAGATCACGCCCGACTACTTCTTTGGAAAGTTGCTGATCCCTTCGATGACGTCTCTTCCCTCAATGCAAAAGCATCAACGTTCACCTGCAACTCCCTAATGTCCTCTGCGATCTCTTTCCGATGGATTCGCATCGCTTCCTTGCATTCGCGTCCCATGACTTTGTACATTTCCTTCCTTCGATCCTTCGAATCGCAAGGGGTGTTCATTGCCACTTTCAAACGTTCCAACCTTTCAGCCTCCACATCGTCACACCGAGCAAAAAGGTATTACAAGCATCTACTTGCCAAATCTTCTAATCTAGCCGGCCTCTCAACATCAACTTCATGCAATTGCTGCTTCACCCTCTTCAATTTCTGTTGAAGCTTCTCATTCTTCCTCTCGACAAACTTCACCTCCCCGCTCCGAATTTTACAGACTTCACTGTAGGTCTGTTTCACCGTAATAGCTTCCTGAGCTGCCTCCTTCTGCTTCTCCAGACGCTCTACTGATTCTATCAATTGCTTTATAGTATCCGTCTGATCCTTCTTCCCTCGAGTAGTGCGGTTTAGCAATTGAATCAGCTCCATGTAACCGTCTTCCTGCGGATTCCACCCTTCCCATCTCGTTCAGCTCCATCATAACTGGCACCACCACGTTCTCCAGCTTCTGCATCAATTGTAACACGGAAGAAAGCGGTTCTTCTACTATTACCTTGGTTGCTTTTACCTTAGCCCTCGATGCCAAAGAGATTGGACTTCCGGCTGCGCCAATTTCCTTCAGCTTCCACTTCTTATTGCTGGGCTCCGCAATTATCTCCACACTTGGACTCCTCTTCTCTGTGGTCCCCACGAAGTCCGCCTTCCCAAATATTGCTTCTTCCGCGTCTCTCACTGCCTTCGCTCTAGCCTCCGAAGGTATCTCCTGATGAGTTGGTTGCACTGGCGACTGCACACCATCATCTTGGTGGGGTTCCACACTTCTTGTCGACCCACTACTGCCATTGCTCGCCACTGGCCCACCGAGATTGCTGACCATATTCACTTGATAGCGCCTCCTCTCCTATGGCGTCAACCACCCCATGCGCGAGAACATGTGCACCAAGAATGAAGAGATGTAGATCACTCCCTTCTCTCCCGCTCGCAGCCTCTATCCCATTGCTTGCACATTACGAGCAAAGATCTCTCCCCAATTGACCTTTATTGATCCGCCGACGAATCCCTCCACTATTCTCACCTTATGCATGCTTACATAAATAGTTTGTTGTGGTGAGAAGAATTGATTCAAAGTAAACATTATCTTTCGTCGGAAGTCGTCCCAAATAAGATCAATCTTGAAGCCGTTTGTACCCTTCCTCTCCCTAGGGTGAAACCACTTGGTCTCATCGAAGGTGAATGCAGTATGCATCGTGGACCCTTCCCAGTCAACACCATCCTTCTCTTTTGAGTAATCTCTTCCTAATGCTTCTGTCCAAAGCAGCGCATCCCACGAATCTGGGTGCCCTCTCCAGCCTATTGGATTGGCCGTCTTCTTAGCTCGAACTTCCTCACACAATTCTGGGCACACATAATCCCAACGCCATGCTAAGAACTCTCTGCCCAAGTTCTTCAATTGTATTAATTCTCCGTCTAACCATTCTGGCTTTGGCACCAAAGGTCGATATACTTCTGTCGGCATCTTTTTCACTGGCAATTGAATAGCCTCACGAGCCCCTGATCGAATGGCCGATTTCCTCTTCATTTTGTCTACTTGTCTCATCGGCTCGTGCTTGCTCCTCCGCGGCTCATTGCACTTGTTGATGTTGTTACTAACTGCGCTAATCAATTCGACGCTTCAGATATTTCTTAACAACTCATTCGTCTTGGTCATCTTCGTACTTATTTCACATATTTCTATTCGGTGGCCTAGACTTCAGCCGAATATCGTTGGTTTTTATTCCAAAAACAAAAAGACAGTCTCAAAATCTCTAAGTATGGTCCTACATCAAACCACTACCCATCCATTAGATTACACGCAATTAAACATGTAAATGAAATTCCACTCCTGATTTATTGATGGGAGATTGATCTCTCCTTTACAAGTTGAAGTCGAGGCGATGTTTTCGATGAAGTTCTACTATTGAGGCAAATCTGACCATGGCTCATGGGTGAATACCCGGATAACTTCATAGGTATAACACTCTAATCTAGGCCGATCAAACGCAACACTCATCAGCTTCTCGAGCAGTTTGTTCTGTAAGACCCATGGTTGTACATATAGGATAAAATGTAAATATATCTAAATTGTGCCTAAGTTTATCTTAGTCATGACTATATTTAGCTAGTTATGGTTAAGTTGGAGGAAAATATAGAGTAACTTTTGGTGTGGTAGATGAGAACTACTATTTTGTTATTTAGTAGGAATCAAGGAATAGATTTCATCACATAGGTATCTTGACTTCCCTTGACTTGGACTAGTTTTCATTGGTTGGACTTATGGAAGACCCTTAAATCTAGGGGATTAGATTGACTTGGTACACTAGAAGTCAATTAGGGGAGTAGTTGGGCTTCTAGAAGATCCAAGTGGACCAATTGCATGTTGCCATGTACCCTTTTCATTGGGGTTTGTGATCTCTACCTCGTTTAAACTTGGTAAAGAGGAAGTTACATGGTGATTACTTGTAGTTACTAGGGTAAGATTCTAAGTAGTATAAATAGAGAGGTTGAGAAGCACCTTTCAAGTAGTTTTTCAATGGAAATTAGTTTTGGGAGAAGATAATGTGGTGATCTTAGTTTTGGAGACGTCATGTTCGGAGTGGAACCTTGATTCAATGAAGACTTTGATTACCAAAGTATCCCTTTCCTTTTGAGTGATATCTTACTCTTGGTGATAATGTGCATAATAGAGCTTGGACTTTGAGAGTTTGTGTAAGAGTGAGCAATAGGGTCATGGTCATAGGGTAGGACTAAGTCCTTCTAGATTCATGATGAGCTTCCAAAAAGCCATCGGAGGTAAACCTGAGTGAGAGTCAGCCCGGAGGTCACAGTTCTACCCTGACTACACTTGCGATTCTCAATGAACACTTGCAAAGAAGAAGATAATCCTACTCTAATCCTACTCCTATTTATACAATTTCTTGCACCTATTTCTAACTGTTGCCTACACGGATTGTACCCAACTACTTCTTTAGAAAGTTGTTGGTCCCTTCGATGATGTCTCTTCTCTCCAGACGAAAGCATCTACGCTCATCTGGAACTCTATGATGTCTTTTGCGATCTCCTTCCGATGGATAGGCATCGCTTCCTAGCATTCGCGATCCATGGCCTTATACATCTCCTTTCGTTTCTCCTTCGAATCCAAGGTGTGTTCATCGCCACTGTCAATCGTTCCAACCGTTCAATCTCCACCTCCTCACATCGGGCAAAAAGGTATTGCGAGCACTTACTTGCCAAAACTTTTAATCTAGCCGGGGTAATGGCTCCTATTTTAGCCAAACCAAATTGGGGTAAACCTTTCATTCTCTATACGGATGCATCAAACATTGCTATAGGATGCACTCTAAGTAAGTTAGATGATGATAATCATGATCATCCAATTGCTTATGCTAGTAGATGGATTGTGCAGGTTGAGAGAAACTATTTTGTGAAAGAAAGGGAGGCTTTAGCTGTGATCTTCTCACTCAAAAAGTTTTGACACTATCTATTGGGAGGGAAATTTACTATCGTTAATGATGACAAGGCTTTGAAGTACATTTTGTAATGACACAATAATCTGAATAGGAGCGGAATGGTAGTCTTCTGATTCGTTCCCGAGGGATCCAAATAAGCTTTTAGGGAAGTGAATGTGAGTTTAGACGTCTTTAGGAACTCTAGACCTCACAGCCCGAAGAGCGAGATGGCAGAACTGCCATGATTCCTATTCCATCGATAGTAACATTCCCATCCAAACAAAGACACACGCACACAAGTGACACCAATGCACAATCGTTCCTTGAATCGGTCTAATCACCGTTTACTGAGTGATGGGGATCTCTTCAAGCTGGAGTCGAGTCGATGCTCTCAGCGAAATACTTCTGGGCAACTCTACACAATGTTGGCTCCAAGGCAAATGTCTGGTTATCTTTGCAGGCGTAAGACACCAATACTGGCCAACAGAACGATAATCACACCAGCTTCTTGAAGCTCATTCTATCGTGTTTACAATTGCGGTTCAATCAATTGAACACTTGCAATGAAAGAGGATCCCACCTCCTTATTCCTACGACTATTTATAATGAATTTTATAACTTCTACTCCTAACAGCTACCTATATAGATCGCTCTCTCCTAAGTCTGTGCTGACTATCTAAGCCGCTCGATTGCACCTCCGCTTCTCGCGTGAAGGCATCGATTCCAAACTTCATATCTTCTAGGCCACGATCTCCTATCGATGAAGAACCATGGCTTCCCTGAAATCTTGACCCAAGGCTTTGTACATTTAATTCCTTTGATCCTTTGAATCTCATGGATTCTCCATTGTGGCCACCAACTGCTCTAACCACTGCGTCTCTACTCTATCACACAGATGTTTCGCACACTTGTTAGCAAGAGTATTCAACCTTGTAGGTGCCTCCACGTCCACCTGATTTAATTGCCTCTTCAGGTTCTACATTGTCTTCCGAAGATGCAAGTTCTTCTTCTCCATGAAGTTGATTTCTGCCCCCCGAATACGGCAAAACTCTGCGTACGCCGTCTTCATCTCTTAAATCTTTTGCTCCAATTCGGCCTTCTGTTTGGACAGCTTGTCCATATTCTCTGTCAATTGCCAAACAATGGATGTCCGGTCTTCTTTCCCAATGGGTAGTCGATTCATCATCTGGACCAAGTCCATGTATCCGTTTGTTTGAGGACCATCACCGTCTCCAATTTCTAAGACAGCTGCAAAACAGAGACCAAGGGTTCAGCAATCTCTTTGTCGCTTTCACATTCGAACGAGACGGCTTAGGGAGTGCTACTTCCTCCACTTTCTTCTTTCCTAACTCCCCCTTCTTGACCGTTGCAATGCGAGGAGGACTGTCTTCTTCTACTACTCGCTTCCTCTTCCTCGACGAGCCAATCACTTTCAAATCCGAATCTGAGTCAGGCTTATTCTGTATGACTAGCCGGACTTCTCTAGTTCATCGTGGTTTGGATGACGCGCTGGTTTCCAAACTCCTTGTAGATCCACTGCTGGCATCATCGATGTCTATGTCAAGGTCTGAGAGTCCAGACTCCAATCAGTATAGCTGCTGTTCCTTGGGAGTTAGCCACCCCATCTTCGCATACAAATGCATCAAGAAGAACGAGAAATAGACCACACTTTTATCATCTTCTCTCATCTTGGTAGCCATCGCTTGTACATTCTTGGCGAAGATTTCTCCCCTGTTAACCCGAACAATAACAGATTGGTCTTCCTTCCCCAAAGCAAGTCTATTCATCATCTGGACCAAGTCCATATATCCATTGTAGAGGAGTACTTAGACGAATTGATAGGATTTTTTTTGTGTTTTATGAATAAAGTGGTATATTCGGGGGAATGAGGAGTGTATTCTGCCGAATATATTATATTAAGAGTGTACGAGTATGAGTTGAAGTCACAACGGGAGAGATGCATGGTACAGCGAGCGTTAGGGTTGTTAAGGTGGCGAACGGTCTGTCATAAAGATCAAGAGCTCATATAGGTATGTGCCAAGAACCCGCCGATCCAGAGAGAGAGCAAGGAATTGATCAAGAGTATGATGCAAGGCAACTGTAAGGGCATGGTTAGAGGTTTCATACAGTTTTTTTTGTTTTTGGAATATAAATGGACGATATTCGGGGGAAGTATGTATCGTCGAATACGAATAGGAGAAATAAGCGCGAAGATGACCAAGACGAATAAGCTGTTAAGGAGGTCTGAAGCGTCGAACGGATTAGGGCAGTTAGTAACAACATTGACGAGAGTAACGAGCCGCGGAGGAGCAAGAACGAGCGTCGAGTCAAGTAGCCAAAATGAAGACGAAATCGGTCACTCGATCGGGAGCTCATGAGGCGATTCAATTGCCTGTGAAGAAGATGCCGACGGGAGTATATCGACCCTTGGTTCCGAAGCCATAATGGTTGACCGGAGAATTAGCACGATTGAAGACCTTGGGAGGAGAGTTTTTGGCATGGCGCTGGGACTATGTGTGCCCAGAGTTGTGTGAAGAAGTTCGAGCCAAGAAGACATCAAACCCGATAGGCTGGAGAGGACATCCAGACTCGTGGGATGTGTTGCTTTGGGCAGAGGCCTTGGGAAGAGATTACTCGAAGGAGAAGGACGGAGTCGACTGGGAAGGTTCGGCAATGCACACAGTATTCACCTTCGATGAGCGAAAATGGTTTGATCCTAGAGAGAGGAAGGGTACAAACGGCTTCAAGATCGATCTTATTCGGGACGACTTACGAAGGAAGATAATGTATACATTGAATCAACTCTTCTCACCACAACGAACTACTTATGTAAGTATGCATAAGGTGAGGATAGTGGAGGGATTCGTCGGCGGAGCAATCAAGGTCAATTGGGGAGAAATCTTTGCTCGGAATGTGCAAGCGATTGGACAGAGGCTGAGAGCGGGAGAGAAGGGAGTAATCTATATTTCCTCATTTCTGGTACACATGTATTCGTGTATGGGGTGGTTGACGCCACAGGAAAGAAGAAGATATCAAGTGAGTGTGGTCAGTACTTTGAGTGGGCCAGCAGCGAGCAATGGCAGACGAGAAGTGTGGGATCCCACCAAGATGACGGTGTGCAGTCGCCGATGAGACCGAATCAGCAGGAGATGACTTCGGAGGTGAGAGCCAAGGCAGCGAGAGATGAGGAAGAAGCGATATTCGGAAAGGAAGACTCCGTGGGGACCACAGAGAAGAGAAGTCCCAGTGTGGAGATAATTGCGGAGCCCATCAGTAAGAAGAGGAAGATGAAAGAAACCATGCAATCAGGAACTCCAGTACCGAAGGCATCACGGCCTAAGGTGAAAGCGACTAAAGTAGCAGTAGAAGAACCACTTTCTTCGGTGCTACAGTTGGCGCAGAAGCTGGAGAATGTGGTAGTGCCAGTTCTGATGGAGCTGAACGAGATGGGAGGCAGTTACATCCAGGGGTGGAACCCGCAGGAAGACGGTTACATGGAGCTGATTCAGTTGCTGAACCGCACTGCTCGTGGGAAGAAGGATCAGGCGGATATTATAAAGCAGTTGATAGAGTCTATGGAGCGTCTGGAGAAGCAGGAGGCGGAGGCGACAAAGAAAGCAGCCGTAACAAAGCAAGCCTGCAGAGAAATCTGTAGAATTCGAAGCACGGAAGTGAAATTTGTCGAGAGAGAGAATGAGAAGCTTCACCATCAATTGAAGAGGGCGAAGCAGCAGTTGCTCGAAGTTGATGTTGAGAGACCGGCTAGACTAGAAGATTTGGCGAGTATGTGCTCGCAATACCTTTTTGCTCGGTGTGACAATGTGGAGGCTGAAAGGTTGGAACGTTTGACAATGGCGATGAATACCCCTTGCGATTCGAAGGATCGAAGGAAAGAGATGTACAAGGCCATGGGACGCGAGTGCCAAGAAGCGATGCGAGTCCATCGAAAGGAGATCGCAAAGAACATCAGGGAACTGCAGATGAGCGTCAATGTCTTTGCGTTGAAAGAAGATACGTCATCGAAGGAACCTGAGATGCCCCGTAATTGTAGTCAGGCGCGATCTATGTAGGCGACGATTAGGAATCGGTGCGAGTAGATTGTATAAATATGAGTAGTGTTAGAGTAGGATTATCGCTTTCTTTACAAGTGTTCATTGAGAACTATAATTGTAGTCAAGGTAGAACGAAGCGCTCGAGAAGCTGTTGAATGTTGCATTCGATTGGCCTTGACTGGTGCGCAATACGTGTGAAGATACCCGGGTATTCGTCCATGAGCCGTAGAGGGATCCACTTTGCAGTAAAACTTCATCGAGGACATCGTCTCGTCGACAGCTTGTAAAGGAGTGATCAACTCCCATCAGTAAATCTGGAGTGTAATTTCAATTACATGTGTAATTTTGTGCAATATAATGGATGGGTAATGGTTTGTTAATTTGACTTAGTGGTCTTGGACTACTCTGTCACTGCACTCTTCGGACTATGCATGTCCAGAGTCTTCAAAAGAAGCATAAACAGCCATATTCGTCGCTCACAGAAAGATAACACCTCATTCCCTTGGGAACGAACTGTAAATTCTGTGCAAATGGCAAAACCTTTGTGTAACCTGTCTGTTACAGCAACAAAGGATGCGAGTCCCTATGATGCGTAAACCAGCGATGGGGAGAATTCGTCCTCTCATTCCAATGGCGGATTGGACACCGGCAGAATTATTACGGTTGAGGGAATTGGGCGGAGCTTTCTTGTCATGGCGTTGGGATTACGTGTGCCCTGAGTTGTGTGAGGAGCTTCGACGGGGGAAGCCAATTGTTTCAATCGGGAAACGTGCACAGCCGGAACACTAGGATGCCAGATTGTGGGCCAAGGCACTCGGATGCAACTATGATAAAGAGAAGGATGGCGTGGACTGGGAAGGGTCTGCGATGCATACAGGGTTTAACTTTGATGAGCGTAAGTGGTTTAATCCCAGAGAGCGAAAGGGGACAAACGGCTACAAACTTGATCTCATCAAGGACGGATTTCGTAGAAAAGTCGCGTTCACCTTGAATCAGTTGTTCTCACCCTAGCGAACCACGTATGTAAGCATGCATAAAGTAAGGATCGTGGAAGGATTCGTAGGCGGGTTTATTCTAGTTAACTGGGGAGAGATTTTTGCACGGAATGTTCAAGCGATGGCTGCCAAGGTAAAGGAGAAGGGTGTAGTATACATCTCTTCTTTTCTGGTGAATTTATATGGCCGATTGGAGTGGTTGACTCTGAAGAAACGGCGTCTGTATCGCTTGGAATCCGGGTTATCATACATTGCCGTAGGAAGTGACGATGACAGTAGTGGGTCTACGAGAAGTACATGCGACTACACTGCGCACCAGAGGCCGGCGCTTTGGGAGGATTGACTTCTGGACCAATAGCATTGGAATTCGTAAGGCCGAGGAAAAGACAAGCAGAAGAAGGGTGCTTTCAGGCCAATCCTCTGAAGAAGAAATTAGATGTGGGGAAACGAGTGGCCAAAGTGATGCCACCCAAGGCGTCTCGACCGAAGATGATGGCGATGAAGCCAGGACCAAAAGCGTCAAAAGACATAGCGGAACCTATGGCTTCAGTGCTCTAACTATCTCAGAAATTGGAAGCGGTAGTAGTACTTGTGTTGTTGGAGTTGAACGAGATGGGACCCATGTATATGCTAGGCTGGGACCCTCAAGCTGACAGATATATGGACCTAATCCAGATGATGAACAGGCTTGCGTTGGGGAAAGATGACCAGACTCACACCATTCGTCAGCTCACTGAGAATGTGGACAAATTGTCCAAGCAGAAAGGTGAATTGGAGAAGAAGACACAGCAGTCCCAAAGAGAGTATGCAGAGATCTGCCTGATTCGAGGGTTTGAAGTGAAATTGTGAGAGAAGGAGAATGCTCACCTTCGTGAAGCAGTGCAAGACCTGAAGCGACGGTTGAACTAGGTGGATGTAGAGGCACCATGCAGGTTGGAGACTCTTGCCAACAGGTGTGCGCATCACCTATTTGCCCGTTGTGATAGTTTGAAGTTGCAGCGGTTGGAGCAGTTGGTGAAGGTGATGGACAACCCGGGAGACTCCAAGGAGCGACGTAAGGAAATGTACCAAACTCTGGGACTAGATTTTAGGGAGGCTTTAGCTCTTCATCGACAGGAGATCGCAGCATATATACAAGAGATGCAGTTGGGGATCGACGCATTTACGAGAGGAGCGGAAGTGCGATCGCGCTGCTTAGAAGAACAGAGTAGATTTCGGAGAGAGCGATCCATGTAGGAAATGGTTAGCTTGACATTTAGGAATTCATGTATAAATAGGAGTAGGAAGATTAGTCTCAGATCTCTTTATTCTTGCAAGTGTTCAATTCGATTGAACTGCAAGCTTTAGACAGGATAGAACGAACACTAGTGGAGCTGTTGAGTGCGACGAAGAATCGGCCTCAAGTGGTCTGAATACTTGAGAAGTTACCCTGGTATTCGGCCATGAGCTGTGTCCATGTAGCGTGATCAGAAGGACTTCAACCAGTGTTTCGCCTCATCTGAGACTTGTAAGAGGGGAGATCCCCATCTATTAGTAAACGAATTTGCCAATGCATACCTATGTCTTGTGAATCGGTGGGATTATGACCTTTGGATTGGATTTCATCAGAATCTAATTCTTACGCTCTTCGGACTCTGCAGTCTAGAGTATTTAAAGATGACTAAATGCGTAATTCCTCTTCCTAGTCAGCTACTTGGGTACCTCATTCCCTTGGGAACGAACTTTACACTGCAATTTACTTCAATAATGTCCCTCCATGTCATTACATCCATCCACTTGAGGGTCCCACCCTGGCATGTACATTGGTCCCATCTCATTCAGCTCTAGCAACACCGAGACCACTACTGCCTCCAGATTCTGAGACAACTGCAACACCAAGGCCATAGGTTCAACGATCTCGTTTGACGCTTTCATCTTCGGGTGAGACGGCTTTTGAAGGACTACTTCCTCCACTTTCTTCTTCCCTGTATCCCCCTTCTTCATCTTCGAGGCATGAGGAGGACTATCTTCTACCACTCCCTTCCTCTTCCGAGAGGTGCCGATGACTTCCACATCTGAATCCGAATCATGCTTACTCTGCGTCGCTGGCCTGACTTCTCCGATCCATCGTGATTCTGGTGGCGCACTGATTCCTAAGCTCCTCGTATACCTGCTACTTGCATCGTTGATATCTACGTCAAGATCTGAGAGCCCGGACTCTAGCCGATACAGCTGCCTCTCCTTGGGAGTCAGCCACTCCATCTTCGCATACAAGTGTACCAAGAAAGACGAGAGATATACCACACTCTTATCGTCTTCCTGTAACTTGGTTGCCATCGCTTGTACATTCTTCGCAAAGATTTCTCCCCAGTTGACTCGAATAGTCCCGCCAATGAACCCCTCCACAATCCTCACCTTATGCATACTGACATACGTTGTGCACGGAGGTGAGAAAAGCTGGTTCAACGTGAGAGCCACCTTCCTCCTAAAGACATCCTTGATCAAGTCGAGCTTATATTCATTCGTCCCCTTCCTCTCTCAGGGATTAAACCACTTGAGTTCATCGAACGTGAAGGCTGTGTGCATCACTGATCCTTCCCAATCAATGTCACCTTTGTCCTCCTCGTAAGATCGTCCCAGTGCCTTCTCCCACAGCCTCACATCCCACTTCTCAAGCTGCACTCTATTGCCAATTGATGGCAAGGCTTTCCCCGGTCGAACTTTATTGCATAGCTTTGGACACACATAGTCCCATAGCCATGACAGAAACACACCGCCTAGGTTCTTCAACCTCAGCAACTCCGCCGGAGTCCAATCTACCATCAGAATAAGCAGTCGAATTCTCCCCATGGTCGCACTTCACCCTACTGATACTCTCCCGGTTCGACGCTTCGACATTTCAGCTAATCTCTTCTCAAACCACACTGGTTTTGCAGGTTCTTGGCATCAACCTTCCTGCTCAACACTTCTTCAATCCGCCAACCGATTGTGCAACCTAAATCCCTCGCAATTCACTCGTGTGTTCGCAACTCCCTAATGATATCTACTAACATATATTTGGACGAATACATACATCAGAATTCGAATATAGCTCTTTATTAACGAAAATCAAAAAAATTCCAACTTATCCTAAGAGCTATGCTCCTATAGTAAAAGCGACATTTCTACTAAAGATATCCTTGATCCGGTCGATCTTGTACTGTAAGACCCAGGGTTGTACATATAGGATAAAATGTAAGTATATCTAAATTGTAATTAAGTTTATCTTAGTCATGACTATGTTTATCTAGTTATCGTTAAATTGGAGGAAAATATAGAGTAACTTTTGGTGTGGTAGATGAGAACTACTATTTTGTTGTTTAGTAGGAATCAAGGAACAGATTCTATCACATGGGTATCTTAACTTTCCTTGACTTAGACTAGTTTTCATTGGTTGGACTTGGTGAAGAACCTTAAATCTAGGGGAAAGATTGACTTGGTAAACTAAAGTCAATTAGAGAGTAGTTGGGCTTCTAGAAGATCCAAGTGGATCAATTGCATGTTACCATGTACCCTTTTTCATTGGGTTTATGATCTCTACCTCGTTTAAATTTGGTAAGAGAAAGTTACATGGTGATTACTTGTAGTTATTAGGGTAAGATTCTAAGTAATATAAATAGAGAGGTTGAGAAGCACTTCTCAAGTTAGTTTTCAAGGAACTTAGTTTTTGTAGAAGTTAGTTTCAAGGAAGTTAGTTTTGGAAGAATTTAGTTTTGTGATCTTAGTTTTGGAGAAACCTTGTTTTGGAAAGCTTGGTTCTTGGAGAAGTCATGTTGGGAGTGGAGCCTTGATTCAAAGAAGACTTTGATTACCAAAGTATCCCTTCCTTTTGAGTGATATCTTACTCTTGGTGAGTGTAGGACCCTAGTTAGGAATTTTGAGCTTGTTTTTTTATTTTTCGAAATAAAAAGTATGATATTCGGTGGAACTGAGTAATGATGAATACGAATACGACTCTTAAGGCGAATATGCATGTTGAGTATGAATGCGAGTAGATTAAATCTGGCTAGAGAAGTTTAGATGTTAGGGTAGTGTTGTAACCGTATCAATAAGCAGCGACTGGGGCAGAACTATCAAGATGACACAATGAAGAAACGAATGGCAATTTGATCGGGAGCAAGAGAAGCTATTAGATTGCCTCCTCCGCAAAAGATGGCAGGCGTAAATTGATCTTTGGTGCCGAAGCCGGACTGGACGGTGGAAGAGTTGAATCGATTGAAGAACTTAGGTGGAGCGTTCTTAACATGGCAATGGGATTATGTATGTCCAGAGTTGTGTGAAGAAATGAAAGCCAAGAAGGTTGTAATAGCACGGGTATGCACTACTAAGTCCGAATTCGTATAGATTGTGTAATAGCACGGTAGGTACTATTCAGTCCAAATTTGTATAGATTGATTCGTTCCCAAGGGAATGAGGGATCAAACTGCACTAGCAAAGAAGGGAAATAAGCATTTAGACATCTTTCTAACTCTGGACTTCGAAGTCCGAAGAGCATTCACAAAGAAGGTAATCGATTCAATCTCAATTCCTTCCCAAACCCATCACATCACCAATTCCATAGACACATCAAATAGAGTTCAGCAATTTGCTTTACTTCGGGATGGGGATCTCTCTCAGTACAAGTTTGAGTCTCGGCGAAACACCCTCTAGAGTACTTCTCGATGCTCTGACAAGGCTCACCGTGGACGAATACCCGGTAACTTCACGGATACACGCCTCGCCGTCACAACGTCAGCACAAATCACTGGCTCTCGAAAGTGCTCGCTCTATCCTCGACTACAATTTGCAATCCAACAGCTTGGACACTTGCAAAGACGAAAGATCCACCACTTTATTTCCTGCGACTATTTATAATGAATGTTCTAACTGCTACCCCTAACTACCAAGCTAACCGTCTCCTACACGGATCACTCTCTCCTAAGTCTTCTACTCTGATCTAAGCCGCTTGATCGCACCTCCGTTGCTTGCGTGAATGCGTCGATTTCTAACTGCATTTCTTGTACATCTGCCGCAATCTCCTGTCGATGAAGAGCCATGGCTTCCCTGAAATCTCGACCCAATGCCTTGTACATCTCCTTCCTTCGATCCTTCGAGTCACCAGAATTTTCCATTGCTGCCACCCACAACTCTAACCGCTGCACTTCAACTCGATCATACAGTGTGAACAGGTGCTGCGTACATCTGTTAGCGAGGGTCTCCAACTTCGCCGGTGCCTCCACATCCACCTGAATCAGTCTTCGCTTCAGGTCTAGCATCGTCTCTCGAAGATGTGCATTCTCCTTCTCCACAAAATGAATCTCCGCACCCCGAATACGGCAGATCTCTTCGTAGGCCTTCTTCGTCTCCTGAATCTTCTTATCCATCTCAGCCTTCTCTTTGGACAGCTTGTTCACATTCTCGGTTAACTCTCTCACCGTGATGGATTGATCTTCCTTCCCCAATGCCAGACGGTTCATCATCTGAATCAAATCCATATACCCGTCTACATATACATCGGCCCTATATTAAGAAAGACGAGAGATAGACTACACTCTTATTGTCTTCTCTTAGCTTCGTCGCCATGACCTGCACATTCCTCGCAAAGATCTCTCCCCAGTTCACCCAGATAGTTCCTCCGATGAATCCTTCCACGATCATCACCAACATACTCACGTAGGTTGTTCGCTGCGGTGAGAAAAGCTGATTCAAGGTGAGTGCCACCTTTCTCCTGAAGACATCTTTAATCAAGTCAAGCTTGTAGCCATTCGTCCCCTTCCTCTCCCTAGGGTTGAACCACTTCCGCTCATCAAAGGTGAATGCCGTGTGCATTGCCGATCCCTCCCAATCGACTCCGCCTTTGTCCTCTTCATGGTTGCATCCTAAAGCCTTTGCCCACAACTTCGCATCCCACTTCTCCGGCTACGCTCTGCTTCCAATCGCTGTCAGCGGCTTCCCTCTCCGGACTTCATCGCACAACTCCGGGCACACGTAGTCCCATCGCCATCACAGAAACGCTCCACCGAGATTCTTCAACCTCAGCAACTCCACTGGAGTCCAATCCGTCATCAGAATAAGCGGTCGAATTCTCCCCATCGTCGCACTTCTTCTTGCTGGAACTCCTCCGGTTTGACGCTTCGACATTGCAGCTAGCTTCCCTTGCTCCGGCCGCTCGGCAAGTTATTGGTATCGAATTTCTCTCGACAATTCTTCTAGCCGCCCAGACGCGCGCTTAAATTCCATCACAATTCACTCGTGTGAACTCCCTAATGGTATTCCCAGCTAACAACCATCTATTCGGACGAATACCTTCAAGAGAACCCCAATATAACTCTTTATTCACAAAAATCAAAAAAGATACATTATCTATATATCAGATTTGATAAACATACACATTTCAAACATTGAAACTATCATAAGAACTACGCTCCTACAGATTGATTCGTTCCCAAGGGAATGAGGGATCAAACCACACTAGCAAAGAAGAGAAACATGCATTTAGGTGTCTTTCTAACTCTGGACTGCAGAGTCCGAAGAGTGTTCACAAAGAAGTCAATCGATCCAAGTCCAATTCCTTCACAAACCCATCACATCACCAATTCCACAGACAAAACAAATAGATTTCAACAGTTTGCTTTACTTCGGGATGGAGATCTCTCTCTCGTTACAAGTTTGCATCTCGGCAAAAACACTTTCTAGAGTATTCCTGATGCTACAGACAAGCTCAGCTCGTGGACGAATATCCGTGTAGGACCATACTTAGAGGTTTGGAGACTGTTTTTTTTGTTTTTGGAATAAAAGCAAACGATATTCGGAGAAAGTTTGGCCCGCCGAATACAAATAGGTGAAATAAGTACGAAGATGGCCAAGACGAATGAATTGTTAAGGAGGTTTGAAGCGTCGAACGGATTAGGGCAGTTAGTAACAACATCGACGAGCGCAACGAGCCGCCGAGTCAAGTAGACAAGATGAAGAGGAAATCAGCCATTTGATCGGGGGCTCGTGAGGCTATTCAATTGCCAATAAAAAAGATGCCGACATGAGTATATCGACCTTTGGTGCCAAAGCCAGAGTGGTCAGTCGGAGAATTAACACGATTAAAGAACTTGGGCGGGGAGTTCTTGGCATGGCGATGGGACTATGTGTGCCCAGAATTGTGCGAAGAAGTTAAGCTAAGAAGACAGCCAACCCGATAGGTTGGAGAGGACATCCAGATTCGTGGGATGCGTTGCTTTGGGCTGAGGCCTTAGGAAGAGATTACTCGAAGGAGAAGGATGAAGTCGACTGGGAAGGTTCGGCAATGCATACTGCATTCACTTTTCAAGAGCAACGTATATGGATCCCATAAGATCCAGATTTACGTAAAATGGTATTGTCAGAAGGCCATGATACAGCCATTGTTGGGCACTTGGGAGCTGAAAAGACTTTGGAGAGATACAATGAGGGTACTATTGGCCAAGGATACGGAAAAATATGGAGGTATATATTTGAAGCTATGTCGCATGTCAACAAAACAAGGCGGGGAATCAAAAACCGGCAGGTTTATTTCAACCCCTTCCCATTCCCGAACAATGATGGGAACATGTTACTATGGATCTATTATGTGAATTACCAAAAATCTCTTTATGACATGATTAGTCATGGTCTTTGTGGATAAATTGAACAAGATGATACACATCTGCACTACCACAAATACAGTGAAGGCATCACAACTTGCTCATTTGTATCTAGATTAATCATGGATTAAACAAAGTCTTAATCACAAATAGAGGAACTCATTTTACTAGTTTGTTTTGGAAAAACTTTTTTGATTTATTCAAAACAAAGCTAGCAATGTCTACAACCTATCATACTCAAATTGTGGTCAAACAGAGAGGGCCAATAGAACAATAGAGGATATGCTACGAGCATTCACCATTCAACAATAAGAGTGAGATACACTTTTGCCTCTAATGGAATTTGCATATAATAATTTTATTAATGCATCCACAAAAGTGTCTCCATTATATCTGATGTATGGTACTCATCCTTTGACAGCTTCGAATTTGTTGATAATTCCTAAAGGGCAAGAGTTTTCAACCAAAGTTGCGGCAGTCAATGATTTCGTGGAGCACATACACAAAGGATTGCATCAAGCAAAGGAGAAGTTGATAATTGCTCAAAATCAACAAGAGCAATATGCAGATACTCATCGTAGGGAGGTGATTTTCAGGAAGGAGATCAAGTTTGGTTATCCATGATCAATTTGTCACTTGTAGGAACATCAAAATTTAACCCTCGATTCATCGTTCCTTTTGTGATGTTGAAACATGTTGGCCATGTGTCTTACAAGTTAGAGCTCCTGTTGCATATGAAAATACATCCCGTATTTCATGTGTCACGATTGCGAGAACATGTATCACGTCCCAAGTAATTCATAAATCCATCAACCCCTCCTCCTTTACCTACTATGGTAGCAGATCATGCAAAATTTAAGGTTGACAAGATTCTCAAAAAACAGATTCGGGGTCACAAATATCCAAAAACTAAGTATTTGGTTCAATGGAAGGGATATCCATCATGTGAATCAACTTGAGATCCGGCAAAGAACTTAGTCAATGCACCTTTGATCGTTCAAATTCTTGAACGTATGCACAATGAGGACGTTGTATCTTAAAAGGAGGAAGGTTTGTAACTATCTTTAGTTAGCGAGGACTAAAGTAGAGGTTATGCAAGGAGGAAATGGATTGTCTTGAGTTGACTATTAGTGGAGTATCTAAAGATGCCATGTCAGCAATCCGTGTGATCTTTAGATTGTATTTCTTGTGTGTTAGTTGGAGTACATGTCAACAATCCGTGTGCTCATAGTGATGACCACCATGTCATCAATCCACGAGCAATTGAATGGATGGTGGTTGTGTATCCTTATCTAGATTGTACATTTTTTAGGACTATATATGGAAAAAGAGAAACCATTGAGGTATCTCTCAACTTCAGAATTTCTTTAGCTATTCGAGTGGTCTCTCCTCACTTCTCTAGTGTTACAGATTTGGGACGGGGGGGGGGGGGGAGGGGTTGACCCTATCAAAGACGGGTTTGACTCAAATTATTTATCCAAATATCAAGTCCATTATGTAGAATACTACGAAGTCAACAAAGATATGACTTTGGAATAGCAATTACATGCTAGTGTGTTTAGGAGCAAAGCCAGCCACACTAACTGTGTAGTAGGACCAGATGATTGGACAACGATGATGATGACTCCTTGCCATCATTTGAAGGTGAACAAGGTGGTGTCTCAAGATGAGTTATGACCTTTGCTTGTTCTCCTTTGGTGCTTTGAGAATGTCTTTGCTTGGTGAATTGAAGACATGAAGGGGATATCCTAGAAGTGGGGAGAACATCAAATAGATTTAATAGAGGGAGTTGTCCATGTGAGACATAGATAATATCGGTTGAATCCAAATACTATTTATTGGGTAAGTATGAAATTGACATGCAAGCATGCATTATTTACTCTGTAATGAGTAGTGAATGGGTCGCCCCAAATGTCATTATGCCTAAGAAGAACACTGAAAAGATTCGTATTTGTCATGACTTCTGGAAGCTGAATGCAGCTACTAAAAAGGATCACCATCTTTTACCTTTTGTGGATGCAATCTTAGATCATGTAGCGGGTCATGAATGTTATAGCTTCTTGGATGGTTTTTCCGGTTACAATCAAGTATCCATACAAGAGGAGGATAAATATAAAACCACCTTCACTACTGATTGGGCAACCTATGCGTACCATAAAATACCATTTGGGCTATGTAATACTCATGCTACTTTCCAATGGATGATGACTCATATTTTTTGGAATAATCAATTGGTGTTGCATCCAGAGATGTGTTATTTCATGATGATTGAAGAAATTTTGCTCGTGCACAGAGTATCAGCTCAGGTATTAGAGGTAGATGTAGATAACGTTAGAGTAATTAATTCTTTAAAACCCTCTAAGAACATCAAGGAACTCCATGCTTTCTTGGGGCATACAGGTTACTATTGTGTGGTATATAAAATCTTATGCAGCTATTGCTGCACCTCTGACTGGGTTGCTCAAGAAGGAGACGGAGTTTGTCTGGACAGACGAACATAAAACTACCTTCTGCCAAATGAAGCGGGAATTGGTTACAACAGCTACGTTGATATCACCGAATTGGGAGACATCGTTTCCTTTCGTGTTCCCATGGATTTCGACCGGGCCGCTCCCAACATACCTGCTTGAAGCAGATACGCTTCAAGCAGGTATGTTGGGAGGTATGTTGAAGCAGATACGCTGTGACTTTGTGGTTTCATATGGACGTGGATACTTCTTCCATTGCTATTGGATTGGTGTTGAGACAAAGAGATGAACAGGGGAGAGACCACCCAATTTACTTCGCTAGTTGCATGCTTATCACTCCAGAGCGGAACTATTCCACTACCTTATTCTAGCCTTATTTTTTTTTATCCAAATTTGAAAGATGGGGTCAGATTTGATTTATAGAGATTGCTTCATGCATAGCAATACTCGTTACAAATGCTACACTATATTAAAAGGATATGAATATGACTTAACAACTGCAAATATATATCATATAACTCATACTCCACATGAGTTTATTGTAGATTCAAAATGTACAAGGATGATATCTGACTAATTTCAAAGTGTAAAATTTTTTCGTGTGTCAAGAAAACAAAATTATATTTTGTTGATATGATCAACAAAATATGTTAAATTTTAAAAATTGCAAGTTTGTTTCCGTTTAGAAAAGCAAGCTGATAATGAAGGAACAAAACAAATCTTCGTCATAGAGGTATCGTTGCAATTGGATGCTAACTCAGTGGGCAACTGCAGTCACCGCTTATTGCAAGTGAGACATGGTGCACCCTAACACCGTTGACGGGATCACGCGATGTCAACTTTACAGGACAGAATGTTGCATGCGTACGTAAGCTTTGAGTTCGAGGGTCAAGCGATTGCACGGGATTGGAGGGTGGCCGTATCAGACGAGAATAGCCATGCATTGAGCCGTTTTAGTTCCTCATTGGCAGCATTGGTTCGAGCCTGGCACGTGAGGCTGTGAGATTTCACGAGCAGTAGTGTGTCGGACACGAGTCCCTGAAGCTCCCGTCCTTTCGGTGACCTCAAGCGTACAAAACAGCTTACAACGTGGTCCGTCGATGTGTTCCTCATTGCCACTGGGACAAATTAAGCGGTAAGGTGGCAGATTCCCGGCTGCTTCGTTCTATTGGCCCTTCCTCACACGATTCCTCAATGTAACTTCTGCTGGATCTTAAAGCAAAGCTGTGGTAGAGAACGTGTAATGTTTCATCCTCTGCAGATCCTGATCATGGGCCTGGGCCGTGGATCTGGAGTGCTTTCCACCATGGAGTAGCAATGTTCAGTTTCAATTTTACTCAAAGGATGGAAACGGCGACGCAAGGATCAAACCATCACATATTCCAGGGCGAATTTTATCTTAACGTTTGCTCTATATCTTGCTGAACTTGTTTTCAATGAAGCTCGAAGATAATTTCGCTCATTGCGAACTTACTTCTGGGCTGTCGCATATTCTGTCCTGAACTTTTAGCTGGATACGTAGGCCTAGATGGTGACTGGAGCACCAACTTGACATTCTTTTGTTTGGAGACTGGCTGATGTATTAAATGAAGCGAATTGCTGTTTTGCCTTTTGCAGGAAAGACACAATAAACGCGGGTCGAGAACAAATTGCCTAGGGTGACGACAGAACTGAATCTCATCACTTGAGCCGTCTCGTAGAATATCTGATTCAGCGATGACGGCACAGGATTCAGGAAGCAGCAAGACCTAGACTTTTACGAGAACACAAGAGACAGGGTAACCGAGGATTTCAGGGGGGCAGTTATAAATGGCAATTTTGCCCATGAATGTCGAGTGTGGTCAACGCTTGGTCGTGTGCCGAACACAATTTTGCTCCGAAACCGTCACTCTATATGTGGAGATGTCCCCAAAGAAAGTTTGGCATCCACATGGATAACCTGTCACTGGAGATCGTGTAGAAGTCAACTCTCGTCTTACCGTACTGTACTATGTGAAATCCTCCGTACTGTCACTGTTGTTTTACCCCTCGTCATCGACATCGATCAAATTGCAGTCGTTCTGACCTTTGATCTGGATTGTACTTAGGGTTCTTTGTGTCTTGCGTCCTGGAATCTGGATTCTGAACTCCAGGTTATGCTTGAGGTCGGTGCGTCTTTGTCCTCGATCCAGGTTCCTTCGTGTCTTAGGGTTTCCAGGCTTCTCTCGAGTTGGGTACAGTTCTGTCTTGTGAGTTAGGAGATAATTTTGTCGGCACGTGTGTTTTCCCGGTGATCTGATCTGTAAGTGGCTTTCGTTATTTCGTCCAGACTCGTTGAAGTTCAGCATCCCAGCTACACGAAATCTTCTTTCACAGTTTTTGCTGAATTACTGTGATTATATGTACGATTTCCACGCCAGTTGGCTCGGGAGGTTTCTTTTTAAAAAAACTTATGTCTTTCAAGGTCGGTCTTCAAAACCTAGAGAAAACACATGAACGCCCTAATCTGACTTGCAACATAAGCCGGCAGCATTACCTGCAGAGATCTTGATGATGACTTCAAGACTTCAAATGTGGGTACACGGCCAGAAGATACTTCGAAGAAGAAGGGTCTTCAAGTCACGACAAATTTAAATATTATGTCTAGCTTTTAGTCGGTACAAAATAACAGCAGTTATTCTACAAGGAAGTTAGTCAAACAGAAGTGAGAATCGATGGCTTTAATATTTGAAGATAATTGTGATCCAATAACAAAAAAATTACACAAAGAAAATATTAACCCTCTGATTTGTTTATTTATCACAGCACTTGTCAAAGGAGGCAAGCTACTCATAAGAAAACAATGAGAAAATATAATAACAAAAGGGATGGGAAGATCCCATCAAATCGTACAAGGATGGAACCAAACCGGTAACATGGGGCTAGGCCCCAATCTACTCATAAGTAGTGTTCTTCAAAGAAAATGTCCTAGTGCTGAAATTACTCATCACCAGCACAAAGAAATTCTGCGGAGCCATAGCTTGCGCTCGCCACATTAAAAGTGCTGTATTTGAAAAACTTGCGTTTTGTTCAACGAAAGCTTCGAGCACATGGAACACTGTACGTATCCATCCACTGAGCAGAGCTGTGCAGCGGCAAATCGTTGACGTCAAGTTCACCCTTGGTTTCTGCAATGCCGACAGCAGCAGCCAACATTCTAATTCACAAATTGATGACACGTACGTGCAGGACTGATTCAAGGCACCTGCAGCGAGCAGTCCGGCACAAGCTCATAGTGTTAATAATTCTGTAAAGTCTTCATGACTTCCACTTTCAAGTCATCCCAGGTCCGATTACGAACATGCAGTGTAAGGGCTGAAGTTTTCTTGTAATGGGTGACACACATACATTAGAAGCATCGAGCTTAATGTCAGTGCGTCATTTTGAGGCTTGAAAATCAGAGATCACCTCGCTATTTTGCTCTTATGGCAAAAGGGCGACTTGATTGCTCATTGAAACTGGGATTAAACATACTTACAGTCTTCAGCGATTTACAGACTTAACAATATAATGAACATAATGAAGCGAAATATGGGCGACGGAAATCTTGGCTCCCGCGACGATGTAAATTGCAGATCCATAATGCGATCATACCTCAAAAAATCTGGTTGACTGGGTTTGGTTCCGTTGTTTCGAGCAACAGTCCGCGCATCAACCGCGGGGACCCTTCTCCGTCAATTACCGCATGGGACGCAGGGAGTGAAGATCTCCATGGCATATATAGATAAACTATTGTTAGACGTAGAAGGGTTGATTTCCCATGTCCTTGAGACTCGTGATAATATAATTAGGCGATAACGGCGCATACTGAATACTGATAGGATGTTATCCTCTTCCGATGTGACAATCACTGGGACTCTGTTGAACCAGAGGATCGGAAATTCCGTGAAGTCCTGGAACGAAATCCTCTACGGAGTACCCGTTTGACCGCTCGGTAAATGTTTGCAAAGGAGATGGTAAAACGAACTAGATTCTGGAGTCAGCAGTCGTAAGAACTGCTGGTTCCTGATTTGAGATCTCCAGCAGTGCCTGGAGATAGCAGCAGCAGGGCTGCGTTCCCATCTTGTATAAATGTCTAGGGCGTTCCTGGAAAGACACCTGCAAAGTGCGGCATCGAGTTAGTCTCCAACGGCGCTGGAAAGCAATCGAGTCCACGGAGCATCGAGACAGGACTGACTCGCCTTTCGCAGGGTACGGTGGGCTGCAGCAGCAGCAGCAAAGGGATTCCTTCAAGATGGCCGTCATGTCGGAATATCTGTGGTTCGTGATAGTTGGAGCCTTTGTGGCTTTTGCATTCGGGTGGGGTAATGGTGAGTAATCCTCCGATGGACAACGATCCTTCTAGGACTCCGGACAAACTGACAGCTTTCAATTAGCTTACTAGCAGCAGCAGCAAGTTTCCCTGGACTAGACACTTTTCTCTTTCAAGCCCATGGACCTGTGTAGTTTTTGCATCATTCATCAGCTGCCGGTATTTTTCTGAATTTTATTGGACGTGCGAATGAATGTATTCAGGTGCCAACGATTTGGCCAATGGATTCGCTACCTCGGTTGGAAGCAAGACGCTCACAATGGGACAAGCAGTGCTGGTAAGGGATAAGATATCACTTATTAATGAGAACCTCTTGAAGTTCACGAACTGGTAGGGACCTGAAGAATCTCGACAGTACTGAACTAGTATATGTGAGTTGGAGAGTCTGCCGCCTTTTGGGACTTGGACCCGATTTTTTGTTGCATCGAATTCGATGCCGAGTCTCTGCTCTGGAGGGAATGCTGACGATGTTTACTGAACATTGCCCGTGGACATCTGAAATGCAGATAGCCATCATCTTCGACTTTCTCGGAGCAATTCTCCTCGGTCGAGTGGTCACTTCTACCATAGCTAGCGGCGTAGCTGATATCAATGCCTTCATTGGCAATCCAGAAGTATACGCCTACGGCATGATTTGTGCCTGCACTGCTGGATCATTTTGGCTAGCGGTGGCATCACGAATCGGTGTGAACGTGTCCGGAACCCATTTCATCGGTAAGCATTTCCGCTCCTTTACAAAATTCAGCCTTTCAGATGAATTTTTCACCGCCTCCCAAGTGGCTTTGATAGTAAGTCAGTCGCCGGAATGCTTCTGCGCTAGACAGAGATTCCAGGAAGATTATCATGCCACACAGGCTTTGACTTCGAAACATGCTAATGACATGCGTCGTAGAGTCATAGTCATTCATTGTTTCCGTCATGATTGATCAACCTCCTTTTCATCATGTAGAATTGTAGTGCACTGCACTGCAATTCTACACCGCGTACTGAATTTAATTGCATTGCACTGCAGTCGGTGGAATCGTTGCGTTCTCCTTGATCTGGGATGGCAAGGATGCCGTCATCTGGGCTCAGAGGGATAACTCCATCGACGCCTTCCCTTACAAGGGAGTGATCTCCATCGTGACGTCGTGGATCATGTCACCCATCCTGGCGGCTGCCGGGGGCGCGCTTCTCTTCTGGGTTCTCAGATCTTTGGTTCTGAGGAGGAAGAACGCTTACAAGGTGGCCTTCTGGACTCTGCCGCCTGTGATCCTGGTCACGGTCTTCATCAACTTTTACTTCATCTTCACCAAGGTTCGGACTCCCTCGTTCAGCAAATGCTACATATCTTGCAAGTCGCTAGCTGATTACGAATTTCGGATGAAAATCCAAACCATGCGACACTGGACGGCTGATTTGGTCGATCAGAGGTTTTCGGTTTAGAGTCTAGTGGTAGAGAGTGGGAGCTGGGGAGCCACGTAGTGACACATTCCAATGGAATTAGAAAGCTCTCGCCGTCGCCTCTCGTGATGCGTTTTCTCGCTCCATTTGCGTTTGACGAGTGAAGTCCGTTGGGTGCGTTTGTGCAGGGAGCCAAGAAGCAGATGGACAAAGACGGCGTCCACTGGTCGTACAGCAAAACCGCCTGGATATCTGCTGCCATCGCCGCAGGAGCTGCTGTGCTGGCCGCCCTCACGGTCGTCCCTTTCCTGAACAGCAAGATCAACTCGACTTTTGATGAGTAAGCCCCAACCTCCAGAGGAACCGATCATCGTTCATTTTCCATTGAATTCTACCGCTCTGCATTCAGTGATGCCCGCGAGGGACGACTGGAATTGTGTTCAAGTTCCAAGGTGTCTGTGGATATGGATCGTGATGAGCACAGTCGTGGAATTTAAGCTTCTCTGAACTGATGGCCGATGTCATCGTGATCGTTTATGACTGATGGCGAACCGTGGCCCCCTTGCAGGCAGGGCAACCGTCTGCAGCCGGAGGAAGACTTGGAGGCCCCTGCTAAGAAAGAAACCTTCGCGGAAGCCTCCACGGGCGGCAAAATATGGAAGGTCATTTCTCACGGTTGGTCTCAAGACATCCACGACGTCGTCATCACGAACAAGACTGTCGCAGAAATCCACAGCAATGCTGAAGTCTTCGAGCCACGAGTGGAGTACGCCTTCATGTACCTCCAGGTAAGAACAAAATCCAGGTGCTCGCTCATGCTTGAGTCTCGTCCGGTACGTGATTCACGATCTTTATGATTCACAGTGTCTGCTGCGATAATTGTTTGAGCTTATTTCTCCCTTCAAAAGGTTGTTTTTAATTCCTCTTTCCCCCGATTCCAGGTCTTCTCGGCCATTTGCGTCATCTTCTCACACGGTGCCGGAGAGGTCGGATACGCGGCTGGGCCCATGTCCATCATCCTTCAGGTGTACGAGGACGGCGTTCTGACGAAGAGCATTCAGCCGAAGATCTGGGTGGTTGTATTCGGTGGTCTCGCTTTGGTTTCTGGACTTGCCACTTACGGTTACCACACCATGCGTACTATGGGAGTCAAGCTCACTAAAGTTACACCAACTCGAGGCTTCTGTGCAGAGCTTGCCACTGCTATGGTTGTCATGGTTGCTTCCCAGTGAGTTCACCTGAAGCTGCACTTGAATTCTCCATTTTCGCGTTGGTTCCGAAATATTCTTCTCTTATGGCAGCCATGTAAAAGTTGAACGTTTCAGACTCAATCTCTTCGATATTTGAAGTGTCTCGCTTCTGATCTTTCTCTATTGTGATCTGCAGATACGGTCTCCCTCAGTCAGGTAGTTTGGTCATCGTGGGCGCCATTGTAGGAGTCGGTCTGGTGGAAGGATTAAACGGTGTAAACTGGAAGCAGTTCTTTATTCAGGTCATCGGATGGGCTTTGAGCACTCTGGTTGTCGGTCTGACCGTGGCTGCGCTGTTTGCACAAGTAAGTCCCGTGAAGATTGCATTGCCAACGGGTTCGATTTGGAATAATGTGCAAGCTTATGAACTTTGAGATTTTTCGAATTCAAACAGAATCTGCTCTGGCAAGGTTAGGCAGAATAACTAGCGAGTGTATGTGTCGATGCAGGGCTTGTACGCACCTTCCGCGATTGATTCCAAGGCCATCAATGAGTACAAGACTGAAATCAGTGCAATCAACACTCAGTGGTACAAGGACTTCAACACCACTCTGCAGAGTTACAGGCAGGCCAGCGAAGACGGCGTTCTCGATCGACTACCGAATGTCACCTGGGTCGAGCTTAATGCGACTCTCCACAAACATGCCAAGGCTGCCAAGGATTTGGGTGATTTCAAGAAATACGCTGCAAGTAAGAAATCTGAACGCTAACCAACTCTTTACCATCGTTTGTGCCGCACTGAAGTTCTCGTTCCGAATGCTATGACAAACCATTTCTATATGATTTTGTGTTATGGCTGCATGGTAGTATTACATCATCACGTCTATCACAAAATCATCTGGACTAGAAGATTCTTAAGAAGCTATTCATTACTTCTTTACCAGCAGGCCTGATGAATGCTAGATTCTATTGATCTGCAGTTTGATAATTTCTAGCTGGATTAACGTTTTGCCTTGTTCGGTCTTTGCAGAGAAGCCAGAGGCTTATATCAAAGAATTGAACACTCTATTTGCGCTTATCCAAGAGAATACCATCCTCACAATTGGCCAAAATGATGTCTTCGACGGATCTGTTACCTGCAATAGCAATTTAACAGCTGCAATCACAGCTGGGACACTAGTGCCTTGTAAGGCTCCAAAACTAGCAGAAGCAGGAACGGAGTTTATAAAATGAGCAGTCTTAGGAATTCCTGTATAATCAAACTTGCTGAGCACTCTTTTGGTGATCTTTTGTAAATCTGCATCAGACAATATCCGATAGTGTCACGGGCATCCTTTGCACTTCATAGAGTATTGTCTAGTACCTTTAAACCCCGCAGGTCGTGGAATCAGAAAACGTTACAGATACGGATATAAGTTCGCACTCCTGAAACTGCTTACGACGCCCTGTTATAGTTATTTCGCAGTACATCGGATTGCTTCTGATACTTTCCATTATTTAGTCGAGTGAAGGTGTACATGTGCGCTCCCAGTCGTGGCCACGTTATGTTTTCAAGAGAGTTAACTTCATTGATCCTTTCATGTATTTCCAACAGGAAATTCAGTTGCTTGAGATTTATATAAATTAAAGATCTGTTGCATCACTTGACAGAATGGAAGGGTGGTGCGATGGGTTTGAAAGAATAACCCTGTGTATTCGTCGATTGTACTGTGTGCATGCACAATTGCCCCTGATGTGATGATAGTGATGGTTTACTCTCCTTGTCTAATGGTTTGCTTGCTCATGAGCTCATGGTCCATCTAAATATTCAGCTCTAACAAGGTCTCTAAGTTGTATTGGCACAATTTGGTTCATGAGCGAGAGAAAGCATCAGGTCCTGGTAGTTGGGAGGAGGATGTTGATTACTCTCATGAATCGTCCTTTCACCCGCATTAGTCAGAAACCGAATAATCTCGTCACGATCTGGGTGGGTTCCCTTATCAGGCCGCGATCATAATTCATGATTAGGCTTCTCGACGATGTTAGTTTACTTCACGATCTGATGCCGTGATTATTCAACTAGGCTTCAGCTCTTTTTTCTCTCCAATTACATCGGAACGAGTCTACATCTACAGAATTGAAAGATCTACTGCTTTTATTCTCTAATTTTAGGATCTGTTTAAATTTTGTACAGATTAGTCAATAATCACTGGCAATGCAATGGTATTATATCGCAATGCAGTCCGTCAATTCATGAGCTATCATATAATAGCGTCTGAATCTTACGCTAGTTGAGACGATGTTACATTTTCGCTACATGTGCTAGCCCTAAATTACTTCTTTTTCGTGTCATTTTAGATCAGTGTTATTCCATCATAAATTTGTCTCTACAATATCAATCAAGTGTACTGTAGGTTCTATGTTAGATAAACTCTGATATAGAGTTTATTTACAGTGTACTGTGTTCTTCTAGTTGTACCTAGTAGATTCTATGTTAGATAAACTCAAAATTGAGCAAGTGGTCATCCTCACACATTATCTACTACAGTCCGAGAAAGGATGATGATCTAGACACATATAGTTTACTCCCTAGGCCTTGTAAGAATCCACGCTGACTGTAAATGATTTGATTATGGTTGTTGCAACGGGGACATACATGACTATTAAAGTTGAGTCAGGTCATTGTCTAAATTTCTGCACTCTACATACCATTCCTTAATTAGAGTATATATTTGATTAGTGTGGATCTCTAATAATGTAGAATACAATTATCAAATAATGCAAATTTAAAAAGATCAATGTACACTAATTGGGGTTAAAAGTATGATTTTGGACCGTTTAAACATCTTTCATGAAAGGTGTTATCACTCCCACCTCATTTTCTATAAATAATTTTTAAACTGAATTTTTTCATTACAATTGGAACAAAAGTCCACACGATTTTAAAATATAGAAGTAAATTTATGAAATTATACGTGTACATTTTGGTTCATATGAAGAGTCAAATAATCTGCATACGCATAAAAGCTCTACCTCATTTGTATATTTTTTAATTTAAAAATTTTAATTTTAAAAAATATTTATTTGAAATTAGATTGGATATTACAAAGAGTTAATTTATCAATAAAATATGTACTTAACTTTAATTGGTAATTAAAAAATCACTATGTATTTTATTCAAATATTTACATTAATAAAACTATAGATTAATTTGATTATAATAGATATATATAAATATACTATAAAATATTTAAAATTTATATATTAGATAAACTATAAAAAATTTCAACCGCAAGGAGAGTAATATATGTAAAAAAATAATAATTTTGATATGAAAATTTGAATAGAAAGACCTATTGAAACTTCTCTTGCTAGATATTTCCGGCCGGAGTTAAGTGTTGGCTCCACCTAGAATATAGGTATCAAACCAGACACTCATTGATATTTTGACAACATTTTCCTCCCTCAGCAAGTCAACCGACTATGCATTTGCCTATCATATCTACAAACAAGATTACATCAATTTTTGAATTTATAAATGTAATCCTATTAATAATTTAGCTTCGTTCATTAAAAATCTTATGTGATAAAAAATAATCTAATTAATTTAGATGTAAAAAATCACAAGTAAGTAAAAAAAAGAATGCAAGTATCTAGATGGATCTACTACTACATGTTTCTTAAATATGCTAGTCTATGCATACCTATCCCATATACAAACTTTCTATGGGTTGTAGGAAGTAAAGACTTTGTAAATATGTATGCAAAGTTGTCTTATGATTGAACTTGTTATACATCAATATGATTAATCTCCTTATTTAATGAAGATATAGCAAGTCTGGGATATTCTTTGATGGGGATCAGATAAGTCGCATGCATTCGCATATCCAATGATCTCACTACTCTCTCTAGGCTTGTTCTAGTCTTGTAGAACAAGCACATGTTTTGAGTCCCTTTGAGATAATATAGGATTTATTTTACTGTGTTCCAATGTATGTAATAGACAAGTTACATAAAGAATTGGTATTTGCAGTACTTTAGATTCGTTTCGAGAGGAATGGGGTGTTAAATGAATACAAGGAAGACTAGTATGCAAGTTTAGACCTCTATAACATACTCTGGACATCGCTGTCCGAAGAGTTTGAACATTCACACACACTGTAGAACCTTGGTCAGCGTGTTGTAGGGCTGTTTTTTTGTTTTCTAGAATAAAGAAGATGATATTCCGGGAAGTACGCCAAATATGAGTGTAAATATTCGTGATTAGTACGAATTGCTCGGCCGGGTACGAATAGGCCGTTAGAGAAAGAATTAGGAGGAACAGTAGAAATTAGAAAGAACGGAGAAAGATGCCAACATTCTTGTTTCGACGAGCGCTGCAGCAAGCGAGAAGGGCGGGAATAGCAGAGCGATGGATCGGGTGAATTTGACCAAGAAAAGCTCTGCGAGTAGATCCGGAGCAAGAGAGGCTATTCGGTTGCCTATGTAACAGAAGACGGTATCCTGAGCATACATGCCATTGGTGCCAAAATCTGATTGGAGCGCGCGCGAATTAGAAAGATTGGAAGCATTGGGAGGAGCATTCTTAGCATGGCGCTGGGATTATGTGTATCCGGAGCTGTGTGAGGAAGTTCGGGCCAAAAAGGAATGCAATCCAATGGAGTGCCGGGGCTACCCAGAATCGTGGGATGCGATATTATGGGCGGAAGCGCTGGGACGTGATTACAAGGAGGAGAAGGATGGGATTGACTAGGAGGGCTCAGCTATGGTCTCTGGGTTCAACTTTGATGAGTCAAAGTGATTTGACCCAAAGGAACGGAAGGGCACGAACGTATACAAAATCGATCTTATCAAGGATGGCTTCCGAAGGAAGATAATGTACACCTTGAACCAGCTCTTCTCGCCTCAGCGCACTACCTATGTTAGTATGCATAAGGTGAGGATTGTTGAAGGGTTTGTGACAGGATCCGTTAGAGTCAATTGGGGAGAGATATTTGCTCGTAATGTACAGGCCATGGGAGAGAAATTGCGAGCGGAAGAAAAAGGAGTCATATATATTTCTTCATTCTTGATCCATATGTATTCGAGGATGGGCTGGTAGACTCCTCATGAGCGACAAAAGTACCATATGGGAGCAGAGGAATCAAGAACCAAGCCTACCTTGGAAGTAGCAAGTAGTGGATTGACGCCAAGTCTAGGTTCCACGGGGTCAGGAACATCGCAGCTGAAGAGAAGTCGACCGGGAGACGACGCATCTTCGGGGGAATTGGAGAATATTCTATAGGAGATAGAAGCAGCAGAGAGAGGTCGCGGTGAAGCCGGCAGATCCCAAAGGAAAAGAAGCCCCAGTTTGGAGATAGCTCCGGAGCCAGCGACAAAGACGAAGAAACAGAAACAAGCTACGTATTCACCGACTCCCACTCCGAAGAATTCACTGCCGAAGATGAAAGCTTCTAAGGTAGGAGGAGAGATAATCTCATCGTACCTCCAATTGACGCAAAAGATTGAGGCAGTGGTCATACCTGTCTTCATGGAGCTGAACGAATTAGGATCCCGTTATATCCAAGGGTGGAACCCCCATGAGGACGGATATATGGACGTGATCAAGGCCATGGACTATGCAGCCCAAGGCAAGGAAGACCAGGCGAAGTTGACTCAACAGTTGGCGGAGTAAGTGAAGCGGTTGGAGAGTCAGAAATTCGCCATGGAGAAGGAGCATCAGCAACTGAAATTGGCGTAGGAGGAAGTATGTAGAGCCAGAAGAGGAGACACTAGATTTGTTGAGACAGAAATTGATGAGTTGAAGCGACAAGGAAGTTGAAGGTCGAAGTGGGAACTCAGAGAGGTGGATGTCGAGCGCCCGAAAAGATTAGAAATGGTGGCCAATAAATGTTCTGACTACCTCCTTGTGCGATGCGATGATGAAGAGATCCGGAGACTAGAGAGTATCAAGGCTGTTATGAATTCTCCTGCCGGTTCGAAGGCAGGAAGAAAAAAACGTATAAAACCATGGGACGGGAGTGCCAAGAGTAACTCCAAATTCACAGGCAAGAGATTGCAGAGTATCTCCAGGAATTACAAATGAGTGTGGACGCTTTCGCGTGGAGAATTGAATCGACGGGAGAGAAGGATGTCCGAGAAGAGAGGAGTCGGAGCTCGGTGTAAATCAATTAGTCTTAGCGGTTAGACATTCCTTTGTATAAATAGGAGTAGCACTAGTAAGAAAGTTCATCTTCTTCTGTTGCAAGAGTTCGTTATCGAACTGCAAATGTAGTCAGGATAGAACGGGAACTTGTGAAGCTGAATTCTGTCGAGTGGAAATTGCACAAACTAGTGAAAATACTCGAGAAGTTATCCGAGTATTTCCCCACAAGCTAATGACCTTCAACGGACTCAGTAGAACTTCATTGAGTTCGCCGCCTTGATTCCATCTTGTACTAGAGTAGATCGACCTTTCCATCAGTAAATACAGCAGTTCCTCAATCTTAAGTATAATTGAACTCTGGTGGATGCTTTGTGGATGTATGTGTGTGTTTCATCGGGGTGTGCGTACGAGGAAGTAGCATATTCGGTGATCCTCTTCGGACCTGAACTGTCCAGAGTGGTGAAGGACGTGCAAACTCTAAATATCTCCTTCTACAAGCAAATTTCCCTTCGATTTCATGGGACGAACTTCACTTTGTTATAACTTCGATCACCCTTTGTGCAACCTTGTCATTACACACACATACTATTCACAACAATTGAATCAAATGAGAAAATTCTTCATAACTATAAGTTCTTTACTGAATTGGGTGATCCCAATTATAGGAGGCTACTGAATATCAATCACAAGCTCGTACAAGTTCTCCCGGAGAGATCTACGATGATCAAGCTCGTGGGTCAAATTCCTAGTTATCTTTACATAAATTTGAACAACAATGAGGTAGGTCCGCTCGGCTTTGAGAGATTCCGTTCTACCCAGGTTACTCAAGAGCAATTCCTATCACTACTCTTGCAAATTGAAGATATTTGGATCCTATTTATATATAATCCTTAAGTCTTATTTGAATCACTACTTACATGTATCACACCCTACTATTTCTTCTGGGAGAATTCACACCATCTGACATCCCCAACTTCCACATGAAGGTATCCACGCTCATCTGCAACTCTCTAACGTCCTCTGTAATCTTTCTCCAATTGACACGTAGCACTTTCTGACATTCCCATCCCATGGCTTTGTACATCTCCTTTCACTTGTTCTTCGAATCGCAAGGAGTTATCATCATCGTGGTCAATCACTCCAATTCTTCAGCTTCTTCCTCGTCACATGAGGAAAAAAGATATTGCGAACACTTGCTCGTCAAAGCTTCTAATCTTGTTGGTCTCTCACGTCTATTTCGTACAACTGCCGAGTCAGACCTCTCAATTGATTATGGAGTCGTTCATTCTCTAACTCTACAAATTTGACCTCCGCTCCTAGGATCTTGCAAATCTTAGAGTAAGAGGCTTCCTTCTCCTTCTTTTATGCCTCCGCCTTCTACTTCTTTAGACGCTCCACTGACTCCATAAATTGTCGAATTGTTTGAGCCTTGTCCTTGTGTTCTGTACTAATCTGATTCATCACTTGAATCAGTTTTATGTAACCGTCTTCTTGAAGATCCCATCCCTTGATGTAATTCAGATCCATCTCGTTCAGCTCCATAAGGATTGGCACAACGACATTCTCTTACTTATGTGCCAACAGTAATATCGAGGAAAGTGGCTCTTTTCCACCAACCTTTGAAGCTTTTACCTTAGGCCAGGATGCCTTCGGTAGATGGTTTCTTGGTTTGGCAACCTCCTTTAACTTCCTTTTTTTGATCATGGACTCGTGAACAACTTCCACACTAGGACTTTGGTCTCTCTTCTCCAAATTCATTACCGAATCCTCTCTTCTGAATACGGTCTCCTCAATCTTCCGTATTACTTCATTTAGCTTAATCTGGCTAAGTTGGAAGAATCGCGAGATGAAGCAGAGGAGTTGACCAAGGTCATGCAGAACCAACAAAAGGAGAAATATGACAGTCAATTGTGACCTAACAAGATGGTGACTGGAGATAAAGCTTTATTATATGACAGTCATCACATGAAGTTTCATGGGGAAGCTACATCTTCAATGGATGGGACCATATGTGGTGAAAGAAGTTTATGAGAATGATTCCTGCAACTACTCGATTTGGGTGGAGCTTTATTTGCAACAAGAGTGAATGGTTGTCGAGTGAAGAAGTATTATGAGTAGTGGTATTTGTGGGGGCCGCTCACAGCTAAGGCCAGACTTATGTAGGACCTTAGTTAAGAATTTTAAGTCTGTTTTTTTGTTTTTTGGAATAAAAGAATGATATTATGAGGAAATGAGGAATACCAAATATGGATAGGCATCTTAGTGAGAATATGAATGTTATGAGTAAGTTGAGTAGGTTGAAGATGGTGGGGAAAGTTCCGATGTTTAGGGTAATAGAAGTTGGAAACCGCATCAACAAACAGTTGTGTGCCAAACTATTGAGGTTTCCACGATGAAAAAATAAATGACAATTTGATCGGATGCAAAAGAGGCTATTCGATTGCCTCCAACGCAAAAGATGTCGTCAGAAGTGATCAGACCTTTGGTGCCGAAGCCACACTGGACTGTTGTAACACTGAAGGCAATGACTCCGGAATGAATTCCAAGATGAGAGATGTCTTCTCAAGACCTCTCTTTGCTTTATATACTGAAGGACTAGAGAAGTCCAAAATCCAAACTATGCCACATGGCTAACATGTGTAGGTTGCATGTTTTGTTATCTTATCCTAACCAATTCCTAACAAACGTCTAGCACACAATCTGATCCACCAATGCATGGTAGCCACCTCGTCATTTACCTTTTGCTTTTTGGATAGTGCACACCACTATCTTGTCCTTTTGTGATCTAGTGACCACTCTACGCTTTGGCTAAACTAACTATGGCTAACCAAGATTGGTTACAAACCTCCCCCCATTTAAGTCGCAACGTCCTCGTTGCAAGAAAACTCAAAAGTCTCTACAAGTATCTTGGCATTTGTAACATTTGCCAATGGTTCCCAAGTAGCTTCATAAAGTGGATAACCTTTCCATTGGACTAGATATTCCACTTTTGGGTTCCGCTAACCTCTTGCCCATTTTTTTAGGATTCTCTCAACTTCATATTCCTCTACACCATCAATCATGGTTGTAAAGGAGGAGGTTGATGTGGGTTGCCAAAGAAAGGAGATCGTGCTGTATACTTCCTCAAGAGAGACACATGAAAAACGGGATGTATTTTCATGTGTGTTGGCAACTCTAACTTGTAGTCAACTTCTCCAATCCGTTGGACAATCAAGAAAGGTCCAATAAACCGTGGACTTAACTTTCAAACCCCTATTAATGACTAATTGGTAGTAGACAACCACACCTGATCACCTTTTTGAAACTCCACATGTCGTCGATGAGCATCAACATATTATTTTTGCCGATTTTTTGCTTTTCCTGATGCACTCCTCGTTGGACTCGTGCCACAAACTCGTTCACCGCTTCAACTTGGGTTGATGGTTCCTGCATGTGATCTACACTCACCAAGCTAGATGGTGTGATGGGGTGCTCTCCAAGAAGAAAGGGCTGACTTTTTTGGATGCATTGATTGAGTTATTATAAGCAAAATCAATCAAGGGTAAAAGTGCATCCCAACCTTCTTGCTCCTCCAAAGTGAAAGCTCTAAGCATGTCCTCAATAGTTCTATTTGCTCTTTCAGTTTGCCCATCTATTTGAGGATGATAAGATGTGGACATGGCTAGTTATGTTTTGAATAGCCCAAAATGGATTTTCCAAAACATGCTAGTAAATTAAGTGCCCCTATCGATGATGAGAACTGTAGCTAAACCATGTTGAGCAAAAATTGCATCCATATAAATTCGAGCAAGTTCACGTGCGAAGAATCTTTGTTGTTGTGGGCCTAATGTGGATCATCTTGCTCAATTTATCCACAAAAATGACTATCGAATCATAACTTGTAGACGTCATTGGTAACTCAAATACAATGTCCATACTGACGTGCTCCCATCTTCTAGTCGGTGTTGGTAGAGGTTGTAGTAGACTTGTTGGTTTCTGATTGCTAGCCTTATTTTGTTGACAAGCCATATAACTTCGAACATAGCTGGTGATGTCATCTCTTAGTTTTGGCCAAAAGTATACCCGTTGGACGCCTTCAATGGTCTTCTCCACTCTTACATGGACAACAATAGCTGAATCATGTGCCTCCTCTAACACTGTTGTACGGATAGCAACATCTGAGGGTATCCAAATCTTTCCCTTATAGAACGCCAATCCCCGTTCTAAATGTGCTCGACCGTGCTGAAGGGCTTGTGCAATCTCTTCATCCTCCTTGGTAGCTCGATTTAGGTTCTCCCACTATTCCGAGTGAATCTTCACCCATCACTCCTCTATGTCTAATCTACAAAACTAATGCTTCCACCATGCTCTGATACCATGTTGAGAAACCGACTCTTCAGGAATCACTCCAAGAAGAGGAGAGCACACCAAAGGGACAAGAGAGACTGTACAGGATTGAGATGGGAAAGGCTTTGCCTTCCCCTGTATATATAGGGGGAGTACATGGAAACCCTAATCTCGGGTTAGTCCTAAACAGATCTGTACCATCGATACGTAACAACCCTAGATCTACAGCCTGTAGTCATCAGGCACGGATCGACCTATATCAACTCGATGAGCTTGGGATATTAACACATCAGCACTAGCACTATCATATTCTCCAGCTTCTACACTATCTGTAACACCGAAGAAATCCGCTCCTCCCCTGTTATCTTCTTCGATTTTACCTTAGGTTGCAATGCCTTTGGTACCGGACTACTTGGCTGAGCGATCTCTTTCAGCTTCCTCTTCTTGCTGACGGGTTTTGCAACTATTTCCACACTAGAACTTTCTCTCTTAGTGGTCCCCATTGAGTCTTCCCTCCCGAATACGGTTTCCTCAATGTCCCGCATTACCTTGTTTAGCTTCTCTGAAGGCATCTCATCTTGATTCCCCGCTATAGGCAACTGCAAGCTTTCTCCTCTGTGGGGTCTCAAACTTCTGGTCGATCCACTGCTGCCGTCACTTCCCTTTGGCCCACCTAGAGTATTCACCACGTTCAGTTGGTAGCTCTAACTATCTTGTGGTGTCAACCACCCCATTCGTGAATACATATGCACCAAGAACAAAGAAATGTAGATTACTCCTTTCTTTCCTACTTGCAGCGTTTGGCCTATCACTTGCACGTTTCGGGCGAAGATCTCGCCCCAATTGACCTTGATCGATCCTCTGAGAAATCCCTCAACTATTCTCACTTTGTGCATACTTACATATGTAGTTCTTTGCAGCGAGAATAATTGATTCAAAGTAAACATTATCTTTCTTCTGAAATCATCACAAATAAGATCGATCTTAAAGCCATTCGTGCCTTTCCTCCCCCAAGGATCAAACCACTTTGACTCATCGAAGTTGAAGCCCATATATAGTGCCGACCCTTCCCTGACATTACCATCTTTCTCCTTTGAGTAATCTGGTCCTAACACTTCAGCCCAGAGAAGCGCATCCCACGAATCCGGATGCCCTCTCCATCCTATCGGATTTACTGTCTTCTTCGCCCAAACTTCCTCACACAACTCTCGACACACGTAGTCCCATCGCCATGCTAGGAAAGCCATGCCTAAGTTCTTTAATCATAACAACTCCTCAGTTGTCCAATCTAGCTTTGGCACCAATGGTCGATACACTCCCTGTCGGCATCTTTCTTACTGGCGGCAATTGAATAGACTCCCGAGCTCCCGAACAAATGATCGATCTCTTCTTCATATTATCTAATTACTCCGTTGGCTCGTTCTTGCTTTCCCGCTATTCGTCGCACTCGTTGATGTTGTTGCTTACTACCCTAATCCGATCGACACTTCAGACATTCCTTAATAACTCAGTCGTCTTGGCCATATTCATGTTTATTTCACATATTTGTATTTGGCAGACCAAACTTCATCCGAATAGCGCATACTTTTATTCCACAAATAAAAAAAACAGTCTCAAAATCTCTAAGTAGGGTCCTACAGCTGTATTATGCAGGTTAGAAGGGCATTGATGTTAGCCGTGACCAAGAAATCAAAAAATTGCTGATTCAAGAAACCGACAGTCTGAGGAGGTTATGTGTCATTCGCGGAAGGCAAGTCACATGGAAAAAATTTCAAAACGCAAGAAGGGGACGAGAACCCAGGATGAATGACAAACAAGGAGAAAGACTGGAAGCAAGGTATTCCTTTATCACAACCTGAACTTTCCGTCCAAGAATAACAAGTATTGGCACGAGACGAATTGAGAAGGGAAGAATGGGAAGGAAGTTGGGTGAGGCTTTTGGGGCGTACGAGGCTAAAAAAACATAGAAGAGCCACGTCTTTGGTGGAGTCATCTGAAGAATCGAATACTCCATGAAAGTCACCGACTCTTAAGGCATAGGAGCGAGTAAGGCATGCAAGTAGCCCCGCCCAATTAGCTTCGGAACAACCCCCGTTGCGACTTCAAACTTCAGACTCTTCTAATGAGGGGGAGACAAGCACTAACACCTTCACTCGAGCGATAACTCCTTCGGACAAAGAAGAAAAAGACCCTTGGACAGAGTGCACCTCGGCGCTTGGTGTGAAGGTAGCAAGCAGTATTCAAGAAGTTGGGTCTAACTTGGAATATCAGTTTAATCAACATCAGTACAAGAACCAACTCCTTGGGAAGATGATAACTAAGCAATAGTACCCGAAGTTCAAAGGATAATGTGGATTTGTACATCAAAACTTTTGAAGCCATTTCTACTGCTAATAAAGAGAACGATCCCATGGATCACCGTCATATTTTTCTGGGATTCCTATGTAAGGTGGCCCAGATATAGATGAATAACTAGGAGGAAAGCCATTGAAATTGCCTCATGGTAGGGGCTCAAAGCCAAGTTTGTATGCCAGTTCCGGGAAATGGACAAAGACAAGGTATTGTGTAATATACAAATTACATTAGAAGCAAGTAATTGTACTGTTTATTTATTCATTGGGAACGGAATGGGGTGTGAAACGAATATAAGGTTGGGAATATGTGAGTTTAGACATTTTTAACTCTGGATAATCGATGTCCGAAAGAGTGTCATTAGTTCATACTCAAACCTATCAAGAAAATTAATGCACTAAGAAATTCCCAATAGAATTCTTTTACTATATTGGACGATCCCAATAATTGTCTCTTGTAATTACAAGAGACAAACATTGAAGATACCCGTTTGACTTGCGGTACAGTATTCTGAAACGCAGCCAAAGTCCGAGTCCAGGTCAACGCAGTCAAGTCTTTTCTTTCACAATTATTTGCCCTGAACACGTCAGTCAGCTGTGACTTTACATTCACATTTCGTCACACCGTCAAGATGCTGTGACCCGACCATGTTCGTAAAAGTATCTTTCATGATCAACTTGCGGCCGTTCCTTGTCTGATGTGATCTGCTTTGGAGATAAGCGCAACCATGGCTCTGTTTCTCCAAGAATTGAAAAGGATCTGTTGTGTACATACATCACAAGCATCACCTTTGATGAGCTATACTTGACAGCAGCAATATTCGCTTACAGCTCATGTAGCAAAATTACTATGATCACGCATCTTCACGAAAAAGTAGACACTGTTCCGACTCACTCAGACTGAATGTTCTTCCAGACTCTGGAAGTGCTACTCACACCAACGCTCCACAAAGAAGATTTCGGCGCTTTGTCCAACGTATGGAGCTGTAAGAACCTGTGCACTAACAAGTTCTGTTGAAGCTTGTTTCTTTGGACCATATCTGTGACTGAACTTGACGATTTGCCAGACAAAATGATGAGGGTCGTGGAAGCGATTCCCGATTATGCCAGACGAGTCTGCAGGTTGGAGGTTCTGATCTTGCTGGCCATAGCGTTCTTGCTGTCCGAAAAAGGTGAAACTTATTCAATCTCATGTCCCGTTGAGAAACTCAGCTTCACGTAAATCAATGCTGTTGCCATCAAATTATCCACTGCGATTACATTCACATTCAGTTTGTGACGTTTCACTGAAACCTTGCAGCCATAACGCAGAGATCATCAACACCATGAAAAAACGCTTGCATGTAGGCTCTAAAATTTTACAGTGAGGCTTACTACTGTATCTCAGTTGTAGATTGGACTACAAGGTGCAGCAAATAACGGTTCGGTTCAATTGCAGGACTCTTCCATTCAGAGGCCGATTCGGAAGATAGCACTGCGTATTTGAAGGTGATATTTCAGTCTCGAGTAGTTGGTCGGTTTGAGCCTTTCTCGCATAATACTGTCGATTCTAGCAATTTGGGAGCACTTATGTCATGTCATGCTCCAGTATTTGAAGGTGATATTTCAGTCTAGAGCAGTTGGTCGGTCTGAGCCTTTCTCGCATAATACTGTCGATTCTAGCAATTTGGGAGCACTTATGTCATGTCATGCTCCAGTATTTGAAGGTGATATTTCAGTCTAGAGCAGTTGGTCGGTCTGAACCTTTCTCGCATAATACTGTCGATTCTAGCAATTTGAGAGCACTTATGTCATGTCATGCTCCAGTATTTGAAGGTGATATTTCAGTCTAGAGCAGTTGGTCGGTCTGAGCCTTTCTCGCATAATACTGTCGATTCTAGCAATTTGGGAGCACTTATGTCGTGTCATGCTCCAGTACTCAGTTATGTATGGCTTTAGGACCAGTTCTGGATTACCTTGACCTTACCATACCATGTACTTTGGACTGCAGTTGCGACCTTCCAAACTTCCAAGATCATTACAACCATCATCGGTTAATCATCCTAAAGATCCTTCCAGCTTGATACACGATAGTGTCTTCCTGGAAGATGTTCCCGGCGAAGTACATGGTCGAATAATCCTGGCCGAATCAGCCTCTGGCCCCATGGCTACTGGCTCTGATGCAATTGTTGTAGCTCAATCCCCTGGATCTCCAAACCCCCCTTCACATAACGGTCTTCTACCATAGCGTAGACAGATGTGATAACTTCAGATTTTTGCTGCTCTGAATAAGAGAGAACGTTGGGGATTGACGATTTGATGGCAACATTTCGGTGACAACGATGCCGATGAAGATGCAATGGCATATGAAGATTCATCTGCTTCCGTGGAGCAGATTGTGGAAAATTGAAGGAGTTAGTGTAAAGGAGAGTGGCATTAGTAGGCGTAACGGCGTGATTTGCAGGAACCAAATCGTATACATGATTTGGAACCCATCAATTATGTACGAAATAAAACTTTTACTAATTGTTAAATTTTAATATAATAAAATTGTAAATAAATTTTTAATTAGATTATTTTTTAAGTAAAATATTAAATTATATTAAAATATAATTTACATTTTTATTGTGATAAAAAATTTATAATGAAATTAATATTTTAAATTAACAATTTTTTGTCAAATCATTTATAATACATAATAATATTATTTATTAAATTAATAAAATTTTGAAATTTTTTATCTTAGAACTTAGAAATATAATCAATATTTAAAATAAAATATGAAATTTAATATATTTAGTTATAAATTTATCTACAGTAATATAAATAATTATATAAGACATATTGATATATATGTTTGTTATTTAATACATATATAATAATTTATTTTTAATCAATATTTATTATTTTTAGATATACATAATATATTAATTTTGAAATAATTTTATATTAGAAATGATAAACACTCTTAATTAAATTTCATCATATAGTAAATTTTTTTAATTCTATATTGTTATGTGGTTTGATATTTAATGTTATATATTTTGATTTAATTTAAATGGTATATATCTAAAGTTTTATTAATATCAATTTTATTATAAATTAATATATATTATTATTTATTTATCAAAAATAAACTATAATAAATTAATTATTATAATTTTAACGAAAAATATTAATCTGAAATAATAAAATATTGAATTTTATTTCTATTTTTATTGATATTTAAAAAATATTTGAATTATTATTTAAAAGTTATAATAAAAATTTGAATTATTTATATTATGGTTAAATAATTTATTAACTTAAATTTAAAATTTTAAGATAAAATAAAACTATTTTGGTTAAAGTTAAGACCAAAAAATCATTAATTATTCTCATTGGTCATTAATTGTGAATGAATTAGTGTAATTTATATAACTCATTCAAGGTTTTAATGAGTTTAGAGAGTATTAAAAAATACTGTTTGTGACATCATGGCAAGGTTAAAAAGTTAACAACAAGAATTAAAACATGGACTTAGAAGTGAAATCAATTGAAGTTGAAGAGTAAAATTCATAATGTATTTGGGATTATTTTTAAAACACTATTAGTGTTCAAATTGGTCAGACTCAACAAGCATATAGTTTATAACTTGATCTTGTGTTTAGAATCAAATTTTGACTCAAATAGATGAGTTATGAATAATGTATGTTAGCTTCAAGTTTTTGTACACACTTAAAATTACAGTGCTACACTAATTGTCACAAGGTTGTGACAGTTTCTATAGTTTTTGCTATCAAATTTGTTTATCAATAACATGTATCAAGTGTTATAACTTGAATTAGTTTTAAAAAAATTATAAAGTTACATATCACAAAATTTAATTAAAATAAAATTAATTAATTAATCATTCATTCTAAATATTCTATACATTTTGATTGACATTTGAACCAATCGGATTAAGTAAACACGTTCAAGATGTCGAATCAATATCTCACATCATGCTATACAAAACATATTTGGAATTATACACACAAGTTGAATGTGTTATGAACAATGTCCATGCTACTTTTTATAAAAGTTTGTGATTCACATGAACATATACATTATCATCACTTTACTAAATTTCTATTATATTATATTCATGAATTTTACTAAAGTCCAAGTGTCATTTTTTTTGAAAATTTTGAATGAAATAAAATGGTTGCACATAACAGCAAAAAACATGAATTTTTTTTCAAATAATCTTTTTTTTGGACCAGACTTGTCATCCTATACACATTAATGACATGGTGCTTGTAATGAAGCATTGAAATAAATGATTTTTTTGTAATTGTCAACAAGGACAATCTTTATTTCTTTTGATCCTGATTAACATGGGTAGTAAAGCCAAAAGGCAAAAGATCTTGCTGATTTGGTGTGTTCTTACTCAAAAACTGTCAACTTGGACCACACTCCAAAGAAGTGCTTAGTTTAAAACTTATTACTTAAATAATGATGCAACTAATAATTTTCTGTTGTGACAAAGAGAAGCGATAAACACATCACTTTTTGTGTCAGTTAGGAAAGAAGTGATATATGTATCACTTTGCAGTTGCCGGGGAAAGAAGTGATACATGTATCAGTTTTTAGTTCCTTGGTAAATAAGTATTACATGAAGTGATAAAGACATGTATCACTTCTTTGCATAAAATATTGAAAAATGTTATCAAATTTTTTATTGGAAAATAGATTCAAAGAATCAAAAATTAACGTGATGAGCAATCCAGATGCATCAAAAACTATTAATAAATTCAAAAAAAAATGCATTGCACTTTTTTTTGCAAGACATGAGTTATGATGCTTAAGATATTATCACAAATTTTTCACATCATTTTTTCCTTGCAAGCAAGCCAACACTATGATTATTCATTAAAGAAATTCATTTTTGTTGGCTTCTTATTGTTTACATTCTGCATACAAAACCTTGCAATTTAAGACCTCCTTTTTTCCATATTAAAAATGTATTTTAAAACATTTACATCTTACTCTTTTTCTTGTTGAAATTGAATGGACTATAAAATTTCAAAATAACATCATAAATCTCAAATACATGTCAAATTATTGTAAAAATGTGATAAATTATTTTCATCTTTTTTTCTCATACAAAGACTGCATGCCAAAATGTTGTGTATATCATGTTAGATGTCTATTTTTCACTTCTTATATTTTTTATTCTATAATGTAAAAATGCTACAATTTAAGGTCTTCTATTTTTTCACATTCATGCATAATAAATTTTAAAACACTAACATCTTTTTTTATTTGTAATTTAACAGACTATAGAAACTCAAAATATCATCATTAATGTCAAAGACATGTCAAACTATTTTTGAAAATGTTATTCATTACTTAAAAATTTAAAAATTATGATTTTTTTCATGCATAAACTATATTCCAAACGTATTTTTTTTAAAAATAAACAACTTATTTCGATTTTTTTGAAGTTTTTTTTTTTTGCATTGAATGGTATTGTTTTACATCAAAATCTTATAATTTAAAGATTTAAACATATCTCATTTTTAAAAAATATTTAAATTTCATACTATATATGTTAAGATAGTCTAAATTCACTTGTCTAAATATTAAAAAAAGTAAAAATATTAAGTCTGTTTCTATGAATTTTTTTAAATTATGTCCATGCATCAATATATTGAGGAAAGTACAAATACCAAATAATGTACAACCTTCATCTCATTTTAATTAAGTATTTATGATCCATTATAGTGACTCTCTTTGACAACCATAATTAGTAGATGTTTGATGAAAATTAAATAAAAATAAATAAAAAATTTATAATGAAAATTTTATTTATTTTTCACATTAATTCATATATTTAAAAATATTTATGTCTCATTTTTTAAAGTTATTAAAAAAATTTCACAACATATAATATAATAATATATTCTAACATATGTCAAAGATATGTCAAGATGTGAAGAGTTATTCATGATCATAAAGTTACAACAAAGAATGTCTTAATTTTTGAGTTGGTATATTTTTCAAACTTTGTCCCTTTTATTTATTTCATAATATGCTTCGAGTATATTTTTATACATTTTTTATTTTACATAAGTTTTTATCTTCAATAAAATTTGATCATTTGAATTTTTTTGAATTATGTAAAGATCTGTTTTAAATTCTAATTTAATTTTAAGAAATTTATTTTCTCAAGCCAATTTCTTTGTAGTGGTTGTCTTTGAAAATTATAATTAATAGATATTTGGTGAATGATAATAAATTAGAATCAAATGATTTTAATTTTTTGTGGGATTGTTAACCCTAAATATTTGTTGGGATTTTTTACGATTATTGATAGATTGTTAATAATATTTGAATTACATCCTAGAGAGCTTGAAATGTTGTGGTTCAAAGGATTAATTTTTAATTTCCAAAAATTGGTTGTAATGTAGCAAGTGCTCTATTGAATAATACAAAGTATAATAACAAAAGGGATGGGAAGACCCATCAAAGCATACAAGGAAGGAACCAAATCGGTACCATGGGGCTAGGCCCCAATAGAATCACACTGGGAAATATGTACTACAGCACCTAAGATATCTGAACTATCAAGATGAAAAGGTCTACAAACAACAGGAGCATCCGAAGAAGCATCACCTAATGTGATTGCACATGATGTTAATGACTTGTAGTTGCTACATGATTTTTTGGGAAATAAATGTCAAAATCATTAACTCAGGGTATATGATATTGTCATATGTCCACACTATCTCATTTTCTTTATGAGTCCAACGAATCACACATTGGTCTCAACAGCAATAGAGCATTACTTGAACATTCTTTCTTGCAAGGGTTCAAGATTTTCCGTGCACTAGAGCATTATTTGAACATTCTTTCTTGCAAGGGTTCAAGATTTTCCGTTCAACGTCCAAGGTCCAGTCATTCAAACATTGTTTGTGAAAATCACTCACGAATTGACACACACTGTCTACGAATTGTGTACATTCAACAAAAATCATTTGCATACTAACACATGATCTAATCCATGGTTTGCATGCATGGACATCCTTCCCAAACCATGGGTATCGTGACTTTCATCTTCACTCAAAACTTTCCACTCTTTCCCAATTTCTTGACTCTCTTGTTAGCGAACCATTCCAAACCTCTTCACTCCGCGCATTGAAGTCCTTTGCATCTCTTTGTGTTTGACTCTTAAATAAGGAATTTCTTGTGATAGTTTATCATAGCGTGATAGCTTATGAATTTCACTAGGGCTTTCTTGATTGTGCATTTCCAGAACTCTCTACTTGCATTTGGGTTGTAATTAGAGATTGCAAAAACAAAGAATTGTGAGAAATAACTTGTTTTCTCGTTTAGAATTCAAAAGCTACTTGTGTCGTTGATGCCCAACAGACCACATTGAGAATTCAAGGCACAAACGATTGAAGAATGAAGCTAGGTTAAACTGCAACTTGTTAATTTAGGTCCAAGTCTAGATCTAGACTTGGACCTAAATTAAATTTGGTAATATTTTCTCCAATTCCTTAGTGAGAGTTTTTTTTCGACTAATATTTAAAGCCATGGATGAAAAGGTAGCATGAGAGGAAGACAACAACCGTTTTTGTTGCATATCATCAATCAATAATACATTCACAAACTCATTATATCTGATGGTCTCTTTATCATGATGAATTAACACATATGACAAGAACTGATATGATGCTAGTAAAGAACTCAAAAATCGAATTCTCTTGCATTCATTACTAAAATTTTCTCCAATGTTCTCCAAGTCCACAAGCAAATCATTGAACTAATTGACATGGTCTTGGATTTTTGAAACTTCTAACATCTTGAAGCTCATAAGCTTTAGTGAAATGTATAATCGATTTGAGAGTTTTTGTGGTGGTATTTTTCGCATAGAGCTGCAAATAAGTCCTTCACGGTATCATGTTCTTTCACTTATTTGAATATGTAGGGCTTGAATACAACACCACAATGTCACCATTTGATTTTTTATCTCTCTCCAATCTTCATCATCTACATCAATTGGTTTGGGCTTGAATAACCCAAATGACATTGATTATTTTTTTCTCCTACAAGACATACTCAATTTGGCCATCATGCTTCCCCACTTCAAACCTATTACCATCAATCTTAGTAAGTATAATTGATTAACTAAACTCTTTTGATGCACTAGAGGTAATATCGACTTCTTTCAAGATACTTTCAACTTAACGCTTCTCGAAATTTGGGATAAAGAAATGTAAATTTTTTTATCTCTTCTCCTCTTATCTAGATATGAAACTAATTGTGAGTATCAATTTCTATTTCTACAAACACATCAATAATGCAACCAACACAACATGGAGCACAAACAAGGATTATATATGGTTCACCAATATTCTAATAGACAGGCAAAGCAAGTGTTTCATTAAAACTCAAAGTAAAGGAATCTCTATAGTAGAGTCTACAAACTGATTACCTAGAGAGAACGGCCCAACATATAACTAACATAACTAGTCTAATCTAGCCATCGTTATGGTTAACAAGACAAGAGTTAACAGTTATTTTATTACTAACATACTTCAAGTTTTTCTTTGTGGGACCACTCATACCGAACTCTGCACAATGTTCATATCCCAATCCTTTGAAAACTGTCACAGGGTTTATCTTGGTGTTTAATGTGTTGTGCACTTTGCCTATGACTTGGAGGAGGTGTTCAAGAAATATACGTTCAAGCCTAAGCAATATAATTCGTTCAAGCCTTCGGTTATATAGACCCCTACTTGAAGAGAAGCAAATTTCTTCCATGTTTATTTTCTGTGCACTAGACTTTTTGTCTCCCACTGTGACACTCATTTTACCCACGTAATCTTTAGTGTGTGTGTGTGTGTGTGTGTGTGTAGAAGTTGTTTGAACATCAAACAGTGTATTCAGGTTCTTCTTTTTTTTAATCTGTTTACATTTTTTCTCGCCAGACTTACATCTACACTAACTCGTGAACGGCAAACATCCTTCCCTCTTGTATTCTTGTGTCTAGATATCGCGGACGTCAGGGTTCGTGTCCTCACTTGATTCTAATGGGGACAGTATTAAATATGGATGGTACAGTAGAAAAGCTCCTACTCATTCAACTCAATTTTGCTTCATATTAAATGAAAAGACAAGACCGGATCCTAGGAGTTTAATTGACTTGGTTGCAACGGAAACAGTCCGGCCGGCCTCGCTTAATTAAATAAAAGAAAAAAATCTGCATAAGTCACACTTCTGAAGCATCAGACGCTATATAAATGAAGAAAGTATGACTGTGGATCAGTATTAATTTCAGTCAATTATGTCATTGTTGCGAAGAATGATTTTATCTTAGGCTGAAGACGTGCATAGCTCAGTAAGAATGACCAAAGGCGCAACTCCAAATTATGCCAAGGGAGTCGTTCACGTTAGCTTTATCATGTGGCTCGTCGTCCTGTTCTTGGCGTCTGAAAATGTTGAAGCTTCTCTTACATCTCAATCAAGACCTCAGGTTTGTCAACCGTATGGCATAATATTGAGTTTCTCTGAATCAACTCATAACATTATGATCTAATTTTGAAAATAGACAATCAGTGAGTTTGGGAAGAGTCCGTGCGTTCTCTTACATCTCAATCAAGACCTCAAGTTTGTCAACCGTATGGCATAATATTGAGTTTCTCTGAATCAACTCATTACATTATGATCTAATTTTGAAAATAGACAATCAGTGAGTTTGGGAAGAGTCGGTGCGCCATATAGAAAGCTTGCTGTGTATGAGAAATATTTCTCATACTCATATGCAGGCTCTTTGTCTATAAGCTTTCACAGATTCAAGCTACGCGTGGTGGACTATAATATCCGAATAAACCATCAGCTGGGTTGTTGTTGTCCACCAGCCAAGCATGAGTGGTTGATATGACGTACTTTCTCTGCAGGATTCTAAATCTTCGAATTCGTCCGACGATCGGACAGAATCAGGCTCTGCAATGGACGAGGTTCTGATCGTGAGGAGTCCTGCAATCCAGCGCCAACCATACTCTCGAAGAAGATTAGGATCACCTCCGAGCGACCCCAGGCCGGTTCCAAGTAACTCGGATCCTCCTGCTCCTATTTCTTGATAGTTTCAATTAAGAGTTCATATCTAAAATTATAATTCTTCGCTATACTCATGATCAGTATGATCAATCTTTCAAACAAATGAAAATTCATCAGGTGTAGGTGATAGCTAGTCGATTTCCACTTCCTTTGCATCTCTCACTTGACTGTCACAAAATCTAATCTGAAATGAACTTGATACAACTCCACATGTACACGTATGCAAGTGTAGCTATGGATAAACTTATCTCGATGCATAAATTCTTCGAGTCATCATATCGATGACAGAATTAGGTAATTTTTTTAGCGGATACAGCGTTTTTCGCAGCTCAGGCTGGATACTTTCTTCTCTGATGATTGTCTATTTCTGTGAGCCATGTATCCACTATAGTTCAATACATCTCAAGCTGAGACTATCTCCACACAGTGGAATTGTTCTGGCATCTCAGTAGTTGATTCTAGGTCCGTACGGGAAACTAGAAACAGCTCCGACTGGTAAGTCACAAGTTTTGCGGATGCACACATCCAAATTGTTGTAGGAAATAGATTCAGTTTCTTGCAAAAGCTCGCAAATAGTGCCCATGACAGTCGTGTCCACACTTCCGCTTAACTCAAATGCAGTCTGAACCATCTACATTCTCTTCCGGATACAATGTGTTCACTGCTTGAAGAGGTTCTTTATTGTCTACCGCTGAAGGGCCGCCTTCTTCTCCATGTTTGTTCAAGTTCTGATAATAATCCAATCTACAAAGTTCTGTCACTGGCATCCTCACATACAGAGGATAGTTGTTTTAATTGAATCGTCCACTTTTTTTTTGGTGTGAATGAAGATATGTAGTTCTGATGAAAATATCTTATTTTACTCAAATCCATATTTCAAGTGGAATTTCCCATTCTGCCATGTTGTATCTTTTCCACCATTGAGAGTTATTAGTCTGAATGAATTGATTCAAAATCAGTTTATTGCTATGATTATAATTCAAAATGTCCCTCACATTCAAGGCTCATATCAATAATGGGACTCGACATTTACAGAAAATCACATGTACAAGCACACTGTTATTAGCCCGAGGAATCATAACCAATCGAAAGAGCAAGGAGTCGAGAGGAAGAGATTACCCAGATAGTGATAATCTCGTCACAAATATCATATGTTAACAGTTATTGAATATCATGCACATTAAGTAGAGAGGTAATATCATTCATAGAATTATAGGATGCAACAAAAATGATCTTCCTAGAATCTATTAAGAGTTCAATATTAACACACCCAAAGGGGATTTCAATGATAAAGTTAGTCCAAATACGAGTGATATCAACAAATGATCAACATGGTAGGTATGCAACTTCGTAGTGACCTCGGTCCAACAAATTCTGATGTCTAACTAACGTAAAGTCTATAAGTTTAGTTTTTATACCCACTTTGATGAAGTGCAACCAGTCGTGGGAAACATCCTTCCACGTGACCGGATAACTACTAGGATCTTAATTTCTTGGTGCGATCCCAAAGCATGCTCTCGTAAACTTGAGTAGATTTAGTGCTATATCCACATGAACGATGGGTAGTCAGTGTCTCTTGGATATATCCTGTAACTTTGTTCCCGCTTTAACTATTCAGCTTTTGTTCTGCAATCTAATCAGGTGAGAAATGACGGCATGGAGCACCCTTTTGAAACGAGAAACGACAGAAAATCTTGTCAGCAGCAACCTTCTTCCTGCTGTTTAGACCACATGGGTAACATTGCACAAAAGTGGACACTAACAGGACAAGCGAGCATTGATTCGCGAAGTGGAAATGGCGAGTCGTATGTCACAGAAAAGACGAACTATTTCCTCAAGCACAACAATCGAGCAGCTATAGAATTACTGGTCGATATAGACTAGAAATCATTTAGAGTTTATGTCAAAGCGGAGGCAACCCAAGAGGCTTTGGAATGTTGTACTACTATTACGAGACTTGCAACACCGTTCTGAGAATCTCGAAGTCCATGATGAGCGTAGTGGCCGACCTTAAGTACATTATTCAGCCAAAGCAACTAGGAGACTCTATATGCATGCTCGGCCAGCGAAAACTTCTCATCTGAGTTCCGATCAGGCGCCGCATGCAGCCCGGGCTTGAATCAAGTGAGGGAGTTTCTACTACGGCCAAGACTTGCGTCAGAATTGACTGGCAGAACTCCGCCTCCAATTTCCAGAAGGACGTCCATTGAGCAGCATGAATCACTTCATGACAGCCACGACTGTCACTTGATTGGAGATGTGAAAGCATATAGTACACAATTTGTGTTAAAATGAAACCCTTGAAAATCCAGGCCAATCCGGCAACTCGATAATATATATATATATATATATAGAATATAGAGAGAGAGAGAGAGAGAGAGCTGAGATTTTGCAGCTCCAGCAGGAGGAACGCGTTCTTACTCAAGTCTTTCTAAGTCAAACTTGAGCGCCGCCTCAGAATTTCAAAATATAATATAGATTAAAGTCGACTATTCAATTACCTTATCCATTGCCGACTCGGACCATTCTGGATGCGTGGGCAAACTATGAACCCAGTCGTTGCCGGTGTTTCTGGGAAGACGTGTATTCTGGGACTTGGACCGGTTGACTGGAAATGAGAATGTTTCATCAGTAAATCAATTCAAAGAGGTCACAAATTGTATTCAAAAAATGCTCAGAGAAATCGAGGCGAGAGGCGAGAACAGACAAGAAATTTGAAATCATGATAGGTCTTGGCGAGCTCAGTCTGGACCTGACGGCTTTAGAACTGAAATCGCAATTACGACGTACGACGGGTTCAAAGAATTGACCTGTTCTAGGACTGACGGACGACTGACAGCGAGATCGAACCACTCTGACAATGACCACATAACATGGAACCTATATCAGTGACGACATGTCGTCTCTTACTCAAGCATCGTGTCGTAGCGAGGGTGAAAGTGTCGAGTTTCTGTATCCATTGCTAGCTCTGTGCAGTGCTACCTAGTTTTGTATAGCGAGGTTTGCAGGCCTGAGAATATTAATGGCGAGTCCGGTGTTCGCCAAAGGTGTGCTCCTCATCTTGCTGGTCGTCATCTCCAACATGAACGAAGAGGTTGAAGCATCTTCTCGCATTGGATTGAGAAGCTCGGGTATGCAAAAAAGTAACGTTCCTTTCAATTTTTATGAAAGTTAAGTTTTGCATCGTTAAGGTTCCTGAACTTCTTTATGTCGATGATTGAACCATCAGAAGCAACATCGGTAATTTGCATCGCAACCCAAGCGATCATGTTGAAGATTGTTAGATTTTTCAGCTGTAGATTTAGACTGTGCACGCTACGTACTAATCCATTCCAGTTTTCCGTCGACTTTCATTGCAGTACTCCCCGTATCAAAGGACGAAGAAAAGATCTCGTGTTTTAAGGTGAGCGATTTACAAAGCGATGCCAAGTTTGTCAATTACAGTTTATACTCATTTCTTCAAAAGTGCAACTCGATACATAAAGTAAAGAGGCAGAATCATGTCTTCTCTTAGATTTGAGGTAGATTATTATTTCAGTTGCTTTATTATATACTCACCATTCCAGCTTAATAACTATGTTGGAACCTACATGAAACTTCAATTTTTCTTTCGTATGTATATATTTACATTTTGTACGTAGATCAACTCAAACATGCTCGCTTACACTAAACTTGCCATACACTGTGTTGACACTGCAGCATTCTGGACCAGTTACGGGGTCGAAATCTGTACATCCGGATGTGTCTCAAAAGATTAGGCCATTTGAAGCCCGACTATCTCCTGAGAAACGAGTGCGAGATCCTAGCGACGTCGTGCCACCTCCAGCAAACATTGCACGAATGATGAGAAAATCTCTACTGAAACTGTTCCATGGCCATGTACCCCAAGTCTGGAGCAAACAAGAGTTACAACAGATTTAGTGCAAAGGAATTGCTCCACAACAGAGTTCCAGAATCGAAAGTTGCAGAGGAGCCATAAATGTACAAATACTGAGCTTGAAATGTAGTCTTATCAGAAAAAGTGTAGTCTTGGTAGTGTAGGTATGGTTTCCTAAACAGGCGAAATGATAGATTCTGAGGCACATACCATTGATTTGGCGTTGATACTCAATTCAGTGGTTTGCATTAAATTAAATTTCGTATATTAATGTCTTGAGATTGCATTGATCTATCTTTCCCAAAAACTTTGGGAAAGATAGTTCTCTACAGTAAGATTGGTTCTCTACAAAACTCTTCAATTATAAGGAGCCAATTTCAGCAATTTCTTGTGATGTTTATATTAAAATGAAACTGATTTGACTTGTCCTGAGTTTTCTTCAAGATACTAGTTCATTAACGTGACGTCTATAACTACTGTGAATCGGCCATTCATGAATTCAATGCACATACATGAATTCAACTGTTGCAGCCCACAGAAAATGTTGATATTCTTCATAGCACGTGCAGCTTGTGTATACATTGATATACCTGTGATGTGTATATACTATTGCAGCGTGTGCGCTTGTCGAAGCTCCTCATGAGTCACAGTCACTTCCTACGGGCCTCTCGCAAACTTCACCCTTGTGGCGTACTATTTGCGGTACCCTGCATCCTTCACACTGTGCAGATAGCAAGAATTGCTCTATTATCATGTGGACTCCTGCACGTGAGTGGACCCGACACAAAAGCTCAAGCCCGGTTTATTAAAGAACAATGCATGGTTTCCCATATTCAATTATCTTTCACTGAAGATCCCATAAAAAAAGTCTGGAGAATTTTCATCACTTCAAAGGAGGCTTAGATCCACCCTTGGCCACTCTTCAGTTTCAAGAGACCAAGCCCCATCGTCACTTGGCCAGGATAATGGGCAATCATCCTCAAATTAGTTTCTAATGCGCTAGTCTAAGATCCTAAGCTTAAAAGAACATCTGGAGCTTGACACAGGTGACAACTTTTTGGAAAAGTTTGAAGGTTAATCTGGATTTTTCTTGATCCATTCCAGAAATCTGTGATAGTGTTCTTTTCGCTGAGAACTGTTGTGATTCATTTTTAGTGATTAATATTTCTGTAAGAATAGAGAAAATTAGAAGAAGGGATTCATTCTTAGTGAACTTTTGTTCGCAATATTCTCAATAAATATGATATGATTCGTATATAAATTTAAATGGAATATATAAAAAATATGATCAACAAATCATTACAAGAATGAGCAAATCTGATACTCTTTTAGTATTGTAAGATAAAGATATGCTCAATAAGAATAAGGAGATACATATGTACTTACTATAACTTTATAATAAAAAACACCATGTTTATGAAATTGTAAGATACAATAATTTGTTGAAAAATTATTGAATTAAAGAACATTTGACAAATATACTTGTCAAATGTATGTCAAATGGCATGAATTTTTTTTGAAAAAATAGAAAATTATATTTATTATTTGAAATTTAAAACATTCAATTGAAATATTTTTTAAAATAGATTTGAAATTTAAAATAATACAGACATAAACACTCAAATTTTCAATCCAATGCAGAAAGTAAATCTTTTTCATTCTCTAGGATTATTATGACCATAATCATGTTATAACAGCCCTCCGTCACACCACAGTTCTATGACCTGTCCATTACTTTAGAACATGGAACTGAAGCATGGACGATGCTCCATTTTCTCTTGCTTACGTCCCTTAGCTGTTTCTTCTATTGGCTTCAGTTTCCATCTCAGGGTGGGGTAACACCTATCTTTTAAACATGTCTCTGGTCCATTCTCACGGATTTCAACGACGATCATACGGACTCTTGCTTGTTAGACCGGTGATGAGAGCTGTGCAGCGTGATGGCAAGGAAGCATTTGCTGAGTGTTAAAATGTTGTTTGAAGCAACGAAGGGGAGAATCGAGATTCCTGAACAAGCTCAATTCGGTATAGTGCGGTCGGATTTCATCCATCTTGTGATCAGGGTAAAATAGGTCACGATAGCACTACTGGTTTCCCCAGAAGGAAACTAGCTCTTCCTCAGACCGCAGCCGCCGGCATCCCCAAAAGCCCAGGTAAACTGCCATGAATCGATGCGTTACAAACATTTTCTATGGGCTATTTCTATCGCGCAATTCCTACAGTGGCCCTAGTTCGTGGTCGTCGTCCTCCATTCAGCTAACCAAGTGATGCACGATGAGATGCAGAGCCTAATTCCGTGAACACTGGACCGGACAGAAAATGGTGATCCATATTTTTCTCAACACGGTTGCGGGAATGTGGATCAAGATCTTCGTGCTTACCACATATTTCGAGCCTTTGCCACTCGAATAACGGAGTGCTCTGGGTCACATTGAAAATGAGTCTGCTCCAAAAATGTTCTGCACTTCAGTTCATACTTTGACTCCAATTTCAAACTCCTAAATAAACTCAGTGTATCAAGTGTTTGTTAGTTATATCAAGACTTAGCTATTACAGGATCCTCTCCGATTACAGCTCGTGGGGAAGTTAGAGATTACACCATTAAAATGTGGGTATCAGAGAACATTCCTCAGAGCGCGCCATTCAATGTCGTCAATGATATCTGCAATCATAAACCTGCATACGCGTTTAGGTGCGAACGAGGTCGCCCGAGAGAAAAAGTGTTCGTTGAAATTCTGAAACGAAGTCAACCAGCTGCTGTTAGATATTCACTGCACATCGGGACACCCTAATGCTGAGAAATTCCGTAAAGAGTCAGCGCGGTAGTTCGATTCACATTGCATCCGGATTTAATCTGTCCGGATCTCCCTCCAAGCGGCATCCCTAGTTAGTTACGTGTGCACATGCATGAGTAATACATCAGTTACATCCTAGAGTGAAGTTAGCGCCATTTGCAATAGAAGGCCCAAATTGATTTTATGAGACTTGAGACTTTAGGGTAGAGTTCAAATTAGTGCTTATTGGGGTACAATTTTCAAAGTTAGACTTTGAGAATGTTGCTATGATCTATACCAGTTAGTGCATGAATCTTGAGTTTTTGAAGTTCAAAGTGGGTTTGGTTTTATTGTAATTTTTTTTTATTCTATGGTTATGAGCATAGTATATTTGTGGATGTTTTGAGAATAGAAAAGATTACTTTGAAAATTCAAATTAGATTATGTGGGGAGAACTTTAAGTTTTTGGAACGCCGAAGGTTTTTTGGTGAGTTTTGATCTATGATAACTTCAATCTTTTTGCTGTAGAGTGTGTAGAGCTTTGATGGAGTGAAGACTTTGGTGGCGATCTAGGAAGTAGAGTTGATTCAAAGTTGATGTGATCAATTTTAGAAACCTCTATTTTCTATTTTAGTGCTTAAGATCCGAATCAGAATTTGGAGGACGAAAATGATGTTGAAAATTTATGAAATGAATCGACGATCATAGTTATCTTGGGGCTTATAATCTAGATTTTACAAAAAAGATTTTGAACATAAATGCTCGAAGTTCAATATTTGATGTTTTGAAATTTTCGGATAAAAAATAGGAGATGCATGCTATAGGATTATCATATAGTGTCTATTTGATCTGAAATTTGATGGGATCATAAAAAATGTAAACTTCTTTAGCGCGGAAAAAGAGACGTCATGCACAAGGCTGACATTATCAGAATTATGAAATTTTGACATTTAGAGGTCAAAACTAGAATCAAAGATTTTCAAAATCTAGCAGAAGTTTCAAACGGTGTCCGTTTGCAAAAAAAAATAGAAATTGCATTAAGTAAAGAATTGCAAAAATCAACAGTTTATTTAGTTGGTTGACTAATGTCAAATTATCGATGTAGAGAGCAGAAGACCTCTAAAATTTAGCTTTATTTTAAATGCCGTTATAATTCAAGATCAGTTGGGGTTGGGTTGGTTTGACCCCTTTGATAGATTTTTTGAGATAGAGTATTGTTATTTATGTTTCTTGTGATTGATATATCTCCATCTTGGCTTCATGTTTGTGTACAACGTTTGTTTGTGTTAGTGCTCCTTTGTGTTGTCCATAATGAGGCTAGATTTGCGGACCATTCAAACTATCCATGTTTCTCCTCAGTGAGATAGGACTCCTCTGTGAATGCATGTGATGATGACAGGTTTCAAGGTGTTCATGTGTTAGCACCTTCTATTGTGGTTTCTAGTTCCATTTGGAGACTTGTTGTGCAATTATTGAGGTGATACTTTTGTGTCATAGTGGAGTTCTTTGGAGGTTCCAAAGGAAAAACTACTAAGGTTAGCAGTGAATACACCTATAGCAATACAAACCTTGGACTTTGAGGTTCACAGAAGATTATGATTTGGTGTTAAAGAATGATGGAGCTAAGCTTGATGATATCTTGAAGTGTGTCCCCACACTGTTGTTGTGGGACATGAACAATATTTAAGGGGCCATCAAGGGTCTAGACGATATTTTGGTACAATTGGTACCATTGAGTTGGACAACTTCATAGAGGAGTTTGACTCATGGTATGATTTATAGCATATGCGTAACTCTATATCGTTTACTCTATTTATGGCTTGGAAGAGATTATTCTAGCATTTGGAGGGTCCACCAATGGATGGTTATCATGAGTTCCGGCATAAACATCCTGAGAAGATTCAGTTCAAGACACAATACTAAGCTCCAAACTACATCTTTATTATTTCAAATACCGTGTTTGGTGACATGAGTTCATACTCTGTACTTGGCAACGATAATGCGGTTGGAGAGTCGAGTTAGAAAGAGTTTAGAGGTTCCAACTTTTAACCCTATAATGGAGGAGAGAATATCAAGGGATGAGGATTGACAAGTTACGAGGTTTGCAAGAGTTCCAACGGAAGACTAGGAAGAGTCTTCGAGAAGCATATACTCAAATGTGTTATTTGATTAGTGTACCCATGGGGTGACAAATACACAAGTTGTTGAATATTGGTATGGGATATTGGATAGGGATTTGAGATGTAGAGTGAATGATGTGTCCTTACTACATGCAATATCACCTACATTGGCCATTGTGATTTGTTTTGCTGAGCTCAACATGCAGAAAAAGAGAATGGTGGCTGTTGGGTTCATCAAATACTTCACGTTATCAGGTTACAACACAAATCCAAACTGGTTATGGTAGACATGTAAAACAGTCTCGACCATCTAGACTAAGTGATGAAAATGTTAGATCTATACCATTATCATCATTTTCATATCAACAATAAGTTTTCACATCACAAGAAGGATTGACTTCAAGGTCGAAGAGTGGATCATGGTCGATCAAATCATGTGAGCAATGTCATAGACATGGTCACATGATTGATCGATGTTTTGATCTTCATCCAAAATTATAATCAATGAGAGTTATCATGGCAATCCATGGAAGAGGACAAGTAGTTCAGGTGACATGGGTGATGATAGAGGACCTGCCCATGGTCAAGTTTTAGCTCGTGGACAAGTCATGAGATGAATATTACATCTCGACTTGAGCCGTTGGAGCAAAAGATAGCTAGTATGTTTATAGCCCAACAAAGGTCTGATTCTGGAGCTGGAGCTGATGCCTCTATATCATATGATGGAGATGTTATAGAGTAAATATGTGCATCGGCACAACCATGAGCAGTTGTTATGACTCATAGTGCAACATAGACTATTGAGTCTATAGGAGCGTATGTGGAGTAAGATCCACAAAGAGGGAAAGATGGCCGACAAGTAAGACTTCCTAGGTCTTTCACATTGTCTGAGGCGCTAATACCTTGTCCATGGCTCCTAGACGCCCTACTAGAGAGATGGTAGTGTAAACCAATGTTGATAAACTTGGAGATGGAGCAATTAGAGTCCAACCATCAATATCGTCTAAGGTAGCATCCAACACAATGTTGGTAGCGGCAAAAACTCTTGATTATTCTCATGTTTTCTCAGCCAAAGATCTATTGGCATTGGGGATGTCATCATCCTATGTATTATGATTGGTAGCCACACTTTGCGAAAGCAAAGAGGATGTGTTGGTTGCTTATGGTATTGACAATAATGATAGTGTTGATCATGGGATCAAGGCAACTACTAGTGGTTTTGACAAGTTGTTGTCGCTCGAATGATGGAGTTATCAGCAAGGCTGGCATACAAACTTACCAAGGTATCACCAAATGCGATGATGTTGGATAACATGAGTGGTGTCTTCTATTTGGTTAGACCTTCAAGAAAGGTTTATCGAACTCAAAGGGTGTTGTTGGATTATAGTGCACAACTTCTTATGCTAGGTAAGGATGCACGGTTTGGTCTTGGTTTGCAAGAGACCAATGTGGAGAGATGTCCATTTCGGGTTTAGATAACTCTTCAAGGTTCTAGTGATGAATTGGTACCATACATCACACGGATGGAATTGATTGTGCAAATGCAAACATATCATATCACTAATATATCTACAACACAAACACGTGTTGTAGTTACACTTGCATAGTCTTCTGATATATTGGTAGGTGCGGCAATGTTATATCCAATGGGATTTAGCACTGATTTTTGAGAGGAGACATCCTCTTATGAACTTGGATGACACTTTGATGAGGCTCAAGTCAGTCTATTACCGTACAATTTATTACCGGTTCTAGCCTTTATCAAGTGGAGGTTTGGCGTATGTTGTGGCCTTCAGTACTTGTGGTTTTTGGCCTAGTGATTTATTGGAGGGCAACATGGATGCACATGACAGTCCCTATCCATGGAATGTTACTATCATGGCAAGTTTTAGTGGAGAAGTGTCATTCATGTTGGATGAATGTAGGAGCATAGTTTGTAGGACTAGTAGAAATTTTTTATTTTTGTGGAATAAAATGTCATATTCGGAGAACTTAGAAATGTATTTGTCCAAATACGATGAAGTTAGGCATGTATGAATATTGTTAGAAAGTTCACACAAGCAGAAGAATGAAATTAGGGTTGGCATCGGAAGGCGGATCGATGAAACCTCGAGAGAGAGTGCGAAGGAGTATGCCAAAAATTTACACAAACAAAAAGGCGTCTGAGTAGAGCTAACTCGATGTCAAAACGAAGAATCATGACAATACCGACTGCGAAATATATTGATGGGGAGAATTTGGCCACTCATCTTGATGGCGGATTGGACATTGGAAGAGCTGTTGAGGTTGAAGAACTTAGGCGGAGTATTTTTGTCGTGGTAGTGGGATTATGTCTGTCCAGTGCTTTGTGATGAAGTGCGTCGAGGGAAACCGGTTCCAGCGCAAACAAAGCGTAGCCATAAAAGTGGGATGCAAGACTGTGGACAAAAGCGTTGGGAAGAACCTATGAAGACGACAAGGTCGGAGTCAATTGGGAAGGATCTGCATTGTTTGCCTTCTCGGACCAAAAAATAGTATCATAGCGACGGACAGTCTTTGGAAAAGATTTGTTCGCTGCGGAAGCTGAGATCAAGACCTAGAAGCTTTGATGAGGCAGATTCGAACATTTCATTGATTCTTGTTGCACATTGAGAATCGATAGATTGAACGATTTGGAGAAATTAGTGTTTGCTTCTTACCGTGAATCAAAGCAGAATCTATCTTGGTATTAGAGCAATTGTAACCTAGTTGCTTTGCGGGTTCACAAACCCACGTGGCCTTTGCGGTCCTTCTTATGATGTTATCATTAGACTTGAGAGCATGATGCTCACTACTTCATCAATCGAATTGAAAGTCCCCTTCTAGTTCATCGACGCGAGAGATTAAGCTCGTCTTGAAGAGTTTTTTCGATTTTGTTGTGGAATCGGCTTTGGATAGGAGGATGCTGAGGTAGACAAAAGAAGTTAATTCCAAAAGCTACCAAGATTGAATTGTCAAAGCACCATTTGGAACAGTCCGAATTACTAAGACTGTAGTTGGTGTTTTCTTGAATTAAAACACTAAGACTTTTGAAAGCCTCTGCATCTATTAAGGTTACTGCAAAGTGGACTTTAGCTGCAAAGGGTATAGAGGCTTTGTTGCACATTGTTCACGCTGCAGAAGTTGCAAATGTTTTTCATGCTTACAACTATTCTAGTGAGGGAGGCCGATTGCTGGAGGAATTTGGGAGGAATCGGTTGCAAGCCTTGTGTTTAAGAACTGCGGTGATTACGACTTTGTGCTTTAAGGTCAAATACCCGACAAAGTTTTGGAGTCCGTGGTCAGCGTTGCAGGAATCAAGGAATTGTGGAAAGGAAGTACGGCTAATGGGGTGGTGGAGCAAGAATTGATCATGTCACGTCATCCAAAATGACTTCGTCCATCATTGTCGCGGGTTATAGACAAGAGATCCAACAATCCAACTAGAAGGTGGACTGCACCATTGTTGACAACCTGAATTGTTGTCTGTACTTTTGGTTGTCTTCCACACTTCATGATTCATAGACAAATTGTGGTTTAGGGATTTTACCCAATATAAATTTCCCACTTTTTCTCATATGAGTGGGAAAGAGTCAAGTTTGGAGGTTCCATTTGACGACCGAACGACGTGAGGGACGAGTTCGGTTGTTGCATATGGGCACAAGTAGAATGGACTAACAACTATGTTATCTCTATATATGATTTTACTCTATTCTATTTAGGCTACGGCTTAGTTCTAGTTAACTCTAGTTTACAGGGGGCCTATGTTAGGTTTCCTTCTATGACTTCCCGCAGAGTAATCATATAGGCAATAGAGGTTAAGGATCCCAAGACCAGAATCAAGGGGGAGATTGTTGGATTTACTCTTAGGTCTTTGTTAATTCTAGTAAGGCTGCTACTCTAGTTAGATATTGACTAGGGTTAGTTGGCACTACTATATAATGGGGCTTGTGGAAGCTCTATGTGACATACTAGAGCTTATGGAGCAATTTGAGAGAACAAGAATTCTCTATAGTTTTGCATTAGCTCCTCAAATGCATTCCTATTGTAATCTTTAAGAACATGAATAGCAACAAGGAAATATTCTCAATATGCTAAACCAATGAAAAAATTTTAAAGAATAATAATAAATGGCTTTTTGCAAAACACTTGACAGTTAAAAGGATTATTATTCTTCCAATTAGAATACAATGATTGCAGACTGTTGAAAAACTTTCATGAATATTACATCCATTAAATCAATGCACGCTGAAAATATTTTGTAGGATTTCTAATTGTTCATCAAGTCTGGTCTCTTGCATGTGAAACATCCGAATTATTTCCCCAATTGATGGGGTCTTCCCATCCTTTTGTTATTATACTTCGTCTTACTTGAAAATTATTTCCCCTCGATTGTCCAACCTACGGGACAAAAATCTTGAAAATTAAAGAATAACATTATTTATTCTCAAATTTTGAGAGATAATAACATAAAATATGTGTACTATATTTCTCATACCTCGTACAATCCTACCTTCAAACCCATATAATATCTTACGCACTAATTCCTAAACTAATAAGTTCAGCGCTAATTCCTAAACTAATAAGTTCAGCCTTGGTCCCACAATGGTACCAAAAGGTAAGGGTCTAATTGTCGACGAAGCAAAACTCTGCGGGGCTGGCAATTTACTAGTCCCCCAAACATTCGAAGTTTCAGAATACCTTAGTGTCGGGTGAAATCAGACATCAAATTTATAATTTTTGAAAGTGCTCAAAGTCTCGATAATACTTCAAGGGATTGCACGGATGAGTTAACTGCTCTAGACTGCAGACTTTAGGTGAATTATTATCTACTAAACAATTATACACATTCGTTGCGCATTCACTATGTAATGTTAAGTGACACAACCGTAATACCTCGCCCTACATTTCACATTCGAAAATATTTCCCCCGCGGCGAACACATACTTTAGTGGATCTTCAGATATCGACTCAGGAGGTCAAAGCTTTGGAAATATATCGAGGAATGAAAATCCTTAACACGCAACACAAGAAAATCGTGTTTTCTTTTCTTCGGCGATAAACTCTAGCATCCATCCCCATATACATTTTCAGAAATCAATTACGTTACAATCGTGTGATGGTTTACTAGATGGAACACACATAACTTTCATGTTCAAATGTTCTTAAAAAATTGATTCTAGACTTGTGAATTATGAAGGAAAAAAAGTGGAATATTTTAGACGATAATGACGTCACAAAATCAATTCAAAAGGGTCTGGGTACGAAGTAATATAGCAAAAAGGTATTCAAAAGTAGTTGACGTGTTCGAACTATAGAACTATATCAACACATTTATAAGAAACGACTAGACTTACTCATCCATGGCATACACAGGAATTCGCATAGATCCAAAGTCAACAGCATTTCCATAGTTCAGCCTGACCACGCCCCCAAAAATGTACAAAATCACATTCGTGTACTGTAACCGACATTCAATTACAACTTGGCTCGAATCGGCCAAATCTAGTGTGCATTACAAGTTGACGCAAGAATGTTGTCTAAATTATCTGCTTTATATGAACCTGTGATACAATGCTAACCTGTACAGCATTTAAATCACTTCAAAAGATCATGGTCAAAGAGTATCCAATCATCAAGTTCGAGTCCACTGAGCGCGTCAATGAGATGACATCATCTATAACTAACAGCAAAACCCCTCTCTTGTTGTGGAAGACCCACAGTGCCAACCCTTGAGCCGTACCTGGCGCGTTCTCATAACGCTACTTGGTACTCATTCCTGTAACCTATCGGGACCGCAGCCTTCAGGTTACGGAGGCGTTGCGAAGGTTGGAAAGAATATGCGAACTACCTACTTCAAAAGTCTGTACCTAAATACATTGATCAGCTCTATCTCACATCAATGCCAGGAAACCACGAGAAGTGGCTATCTTACACATGCGGGAGGCCCAGAGATTGCTAACAAGGTTTCAACGAATTTATATGAGGATGTATAGTCATACATTTCCGGATAAATCATGTGAAACAATCTGAAAGTTAACAGAGGGATCAGAATTCATTGTACCCTTCTCCACTTGCGGCTTCCTCGGACGATATGGGCCTGTTGTGTAATTTGCTTCGTATCCGTTTAGTTCTTACCACATCACTGCTGTTAGAGGGAGAGTCATCCTGCAATATACGGTCCAAAAGCTTTTATGAACGACTAGCTTCATGAGCTACTAAACTCAACTTGTCACGAAACAGTGAGGAGTAATAGCCAAAAAGTTGTTCTTTTCTCCAGCTCGGACTTTCCATCACTCAAGAAACAAAAATAGATTTACCTTGCTGGACCCTTTCGAAATATCTTCATCATCGCCTAATCGCAATGGAGAGGGTCTCCAATTCGTGTTTCCCCTAGAAACTTGCTCTGCCATGGAATGGGATGGTCTCCAAGTCATGTTCATTGCTGGCAGCTGCTCCTCTGTCGCAGTCATTACATCGTACATTGCACCATCCGGACTTGCCCGACCAGCGTCAATTTCATGCTCCTCCAACTCTACGTTATCTGCTGAAGGGGAAGAAATTTCTCTGGAGGCTTCCATAGTAGCCAGCCTGGAGACGTTTGGACGAGTGGCCAGATTGGACCTTTTGCCAGTCTTCACTGACTGGCGGATATTGTATAGAGGAGTGTCATCATCTTCATCTTCCTCAACCTCATCGTGGTCATTATCTGATTCTGTAGGTACCTCTTCAATCTCCTCTTCCTCACTAGAGGTATAATGAGCTTCGAAAAGCTTCTTCCCTCGGACTCCTTTCTTGGCTATCCGTCTTCGTGACCGCGATGGTGGTGGATGTGCAGCGCCTTCCTTTTCACCTGAGATTGTAACACCATATTCTATTCAGCTAAAACTTCCATGAAATTTACCAGTTCCTAAAACAATTACTTGTTCTGATAAAAGCAACAGATAAGACTAAACAGGAAGAATGTCAGGCACAGCTACCAGAAGGCATCTCGTGTTTAGCACTCTTCTCACGAAGCAGTTCAACGAAGGTGAAATACGGTCGCCATCCACTTGGATCTTGGTCTGTGTCGATCCCTCGCACTCTTGGTTCAATATCTGAAAGACTGTTTCAAAAGTGTACAGTAAATTACACATGAATATGCTGGTATATAAGCATATATAAGACAAATTAATTCTAACCAAGGACAGAGTCAAATGAGTAACCAGCTAACGTGGAAAAAAAATTTTAAACCAAGAGAAGGTACACAGAAGCAGACGAACCAGGAGTATAGTTTTCTATCCTTTGGCTTAAGCCATCAATTGACAACTCGGGTCCTCCATTTATTTATTGTTTCAGTCCTATATGAAACTGACCAGATATTTTACTTGTACCTACGAATTAGTGTCAATGTACAAAATCTGCTTTAAAAAGTTGCTATAATGTACTAACGAAAAGACTGTTAAAATTCTCTAAATATTGTACCCATTAGTTTTAGTAAAGTGGGAAATTTTTCACCATAGATGAGGTTCCTTTGGGGTTTCCACGTATTAACCAAGAACCACGGCATATAGTGAATTTTCTTCTCCACTCAACTTTAGTAAATACGAACTTCAAGGCTCAATCCGAATTTTGATATAAACCCCAAGCACCATTCGACCATAATAATTTTGAAGTTAAAATGGAAACTTATGAAACATAGTAGTGAACCATACATATATGGAAGAAGGACGCATGTGGAAAACAATAAGCTCGAAATGACCAAAAAAATGCATACATCGGTCGAAGACAACTATACTGTAACACACAATCGTTGAGATGATCCAGGAAAACTAAGATTTCAATAGGGAAAGGTATTACGTCCTGTCTAGGACTTCAGACAGTATGAACACAACATGATGTCCAAGGGATCGCACCACGACCAGACCCAAGCACGAACTTAATTAGTGAACCTACCACGAGAGCCAAGAAAGTTGCTAACAAACTACCTTTGGATTCAAGCTTCTGTCCAGGCTACGGAGTAGGTTGTCTAACAAATTGTCTTTTATATTTAAGAGAAACTTATTACTCTTCGTGTCACTATCACTGCATTACAACTCAATCTATTGGCTGCAGTAAACGAACCTGAAATAAGTTTAAGATAGCTATTCCAACATATTGAGTTGAGAGTATAGAAGGTTACATTTCGCGAATGTCCGCGGCCGGCAATTTTAGAGCAAATTGTATGACACCGCCTTCGAGGAAAGAAAGTTGCTTGGGAGCGTCATAAAACGCGTATTTAACTCCCCCTTTGACTATCTCCATGATGCTCGGTCTGTATTTGGCACGAGCCATACCGAGAAACGAGCTTGACAAACGCACTGCCAGATCCTTACAGGCTGCAAAAGATGGACTCTTTGACAGGTCGTCGTCACTTCCAGAGACTTCGACCATGTGCCGCTGATAAGCCTAGGACAAGACGGTGAACGTGCAGTGCAAACAAAAATTAGCTCTATATATCGCCACTTTAAAGGACGTACTGGAGATGGCCAAAATTGCTAGAACTTAACAGAGCGATTACAAGTAGACGACAGAGTACAGTCGTCACTGCAGCTGATAGAACAAAATGTCAAAACGTTAACAACAGATCAGATGAATAGTTTAATGTTGAGGATCTCACTCGTTTCATGGCATTCAAGTAGAGACCAGACAAATCATCTGCATGCAACTGTTGCTTCACTTTCGCAAGAAGCTGCTTCACAGTCTCAGAGATTATTTTTCCATGCAGCGCATAGTGTGAGAGGATCTCCGGCCCAAGGAAATCCTACAAAAGATAGGAATACAACACCATTATACAAGCAAACGTCTCTGAAACTCAAATCTGTTTTGTGTTAAGTTTATCCAAAGAGGCAGGAGATAAACTCGACTAAAAGCTGTATCATCGTGTGATCCCAGTCCGAAAGAAAATGACTTCATGCAAAGTATCCATTAGATAAAATCATTAACAAGGAACATTTCTAACACATGGGAGTAGGATGTCTACGCTCTTTTTTGATGAACTTGACGCACAACTATCGCCAATATCTACCATTCATGCTGACTGACAATCGAACCTTGGGGACCATATCGTGAGCAATAAGCTTTGCGGCTGCAGTCATGACCATATCTTTCTCATTCAGGAACTCAGCAGTTGGCCCCTCCGTGATCTCTTCTTCGGCGTCATCTGCTTTTCACAAGAAACGGCAGAGGCTTCCAGTCATGCTTACAACTCGATCCAAAATACTTCTTTCTAGTTAGAGGCAGGGTGCGCAAGACCTTACATATAAATGAAAGATTGAAGTGGCAGTGTTCATCAAAAACACAAGAAGCATGAACGCTTATTGCTTTCCCGTTTGACTAAGACCGGTGACCTGCTAGCCTTGCAGACGCATAAAAGGATGTACCAGGTCACAAGACAAACAGTTACGTGCATTCATAGTCGTTACAAAGAACCGCAAAGAACTTACCGACAGAACTTAACCAAGACCTTACCTACAGTTAGCGACAGCTCTCAGAAATGAATTACCTGTGTAAGAAAGCCTGTACTCGCATAGCTGCCAGAACCTTTCAAGAATATCCATGGGAGGGCAGAACCCAAGCGCCCTCAATTTGGTTGGGGCCAACTTTGCTTCACTAAATAAACTCCAAACGTCTGACAGAATCAGGCACATCTGTGACAACAAGGACAAAGTTTTAGCTCCTTCAACAATTCTTAAAATATTCGACAACATCAAACTCCCGAGCTTTCTAGACTGGCTGTAATAAAAATAATCTCACGAAAGACATTCAGGCAGTTCACAACATACTGTGCAGGTCAAAACATTCCGGGGATTTCCTTGATCCCAGCTATCAAGAACAAAGTCCATAAAAGTGTACAGATGCTGGATCAGCCTTGCTCTAATCGTCAGCAACGACGCGATTGCAGTCTCGTCCGGACTATGAGGATCGATTGCTGACAACGACCACGTGATATGTAGGTACATATTCAAGAAAATCAGTCGAACAACCTGCATCTCGAGACAACAGAAAGAAAGTTCCGCAAAAGAATGAGAAATGTAGGTAGCTGCTATACATATAAGTTTGACTAGAAGTGTTATGTGTTCACAAACTTGGCTTCCTGATTCAACAATGGCATGCGTCAACTACCCGTGTGACTAACAAAAGAATATTTCTGCCTCAAGATGATAACAACCATCACAAAGACCTAAAACAGAGAACTAAGGTCAGTGTTGTAGATACAGGTTTCCAACAACTACCATTATCCTAGTAACAGCTGGCATCAGTGGTATCAAGCTCTTGAAAACTCAAGAAAACTAACAAGCTACATTAACTATCAGGAGAAAATCTGAAATAACATAGTTGTGCTCCATGCAAATACAGACCTCGTCATCGAGGTTACTAAAGTCGTCTAGAAGACCCAGCATGTCCGCAAAAAGACCTTCGTTCGATACGCGTATCGCTAATTGCAGCTGATACATTCTTCTCATGTTAACAGTTAAAGAGTAATCATCTTCCGCATCCTGTAGAGAAACTGTTAATGTCTAACACGTTCAACCATTTTTGGACAAGGCAGATCATTAAGAAAAAGTCCAGCTCTGTTGTGCAAAACGAAGTCTGATGGGCAATATGAAGTGAAGGAAAATACCCCTAATTGACCTATTGCAGACTTCAACTTTGAAGACAGATCGTCGACAGTCTGTTTGAAAATCTGTTGTGCAGAGTCTTGCAGATCCGCATGACTTTCGTTAGCGGCAAAAGCGAGAGACTTCACACAAGCCTTCAAGGTGTTACTGTCTCCATGCTTAACGAAAGCATCCTTTATGAGCTGAAGTGCTCCTGCAAAGCTCTGACCATAAGAAAAACAAAAGCTGTGTAAGTCTGCTACTGCGTATTGATCAAATGAGGCCGGAGCTGTTAAAGTTACGACATTGATTCAAAGCACAATATGCTTTCCAGATTCCTGCCAGAGCTCATACAAAAGTCAATCCTAAACCCGCTTGTCACTGCTGCTCAGAGGGCTTGCCTGCTCTTTCCGCTGTAAGGAGTATAATTCAAGCTTCATATGAAATATAATCTCAACGAGAGCTGATACTTTGGCTTGATCAGCCAAATATTTCCTGAGAAGCTTGGTCAAGGATTTGATCATTGCCAAGGTCATCTCCTTCTTACTGGCTTCCAATGATTCCTGCGGTTGAAAAGGACACGTGGCCAGTTACACAGTAGCTTTTCACCAAAACGTAAATCCAAATTCGGGAGAGGGAATTCACCTAACTAGAGCTGAAGCTAAGAAAAATTCAAAACAAAAATAAGTAGGTGCGAGGTATATCATATTCTCAAATGAGAACAAAAGTCGTTCCCTCGCATCAGGATGCTTCACATACCTTTTGTGCTTTTGTAAGAGAAACTTTACGATGATCACTGGAAGGAACAATCTTCTCTCCAACAGCCTTCTTAACTGAAGCCGACAAGACTCTAACCAGGTTCGTTGCGTCCCTATCTGTAAGCTCATCAGATTGACGATCCTCTAGAAGCATTGTGGTCATACACTTCCAGTCCTGTTACAATCATCAAGGTGTCAACAAACAGAGTAAGAACAGCATCACAATAAGGAACTGCACAGACCTAAAGAGGGGATGGACAAAAGTGCATTCGTTGGTAATGCCTGACACCTGATGTCCCTGTAAGACAGCGGCAGTACCGCTTAAATCCGAAATACTCTTTGTTAGTCAAAGACGAAATTGATAAATACCTCCAAGCGGGCATTATCTACCCTGTGTTGAGCAGTGAATGGGTTGCGCCTATTGTCATTGTGCCTAAGAAGAACACTGGTAAAATCCGTGTATGTACGGTTTGGGACTTGAATCTAGACCATTTTATTTAAGCATGAACAACAATTCCACTTGTCAGCAACAAAATTATGTTCATCTTTTGGCCACATGAACCTACATGTTCGGTGCTAAAGAGGTTCGCTAATTTCTCAAGACAATGAGTTGAGTCTTAAGAAGGCCAGATCTGATGGTTGGATAACACAAATCAGACGACACGTTGGATACAATGCAATCAAAGTATGTTGGATGAGAAACAAAGTGGCAGAGGGTATGTACTTGAAAGCTTTTGGTGCTGACATGACATGATATTAGATCCTATAAACATCGACTCCAATGTATAACGGAACGCAGATGAGTATCGAGTTAAGATGTTGTAACTCTGGTTGACTGGAGTCTAGTCGCCATGTAAAAGCTTGCATCAGACTCCGAAGATATTGGAAGAGAAAAGGTATATCAAGAAAGAGACATAATTGGCAATTCGTGACTGCGAGTAGTATAGAATCATAAAGAGCTACACCGAAGTCAAGGTCCAAGTCTCAGGAACAATAACAAGAAGATGATTTATTCCGTTTACTCCACATGCACCCCAGATTTATGACAACGGCAACCTAATTTTACAGGATTGTTCACAACTCGGGCCTTAAAAGAACGCGAGAATCCGATCTCTCCTGACACTTTCATTGAAAAAACAAAAAGATATTACTGAAAACTGACCTTCATTGCCTTGCACTTATCCCAAAGTGCATCTATCACGTAGTCGCAGAGGATAGGATCTCCAGAAAACTCTCTTAAAATCTGCAGGAGTCGCTCGAGCTGCCCTTGCAGATTCTCATTGTCCTTTCCTGTTGACAAAGCTCAAGTTATGACGATATCCAGTAGAGTTTGTTTTGAGGAAGTCACCAAAAGCAACAGAAAGTAGATGCACAGAAGAAACCAATGTTGGCAGCCAACGCAAGAACATAATACATGTTAGAACAGATGAAGCAAGGAGACACTGGGGTTGACGAGAAAATGACAAGTAAACAACCTCCAGCTGCTGGTGCTATAAGGTGATCGTAAACAAGATCTCCGACCGCATGACGAATTTGCGGCGATTCATCAATCAAGAACTCGTAAAGTGGACCCAACTCATCGTCTTCCAGAAGCTGGTGCCTGCATAGAGCGAAATGCTGCTTCAGTAACGCTGGGCGTAAAGCTGCTATTGAAAGTCACATGAGCAACCATTCACCTTCGGCAATATGGGACAGTCATCGCAATTAATGTTCATAATTCTTGAAAATGAATGGAATCTGAGGTAGCAGACAAACCTGAGTAGTTGTTTCAACAGACCAATTGCACTGACAGCCACATTGACATCTATATCGTCTGCAAGCTCAATCATCCTGGTGCTGAATCGCTCCGTGAATAATCCAAGAGATGGTATATTATCATCGACAGCATACAACGCTTGCAGTGCCAGCACTGAGCTCCTCCGGACAGTTGGGTTCTGGACATCCAACACTGGTTCAGGAAGGACGGAGGTTTCGGCGAAGTTTTCGTCGTCGAAGTTCTCTCAAAATCTGACTCGCTTCAACGACGCAAATTGTAACAAGCAAGCACGACTTCCATTAATCAAGTCTAATCTAATGTAAAAACTTCTAGCGTCTGTTCACAGTCGACGTAACTCACAACACTCGCTCAGCCTGGAAAAAAGAGAAAGAAGGGACCAATAAAGAGTCCGGTTGTACCTTATCGTTCAAAGTCCATCCAATATATTTCAAGTAAAGGTCTTGAAGGAACAAGGATGGGTAGGCAGAAATCCATGATCCAATTGCTGTAATACAAGCCATTCGAATCTCTGAGTCCACGTCTCTGTATCGGTGCATGAAGAGCCTGCCAGATTGCCATCATATCGGCTTGTCAGCTGAGTTACGCACACAACATCCAAAGTATGAATTCTAGACCTTGATTGTTAGAGAGAAAGACTAAGTGTCAAAAATCGGATGGAATAAAATTGGAAACTGTGATCACCACTAGAAGTTTTTTCAACATCGGGTCTTGCTCAGATGTACGTAGCAAATTCAGAGTAGGAAAGCACTAACCCAGTGAATATCTTCCTCATCATTTCTTCCACTGTTGTAATCTTTTCATGAGTTTCAGATAGAGTCTTGTTGAGAGATTCGACACGGGGTCCATCCTTTCGTTTCTTCTTCTCAGCATTCAGCTGCCTTTGTGCAGTTTCGCGAGATTCACCCAACCTCTTCGCTACACCCACTAGGGATGTCACTAATTGGCATCCTACCAAAGTCCCCACCCGGCGAAATGTTCTCGGAGGTGTGCTGCGGAAGAGTACAATAAACATTGTCATCACACAAAGTAAGATGTAAATCAAGACAACAAACAGGAATGAAGGAAAAGAAAAAGCAATTTCAAAACGAAAGTTGAAATCCATTAAAACACTAAGGGGTTCCATGCATGGGCGAGAGATGGGACTTGCAATACTTACCAAGACAGAGCAATGACGTAATCCATACTTTTCTCCATAAGCTTTTGATCGAAAAGAGCACCATCCTGGCACTCTCTCACTAAGCTATCCCAAAATGTAACAAGATTATCTTTGAAGTGGCGGAAATCACGTTGTTTTGATCCAAGGTAATCTTCCAGACCATCCTGTGAGGGTTAAGTACATACTCCTCTGTTTGAATCCTTTCAAGTGCAGCAAGACTCTAAAATCCTTCTCCGCAATCAGATGTCGACAGCTTCAAGTGCAGAATATATTTATTTGGTCTAGATCCTTACCTTCACTTATATTCAACTGTGACTAACCAGTCTAGTCCATCAACAGCTGTAATTGGCAGCTCACGTATTTCTTAAGGATACATTCTTGGCGATGTCCACCAACTCTCGTACGGCATCATCGATGTCAACTTCGGTCCAAACATATGTGTCCAAGCCTGACTTCACGCCACAAGCCTATTGACGACAACCAAGCAAATTTAGAGTATGCAATCGCAAGAGATGTGAGAAATATGCAAAAGTCAACAGATTGTCACAGACTACTTGGACTAAGCGCATCAAGTAGAGCTTACATCGGACAAGCTTTTAGGGTACTTAGACTCTGCACATCGACTTCAGCTTACCTGAAACAGAGCTTTCAGGAGCTCCCCAAGCGCCAAGTCTGGATTGGCCTCATAGCGTTCCACCCACTTCGCAGCTGCATGTCGGACTACTTTCCCTTTATGCTTTAGAACCTCTGTGCAGTTACCGCATAGACAGGAATGAGTACTAAAAGCCGTAGGCTATAACCACGGCTCTTAGCTTCCGACAACGATGAAGATTAATGCCGATTTCTAATTTTCAAACAGTTAAACAGCTCATGAAAATGAGCAGATCTCAAGATTGATATTAAGTAATAACGATGACTACCCAGATTATAAAGGTGCGACTACTTTGTACAAATAAATGCCCCAGCGGCATATTTCCTGTGTATGAAACGTGTAACTTTTTCAAGGCTTCATATACCAATCAGGTCTTCGTTATCGGCGTCCGGTTCCTCAGCAATCAAGGCATGTTGTCTTTTGCGTTTAGGTCCACCTTCTTTCTCCCTCTCTACGCCGTTGGCTCTGGCTCTTTTCTGTAAATCAGCACGGAAACACATGAAAATCGCATCTCCAGACATTGAGAACTGGAGAGATGGCCAGGAAAAACTAATAAGTGTGCTAAAATACTTACCTTCGGTCTGGTGCTCTCCTGGCCGAGGGTGCGCTTCCTCGTCGGCTCTTCTACATCGGGATCATCAGGATCAGTGCCCTCTGAACCGCTGCTATCCATGACCCTGAAATGAAACTTCAATGAAGTGTTGGTTAACCGGACAAAATGGACGTAGTGCCCAGTGCCTCGCACCGAAATATCACTTTGCAAAGCAAACGGATGCTTTGGAAGAGTTTTAAACTACTAAGCTCATGGTCTACCAGTCCAGTATACAACATATTATTAAGTTAGACAACAAAAACGACAAACTGCTAAATGTAATCTCTTAAAAGATTTGAAAAAAGTGTGATCATACTCTTTAAGCAACACGGAGTTGAGAACAGCCTGCCGCCGATTTCTCCTGCCAGGTTCGAAGTCATGGTCTAACTCCATGCTTCCCTTGATGCTTAAGAGTGGGTGTAGACGTTGTTGCCCTTCTTAGAACTTGATGCACCTTGACAAGAAGAGTGAAACAAAATGGAAATTCTCAGATAAACAACGACTGCAACTGCTGTAAATACGCACTATCGTGACAACTAAACCGCTCAGATATGGAAAATCCAGAGTCAAGCTTCCACATCTTTCGGATGCAACTAATTAACGGCTGTTAAAGTATCACCATCTGCAAAAACCTGCCCTACAAACTTCATCAAATCTTGATCTTGAAACAAACAACATAGGAATTTTTGTAGGAACTAAATTTCAGACTAGTAGAAAGTTCAGAAGATTTTCGAGTGTGTTGGTGGTATCTTGTTCATGCAAAAACTTCTAAAGGCAGTACCCCTGTACGTCCACTATAATTCATTTATAGCAAACTCAACATCTGGTCACACGAAGTTTAACCTAATGCCGCAAAAGAGGTTGAATTCCAGAATGTTCGAGCCGTGTAAAAACCAAAACCTTGAAGACTGACTGTAAATTACTCAGAACTCTACCAAACAGGTCAGTTTCCAGTATGCAAAAATGCATTTCGATCTTTCCAGACTGTCTAATAAGCTCTTCTGACCCACTAAAAAGCGTCTCGGTAACTCTTCAGCTTCATTGTCTTCGAACTGAGGCTCCTTGTGGATTCACATCGTTCGTTGGGAGTGTGAGATATACCATTCTGTGCGGTTTCAACAATTCAATGCAATTGCAGGTGAACTTACACAATTTACATATGAAAAAGTAGACTCGACACAGGGAACGGATCGAAGTTCAAATTGTATCTCATTTCTTCTTTGAGCCTCTATCTTCTGAATTTACTTTAACTCTAGTAATCGCTTCGGTTCAAGTAATCGGATTGAAATCATTAGAATAGCATCCTCAGACCTCTGCCACGTTAATTACCGTGGTGCAAGTTCCCTCGGGTTGCCACTGTCGATACGCTCGCGAACAGTAATACATCTACTTCATAAATCGAGCAGAACATAAAATGACATATAGTCCAGAAAATGTATTTTTTAAACGGGCAAATTTTGTACTTCACCACCCTTATCAGAACACGAGACAGGCAATTCTCTGCGTAGTCCCAAGCACACGTCACACACACACAAAGATCAAGCCAAACTTCAACTCCATGAATTTCAGGTTTGAGCAGGTTACCAGCTCAGTCACATCATACAGTCAGTCGATCACCATCCAGGTTCGCCTTCAAATTCCGCATCAGAAGATCTTCTTCTTCTCCGTCTTCGTATTGCTGTTTCCACCTCAATTTTCATGCCCCTGCCATGTCGTGCGTGCATCGGGTAAAGCTGCAGCGTTGCGCAGCGCCAATGCCAAAGAGCGGGAGTACCTTCCGCTCCATAGAAGAACATCCTTCGTCAGGACAGAGTGAAGGTGCAGACTTGGAGCCGCCAGAAATTAGTTAGGAGAACATCCATCTTTGGCCTCTAACGCCGAGTCAAGTCAATGCTCGCGTATGGTTGACAGGGAAATTTTCGGGACTTTACAGCGAAAGCAAACGAAATTTCACTGAGCTTTCTTCTTTCCTTCACAGCAACGTGACTTCGACACTCCTGATATTTTGAATCTCTCAGTACGCGGAAAATGGAGTCATTTTGGCCAACTGACCGGCTCCGGATAGTCAAATCTACGCATTCCTATTTATAGTATGGTGCATTTCCTACTGAAGAGAGGCTAATGAACGCCGTCGAACTGTATGATCCGACGGATCGGTGATGATTCTAACCAGGATTCCTTACTCCGTGGGATTCCGCGATGATTGCCGCTGAGCGCACTGCGCTTCCCATCTTGGAATTTGAAAATAACCGTCCAGATGTAAATCTACGATTCTAATGGCATGATTATATCAATGCAACATGTCATCCAGAATGAACCACGGTCTTCCTGTTTGTATTCCGACTCCACACTTCAGACTTAAAAATCCTTCCTACAACACCTTCAAACTTTTGGCGCCAGGATGAGAACAGGTGTTTACCCGCCATCTACAGTAGATCCTTCCGTCTGGGGTTCGTGGTAAAAACTTACGTTTAAATGGAGGGAAGGTGGGATCCAGATTTTAAAACAACCCAGTCGGTCATTGATTCGGATTCGTTCAATCTCTGAAATCAATTTGTTCATCCGAGGAATTAAATGTCTGCTGGATAAATGAATTTATCATTTGACTTAAAACAACAACAGGATTCAAAACTTTTCAACAAAAAGCACACGTGTTATTCATCGAAGAAACCATGCGTTCGATAACGAAAAATGTGCTTTGACAAACAGGTCTATTCAAAGATCATAACTTAATACATCAATACTCTTAATCAACATAAGCAGATCTGAAATGAATGTGGCTTGAGGTAACTCAATTCTGATTGGGTAGTTTTTTTAATTACAAAATATGGCTTATAAAATCACACAAATGTTATTTGAATGTGAATACATTCAAACTGAATATGGTTTTTCATGAATTATAATTTCATGATTGAATTAGATCTTCACTCTACCTTGTGAAATCTATAACTTCCTACACATACTTAAAACCCATAAAAACATTTTTATTGCATATAATATAACAAAAATGGTAAAACTAATACATTTAACAATAAGAAATATTTGTTACATTTCATAATTACAGAAATTATTATAAAATTATTAATTTCACAAGATGTGATAATAACAAGTTCAAAATATCAAAATAATCTGGATATTTTTTGTTTTAATATATGGCATTGTCCTGTTCTTTGTCATTTTAAGTATGTGTCAACACAAGTATGTGTAAATACCAAAAAATACAAAATTAATATGAAGGAGTGATATAACTAAATGATGTTGATCATTTTTATTTTTTAGGTGTGAAATATATAGCAAAAAAGATGAAAATACCCCATCAAGCCCTACATGGATGAAACCAACTGAGTAAGATGAGGATAGGTCCCAATAACATCACCATGGGAAATATGTTGAACTTCATCTAATATAGGTGAAATATCTAGGTCAAATGTCTATTGAAATGCATATGACACACTAAAATAACAAAAATAATAAGAATACCTTATCAAGTTATACAAGTATGAAACCATCCTATAACATGGTATTAGGACCCAATAGTATCACATCATGAAATACGTCATAGAAAAATGTCCACTACATAGCTTACTATGAATTTAGGTACAGTATTTGTTAAAATAATCAAATTTAATGTTGATTATTTGAAACAATAATATTGTGTACTACAAGAATGCAAAAAAATAATCTTCAATCATTAGCATTTGCTTATGAAATATTTTTAGAATATATGAATTATGGTAAAAAATAATTATTTCATCAATTTCACTTTCAAAATATAACATACATGAATTTTTTCTTCATTATTTTAGTTAATAAATTTTATATAAAAAATATGTTGTGTTGATATTTTTCATATTTATAATTTAAATCCAACTAATTTATGGTATTACTAATTATGAAAAAATTCAATAATTGAAAAATAATTATATATTTAAATTAGATCAATAGTGAAAAAATAAAAAATTTTATTTCAAAATAAAAAATATTCTATTAAATTATTTTATATTTCCAACAATATATTGTATGACTTTAATATGTATTTATAATTTATGATATATTTCTTTTATATTTTTGTTCTCAATTTTAGTTGTTGTCAATGTTTTAAGTATTATCAATTTAGATTGAAATAGTAGTATTTCATGCTTGTCATACAATTAATCTACATAATTTTAAGCTTAATCTTGTTCAAACATATGTTCATCATTTATAACCAATAAATTTCATGATACGTTACAATACCAAAAAACTTATTTTAATGTGTGTTTGATTCATAAAATATGTTATGTGGCAAAGTCAAACAATTCTTTTATGTGATGGAAAAATAAGTATTGGCAATAAAGGCTAAAGTGATATATAAAAAATCATTTTGGACCAAAATAAATAATTTAAAATTCATAGAACAATAACTACAATTTTTAAAAAATATTAAATGACCTTAAACATTGTTTACAAATAAAATTAACATTAGATTTCTTAATTCATACTCATAATTAAAATAATAATCTTGAAAATAAATTTCATAATTTTTTTCTAATTTTTTAATATTATAAAAATCATCACGTTTATTTTATATTTAAATAATTCAAGTCAATTTTTTTGTATTTTATGCTATTCAATCTTATGAATTTTAGAAAATTCAGTCTTATGTTAACAAAAAATTCAAGCCTAATTGTTGTTTTGATTTTACCAAATATGTTTAACTTCCTTCGGGTCGCGCTAATTGAACTAAATAATAAAAAAATTTGCACTTGATAGGACATTGAAAATAGTTATAACAAACAAACAAATGTTCATGAATTTTGATTATACACATAATATTCAAATTAATTATCTTCTTATCAATAAAAAATACTAAAATTATGATTATAAAGCTTTCACAAGTAAATAAATAAGTTAATAAAATGGTAAAGAAATAATAATTAAAATCCAACCATGTGATTAATTTATTCAAATAGTATTCAATTTGGATGTTTATAATTTGCCGTAACATGCAGTTGTTGTGAAAAATATTTTTATAATAAATATTTAAAATATTTATTTATTATTTTTATTATAATAAATATAACATATAATTATTTTTTTCATATTTAAAAATGTAAATAAAATCAAAAAATCAAATTTTAAACATTGACATTTAAAAAACTTATTCAATTTTGAATGAATTAGAGCTATTAGAATCTTATTTGACATCTATCAATATTTCACGTAAAATCAATGCAAACAAGTTGTTTGGTTTAAATAAATTAACTTTCATTGTAAAATATGTTTAAAATCTGATTGAGTTTTCAAGACAAATATTTCAAATTTGCATTGTATACTTTGATATGTAAAAAATAATATTTTATTATATATTTAAATTAAAATTTTCAAATCAATTGTGATTTTTTTATTATATATATTTATAATTAAAAATAATATGATAAAATAAAAATATATTCATTTGTTGATTGTTCAACATTCAATTTTTCATCCAAGTAACAATAATGCATAGAAATTCAACGATGATAATTAATAAATATAGTTAGCAATGTGAATTCAAAATTTTTTGAAAAAAATACAAATATAAGTTCTGAATTTTATAATTTTAATTATTTATATGTTGAAAATAAAAATCAATACAAAAAGTATAACATACAAAATACCATAATTACACAAATCACATGAATTTCTATGAGTTTAATATGTGGATATAGCTTAATTGAGTGAATACTTACATATGTTTGAACTTGAATTACAACTTGAAACATATATACATAATATAGTTGATGAAAATATTCATAAAATTGATTTTTGACTTTTTTATCTATTTTTATTTTATAATTTAATATAATATACTAAACACTTATAGCTTATATTATTGAAATTAAATTTCAACAAATTATACGATTTATATGTATTATAAATTAATTATGTTTTACATAATCAATATAGTTATGATTAAAAAATACTCAAATATTATAATATTACAGGTTTTCATTTTAATACACAAATAATTATGATTTCTTAAGAAATTTTATAAATTCTTCAATATTTATGAACTACAATATTTTCAATATTATTAAAAAAATAATTTAAAATATGTCATACTAGTTTGTAACTATATATATGTTACTAAGATTATAATAAAATTAGTATTTTTATTTATTTCTATTATATTATTTGTTAGATGTTTAAATTTACAATGTTTATTTGGACATGAATGATTGATTTTGATAACTTATTTGAATGTGATTAATTTTGTAAATAAACTTTAGCCCTTATGCATAAGTATTTTAATTTTATTTGATTATAAATTTGTTGCAACTGATTCTAAGTAGATTTAAATGGGTTTAAGCTTTATTTTTTTCCTTTATTATGTCCATTCATATATTTGGAGATGTTTTATCCCAACGTGATTAAATCATTTTATATATGTTTGATTTTTGTACTTTATCATGATATACTTATCATTGTTTTCTACCTTTAAGTTTAACATAATGCATAGTCAATTTGTAGAATCATTTATCTTCTTTGGTTCTAGTAATTGTAAGTATAGTGAATGTTGACTTATGTAATGGCACAATAGTCACCATAAGACAAGAATTATAGTAATTAAGTTTTTTCCTTAGGGAATAAGTGATCGGGATAGACCATTATGAAAAATAAATGTGAGTTTAGTACTTTTGGCTATATTATGGACATCATTGTATGAAGAGCAAGAAGAATATGAGAAACAAATTGCCTATACTATCAATATTATCACAACTCCCATCATGTGAATCCACACATTCATTATAATGAATCAACAAATTATTGAATAATCTCTTTACTAATGATGGGGATCTCTCCCTTGCAAGATGAAGTCAAGGCAAGACGCTTGGTGATGTATTTTGGGTGATCCAGCGCAGACATTTTTCATGGATGAATACATAGATATCTTCACAGGTATTCGGCTCAAGTCTAAGTTGATTACACGTTGATCACACAACCATTGTGAGTTCTTGTTATACTTTGACTACAATTAAGGTTCAACAATAAACACTTGCAAGAATGAAGATATGTATAATTTATTCATACGCATATTTATACAAAATTATAGTGCATACTCCTAAGGGATGATTACACGGATCAATATTTTTGATGTCTCCATGAGTTATCTACTCTGTTCGATTGCGCCTTTATCCTTTTAGTGAATGCATCAATTCTTACTTGCAACTCATGAATATTAGCATCAATTTTCTCTCGATGCAAACACATTGCTTCTTTTAATTCTCGTTTAAGCACCTTGTACATTTGTTTGCACTTCTCCTTAGAGTCTTTAGGCTTATCCATTACTTGCACAAACTTCTGCAACCAATGTGACTACTCTTTGTCACACCGCGAAAAAAGATGTTGGACACACTTGTTCGCCATAGCTTCCAACTAAGCAGTTGCATCCACATCCACATGATTTAGATGACTCTTCATATCTCGATCAGTCTTCTAAAGTCATAGATTTTCCTTCTCCACATACTGAATATCGGCTACTCAGATCTTATAGTGTCCTCTGTAAGCTTCTTTAGACTTTTGAGATTTCAGTTCCACGCTTTTGGTTAAATATGGAATCACCTATTTCTACTTCTTCCTCCTCATCGTGATATGGTGCATTATATGAATTAAGTCCATGTATCCATCTACTTGCGGATCCGAATTGACATATACTTTACGCTCATCTTGTTCAATTCCATCAACACCGGAACTATCACCGACTCCAACTTATGTGACAATTGCAAAATAGAGTCGAGAGGGTCAATAATCTCATTGGTTGCTTTCACCTTTGGTCAAAACAGTCTATGAAGCCCAACTTCACTAGTCACGTCAATCGCCTTATTTTTCTTCGACGAATTATTTCTGGGACTGTCTAGCACTTGGCATTTTTTTTACTTCAAAATTCCACAATTACTTCCTTTGTTTCCGAGTCCCTCGGGTCTTTCCATGTCTTCTTCCTCCATATGGACAACAATGCCCAATCTCCTTGTGGACATGCTACTCACGTTATCTTCATCTTTTTCCAAATCTTTTTCCTGACTCCACTTTGTATTGTTGACGCTACTTATGCGTTAGCCATTCCATCTTGGAATATAGATCCATCAAGAAGGATGAAAGATACACTGCACATTTGTCATCTTGACTAAGTTAATTGGCAATAGCTTGCACATTTTTGGCAAAGATTTACCCCAATTCATCTAAATCGTTACTCCCATAAAGACTTCATTTATCCACAACTTATGCATAATAAGTAGTAAGTTAGGGTGAGAATAGCTTACATACGTAGTAAGGTAGGGTGAGAATAGCTAGTTTTATGTGTAGTCAACCTTCCTTCAAAAGACATCTTTGATCATATCGATTTTATATTCATTCATGCCCTTCATGTCTCTAGGGTTAAACCATTTGGCCTCGTCAAAATCAAACCCGGTGTGCATTGCATTGACTTCCCAATCAACTCCATCCTTCTACTTCTTGTATAGTCATCATAGTGCATGGAACCATATCTTTGCATCCCACTTCTCTAGTTGCGCTCTGTTACCCATTGAGTTGGATGCTTTCCCTCGTCGTACTTCCTCGCACAGCTCTGGACACACGAAATTCCATTGCCATGACAAGAAAGCTCCTCCAAGGTTATTTATTCTCAACAACTCCAACGGCATCCAATCTGCCATTATGATGAGAAGGCGAATCCTTTCCATCGTCATCTTCTGCACTCGTGGCACTCCACGATGTGGCATTTTGCATTTTCCTCTACATCTCAATATGGCTCTCGTTTTGGGCATTCCTCAAACAAATTGTAGAGTTTCCACTTCTTGCGACCGTTTGTTCTTGAGGCTTTTCTTCTCTCTCTCCAACACCTTCTCCCATGCGTGTGATATGCTTAACTATATTTGTACTTTTCCTAAAATTATCATATTTGTAAGTGTACACCGCCATATTCCCCCCAAGATGAGACTTTTATTACTCAAAACAAAAAATTCATTCAAATTTCTAGGCCATAAGCCCCTACATATATATATTTAAGTAAATTATGATTTTAGGTTTTTTGGTATCAGTTAATATTTTCTGACTTTATATTTCTGGATTTTGAGATGAAATGGATGTAGAGGATTTACTTTTCTTTCTCTAGAAAGGTAAGACATTGAAGGTTAGAATCTTCTGAAAAATTGTATGAGAATCTGCTATGGCCACCAAGTAAAATCTGCTCGGGTATAGAAGATATTATTGCGGGGTGAGCATATTTTAGGTGATTATAGTAATCTTATTACATGATGAAAACCACTCAAAGTGATAAGTAGAGACTTATCACTTCTTCAAAGTGGAAAACATCTTCCAAAAAAAGCAGACAAATAATGTGTTAGGCTTAAACGAAAAAATGTACACTTAACTGGATTGTGACATTTTCTTTCACAACGAGAGGGATTATCGTTCTCATTTTTCACTTTGGCTATGAGCTGGAATTTTGTTAGCTTTACGGTTTTGATGATTTTTTGCATCGTTCATTATATTCCATGCGTCCCAGTTGGTTTCTTGTAAAAAACGACAGAGAAAGTATTGTAGCTTAGAAGCATCTTGAGAACTTCTATATTTCCAAGTCCTTGTGGTACTTTACGAGACAAACCAACTAAAGTTGATGATGTCAGAATATCAAACCGAGCGACTCTATCTGTGTTTCTAGTGTGGAAGGTGAGCATAGCTTCCACCCTGATTTCACAGAGAACCATTCAATCGGTGAATACTCCTTCCAAGAAGTTTGTCTCGTTTTAAGTGAAACAAAAGAGAAACAAACGTAGCAATAAAAAGTCTTTAGATGATTGGTTTTCGCATTTTGTGTCCTTGTTCAGATTGCAATCATTTGGCTGACAATTAAAGCATAAAAAGTTTTTTCGTAGATGATGATACCGATTGGGTAAGATTACAAATTTGCATAAGTCAAAATCGATATCGAAGCATACAAAAGTTTGGGACTCTAGAAGGCCATGCATCATGACAAGTTTCCATCTTCGTCCTGATTATAGTTATGTTTTTTCCATTTACTGACCCGATGAAGCGGCAAAAAGAATGGGAAATTACCGATTTGAAGGCATCTTTCACCTCGGTTCATGCCTTTCAGGTATCGTCCTTCCCCTCTCTCGGTGTGCTTCGGGGATCTGGTTCTCTCACGTTTGCATATGCGCTGTCAGAACCGACCGAAACCGAGAGCTAGTCTCATTCGCTATCGATTCGCGAGCACTGAAAGACCAACAAGAGCTTAAAATAAAGCTTCCAATAAATTGGCAGTTCCATCTCTTCGTCTTTCAAGAAAGGGGAGAAGAGGACAGATCATGCCGATCTTAGCTCTAAGTGCCTTCCTGTAACTCTGGGTTGTAGGTGGTAGGTGTAGTACTGTATCGCACATTTCATGTACAGGTTGGATGTTGTTTGCTTTCTCATTGAATAGTGAATGGAATCTAGCAAGGTGATTAGTTTCAAGGATGAGCATTGATCAATCATCGTTGCTTATGACCATAAGAAAATGATAGATTTTACTCTAATTTCATGACGGTTACTAACATCATTCCTGATTCTTAGCCCTGCATTTACAGGAAGTCTTTTCACTTAAAGTTGAAAGTCTAGAAAGTCTAGAAAAAGGCTTCTTGTCACTAACAATCGTAAGCTTTTGCTCCCGTGTTCACTTAAAATGTTCATTTCACCAGATATGTACGTAAGGGAATTTTGTTACTCCACAAATCTGATTATTCTGCGTTGGAACTTTCAATGAGCATAATTCGTGCATTACAAGAGACAGCGATATCATCGGATGCGGCAATCAATGCCTCGGTGGGTGTCAAAAAGTGCCTTTATCCTGTTTCAAATACTTCTTTTGAGAATAATATCAGAATATTGTAGTAAACAAACACATTCATTTAGTGTTGGTCCAAGACGGCATCTACAGACTGACGAGGATACTGAACAAGGGTCGAACTGTTCTTGCAGATGTCTGTCTATTTATTTGGACATTTTTAGTTATCGTGGGATGGAAGGACTGAAAGTGTATTTTTTCTTCTGAAGGCTTGAGAACGTTCAATACCGGATGTGGCAGGTGTTTTGATTTAAAGTGTGTGCAAATAATACAGGCGTGTGAGTAAATTTGCTGGAGAAGCTCCTCACCAATGATTTGTTTTCTTCTTTCTTATGGTTCGTACGGATGGGATTTTTATCCTCCATCATCGAAACAGGTTTTCCTTAAGAATTTTGGTTACTCCTCAGTGGCGGCTGATATGTTTGAATAGAATGGTGTAGGCTCAGTGCCTCTACTTTTCAAGAAGCTTCGGTAAACACACAGGACACGTATAGACATGAAAGTTTCAAAGCCCATTGCCTTTTACGTGCTGAAATATAGATTGAAAAGACTGATAGATTACATCAATTAACACAGTACAATAACACACACAATTTACCTCCGTATTTTTGTTTTGTTTGATTTTAATTGCGTCTGATGTGTGAGATTTAGAAAGCAAACGATGCGAGTACTATTCTTCTTTCATCAGTTTGTAGCATCCGCTGGCCTCACTATGCTCGAAGCTACAACTGTAGTTTTAGAAGGTCAGCGGGGGATCACGACTACAAATTCATCCGTTGCCTGTTCTCAATCCCCGGTCCTGAATCCGCGATCTCTCGAGCATGGCCCACTCTACCACTGTTAGTACACTGAGCTTGACAGACAGCAGCATTACTCTCTGGGTGAAAGGCAACGAGTCGAGTATGGCGATCATGGCTTCATATATGTCGTCTGGCACATCGTTTTTTAGTGTTTTGCGTGATTTCTCCACGTGTCACGGTCACGAGTGTCCTTTTTGTCAGTTTAAAAAGGCGTTTCTGCATGTCAATAGGGGGCGCCAGTAAATGGTAAAGCAATCGCGTAAAACTTTTGAACTCTGTACTCGCATCATAATCTTTTAAAGAATTTTCTGTGGGGGCCTCGACGGGTGACGGGAGCAGTTTCCGTTGTCGTGTGATTTGAGCCGAAGTACAAATGTCGGATTTCGGGCGAATAAGTCTGGTCAGAGACCGGAGGCTACGACCGGTGACCCTTGTGACCTCTCCACGCCCGGCATGGCATTGTTCAGTCAATGACATGCCTGATCCATGAGATGAGATCACACAACATGCCATTTAGGCCCGCAGGGCATATATACATACACACCCAACCCCGTTCATCGTATACAGGACTGTTGTACTGACTGTACATAGATGACGAGTCAAGACAAGACGGAGGAGGAGCATAGCAAGATGGTTATGCATGCATGGATGCATGGGGTGGGTCCACTAACGGATACTTACCCAGAGTGTGGAAAAACAAACGCATACCTTTAGCTTGTCGTCCCGCGTGTGTAAGAATAGCCTGTTCTCTCTCGCAGGGAGTCCCTCCCCGTCTCCGTCCTTCCCTCGCTGACTGCCTCCACAGACGGACAGAGCGGAGTGACAGACAGCGGACAGACAGACAGAGAGACAGACGCTTCCTTCCCTCCGCCATCCGCCATCCGCCTTTTCCCACTTCTGCTGGTGGCGCTTTCTCTCAAAGCTGCAGCTGCATCCCCGGCTGCGTCTTCGATTGCTCTTGCTCGCTGCTCAGTGCGCGCCCGGGGTTTCTGAGAGGGAGCGGAGCGCTCAAGCGATGGGGGACGGGCTCGACGTCGCTACCAGCTGCTGTTGAGACGTCTCTGCCGCGAGGCATTTTCATAATTCGAGCGTCCGATCGGGCCTCTTGTCCTGGCGGTTCTTGGAGTCTTTCTTCTTCCTCTTGTTGTGTGACGGACAACAGGTAGGCGTGGTGTTTCGGGTCGAGTGAAGGAGGGGAGGTTTCTTGGCTCGTTGGGGCGGGTTGCGCTACTTGCAAGCGAACACGCTCTTGCTTCCGGTGGGTGGGTGAGGGGTTGAGGTGCATCGTTTCTGTTACTTTGGTTCCGTGCACTAGGTTTATAGCTATCGAGGCTGGCATTTAGAAGTGACGAGGCCCAAGGTTTAGCAGTAAGAGGACGAGCGTCACTGGGATTGGATTAGTCCACACTCAAACAGAGGATAGTGGCTGGCATTGTGTCTGGATCGCCAGAGGTCGGGTGGCTGTGCACCTGGGAGAGGCGCAAGAACCTGCATTGGAGCAGGAGGGTCGTTTGACTGGATCTTGAGATTTTTGACGAAGCCGTCAGGGCTGAAGCGGTCGTGGCGAAACGACGATGGCTGCTACCAACATTGGGATGATGGACGGAGCCTATTTTGTTGGGCGGAATGAAATTTTGGCATGGATTAACTCGACGCTGCAACTCAATCTGAACAAAGTTGAGGAGGTACTCGTCAAGTCGCGCTTATGTCTGTGTTTTTATTAAGCAGAAGAAAGTGCAGGCCTAGCTTCAACACACACCGACCACACCCCACCCCCCGCCAGTTGTTGAAAGGGCTGATGATTCAGTTCTACTTTATGATTAGCTCCTCCCTACGAGGAGTCGGACAATCACTGTCTCCGCTCCTCCCGATTACAGGTTTCTGTCCGAGACAGCTACCTTCTTTCTGTGTTCTTTCGTGGGGGATTGTCTCACAGGTTGTGCAGTATTTCTCTGACACTGTATTTCCAGCTAGTTGATCAACCGAATCTATCGAACTCGTTCGCATCCATTCAAACGCATCTTTTGGACGTGCTCTAAGAGAGTAAGGCAACCATTTCGGAAGGGCCGATGGTTCATCGGTTTTGCACAAATGGCTTGTCGACGTCGATTTCTTTCCCAATGCTTCTTACGCTGAGTTCCAGTGTGCTAGTCAAAACAGTAATTACGGTAGACGTTCTCATTCTGAGTTTCTTCTGCAACCACTCGTGAACTAAGAAGTCCTTTTGCTGAAACCTGAAGCGACACGCTTGACAGCTGTTCTTTGCTAGCGTTCCTGACTGGGATCTTGTTTACAACCGTCCTCTTCAATGTCGGTGCCTTTTCATTAGGGGACTCACAATTATCTCAAACGTGGAGCTGTTAATTACAATAAAGACAACCCAAATGCTGAAGGTTGATATTGGCGAAAATAGCTGCAAAAGAGATGGGTCATGATTTCGGTCCGAGTAGCTCCCGCCTAAATACGTTTACTACTGCTTTTCCACAATAAGCTCATGTCAACAGATGACATTAGAAATCCAAAGAGTGCAATAAGAGACAGTGTATGTATGATAGTCCTGTGCTATTTGAGTACCGTGCTATACTGACGTATCGGAGCAATGCAGGCTGCCTCCGGAGCGGTTCACTGCCAGTTGATGGATGCCGTTCATCCAGGAGTCGTAGCCATGCACAAGGTAGGCTGCCGTCCCTCTGCACTCTGGTTGCAGTGGCGTTGGGTGCCCAAGTCCAAGAGTAGATGCGGTAAATGTGTGGCTTTGCATTTCTTTCGAAGGAGACGGTTTCCTCGGATCGCTACAGTGGAATCAGTCAGCAGGTTCTGAGGACCTGATCTCTTTGTTTAACTGTGCGGTGGATGGGCTATGATTAAGACTCGACTAATCGAATAAGTGATGACCTTAATGTATCTGAAGGTGAATTTCGATGCCAAAACTGAGTACGACATGATTCAAAATTATAAGGTGTTGCAAGATGTTTTCAACAAATTGAAGATTGGAAAGGTGCCCGCTCCTGCCCCTTTCCTTTGTGGTTAATGTCGAAAACTGTTCTGGCTTTGTTGCTTGTTGAATGTTCGGCTGGGTTTTAATGCCTCTCGTTTATTCTATACATCTGTGCAGCACATCGAGGTGAATAAGTTGGTGAAGGGAAGACCATTGGACAACCTGGAGTTTATGCAGTGGTTGAAGCGATACTGTGATTCTATCAATGCGGGAGGGCATGGGTAGGTGGTTTGTACAGGCTCGAGGCTTATTTTGGCACAACTTGACAGAATATTCTGGTCGCGGGAAGTCTTTCATGCATTCACTCTGATTATTCTTATTTTTCAGGTACAATGCCGTGGAGAGAAGGGAGGCATGTAAAGGTGGGAGGGAGGCAAATAAAAAGGCTGTGCTACCTAGTAATGCAGGTTCTTATTCCTCTGGCAAGTCCACTCCTAGCGCGCGTCCCATCACCCCTGCTGCCTCGTCTCTGCGCAAGACAGACAACTCTCATACAACCTCCAGTAGTATGAGCGACTCTCACTATCTCCTAGAAGCCCGCTGAGAATTAGAGTTGCAAATCATTCTTCCTCCTTGAGTTCTCCTTAGCTTTCACGGTGGACTGTGGCATTTAGAGTTTGGGACAAATCACTGCAAAAGCATCTCACACTTTAACCAACTAGAACTTGCCTTGGTGATATCTTGCAGTGAGTAGGGGAGGCGGTAAAACTGCATCCAGTCTTTCGAATGTGACCAGCGTACCTCCAGCCCAAATTCAAGCTCTAAACGAGCAGGTAACCCGTTGCAAGAGTCTGGGGCATGGCGGTCGCCTAAATAGCTTCCGTCTGCCGCTTTTAAGGTTGTTGCTGTTTCTGATTTTTCGCAAGAAGGAAGGACGGGAGATTGCAGTCGGAGAAGCCTAGCTTTCTATTGACAGATCGTAACCGAGGCGAATGAATGTTCCTGACTCCCTTTCAAATTTATTTACAGATAACGGAGCTAAAACTCTCCGTCGACAGTTTGGAGAAGGAAAGGGATTTCTACTTCGCCAAGTTGAGAGACATCGAAATACTTTGTCAAAACCCTGAACTCGGTCACCTTCCTGTACGTATCATCATAGCAAATGCGTTTCATGCCACTTGTCCCTTTTTTTAACCAATCAAGTAGTTCTTGTAACTTAAGTCTGGTGAGTAGCTTCAGGGCTTGGTAAGGGCATGACATGGTTTCTGTGGATTACTCTTCAGCTGCTTATCTGTTGCGTAGTTTGCTTAATTTTTCACGAGTTTAAAGCAGTCGTCGCTGATGAAAGATTACTTGATTCTCCTATTCACAGGTGGTCATGGCAGTTCAAAAAATTTTGTACGCAGCTGATGACAACCCTTCTGTGATTGCGGAGGCTCAGGCGATGATTTGCCAATCTGCTCTTGATTACCCGAAAGATATCTCGGAAGACGATTCTTTTTTTGATTCCTTAACGGCTAAGCGCGATATGCATAAGCGCAAACAACTCAATATACCCGTCGAGGTGGATGACTCATCATCACTTTTGTCACCGCGGTCACGCAGAGTGTCTTGTGGGGGTTCTAATGGAGAATATATTCAAGGTCAATCTCCTGTTAAGGTACAGTAACATAGCGGCCCAGGTACTTTAAATTGGTTTATCAGAGGGGCCTGCTTCGGGAAGCTCACTTGCATTTGTTTGAATCCAGGATGCAACGGAATGCTCTCCAATGAGGGAGGTATAGTATTTATCCCAGCTAGCCAGTACAGAGGTATTTATTTTCGGTACTAGTAGATGTATATTCAAGCAGGTCATCTGCATGTTCCTTGGGAATCTGGAAGCAACAACTTGTTTCAGCAGACATGCCCAAAGGATTGTTTCATGTTAGTGCACACTAGTCTCCTGGAAGATGGATTCAGAATGGTGTAGAGTTTCTCCAATTCTTCATTCTCTTTCCATTCCATTTCTGATGGGCATTTCCAGGTCTTTGCATATACGTTTTTGTAGACTCTTGGTGTTCTGTATCATCACACACTCGGCTCAGGGTATTAGGGTTATAGCGGTAGTGCATGCCCACTGAAGAGATCCTCCTCGAACTGCAATGTTGTATCTCCTTGTTTCTTTTGAGAAAATGAAGCAGAACAACTTTTTGCTGGTACGTTCACTTTTAATATGAAAAGATCACTTTACACTCCAGCCCACTGTAGTTTCTGGCAGGACTTACTATAGTGAAAGGCAGTTTTTATTCGCCTGGATAGGAGATGTTGAGGCTACGAGTCTCCTCTGCCTTAAGGACTTCAGATGTGTAATTTTGAAGCACTCGAACAGTATAAAAGCCTGGGCTTTGGCTTCCCTGAAAACATTTGTGCAGAACTTGCTGTCGTGATTGCACTTCTTGTCAAGCGCGTTTCAGTCTTGGTGTGGGAAAGGCATAAGATTTTGGTTTCCGCGGAGCTCATCATTTTCTTGGCTTATCAATCCCGCCCGCTACTACCCGGGTTTTCATGTAACTATGAATGGAGTCGTTTGTTTTGTTTTATGCTTTCGTGCCGTTACTCAAATATAGGTGAAGTGAACTCACTTACTGGCATCGCTCTTCTTCCATCCTCAAAAAGCTTTCCTCTGGTGAAGGGCAGTATCTACACCAGTCACTTGTGCTCCATAGTGCCAGAAAGTTGGTGATCATGTTCGTAGAATCTCCCCTACTTGTAAGCATAGGATTTGCTTGTCAAGCTTCAGGTTCTTGGACAAGGTCTCTAGGTTCTGATGTGGCTGGGATTGGATGTCCGTATGTATTGGGTTGTTAATGTGTTCAAACCTATGCTCATCTATCTGGGTTCTGCCTTATCTGAACGACATTCGGCGTTAGGATGAAGTTGTGACACATCAGGTATTCTCTCATCACTCCAGCGTCCATCAACTGTCAAAGCGATGAGCTAGATATTCAGTGGACTAGAATATTCTTTGTTCAAAACGGGTTTCTGGTCGGTCGGCCACCCTTTTCTCATATTTTAGGTTGACCTCTCTGCAGATTCAGAGAAGCTTGTGATTCCTCCGTCTGATGGCAGACAGGCATCGAGCTTCAAAATCGGACTCAAACATGTTGGTGGGGGTTCTTGCACGTAAGTTCAGCCCAGTGCCTTCTAGATCAAGACCCGAGTAGTGAAATCCTTACGGGACCGATGTCTTTTGGAGAACTTTCTGGCTCCTTTTCGAACAATTTATCCAACACCTTATGGAATCCGTCTTAACCATTTCACAGGGATTTTGAAATCATGGGGCATGAACTGCAGGTGTCATATTTAAGACATGGGAACGGGAAATGTCCAAGAAGTCCCCTCGCATGGAAACACCCCCTCACATACTACCTCCCTACACCTACTAAATCATGGACATATATCCCTTAAACATGAAATTGAGTTAGGTTGTTCAACACCTGGGGAGGTATGGTAGTTGAATTTACTCACCGAAATAATAACCAAGCGCAATACGTCTGTAGACCTCAAGTGAGAAGCTCCGCTGCAATCGTGACGCCCTTGGTACCATATTTATCAAGGGTAGTGTGTATTGCGAGTATCTGAACCTAAATATCTACTTTAACTTTTACATCGAGTGGAATATGTTTGTTCTCCCGAAGACATCCTCTGCTGTCAGCTGGGAACCTGCAGAAGCTTGCAACCGAAACCTCTCAAATCCCCGTGCCTTACTACGGCGGAGAGGCTTGTTATACACACACGGACTCTTAAGAAATGCGCTGAAGCGTGTCTACGGTACGATCTATGGAGAAAGTTACCCTGGGCAGGCAGAAATCTACGTTAAAGAATTGGCCTTTGACCAATTCTTGAACACGGGACCGCGTCTCTGAGATACCTCGATCATAAGGAGTCACTTCAGGTCATTGGAGCAGCACGGAGCGAGGTAAGGTGATATTTATCGCACCTTAATTGCATTACACCTTGTTATTGAGTTCACTTTTCTGGAGCCGCTGCGGATGAGTAAAGACCGGGATATGATGCTGGTCACATTTTCATGTCGCAGTGTCGGGAGACATATTGAGTACTGAAGAACATGCACTTAATTGAGTGCTCGTTGATTGGACCCCATGAGCCACTGGAGCTTCGTATACCGGTCACGAGGACACAGTATTGTCGTCTGACTGATAACCAAAATGAGGTCTGGCAAGGTCCAGCTGACAGTCTAGACTCTGCGTTGTCGAGTCATTACCCGCTTCGCCACACTTTGTCAAGAGTACCCTTGCTTATACTGCTAGAAGCCAGTCACATCTCTTGGAGGAGTATTATGTACTGCGAGACCTGCGAGGCCTCCTGTTACGTTAGCACTGTACTGTCTCAGTAAAGTGCCATTGTCTTTAGGGTGCATATGCCTGTCATTCACGGCTTTAACAGCTTCTTTGAATTCGGGATAAGTGATGCAGCTTCAGACCACTTGAGAACTACTCGAACGTTGTCCAAGGGACATAGCTTGTTGTTGACTCGGAATGAGCAGTGAGTTTTTTCCACTGGACTGCGCGAGGAACTCAATCCGGGGGTTATTGTGACTGTCTACATGTTTGTGGACACAAATGACGGTTGAGATGCAGGTTCTTTATAAAGAACCTGTATCTGCCTCGCGTTCTTTGAAAGTCCCAAAAAGGCTGTATACAATCCTTCCAGAAGCAAGGTAATACGATGTGTCACCGACCCAAGAAAACTATTAGAGGCTGTACTGGTGGAGTTTGATCACACTAGGAAGACCATACTGATTAAATGCCACACCTGGTGTTAATAGTGAATGAAAGAGTCATGACGTGCGGACTCAACTGAGCCGTTCTTTGTAAGATTTACGAAGTTCAAAGTTGAGATGCAGGTTCTTTTTGGGACTTCGAAAGAACTCGAGGCATATCGGTGGAATCGAAGAAGTAAGACGGTACAAACAGGTCAGGGCAGCCAGGTATATGATTTAATCACCTGCTCCGCTTCGTACACAATCTGGAAATCCTAAGGAGTTGTACATGTCACTCGATCTGGAGGGCCGGTGGGGCTACAACCGCTCCGCTTTTGGCCCTCTACAGTCACCTTCATTATTGCATTTCTCAAGTGCAGGCTAAACTCTGGGCTCAAGCCGGGAGTATAGGGGACCAACTCTTGTGACGATCCACTGCAATGGTGACACGCAGAGCGTTACTCTATCATGTCGAAGATAAGAGCAGAGTAACAGTTTCTCATATGCTGGAGCGTACTGGTCTAATGGGATGCCTTCCGTACGTACATATGAAGTTTTCTATACTTCAATAATATTGATACCAATGAGCACCAGTCTTTTTCAATGCCTCTACGTTTTTTGAAGATAATGATGTCTAATCACTTTGCTAATGACATGTTTTCAGATAAAGCAATGATATGATAAGTCAGAACCAAACTCACTATCTAAGGAAAGAGGAATTAACACAAGTGATGTCTGATTAAAAGTTTGCACAGGAAAAGAGAGTTATAGTAATCTCAAACCTTATATCATCTAAACATTGGAAGTCAATGAAGTAAGGATATGTGACAAAGATGGCTCATGGAAAATTTACGTACTTCTCTAGAGGTCAACAATTCGTACACGTTCACACGTCACGAGATGTTGCTTGTCTGGAATAGGATTCCCCATCTAGTCTGGGAGTAGTTGAACACTTTCTTATATTCATCAGAAGCACAGGCGATGGTCTCGAAACAAGTAAGTCAAAAGTATGGGTAATACGTAATATGATACACTTTGAGGAATGTAACTCTGCAGCAAGACTTTCCAATAGGACAGGGTAAGAAGTTCAACGAGCAATGTAAAATTACAGATGATGAGTCGTGTCTTCTAACCCTGTATTCTGTCCTCTAGAGAACACAGCCTGCTCTAAGAGACTGGTTGAAAATGAGGAACGAGGATACCGTATGAATGCAATTTGGACAATGGACACTGCAGTGCCAATGAATCGTACATACCGGTAGTATTGGGAGGAACAACTACAATACAAGCACTGGATTCACGTGCATCAGCACAATGGTAATCTCTGGATAAGGCCTGAGGAATTCGGCATGTCTTGTGGCAGGATCCAACGTCAGCCCAGCCGCCAAGAGAGCACAAGAAAAAGCTGAGCACTTGGATTGGCTCCGGCGGAGACACAAAGAAAGAGGAGCTGCTTTGCGCCAAGCTCAGCACGTGGAGTGGCATCGGAGGCTACTTTCAGGCAGCAGTAACAGCAGTTCAAGTGGCGACAATAGTTGCAAAACCTGAACCCTCAGCACCAGCAGGAACAGCCGAAGACCCATCTAAATTCGGCACAGCAGCACAAAACATGCCTGTGGATGCCTCCCCATTTTTTTTTTTTTTTTTTTTTTTTTTTTTTTTTTTTTTTTTTTTTTTTTTTTTTTTTTTTTTTTTTTTTTTTTTTTTTTTTTTTTTTTTTTTTTTTTTTTTTTTTTTTTTTTTTTTTTTTTTTTTTTTTTTTTTTTTTTTTTTTTTTTTTTTTTTTTTTTTTTTTTTTTTTTTTTTTTTTTTTTTTTTTTTTTTTTTTTTTTTTTTTTTTTTTTTTTTTTTTTTTTTTTTTTTTTTTTTTTTTTTTTTTTTTTTTTTTTTTTTTTTTTTTTTTTTTTTTTTTTTTTTTTTTTTTTTTTTTTTTTTTTTTTTTTTTTTTTTTTTTTTTTTTTTTTTTTTTTTTTTTTTTTTTTTTTTTTTTTTTTTTTTTTTTTTTTTTTTTTTTTTTTTTTTTTTTTTTTTTTTTTTTTTTTTTTTTTTTTTTTTTTTTTTTTTTTTTTTTTTTTTTTTTTTTTTTTTTTTTTTTTTTTTTTTTTTTTTTTTTTTTTTTTTTTTTTTTTTACAATAGTCTTTCTAGCGTTCCCGACTACAAAGATACTAAACGTGAAAGCATATCACCTACAAACAAAGAAGGGGGGCTCATGGAATGAAAGGCACATTAACTGAGGTTCAAAGCAAAAGCGAAAGCACACAAGGAAAACCTAACCGAGGGTAAAAAGTAAAGTAGAGAGCTAATCTCTCTTGTGATAAATCACTAGTTTTCAATGGCGCACCTCTTACATCTCATAGATGGAAATCCACAAAAGGGTTGATAGCATGAGCTCTAGGACCTCTTACATCTCATAGATGGAAATCCTCAAAAGGGTTGATAGCATGAGATCTAGGACGAGTGTCAACAATGAAAGCTAGTTTTCTCTCAACGATAGACCAATGACCAAAGTTATTTAGCAATGTACATTGCTATTTTTCTCTCAATAGAAGCACGAAAGGTACATTGTAATGCCATGTATATATGCCAGTTAAAGTATTGGACGCAATATGATAATGATAAATGTGTTTTAATATATCAATCATAATAAAATAGAGCACTCTCTAAGAAAACTACTTGAAATGTATTGGATGCAATAAGATAATGATAAATGTGTTTTAATATGTCAATCATAATAAAATAGAGCACTCTCTCTAAGAAAACTACTTGAAATGTAGACTGATTAGATATGGATAGTTCTCTTTCTCTAAGGGAACTATCCATATCTGGCAAGATAGGATTAGGGTCAATACTCTCATATTCAGCTGCTGAAATTATTTAGTTCACTCATCAGGATTTGCAGGTTGAGGTGGTAACTTCATAATCCTATAAACTTCAAACTCTGTATATAGTTCAGGCACTTGTGCTTGCTATTAATCTAACTTTTAAGTCTGATATGTGATTATGGTATCATAGCACTCGTGCCTCTACCTCTGACTTAGTGATGAGTGCATTTGTTGTCTTCGAGATTAGGGTAGAGTGTTGAGTTGAACACCAGCAAGTCAAGAAGCTCTACTGCAGTTGATAGTTGTTTCATGATAGGATGTTGAATTGAACATCACAACTAAGAATTGTCGAGGTGAACATCTGATGGGATTACAAGAGATGCTGCAAACATTTATACTCATATCATGAAAATTGATGATTCATATAAGTTGAAACAAAAACATTGTTTCATAAAAATAATATTTAAAAAATTTAAATTCAAAAATAATATTTTAATAATTTACAATATTGACTGTCATTAATTATAAGAATATAAATTGTAGATTCTGATAATATTTTACAATTGATTGAGTTATGTTACAAAATAATATGATTATAGTAGATTGAATATAAGATGTACATTACAACATCATTATGATGCCAATGAAAACAATGAGATGCAAATGATGAGCATGAAAGAAAAAAGTAACTATTACATCACATCATGATACCAAAATCTATCAAGATGATTGAAGTAATTTTTTTGCAAAAAATTTAATAAAAAAATTATTTGAATATCCATTATAAATAAAACTAATGATTAAAATTATTTATCATGCAAATATAATTTTTAATCATAATATTTTTTATATCATATTGTTGTTTGAGAGATTCTTTAATTCTATGTTGAAAGAATATGATCATTGAAAGATTTGTTTTGAGAAACAAAGATGAGATGATTGAATTGATTAATATTTTTATATTGCAAAATGAATCAATAAAATATGAACTTAACTGATATATTATGATGTAAATTTTTTAATAAAATATAGTAGAGTAATCACTTCATATAAGGTGAATTTCATGTCAAGAAGAGACATATGACATAAGTGATTTTTACAATCCAACATGTTTAAAAATGCAGTTTTATTTTTTAATAATATATTTAAAATAAATATTAAAATATATTAATATAAAAATTAATATGGCTATTGACTCATCAAATTATTGATATTAACCATTGAATGTAAAATAATCATTGACGTGATTGATAATTAATTATAATAGAGGAATCATAAGAGTAGATATGTGGGATTAACAATGTATGATTATTATAAAATTATTAATTATAAATTTTATTATTCTAATTTTGATAAGCTATGTTGTAAAAATAGAAAGAACATAACAATTTTTTTATGTTACCTTCAATATTTTAACTTCATATTTTTTGTAATTTTTTTATGTTTAAAACATAAAAGATAAAATTTTCATTGAAATTATTTTGCATAAAGAGAAAAAAATTGATAAGATTAATAAATTTATATTTCAATCAGAAAACCAGTGAGATAATTCATGTTATGTTTCAAAGAGAGAGAGAGAGTGATGAAACTAGAAGAATGACTTTGTAAAATATGACTTTGTTTAAATTAAGGATAACTGCTAATATTTTAAATGATTTTATGTGTTGGGAGAGAGGTAAAAGATGACTATAATCGTTATAATCACATCATAAAATTTATTGATGTATGTAAATTTTTGTTCATATAAGTATCAAAAGGAGATGATTAATATATCTCCATTGCAAATTAAAATTGATTATAACGAACATAATTATGATGCTTATATATATTAAAAAAGAATAATTTTTGATGTCAACTTATTTATGTCAAAATTAAGAGAAAATTATTACATGATTAGTGAAAAAATGATTTGAAGCCAAGGTGAGGAAGGAATATAATAATTAGTATGGTCTTGATCATAATAAGATATGATGATTGGTATAAATTTAGTGAAGTCATATCATCAAATGTAGTTGATGAAATTTATTTCTGCAAGAATAATTAACATCAATAAATATTATTGCTCAAAAAATGTTGCAATATGATGTTGTAATATAAAAAAATATGAAAATAATCCTTGTTATAAATTCAATCTTTAAGTTTAAAAAAATCATATTTTAGTTTATATCATGAAAAAATAAATCAATTTTTTAGTTAAAAAATATAGAACAAGAAATAAATAATATATTTCAATTGGTCAAGAGATTTTTCAAATATAAATTTTGTTAAAATGTATATGACTCAAAGAGAGGAAAATACATATAAGTTTATAAGATAAAATCATTCAAGTATGGATTTAGTTTTTTCAAACTCATGCATTGATGAGTTTGACATGTTATTTTCTTATTGTTCCCATAATGTTATATACTAACTATAAAATTAAAATATTTTTGTTTAAATAATATGAAAAATTACGTTAAATTAAATTATGGTGAAACATATTACATGATGTACATGAAAAATAACGTGAAGCTCCTTAAAATGTATGAAAATTATTACATTGGAATGTCTTATATTGATCAATTTCGTTAGTTTCAAATACTTATGAGTTTGTATCAATCTACATTGCACTTCTCAATGTATATTTTGTAAATATAAAATCTTTTTTACAAATATATATATATATATATATATATATATATATATATATCTTTTGTAAAAGATATTGTTAGATTTAGTTTTAGCCATTATCATATTTCATATTCTTTGAGTCTCTTTTTAATAAAAATCTTAAGTATAGTGCTATGATTGGATAATGATAAAATAACAACTAACAATAGTATATATTAAAGTAAATATGCATTCTCAATCATTGATTTAAAGATCTATGTGTATTAAATTCTTTCTCTATGATTAATTCTAAATGATATCAATTTAGTTTACTTTTTATGTGTTTTGCAAAAGATGATGGTCATTTTAATTTATTTTATTTTACACACATTTCATATTTTAAATGCATTTGAGTATGTTATATGAGTGACATATAGTAAATTAATGAAATTAAGTATTATTTAGTTATATATATATATATATATATATTGATAATCTGTATATGTAGACTTATATATTTGTTTTTTAATATTTGAAAATAAACATGGATTATCCAAGCTGAATTGCTTGTTATATTATTAACAGAAAAAATCAATATATTTTGTAATCTGATTAACCAATAATTTGTTCAATTCAAACATAAAATATAATATAATTTTTTGGAAATAATACTTATGAAATCAATGATCATTATACACATTCAATATCAGGTTTTATTGAAAATGCAAAGATGACATAAGTTATAGTTTAAATTAAACATGTTATGCTGATTTCAAAAAAGCCTTCAATAACTTGGAGAGAACTTTATCGTGCACATACATATCGCATCACAACATACATTGCTCTCACATCAAAGATCACAATACATAAATCATCATACACCAACACAAATGTGTCACAAAATTTTTTCTACTCTCACTACTTTTCACACTAACTTCGAATCAACTCTACATCTAGATCCCCACCCCGGTCTTCACTCCATCAACGCCTTGCATACTCTACAACAAAATGATGAAAGCTACAATCTATCAAAACTCATCTTAATAATTTCAGCGTTCCAAAAACTCATAATTCTCATCACAAAATCCAATTTGGATTTTTTAAAGTAATCGTTTTCACCCTCAAAACATCCAGAAGTACACTCCACTCATAAACATAATCATAAAAGAGAGATTATAATAAAACCAAATCCGCTTTGTTCATTAAAGAATCCATGTTTCCGAAGTAGCTACTATTCATCATAGCCACACTCTCAAAGTCTCAACTTTGAAAATTGCACCCCAAGAATTTATGATTTGAAATCTACCCCCTTAGGCACTAGGTCTTCTAACAATGTTGTCGGCTCCAGCGGCAGCTCCATTGTAAATGGTACTAACTGCACTATCGCTTCTAACTAATGTATATGCTATACATGCGCACACCTATTTAACTAAGGATGCTATACATAAGTCATGACAGTTGTCGTACACATACATATCATATCACAACATACATCACTTGTACATCAAACATCATAATTCAATAGATCGTCATACACCAACATAAGTGTATCACAATTGTCTCCCTAATTGGCGGTTAAATCCCTATAATACCATGTAGCCATCTAGTCCATTATTATGATATGACCTTTGTGGGGCTAAGATTAGGAGTTCAAGTGCTACAATGCTCCATTGTTAGTCTCATGTTTACAATCCATACAATGTAAAGGTCAAACCAACATGGGGCTAGGCCCCATGTTACCGGTTTGCCATGGGGCTAGGCCCATTAAACATCACATCGAGAGGTGTCAAACATAATATATGCCATACTCTCAAAAAGAATCACAAATCAACATATTGACTGCTCCACCAACTGATCCACATAACATATATATCAATTCTATCCTCACAACTACGAGGCTTGGATCCATGATACCATTAATGTTTGAAAGGTGACATGACGCACAATTACGCACAGAATCATTCCAAATCACACCATAACGACCCACTAACACCAAAACTCTAGAAGGTAATACCTCATGTATTATATAATTTTGTGACCAGTAGTAACATCCAATAAGGTCGGTGCACTCTGTTGCAAGTAAAATTGATCACCAACTTGAAATCTATCAAATTGAAGATCGATATCCATCTCCTTGGATGGTAACATAACACAAAATACCTCTATGTTGAGCAATAGCCATGTTCACAAATACCATGAACATTAATGTTGGTTCGAGAAGGCAAACAATAAGTCACACATGCACCAAAGTAGTTGACACAAGAGATACATGATTCATCTCCTTGAGGTTACGTCCATGAGAACACACAAATTGATTTACTGATCTTAAGTTTGCTCTCTCTCTCTCTCTCTTTGCGTGGGGTGCTGACTCGAGTAGGAGGGGCATCATTCCTCCTCACATATATAGTACTTAAGCCGCAGGAAGAAAGCGGATACAAGGTCCTGTTGGGGCGACCATGGTTGTACGGTGCAAAGGTCACCACCAACTGGCAGAAGCGGAACCTCACGTTCTTCGATCCTAGCGACACAAGTGATCGGAGGATCACAATATCATGGGATAACCCGAAGTATCAAGGAGAGACATCCTCAGACTCGGGAGTCACTGATCACAGCGGGTCGAATACCGGGAGTGAATCCGAATCCACTACTCCAGTGGACGTCGCCGATACACAGGTGCTACGAAGTGGAGGAGGATGCATGCGAGGGGAGGATCAATAGCAACTACAGGTCGGTGTGGGTCGGGCGAAGCCGGCCCACCCCGGCGGAGTGGTGGAACCCGGCGCATACCCAGGGAGATTAGCGTCAAGCATTTGTATTCTCGAGTAGGCAAATCCTTGGCGAGTCCACCTTGACTCAATTGATTCGAGGTCCTCACGGCCCTTTGAGACGTCTTCGCTTGGAGGATTGCGGACATGAAAGGCATACCCGCCCGGGGGGGAGAGCACCGAATAGACCTCATAGAGTGCGGTTCGTAAAGCGAGAGACAATACCGATTAAATCCGAAATACTCCTTGTTGGTAAAAGAAGAAATTGATAAAATATGCGCAGCGGGCATTATATACCCGTGTTGAGCAAAGGTGAATGGGTCGCCCCAATTGTCATTGTACCTAAAAAGAATTCCGGAAAGATAAGAGTCTGTCAAGACTTTAGGAAGCTGAATGCGGCTACAAAGAAAGATCACCACCCTCGCCATTCACGGATGCAATCTTGGATCATGTAGCCGGTCATGAATGTTATAGCTTCTTAGATGGGTTCTCCGGTACAAACTGTGTATCAATACGTGAAGAAGACAAAGACAAGACCACTTTCACCACGATTTGGGGCACCTATGCTTACCATAAAATGCCATTTGGATTGTGCAACGCACCGCTACCTTCGGAGGATGATGACGCATATCTTCGGGACTACTTAAGGAAGTTTTACGGAGATCTTCATAGACGATTTTTTGTGTATTCGGATCTCGAGCCGAGCATTTCAAAACACTTGGAGCAAACTTTCGAAGTGTAGGGAAAGCCAATTGGCTTTACATCCGGAGAAGTGTTACTTCATGATGTCCGAAGGTATCCTGTTGGGACACCGAGTTTCGGCGCGGGGTATTGAGGTAGACGTAGACAAGGTTCGCGTAATTGCAGCGCTGGAATCACCGCGCAACATACGGGAACTTCGGGCTTTCTTAGGACACATAGGATACTACCGGCGGTATGTCAAGGCTTACGCGACTATCGCAGCTCCGCTGACGGCCTTGCTGAAAAAAGAGACCGAGTACGAGTGGGCGGCCCTGCACCAGAAAACCTTTGAATGTATGAAACAAGAGCTGGTGCAGGCTCCCACATTGGTTCCACCAGATTGGGAGAAGCCTTTCCATGTAGATGTAGATACATCATCTATAGCCATAGGAGTAGTTTTAGGACAACGGGACGCGCAAGGGAAAGAGCACCCCATTTACTTTGCAAGCCGCATGCTCATAGCAGCTGAGCGCAATTACTCTACCACAGAGGGAGGCCGGGGATGGTGTACGTTGTTAGGAAGTTTAGACACTACCTTCTGGGATACGAATTCGTGTTCCATGTGGACCATTATCCTCTTAAGTATTTGGTCCAGTAGGCGGATTTGTTTTATTTAATTGCACGATGGATGTTGTTATTACAGGAATTCGTATTCACGGTACAAACGAAGAAAGGTATTCATCATACGAATGCGGATTTCTTGTCGAGACTGGAGACTCATGTTCCAAAGCGAAAGACCGTAATTGATGATTTTCCGGATGAACAACTGCTCCAACTCGCGAAGTATGTAGAGACGCAATATTACGATTTGTATCATTACTTGCAAACCTTGGAAATGCCGGAGGGCCCGACACTGAGCAGAGGATAGTATTCGCCCATAAGGCGGCCTTTATCAACTTGAGAAGGGGATATTGTTCGAATGGGGCGGACGAGGAGATGCTGGAGGTGTTTGGAGTTGTATGAGGTGCGAAGAGTAATTCGAGCCATGCACGAAGAGGCGGCTGGAGGTCACTATGCTCTACGAAATACAGTAAAGAAGATTCTTGCAGCCGGTTACCGGTGGCCAACCATGTACAAGGATGTGCATCAGTTCATCCAGAAGTGCGATGCGTGCCAAAGGACGGGGAGACCGACACCAACCACTCGATGGCCGTTGAAACCTATTCTGCCACTAGCACCTTTTGAGAAGTGGGGGATAGACTTCGTGGGACCAATTTTGCCAGCCAGTCGAGGGACCAGGAAACGGTATATTCTGGTAGCAACGGATTACGCGACGAAGATGGTTGAAGCGGTGGCGACCCGAAGAGATGATGCGAAGACGGTGGCGGAGTTCTTCTTTAGCCAAGTCATTTGTCGTTATGGGTGTCCCTTGGAGCTTGTTAGCGATAGGGGAACTCACTTCTTGAATAACTTAATTGAGGAACTGACCCTGTACTTCCAAATTAAACATCGTAAAACCACACCTTACAATCCGAATGGAATGACCGAGAAGTCCAATGGGTTGTTGTGTAAGATCTGAACAAAGTGACGATCGATCATATCTATGATTGGGACACCAAAGTGCCAGCGGCGCTGTGGGCGTTTCGTACGGCCGAGAAGATCACGACTAAGCAAACGCCGTTCTACTTAACCTATGGCATGCATCCCATTACACCAGTAGAGTTTGAGAAGCCTTCGTATCGTATCCTAGTGGAGGATAGATTGGGAGAAGAGGAGAGCCAGTTACGTAGACTATTGACACTTCCACAACTGGAGGAGGATCGCGACGCCTCGGAGGAGTTGACGAAGCGGATTCAGGCAAAACGGAAGGAACAGTATGATGCGGGACTTCGGACCACTTCGGTGGTAGCGGGCGACAAGGTGTTGTTATATGATAGCCGGTATATGAAGTTCCCGGGGAAGCTGCATCTCCGATGGATGGGACCCTATGTGGTCAAAGAAGTGTTTGAAAATGGCTCACATTTGTTAGATTTGGATGGGCGGTATTTGCTACCCAGTGAGCAACCGAGAGTAAAGCGGTATTATGATTGAAGTTGTTCGCGGGGGCGCTCACATTTAAGGGCGGACGTATGTAGGAGCATAGTTCTTAGGATAAGTAGGATTTTTTTTGGTTTTTGTGAATAACGAGTTATATTCGGGTTCTCTTGGAGGTATTCGTCCGAATATATGGTTGTTAGCTAGGAATACCATTGTGGAGTTCACAGTGAGTTGCAAGGGAATTTAAGCCGTTTGGGCGGCGGGTTGAAGAATTGTCGAGCGAAGGTCGATGCCAAGAACTTGCCGAGCGGCCGGAGAGAGAGGAAGCGAGCTGCAATGTCGAGCGTCGAAGGCGGAGGAGTTCCAAAGAGGGAAGAAATGCGACAATGGGAAGAATTCGACCGCTTATTCTCATGGCGGATTGGACTCCCGCGGAGTTGTTGAGGCTGAAGAACCTCGGTGGAGCGTTTCTGTCATGGCGATGGGATTATGTGTGCCCGGAGCTGTGCGATGAAGTCCGGAGGGGGAAGCCGCTTACAGCAATTGGGAGCAGAGCACATCCGGAGAAGTGGGATGCGAGGCTATGGGCGAAGGCCTTAGGACGCAATCACGAAGAGGACAAAGGCGGAGTCGATTGGGAGGGATCGGCAGTGCATACGGCGTTTACCTTCGACGAGCGGAAGTGGTTCAACCCTAGGGAGAGGAAGGGGAGCGAATGGCTACAAGCTCGACTTGATCAAGGATGTATTCAGAAGGAAGGTGGCACTCACCTTGAATCAACTGTTCTCGCCGCAGAGAACAACGTATGTGAGTATGCATAAGGTAAGGATCGTGGAAGGGTTCATCGGAGGTACTATCCGAGTGAACTGGGGAGAGATCTTTGCGAGGAATGTGCAAGCCATGGCAACGAAGCTAAGAGAAGACGATAAGAGTGTAGTCCATCTCTCGTCTTTTCTTAAGACACCTTGGTTGGAGTGGTCGCTTAAGGAGGCGGCAACAGATCGGTTGGAGAGTGGGTTGTCGGACTTGGATGCGGACATCGACAGCGCTAGCAGTGGGTCGACAAGGAGTCTAGGCACGAGTGTACCTCCTGAGCCGAGGAGAACAGGAGAAGTGAGACCGGCGGTACAAAACAAGCTTTGATTCGGACTCGGACACGGAAGTGATTGGGACATCGAGGAAGAGGAAGAGAGTAGTAGAAGACAGTCCCCCTGCCACTCTAGCGGTACGAAGAGACGTGGGCAAGAAGAAGATAGAAGAAGTAGGACCGGCCAAGTCCTCTTGCCCGAAGATGATGGCAGTGAAGCCGGGGCCAAAAGCCTCAAAGGAGATTGCAGAACCCATGGCATCGGTACTACAGCTGTCACAGAAGTTGGAAGCTGTGGTGGTCCCAGTATTGCTAGAGTTGAATGAGATGGGACCGATGTATATGCCAGGGTGGGACCCTCAAGCAGACGGGTATATGGAGTTGATTCAGATGATGAACCAGATGGGCGTGGGGAAGGGAGGACCAGTCCATCGCGGTGAAAGAGTTAACAGAGAATGTGGACAAGCTGGCCAAGGAGAAAACCGAGATGGAGAAGAAGGTTGAAGAGGCGAAGAAGGCCTACGAAGAGATCTGTCGTATTCGGGGTGCGGAGATCCATTTTGTGGAGAAGGAGAATGCTCATCTTCGAAACAGATGAAGGGACTTAAACGAAGATTGATTGGTGGATGTGGAGGCACTGTGAAGGTCGGAGAACCTTGCTAGCAGATGTAAAGAACATCTGTTCACACGATGTGATCGAGTTGAAGTGCGGTTAGAACAGTTGGTGGCAGCAATGGAGAATTCTGGGGACTCGAAGGATAGAAGGAAAGAGATGTATAAAGCGTTGGGTCGAGATTTCAGGGAAGCCATGGCTCTTCATCGTGAGGAGATCGCAGATGATGAGAAAATGCGGTTAGGAATGTCGACGCATTTACATAAGCGCAGAGAGTGCGTCGGCGGCTAGATCGAGTAGAAGACTTAGGAGAGAGCGTCCGTGTAGAAGGCAGTTAGCTTGGATTAGAGTAGCAGTTAGAACATTCATTATAAATAGTCGTAGGAAATAAAGTGATGGATCTTTCATCTTTGCAAGTGTCCAAATTGTTGGACTGCAAATTGTAGTCGGGTAGAGCGAGGCACTCGAATTTGGTGGCTAACGGACCGATTTGTGGACGACTGAGCGTGTATTCGTGAAGTTACCGGATGTTCGCCCACAGTGAGCACATGCGTAGCATCGAAGTACTCTAGGAGGTGTTTCGCCAGAGACGCAAACTTGTAATGAGAGAGATCCCCATCCAAGTAAAGCAAATTCTTTGAACTACATTTCTTTAATACGTGAAATTGGTGTTGTGATGGGCTTGTGAAGGAATTGAGATTGAAGCAATTGCCTTCTTGGTGAATGCTCTTCGGACTCCATGATCGAGTTAGAAAAGATGTCTAAATGCTTATTTCCTTCCTCGCTAGTGTGGTTTGATCCTTCATTCCCTTAGGAGCGAATCAATCTATGAATTCGGACTGAATGAATAGTACCTCTTGTCTTTATTACATTGAATCTCACCAGTGGTGGTCTATTGAGATCCATCTCTAAACTAAAATGTATATTGTGAGATCCCAAGTAACATAGTAGGTGACAATAGGTAAGATAATCAGATTGTAATAGCACGGTAGGTACTACTTAGTCCGAATTCGTATAGATTAATTCGTTCCGAAGGGAATGAGGGATCAAAAGCGTCTTAGCGAAGAAGGAAATAAGCATTTAGACATCTTTCCAACTCTGGACTGCAAAGTCCAAAGAGTGTTCACAAAGAAGGCAATCGATTCAGCTTCAATTCCTTCACAAACCCATCACATCATCAATTCCACAGACATAGCAAATAGAGTTCAGCAATTTGCTTTACTTCGGGATGGGGATCTCTCTCATTACAAGTTTGCGTCTCGAAGAAACACCCTCTATAGTACTTCTGATGATACAGACCGGCTCAGCTCGTGGAGGAATATCCGGGTAACTTCATGGATACACGCTTCAGTCGTCACAATGTAAGCCTACAAACACCAACTCTTTGAGTGCTCGTTCTACCCGGACTACAATTTGCAATCCAATAGCTTGGACACTTGCAAAGATGAAAGATCCATCACTTTATTTCCTTAATTATTTATAATGAATGTTCTAATTGCTACTCCAACTACCAAGCTAACCGTCTCCTACACGGATCATTTCTCTCTTAAGTCTTCTAGTCGATCTAAGCATTTCGATCGCACCTCCGCCGCTGGCGTGAATGCGTCGATTCCTAACTACATACATGTGACATCTGCAACAATCTCGCATCGATGAAGAGCCATGGCTTCCCTGAAATCTCGACCCAATGTCTTGTACATCTCCTTGCGTCGATCCTTGAATCTCGGGATTCTCCATCGCCACCAATTGCTCTAACATTTGCACTTCAACTCGATCATCTTTGTGTGAGCAGATACTACGCACATCGTTGGCGAGGTCTCAACTTCGCCGGTGCCTCCACATCCACTTGAATCAATCTTTGCTTCAGGTCTTGCACTGTCTCCCAAAGATGTGCATTCTCCTTCTCCACAAAATAGATCTCCGCACCCCGAATACGGCAGATCTCTTCGTAGGCCTTCTTCGCCTCTTGAACCTTCTTCTCCATCTCAGTCTTCTCTTTGGACAACTTGTCCACATTCTCCGTTAACTCTCTCACTGTTATGGATTGATCTTCCTTCCCCAATGCCAGACGGTTCATCATCTGAATCAACTCCATATACTCGCTGCGCTTGAGGGTCCCACCCTACCATATACATCGGCCCCATCTCGTTCAACTCCAGCAATACCGGGACCACCATAGCTTTCAACTTCTGCGACAGCTGTAATACCGATGCCATAGGTTCTGCAATCTCCTTCGAGGCTTTCGGCCCCGGCTTTCTGCCATCATCTTCGGACGAGGAGGACTTCTAAGGGGTCCTACTTCTTCCATCTTCTTCTTGCCAACATCCCTTCCAACGGCTAGAGTAGCTGGTGGACTGTCTTCCACTACTGTCTTCCTCTTCCTTGAAGTTCCAATCACCTCCAGGTCTGAGTCCGAATTAGGCTTGCGCTGCACTGCCGGTCTCACTTCTCCCGTTCTCTTCGGCTCCGGTGGCGCACTCGTTCGCAGACTTCTTGTCGACCCACTGCTAGTGCTGTTGAGGTCTGCATCCAAGTCCGATAACCCACTCTACAACCGATACAACTGCCTCTCCTTAGACGTTAGCCACTCCATCTTTGTGTACAGGTGCATTAAGAAAGACAAGAGATAGATTACACTCTTATCGTCTTCCCTTAGCTTGGTTGCCATGACCTGCACATTCCTCGCAAAGATCTCTCCCCAGTTCACTCGGATAGTTCCTCCGATGAACCCTTCCACGATCCTCACCTTATGCATACTCACGTAGGTTGTTCGCTGAGTGAAAAGCTGATTCAAGGTGAGTGCCACATTTCTCCTGAAGACATCTTTAATCAGGTCGAGCTTGTAGCCATTCGTCCCCTTCCTCTCCCTAGGGTTGAACCACTTCCCCTTGTCAAAGGTGAATACCGTATGCATTTTAGATCCTTCCCAATCGACTCCGCCTTTGTCCTCTTCGTGGTTGCGTCCTAAAACCTTCGCCCATAACTTCGCATACTACTTCTCCGGCTGCGCTCTGCTCCCAATCGCTGTCAACGGTTTCCCTCTCCGGACTTCATCGCACAGCTCCGGGCACACGTAGTCCCTCCGCCATGACACGCTCCGCGAGGTTTCTTCAACCTCAGCAAATCGATGCAGTCCAATCCAGCATCAGAATGAGCAGTCCAATTCTCTCCATCGTCGCACTTCTTCCTGCTGGAACTCCTCCGGTTCGACGCTTCGACATTGCAGCTAGCTTCCCTTGCTCCGGTCGCTCGGCAAGTTCTTGGCATCGACTTTCTCTCGACAATTCCTCAATCCGCCGCCCAAACGCGCGCTTAAATTCCCTCACAATTCACTCGTGTGAACTCCCTAATGGTATTCCTAGCTAACAAACATATATTCGGACGAATACCTTCAAGAGAACCCCAATATAACTCTTTATTCACAAAAACCAAAAAAAATCCTACTTATCCTAAGAACTACGCTCCTACATACGTCCGCCCTTAAATGTGAGCGCCCCCGCAAACAGCTTCAATCATAATATCTCTTCACTCTCCAGCCATTCACTCGTGTAGCAAATACCACCCCTTCCAAGTCTAACGGTATAGAGCCATTATCAAACACTTCCTTGACCACATATGGTCCCATCCATCGGAGATGCAACTTCCCCGGGAACTTCATATACCGACTATCATATAACAATACCTTGTCGCCCGCTACCACCGAAGTGGTACGAAGTTCCGCATCATCTTTGCTTCTTTCCGTTTTAGGCGCGAATCCGCTTCGCCAACTCCTCAGAGTCTGCGCGGTCTTCTTCGAGTTGTGGAAGTGTCAACAACCTTTGTAGCTGGCTCTCCTCATCTCCCAATCTATCCTCCACTATGATACAGTACGAAGACACCTCAAATTCCACTGGCGTGATGGGATGCATGCCGTACGTTAAGTAGAACGGCGTTTGCTTAGTCGTAATCTTTTCTACTGTCCGAAATGCCCACAATGCTGCTAGCACCTTAGTGTCCCAATCATAGATATGACTAACCGTCACCTTGTTTAGGATCTTACACAACAACCCATTGGACTTTTCAGTCAGCCCATTCGCCTTCGGATTATAAGGTGTGGTTTTACGATGCTTAATTTGGAAATACAGGGTAAGTTCCTCAATTAAGTTATTCAGGAAATGAGTTCCCCTATCGCTAACAAGCTCCAAGGGACACCCATAACGACAAATGACTTGGCTAAAGAAGAACTCCGCCACTGTCTTCGCATCATCTCTTCGGGTAGCCACCGCTTCAACCATCTTCGTCGCGTAATCCGTCGCCACCAGAATATACCGCTTCATGGTCCCTCGACTGGCTGGCGAAATTGGGCCTACAAAGTCTATCCCCACTTCTCAAAAGGTGCTAGTGGCAGAATGGGCTTCAACGGCCATCGAGTGGTTGGTGTCGGTCTCCCCGTCCTTTGGCACGCATCGCATTTCTGGATGAACTGATGCACGTCCTTTTTCATGGTTGGCCACCAGTAGCCTGCTGCAACAACCTATGTAGCTGGCTCTCCTCATCTCCCAATCTATCCTCCACTATGATACGGTACAAAGGCACCTCAAATTCCACTGGCGTGATGGGATGCATGTCGTACGTTAAGTAGAACGGCGTTTGCTTAGTCGTAATCTTTTTCTATTTGTCGAAGCGCCCTGGCAACCCCCGCTGGCACCTTCGTGTCCCAATCATAGATATGACTGACCGTCACCTTATTCAGAATTTTACACAACAATCCATTGGATTTCTCAGTCAGACCATTCGCCTTCGGATTGTAAGGTGTGGTTTTACGATGCTTAATTTGGAAATATATGGTAAGCTCCTCAATTAAGTTATTCAAGAAATGAGTTACCCTATCGCTAACCAGCTCCAAGGGACACCCATATCGACAAATGACTTGGCTAAAGAAGAACTCCGCCACTGTCTTCGCATCATCTCTTCGGGTCGCCACCGCTTCAATCATCTTCATCGCATAATCTAGCGCCACCAGAATATACCGCTTCCTTGTCCCTCGGCTGGCTGGCGAAATTGGTCCCACGAAGTCTATCCCCCACTTCTCAAAAGGTGCTAGTGACAGAATAGGTTTCAACGGCCATCGAGTGGTTGGTGTCGGTCTCCCTGTCCTTTGGCACGCATCGCACTTCTGAATGAACTAGTGCACGTCCTTGTACATGGTCGGCCACCAGTACCCTACTACGAGAATCTTCTCCACCGTATTCCGTAGAGCGTAGTGGCCTCCAGCCGCTTCTTTGTGCATGGCTCTAATCACTCTTCGGACTTCATATGGCTCCAAGTACCTCGTCCGCCCCCATTCTAAACAATATCCCTTTCTCCAGTTGATACAAAGCAGCCTTATGGACGAATACTGTCCTCTGCTCAGGTGTCAGGCCCTCCGGCATCTCTAAGGAACGAAAGTAATGATACAACTCATAGTATTGCGTCTCCTTTACTCTGCTAGTTGGAACAATTGTTCATTGGGAAAATCGTGTATCCGTGAAGTTACCCGGATATTCGTCCATGAGCTGAGCCTGTCTGTAGCATCAAAAGTACTCTAGAAAGTATTTTCGCCGACACAAACTTGTAACGAGAAAGATCCCCATCCCAAAGTAAAGCACACTGTTGAAATCTATTTGTTTTGATTGTGGATTGATGATGTGATGGGTTTGTGAAGGAATTGGATTTGGATCAATTGCCTTCTTTGTGAACACTCTTTGGACTCTGCAGTCCCGAGTTAGAAAGACGCCTAAATGCATGTTTCCCTTCTTTGCTAGTGTGGTTTGATCCCTCATTCCCTTGGGAACGAATCAATCTATACAAATTCGGACTAAGTAGTACATAACTGTGCTATCTGGAGAGGGAAGCACCAGAAGCTATGGGAGTACACTGAGCAATTCATGAGCCTACAAGACCGGATGCCAGCGACCATTGCCAACACTAAGCCATATTCGACTACAATGGCCATAGAGTGGTATGTATCCGGTTTGGGGAAGCATGACCCTGATCAAGAGACCTTCTGCCAAAGGTTTGATCCGAATACTGTGGAAGCAGTCATCCAGGCTGCGGAGGTGTACGAATTGTTGAATATCCATCGACATTCGGGGTAGACCTCCAAAGGTAAGGGCATGACAAAGATAAGGGGTAAAGGAAGGAAAAGAGAAAGCACTTCCACAACCATCTCATATTCGTCCGAAGAGGTTACAAGCTCTTCGGATGAGGAGTGGAGATACATCCCGAAGAAAAAGGAGCATCATTGCATGAAGGGAGGCGATGAGGGAAGAAAGGGGATCTCCTCCAAGGTGGAAGAACTAACCAAGTCTTTGGAGGAGTTGAAGGTGCACTTGATCAACAATAAAGACAGACGCAAATCGCCAATGCAGAGTAGGGTGAAGATCTTGTGTACCATATGTAGGAAGCCGGGGCACACCAACTCGGAGCACCAACCGAGAGAGAGCTACCCGGCACATCAAATAAGATGGGGAAGCTCGAGTGAAGCCCCACCGTATGATCCCTCCCATGAGGACTACTCCTATGGGGTGCATGAGGGCACTGCTATCCCACCTGTGCATATCCCAAGATATGCCCCTGCGGACATGGCCACAATTATTCCCCAGAGGATGGGAGCTAGACCTCCTCCACCAGCAAAGCCGAATGCCTGCTACAATTGTGGGGCGATGGGGCATTGATCTCATCAATGTCCTCAACCAAGGAGGAGAATACACTATCAGCCCATGTGCAGCAATTGTAGGAGACATGGCCATACGAATGTGGAGTGCGATCAGCCCCACATGCCCGAGGGGAGTCCGAGTGGTACCCAACTCAAGGGGTTCACTTCGTGATCCCACCACAACACGATGTAGGGGTGAACAGGTAAGCCTGGAAGACCGATCCTTACCCATGGGACCAGCATGGCCACATGAAGTGGTCGAGGTCTTGAAGGTATCTACCCGCAGCCAAGGTACGGCTTCCTCCTCTCAGCCTGAAAAGCTGAAGAAGGGAAAGAAGGGAGCCACACTGGAGGCTATTTAGGCGAATGCACTAGTCCCCATTCCGAAGGAGGCCACTCCCCAAGCAGGTCCCTCTACTTTTCCGTGGATATTCGGAAGGAGGTAGAAGGCTAATTGAAGGAGTTGGCCCCACCAAAGACAAAGGCGGACATGCCTCGACGACAGGGCCCAACAGCGATACTCGCTAGACCCCAAGCACGGGATTCGGGGTACTATGATCCCGTAGCAGACTTGGAGGGGGTGAAAGTGAATATCATAATGAAGCAGCTGATGGACGACAACAAGGCATACAAACGAATGCTTATCAAAGCCTTGAAGACCAGCAGTGGATGCGCGGGACGAAAGGAGAAGCTCCCTGAAGTGTATTCATCGGAGCAGGAAGACCTGGGAGCTCCGGAGATCGAGATAGAGATCGCCAGCTGTATATTAAGGAAAGTGCTGATAGATTCTGGCTCCGGTGTAAACATAATGACGGAGGACACCGCCCATGGCCTGGGGTACACGAAGAATGAGGCCAATCCCCGAATATTACGATTGGCCGACCAATCAAGGACAAGTCCGGTGGGGATTCTTCAGGGAGTTCTCACCCGAGTAGGAGGGGCATCATTCCTCCTTACATATATTGTACTCAAGCCGTAGGAAGAGAGCGGATACAAGGTCATGTTGGGGAGACCCTGGCTATACGGAGCGAAGGTCACCATCAATTGGGGGAAGCAGAACCTCACATTCTTCGACCCCAGTAACACGAGTGATCAAAAGATCACTATTTCTTGGGATAACCCGAAGTACCAAGGCGAGACATCCTTAGACTCGGGGGTCACTGACCTCGGCGGGTTGGACTCTGAAGCTGAATCCGAATCCACTGCCCTAGTGGACGTCAGATACTTGGAATGCTACGAAGTGGAGGAGGATCTGTCTGAGGAGGATCAATAGCAATTACATATCAGTGTGGGCCGGAGCGAAACCAGCCACACTGACGGAGTGGTGGAACCCAGTGCATACAAGGAGATTAGTATTAAGCCTGACTGTATTCTCAGAGTAGGCAAGTCCCTGGGAGACTCCATCTTGATCCGATTGCTTCAGGTCCTCATGGCCTATGAAGACGTTTTCACTTGGAGGATTGCGGATATGAAAGGCATACCCCGTCAGTGGGGAGAGCATCAAATAGATCTCATAGAGGGGGCAGTACCAGTAAGGCAGAGACAATACCGGTTAAATCCGAAATACTCCTTGTTGGTAAAGAGGAAATTGATAAATACCTGCAAGCACGCATTATTTACCCCGTGTTGAGCAGTGAATGGATTGCCCCAATTGTCATTGTACCTAAAAAGAACTTAGTAAAGATAAGAGTGTCAAGACTTTAGGAAGTTGAATGCGGCTACCAAGAAAGATCATCACCCTTTGCCATTTACCGATGCAATCTTGGATCATGTAGCCGGTCATGAATATTACAGCTTCTTAGATGGGTTCTCCGGGTATAACCAGGTATCGATACGTGAAGAGGATAAGGACAAGACCACCTTCACAACGGAGTAGGGCACTTAGGCCTATCACAAAATGCCATTCAAATTGTGTAATGCACCTGCTACCTTTCAGAGGATGATGACACACATCTTTCAGGATTACTTGAGGAAGTTCTTGGAGATTTTCATAGACGACTTATGTCTATTCGGATCTCGAGCAGAGCACTTACAACACTTGGAGCGGACTTTCCATAAGTGTAGGGAGAGCCAATTGGCTTTACATCTAGAGAAGTGCTACTTCATGATGGCGGAGGGTGATACATTTAGAACAGGAGTTTTTCGGCGAGGTATTGAGGTAGACGTAGACAAGGTCCGCGTCATCACAGCACTTGAACCACCGCGCAACATACGGGAACTTTGGGCGTTCTTAGGATACACAGGATACTATCGGCGATATGTCAAGGTTTATGCGACTATCGCATCACCGCTGACGGCTTTGCTGAAGAAGGAGGCAGAGTATGAGTGGTCGACGCTGCACCAACAGACCTTTGAAAGCATGAAGCAAAGTTGTTGTTGCGAGGGCGCCAACATTAGTTCCACCGGATTGGGTGAAGCCTTTCCATGTAGATGTAGATACGTCCTCTATAGCTATAGGAGTAGTTTTAGGACAACGTGATGCGCAGGGGAAGGATCATCCCATTTATTTTGCAAGCCGCATGCTCATAGCAGCTGAGCGTAATTATTCCACCACCGAGAGGGAAGCTCTTGGGATGGTGTATGTTGTTAGGAAGTTCAGGCACTATCTTTTGGGATACGAATTCGTATTCCACGTGGACCATTATCCTCTTAAGTATTTGGTCCAGAAAGCGGATTTGTCAAGACGAATTGCACAATGGATGTTGTTATTGCAGGAATTCATATTCACTGTACAAACGAAGAAGGGTATTCATCATACGAATGCAGATTTCGTGTCAAGGTTGGAGATCCACATCCCAAGCAGGTCGGATCAAGTTGAACATTGATAGATGCTAACTGATCTGTCAGTTGCTTGATGTGATTGACGTAGTCACTGACACACATCGAGCCTTTCTTGACCGTATTAAATTGCTGCGGCAAGCTGCGGCTTGATAAGCTGTTCCCGAATGGAACATATGTGACAACGCGTCTCAAGCTTCCTTGGGTGTGTCATAGTCTTGAATGTGACCGATCATCGAACTTTGAAATCGTGGCGCAATGTAGTGGATGGCTTGATCGATCGCTTTCTCCACTCACGCAATGTCGCTTCGATGCGAAGATCACCGGCAACCACTGGTGGTGCTTTCTCCTCCCCGGTCACAAGCTCCCATAGCCCCTTGCCTTGAAGGAAGGTCTTCATTCAATTTCCACGTTTGGAAATTGTTCTTGTCGAAGTTTCTCTCCAATTGATCATGCTCGCAGTTCTACCATGGTTGTGGTCACGAGCGGAAATCAAGACCCCAACAGGGCAAGTAGCTGCACAGACACAAAACGAACACAAAGAACACCTACGTGACTACGGCGGAAAAATAGCTCCTCTGCACCTCGATCAAGAAACATGCAAAACTCCAAAAACTGGTGAAATGCGCATGTCTTGACCCGCAGACGAAGAAGGAAATGTGTTCGCAATTACTGGCATGCCGATCTCTTAAAAAGCTTGAGCGAAGAAAGCTCGAATTGAGCTGAAATTTTTCGTGGTAGGAGCTCTGACAGAGGCGAGCATTGATCCATTAATGGTATAAGGTTGAGCCTTTGCTCAAGTTGGAACCCTCAAATCTCTAAAAAACCTCGTTTAGGCCTCCAAACAACTCCTTAAAGATTTTGGAAAAGGCGATAACTATCACCAACAACTCCAAATCGCACGAAAACTTCATGGCTATCAAATTCAACCATTTTGCGCAAGACAATTCTCTTTAGGAAGTTGGACGATTAGAAATAGGTCGAAAATGATCATCTTGATCTCCGAAAATGCGATTAAAGATTATGAGAAAACACGAAACGGTTCCCCAACAATATAATCGCTTCATCGAGACAGCCTCCAATTCTGAGGCAAACTCCTCACTGATCTCCAGCACTCCTCTATGTCTAATCTACAAAACTAATGCTTCCACTATGCTCTGATACCATGTTGAGAAACCGACTCTTCAGGAATTGTAATAACATAGGTGTGGGGAAAATAGCAGTTATGTGGTGTTTAAGTTCGTTCCTAAGGGAATGAGGGATCCGAATAGACCAACCAGGACGAATATGAGGTGTTTACTCCTCTTTATTTGACTCTGGACTACTCAGTCCGAAGAGCATTATGCATAGGGAACTAAACAGTCCACTCGATAGTGTCACAAATGCCATCCATCAGTACAACAAATTCAAGAGGTTACAAATGTTGAGAAATCGACTCTTCAGGAATCACTCCAAAAAGAGGAGAGCACACCAAAGGGACAAGAGAGAGTGTACAGGAATGAGATGAGGAAGGCTTTGCCTTCCCTTGTATATATATAGGGTGAGTACAAGGAAACCCTTATTTCGGGTTAGCCCTAAATAGATGTACCATAGATGCGTAACAACCCTAGATCAACTCGATGAGCTTGGGATATTAACACTCCCCTTCAAGCTCAACTGTACATCCTGAACTCCTAGACAATGTCGAAATGTAGCAAACGACTCTTTAGGCAAAGCTTTGGTGAAGATATCTGCAACCTAATGTCCTGTATGTATATATCTAAGATCTACTACACCTGAAAGGACCTTATCCCTAACAAAGTGATAGTGCACCTCAATGTGCTTTGTCCTAGCATGAAAAAGAGGATTGTTAGCTAACATCATGCTGCTAATGTTATCAGCTAGGATAATTGTAGGACTAGGATAATCTACTCCAATATCGAGAAAGGAAGGCAAGCCAAAGCGCTTCACAATTGACATTCATAGCACCACAATACTGCGCCTCTGTGGAAGCCGGTGCCACACGGTCGGTTGCTTCTTAGAAGCCCGACTCACGACCATATTCCCAAGTCCAAACGCATATCCGGGCGTGGATCTCTGCTTAATGAAATGTCTCCTACCCAATCGGCATCGGTGTAGCCATGCGAGTTAACTCACCTCCAAATCTATATCGAAGTCCAAAATGAAGTGTGGACTTCACATAGCGGAGAATCCGCTTGACCGCCATCATATGCGGTACCCGTGGAGCATGCGAACCGACCGACTAGACTAACAAGCATAGCTCAAATCCGTTCTAGTGATAGTCGGATAAATCAAACTCCCAACCATACATATGTGGAGAGGCGGGGATGCAAGTAACTCTCCATCCTCCAACTCTAGCTTCAGACCTTGCTGGAGAGGAGTGTCAACTGGTTTATAATCGGACATCTTGAACTCCTTCAGCTTATCTAAAGCGTACTGGCGTTGTATTAGCCACATGTCCTTTCCCTCTATAATATACTCCACACCAAGAAAGAATTTGAGATATCCTAAGTCCTGTATCTCAAACTCAGAACATAAGATATTCTTGATGCGGACAATCACCTCCTCATGGTTCAAGTGATAATGAGATCATCTACGTAGATGAAAATCATCACTACATGAACTCATGATCTCATAAAAAGTATAGCGATGAGTCGGAATGACAAACTACAAATCCAAGAGATTTGAGAAAGGAATTGATCTTCTCATACCATGCTCTTGGAGCTTGTTTCAAACCATAGAGGAATTTCTTCAACTTACAAACACGGGAAAGAAACTTGGATCTTCGTAACCAGGTGGTTGTTGCATGTAGACTTCTTCATCGAGATCACCATTGAGAAAGGCATTCTTGAAGTCCATTTGATGCAGTCGCCATCCCTTGTTGACAGCAATAGTAACCATCGTATGAATGGTTGCCATCTTGGCAACATGACTAAACATCTCTTCGTAGTCCACTCCATGCTGTTGTGCGTAGCCTTTGGCTACCAATCTGGCCTTGTATCGAGATACAGTGCCATCCGAGTTGCGCTTGACCTTGAAGACCCATCTGCAACCAATCGCTTTCTTACCTTGAGGTAAGTCCATCAATTCCCATGTTTGTTGGTGACGAAGTGCAACAAGTTCTGTCTCCATGGCTTCAATCCACTCATTTTTGTGCATCGCCTCCTCAAGCGTACTCGGTTCTAGCTCAGCAAGAACGTGATTCATGTATGCATGATGATCATCAAGGAAACTTTCATGCATAAATCGCTGAACAGGATGCCGAACTCTCTTAGATTTTTCGTAGAGGCGTATCGGATGTCTTGTTTGTCGCCCCTTGCTTCGGATCGAGGTACCCCGGCGGCGTCGTTGCGGGATGCTTCATCCAACGGATGAATACACGAAATCCGTGGTGAGGACATCATATGTTGCAAAATAAGATGATCCTCAAGTCTAGGAGTCGGTCTGGATGGTGCTCGGTGAACTTCATCCGTAGCGACTCGAGTACATTAGACTTCGACTCTAGGCTGTGTGACTCGAAACTCCACTCTGTAAAAGTAGGTGGATGGACTCCTTGGTGTGCGGTTCAACAGGGAAGAATGGGTATGAGGAACAATCGCGGGTGCATATCAAGATTGCAACTCTTCAAATACAACATCTCTGCGATATAGAATTGCCTAGAGGAAGGATTATAGCATCTATATCCTTTCGTATCCTTATAAACCGACAAGCGGGACATCTTGCCTTTTGGCCGAAGAGAAGTGAAGTTGGGCAAACTTGTGACTAGATCTGAACTCGGAAGAGTCTTGGTTTCTGAAAGTTCATGTGCCCAATTAAACTTGTGCCAAATATCTATGTCGAGATACTACAAAGCCACTTTTACGTAATGACAGGAGTTGGCTGTTTATTGACATTAACTGTAGCATCTAGCTTGAACAGTCTACCACTCCTGCTACCTCGAGCTACGATAGTACCTGTGGAGTCTTCAACAAAGCATCCATCTTTGTTGAAACGCACTTCGAAATTTTGTTCTACCATCTATCCTACTGATAACAGATTTTGAGTCAGAGTAGGAACATGTAAAACATTTCCGATTCTAGAAAGATTGGATCCTGGAATGTCAAGCGGAATTTTACCCTTATGCTTGATCTCGTGCTTCGTATCATCTCCAGTCACCATGAACCGAGGAGTACAAGACGGTTGTCGGCGGCATAAACCATTTTTGATGCGGCGTCATGTGGCCGGGTAGCTCCGGCATCGATCACCCAATGCATGTCAGTAAAGCGGCATAACTACGGTGTGTCACAATGAGTAGGATTTGTTCTTTACAGACTACATGGCCCCTGTTGGCCCGAAGCCAGCAGATCGTTCGACGCTTGTAACAATTTTTGGCATAGTGGCCATTCTTGTGTGATAGTTTCGGTGTTAACTTGCCTTTCGGCGCAGCCGGTGGCACACCTGGCCGGGTTGGGTGCCTTGTTACGCACCACGACCTCTACCACCACCATATCCGGCTCCTCTGCCACGACCTCTACCTCGACCTCTAGAACCTGCAAAAAACACACATTCTTGCGGGCTGGACGAAGCACTAGTAATGCCTGAATACGCACTTCTTCTCCCAACATCATTGGGATGGTCGTCGAACTGAAAAAAGAGGTTCTCGGTCGAAATTGACGTAATGAACTGCTTGTACTCGGCAGGCAGTCCTTGCAATGTCGCACCAATAATCACAGTCGGATCAAGTTGAACATTGACAGATGCTAAGCGATGCGCTTGTTTTTGATGTGATTGACATAGTCACTAGCACACATCGAGCCTTTCTTGACCGTATTGAATTGCTGCAGCAACTACAACTTCCGAGCTTCTGTTCCCGAATGGAACATCTATGACAATGCGTCCCAAGCTTCCTTGGGTGTGTCACAGTCTTGAATGTGACCGATCATCGAGCCTAAGATCGTGAACGCAATGTAGTGGATGGCTTGATACGACCGCTTTCTCCACTCATGCAATGTCTGCTCACTGCGAAGATCACCAACAACCACGATTGGTGCTTTCTCTACCCCGGTCACAAGCTTCCATAGCCCCTGGCCTTGAAGGAAGGTCTTCATTCAAAATTTCCACGTTTGGAAATTATTCTTGTCGAGTTTCTCTCCAGTGATCATGCTCACTGATTCTGCCATGGTTGTGGTTACGAGCGGAAATAAGGACTCCAACATGGCAAGTACCTGCACAGACACAAAACGAACAAAAAGAACACCTCCGCGACTACGGCGGAAAAACAGCTCCTCTGCACCTTGATCAAGAAACATGTAAAACTCCAGAAATTGGCGAAATGTGCCTGTCTTGATCCGCAGACAAAGAATGAAATATGTTCGCGATTCTACGCATGCGCAGTACTTAAGCGAAAATGACGAAGAAAGCTCGGATTGAGCTGAAATTTTTTGTGGTAGGAGCTTTGACAGAGGCGAGCGTTGTTCAGTTTCTACCTGCGCACATGGCAGAGCCTATGCTTTGGTAGAAACCCTCAAACCTCTAAAAAACCTCGTTTAGGCCTCCAAACATCTCCTCAAAGATTTTGGAAAAGGCGATAACTACCACCAACAACTCCAAATCGCACGAAAACTTCATGGCTACCAAAATCAACCATTCTGCGCAAGACAATCCCTTTTGGGGAGTTGGGTGATCAGAAATAGGTCGAAAATGATCATCTTGACCTCCAAAAATGCGATTGAAGATTTTGAGAAAACACGAAACAGTTCCCCAACAATCTAATCGCTTCAGCGGGACAGCCTCCAACTTTGAGGCTCACTCCTCACTGATCTCTAGCACTCCTCTATGTCTAATCTACATAACTAATGCTCCCACCATGCTCTGATACTATGTTGAGAAATCGACTCTTCAGGAATCACTCCAAGAAGAGGAGAGCACACCAAAGGGACAAGAGAGAGTGTACAGGAATGAGATGAGGAAGGCTTTGCCTTCCCTTGTATATATATAGGGTGAGTACAAGGAAACCCTAATTTCGGGTTAGCCCTAAACAGATCTGTACCATAGGTACGTAACAACCCTAGATCAACTCGATGAGCTTGGGATATTAACTGCAAATCAATGGATCTTCCAATGATTTTACTGAAATGGGGGGATCTCTCCCTTACAAGCCGAAGTCGAGGCGAGAGGCTCGTAGAAGTATTCCTGACACGAGTGTTGAGGTTACAACTCATGGGTGAATACGCGGGTAACTTCACAGGTATTCAGCACTAATCGGGGGTGTTGCACACAACACGCATCAGCTTCACAAGTTCTCGTTCTACCCTGGCTACGATTGCAGTTCAACAAGATGAACACTTGCAAGAAAGGAGATCCCCTTCTCTTTATTCCTAGGCCTATTTATATAGATTTCTATTGTCTATTCCTAAACGATGCTTACACAGATCGACCTCTCCTAATCCTACGTGAACTACCTACGCCACTCGATTGTGCGTCGATTCCTACTTGCAACTCTTGAATATCAGCAGCGATCTCCTCTCGATGCAGACACATCGTCTCTCGAAATTCTCTCCCTAGTGCCCGATACATCTCCTTGCGCTTTTCTTTGGAATCCCCAGGATTTTCCATCACTTCCACTAAGCGTTTCAATCGCCGTGACTCCTCCTCATCACACCTTGCGAAGAGGTGTTGCGCGCACTTGTTTGTCAAGGTCTCGACCGGTGCCTCAACATCCACTCGATTCAAGCGTCGCTTCAGACTTCACACCGTTTCTTGAAGCTAGAGATTCTCTCTCTCCACGTACATCTCTGCACTATGCACCTTGCAGATTTCTCCGTAAGCATTCTTCGATTTCTCCAATTCTCGATCCAACTCAGTCTTCTGCTTAGTTAACCGCTCCACACTCTCGGTTAACTGCTTCACTACCTGAGTTTGATCCATCTTCGCCTTCGCTATTCGTTGCATCATTTGTACGAGATCCATGTATCCGTCTGTCTATGGGTCCCAGCCTGGTAGATACCCCGGCCCCATCTCATTCAATTCCATCATAACAGGAATTACCACTACTTCCAATTTCTGCGAGAGTTGCAAAACAGAAGCAAGAGGCTCTGCTATTTCTTTCGAGGCCTTCACTTTTGGTCTCGACACTGCTTGGGGTGTTGCCTCTATTACCGCATCCATCGCCTTCTTCTTCAGAGATGCATGATCCGGTGTACTGTCCGCCACTGGTCTCTTTCTCTTCTTCGAACCCTCAGTCACCACCTCCTCGGGCACCGAAGTCCTCTGCTGAGCACTGGTTACTTCCGGAGGTTCCTCCACGACCGAGAGAGTGACACCTACACTTCTGGTGGAGCCACTGCTGTTGTCTTCGTCCTCCAAATCAGACAACCCCGATTCCATCTTGTACAGGCGCCGATCCTTAGGCGTGAGCCATTCCATCTTCGAATAAAGATGTACCAGAAACGACGATAAATAAACCACACATTTGTCGTCCTGACAGAGTCGACTAGCCATTGCCTGAACATTTCTTGCAAAGATTTCTCCCCAGTTAACCTTGATCGTTCCTCCAATAATGCCCTCCACAATTCGTACCTTATGCATACTAACATAAATAGTGCGTTGAGGAGAAAAGAGTTGGTTCAAGGTGAGACCGACTTTCCGCCGGAACATGTCCTTGATCAAATCGAGTTTGTATCCGTTGGTGCACTTTCTCTCCCTAGGGTTAAACCACTTCGATTCGTCAAATGTGAAGGCCGTGTGCACTACTGAACCCTCCCAATCCACTCCATCCTCCTCCTTCTCGTACGAACGTCCCAAAGCATTGGCCCACATCTTGGCATCCCACTTCTCTGGTTGTGCTCGATATCCGATGGTGTGGACGGCTTTCCCCCGTCGCACTTCCTCACATAGTTCAGAGCAGATGAAATCCCACCTCCACGATAAGAAAGCACCTCCCAGGTTCTTTAGGTGTAGCAATTCTGCCGCCGTCCAATCCGCCATCACAATGAGCGGTCGAATTCTCCCCATAGTCATTTTTCTGACCGGTGGTACTGCAATGCCTTTCCTTCCTGTCATGGCAGTTGCCATCCTCGTGATATCTCAATGTTGAACTTCTTATCGGTTGCTTACTGCGAATCATGTTCCCATTCTTGAAATTGAACTGGTTAGACTGTTGTGGTCTCCTCTACTTCCTTCCCGCCCTCTGGCAACTGAAGCCTTTATTTGAATCTAACGCACCCTATTCATACCAAAACACTTTGGATTCCGCCGAATATAGTTCCATTCGTCTAAAATCACAAAAAATTCCTATTGTCCTAGTATACCATGCCCCTACATACGTCCGCCCTTAGTTGTGAGCACCCCGCGAACATCACTACTCGTAATATTTCTTTATTCGCCAGCCGTTGACGCGGGTAGCAAAGAGGCCACCTTCCAAATCTAGTAATTGTACCGAGCCGTTGGCAAAGACTTCCTTCACTTCGTACGGTCCCATCCAGTGAAGATGCAGCTTCCCTGGAAACTTCATGTACCGACTATCATAGAGAAGTACTTTGTCTCCGGCTACCACCTTGGTAACCCGTAACCCCGCATCGTACTTCTCCTTGTGTTTAGCCTAAATTTGCTTAGTTAATTCTTCCACCGCCTCGCGAGACTCCTCCAGTTGTCCGAGCGTGAGTAAGCGGTGTAGTTGGCTTTCTTCCACTGCCAATCTATCATCCATCATTACTCTGTACGAGGGAACTTTGAATTCCACTGGAGTAATTGGGTGCATCCCATACGTCATGTAGAACGGAGCCTGCTTCGTAGTGATCTTTTCGGTATTTGAAAACGCCCATAGGGGCCACGCCTTTTATGTCCCAGTCATAAATATGGTTTACGGTAACCTTATTTAGAATTTTGCAGAGTAGTCCGTTGGATTTCTCTGTGAGACCATTTGCCTTCGGGTTGTAGGGAGTGGTTTTCCGGTGTTTAATCTGAAAATAGGTAGTGAGTTCCTCGATCAATGTGTTCAAGAAATGCGTGCCCCGATCACTGAAAAGTTCCCGAGGACACCCATATCTTCAGATAACTTGGCTGAAGAAGAATTCTGCTACGGTCTTCGCATCGTCTCATCGGGTGGCCGCTGCCTCAACCATCTTCGTAGCATAATCCGTGGCCACCAAGATGTATTGTTTCCTTGTACCTCGACTCGCGGGAGAAATGGGTCCAACAAAGTCAATTCCCCATTTCTCAAAGGGTGCTAAAGGCAGGAATCACTCCAAGAAGAGGAGAGCACACCAAAGGGACAAGAGAGAGTGTACAGGAATGAGATGAGGAAGGCTTCGCCTTCCCCTGTATATATAGAGTGGATACAGGGAAACCCTAATCTCGGGTTAGCCCTAAACAGATATGTACCATCGGTATGTAACAACCCTAGATCTATGGCATGTAGTCATCAGGCACGGATCGACCTATATCAACTAGATGAGCTTGGGATATTAACAGATATGGGTATCTCCGCACCAACTGTGCCACATATCGTAATGAGACGCGCCTTGCAATCTCATCTCGCTCCACATACAAGTATCGATGTACTCGTATGCCAGACTGTAAAACAACAACCAAACCTGTGCTAATCCCTCCAAACAGATCCAACACACATATACCCTCCTCTAGATACTGCCAAGCAATAGGCGTTGTACCTAAAGGGGACAACATAGTGGAAGTGGGAATAACTTCCTTCGTCTCCTCCCTCTCCAGAGCAAAAGACTCACTCCAAGCCTGATGTATGAGCTGATCAGCCATTTGTTGTAGCTGCATACATGAAGTACCTAGTGTTCCATCCAAAATGGATGACACTACTCCACTAAGACTTGGCATGATAGTCACATCCTCTCGGCCATGACCATCATGAGCATCCATGTTACCCTCCAACAAATCACCAGACCAAGTAACACAAGTACTGAAGGCTGCAACATACGCCAAACCTCCACTTGGTAAAGGCCTAGAACCGGTGATGAATCGTATAGGTAATCAACTCTCGGCCCTCGTGGGATTGCCAACTTTGGCCGATAAGAGGTTGTCTCCTCCCAATAATCAATGCTAAACCCCATCGGGTATAACAATGCCGCACCCGAGGGGGGACTGCAAGTGTAACCACAACACGTGCTCGCGTTGTAGAGCTATCCGTGACATGATCCGGTTGCACTTGCATAGTCAACCCCACCCGGGTGATGTATGGTGCCGGGGCATCACTAGAATCTCCAAGAGATGTCTGAATCTGGAATGGATATCTCTCCACATCGGTCTTTCGCAAACCAAGACCAAGTAGTGCATCCTTACCCAACACAAGGGGTTATGCATCAGAATCCAACATCACCGAACTTGGTGACACCTTGGTACGCTCGTATGTTGGCCTCGCTGATAACTCCATCATTCAAACGGCAGTAGCTTGCCAAGTTCCACTAGTAGCTGTTTTGATCATAGGATCAACAATACTAGTGCTTACACTACTAGAAGCGACCAACACATCCTCTTTGCTTTCGCAAAATGTGGCTGCCAATTGTAGTACATGGGATGATGACACCCCCAACACCAATAAATCCTTGGCTAAGAAATAGGAGAATGAACAAGAGTCTTTGCCGTCCCCAACATTACGCTGGATACTTCCTCAGACGATGTTGATGGCTGGTCCCTACTTGCTCCATCTCCAAGTACATCCACATTGGCTTGCACCCTCATCTCTCCAATAGGTCATCTAGGAGCCATGGATGAGGTGTTCAATGCCTCAGACAATGTGAAAGACTGAGGAAGTCTAACCTATCGGCTAGCCTCCCCTCTTTGTGGATCCAACTCCACGGATGCTCCTCTAGACTTAGTAGTATGTGTTGCACTACGAGTCACATCAACTGCACATGGTTGTGCCGCTGCGCACATGTACTCCACAACATCTCCATCGTATGATGTAGAGGCACCAGCTCTAGAATCTGATCTTTGTTGGGCTATAGCCATACTTGCTATCTTCTGCTCCAACTGCTCCAGTCGAGATCCCATGTTCACCTCATGACTAGCCTCATGGGCTAACACTTGAGTAGGGGTTGTTCCTCTACCACCACCCCTGCCATCTTGAACTTCTCGTCCTCTTCCAAGGACTGCCATGGCTACTCTTGTTGATCGTAATTCTGGATGAAGATCAAAACATCGATCCATCATGTGACCATGTCTGTGACAATGCTCACATGATTTTGATCCAACAGGATCCATCCTTTGACCTTGAAGACAATCCTTCTTGTGATGAGGTCCACCACATGTCCAACACACCATCCCAACAAGCGATTGTTGACCTGAAAAGGATGGCGATGGTCTAGATGCTGCACCTTCACCACTCTGTCCGGATGGTCGAGACTGTCCCACATGTGTACCATAACCACTCCGGGTTTGTGTTGTAGACTGGTAACGTGAAGAAGTTGATGAAGATGATGAATCCTTCTTTGAACCTAGCGATCCACCACCCTCTCTTCTTGCATGTTGAGCTCAATACGCTCAGCAAGATAAAACACAATGGCCAATGTAGGTGATGTCTCATGTAGTAAGATAACATCTCTCACTCTACGTCTCAACTCCCTATCCAATATCCCATACCAATATTGGACAGCTTGTGCCTCTATCACCCCATGGGTAACACTGATCAACCAACGCATTCGGATATACGTCTCTCAAAGACTCTCCCCAGTCTTCCGTTGAAACTCCTGCAAGCCTCAGTTCTCACCCATTAGTAGTCTCTCCTCAACCGTGTGAAGAACTCTAGAATAGGGTTAAAGGTTGGGACCTCTGAACTCTTCCTAACTCTACTAGCTCCAACCGTATCATTAGTGCCAGGTACAGAGGATGAACTCGCACCTCCAAACACTGTACCCGAAGTAATAGAGATGTAGTTTGGAGACCAGTATTGTCTCCAAAACTCAATCTCCTCAAGGTGTTCACGCCGGAACTCATGATTATCATCCATCGACAGATGCTCCAAATGCTGGAATAATCCCTTCCAAGCCATAAACGGACTAAACAACGTAGAGTTGCGCATCCGCTATAAATCACACCATGAGTCAAACTCTTGAATGAAGTCATCCAACTCAATAATGCCAATTGTACCTGAATATCGTCTGGGAGCCTTGGTGGCCCCATAGATATTGTCCATGTCCCACAACAACGGTGTGGGTACACACTCCAAGATATCACCAAGTTCAGCTCCGTAACTCTATGAAACCAAATCAGAGTCTCAACCAAATCAGAGTCTGTGAACCTCAAAGGCCAAGGTTGGTACCGCACTCCGCTACAAGTGCACCCAATGCTAACCCGAGTAGTCTCTCCTCCAGAGAACTCCACTATGACACCAATGTATCACCTCCACAACCGTACGAAAAACAGGTCCCCAAGTGGAACCAGAAACAACAAGCAGAACTTAAGAACCATAATGAAGGTACCCGAGGCACCACAAGATGCTAACACAAGGGCAACCTGAAACATGCCATCACCACAGGCACTCACCCAATCTACATGTCTGCAAGTCCTGTCTCCTTGGGGAGAAACATGGATAGGCTGACTGGTCCGCAAATCCAGCCTCACTATCGACAACACACAGGAGCTCCGACACTCCAAACAACAAAGCACCAACACATACAAACTTAGTGCACAAACAGGAAGCAGAGATGGAGGTATATCAATCATAAGAAACATAAAGCACATTACTCCATCTCAAAAACATCCATCAAAGGGGTCAAACCAACCCAACCCGGACTGACATAGCCTCAGAAGGGCATTTAAAAACACAAAAACTCGATTTTAGAGGTCTTCTGCTCTCCAGATCGATAAATTGAGACTGGTAATCCGGCTATATAAGGCATTGCCTTATACATTGCCTTATACCCTTTTTCAATTTGCTACCTAACACAATTTATTTTTTTGCAAACGGACAGTGTTTGAAACTTCTGTAGGACTCTGAAAATCTTCAACTTCGATTTCAGACCCCTAAATCTCAAAATTTCGCAATTCTGACACCGTCAACCCCGGGCATGACATCTCAATTCCCTCGCGATAAACTTTACATGTTCTATCATCACATCAAATTTCAGATCAAATGGATACTATCTGATAATCCGATAGCTTGTTGCTCCTATTTTCGACCCCAAAACTTCGAAACAACAAATCTTGGACTTCAAGCACTTCTATCTGAAATATTTTTCGGCCAATCTAAAATTAATGCTCCAAGACAACTATAAGCATCGACCCACTTCATCAATTTCCAGCAACGCTTCCGCCCTTGAAAATTTCCGATTCGGATTTACACAAAAATAGAAAATAAAGAAATTTGAAATCGATAAGATCCATCTCAAATCGACTCTACTTCTAGATCACTACCACGGGCTGCACTCCAGCAATGCCTTGCACACTCAACAGCCAACGGATCAAAGCTACCATCGATCCAAACTCGCCAAAACACCTTCAGCGCTCCAAGAACTCACAGTTCTCACCACATAATCCAATTTGAGTTTTCGAAGTAATCTTTTCTACTCTCAAAACGTCCACAAGGACACTCCGCTCATAACCATAGCATAAAAGAGAGATTACAGTCAAGCCAAACCCACTTTGTGCTTCAAAGACTCAAGGTTCCCGCACTAGCTACTATCCACCATAGCCATACTCCCCAAGGCTCAACTTCGAAAACTGCCCTCAAAGGAGCCCTAATTCGAACTCTACCCCTTGAGCCCTAGGACCCCTAACGGCGATGTCGGCCCTAACGGTAGTCCCAAGTCGAGCGGGCGCTAAGCGCACAACCGGCTCTAATCTTTGTATTTGCTCCTGCATACGTGCACCTACCTAACTAGAGATGCCACTACATAAGTCGTGACAACCACCCTGGCATATACATTGGTCCCATTTCGTTCAACTCTAGCAACACCGGGACCACCACAGCTTCCATCTTCTGTGACAGCTGTAGTACTGAGGCCATAGGTTTTGCAATCTCCTTCGAGGCTTTCGATCCTGGCTTCACTGCACCATCTTTGGCCAAGAGGTCTTCGGCGGTCCTACTTCTTCCCCACATCTTTTTGAATTGTCACCGTGGCTGGCGGATTGTCCTCCACTACTCTCCTCCTCTTCCTTGAAGTCCTCATTACTTCCAGGTCTGAATCCAAATCAGGCTTACTCTGCACCGCCGGTCTAACTTCTCCCGTTCTCTTCGGTTCAGGAGGAGCACTCGTCCCTAAACTCCTCGTCGACCCGCTACTGGCACTGTCGAGGTTTGCATCCAAGTCCGACAGTCCGCTCTCAAGTTGATACAATTGCCTCTCTCTAGGCGTCAGCCACTCCACTCTTATCGTCTTCTCTTAGCTTCATCGCCATTGCATGTACGTTCCTCACAAAGATCTCTCCCCAGTTCACCCGAATAGTTCCTCCAATGAACCCTTCTACAATCCTCACCTTATGCATGCTCACATATGTCGTTCTCTGCAGTGAGAAAATCTGATTCAAGGTGAGAGCCACCTTCCTCCTAAAGATATCTTTAATCAAGTCGAGCTTATAGCCATTCGTCCCCTTCCTCTCTCTAGGGTTGAACCACTTCCGCTCGTCGAAGGTAAATAATGTATGCATCACCATTCCCTCCCAATAGACGCCACCTTTGTCTTCTTCGTGGTTGCGCCCCAAAGCCTTTGCCCACAGCCTCACATCCCACTTCTCTCGCTGAGCTTTGCTTCCGATTTCTGTCAGCGCTTTCCCTCTCCGGACTTCATCGCACAGCTCTAGACACACGTAGTCCCAACGCCATGACATAAACGCTCCCTCGAGGTTCTTCAACCTCAGCAACTCTGATGTAGTCCAATTGGCCATCAAAATAAGCGGTCGAATTCTCTCCATCGTTGCACTTCTTCTTGTTGGAACTCCTCCGGTTCGACACTTTGACATTGCAACTCTCTTCTCTCAATTCAGCCGCTCCGCAAGTTCTTGGTATCGACTTTCTCTCGACAATTCTTCAATCCGCCGCCCACACATGCACGTAAATTTCCTCGAAATTCACTCGTGTGAACTCCCTAATGATATTCCTGTCTTACCAATATATACTCGGACGAATACCCTCATGAGAACCTGAATATAACTCTTTATTCGCAAAAACCAAAAAAAATCCTACTTATCCTAAGAAGTACGCTCCTATAGTCACACCAAAGAAATCGGTTCTTCACCGTTTATCTTGGACGCTTTTACCTTAGGCTGTGTAGGACCATACTTAGAAGTTTTGAGATTGTTTTTTTGTTTTTGGAATAAAAACGAACGATATTCGGATGAAGTTTGGTCCGCCAAATATGAATAGGTGAAATAGGTATGAATATGGCCAAGACGAATGAGTTGTTAAGAAACGTCTGAAGTGTCGAAGAGATCTAGAAGGCAAAAACATCTGAAATTTTCTAACAGATTGAAAGGGTTGTAAAGCAATTTTCTGTAAAGTTTAAGCGAAAGTTATTGGTCGAATCATCGGATATCATGATCTTTTTCCGCTGAAGTTTTACCGGTTGTAATGTGGAGTGCTGAGGAGAAGAAGAAGAGATTGACAACTCACACAAGGTTCTAGAGGGTTCTTCTACCCCAGCGCTGACGCGTTCGTAGCGAAGAATTTTCCTTTGCGACACTGGAGAGTTAGCACGATTGAAAAACTTGGGCGGTGAGTTCTAGGCATGGCGTTGGGACTATGTGTGTCCAGAATTGTGCGAAGAAGTTTGAGCCAAGAAGACAGCCAACCCAATAGGCTGGAGAGGGCACCCAGATTCGTGGGATGCATTGCTTTGGGCAGAGGCCTTAGGAAGGGATTACTCGAAGGAGAAAGATGGAGTCGACTAAGAAGGGTAGACGATATACACAGGCTTCAACTTCGATGAGACTAAGTGGTTTGACCCTCGGGAGAGGAAGGGTACAAACGGCTTCAAGATTGATCTTATTTGGGACGACATCCAACGAAAGATAATGTATACTTTGAATCAACTCTTCTCACCACAACGCACTACTTATGTAAGTATGCATAAGGTGAGAATAGTGGAGGGGTTTGTCGGCGGATCGATCAAGGTCAATTGGGGAGAGATCTTTGCTCGTAATGTGCAAGCGATGGGACAGAGGCTATGAGCGGGAGAGAAGGGAGTGATCTACATCTCCTCCTTCTTGGTGCATATGTATTCGCGCATGGGGTGGTTGACGCCACAAGAGAGGAGGCGATATCAAGTGAATGCAATCATTAGTCTCGGTGGGCCAGCGGCGAGCAGTGGCAGTAGTGGGTCAACACGAAGTATGGGACCCCACCAAGATGATGGTGTGCAGTCACCAATGCAACCAACTCAGCAGGAGATATTCTCGGGGGAGAGAGCTAAGGAGCTGGAGGATGTAGAGGAAGCTGTATTCGGAAGAGACGACTCTGTGGGAACCACTGAGAAGAGAAGTCCCATTGTGGAGATAGTTGCGGAGCCTGTCAACAAGAAGAGAAAGCTGAAGGAAATTGCAAGGCCGAGCAGTCTAGTACCAAAGGCATCGAGGCCTAAGGCAAAAGCGACTAAGGTAACAGTGGAAGAACCGCTTTCTTTAGTGTTATAGTTGGCGCAGAAGCTGGAGAGCGTGGTAGTGTCAGTTCTGATGGAGCTGAATGAGATGGATAGCAGTTATATTCAAGGGTGGAATCCTCAGGAGGATGGTTACATGGACCAGATTCAGTTGCTCAACCGCACTGCTCGAGGGAAGAAGGACCAGGCGGAGACTATAAAGCAGTTGACAGAGTCTATGGAGCGTCTGGAGAAGTAGAAGAAGGAGGCCGTTCAGGAAGCTATCACGGTGTAGTAGACTTACAGTGAAGTCTGTAAAATTCGGACGCGGAGGTGAAGTTTGTCGAGAGGGAGAATGAGAAGCTTCAACAGCAATTGAAGAGGGCGAAGCTTCAATTGCATGAAGTCGATGTAGAACGGCTGGTTAGATTAGAAGATTTGGTGAGTAGGTGCTCGCAATACCTTTTTGCTTGATGTGACAACGTGGAGGCTGAAAGGTAGGATCGTTTGACAATGGCAATGAACACCCCTTGCAATCAGAAGGATCTAAGGAAGGAGATGTACAAAGCCATGGTACGCGAATTCCAGGAAGCGATGCGAGTCCATCGAAAGGAGATCGCGGAGGACATCAAGGAATTGCACAGGAGCGTCGATGCTTTCGCATTGGGGGAAGAGGCGTCATCGAAGGGATCAGCAATTTTCCGTAGGAGTAGTAGGGCACGATCCGTGTAGGCAACGATTAGGAATCGGTGTAATTAGATTGTATAAATAGGAGTAGTGTTAGAGTAGGATTATCGCTTTCTTTACAAGTGTTCATTGAGAACCGTAATTGTAGTCAGGGTAGAACGAAGTGCTCGGGAAGCTGTTGAATGTTGCGTTCGATTGGCCTTGACTGGTGCGTAATACCTGTGAAGATACCCGGGTATTCGTTCATGAGCCATAGTCGGATTTACTTCATAGTAGGACTTCATCGAGTACATCGCCTCGACGACAGCTTGTAAAGGAGTGATCAAACTCCCATCAGTAAATTTGGAGTGACATTTCAATTACATGTGTAATTTTGTGCAATGTAATGGATGGGTAGTGGATTGTCAATTCGACTAAGTGGTCTTGGACTACTTCGTCACAATACTCTTTGGACTGTGAATGTCCAGAGTCTTCAAAAGAAGCATAAACACTCATATTCGTCGCTGACAGAAAGATAACACCTCATTCCCTTGGGAACGAATTGTAATTCTGTACCACTAACACAACCTTTGTGTAACTTGTATGTTACAGTCCCTCTGCACTCTCATTTGATCGTGGTCTTCCACTTGCATCACCAGGTCAGGTACTGCCGGAATCTTCTTCCATTGGTGCCCCAAAGACCTGATCCACCCTTGCTCATGTTCCTTCCTTCTAAGTTCTTCTCGGGCAGCAACACGCCTTTCTCTGGCGGTGAGTCCAGGGGTAATCATCTCTTCTTCCGCTAGTATGGCTTGCAACAATGTATGCTCCTCCTCTGATGGCTCAGCGTTGATACGCCTTTTTGTCATGCATGGTCGAGGATGCGTCTAGGGGGGTGATGGTAGTTTGTGCTTCCTACCACCACACAAGGAATTAGGGATCATCTGGGACAATCCGGATTTAAACCTCACCCTCCTCTATTCAAGAATTAAAGTGGGGTTCTCTCGGAAAATGGGGTGTAGGCTTGTGAATAAAACTACGGTAACAATTGTGATAAAAAACTTCCCTTCTTGGCTAGCTATTGGATAGACTTATTCCCCGGTAGCAACGCCAAGAAAAAAATCACTCTATCGATATGGATGTATGTAATAACACGATATTCTCAATATGAGCGAGAATGTAATCTTCTGATTCATTCCCAAGGGAATAAGGGATCCGAATAAGCTTTGAGGGAAGTGAATGTGAGTTTAAACTTCTTTAGTGGCTCTAGACATCACAATCCAAAGAGTGAGATGGTAGGACTTTCATAGATCCTATTCCATCGATAATACCATTCCCATCTGTAGAACCCTAGTTAGAGAATTTGAACTTGTTTTTTTTCTTTAGGAATAAAAGTGCGCTATATTCTGTTGAAGCCTGATTAGCGTATTAGAGTTTTTTTTTTGGGTGTTTCCAAATAAAGAAGGTGATATTTGGGGAAGCCCGCCGAATAGGAGTGTAAATATCTATGATAAGTACGAATAGACCGTTAGAGAAAGAATGAGGAGGAACAGTAGAAATTAGGAGAGCGGAAGAAGATGCCGACATTCTTGTTTTGACGAGCACCACAGCAGACAAGAAGGGCGGGAATAGGAGAAGCGGTGGATCGGGTGAATTTGACCAAGAAAAGATCTGCGAGTACATCCGGAGCGAGAGAGGCTATTCCATTGCCTGTGCCACTGAAGACTGTCCGGGGCATACAAACCATTGGTGCCAAAACCTGATTGGACTGCGCACGAATTAGGAAGATTGGAAGAATTGGGCGGAGCATTCTTAGCATGGCTGTAACAGACAGATTACACAAAGGTTTTGCCATTTGCACAGAATTACAGTTCGTTCCCAAGGGAATGAGGTGTTATCTTTCTGTCGCCGATTTAATATGGTTGTTTATGCTTCTTTTGAGGACTCTGGACATGCATAGTCCGAAGAGTGTTGTGACAGAGTAGTCCAGGACCACTAAGTCAGATTAATAAACCATTACCCATCCATTACATTGCACAGAATTACGCATGTAATTGAAATTACACTCCAGATTTACTGATGGGAGTTGATCACTCCTTTACAAGCTGTCGACGAGGCGATGTCCTCGATGAAGTTCTACTGCGAAGTGAGTCCGACTATGGCTCATGGACGAATACCCGGGTATCTTCACAGGTATTGCGCACTGATCCAAGGCCAATCGAATGCAACATTCAACAGCTTCTCGAGCACTTCGTTCTATCCTTACTACAATTACGGTTCTCAATGAACACTTGTAAAGAAAGCGATAATCCTACTCTAACACTACTCCTATTTATACAATCTTCCCGCACCTATTCCTAATCGATTTAATACACACGGATCGCGTCCGACTACAATTACGGGGCACTTCAGGTTCCTTCGATGACGTCCCTTCCTTCAATGCCAAGACATCGACGCTCATCTGCAATTCCCTAATGTCCTCTGCGATCTCCTTCCGATGGACTCACATCGCTTCCTGGCATTCGCGTCCCATGGCTTTGTACATCTCTTTCCTGCGATCCTTCGAATTGCAAGGGATATTCATCGCCACTGTCAAACGTTCCAACCTTTCAGCCTCCACATCGTCACACCGAGCAAAAAGGTATTGTGAGCACCTACTCGCCAAATCTTCTAGTCTAGCTGGCCGTTCAACATCAACTTCATGCAATTGCTGCTTCGTCCTTTTCAATTGATGGTGCAGCTTCTCATTCTCCCTCTCAACAAATTTTACTTCCGCGCTCCGAATTCTACAGATTTCTCCGTAGGCTTGCTTTCTTTTTGTTTGCTTCTTCGTCACTTCTGCCTTCTGCTTCTCCAGACGCTCCACAGACTCCGTCAGTTGCTTAATAGTCTCCGCCTGATCCTTCTTCCCTCGAGCCGTGCGGTTCAGCAACTGAATCAACTCCATGTAACCGTCTTCTTGCGGATTCCACCCCTGAATGTAACTGCCTCCCATCTCATTCAGCTCCTTCAGAACTGGCACTATCACATTCTCCAGCTTCTGCGCTAATTGTAGCACCGAAGAAAGTGGCTCTTCTACTGCTACCTTAGTTGCTTTCACCTTAGGCCGCGATGCCTTCGGTACTAGACTTCCTGGTTGCGCGATCTCCTTCAGCTTTCTCCTTTTATTGCTGGGCTCCGCAATCATCTCTACACTAGGGCTTCCCTTCTCTGTGGTCCCTCCGGAGTCCTCCCTTCCGAATATGGCCTCTTCCTCCTCTCTCAATGCCTTCGCCTCGGCCTCCGGTTACCTCCTGCTGACTCGGTCTCATCGGCGACTGCACACCGTCGTCTTGGTGGGGCCTCACACTTCTTGTCGAACCCTTTGCTTGCATTGCTTCTTTGGCCCACCTAAAAGTCTTGACCAAGCGCTCACTTGATATCTTCTCCTTTCTGTGTCGCCAACCACCCCATACGCGAATACATGTGTAATGTAAACGAAGAGATATAGATCACTCCCTTCTCTCCCGTTCGCAGCCTCTGACCCATCGCTTGCACATTCCGAGCGAAGATTTCTCCCCAATTGACCTTGATTGCTCCACCGACGAATCCCTCCACTATTCTCACCTTATGCATACTTACATAAGTAGTTCGTTGTGGTGAGAATAGCTGATTCAATGTATACATTATCTTTTTTCGGAAGTCGTCCCGAATAAGATCAATCTTGAACCCGTTCGTCCCCTTTCTCTCTCTGGGATCAAACCACTTTCGCTCATCGAAGGTGAACGTAGTATGCACCGCCAAACTTTCCCAGTCGACTCCATCCTTCTCTTTTGAATAATCTCTTCCCAGGGCTTCAGCCTAGAGCAACGTATCCCACGAGTCTGGATGTCTTCTCCAGCCTATCGGATTTGGTGTCTTCTTGGCTCGAACTTCTTCACACAACTCTGGGCACACATAGTCCCATCGCCATGCCAAGAATTCCCCTCCCAAGGTCTTCAATCGTGCTAATTCTTGGTCGACCATGCGGCCCCGGCACCAAGGGTCGATATACTCCCGTCGGCATCTTCTTCACAGGCAATTGAATCGCCTCCCGAGCTCCTGATCAAGTGACCGATTTCCTCTTCATTTCGGCTACTTGACTCGACACTCGTTCTTGCTCCTCCGCAGCTCGTTACGCTCGTCGATGTTGTTACTAACTGCCCTAATCTGTTTGACGCTTCAGACCTCCTTAACAACTTATTCGTCTTGGCCATCTTCGCGCTTATTTCTCCTATTCGTATTCGGCAATCCTACTTCCTCCGAATATCGTTTATTTATGTTCCAAAAACAAAAAAAATAGTGTGAAACCTCTAAACATGCCCCTACAATGGCGCTGGGATTATGTGTGTCCAGAGCTATGTGAGGAAGTTCGGGCCAAGAAGGAACGCAATCCAATAGGGTGGCGAGGCAACCCCGATTCGTGGGATGCGATATTATGGGCGGAAGCGCTGGGACATGATTACAAGGAGGAGAAGGATGGGATTGACTGGGAGGGCTCAGCTATGGTTTCCAAGTTCAACTTCGATGAAACGAAGTGGTTTGACCCAAAGGAACAGAAGAGCACGAACGGATACAAAATCAACCTTATCAAGGATGGTTTTAGAAGGAAGATAATGTACACCTTGAATCAGCTCTTCTCGCCTCAAATAATAGTACCTATATTAGTATGCATAAGGTGAGGATTGTTGAAGGGTTTGTGACCGGATCCGTTAGAGTCAATTGGGGGGAAATATTCGCTCACAATGTCCAGGCAATGGGGGAGAAATTACGAGCGGGAGAGAAAGGAGTCATGTACATTTCTTCGTTCTTGGTCCATATGTATTCAAGAATGGACTGGTTGACTCCCCACGAGCGACTGAAGTACCACCTAGGAGCCAAGGAATCAAGAACCAAGCCTCGCGTGGAAGCCGCAAGTAGTGGGTCGACGCCGAGTTTGGGATCCACGGGGTCAGAAACCTCGCAGCTGAAGAGAAGTAGAGAGGGAGACGGCGCATCTTCGGGGGAATTGGAGACTGTTCTTTGGGAGATAGAAGCATCAGAAAGAGGACGGAGTGGAGCAGGGGGATCACGAAGGAAGAGAAGTCCTAGTTTGGAGGCAGCACTGGAACCAGCGACGAGGACGAAGAAACAGAAACAAGCTATGTATTCGCCGGTATCCACCCCAAAGAATTCACGGCCGAAGATAAAAGTCTCTAAGGTGGGAGGAGAGACAATCTCTTCGTACCTCCAATTGACATAGAAGATCGAAATAGTGGCCATACCAGTCTTCGTGGAGTTGAACGAATTAGAATCCCGTTATATCCAAGGGTGGAATCCCCAAGAAGACGGATATATGGACGTGATCCAAGCATGGACTATGCAGCGCAAGGCAAGGAAGACCAGACAAAGGTGACTCAACAGTTGGCTGAGTCGGTGAAGCGGTTGGAGAGTCTGAAAGCTATCATGGAGAAGGAGCATCAACAACTGAAATTGGCGTATGAAGAGGTATGTAGAGCCAGGAGAGGGGACGCTAGATTTGATGAGACAGAAATTGCCGAATTGAAGCGATAATTGCTGAAGGCGAAGTGACAGCTGAGAGGTAGATGTCGAGCGCCCGGGGAGATTAGAAACGCTAGCAAGCAAATGTGCTGACTACCTTCTTGCGCGGTGCGATGATGAAGAGATCCGGCGGCTAGAGAAGATAAGGGCAGTTATGAATTCTCCTGTCGATTCGAAGGAAGGAAGGAAAGAAATGTATAAAGTCATGGGGTGGTAGTGCCAAGAGTCACTTCAAATTCAAAGGCGAGAGATTGCAGAGGACCTCAGGGAATTGCAAGTAAGTGTGGACGCTTTTGCGTGGGGATTTGAAACGGAAATTGGAGATGATGTCCGAGAGGAGAAGAGTCAGAGCTCGGTGTAGATCAGTTAGACTTAGCGGTTAGACATTCTTTTTGTACAAATAGGAGTAGCATTAGTCTGTAGGGGATCTTCTTATGTTGCAAGAGTTTGTTGTCGAACTGCAAATGTAGTCAGGATAGAACGGAAACTTGCGAAGTCGAGTCCTGACGAAGGGAAATTGCATAGACCGGCAAAATTCCTCGAGAAGTTACCCGAGAATCTTCCCACGAGCAATTACCTTCGGTTGGTCTCAGTAGAACTTCCTTAGAGTTTACCGCCTCAACTCCATCTTGTAATAGAGTAGATCACCCTTCCCATCAGTAAATACAGCAGTTCCTCAATCTCAAGAATAATTGGACTCTGGTGGATGACTTGTGAATGTATGTGTGTGTGATTCATCAGGTGGTGTGCGCGAGTTAGTGATGCACTCTATGACCCTCTTCGGACCAGCATTGTCTAGAGCGGTGAAAGACGTGTAAACTCTAAATATTTCCTTCTATAAGCAAATTACCCTTCGATCTCAAGGGAACGAACTTCACTTTGGTATAACTTCGATCTTCCTTTGTGCAACTTTGACGTTACATAAAGAAGGAGTTGGTAGCAACTTATTTTTGGCGCCGCTGCCGGGGATCGAATAGGGTGAATTTGCCTATGGAAGGTGTATCATAGGTAGCAAGTAGTATGAGCGGAAACGGACGCCTATACGGTGTCAACTAATATTAGGAACAGGATAGCGCAGGGGGATAAATTGACCCCGCGCGAGAACCAGGCATGAATGTTAGGCAGGGAACCAGAGAGTGAGGAAGGTTCACTTGCCTCAATTCCTGAACCCACCGCTCGTGAACGGCGGGCTCGAGCTAGGGAAGACCTCAGAAGAAGAGAGAGAGAAGGGAATTGGGTGAGGCCGTCGGGCCGAACGCAGATTCGAAGACAAAGAAGAGTTCCTTCTTCCAGGGAATCAACGAGTGGTGCAAGTGCAACCCACGGATCTCCTGTATGATTTCGGGGAGTACGGTCAAGGTGTGCCAGCATCCTGATATCAAGGACAGCGGGACAGCAAGAACTAAGACCCGGATCATCCCAATCGGGAGACTCCAACGAAACCAATACTTCGGACACTACTAACACTGAGGCTCCTTCGGATCCAGAGTTGGAGGATGCCTGGACAAAGTACGCATTTGCTTCACGCCTGATAGAAGAGGGCAATTTGGTGCAAATACGAACTAATCTAGAGGACCAATTTGATTCGCAAGAGCCTGTGCCGGGTATATCCTCGTCCAATGGCGCCTATTTAAAAACAAACAATATCCGAAGTTCAAAGGGACGTCAGAGGACGACGATGCAGATTCTTATATCAAGACCTTTGAAACCATTTCAACGGCCAACAGGGAGGATGATCCAGTGGACCGCCGGCGCATTTTTCCGGGTCTCTTGAGGAAAGTGGCTCGAGTCTGGATGAATAACCAGGAAGAGCACTACAAAGACGAGATGGCTACCTGGGAAGGATTGAAGAAACGATTCCTGGCCCGTTTCCGAGAGATGGGCAATGACAAGGTGTTGCTCCGGAAACTGGGAGCAATTCGAAGAGAAAAACACCAGAAAATTCGTGAGTACATAGAGCAATTCTTGAGTTTGCTGGACCGTATGCCTTCGACTACGGCTAATACAAAACCATATTCGGCCCCGATGGCGGTCGAATGGTATGTGTCAGGACTGGATGAATACGACACTGATGAGGAGATCTTCTGCAGACGGTCCGATCTGTGACCTCCGGGCTGACTCTCACTCAGGTTTACCTCCGATGGCTTTTTGGAAGCTCATCATGAATCTAGAAGAACTTAGTCCCACCCTATGACCATGACCCTATTGCTCACTCTTACACAAACTCTCAATGTCCAAGCTCCATTATGCACATTATCACCAAGAGTAAGATATCACTCAAAAGGAAAGGGATACTTTGGTAATCAAAGTCTTCATTGAATCAAGGTTCCACTCCGAACATGACGTCTCCAAGAACCAAGCTCCCCAAAACTAAGATCACCACACTATCTTCTCCCAAAACTAACTTCCATTGAAAAACTACTTGAGAAGTACTTCTCAACCTCTCTATTTATACTACTTAGAATCTTACCCTAGTAACTATAAGTAATCACCATGTAACTTCCTCTTACCAAGTTTAAACGAGGTAGAGATCACAAACCCCAATGAAAAGGGTACATGGCAACATGCAATTGGTCCACTTGGATCTTCTAGAAGCCCAACTACTCCTTAATTACTTCTAGTGTACCAAGTCAATCTCGTCCCTAGATTTAAGGATCTTCACCAAGTCCAACCAATGAAAACTAGTCCAAGTCAAGGGAAGTCAAGATACCCATGTGATAGAATCTATTCCTTGATTCCTACTAAACAACAAAATAGTTGTTCTCATCTACCATACCAAAAGTTACTCTATATTTTCCTCCAACTTAACCATAACTAGCTAAACATAGTCATGACTAAGATAAACTTAGGCACAATTTAGATATACTTACATTTTATCCTATATGTACAACCACAGGTCTTACATTTACCCCGGACCAAGATTTCACTTCGTCCTCGGAGTGAAAGAATCTGATCGTCGATGAAACGGCTTCAACTTGTCGTGATTCACCCGGTCAAAATGTCGTCCTCCCAACTCCTTCAAATCGTAAGTAAAGTTTCCCCACACCTTGTGAACTATGAAAGGACCAAAGTACTTTGGAAGAAATTTCTTTCTTGCTCTCTTATATCTCTTATATCTTATGTTGCCTTCGCACATGATACAGATTGGGTGATCGATTCCGGAGCTACCAACCACATGACGTCGCATCAAGGATGGTTTGCGTCGCTCGACATTGTGGAGACTCCTCAGTTCATGGTCACTGAAGATGATACGAAGCACGAGATCAAACATAAGGGTAAAATTCTGCTTTACATTCCAGGATCTAATCTTTCTGGAATCGGAAATGTTTTACATGTTCCTACTCTGACTCGAAATTTGTTATCAGTAGGACAGATGGTAGAACAAAATTTCCAAGTGCGTTTCAACAAAGATGAATGCTTTGTTGAAGACTCCACATGTACTGTTGTAGCTCGAGGTAGCATGAGTGGTAGACTGTTCAAGCTAGATGCTACGATTAATGTCGATGCTTGACCAACTCTGTCATTACAGAAAATGGCTTTGTAGTATCTGACATAGATATTTGGCACAAGAGAATTGGGCACATGAACTTTCAGAAACTGAAGACTCTTCCGAGTTCAGATCTAGTCACATGTTTGCCCAACTTCGCCTTCTTTGAGCCCTTGCGATTATGTGTCCCGCTTTTGTCCGTTTGGCAAGCAAGCTAGACAACCCTTTAAGGGATCAGGTAGGAGAGCGACCAAGCTTCTAGAGCTGGTGCACACAGATGTATGGACTTCTTCTCACCCAAGTTTATCTGGTTTTGAGTACTTCGTGTCTTGGACTAGTTTTCATTGGTTGGACTTGGTGAAGACCCTTAAATCTAGAGGCGAGATTAACTTGGTACACTAAAGTCAATTGGAGGGTAATTGGGCTTCTAGAAGATCCAAGTGGACCAATTGCATGTTGCCATGTACCCTTTTCATTGGAGTTTGTGATCTCTACCTCGATTAAACTTGGTAAGAGAAAGTTACATGATGATTATTTATAGTTACTAGGGTAAGATTCTAAGTAGTATAAATAGATAGGTTGAGAAGCACCTCTCAAGTCAGTTTTGTGATCTTAGTTTCAGAGAGACGTTGTTTTGGGAAGTTTGGTTTTGAGAAGTCATGTTAAGGTTGGAGCCTTGATTCAATGAAGACTTTTGATCATCAAAATATCCCTTCCTTTTGTGTGATATCTTACTCCTTGTGAAAATTTGCATCATGGAGTTTGGATTTTGAGAGTTTGTGTAAGAGTGTGCATTAGGATCATGGTCATCGGATGGAAACAAATCCTTTTAGATTCATGATGAGCTTCCAAAAAGCCACCGGAGGTAAACCTGAGTGAGAGCTAGCCCTGAGGTCATAGCACTTGACCACCACTTCCCCACATCTTCTTCCCCACATCCAATCTCTCTGTTGTCGAATTACGGGGAGGGCTTTCCATCTATGTTGATCTCTTCCTCTTTCGTGATGATCTGATTACTTCGGTTTTGAGTATGAACCAAGCTTCTCCACTGTAGCATCTCTTGCTTTGGATCTTCTAGGTTCAGATGGTGCAATCACTCCGATGCTTTGAGTATATCCACTACTGGCATCATCGATATCCACCTCAAGGTCAAACAGCCCAGACTCCAACCGATATAGCTATCGTTCCCTCGGGGTTAACCATTCCATCTTTGCATACAAATACACCAAGAAAGAGGAAAGATGTACTACGCTCTTATCATCCTCCCTCAATCTAGTGGCCATGGATTACATATTCCTGGCAAAGATATCTCCCTTGTTAACTCGAATGGATCTCCCCCGAAATCCTCCATAATCCGCACCTTATTTATGCTAACATAGGTAGTGCGTTGTGGCGAGAACAATTGATTCAACATTTTGGCTATCTTTCTTCTGAATACGTCTTTGATCAAATCTATTTTATAGCCATTTGTCCCCTTCCTCTCTATGGGGTTAAACCATTTCATCTCATCAAAAGTGAATGTTGTATGTTATGCCGATCTTTTCTAATCGACTCTGCCCTTGTCATCTTCATAGGTTTGGCCCAGTGATTCACAATTTCCACAATTTCACATCCCACTTCTCCGGTTACGATCTGCTTCATATTGCTAGAACCGCTTTCCCCCGACGCACTTCATTGCATAGCTCTAGTCAGATATAATCCCACTGCCATGATAGAAACGCTTTGTCTAAGTTTTTCAACCTTAGTAGCTCCACCGGAGTCCAATCCGCCATCAAAATGAGTGGTCAAATTCTCCTCATGGACAAATTTTGCATTATCGGTACTCTCATGGTTTTTTTCGCTTGGACCGGATTATCTCTCACTCATGCACCTTTCTGTATGTGTGAGTTCTTGGCATACTCCTTCATATTCTCCCTCAAGATTTCTTTGATCCGTCGACCAATGCCCAACCTAATTTCACCCTTCTACTCATGTGAACTTCCTAAACATATTCATACACGCCTAACTTCCTCATATTTGGACCAATACACTTCTTAGTTCTCCGAATATGACATTTTTTTTCTGAAAAACAAAAAAAAATCCTACTAGTGCTATGGACTATGCCCCTACACACACCTAGCTTTGGCCGCCATCATCTCGGTAGGCAAAAGCTAGGTGTGTGTAGGGGCATATAACACTGCCACACCCACCAATACATCATGAGACTCTGCAAGTGTAACTACAACACATGCTCGCATTGTAGAGCTATTAGTGATATGATCTGATTGCAATTGCATAGTCAAGTCCATCCGGATGATGTATGATGGCAATGCATCACTAGAACCTCCAAGAGAGGTTTGAAATGCACATCATCTACGAATCAAGACTAAGCAGTGCATTCTTATCCAACATAAAGGGTTATACACGAGAATCCAACAAAATTCGTTGAGATTGATAAACATTTTTTGAAGGTCCGACCAAATAGAATACACTACTCATATTATCCAACATCACCACACTTGATGACACGATGGTACACTTGTATGCCTCAATAGTAACTCCATCATTTGAGTTACAGCAGCTTGCCAAGGTTCACTAGTAGCTATCATGATCCTAGGATCAACACTACTAGTGTTGTCAATACCAAAAATAACCAACACATCCTCTTTGATTTTGCAAAGTGTGGTTGTCAATTGTAATATATGGGATGATAATACCCCCAACGTCAATAAATACTTGGGTAACCAGGAGAATGAACAAGAATTCTTGCCGTCCTCAACATTGTGCTAGATGCTATCTCATACTATATTGATGGTTAGGCCTTGATTGCTTCATCTCCAAGTACATCAACATTGGCTTGTGCCCTCCTCTCACCACTAGGTCATCTAGGAACCATGTATGAGGTATTCAGTGCCTCATACAATGTTCATGACTGAGGAAGTCTAACTTGTTAGCCAGCCTCCCCTCTTTATGGATCCAACTCCACATACACTTCTCTAGACTCAATAGTTTGTGTTGCATTTGGGGCCATAGCAACCTCACATGATTCTGCCGTTGCACACATGTACTCTACAATATTTTTGTTATATGATGTAGAGGCACTAGCTCTAGAATTGGACCTTTGCTTGGCTATAGCTATACTTGCTATCTTATGCTCCAACAACTCTAGTCGAGATCTCATGTTCATCTCAAAGGCTAACACTTGATTAGGGATTGATCCTCTACCACCACCCTTGCCACTTTGAACTCCTTTTCCTCTTCTTGGGATTGTCATGGCAACTCTTGATAATCATAATTTTGGATGAAGATCAAAACATCAGTCAATCATGTGATCATGTATGTGACAATACTTGAATGATTTTGACCAAGAGGATCCATCATTTGACCTTAAAGGCAATCCTTCTTGTGATGTGGTCCACCACATGTTCAACACATCATCCTAGCAATTAATTTTTGACCTTAAAATGATGACAATGATCTAGGTCTAGAACCTTTACCACTAAGTCCATATGGTAGAGATTGTCCCACATGTCTACTTTAACCACTTCAGATTTGTATTGTAGACTTGGGACATGAAGAAGTTGGGCCAACCATGGTAGCTGGATGTCCCAATCTCCCAGATGACCTTTCTCCAAGCCAAACTTTCTTCGTCCTCTCTTCACCGTCTGAACAACTCTTTCCGCTAGACCATTAGCCTCAGGTTGATCTCTTGAGGTGGTATGATGATTGATCAATGCTCGATCACACAAAGCCTGAAACTCGCCCAAAAACTCAGTACCCTGATAAGTCAACACTTCTGCTGGTGCACCAAATCGGCTAAGCAGTGCAGCTCAGAACACATAAGCTGTTCCCTCACTTGACTTGTCGGGCAAGGCCACCAACTCAATCCACTTGGAGAAATGTTCCACCATGACCAACACATATTGATGATGTTGATGAATCCTTGTTGAACCCAGTAGTCATCACTCTCTCCTCCTGCATATTGAGCTCAATATGCTCAATAAGACAAAACACAATGTCCAACGTAGGTGATGTCTCATGTAATAAGGTGACATCTCTCATTCTACGCCTCAACTCCCTTTCCAATATCCCATATCAATATTGAACAACTTGTGACTTTATCATCCCATGGGTAACACTAATCAACCAACGCATTTGAGTATACGCCTCTTGAAGACTCTCCCCAGTCTTAAGTTGGAATTCTTGCAAGCCTTGTAGCTTGTCAGTCCTCATCCCCTGTTAGTCTCTCCTCAATCGTGCAAAGAACTCTACAATAGGGTTAAAGGTTGGGACCTCTAAACACTTTTCAACTCAATTAGTTCCATTTGTATTATTAGTGCCATGTATAGAGGATGAACTTGCACCACCAAACACTCTATCTTAAGTGATAGAGATGAGTTTGATGACCAATAATGTCTCCAAATTCAATCTCCTTAGGGTGTTCATGCCGGAATTCATGATAATCATCCATAAGTGGACACCCCAAATGCTGGAATAATTCCTTCCAAGCCATAAACGGATAAAACAACATAGAGTTGCGCATCTGTTGTAAATCACACCATGAGTCAAACTCTTACATGAAATCATCCAACTCAATGATACCAACTATACTTGAATATTATCTGGGACCGTTAGTGGCCTTATATATATCGTCCATGTTCCACAACAACGGTATAATGACACACTCACAAGTAGTGGATCCACCCAAAGCCTAGAAATTGTCGTGGATTTCCCTCAGAAGCAAAAATGACATGTGAGGGTGGAGGATCCTCCGATTAATCCATTACGGAAGAAGAATATAGAGGAAGTGGTGCCTCTGAGGCCTTCTTGGCCAAAGATCAGCGCCACGAAGGAGATAGTAGAACCATTGGCCTTAGTATTGCAACTATCTCAGAACCTGAAAGTTGTGGTGGTTCCCGTTCTTATGGAACTGAATGAGATGAGGTTTGGCTATATGCATGGATGGGATCCTCAAGTCCATGATTACATGGAGCTAATTCAGACCATGAATCAAATACGTACATGGAGGCAAGATCAAGCCTAGGTAATTTGGCAATTGACAAACAATGTTGAAAAGTTGTCAAAGTAGAAAGCCGAATTATAGAGGAAGGTGAAGATGATGAAGCAATCTTACGTGGAGATTTGCAAGATCATGGGAGCTAAAATTAGATATGTGGAGAAGGAGAATTTGCAACTTTGGAAGATTTTGAAGGAACTGAAGCGGCGTTTGAACAGATCAACGTGGAGGCATCAACTCATTTGGAGTCCCTTCCTAACATGTGCGCCCAACACCTATTCGCTTGATGTGATGAGTTGGAAATGCAATGTTTGGAGAAGTTGATGTGGACTATGGAGAATCCTAGAGATACCAAGAAAGAGCAGAAGGAAATATATAAAGCCTTGGGGAGGGAATTTTGGAAAGCCATGAGTCTTTCTCGACAAGAGAATTGTATAATTGGACTCTTAAGTATAATTGGACTCTGATGGATGCTTGGTGTGTGTGTATGTGTGTGTTTCATCGAAGTGTGCACAAAGAAGTGGCATATTCGGTGACCCTCTTCGGACCTGAATTGTCAAGAGCAATGAAAGATGTGTAAACTCCAAAATTCACTTCTACAAGCAAGTTACCCTTCGATCTCATGGGAATGAATTCCATTTTACTATAACTTCGACCATCCTTTGTGCAACCTTGTTGTTACACGATCGCTGCCAATGTTCAAGAGTTGTAGATTGGAATTGACTTATTCACTAGGAAGATGGAGGTGCGATCTGTGACCTTTGGGCTAACTTTCACTCAGGTTTACCTCCGATGGCTTTTTGGAAGCTCATGATGAATCTAAAAGGACTTGTTCCCACTCGATGACCATGAGCCTAATGCACACTCTTACACAAACTCTCAAATTTCAAACTCCATGATGCATATTCTCACAAAGAGTAAGATATCACTCAAAAGGAAGGGATACTTTGATGATCAAAAGTCTTCATTGAATCAAAGCTCCAACCTTAACATGACTTCTCAAAACCAAGCTTCCCAAAACAAAGTCTCTCTGAAATTAAGATCACAAAACTAATTTCTCCCAAAACTAACTTGAGAGTTGCTTCTCAACCTCTCTATTTATACTACTAAAATGACATGATGAGCATTACTGAAGTATATTGTAGTGTAAAGTTTGTTCCCAAGGGAATGAGGTACTCAATCAACCGAATCAGGAAGTGGAATTACGCATTTAGTCTTCTTTAGTGTCTATGGACTGCAGAGTCCAAAGAGTATAAGAAAGACTCTTCTAAAATCCAATCCAAAGGTTATAATCCCACCGATTCACAAGACACAAGTATGCATTGGCAAATTCGTTTACTAATTGATGGGGATCTCCTCTCTTACAAGCCTCAGACGAGGTGAAACACTTGTTGAAGTTCTCCTGATCATGCTACACAAACACAGCTCATGGCCGAATACTAGGATAACTTCACAGGTATTCGGACCAATCTATGTTGATTCCTCGCTGCACCCAACAACTCCACAATCGCTCGTTCTATCCTGTCTACAGTTTGTAGTTCAATCAAATCAAACACTTGCAAAATAAAGAGATCCGCGACTAATTTACCTACTCTTATTTATACATGAATTTCTAACTGCTAAGCTAACCATCTCCTACACGGATCGCTCTCTCCGAAATCTACTCTGCCCTTCTAAGCTGCGTGATCGCACCTCCGCTTCTCGCGTAAATGCATCGATCCCCAACTGCATCTCATGTACATCTGCCGCGATCTCCTGTTGATGAAGAGTCATGGCCTCCTTGAAATCTCGTCCTAGAGTTTGGTACATCTCCTTACGTCGCTCCTTCGAGTCTCTTGGGTTTTCCATCACCATCACCAACTGCTCCAACCGCTGCACCTCCACACTATCACAACGCGTTAATAGATGCTGCGCACAACTGTTGGCAATGGTCTCCAACCTACTTGGTGCCTCCATGTCAACCTGGTTCAACCGACGCTTCAGGTCTTGCACTGCCTCACGAAGTTGGGCGTTCTTCTTCTCCACAAATTTCACTTTGGCACCCCGAATACGGCAGATCTCCGCATACTCCTTCTTGGACCGTTGTATCTTCTTCTCTAGCTCACCTTTCTGTTTGGACAGCTTGTCCACATTCTCAGTTAGTTGACGAATAGTGTCAGTCTGGTCATTCTTCCCCAACGTAAGCTTGTTCATCATCTGAATTAAGTCCATGTATCCGTCGGCTTGAGGGTCCCAACCTGACATATACATTGGCCCCATCTCGTTTAACTGCAACAACACAGGGACTACCACTGCCTCCGGCTTCTGAGATAACTACAACATCAAAGCCATAGGCTCCTCAATCTCCTTCGATGCTTTCGATCCTGGTTTCACTGCCATCATCTTATGTCGAGACGTCTTGGGCGGAACTACTTCCTCTACACGCTTCCCCACATTCAACTTCTTCTTCGGGGGACTTTGGCGAGAACAACCTTCTTCTGCCTGCCGTTTCTTCGTCCTCACAAATTTGAGAGCTACTGTATCCGAGTCTGAATCCTCCAACAGAGCTGGTCCTTATGGTGCAGATGTAGCCAGGCCTCCAGTACTTCGCTTAGACCCACTGCTATCATTGTCACTTCCTGCCGTGATGTCTGATAGTCCGGACTTCAAGCGATACATATGCCTTTCCTTTGGAGTTAACCACTCCAATCGGCCGTATAAATTCACCAGAAAAGAAGAGATGTACACTACACCCTTCTCATCCTCCTTCAACTTGGCAGCCATCGCTTGAACATTCCTCGCAAAGATCTCTCCCAAGTTAACCCGAATGGACCCTCCTACGAATCCTTCCACGATTCTCACCTTGTTCATACTTACATATATGGTTCGATGGGGTGAGAACAATTGGTTTAGGATGAATGCAACTTTCCTTCTAAATCCCTCTTTGATGAGATCGAGCTTGTAGCCATTCGTCCCCTTCGGCTCTCTGGGATTAAACCACTTGCGCTCATCAAAATTAAACCATGTATGCAACGCAGACTCTTCCCAATCCACGCCATCCTTCTCTTCGTCATAATTGCGTCCAAGTGCCTTGGCCCACAATCTGGCATCCCAGTGTTCAGGTTACGCGCGTTTCCCCATCGAAGCAATTGCCTTCCCTCTGCGAAGCTCCTCGCATAACTCAGGACACACGTAATCCCACCGCCATGACAAGAAAATACCTACCAATTTCCTCAATCTCAGTAACTCTGTCGGTGTCCAATCCGCCATTGGAATGAGAGGGCGAATTCTCCCCATCGCTAGTTTACGCATCACAGGCACTCCCATCCTTCGCTGCCTTGACATCGAACCCTTGCTCGATTCCTCGTTCTCACTGAGTTCTTGGCACATCCCTATACAAGCCCTCGATCTTCATCACAAACCGTTGTCGCATGGACATTTCTTTGCTCTGAGAACGCCCGAGCGCCTGGCTGTAGAAGAACCCTCTAAACCTCGTGTGAGTCGACAATTTCTTCTTCTTCTCCTCAGCACTCCACATTCGAGTTCATTATAAACCGGTAGAACTTCAGCAGAAGAAGATTATGATAGCCGATGATTCGACCAATAGCTCTCGCTTAAACTTTACAGAAAATTTTTCCACAATCCTTTTAGGCCGGTCAGAGGCGCCGCAATGGCGGCATACGCTTTCACGTACCTACGGTAATAACCTGTGTGGCCTAGGAAGGCTCTGAGTTCCCGGGTGTTCCTAGGGGGTTCCAACAAGTTAATGACTTTAACCTTATCTACATCTACTTCTAATCCTCGAGCTGACACTCGATGTCCCAACAGAATTCCTTCTGTCATCATGAAGTAACATTTCTCCGGATGCAATGCTAGTTGACTACTTCGGCACTTCTAGAACGTCTGCTGGAGATGATTCAGATGGTTGGCCCTCAACCTAAATACACGGAAATCATATATGAAAATTTCCAAAAACTTCCTTAAGTAGTCTTGGAAAATGTGTGTCATCATTCGTTAAAATGTGGCCGGGGCATTACACAAACTAAACGGCATCTTATGGTAAGCATATGTCCCCCAATCAGTGGTAAAGGTAGTCTTGTCCTTGTCTTCCTCTCGAATGGACACCTGATTGTACCCCGAAAATCCATCTAAGAAACTATAACATTCGTGCCCCGCAACATGATCCAATATTGCATCCGCGAAAGGCAAGGGATGATGGTCTTTCTTAGTGGCTGCATTGAGCTTCCTAAAGTCTTGACAGACTCTAATCTTGCCTGTGTTTTTCTTGGGAATAATCACAATCGGTGCAACCCATTCACTACTCAACACGGGATAAATAATACCTGCTTGCAGATACTTATCAATTTCATCTTTAACCAACAAAGAGTATTTGGGATTTAAACGGTACTGCCTCTGCCGGACAGGGGCTGCCCCTTCTATGAGGTATATCCGATGTTCTCCCCACTTCTGGGGTATGCTCTTCATATCTTCTATCTTCCAGGCGAAGACATCTTCGTACCTACTAAGGAGACTCAACAGGTGGTGCAGACCACTGGCCGGCAAGCCTCGTTTAACTTTAAGCTGGTGGCCAGGTGTTACCGTTACTTCTTCCCAAGCATATGCTTCTTCCCAAGCATCCGCTCCAACTACGCCGTCAGTGTGGTTGGCTTCACTCCTTCCCACACTGATCTGTAATTGCTATTCGTCGTCGGTGAGGAGTTCTTCCTCTATCTCATAACATTCTAGGTAATTAACTTTGTCTTCGGACGAATATCCGGACTCGGTCTCTTCGTCGCTTGGGTCAGTCACGCCTGAGTCTGAGGAGGTCTCCCCCTGGTACTTGGAGTGTTTCCAAGTAATCGTCACCCGCCGTGCTGCGGTAGCTTCGGAATCAAAGAAAGATAACATCTTTCGTTGCCAGTTTGTCAGCACCTTAGCGCTATACAGCCAAGGTCTCCCTATTAACACTTTGTACCCACTGTCCTCTTGGGGTTTGAGGATTATGTAGGTGAGCGAGAAAGGTACGCCCCTATTCGGTGCGAACTCACCTAAGTAGCCTACCGGGTTTCTTACGAGACTGGTCCACAAATTTTAGAATTCGGGGGGTATCTTCATAATGGTTGTACCCCAAGGCCACAGCCGTGTCCTCTGTCATGATGTTCACTCCTGACCTTGAGTCGATGGGTACGGACTTTAGCATACAGCCTGGGATTTCAATTTCTATTTCCGGGGTGCCTAAGTCTTCCTGCTCCACAGAATACACTGTAGGCAACTTGTTTCTTCTTAGGACTCCTGGCTTGCTGGACTTCAGTGCTTGGATGAGAATCTTTTTGTACACCTTGTTGTCATCCAACAAGCGCTTCATCGAAATATTTGCCTTGACTTCGGCAAGGTCCGCCACGGGATCATAGTAAGTGTGGGGCGCAGCCGTCAATACCTCAGTTTCTGATTTCTTTGGGTTGCCCTGAATCAAAACCTTTGTAGTTGTGGACGTTAACTCCTTGAGGTACCCCTGCACCTCCTCCCGAATATAAGCATGGAATGCTGATCCTCCTGGCTCCTCTGTCTCTTTGAGTGGGGGCTTCTTTGGCGTGGGAACGTCTTCTTTCTTCTTCTCCCGCTGCTTGGCTTTCTCCTTGATGCTTACTGGCGCTATCTTCGTGGTCTTCGTACGTCGGGTCGAGACCCGTAGCACATCCAGGGCTTCTTCAGGCCAATTTGATTCCTCCGGAAGTCTTATCGGCTCCTGTTCTTCAACACTGATTTGGTGTACCCCAACATCCCGTTTGGGTGGGGTGACAAACCGCACTCCTTGCGCCGGATAACGCTCGCTCTCGCCTCGGGGTTGGGGTGGCTGTTCACACTCTCCATTCGTGTGTCATGGCCGTCTGCAATTGCTACACAATTTGGTATGTCATTTTGTCGAGAAGGCCGAGGGCACCTTTGGGGTGTGGGGCCCATTGTTCGCAATTGTAACATGCATTCGGTCTAGTAGGAGGAGGGATTGGAGCCAACCCTCCCATTTTCCTTTAGGGCGTTGTGGTCGCCATTTCCACCGGAGCGTAGCGAGGTATGTGCACCGGGGGTATATTAGATGAAGTTCCTCCCTCCTGGATGCCATAAACTTGGTCATCCGGGGGGCCTTCGTATGGGCAGTAGTCCCATACTCGTACCCATTCCACTATTTGGGTCAATACCCTTCTCTGGGCTGATGCTCAGAGTTAGAGTGGCCCGGCTTCCTGTAGATGGTACACCATACATTAGCTCTCCCCTGCATGGGAGATTTCCTCCTATCTTTGTTATTTACCAAATGTACCTTGAGCTCTTCCAAACTCTTGGTGAGCTCCTCTACTTTAGTTTCGACCTTTCCGGCCAGTTTCCACCTGCTTCATCCGACGCCCCTCCTTCCTCTTCGGGGTGTGTTTCTAGTCCTCGTCTGAGGAGCTGGATTCGTCTTCGTCGGATGAAGTGGACGCTTCACTACTGGAGGGACTTCGGCGTCTTCGGATGTTTAGCCCGTCGTCCCTTATGCGACGATCGATTCTCCTTTAGGCGGCTCCGATGGATGTTAGATAGCTCATAAGCTTCAGCTGCCTTTATGACAGCATCCACTGTAGAGGGGTCTGCCCTCCTACAAAAGGTTTCCTGGTTAGGGTCAAATTTCCCCAAACCCGAAACATACCATTCGATGGCCATGGCCGCCGAATATGGTTTTCTGTTAGCAGTGGTTGCCGGCATCCTATCTAGCAAGCTGAGAAACTGCTCCGTATATTCTCGGAGCTTCTGATGTTTCTCTCTCCGAATGGCGCCCAGTCTTCTTAACAATACCTTATCGTATCCCATCTCCCGAAATCTTGCCAGGAATCGGCCTTTGAGCCCATCCCAAGAAGAGATTTCAGCCGCATGGCCTTCTTCTTGGTTGTTCATCCACACCCGGGCTCCTTTCCGTAGCAGCCCTGGGAAGATCCTTCTCTAATCCATGGGATCATTTTCCTTGTTAGCCGTAGAGATGGCTTCAAAGGTACGAATATACGAGTCAGCATCATCTTCATCTGAAGTACCCTTAAACTTGGGGTACTGCTGTTTGGTGATCGGTGTTGCCATGTTGTCTTGGTTCCCTGTAGTCAGAACTCGAAACGTAGGTTCAAGGTTGATTTTCAGGATCTTCAGATCCTCACTTTGTGGAGCAAGGGACGATCTTAGACCTTCTTGAAACGCCGACCACCTCTCTTCTTCGTCACTGGCTTCGTCACCCGAGGGTGTCACGGCCTTCGTAGAGGTGTCGGTATTTGAACTACCATTTTCTTCCGAGGAGTCTAATGACGTGCTGGCCCTTGGCTGAGCTTGGGTCTCCAATCTTCCCGGACTACTCGAACGCTTAGGCTGGTCGCTTCGGGGACTTCTTGTTGATGGTGAGATGGAATGCTCGTGACCCACAACCCGCCGAAGCAGTGCAGTTCGAGACAGACTTTCTTCCTTCTTCGGCCTAGAGGCCGAATCCACCCACGCTCTCTTTCTTTCCACCTGGTTTCTTCTCGGGCTGCGGCTCGTCTCGCTCGTGCCGAAGGTTTAGCAGTATGGCCAGAAGATGGGCCTGGCTCGTAATCTTTGTCTGTCATTCATCTGGCACCGCAGCTCCTGAGGATGAGGCTTTCAACCTTCAAAGCTCTGGAAGATTTTAGAGACATCCGCTCACAACACTGACGCTACTACTCGTTCTTGGTCACCACTAGTGTCAACACGTTCCTAGAGAAGTCCTAGCTATGTTGTACAACTCTCCGCTTGCAGATGAATAGCAACTTCATTCCCCGGCAGCGGCGCCAAGAAAAAGTTGTTCTAAACTTTCTTCTTTATGTAATAGACAGGTTACACAAAGGTTTTGCCATTTGCACAGAATTATAGTTCATTCCCAAGGGAATGAGGTGTTATCTTTCTGTCAGCGATGAATATGGATGTTTATGCTTCTTTTGAAGACTCTAGACATGCATAGTCCGAAGAGTGCTGTGACAGAGTAGTCCAAGACCACTAAGTCAAATTAACAAACCATTACCCATCCATTACATTGCACAGAGTTACGCATGTAATTGAAATTACACTCCAAATTTATTGATGGGAGTTTATCACTCCTTTACAAGTTGTCGATGAGGCGATGTCCTCGATGAAGTTCTACTGCGAAGTGAATCCGACTATGGCTCATGGACGAATATCCGGGTATCTTCACAGGTATCACGCACAGTCAAAACCAATCGAATGCAACATTCAACAGCTTCTCGAGCACTTCGTTCTACCCTGATTACAATTACGGTTCTCAATGAACACTTGTAAAGAAAGCGATAATCCTACTCTAACACTGCTCCTATTTATACAATCTACTCGCACCTATTCCTAATCGTTGCCTACACGGATCGCGTCTGACTACAATTACGGGGCATCTTAAGTTCCTTCGATGACATCTCTTCCTTCAATGCAAAGACATCGACGCTCATCTGCAATTCCCTGATGTCCTTTGCGATCTCCTTTCGATGGACTCGCATCGCTTCCTGGCATTCGCGTCCCATGGCCTTGTACATCTCTTTCCTTCGATCCTTCGAATCGCAAGGGGTATTCATCGCCACTGTCAAATGTTCCAACCTTTCAGCCTCCACATCATCACACCGAGCAAAAAGGTATTGCGAGCACCTACTCGCCAAATCTTCTAGTCTAATTTTGGTCTCTCAACATCAACTTCATGCAAGCTGCCACCCGCCCTCTTCAATTCTTTGGTGAAGCTTCTCGTTCTCTCTCTCGACAAATTTCATACGCGCTTGAATTCTATAGATTTCTCCGTAGGCTTGCTTTCTTCTTGTTTCCTTCCTTTGTCACCTCCGTATACGCTTCTCCGGACTCCCACGAGACTCATCAACTACTTTATAGTGTCACTTTGATCCTTCTTCCCACGGCGATGCGGTTTAGCAACTGAATCAGCTCCATGTAACCGTCTTCCTGTGGGTTCCACCCCTGAATGTAACTACCTCCCATCTCGTTCAGCTCCATCAGGCGCACCACCACATTCTCGACACGCACCAATTGTAACATCGAAGAAAGTGGTTCTTCTACTGCTACCTTAGTCTATTTCACCCTAGGCCGCGATGCCTTCAGTACTGGACTTCCGGATTGCGCGGTTTTCTTCAGCTTCCTCTTCTTATTGCTGGGCTCAACAATTATCTCCACACTGGGCCTCCTCTTCTCTTTGGTCTCCACGGAGTCTTCCTTCCCGAATATCGCTTCTTCCTCATCTCTCATTGCCTTAGCTCTCGCCTCCGAAGTCATCTCCTACTGATTCGGTCTCATCGGCGACTGCACACCGTCATCTTGGTGGGATCCCACACTTCTCGTCAAACCACTGCTGCCATTACTCACTGCTGGCCCACCCAAAGTGCTGACCACGCTCACTTGATATCTTTTTCTTTCCTGTGGCGTCAACCATCCCATACGCGAATACATATGTACCAGAAACGAGGAGATATAGATTACTCCCTTCTCTCCCGCTCTCAGCCTCTATCCCATCGCTTGCACATTCCGAGCGAAGATTTCTCCCCAATTGACCTTGATTGCTCCGCCGACGAATCCCTCCACTATCCTCACCTTATGCATACTAACATAAGTAGTTCGTTGTGGTGAGAAGAGTTAATTCAATGTATACATTATCTTCCTTTGGAAGTCGTCCCAAATAAGATCGATCTTGAAGCCGTTTGTACCCTTCCTCTCTCTAGGATCAAACCACTTTCGCTCGTCGAGGATGAATGCACTGTGCATTGCCGACCCTTCCCAGTCGACTCCATCCTTCTCCTTTGAGTAATCTCTTCCCAAGGCCTCCGCCCAAAGCAACGCATCCCACGAGTCTGGATGTCCTCTCTAGCCTATCGGGTTTGGTGTCTTCTTGGCTCAAACTTCTTCACACAACTCTGGGCACACATAGTCTCAACGCCATGCCAGAAACTCTCCTCCCAAGGTCTTCAATCGTGCTAATTCTTCAGTCGACCATTCTGGCTTCGGCACCAAGGGTCGATATACTCCCGTCGGCATCTTATTCACAGACAATTGAATCGCCTCACGAGTGATCGATTTCCTCTTCATTTTGGCTACTTGACTCGACGCTCGTTCTTGCTCTTCCGCGGCTCGTTACGCTCGTCAATGTTGTTACTAACTGCCCTAATCCATTCGACGCTTCAGACCTCCTTAACAACTTATTCGTTTTGGCCATCTTCGCGCTTATTTCTCCTATTCATATTCGGCAATACATACTTCCACCGAATATCATTTATTTATGTTCCAAAAAGAAAAAAAATAGTCTGAAACCTCTAAACATGTCTCTACAATAACGTCCAAACTAAATCAAAACGTATATTGTTACGTCCCAAATCGCACCGTAGGAAACAACTGGAAGAATAATCGGGTCTAGAGAGTTTATCACTTGTTGCAGAAAGTTATCTCCAAAATGATACACTAACCACGTCCGAAAGTGATCACGATGAAGATACCGGATGTTGATCACAAATGGATTGGGCATCGGTACATCTGGAGGATCATGTTGTCCTCTATCCATGTCATACGTTGGCTCCACTTCGATCAGATAAGTGATGTGTCTAGCTCTCTCCCATACCCTTTCCATCATGACTGCGCTTTATATCTGATAAGGTCCAAGATAATATCTCTTGGAGCCTTTTCAACATCCTGACCCTACAAAGTTGATCCAACGGTGGACTCTTAACAGCCTTACAATGCGCTGTCGGTTATCCTAACCTAAAGTATCACTGTCATGATAACAGCTCTGAAGATGACACATGTCATCATCTTCTCATAGTAGCCGCGTCACAACACGATACCGTTCACCGCCTTAACAACCCTAATGCCTACTGTATCGCGCACCTCTCCCGATGTGATTTCAAATCTTACTCGTACACTCTTAATACACCATATTCGTAAGAATACACTCCACATTCCTCCGAATATAACACTTTATTCATAAAAAACAAAAAAAATCCTACCAACATGTCTAAGTACGCCCCTACAACTACTTAGAATCTTACTCTGGTAACTATAAGTAACCACTATGTTACCTTCTTTTACCAAGTTTAATCGAGGTAGAGATCACAAATCCCAATGAAAAGGGTACATGGCAACATGCAATTGGCACTTTTGGATCTTCTAGAAGCTAAACTACACTCCAATTGACTTTAGTATACCAAGTCAATCTCGCTCATAGATTTAAGGGTCTTCACTAAGACCCTTAAATCTAGGAGTAGGATAAAATAATTATTCTCATCTACCATACCAAGAGCTATTCTATATTTTTCTCCAACTTAACCATAACTAGCTAAACATAGTCATGACTAAGATAGACTTAGTCACAATTTAAATATACTTATATTTCATCCTATATGTACAACCATGGGTCTTATAGATAGAGCGGCGTAGATGTTGAGAAACCGACTCTTCAGGAATCACTCCAAGAAGAGGAGAGCACACCAAAGGGACAAGAGAGAGTGTATAGGAATGAGATGGGGAAGGCTTTGCCTTCCCATGTATATATAGGGTGAGTACTGTGACCTCCGGGCTGACTCTCACTCAGGTTTACCTCCGATGGCTTTTTGGAAGCTCATCATGAATCTAGAAGGACTTAGTCCCACCCTATGACTATGACCCTATTGCTCACTCTTACACAAACTGTCAAATTCCAAGCTCTATTATGCACATTATCACCAAGAGTAAGATATCACTCAAAAGGAAAGGGATACTTTGGTAATCAAAGTCTTCATTGAATCAAGGTTCCACTCCGAACATGACGTCTCCAAGAACCAAGCTCCCCAAAACTAAGATCACCACACTATCTTCTCCCAAAACTAACTTCCATTGAAAAACTACTTGAGAGGTGCTTCTCAACCTCTCTATTTATACTACTTAGAATCTTACTCTAGTAACTACAAGTAATCACCATGTAACTTCCTCTTACCAAGTTTAAACGAGGTAGAGATCACAAACCCCAATGAAAAGGGTACATGGCAACATGCAATTGGTCCACTTGGATCTTCTAGAAGCCCAACTACTCCCTAATTGACTTCTAGTGTACCAAGTCAATCTCGCCCCTAGATTTAAGGGTCTTCACCAAGTCCAACCAATGAAAACTAGTCCAAGTCAAGGAAAGTCAAGATACCCATGTGATGAAATCTATTCCTTGATTCCTACTTAACAACAAAATAGTAGTTCCCATCTACCACACCAAAAGTTACTCTATATTTTCCTCCAACTTAACCATAACTAGCTAAATATAATCATGACTAAGATAAACTTAGGCACAATTTAGATATACTTGCATTTTATCCTATATGTACAACCCTGGGTCTTACATTTACCCCCGGACCAAGATTTTACTTCGTCCTCGGAGTGAAAGAATCTGATCATCGATGAAACGGCTTCAACTTGTCGTGATTCACCCGGTCAAAATGTCGTCCTCCCAACTCCTTCAAATCGTAAGTAAAGTTTCCCCACACCTTGTGAACTATGAAAGGACCAAAGTGCTTTGGAAGAAATTTCTTTCTTGCTCTCTTATATCTAATGGAGTCGTAAAGCATTACCCAATCACCTTCTTTGAAAATCTTCATCTTCTTCGTCCCAAGTCGATTATCATGATACTTCTTCTGTAATTGTTGAGCCCGCTCCACATGTACCATGGCCACAGCTCGAGCCTCCTCCAACTCCAACAGTTGTTGACGTCTTCATTTGATAGCTTCTACTCCATTCGTCCTCTTTAACTTCCGTTGGATAGTTAAGAAGGTCGTCAAATCAAATTGAATTGGAAGCTTTGACTCTACACCATATACCATACGGAAAGGTGAGTACCCTGTTGATGTCTTCCAAGTCGTCCGATACTCCCACAAGATAGCATGCAGCCTCTTGTCCCAATTTTGCTTGCTCCCGTCCATGTCTGCATCCTTGGCCAAAATCATGCAAAGCGTATAGTTGGTTTGCTCTGCCAACCCATTAGCATTTGGTTTGTAGGAAGTAGTCACCCGTGCCTTGATGGAGAAATGACCTAGCATGGCTTGTATAATGCTTCCAACAAACTCACCACCTCTATCGATACAATTTCTAGAGGGCATCCGAATCTAGTTATTATCCTCTCATACAGAAATCTACCAACTTCTTCCTCACTAGTAGATTTTAGAGGTCTAGCTTCTACCCACTTGGTTAGATAATCTGTAGCTACCACAATGAACTTGTTACCCCGAGGAGTAAGATTCAAGGGTCCTACAAAATCTATTCCCCATTTCTCAAAAGGACCTAAAATAGGAACTGATGTCAAAGGAGGGTTTTCATGGACTTTTTAGCAAAAGCTTGACACACATCACAACTCTTGCAAAATTCCACACAATCTTTGAAAATGCCCTTCCAATGATAGCCTTTGCATCTAGGATCTTAAATGCGATTACCTTTCCCGCAAAAGTGTCCTCCACATACCGAGCCTTCATGAAACTCCTTCATAAGTTGAATTGACTCCTCCCTTCCAACAGCCCTTCCGAGTAGTCCATCCGCTTCCTTGATGAAACAACACGTCCTCTATGATGGTATAAGGTTCACATCGCTTCACCAATGCATTCCTCTCCCTCCGAGATGAAATCCCATATCCCCTTGTATTCAGCCGGTACCTTTGTTATGGTGTCCATCATCAGCAAATCCTCATCCCAATTTGGTTTGGCTAAAATAGGAGCCGTTACCAACGCCTTCTTAAGAAGTACGAACGCCACAGCTACCTCTCCATCCTTGAGGATTAAATCATAATCCGTCCCCTTCTTCATGTAAACCGTCAAGGCATAAGCTTTGTTGGAGAAGGAAAAGATGAACCGTCGATAGTATCCCACCATTCCAAGGAACTGCCTCAACTTGGTCAACGTCGCCGGAAAAGGTAAGTCGAGGATGCGTTTCACCTAACAAGAAACCTTCCTCACATCCAAAAATGCATTTTTCTGGATTGAGCGAGGCCTTGGCTTTCTCCAACCGTTGTAGAATTTTGATCAAATGATCAAAATGATACTCCTTCTTCCCGTAAACATAAAAATCATCTATGAAATCTCGCACAAATTTCCCAATAAAAGGTTCAAACACCTTTTTCATGAACCTCTGAAAAGTTGCTGGAGCATTACATAGACCAAAGGGCATTACCCTAAAGGCAAAAGTTCCCCATGGCGTGGTAAAAGTGATTTTGAGCTGATCTTCAGGAGCAATTTGAATTTGGTTATAACCACTATAACCATCTCCAAAACTATACCACTCATGCCCTGCCACCTCCCCTAGAATCTCATCTATGAAATGTAAAGGATAGTAATCCTATTTTGTGACAGCATTCAACTTCTTGTAATCTACACATACCCGTAGCTTACCATTCTTCTTCTTGACTATCACAATAGGAGAAACCCATTCAGAATTCTCTACCTCATAGATGAAACCCGCATCCTTTAGCTTGTCGATCTCCTCCTTGACCACCACAAGCCCGTTGGTGGATTTATCCGACGTTGCTTCGACGCGTATTGGACGAGCCTTCTCCTCTAACTCAATGCGATGAGTTTCTAAGGTTACATCCTTCAAATCCTTGTAGCTAAAGGCAAAGACATGGATATATTTTCGAAATATATCCAAGAACCTTGACTTCTCCTCCATAGTAACCTTGGGACCAAACTTGAGAGTGGAGAGCCGTCGAGTTATCTCATCTTCACTCATCTTCATCTTGTCGGGATCTTTCACCACCCCCGCCTAGGAAGTAAATCCATTGCAGCAAGAACTTGAACTTGAACATCATCGTCCGAGGTATCTTGGATGATGTCTCCTCATCGATCGACATGTTGGTGTCAACCCCTCGAAAAACTGCCACTTTCTTCACTCTCAGACTCTGAGTAATCACTCGTAGGTCTATCCGAGTCTGAGACTGCTCCTCCACCACTTGTGAGAGGGACCTTCACTCGACGGTTTTTCGGCCCTATACGAAGGTAACCCTTATGCCACCGATCAGTTGTCCTCACAGCCCTCAACCAAGGTCTTCCTAACAACAAGTCGTAGCTAGCCTCCTCAAGCACTTGAAAGGACAACAAGGTTTGAACTCCCATCACGCTTACCACCACCTTGTCCACCACTCCAATGGGTCGCACTTTTTGCTTGTTGGCCATCCCAACAATGATGTTGGAAGGTCTTGAAAGCTTCATCCCCAACTTCTTCAACAAACGTTCTGACATGGCATTCACCGCAGATCCACCATCCACTAGTACATCCGAAACATCACGTCCATTAATGCGCACTTCAATCTTCGGCCTCGAGTGCATACCTCCGAGGCAGCGGCATCCACCACTCCTACTCCAACATTCGCCATGGAAGTTTTTCCCTTGGATCGTCGCTTCTTGGTCCTTTTGGAGCTTAGGCCTCCCCTCAACTCCTTTCTTATCGTAGGATTTAGAGCAATCAATTGGCCTTGATTATATTGGCTTTTTGATTCCCCACATCCTCCACCACGTCGTATTTGAGCTGGGTGGATGAAATGGAGAAATCATCCATTCCCAACTTCTTCCTCGGTGCTCTCGGTTGACTCACACCACTTGATCGAGTGCTCCGGCTTGATTGATCTTCCATTGAGATGGACCCCTCTGCAAATCTTGCTCTCTTCTTCTCGTGTGCAAGAATATCAACTCTTGAACTTATAGAGCTCTCTCCCTTCTTGTAGGACCCTAGTTAGGAATTTTAAGCTTGTTTTTTTGGTTTTCGGAATAAAATGCATGATATTCGGCGGAATTGAGTATTGACGAATACGAAGATGACTCTTAAGGCGAATATGCATGTTGAGAAGAGTATGTGTAGATTGAATCCGGCGGAAGCAATTCTGTTTCGGTTAGGGTAAGTTGTAACTGTATCCTTGAGCAGTGGCGGGCGCAGAACCAGCAGAGTGACACGATGAAGAAGTGAGTGGCATTGCGATCGGGGGCACGGGAAGCTATTCGATTACCTCCTCCCATGTAAGAAGATGGCGAGTGTAATTAGACCTCTAGTGCCAAAACCGGACTGGACGTTGGAAGAATTGAAACGATTGAAGCAATTGGGTGGAGCGTTCCTAGCATGGCGATGGGACTATGTCTGTCCGGAGTTGTGTGAAGAAGTGAAGGCCAAGAAAGTTGCCAATCCGATTGGATGGAGAGGTTACCCCGATTCCTGGGATGCGATTCTATGGGCGGAAGCATTGGGCCGGGATTTTGCAGAAGACAAGGACGGCATCGATTGGGAAGGATCGGCTTTGCATACCGGATTCGACTTCGATGAGTCCAAGTGGTTTGATCCTCGAGGAAGGAAGGGCACCAACGGGTTCAAGATTGATTTGATTAAGGATGATTTCCGACGGAAGATCATGTATACGTTGAATCGCCTATTTTCACCCGCAGAGAACTACTTACGCTAGTATGCATAAGGTGAGAATAGTGGAAGGATTCGTCGGAGGAAAGATCAAGGTCAATTGGGGAGAAATATTCGCTCGGAATGTGCAAGCTATGGGGAGTTGAAAGGGGGAGAGAAGGGAGTAGTGTACATTTCCTCTTTTTGCAGTACACATGTATTCAAGGATGGGGTGGTTAACTCCAAGGGAAAGAGTGAAGTATCAGATGGATGCAGAGAATGTTTTGCGAGAGCCGAATATGAGTGAAGCCAGTAGTGGATCAACGAGAAGTGTGGGTCCCAAGAAGGAAGCGATTTTGTACGCAGATTTGCGGGCGAGATGCCTTCAGACGAGTTGGACGAAGTAATGCGGGGAATTGTGGAAGCTGATCGATTGGAGGCCTTGACCACGACGATGAACACTCCTGGCGATTCGAAAGAAAAACGAAAGGAGATGTACAAAGCGATGGGTCGTGGGATCGAGGAAGCGTCGCGAATTCACCGAGAGGGAGATCGCAAAAGATATCAGAGAGTTGCAAATCAGCGTTGATGCTTTCGCCTGGCGTGAAGAGACATCATCGAAGGGTGCAACAGATCTTCGAAGTTGTAGTCGGACGCGATCCGTGTAGGTAGCGATTCGGATAGGACGTTAGAATTGTGTATAAATAGGACTAGAGTAGTAAGTGGAGACATCTTCAATTTGCAAGAGAAAATTAGGATTTGTTCTTGTGTAGCCAGGGTAGAACGGAAACTCTCGAAGCCGAGTAGAGATCGTGGTGGCCTACCTGACTGGAGATCGGATTCTTTGTGAAGATAACCCGGGAATCGTCCCCACGAGTTTGATCGACGATTTCGCCGGGAGAACTTCAGCGAGCTTACGCCTGGTGAATATTACCTCTTGTAATTGGGATCACCCAATCTTAGTAAAATAATTCCTTCTGGAAATTCTTGGAACTTTATGTCTTGATGGGTTGTTAAGTTATGAATTGATTCCACTCTTCGGACTGTGATTGTCGAGAGTTGATTAAAGAAGTCTAAACACACATATTCCCCACTTGATATTCGGTTAACACCCCATTCCCTTGGGAACGAATCAATAAACACTACAACTATCCAATTCTAATGTAACCTTATTGTTACACTTCTCAAACGTGCACTGATGTGGAAACACATCAATAGACGCTACTCCCTTATCCTTCGATTGACTTGGAGCAGGAGTAGAATTGTTGTGTCTAACTCCATCATGTTGTCGAGGATTAGGACAATTTCGTTGGAAATGAGGGCCTCCACAACTAAAGCATGAAACTGTGAAGTTCCCTTGTGGTGGATTTCCTTTTGGAGGATAATTCCCATACCCTCTAGATCCTCCCCCTACATTCTGATTCCTCCTCTCCCATAGTTGTACTACGTTAATCTTGAGATCAGCGAGTGTTTTACGTGATAGATTTCAACTCATGGTGCAAGTCTACCACTTTGGAGAATTTACTCTTTGGCGCAACAACAACAAAGTAGGAGTTGCCATTCTAACCACAACAGATGGTGATGCTTCTCTAGCCACCAAGCTAGAATCATCGTCTTCTAGGCTCTCCTCCATTCGAATAGCAATGCGAATAGCCTCAACCTTAGAAGAGGGCTTTTCATATCTCACCTTGCTTCGAATCTGAGGCTTCAAACCTCCTATGAAGTTCTTTGTCAACATCGCCATAATCCCCACCATGGTTGGCTCGACCTCGTCTCCACTCTTTCCTAACATCACACGAAAACGTGACTCCAGCTTCTCCGTTCTCTCTACGTATGATCTCACCTTCTCACTCTCTCCTTGCTTCAAAAAGGTGACTTCACACATCAGCTTCTTGTAACTTTCATCTGGAAGAAAGTTTTCAACAAGATTCTCCGTCAAACTCTCCCAAGTGTCTTCCTCCACATGCTCCTTCTTGTACTCATTGTACCACTTCAATGCAGAATCTTCCAAGAAGTCGGGCAAAAGGATAGCCCATTCGGGTTTCCTTCTCTCATTGTTTCCTATACATGCCCTCTTGAAGTCTCTCACAAAAGATTCTACATCTTCTTTCTCTCTCCCATAGAACACCGAAAGCTTCCCCATTTCCAACTCCTTTTGTCGTTGTTGTTGGAAATTTATACGGGACTCCCTAATACAACACAAATAAAACTAGCTCCATTCTAGAGTAATTCATCAATGGCAAAATGAACGGAATTGGTTGGTCCAAGATTGCCATGGCTCTCTCCTCTCCTAAACACACTATGAGCCTTACCCTCATCGACATCTTCTCGATCATTCTGAAAATGATCTCCATCTTGATTAGAACTTGAGCCACCGGAGATTTCAACTTTTCGATATCTGCACTCAATTTATCTTCAAAGCCCTCCACTAGTGACTCCAACAGAGCTTTCATGCCACTACACTCGTGTCCTAAGGGAAGTCCGGTCACTCCACAATTTTCACAATAAGTTCCACTCTTGGATTCATGGGGAGATGATGGTCCCAGATGAAGGTTTAGCTCTCCCACGTTTCGCCTCTCTCTCAACCTCCGATCTTTGGTCCTCAAAGGACAACTCACAAGCTTATGTCCCTCCTCTCCACAATAGAAGCAACTCTCACGTTTCGCTCTCGGGGAACTTTTTAGTGTCCTCTCTTCAAACTCCACTCTGAACTCCCTCGTGTTCGAATCCATTTGAAACAATCACGTCCAGCCCTTGAGGTATCTTAGACAACCGGATCTTCCAAAGAGGTTGATCTCCCATTTTCCAATGAGTGTCAAGTCATCCTCACTATGCAAAACACTCATGCACTCACTCTCTCCGAATGACCATAAACAAGGAAAAAGCAAATCTGAAAAGTAAAGCAGTTTTGCTCACTTTTATACCCCCCTATACTTCAGGTATCATAACTTTCTCTATAAAAATGATCTCTCAACGAAATTTGAACCCACATGTAACTTAGCTCCTAATAAACAATGGTGCAAAGTTTAAAATCCTGATTTAATTCTTGCACGAATCGATGAGCTCTGTACACTTTTTCCCGAGAGCTATCTTTCAAAACCCATCAGGACCCTAGCAAATTCTAAACATCATAACTTTTGATCTAGACATGATATGACTGTTATTTCAAGTGCAAAACGTATCCCATCCACTATTCTAAAATCAATAAAATTCTCGGAAAAACTTTGGGAAATAAAGTGTTCCTCCCAAATACGCATTATAGCACTCTCGCCTCATCCCAAACAACACTTAAGTAAACAAAATGTACAAAATAACTTCCAAGCTATCATATAACACTACCGGATACACAAATGGTACATTACTATGCATCATGATCTCGGTTCGCTCTTCCCCCACAGTCCTCTTCATATGAGTTCTCATCGTTGCGCTCTCACGGGCAAGAAACTGGATTCGAAACATCTTTGCTCCTTCTAGATTGAGGTCCCGGCAACGGAACCAAAAATGTGACCTCCGGGCTGACTCTCACTCAGGTTTATCTCCAATGGCTTTTTGGAAGCTCATCATGAATCTAGAAGAACTTAGTCTCACCCTATGACCATGACCCTATTGCTCACTCTTACACAAACTCTCAAAGTCCAAGCTCTATTATGCCCATTATCACCAAGAGTAAGATATCACTCAAAAGGAAAGGGATACTTTGGTAATCAAAGTCTTCATTGAATCAAGGTTCCACTCCGAACATGACGTCTCCAAGAACCAAGCTCCCCAAAACTAAGATCACCACACTATCTTCTCCCAAAACTAACTTCCATTGAAAAACTACTTGAGAGGTGCTTCTCAACCTCTCTATTTATACTACTTAGAATCTTACTCTAGTAACTACAAGTAATCACCATGTAACTTCCTCTTACCAAGTTTAAACGAGGTAGAGATCACAAACCCCAATGAAAAGGGTACATGGCAACATGCAATTGGTCCACTTGGATCTTCTAGAAGCCCAACTACTCCCTAATTGACTTCTAGTGTACCAAGTCAATCTCGCCCCTAGATTTAAGGGTCTTCACCAAGTCCAACCAATGAAAACTAGTCCAAGTCAAGGAAAGTCAAGATACCCATGTGATGGAATCTATTCCTTGATTCCTACTTAACAACAAAATAGTAGTTCTCATCTACCACACCAAAAGTTACTCTATATTTTCCTCCAACTTAACCATAACTAGCTAAATATAGTCATGACTAAGATAAACTTAGGCACAATTTAGATATACTTGCATTTTATCCTATATGTACAACCCTGGGTCTTACAGTACAGGGAAACCCTAATCTCAAGTTAGCCCTAAACAGATCTGTACCATCGGTACGTAACAACCCTAGATCTACGGCCTGTAGTCATCAGGCACGGATCGACCTATATCAACTAGATGAGCTTGGGATATTAACACTGCCCTTCAAGCTCAACTGGACATCCTGAACTCCTAGACAATGTCGAAATGTAGCAAACGACTCTTTGGGTAAAGCTTTGGTGAAGATATCTGCAACCTGATCTCCTGTATGTATATATCTAAGATCTACTCCACCTAAAAGGACCTTCTCCCTAACAAGGTGATAGTGCACCTCAATGTGCTTTGTCCTAGCATGAAAAAACAGGATTGTTAGCTAACATCATCTTCGCTAATATTATCACTAGGATAACAATAGGACTAGGATAATCTACTCCAATATCAAAAAAGCAAACGAAAAACCAAATTGCTTCACAAGTGGCATTCATAGCACCACGATACTGCGCCTCTGTGGAAGACAAGTGCCACGGTCGGTTGCTTCTTAGAAGCCCACTCACGGCCGCACTCCCAAGTCCAAACGCATATCGGGACGTGGATCTACCGTCGAGAAATATCTCCGCCCAATCAAGGCATGTGGTAGCCATGCAAAAGTTTAGCTCACCTCCAAATCAGATCAAAGTCCAAAATGAAGTGTGGACTTCACATAGCGGAGAACCGCTTGACCGCCATCATATGCGGCACCTGTGGAGCATGCAGAACCGACCGACTAGACCAACAACATAGCTCAAATCCGGTCTAGTGATAGTCGATAAATCAAACTCCCAACCATCCATGCCTGCAAAGCGGCGATCTGCAAGTAACTCTCCAGCGTCTAACTCTAGCTTTAGACCTTGTTGGAGAGGAGTGTCTATTGGTTGACAATCAGACCTCTTGAACTCCTTAAGCTTATCTAAAGCATATTGGCGTTGTATTAGCCACATATCATTTCCCTCTGTAATAAACTCCACACCAAGAAAGAATTTAAGATACCCTAAGTCTTGTATCTCAAATTCGGATCATAAGAGACTCTTGATGCAGGAAATCATCTCCTCATGATTCCTAGTGATAATAAGATCATCTACGTAGATGAAAATCATCACTACATGAACTCCTGATCTCATGCAGTATAGCGATGAGTCGGAATGACAGACTACAAATCCAAGAGATATGAGAAAGGAATTGATCTTTTCATACCATGCTCTCGGAGCCTGTTTCAAACCATAGAGGGATTTCCTTAACTTACAAACGCGGGAAAGAAACTTCGGATCTTTGTAACCAGGTGGTTGTTGCATGTAGACTTCCTTGCCGAGATTTCTATTGAGAAAGGCGTTCTTGAAGTCCATTTGATGCATTTGCCATCCCTTGTTGACAGCAATAGCAACCACTGTTCGAATCGTTGCCATCTTGGCAACTGGACTAAACATCTCTTCATAGTCCACTCCATGTTGTTGTGCGTAGCCCTTGGCTACCAATCTGGCCTTGTATCGAGATACAGTGCCATCCGAGTTGCGCTTGACCTTGAAGGCCCATCTGCAACCAATCGCTTTCTTACCTTGAGGTAAGTTCACCAACTCCCATGTTTGTTGGTGATGAAGTGCAGCAAGTTCTGTCTCCATGGCTTCAATCCACTCATTTTTGTGCATCGCCTCCTCAAGCGTACTCGGTTTGGGCTCAACAAGAATGTGAGTCATGTATGCATGATGATCAGCAAGGAAACTTTCATGCATAAATCGCTGAACAGGATGCCGAACTCTCTCAGATTTTCATAGGGTAGTATCAGATGTACTGTTTGTCGCCCCTTGCTTTGGATCCTGAGGTACTAGCGCGTGGTTTCCGGGATGCTTCATCCAACGGATGAATACCTGTAATCCGTGGTGAGGACATCATATGTTGCAAAATAACATGATCCTCAAGACTAGGAGTCGGTCTGGATGGTACTCGATGAACTTCATCCGTAGCGACTCGGTACAATAGACTCGACTCTAGGCGTGTGTGACTCGAAACTCCACTGCAGCAAAAGGTACAATTGGACGGACTCCTTGGTGCGATTTAGGTAGGAAGAGTGGGTATGACCGGAACAATCGCAGGTGCATACCAAGATTGCAACTCTTCAAATCAACATCTCTACTTATATAGAATTGCCTAGAGGAAGGATTATAGCATCTATATCCTTTCGTATCTAAGGCATATCCAAGGAAAATACACTTCTCGACTTTTCGGATCTAGCTTCTTACGCTTCTCATCAGGAATGTGTACATAACAGATGCAACCGAAAACTTTCAGAAATGAGTAATCAGACTTGTGGCCTATGAATACCTCCATCGGGGTCTTGTTGTGAACTGATGCAGTCGGAGTTCGATTCATCAAGTACATCACAACCGAAACAACTTCTGTCTAGAACGGTCTAGGCATGTTCTTCTCGTTCAACATAGCGCGAGCAGCTTCTGCTATGTGACGATTCTTCCTCTCCGCAACATCATTCTATTGTGGAGTATAACTGCAAGTCTTCTGACGATGTATGCCATGCTTACGTTTGAAGCAGTGAATTCTCCAGACAGAAACTCACCTCCTCCATCCGAATGTAGACAAAGGATAGATTGTCCAGACTATTTCTCCACCAAGGTGTGGAAAGTCTGGAAAGCTGACAACACATCTAAAGAGCTCTTGCTCTTAAGGAAGTAAACCCAGGTGTAGCAAGAGAAATCATCAATGAAGGATACGAAGTACTCAAAACCATATAAACTTGGTTGAGAAGAAGTCTATACATATGTATGCACGAGCTCTAGAAGCTTGGTCGCTCTCCTACCTGATCCCTTAAAGGGTTGTCTAGCTTGCTTGCCAAACTGACAAGCGGGACACACTGCAGTGGGCTCAGTAGAAGTGAAGTTGGGCAAACCTATGACTAGATCTGAACTTGGAAGAGTCTTCAGTTTATGAAAGTTCATATGCCCAATTCGCTTGTTCCAAATATCTATGTCAGATACTACAAAGCCATCAGAATGACGGGGAGTTGGCGGTTCTTGACATTAACTGTAGCATCTAGCTTGAACAATCTGTTAATATCCCAAGCTCATCGAGTTGATCTAGGGTTGTTACGTACCTATGGTACAGATCTGTTTAGGGCTAACCCGAAATTAGGGTTTCCTTGTACTCACCCTATATATATACAAGGGAAGGCAAAGCCTTCCTCATCTCATTCTGTACACTCTCTCTTGTGCATTTTGGTGTGCTCTCCTCTTCTTGGAGTGATTCCTGAAGAGTCGATTTCTCAACATGGTATCAGAGCTTGGTGGGAGCATTAGTTATGTAGATTAGACATAGAGGAGTGTTGGAGATCAGTGAGGAGTGAGTCTCAAAGTTGGAGGCTGTCCCTCTGAAGGGATTAGATTGTTGGGGAACCGTTTCGTGTTTTCTCAAAATCTTCAATTGCATTTTCGGAGGTCAAGATGATCGTTTTCGACCTATTTTTGATTGTCCAACTCCCTAAAGGCAATTGTCTTGCGCAGAATGGTCGAATTTGGTAGCCATGAAGTTTTCGTGTGATTTGGAGTTGTTGGTGATAGTTATCGCCTTTTCCAAAATCTTTGAGGAGCTATTTGTAGACCTAAACGAGGTTTTTTAGAGATTTGAGGGTTTCTACCATAGCAAAGGCTCAAGAACTTTGCTTGCCTCTGTCAAATCTCCTACCACGAAAAATTTCAGCTCAATCCGAGCTTTCTTCGTCATTTTTAAATGCTTCTTGGTAGTGAATCGTGAACATAATTCATTCGTTGTCTGCAGATCAAGACAGGCACATTTCGCCAATTTCTGGAGTTTTACATGTTTCTTGGTCGAGGTGCAGAGGAGCTGTTTTTCCGCCGTAGTCATGAGGAGGTGTTCTTTCTTCGTTTTGTGTGTGTGTGCAGGTACTTGCCGTGTTCGAGTCCTGATTTCCGCTCGTAACCACAACCATGGCAGAATCAATGAGCATGATCACTGGAGAGAAACTCGACAAGAATAATTTCCAAACGTGGAAATTTCGAATAAAGACCTTCCTTCAAGGCCAGGGGCTATGGGAGCTTGTGACCGGGGAGGAGAAAGCACCAATCGTGGTTGTTGGTGATCTTCGCAGTGAGCAGACATTGCGTGAGTGGAGAAAGCGGTCGTATCAAGCCATCCACTACATTGCGTTCACGATCTCAGGCTCGATGATCGGTCATATTCAAGCGTGACACACCCAAAGGAAGCTTGGGGACGCATTGTCCACGAGATGTTCCATTCGGGGAGTTAAGCTGCCGATTCTTTGCAACAATTCAATACGGTCAAGAAAGGCTTGATGTGTGCTAGTGACTATGTCAATCACATCAAACAACTGGCAGATCAGTTAGCATCTGTTAATATTCAACTTGATCCGACTGTGATTATTGGTGCGACATTGCAAGGACTGCCTGCCGAGTACAAGCAGTTCATTACGTCAATTTAGACCAGAGAACCTCTTCCAAAGTTTGACGAATTGGTCCCAATGATGTTGGGAGAAGAAGTGTGAATGCAGGCGTACTTAGTGCTTCGTCCAGCTCGCAAGAATGTGTGTTTTTTGCAGGTTCTGGAGGTCGAGGTAGAGGTCGTGGCAGAGGAACCGGATATGGTGGTGGTAGAGGTGGGTGTGCGAGAACAAGGCACCCAACCAACCAGTGCGCCACCGGTCGCCGGAAAACAGGGTTAAACACACAACTACTATCACAAGAATGGCCACTATGCCAAAAATTGTTACAAAAGTCGTCGAAACGATCTGCGCGCTTTGGGATAACAGGGCCATGTAGCTTCTGAAGAACGACTACTCATTGTGACACACCGAGTTATCTTTGTTTTTTGCACCTAATCTGATTGGGTGATCGATTGCAGGAGCTACCGACCACATGGCCGCCGCATCAAGAATGGTTTGCATCGCTCGGCTTATTTGTGGAGACTCCTCGGTTCATGGTATTTGGAGATGATACCAAGCACGAGATCAAGCATAAGGATAAAATTCCGCTTGACATTTGAGGATCCAATCTTTCTGGAATCGGAAATGTTTTACATGTTCCTACTCATTTCGAAATCTGTTATCAGTGGGGCCGGATGGTAGAACAAAATTTCCAAGTGCGTTTCAACAAAGATGGATGCTTTGTTGAAGACTCCCGCGGTATTGTTGTAGCTCGAGGTAGCGGGGAGGTGGTAGACATTCAAGCTAGATGCTTCTGAGTTAATGTCGATAAATGACCAACTCCTGTCATTACAGAAAGTGGCTTTGTAGTATCTGACATAGATATTTGGCACAAGCGAATTGGGCACATGAATTTTCAGAAACTGAAGACTCTTCCGAGTTCAGATCTTTTCACAGGTTTGCCCAACTTCACTTCTCCTGAGCCCACTGCAGTATGTCCCGCTTGTCAGCTTGTTCCGGTCATACCCACTCTTCCTGCTGAAACTGCACCAAGGAGTCCGTCCACTATACCTTTACAGAGTGGAGTTTCGAGTCACCACAGGTCTAGAGTCGAAGTCGTACTGGAGTCGCTACGGATGAAGTTCATCGAGCACCATCCAGACCGACTCCTAGTCTTGAGGATCATGTTATTTTGCAACATATGATGTCCTCACCACGGATTACAGGTATTCATCCGTTGGATGAAGCATCCCAAAACGACGCTGCTGGTACCTCATATCCGAAGCAAGGGGCAACAAAGCGGTACATCGTCTTTGCCCTATGAAAATCGAGAGAGTTAGGCATCCTGTTCAACGATTTATGCATGAAAGTTTCCTTGCTGATCATCATGCATACATGACTCACGTTCTTGCTGAGCCCGAACCGAGTACGCTTGAGGGAGGCGTGCACAAAAATGAGTGGATTGAAGCCATGGAGGCAGAACTTACTGCACTTCGTCACCAACAAACATGGGAATTGTTGGACTTACCTCAAGGTAAGAAAGCGATTGGTTGCAGATGGGTCTTCAAGGTCAAGCGCAACTCGGATGGCACTGTATCTCGATACAAGGTTAGATTGGTAGCCAAGGGCTACGCACAATAGCATGGAGTGGACTACGAAGAGACGTTTAGTCCAGTTGCCAAGATGGCAACCATTAAATGACGGTGGTTGCTATTCTTTGTCAACAAGGGATGGCGACGGCATCAAATGGACTTCAAGAACGCCTTTCTCAATGGAGATCTCGGCGAGGAAGTCTACATGCAACAACCATTCTGGTTACGAAGATCCAAGTTTCTTTCCCGTTTGTAAGTTAAGGAAATCCCTCTATGGTTTGAAACTTGGGCTCCGAGAGCATGGTATGAGAAGATCAATTCCTTTCTCATGTCTCTTGGATTTGTAGTCTGTCATTCCGACTCATCCCTATACTTCATGAGATCGGGGAGTTCATGTAGTGATGATTTCCATCTACGTAGATGATCTTATTATCCTTGGGAACCATGAGGAGATAATTTCCCGCATCAAGAGTATCTTATGTTCAATTTGAGATACAAGACTTAGGATATCTTAAATTCTTTCTTGGTGTGGAGTTTATCACGGAGGGAAAGGATATGTGGCTAATACAACGCCAATATGCTTTAGATAAGCTTAAGGAGTTCAAGATGTCTGATTGTAAACCAATAGACACTCCTCTACAACAAGATCTAAAGCTAGAGTTAGACAATGGAGAGTTACTTGCGGATCCCCTTTGTATTGCAGACGGATGGTTGGGAGTTTGATTTATCGACTATCACTAGACCTGATTTGAGTTATCTTTGTTGGTCTAGTCGATCGGTGATGCATGCTCCACGGGTACCGCATATGATGGCGGTTTAGCGGATTTTCCGCTATGTGAAGTCCACACTTCATTTTGGACTTCGATACATATTTGGAGGTGAGCTGAAACTGCATGGCTACACCGATGCTGATTGGGCAGGAGACATTTCTAGCAAGAGATCCACGTCCGGATATGCGTTTGGACTTGGGAGTACGGCCGTGAGTGGGCTTCTAAGAAGCAACCGACCGGCTTTGTCTTCCACAGAGGCGTAGTATCGTGGTGCTATGAATGCCACTTGTGAAGCAGTTTGGCTTCGTTCCTTGCTTTCTGATATTGGAGTAGATTATCATAGTCCTACAATTATCCTAGGCGATAACATTAGCAAAGCATGATGTTAGCTAACAATCCTGTTTTTCATGCTAGGACAAAACACATTGAGGTGCACTATCACTTTGTTAGGGAGAAGGTCCTTTCAGGTGTAGTAGATCTTAGATATATACATACATGAGATCAGGTTGCATATATCTTCACCAAAGCTTTGCCTAGAGAGTTGTTTGCTACATTTCGACATTGTCTAGGAGTTCAGGATGTACAGTTGAGCTTGAAGGGGAGTGTTAATATCCCAAGCTCATCGAGTTGATCTAGGGTTGTTACGTACCTATGGTACATATCTGTTTAGGGCTAACCCGAAATTAGGGTTTCCTTGTACTCACCCTATATATATACAAGAGAAGGCAAAGTCTTCCTCATCTCATTCCTGTACACTCTCTCTTGTCTGTTTGGTGTGCTCTCCTCTTCTTGGAGTGATTCCTGAAGAGTCGATTTCTCAACACAATCTATCACCCTTGCTACCTCAATCTACGACAGTACCTGTGGAGTCTTCAACAAAGCATCCATCTTTGTTGAAACGCACTTGAAAACTTTGTTCTACCATCTGTCCTACTCATAAAAGATTTTGAGTCAGAGTAGGAACATGTAAAACGTTTCTGATTCCAGAAAGATTAGATCCTGGAATATCAAGCGGAATTTTACCCTTATGCTTGATCTCGTGCTTCGTATCATCTCCAGTCACCATGAACTGAGGAGTCTCCATAGTGTCGAGTGACGCAAACCATTCTTGATGCGACGTCATGTGGCTGGTAGCTCCGGAATCGATCAGCCAATCTGTATCAAGTGCAAAAGCCGCATAACTCTGGTGTGTCACAATGAGTAGTTGTTCTTCAGCAGCTACATGGCCCTGATGGCCGGAAGCGCGCAGATCGTTCTGACGATTGTAACAATCTTTGGCATAGTGGCCATTCTTGTGACAGTAGTTGCAGGTGTTAACCTGCCTTCTGGCAGCCAGTGGTGCACTTGGCTAGTTCGGCGCCTTGTTCTGCGCAAGATCTCTACGACCACCATATCCGGCTCCTTTGCCACGACCTCTGCCTCGACCTCCAGAACCTGCAAAAAACACACCTTCTTGCGGGTTGGTCAAAGCACTAGTACTGCCAAGAATTTGCACTTCTTCTCCCAACATCATTGGGACAAGTTCGTCGAACTTCAGAAGAGGTTCTCTGGTCTAAATTGATGTAATGAACTGCTTGTATTCGGCAGGCAGTCTTTGCAATGTCGCACCGATAATCACGGTCGGATCAAGTTGAACATTGACAGATGCTAACTGATCTGCCAGTTGCTTGATGTGATTGGCGTAGTCAGCGACACACATCGAGCCTTTCTTGACCGTATTAAATTCTTTGCAAAGAAGCTGCGACTTCCGAAGCTGTTCCCGAATGGAACATTCAGTGGACAACGCGTCCCAAGCTTCCTTGGGTGTGTCACAGTCTTGAATGTGACCAATCATCGAGCCTGAAATCGTGAGCGCAATGTAGTGGATGGCTTGATACAATCGCTTTCTCCACTCATGCACTGTCTGCTCACTGCGAAGATCACCAGCAACCATGATTGGTGCTTTCTCCTCCCCGGTCACAAGCTCCCATAGCCCCTGGCCTTGAAGGAAGGTCTTCATTCAAAATTTCCACGTTTGGAAATTGTTCTTGTCGAGTTTCTCTCCAGTGATCATGCTCACGGATTCTGCCATGGTTATGGTCACGAGCGGAAATCAAGGCCCCAACACGGCAAGTACATGCATAGACACAAAACGAACACAAAGAACACCTCCGCGACAACAGCGGAAAAATAGCTCCTCTGCACCTCGATCAAGAAACATGCAAAACTCCAGAAATTGGCGAAATGTGCCTGTCTTAACCCGCAGACGAAGAAAGAAATATGTTCGCGATTCTGCGCCTGCACAGTACTTAAGCAAAAATGACGAAGAAAGCTTGAATGAAGAAGGCTGAGCCTTGGCTCAGGTAGAACCCTCAAACCTCTAAAAAACTTTGTTTAGGCCTCCAAACAACTCCTCAAAGATTTTGGAAAGGCGATAACTATCACCAACAACTCCAAATCGCATGAAAACTTCATGCCTACCAAATTCGACCATTCTGCCCAAGACAACTCACTTTAGGGAGTTGTCTTGCGTATATCAAGTATAGGTCAAAAACGATCATCTTGACCTCCAAAAATGCGATTGAAGATTCTGAGAAAACACGAAACGGTTCCCCAACAATCTAATCGCTTCAAATGGGACAGCCTCAATTCCGAGGCACACTCCTCACCGAACTCCAAAGGCACTCCTCTATGTCTAATCTACAAAACTAATGCTCCCACCAAGCTCTGATACCATGTTGAGAAACCGACTCTTCAGGAATCACTCCAAGAAGAGGAGAGCACACCAAAGGAACAAGAGAGACTGTACATGAATGAGATGAGGAAGGCTTCGCCTTTCCCTGTATATATAGGGTGAGTATAGGGAAATCCTAATCTCGGGTTAGCCCTAAACATATCTGTACCATCGGTACATAACAACCCTAGATCTACGGCCTGTAGTCATCAGGCACGGATCGACCTATATCAACTAGATGAGCTTGGGATATTAACACTAGATAGTTCTAGAAGATATCGGAGCAAGTGATTTTTGTAGGCGACGATTAAGAATAGATATCATGCTTTTGTATAAATATGAGTAGGATTAGATTAATTATATCTTTTTACTTACAAGCGTATATTTAAGAACCAAAAGTGTAATCATGCTAGAATGAGCACTAGTGAAGCTAGTATGACAAACATGCAATTGGCAAAGACTTGAGTTGAATACCTACAAAGTTATCCGGATATTTTTCCATGAGCCATGGTCGTGCGTGTTCCTTCATGAGTACTCAAGCTTCTTGCCTCGACTTCAACTTGTAAGAAAGAGATCCCCTCCATCAATAAAAATCACCTTCTGCAATATGTGCGCTGCTCTTTGTATATACATTTGTATTGAAAGATGAAAATGGAAATTTGATGGAATAGAAAGTATGAATTCATCTTATTCATGTTGCTCTTTGGATTGTGATGTCTAGAGTACAATAAAGAAGACTAAACTCACTTTTTCTATCTAGTCTGTTTTATTCGGATATCTTATTCGCTTGAAAATGAGTCTAAAAGTACCAACTTTTGTCTTGGAGTATATACCTTGTTGTTACACAAATTTTCCTCATCGAGACTTTGCGCATAGACAACATCTTCATTCCTTTACATCCCGACATGGCTCTTACATTCTTCCTCCATATTTTTTCTAGTAATCTGATTCTTGACATAACTTTCAATAGTTCATCTAGACTTCTTACTCCCACCTCCTTATGGCCTAGACCATTACCAACCCTAACACCTTCTGTTGTGTGAACTCCTCAACTATATTTGTACTTTCCTTACAATCTCCATATTTGTAAGATACATTAATATTATATACAAAGATGAGATTTTTATTGATCGAACAAAAAATTTGGTTCAAATCTCTAATTCATACGCCCCTACATATCCTATGCAATCTCTCTTTAATATATCCTTATCATCTCTTCCCACTTGCAACCCACACACTTGTTTGCAAGATTTTCTAGCTTTACAAATATCTTCACATTTAGCTTTCTTACCTGGTTTTCAAGGCGTTCATTTTCAGCTTCAAAATCTACAAATTTTACTTCCACATTTTTGATCTTGAAAATCTTTGAGTAGGTTGCCTTTGCCTACCTTATATTCTCTCTTGTTCCGCATTCAGCTTCATTAAATATTCGATATTCTTAGTTAGCTTTGTAATAACCTAAGTATGATTTTGTCGTTATGTGACCTATCAACTCAGTACACAAACTATCTTATGTAGCCATCCTCTTGAGGACCCCATCCAATGAAATATGGAGCCATATTATTAAATTCCATCAACACATGCACAACAACATTCATTAACTTCTAAGCATTAATTTCAATGAGGATTATATTCATAGATTCTCTCAAGAAGTATATTAAAGCTTGAGAATAGTCTTAAAATATCAATATGTAACATACAGGTTACATTAGAATTGTGTGATTGTAGTATTTATTGATTCATTCCCAAGGGAATGGGGTGTTAAACAAATGTCAGGTAGGAAATATGTGCGTTTAGTCTTCTTTAATCAACTCTGGATGATCACTGTCCGAAGATTCATAGTAAAATTTTGTCATTAATTCATGCTGTAAAACCCATTTGAAAATAAAATGCTAAGAAATTCAAGAGGAAAATCTTTTACTGAAATTGGGTGATCCCAATTACAAGAGTCAACATTCACATGGCGTAAGCTCACAGAAGTTCTTCCAGCAAAATCTTCGATAACCCAACGTGTGGGACGAATTCTTGGATATCTTCACAAAAATCCAATCTCCAGTCAAGTAGGACACCACGATCTCTGCTCGGCTTTGAGAGTTTCCATTCTACCCTAGCTACACATGAACAGTTCCTGACTTTCTCTTGCAAATTGAAGATGTCCCCACTAACTATTCTAGTCTTATTTATACACAATCCTAACGTCCTATTCGAATCGCTACCTACACGGATCACGTCCGACTACAACTTCAGAGATCTGCTGCACCCTTCGATGACGTCTCTTTCCTCCAAACGAAAGCATGAACGCTAATTTGCAACTCTTTGATGTCTTCTGCGATCTCCCTCCGATGGACTCGCATCTCTTCCTGACAATCAGGACCCATGGCTTTGTACATTTCCTTTCGCTTCTCCTTCGAATCGCAAGGAGTGTTCATCATCACCGTCAATTCCTCCAATCGATCAGCTTCAACTTCGTCACATCGGGCAAACAGGTACTTCACACATTTACTTGCCAAAACTTCTAATCTAGCTAGTCTCTCCACATCGACTTCGTGCAATTGACGCTTCACCTCTTTTAGTTGATTTCAAAGCCACTCATTCTCGACCTCCATGAACTTCAATTCCCCTCCCCAAATCTTGCATATCTCACCATATGCCTAATTTGCTACTGCCACCTCTCGTTGCACTTATGGCTTCTTCTTCTCCAAACGTCCCACCGACTCTGTCAACTACTTGATCGTCTGCATCTGGTCCTTCTTCCCTTGAGCGGTGCGGTTCATCAACTGAATCAAGTCCATGTCCTCATGAGGATCCCATCCTTGGATATAGTATGTTTCCATCTCGTTCAACTCCATGAGAACAGGAATAATAACATTCTCTAATTTCTGCGCTAAATGTAACACCAAAGAGAGTGATTCACCACCATCTACTTTGGATGCCTTCACCTTAGACCTCGATATTTTCAGTATTGGGCTTCTTGGCTTAGAAATCTCCTTTAGCTTCCGCTGCTTATTCACCGGCGTTCGAACTTCTTTCACACTCGGACTTCGTGCTCGCTTCCCCGAAGTTTCTGCAGAATCTTCCAATCCGAATACAATCTCCTCAAGCTCCCGCAACACTTTGCTTACTTCTTCCGAAGGCACATCCTCCCTATCTTCTACAACTGGTGACTGCAACCGGCCCTTTATTCGTGGTTGATCCACTACTAGCTTCACTCATATTCGGCTCTCATAAGATATCCTCTGCATCCAACTGATAGTTCACTCTTTCCCTTGGAGTTAACCACCCCATCCTCGAGTACATGTGTACCAGAAAGGAGGAAATGTTTGTATTTGTCATATTAAGAGTCATATTTGTATTTATCTTTACTCATTTCCGCCGAATATCATGCTTTTTATTCCGAAAAATAAAAAAACAAGCTTAAAATTCCTAACTAAGGTCCTACACAATCTTTTTGGACTTCATTCATTCTTGTAAGCTAATTGAAATTTTGAACAATTAACCAATTGTGAATGAAATCTTTTGCCTGTCAAACTATGGATAATTCAGAATTTACTATGTTGGTTGATGGTGGGACTATCGACTTTCCTCCATAAGTTTTCATCTTTGACTTTGATCATTTTAGCCATAGTGTATTCCTTCCTCCCTTATTTGTTTTAAGCTTTCACCTCTTCACAATGGTAAGATTCTTTAATAATCTCTCCACTTGAAATGCATTTATTTTTCCTAAAGACTCTATTGATCCATCACCTCAAAAGACTTCTTCTTATATTCCTTCCATCACTTGATTTAGCTCTTTTGAAGACATCTTTAGAAACTCTTCCCATAATATTCCTTTAATGATTGCGAGATGACTTCATCTTGAGTAGAATTTGCAAAACTTCTTCTAATCTATATCTTGCATCCCCTAAGTCTACTTCAATATTAAATAGACAAGCCTCTAGCTAATACTCTTTCATTTGCTTAGGCATCATAAATCCATCCTTGAATACATATGCATCAAGAACAAAGATAAATACACTATGCATTTCACTTATGTCTAAATTTCATTAGTCATGACCAACATATTATTGGAAAATATCTCTCCCTAGTTAATCTAAATTGACTTGCCAACAAATCTTTCAACTATTCTCTATTTGTGCATACTCACATAAATTATTGATTGAGGTCAGAAAAATTGATTCAATGTACATGCCATCTTTCTTCTAAAATTATCTTTTATTAAATCAATCTTGTATCCATTCGTTCCTTTGCGCTCTCAGGGATCAAACCATTTTTCCTTGTCAAAGTTAAATCTGGTGTATAATGCCGAGTCTTTCCAATTGATGTCATCTTTCTCACTCTTGTAATCTTGTCCCAACATCTTCATCCACACTACTTCATGTTAGAAGTAAGGTCAGATTGTGATTCCTACTTGATGAGAAATCTTCATGCTTCAGAATTCTTCATAGAGCTGTGGGCAAATTTAATTTTGTAATAGCACGGTAGGCACTATTCAGTCCGAATTCGTATAGATTGATTCGTTCCCAAGGGAATGAGGGATCAAACCACATTAACGAAGAAGGGAAATAAGCATTTAGATCTCTTTCTAACTCTAGACTGCGAAGTCCGAAGAGCATGCACAAAGAAGGTAATCAATTCAACATTAATTCCTTCACAAACCCATCACATCACCAATTCCACAGACACAGCAAATAGAGTTCAGCAATTTGCTTTACTTGAGGATGGGGATCTCTCATTACAAGTTTGCGTCTCGGCGAAACACCCTCTAGAGTACTTGCCGATGCTACGCATGTGCTCATTTCGTGGGCGAATATCCGGGTAACTTCACGGATACACGCTTGATCATCACAATGTCACCACCACCACGAAGCTCTTCGAGTGCTCATTCTACCCTGACTACAATTTGCAACCCAACAGCTTGGACACTTGCAAAGATTAAAGATCCACCACTTTATTTCCTACGACTATTTATAATGAATGTTCTAACTGCTACTCCTAACTGCCAAGCTAACCATCTCCTACACGGATTGCTCTCTCCTAAGTCTTCTACTCTGATCTAAGCCGTTCGATCTCACCTCCGCTGCTTGCTTGAATGTGTCGATTTCTAAGTGCATCTCCTGTACATTTGCATCAATCTCCTGTCGATGAAGAGCCATGGCTTCCCGGAAATCTCGACCCAATGCCTTGTACATCTCCTTTCTTCGATCCTTTGAGTCTCCAGGATTTTCCATCGCTACCACCAACTGCTCTAACCGCTGCGTTTCAATACGATCACACCGTGTGAACAGATGTTGCGCAGATCTATTAGCGAGGTTCTCCAGCTTCGCAAGTGCTTCCACATCTACCTGAATCAGTCTTCGTTTTAGGTCCTGCACTGTCTCCCGAAGATGTGCATTCTCCTTCTCCACAAAATGGATCTCCGCACCCCGAATACGACAGATCTCTTCGTAGGCCTTCTTCGCCTCCTCAACCTTCTTCTCCATCTCAGCTTTCTCTTTGGGCCGGCTTTGTCCACATTCTCTGTCAACTCCTTCACTGTGATGGATTGATCTTCCTTTCCCAACGCCAGACGGTTCATCATCGGAATCAACTCCATATACCCGTCTGCTTGAGGGTCCCACCCTGGCATATACATCGGTCCCATCTCATTCAACTCCAGCAATACCGGGACCACCACAGCTTCCAACTTCTTGTAATAGCACAGTAGGTACTATTCAGTCCGAATTCGTATAGATTGATTCGTTCCCAAGGGAATGAAGGATCAAACCACACTAGCGAGGAAGGGAAATAAGCATTTAGACATCTTTCTAACTCTGGACTGCGGAGTCCGAAGAGCATTCACCAAGAAGGCAATTGATTCAATCTCAATTCCTTCACAAGCCCATCACAGCACCCATTTCACAGACACAGCAAATGTAGTTCAGCAATTTGCTTTACTTCGAGATGGGGATCTTTCTCATTACAAGTTTGCGTCTCGGCGAAACACCTCCTAGAGTAATCTGATGCTACAGACAGGCTCAGCTCGTGGACGAATATTCGGGTAACTTCACGGATACACGCTTTAGTCGTCACAGCGTCAGCCTACAGACACCAGCTCTTCGAGTGCTCGTTCTACCCTGACTACAATTTGCGGTCCAACAATTTGGACACTTGCAAAGATAAAAGATCCATCACTTTATTTCCTACGACTATTTATAATGAATGTTCTAACTGCTACTCCTAACTATCAAGCTAACCGTCTTCTACATGGATCGCTCTCTCCTAAGTCTTCTACTCTGATCTAAGCCGCTCGATCGCACCTCTGCTGCTTGCGTAAATGCGTCGATTCCTAACTGCATTTCCTGTACATCTGCTGCGATCTCCTGTCGATGAAGAGCCATGGCTTCCCTGAAATCCCGACCCAATGCCTTGTACATTTCCTTCCGTCTATCCTTCGAGTCTCCAGGATTCTCCATCGCTGCCACCAACTGTTCTAACCGCTGCACTTCAACTCGGTCACATCGTGTGAACAAATGTTGCGCACATCTGTTAGCAAGGTTCTCCAGCTTCGCAGGTGCCTCCACATCCACCTGAATCAATCTTCGTTCTAAGTCACACCTTTGTCTCCCGAAGATGAGCATTCTCCTTCTCCACAAAATGGATCTCCGCTTTCGAATCACGCCAGATCTCTTCGTAGGCCTTCTTCGCCTCTTCAACCTTCTTCTCCATCTCGGTTTTCTCCTTGGCCGGCTTGTCCACATTTCTCATTAACTCTTTCACCGCGATGGGTGGTCCTCCTTTCCCAACGCCCGGACGGTTCATCATCCGAATCAACTCCATATACCCGTGCGCTTGAGGGTCCCACCACTGCATATACATCGGTCCCATCTCGTTTCAACTCTAGCAATCTTTGGGGACCACCACGCCTTCCAACTTCGTGACAATTTGTAGTACCGATGCCATGGGTTCTACAATCTCCTTCGAGGCTTTTGGCCCCGGCTTCTTGCCATCATCTTCGGGCGAGAGGACTTGGCCGGTCCTACTTCTTCTATCTTCTTCTTGCCCACGTCCCTTCTGCACCGCTAGAGTGGCGGGGGGGATCTTCTACTACTCTCTTCCTCTTCCTCGATGTCCCAATCACTTCAGTCCGAGTCCGAATCAGGCTTGCTTTGTACCGCCCGGTCTCACTTCTCTGTTCTCCTCGGCTCGGGGAGGTGCACTCGTGCCTAGACTCCTTGTCGACCCACTTGCTAGCGCTGTCGATGTCCGCATCCAAGTCCGACAACCCACTCTCCAACCGATCTGATTGCCTCTCCTTGGCGTCGCCCACTCCAACTTCGCATCTGGTGTACTAAGAAAGGCGAGAGATAGACTACATTCTTATCGTCTTCTCTTAGCTTCGTTGCCATGGCTTGCACATTCTTCTTCCAAAAGACCTCTCCCCAGTTCTTTCCGGATAGTACCTCCGATGAACCCTTCCACGATCCTTACCTTATGCATACTCACATACGTTGTTCTCTGCTGAGAACAGTTGATTCAAGGTGAGTGCCACCTTCCTTCCGAATACATCCTTGATCAAGTCGAGCTTGTAGCCATTCGTCCCTTCCTCTCCCTAGGGTTGAGCCACTTCCGCCGTCGGAAGGTAAACGCCCGTATGCCTTGCCGATCCCTCCCAATCGACTCCGCCTTTGTCCTCTTCGTGATTGCGGCCCTAAGGCCTTCGCCCATAGCCTCGCATCCCACTTCTCCGGATGTGCTCGCTCCCAATTCTTTGTAGCGGCTTCCCTCTCCGGACTTCATCGCTGACTCCGGGCACACATAATCCCATCGCCATGATGTAAACGCTCCACCGAGGTTCTTGACCTCAACAACTCCATTTGGAGTCCAATCCGCCATGAGAATAAGCGGTCGAATTCTTCCCATTGTCGCACTTCTTCCTACTGGAACTCTTCCAGTTCGACGCTTCGACATTGCAGCTCGCTTCCTCTCTCTCCGGCCGCTCGGCAAGTTCTTGGCATCGACCTTCGCTCGACAATTCTCCAACCCGCCGCCCAAACGCGCGCTTAAATTCCCTTGCAACTCACTCGTGTGAACTCCACAATGGTATTCCTAGCTAACAACCATATATTCGGACGAATACCTCCAAGAGAACCCGAATATAACTCATTATTCACAAAAACCAAAAAAAATCCTACTTATCCTAAGAACTATGCTCCTACACTTCTGCGACAGTTGTAGTACCGATGCCATGGGTTCTGCAATCTCCTTCGAGGCTTTCAGCCCCGACTTAATTGCCATCATCTTCGGATGAGAGTACTTGGCCGGTCCTACTTCTTCCATCTTCTTCTTTCCTACATCTTTTCGAACAGCTAGAGTGGCGGGTGGACTGTCTTCCACTACTCTCTTCCTCGATGTCCCGATCACCTCAAGGTCCGAGTCCGAATCAGGCTTGCTCTGCACCGCAGGTCTCACTTCTCCCGTTCTCTTTGGCTCAGGTGGCGCACTCGTTCCTAGACTCCTCGTTGACCCACTGCTAGCGCTGTCGATGTCCGCATCCAAGTTCGACAATCCACTCTCCAACCGATACAACTGCCTCTCTTTAGGCGTCAGCCACTCCAACTTTGCGTAAAGGTGTACTAAGAAAGACGAGAGATAGACTACATACTCACGTAGGTTGTCCGCTGCGGTGAGAAAAGCTGATTCAAGGTGAGTGCCACCTTCCTCCTGAAGACATCTTTGATCAAATCGAACTTGTAGCCATTCGTCCTCTTCCTCTCCCTAGGGTTGAACCACTTCCGCTCGTCGAAGGTGAACGCCGTATGCATTGCCGATCCCTCCCAATCGACTTCGTCTTTATCCTCTTCGTGGTTGCGTCCTAAAGCCTTCGCCCATAGCTTTGCATCCCACTTCTCTGGCTGCGCTCTGCTTCCAATTGCTGTCAGCGGCTTCCCTCTCCAAACTTCATCGCACAGCTCCGGGCACACATAGTCCCATCGCCATGACAGAAACGCTCCACCGAGGTTCTCCAACCTCAAAGAACTCATTGGAGTCCAATCCGCCATCGAGAATGAGCGGTTAGAATTCTCCCCATCGTCGCACTTCTTCCTGATGGAACTCCTCCGGTTCGACGCTTCGACATTGCAGCTAGCTTTCCTTGCTCCGGCCGCTCGGCAAGTTCTTGGCATCGACTTTCTCTCAACAATTCCTCAATTCGCCGCCCAAACGCGCGCTTAAATTCCCTCGCAATTCACTCGTGTGAACTCCCTAATGGTATTCCTAGCTAACAAAGATATATTCGGACGAATACCTTCATGAGAACCCGAATATAACTCTTTATTCACAAAAATCAAAAAAAATCCTACTTATCCTAAGAACTACGCTCCTACAAATTTCATTGCCATAATGCCTCCCAAGTTCTTTAAATGTAAGGCGTCCTCAGGTGTCCACTCTAGTGATGGCACTAAAGTTCAAAAAGATCATGATGATAGCTTCTTGATTGATGACAACTTATAACATACGAAACTTTCAACCTATTATATAATTTCTTCTTCATTATGGTAAAAGCTCTGCTACACTCTTTCACCATAACTTCAATTTTTCCTACACTTTAAGCACTTCCAAATTTCTTGATCGTCAATCGCTAATCTCATCTTTAATTGTATATCTAAGTCCAAAATCTTTCCGATATTTTCTTTAGATTTTTGCAAATCAACTCTTTCGTTCTTTTATTTGAATACATGTTTGGCACTTTGCACTAGTCTCCATATTTATATTTGGAGAAATTTCATATACTGCAAATACTAACTAAACTAAACAAAAAAAAACAAAGAAAAAATCTGACTAAAAATCTCATTTATGCCCCTCTAGAAGTCTTTTTACTCCAATTATATACATGAGTTCAAGACTCACATGGTGTCATAATAATCTATTAATGAAATTTTTTGTAAGGTGAATAAAAAAAAGTAGTATGAACATTATTCTCATTTTTGAATTTTTAAATGCAGCTTTACAATTCAGATGTAGTTCAATCTTGAAATATAACTTGAAGATTACAAGAATAATTTAAATTCACAAAATCTTTGTATTTTTAAGTTTGCAAAAAATGAGAAATTTTTTTTCTCAAATATTTGGCTTTTTGTTGCTTGTATATTTTGATGCAAGTTCAAGGATTTGACATATATGAAAAGGTAATCACAACTATTCATCTTACAAGACAACACAACTATGAAACATTTAAAACAATGTTTATTTTATAATGACAAGGATAAAAGAGTGATACATGTATCACTTCAAGACTATATAGTTTCACTCAAATCAATGAATTTTCAGTTTATTTTTCTAACATTTGTGAACATAATGGTCCAAAGTTGTGTGCATCTTCATTTCAATGTATGTATATTTTATGTACTCAAAGTAGGATTTTCTTTCACATCTTAAGAGTTGTTACTTATGCAGTCTTAATTTTCAACCCAAGAATTTAAAATCTTCTCCATTCCAAAAAATATTACATCAAAATATGAAAAAAGGCTTACTCTTTTCTTCAAGTAAAAATTTTTTGTCATTTTTTTTTGGAATCTGGTACAAGTTGTGCAAGAGAAAATTGATTTTTGGCTATAATTTCCACTTTTTGTTAGTGCTATTTCCAAATGGAACAGAAATAAAAATAGAAGATTGTGTTTATTTCTTCATTTTTTTGGACGTAAAAATCATATATTTCTTACTTTAAGTAATTGATAGATAAAAATAAATAAACTTTGTTTGAAAGTTGTCTCATGTTTTTTTGAAAGAAAATCCAGAATTGCAGAAAAAAGGACTTTTGTTGACACTTGCATCACATGGTCTTTGATAATCTTTCGATCATCTATTGACAACAATCAAAATAGTTGACTAAAATTATTCAACTATAAATCTTCTTGAAAGAATAACACCACATAAGTCTTCTCTTTACCACCCTCGTTCTTAGAAAAATGGAATATTTGTGCACATAACATTTAAAATGAAGAAGTTCTCTCAATTTTTTAGCATCCAGTATGTATGTAAAAATCTTATCTTTTTCATATTGGGCTTGAAAAACATCTATCCAAACCGGTATTTAATTTGAATTCATATAGAAATCATCTTTTGGTGGAGTCTCCATACCAATGATAAATTTGACGAGATTAGACTCGTCATTTTCATTGATGATATGTTACTGGTTTCCTCTTATCCTTCATGCAAAAAAGTTTCATAGTTGAATTGAAGAGGTGATATTATAATATGTATGGAGTGAAAATTATGTCCATGTCCCACTCGTTCTTGAGCTGACACACCCCTTGTCGTTCATAAAACTATTTGACACCTCTATGGAATCCTTCACCCGCAAGCTAAGGCTTGGTTCTACCTCCTTAGTAAATTTCTATCCTTGGGATCATCCCCAAAAAACTCCTTGCAGCGTCATTTGAAATACACATGTGGATTAAATTTCTATAGATTTCATGTCGTATTGGACTGGTTAACTACTTCCATCATTCTTGCTCTTCAACTCAACTAGTAATATGCTCACTTAGTCTAACTTTCTTGTCTATATGGAAAAATTCATACTTTTTCTTCATGACACCTCTCTCCATTTGGTTGCAGATGCCACGGCCCTCAGAAACGGAGAATGCTACAAGCGACTCATAATCCAACGACACTCGAGAAGTGATAAGTGTATCTCAATTCATTCCAACAAGTAAATAATCTAAAACTTTCTTGAATGTCTTCATTATCATCTTTTGAGAGGTCTCAATATCTTCTAAAATAAAGAGAGATTTAGCCAAATGCAAAATCCTCCGCTTAAATGACTGAGAAGTCGAAACATGAAAAGCGCAATCAAACTTTGGAAAAAACACTACATATATTCTTAAACTAGATTTTGCACTCTCCTACCATGTTCATGTAGATGGTTTACACTTCTTATGGTATAATAAAACTATGATTTTGGAACGGTGAAGAGTAGGGATTTAATCAGACAACACTTGAAACCGGATACGACTCAACTAGATTAGAAGTTAGAGATAGATTTGAGTCATTTTTCAACTTCTTAAAATAAAAATGTATAAGATCCCGAATCACTTTTCAACTAATTCTCATGCAAGCTCAACTACACTGCTAAGATTGTTTCACTTTTCAACCTTAGATCAAATGACCATGCAAATATCATTGATACTATTTTTATACTTTTTGGGCCGCAAAATGATAAAAAATTCATAATCTTAAATTTCCAATTGTGAATGATGGTCATCTCAATGGGTATTTGTCCAATGATATCGATGTCTAGAATGCATGTACTTTTGTTGCAGTAATAATGATGTCTATACCACCGTGTTGTATAGAGGGTTGGTGAAGATCAAAACCTTTACATGTTTAAAAACTCATGTTTAACTTAAGAGCAACATGAGTTTTTTAAGTTAAACATGAGTAATAATTGAGGCTATGTGTTTTTCATCATTCACTTAGATTACTGTAAGGGACGGATTTTAACAGTCAAATCAACTACGATTAGAATTCTCACAGTTTGATCACATTTGAGGGACCTTGGTTTACAGATAAATCTGTGATTAACTCTAACCATTTTTTTTTATTTTATAAAAGTGGGAACTCCCGTTGACATTGGATAGTCATACATGTATCATTGTTTCTCACAAAAGTTTCCAAGTGATTTGTTAGCTCATAGGGAAGTCTTAGAAGTGCTAAATGTAATATAAAAATTGCTTTCTAAAGAATATTGCCATTGGCCATCTAAAGAGGTCAGTTGCTTCCACATTTGAAACATGGAGTTTAAATTTTGGTAGTCTAAATTCATTATTGCTCAGATTTTCCAATATTTAAGAGTAATCTCACATTTGATATCAATTTTATGGAAAAAGCTAATTTTAGATATATACTCTTAAAATGTGGCAATTACGAAATGATAAGGAAGAACCATTTTCTGAGAAAGAGAGACAGTCTTATCATGAAAATGTACTATAATTTTTATTCATTGTCAATCACCTTCCATTCCATGGTCATATTAACTATGTAATCCGCCATTGTATTAACCTCGAATGTAGGCAAAGAAAACCATTCTATACATAGTCATAGGGTTGTTCATCCTTGTCCAAATAGCCACATCTTTAGAGTACAAGTTATTAAGTATCACTCGTTAATCAAGTGCATTGATGAATTGTAGATTGGATGAAAAGTTTCACTTGCAGTAGAGTCAACTCTCTTCAAATGCAACCTCTATATATAGATGCAATATATTATTTACCCTTCATAATTTCAAGGTTGGGAATTATTAAAACAATTCACGGACTCATAGCACATATCGTTTTATAAGGAACAACACCCCTACATAAGTCGTGACAAACAAACAAACCATCTCTTAACATGTGAAAGATAGGGACAAAATAATATCTCCATATATTGTGAGAATGGATATGTGGTCCATTGACTTGTTTGCATGTATCATCATTTTAAAATGTATACTTTTAAAATCGAATGAAGTCGTCGGTAACTTGTCAACGTGGCTAACCCTGGTTAATACTCCGTAAGTGAAATTTTAGGTGTAAAGTTGCAATTCCAAAATGTTCAGATAAAACAAATACAGACCTTTCGATAAGGGTAAGTTCTAGGTCAATTGTAAAGGTAATGCATAAATGAAAAACCTCCATTGCTGCAACATACTCCGAAGGTGTTGTACTCAGAGAGAGTCGACTGTACGAGAATAGGCGTACAATGTGTCAGCTCAAATGTTGAACCAAATGTTGTGCCAAATATTCCGCACATTAATTTGCGCCTATCATCATGAATTTTCTCATAGAACCAGTCAGTGCTGCCATTTCATCCCCTTCAAGACATTAGTCTCCGTTCAGCATTGGATCCAATACCCAATCCACGTTCGTCACCAGCTTATTGTTTTCATACTGCTATCTGACCATGTGTTTATGATAGAAATCTGTGCCAAACCTAAGTCTGCATGAGTAGTAGCCATTTATTCTTGACCATCGAAGTTTTTCACTATGCCAGCCTATTCTGGTGTTTTTCTTTGTTGATCTGATGCAAGCAAATGACGTCTGCTTCGCCCCACCTTCGCTCAGGCGTCTATTTACCTCTCTATTGGTCTTCTTCAGTTGAATTTCGCTGTTGGCCGCATATCTAACTTCTTGAAGCCAACATCGAGAACAATTATCTATCATATATTCTAATGCCAATTTCCATTCGAAAGTTTTTTGTCGTCCTTGACCAGAAAGAGTGACTGCAGCATCAGTGATGTAGTAAGCATACTTAGCTGTAAGAGGTCCAGTTTTGATTTCGTTTCCACAAAGAGCAATAGCATGCTCTGATTGTTGACGTTGGATTCCAGTCTCGTTCATCATCCAGTAGAAGACAGCACCACTGGCTATATCTCGTAGACATTCCATCTGCTTTATAGTGTCTTTTGGGCTTTTAAGAATGGACAGAAGATAACATTTGAACATTTGTAACATTCAGCAATCGTGATGACAGGACTGACAGGAGCTTTGTCGACGTCTTGCTGTCTAGTGAGTCTTGCTTCAGCTCGGTTGCACTCGTTGTAATCATACAGACTTCAGTCAGATGAAGAGATACATTGGGAGCGGCCGACTTTCTTCTATCTATCCTCTTTGCGGAGATCAAGTAATCCAAATCAGACCCTGCCACCCATTCTTCTGTCACTATTCTTTCTGTCCATGCTAACCTCGTATTCTCTCTTGAGTGAGTCGGATCACTCAACAAATGGAACTCTTGCACTGAAGGTACGCATTTTGGATCTCCAAAACTTTTCCTTCCATTCTCTTGGAAAATTATACCTTCATTGGTTTCAACTCCAGGGCTATCCACTTCATTATACACCATTGAAGTAGTTTCTGTCCTTGTGGTGCCTTGTTTACTTCCGCAGGGTTTAAATTCCAGGTTATATACTCATCCTGTTCTTAGATTCTCATCGCTACTTCCGAGAGTTAGGATCTATCCATATAACTTTTATGGACTGTTTATACCTTTCAGCCCTCTCATATGTACAGCTACTGATCTGGACAGGCGGAACAGAGAGCCATGGGGACGATTGATATTTTTTTGGAAGACATTTCTGCGAACAAGGCTTGATCAGTAGTAGCCTTACCATCGCCCTTGTCCCCATTCCATCAGAAAGAGAGAGCATAGTACAGACTTCTTCTACTCTGCTTGCCCAGAAAATTTTGTCTGCTTAGTTTTTTCTGCCCGTGTCAAGTGCGCACCATGTATTTCTCCAATCGAACGAGGACAAGTATCAGCAACTAGCACCAGGCACTTCTATCCTTATGTTCTTTCAGTTGCGTTCTTGGTGACTTCGTTGTACTGATCTCCTATCTAAATTATGAAGTGCTTCCTTTCTTCGTTTTGACAATTTAGGAACATAAGTATTTACTTCATTCAGCAGAAGTTGTGATTTCACCTCTGCTCCATACTGTCTGCGTTTGTTTGTGTTTTGTCTCAGCTCCCTTCAGAAACACGTAGCAGAAAAGAAGAGAATTCTGTTGTTGGTAGTTTCGGGTGCACCCTGATCATCCTTGAGGATTTTCTTCTAGAATCACGAATAGCACACCTGTTTATCAGTCCAAACTGCCTGTTCTAGTTTTTGTCCACCATTCTATACGTCCTGAACTGGTCATTTCACGTGTTTAGATGACCAGACAGGTAGACAGTCAATACAAATGTTCAGAATACCAGTTCTCAATGCAACACTCCATCCTTATTCCAACATCAGAATCAAGAATTTCTCCTTCCGCTAATACAGGAACTTGAGAGTTCTCAACCTTCAAGTTATGTACAGGTTTCTCCTCAGCTCCGCATGCATGTCACTGGTACGTATCTTGTCTTCCACTCACTAATGTTGCACAAAGCGGGTGAGAACAGTATTTTTATGTTTAAGTTTAGGCTGCCCTCGACATGATCTTTTAGTATTCTGTTAGTATCACGATTCGACCCTTTATGGCAGACCCTCTGATTAAACCTGTATTTGTACACCTTCTTGTAGCTTCATTACCTGCTCGCTTGTGGACCCACGAGGCTAGATAATTAGGCAACCAGACTTAAAATACATATGTGAATTTGAGTCCTACACCATATTTCACGTCACCTGCATCTTGAACTTCCTTGGACTCTGTAAGGATTGCAAAAAGGCAAGGGAGGCCTAGAAAACCTTGATTGAGGCAGGTGCAGGACATTGCAACAAAATTTGCCTGGGAATAGAGTACTGGCAGATGGAAGCAGGACCTCCTGAAACTTTGGTGACAGAATTAACTCGCAGGATCAACTTTGGTCACTCTCAGCAACTGGAAAGGGAGGAACCAAACCAACAATCAGATCTCTCCTAAGCCAAGCTAGACCTCGAATCCGCCATCATCAAGCAGTATCTCCAGGATTTTCCTTTTCTGGAGGAGCGTAAAGTTTAAGGTCCGAATGGGAGTCATCCCTCTCAATCACCAAAAATGCAAAATGGGAAACAATCTCGCAGCTTGCACTGTGGCGCAAGGTGCGAGATTGTAAGCATAGCTATGGGGCTTTTGTGATTGTCAGGCGGTTGAGCAAGTACAGGCTTTCTTGGTAGCCTGACGACTTTGAACTAATCTCTCCCATGGGTATACACTCTAATCTTCGGAGGACACTTGCAACGAAAAATATCACTCTACTCTAAAAACTATTCATACTTATATACAATTCTAACACCTATTGCCAATCATCGGTTACAGTGATTGTTGTCTCCTTCTCTTCCAGGAAGTCTATGAATCGTTATATTGCAGTTCCACCTCTCTTGTGAAGAGTTCACAAGAGTTGCATCTCTTGGACATCTGGAGTTGTTTTTTGCCGATGAAGTGGCATGACATCTTTGATGTTCAGAACCAAAGCTTTGTACATTTCTTTTCTCTTTTGCTTTGTATCTCCCAGATTTTACATTGCTTCCAATAACAGCTCCAATCATTGTGACTCTTCTTCAGCGAATTGGCCGAATAGATGTTGAGCACACCTATTGGCCAAAATTCCAATCTATCTGGTCTTTCCATATCCATTTGGTTTAGGTGTCTGTCTTTCCAAATCTGGTACTGTCTCGTGAGGTGCAGATTTTACTTATCTACAAACCGAATTTATGACCCCTTAATCTTCCAAATGTCAGCACATGCTTGCCGCGAGGTTTGTACTTCCTTTTCCAGCTCGTTGTCTTCTTGGTTATGCATTCTACATTATCAATCAGTTGCCGAATCATCTGAACTTGTTGCTTTCTCCTTGTGGCAACTCAATGCATGGTCGGTATCAAATCCATATATCAGTTATCCTGAAAATTCCACCCATGCATGTAGCCAGGTTTCATCTCATTCAACTCCATGGGATTGGTATTACCACCTCTTCTAGTTTATGCTACAGTTGCAACACCGAAGATGAAGGCTCTGTTATTTCCTTGACCTGTGTTCTTGATAATCAAGGCATCGTAGCATCTTTGGCCCGCTTGGCATTCAAAGCATAGTGGGTTAGACATTGTCCACACTTGGACTATCGGACTATCCTTCCTCTTATGGGTGATCTTCGCTGATTAGTTTTTAAGACTAGAATTCTCTTTAGTATTTAGTCCAAATTCCTCCTCTTTTATTCCCAAGTATTGCTCTTACTATGCTCTCTTTGAGGCAGACTTTGCAGAATCACTACTCACATCTTCAATTTCAATCTCTATATTTGACAATCCTTTCTCTAGTTGATATAGGTGAAGCTACTTGTGCGGTAGCCAATCCATCTTGGAATACATGTGTATTAAGAACAAAGATAGATATGCCACTCCCTTTTCTTTGTCCCTTAGTCGTGTCGCCATGGCTTGCGCATTCCGTGCAAAAATCTCTCCCCAATTCACATGAATAGGACCTCTCACAAACCCTTCCATGATTTGGACTTTATCATGTTTACACATGTGGTGCAATGTGGAGAAAATAATTGATTCAAAATAACTGATACTTTAATTCTAAACCCATGTTTAATCATTTCAATTCTGTATACGTTTGTCCACTTCCTTTTTCTCATATTAAACCACTTAGCCCCATTGAAGTTGAATCCCACATACAATGTTTAACCCTCCCAATCGAGTCAATCGTTCTCTTAATCGTAATTTGTTCTTATTATTTTCGTCCGCATCCTACAATTGTGGTTCGGCTCTCATCTTGACTGGACATGTTGATTTGCCTCAATATACTCTTCGCACAACTCTCGGCAAACAAAGTTTCATCATGATAGAAAAGCTCCTCCAAGGTTCTTCAATCATAGTACTTCTCTCATCAAAATAAATCGTCAAATATTTCCCATTGGTAACTTCCAAAGATGAGTTATCTTGATCCCCTTTCGTTCCGACATTTCTCTTGTTACTTTCTTCTTCATCGTGTGGCTCTCTTCTTAGTATGCGAGTTCTTGGCACACCGCGTAATGCTTTCTCTTTGTTCTTGCTTTCACATGATTTTTTAGGATTTTTCTTGTGATATCTAGGAGTCATGACATTTGTATAACAAAAATCAGTCATAACCTGACAAGCTATGTCTTGAATTCCAAAATTTATCCAAAATTATTGAGAAACTAACACATGGCACAAAAGATAAAAATTGCTCGAATTGATGTTTCCATTCAAAAATTTTATCTTCTTTCAACTCTCACGATAGTAATTTATGTTTCGTCTTTTCAAACATTTTTGTAAACAGATTATGGTATTGTAAGAGCTAGGGTGTAAAATATGGAATAAATTACATCTAGAATGTGGTTTAATCTATGATTAAGTTGGAAAAAACGTAATATAATGGATGATGATGATAATTATTTTATTGTTTAATGAAAACCAACGATTATATTTTATCATATTGGTATTTTGATTTTTTTTTATTTGGATTAATATTTCATTGATTTAATTTGGTAAGAATTCTTAAATCTATGAATAAGATTGATTTGCTATACCAATTGAAAGATAATTGAAGTTCTGTAATGTCCAAGTGCATCAATTGCATATTATTATATATTATTTTTCATTAAAAATTATTATTTTTATTTTGTTAAATTTGATAATAAAAAATTATATGATAATTATTTTTAATTATTAGAGTAAAATTTTAAATATTATAAATAAAGAATTTGAGAAACAACTCTCAAACCTTGTTTTTATGAAATTTGATTTTGGGAGAATACTTTGAACATAGTGAAATATCCCTATCTTTTGTAATGATATATGAGTCTTTGTGACATTGCTTAGTTAAGAAAATTATCACATAATTTTGGAGATATATTGACTACCCCATTCTCGTTTTATATACAGTTTGAAAGAAGTTGTTGGATTGCATGCAGTTATAAGATTTTTAAAATCAGTTGGGAACATAGTTAGAGCAATATCAGGTCTAGTGCACACCATCAAATACATGAGGTTGTCCACTGCATTGTCATAGGAAATTGACAACATCTTTCCTCTCTCAGTTGCATCAATTGGACATTGAGTTGCTGAGAGCTTAAAATGTGCCGCTAAAGGAGTCCACACTCCTTTAGAGTCTGCCATATTAAACCTGTCAAGCACATGCTGAATGTACTTGCCTTGATTTAACCATAGCTTACTCTTCTTCAAATCCCTGTGAACATCCACACCTAAAATCGTATTGGATTTACCCAAATCCTTCATCTTGAATGCAGATTTCAGTTGCCTCTTGCATCTATCAACGTCGGATTGTTCCTTTGCCAAAATGAGCATGTCATCCACATAGAGTACTAGAATAATGAGGCTAAAAATCTCATTATTCACTTTCTTCATGTAAACACATGGATCAAACACACTCTGTGAAAATCCTTGTGTTTTCATGAACTCATCAAACCTTGCATTCTATTGCCTAGGAGATTGCTTCAATCCATATAGAGATTTGAGTAATCTACAAACTAACTTCTCCTCACCTTTCTTCTCATAGACAGTAGGTTGTCTCATGTAGATTTCTTCCTCTAAAGATCCATATAGAAAATCCGTGACAACATCCATCTGATCCATAACTAGACCAAATATCGCAGCAAGTGCACATACCAGATGAATTTTAGCATACTTTGCTACATATGAGAAGACTTTGTTGTAGTCTACACCTTTCTCTTGTGTGAAGCCCTTAGCCACCAACTTGGCTTTGAAGATCCTTTTGAACTCTTGCAAAATTCCACACAATCTTTGAAAATGCCATTCCAATGATAGTCTGCATCTAGGATCCTAAATGCATTTACCTTTCCTGCAAAGTGTCTTCCATATACCGAGCCTTTGTGAAACTACTTAATAAGTTAAATTGACTACTCCCTTCCAACAACCCTTCTGAGTAATCCATCTACTCCTTGATGAAACAACACGTCCTCTATGATGGTATAAGGTTCACATCGCTTCACCAATGCATTCCTCTCCCGTGAATGCATGCCTTGGGAAAACTATCCTTCCGAGATGAAATCCCATATCCTCTTGTATTCCGCACGTACCTTTGTTATGGTGTCCATCATAAGCAAATTCTCATATGAAAATGTATCATCCATTGGTTGATCTCATTCCTCATCATATACCCGAGATATCAAATCAACATTGACATGCTTCTTACCGGGTTGTAGGGGCATAGTTTGATAAAGTGATAGGAATTTTTTGTGTTTTTGGAAATAAAGTGTGGTATTCGGCCGAATGGAATTGTATTTTGACGAATATTGTACTAAGTAACGAATAGGTAGAGTGGGACGTGTTCACACTCGTGTAGGAGTACGTTAGGGTTAGTAAGCGTCTTCACGATCAGGTGGTGAGGAGAAGGAGTATCGTCAAATTGCTCGTGAGCATGACAAGAACTTGACTCAGAAGGGAATGCCAAACGAGAGAGCAGTGTTGGATCGAAAAGTCATGAGGATGCTAGTAAAGAAGAAGATGCCAATGGGGAGAGTTCGTCCTTTGATCAAGATGGCGGATTGGACTCTGGTGGAGCTATTACGGCTGAAGAACCTCGGAGACGTATTTCTGTAATGGCGATGGGATTATGTTTGCCCGGAGCTATGCAACGAAGTACGCAAGGAAAAGGTCACTCATGCGATTGGGAAGAAATCACAACCTGGAGCATGGGATGCAAGGTTGTGGGCTAAGCCTTTAGGCTATAAGCATGAGGAAGACAAGGATGGCATCGATTGAGAGGGATCGGCGATGCATATGACATTCACTTTTGATGAGACGAAGTGGTTTAATCCCCGAGAGAGGAAGGAAACAAATAGATATAAAATCGACTTGATCAAGGATGTATTTTGAAGGAAGGTTGTCTTCACCCTAAATCAGTTATTTTCGCCATAGCGCACAAAGTGGTTTAATCCCGGAGAGAGTAAGGAAACAAATGGATATAAAATCGACTTGATCAAGGATGTATTTTGAAGGAAGGTTGCCTTCACCCTAAATCAGTTATTTTTGCCACAGCGCACGAAGAGGTTTAATCCCCGAGAGAGGAAGGGAACAAATGGATATAAACTCAACTTGATCAAGGATGTATTTTGAAGGAAGGTTGCATTCACCCTAAATCAATTATTTTCGCCACAGCGCAAGAAGTGGTTTAATCCTCGAGAGAGGAAGGGAACAAATGGATATAAAATCGACTTGATCAAGGATGTATTTTGAAGGAAGGTTGTCTTCACCCTAAATCAGTTATTTTCGCCACAGCGCACGACTTATGTTAGTATGCATAAGGTACGGATTGTGGAAGGCTTTGTAGGAGTCACCATTCAAGATACCTGTGGAGAAATCTTTACCAGGAATGTGCAGGCAATGACTACCAAGTTACGAGAGGATGATAAAAGCGTAATCTACATTTTCTCTTTCTTGGTGCACATGTATACCAAGATGGAATGGTTAACCCCGGGGGAGAGACAGCTGTATCGGTTGGAGTCCGGACTGTCTGATTTGGAAATAGACATCGAGGACACTAACAGCGGATCGACCCGAAGTATAGGAGCGGTAGTTCCACCTGAGCCCAAGGAATTAGTTCTTACAATATGTTTTTTTATTATTCCATTCTATTGATGCTATGAAGTTTTAGGTTAAATGGAGTTATTTACTAATCCAAAATCGGGAGGGGGCAACAGTAAAAAATTCACTGCTCTTTACTTGTAAGAAATTCACAAAAAACATAAATATCCTCTTGGATAATGGAAAGTTTCATCACATGATATGTTTGAACTATGTAATGTTACCAAGAGTCAGAACTATATAAAATCCATAAATGGGAAATTTTCCAACAGCTGTTATTTCAATGTGTTATTTAACATAAATCTCACCAAAGAATTTAGTTCCATAAAGCTGAAAGAACAGAATTCTAATGTCAAAAAATTGGTTACCCATTTACCAATATTAAGTGATAAATCATAGCGTTGGGTGATAATTAACCATCACAATAGTATTTGGTTTATGGCTTGATTTGAGCGATTTGAATGTTTAGCAAGGGCATACCAACACGCTCCCACTCATTTGATCCGCGCCTCCTTGCATCCTGCTGGCTAGGTCCACACTCTAAGTGTACAGCAAACACTCTGTCTCTCTATGTAGTGACGTGAGCAGCAATCCCTCCATGTAATTTTCTCTCTCACTTTTATTATAATGTTTGGCCTCAAGCGGCGAGTCTAGCCGTTTTTCTTCTCCACATAGCTAGTTGCCTTGCGGAGCTTGGTCGTGGATTCTATGCGATATTTTACTGCCCACATCAAACGATGTCCAGAAGTATTTCACGGCTAGCCCAAATTACATTTGTAACTCATGTGCAGCTTTATTACTTAATATCTAGAGGGAATTGAGTAAAGATTTAGTGATATGTGATAAATATTAATGCTACTAACATGAGATCCCAAGAACGGGATTGCTATCCTATTCCGGTTAGAAGGAAACACAAATTCCTTGGCAATGGTCAGTTACTGCGAATGGTGGGTACCACTGATGTATTATGTGACAAGCACCCGGGGATCTAAATCTCAAGCTGCGCACACTTCGGGTCAGCCCTGATGTGTGATGTGACTAGTTACGGGCTGCTTCCAAGTAGGGATGGAATGCATGTAAAGCTAATGTTTCCATTCTGGATTATGCTCTACAACAGTGGGCCAGGTTCTAAACAAAGAAGAAAGTGAGAACGGACTTTTCTACATGAAAATCTGAACAAAGAATGCCGTGAAAATCTGTTCAAACGGACCTTTTTACAATGGATGATGATTTAGGATTGGCAGGCAACGTCTTCTATAATTTGATCGACGGAGCAGAGTCTTCCTGGTGCAGGATATAAGTCAGATATGCAGTCAGTTAGACGTGTGGACAAAAGTTCTGCAATGAAGACAGTGTGTGGACAGTACACAACATTCAAGAGTGTACATCAACGTACGAGCAGAGCCGTGTCATGAAACTGCTGACGGACTGTTTGCCCAGGGAGTTCTATCTTCCCGCAAGATTCACCGTAGCGTTAGTTCTGTACTAGTAATGGAACGTCTATTCTGACACCTATCTTCGAGTCCGGTTCGCAAGTAAGGAGATGGCTGCGATCAGAAGACTTCCCTCAGAAAAAGTACTGTGACCAAGTCTGATTGATGCGACAGGCCTTCTTACAACTCAAAACGTTTTGTACACGTTACAAAGGGAATCACAGACCGAAACTCCTCTAACCATCATCAGATTGGACATGGATCCAGTCAGTTTGTGCTGCAAGCTGCAAATTCCACCAGCCTGAGGGTTATTCACTACAGACTTGAACCGTCATGTCATCACAAAGGTCAATCCTGATCGAGGAAGAGAACGAACGCCTACCTTTTGACTTCTCTGATCTCGATTAGAAACCAAAGGACACTATCATACGATGAAAGGCCATTCAAGTCACCAAGGCTGTGTTGTTGGTAGCGACGGTAGAGGTCGATCCTGAGCCATAAACTGAATTTTAGAGGCCATGCAATGAGAAGCAAGAAGACTGGGATTGGTAAAAGTTTAATGCGCAATCCAGTTGTTTCAAGACGTTTGACTTCGACAACGATCTCCCAGTCAAAGGATAAGATCCGAAATTAGTAAAAAAAAGTCCTGCTTCGTCTGCTATTATCTGAAGTAAAATAGCAAGACCGGGTCAATCAAGCCACCTCCAACTTCCCGTGAGCCCTCTCACTATAAAAGCTCCGGACGATTTCGATTCGCAACAAACACATTCATCCAGAGAAGGTATATCTGAGACCCGGGGCTGGCAACATTCTGATTGAGAAAATTATAACCACCTCCGTGAATATTCGTCAGCTACGAAATCACTGGTTCATCATTCACGGCACACTCACTGAATTTGAAGAGTTATTTTAGTTGGCATGCATGCATGAAATCCATCTGAAAATTTCGACCTCGGATTACCTTATGTCCATGACACTGACCTGCCCATCCCTTGCAGTTGCAGGCTGAAAATCGGACCGTACTGCGAGATGAAGGCTTTTCACGTTGTGTTGTTGGTACTGACGGTAGGAGTGGCAAGTTTCAGCAGCCAAGTGTCGGGACAAGTGAAGCTGTCGTACCCGCCATGGAATCGGAACGATCTGAACTGCAGCTACGATGATTTGGAGATGGTGACGGATCCGACTGTAATCTGCACGCCCCAGGATGACGGAGCGGCCATCATCTTCTCATACGATAACGACGTGGTTTCCGTTCGCTATGCGTACACGAAGCCCGTCCGATTGTACAAGAAGGGGACCAAGTATGCCATGTCTTTCTCCACCTCCTTCATCGTCGACATCCACCGAGACATCGAGAGGACCGTCCGCAGAGTCTTCGGAGGCAGCTGGGCCTTCGCCATCACCCCCGATCAGCTCACTCGCAACGCGGGGTCTGAGAGCATCGGCCTCTTCCCCATCGACGTTGACACCGGTAAGCCTCTGTCCGGCCAGAGCCCTCGGACTGTCGCGGTGGAAATCGATACATCACGCCCGGTCAACAATTGGGACTACCCCGAGCTTCCCCATTTGGGAATCGACATCAACAGCTTGGAATCCGTCAAAGTCGACTACTTGTGGAATCAGACCGCGTTCATCAACAGGAAGGTAGGCTATTTTGTGGATTACGATGCCAAGGCTGAGGTGATGCAGGTCCGCGTGCAGAATATTACCACCAACGGGAAGCTGAACAAGAGGAATTCGAAGCTGTGGTTGACGTACCCCAATTTCAAGCTGTCGGACCATGTGAATGAGTATTCCATCGTCGGTTTCTCCTCCAGAGTTCCTGTCACTGACGATGGAACGTACGATCTTTATGCCTGGAACTTCGAAACCACGGAGGTTCTCACCGACAAGAATCACTAGTGCTAGAGCTCTTCCTGGACCATTTTCGTCCAGCAGGCTAAGCGAAAGCAGTTCGCACAGCTGACATGAGCTGCACTGTCCTCTCGTGTCGCACCTCTTAGGAGGCGATCTAAGACTCTCATGACTTCGCGTGGCCTTTTGTACAGTATTCCTAGAGAGGAACAGACCTGATCAATAAGAGTGCTTCGAAGCAGTTCAAGTTCAATCTCAGCATCAAATGGACTGATTCTCTTTTACTTCTCTTAGTTCCGTGAGCATCAATTGTGCATAATGGAGATAAAACGTGAAGGCGTTGTTCCGAGGCTGGAACGGCCGAGGCCATAGTGACTCCCAGCTTTCTTAGCGCCAAGCGTGGGCAGATCAAATTCAGGACATAACTTTCCGGATGGGAAATTGACTGGTGTTTCTTCAAGGTTACTTCCGAACTAAACGTTCATGCATAAGTATTTTGTTTTGAATCTGATACTCTACTTTACATAGCGCCATTTACCCGGTGCCTAAGTAAAAATGTCAAAAGTATAAAAAACAGGATAAAAATCAGGAAAGCGCGAAGACCAAAGAGGCAAATAAACGAAGGCCAAAAATCTTTTGGGCCAAAAGGGGATTGCAGAACCACTCTCCTCTCTATTACATTTATTCCAGAAATTGGAAGATATGGTAATGTCGGTGCTCATGGAGTTGAATTGGATGGGATCCCCAGACATATGGATATATGAATCTAAATCAAACCATCAAATCAAATCATAGGAAGGAAGGAGCAAGCACATGTGATTAGGAAACCAACCGAGAGTGTGAAGAAGTTGACAAAGGAGAAGGTCGAATTGGTGAAGGAGGTGCATATGTTAAAATAGTTGTATCTAACCAAATTTATGCTCCCTTGATCTTTGCAAGATCAAAGGAGTAGAAATTCGGTTTGTGGAGAAGGAGAATAAAGCTCCGGGAGGCAGTAAAGGAATTGAAGTGACACCTAAACCAACTCGATGTGGAAGTGCCAGCTATGTTGGAGTCTCTGGCTTGCAAGTGTGCCGAGCATTTCTTTGCGTGGTGTGATGAGGAGGAGACCTAGTGGTTGGAAAAGTTGATAAAAGTGATGAAGAATCATGGGGATAATAAGGAGAAGAGAGAGGCAATGTATAAAGTCTTAGGAAGGGAAATCCAAGAGACCATGTTTCTTCACCGACAGAAAACTACTTCGGACGTCTAAGAGTTGCAAGTAGAAATTGAAGCGTTTACTCGGGCGTTGGAGGGATGATCAAGCTTAGTAGTAGATCATAAAGGATTAGGAAAGGTTGATCTATGTAGGCACTCCTAAACGGTGTAGGCACCGTTTAGGAGTGGCACTAGAATTTTGTATAAAAAGATGTAGGAATAAAGTGGTGGCATCTTTTTTCTTGCAAGTGTTCACTTGATTGAACTGCAATTTAAGTCACAGTAGAACAAGAACTTGTATAACTAGTGTGAGACCCGTGGAATCAGCATGTATTAGTGCCGAATATCTACGAAGATACTTGGATATTCGCTCATGAGCTGTGGTCACGTTTGTCCCACCATGAGTACTTCATCAAGATTCTCGCCTCGATTTCATCTTCTAAGGAAGAGATTTCCACCATCAGTAAATCATATTGAATGATTCATGTGTCTGCCATTGTGCCTGAAGGTTGTTCTAATTGATGGAAATGGAAAATCTGTAGAATAGAAAGACTGCAACCTCCTATTTGTAATACTCTTGGGAGTATGCAATCTAGAGCTCATTAAAGAAGATTAAACTCATCTTTTTCCCTTAGGTTGACATATTGGAATACCTCATCCCCTTGGGAATAAACCTAATATATCATTAACTGTCTTGGAGTATGTACATTTGTTGTTACACTAAGAACACATAAGTTGTTCCCTAATTTGACTTGTCATCCAATGTCATTAACCCAACCCACTTAAATGAATGCTCCACCATGATCAACACATATTGATGATGTCGTATAATCAATGACAAAAATCTTTTAAAATTCCAAGCTCCATCTATAATCAAGTCCCTTAATCGGTAGGGGATGTCATTATGATGTAAGAGAATTGAATGATGTCCAAATATGATCACATATCATACATATGGCCATAAATTTCTGAACCTTAGTCTGTATATCCATCCATCAATAATGATTTAAAATAAATTGTATATGAGTTTCATTCCAAAATGATCTAACTCCTCATGAGCATGTATGATCAACTATACTCTTTGAGATGGAAATGTCATAACACAAACGTTGTAAACTCCCCAAATACAAAGAAAGAATCTATCTTCTTATTTGAACAATTGGGCTCTTTATAGAACTAGATCTTACTGCTTGGTACTCTAAAAGCCTATTAAATCACCCATACAAAGATAGTCCAACACTGTCACAACCACCATGTCATCATGGACGTCTTGACTTATTGCATAATCATACTCGGTCTTAATGTCTAAGAATACCATATGTACTCTTTTACCCAAGAAAGATATCATATAGTTCTCAAGAGCCATCATGCTTAAAAAGACATATGCATGCCAATCCAATATTATCTCCTCATCAATATCAGTGTGTCATCAAATCCCGATCTAGTGAACTTGACTTGTACATAGATTTTGACTTAATCCATTTGCATTACGATCCATCACTCCATGTCCATGTACAACTATGAAATCATACTCTTGTAAGATAAGACTCCATGGTGCAAGCTTTTTGTGTAAGTTTGTCTAATTCCATCAATCATTTTAATGATTGATGATTAGTGATAAAAGTGAAGAAGTTTCCAAATAAATAACATATGAAATGTGCTACCGTTGTTTGAGTTGCTAAACACTCTCCTTCTTATCACAATAGTTTGACTATATTGCATTGTTGGAGAGACTTGCATAGATTATTACAAACTCCTTACCCTCATCGTCATGTTGGATGAGCACTGCCCCCAAATCCAATATACTCCAATCAATATGTGCTTGAAATGGATGATCTCTCACTAGTGTGCTCAAAATAAGGATAAATGTTAACCTTTCATTGAGTTCAACAAACGTTCTCTCTTGTTCATATTCTAGACATCACTCCTAATCTAGCTTTGTCAATTTTATGAAGGTTTGACAATACTGATAAATCCTCGTACATATTGACAATAAAAGTTTGCACGTCCAAAGAATGCTTACATCTTATTCACATATAAGGGTTACATAATACACAAAATTGACTACGGCTTACTTTCTCATATGATTTAATCAAAGTACTCCACTTGCTCTTGAAAGAAATGATATTTTTTTGGATGCAACTATCATGATAGACTCAATAAGTACTAATTTTAATATTCACCCAACAATATCTATTTTAATTTATGGAGCTCCCCTATCTTTTTGTTCAACTGAATATACAGTGGGAAATTTGTCTTGCCTTAAAACCCTTGGCTTGCTAGATCAACATTTTTTTATATGTTTTATTATCATACAAGAGTAGCTTCATGGTGATATTGGCATTTATTTCAGCCAAATTAGTTGGTAGATCAGAATATCTAGCATGATCCTTTTTTGCTATTATGACTTTACCCACCCTCACTTTCTTAGGTAGGAGGGTAGACATCGTACAGTTGTGCTTCCATTTAGGAGTCAATTCCTTCAAGTAGCCCTCAACCTCTATACGAATTTTGTAGGGAACATAAATGGTATAAATGTAATATTCTTTTCATGACTTTGAGAGTTTGCTTCTTATGCCTGACTTTTCTTGGTTGGAGATTACTTGTTGCTTTTATTCTTCTTCTTGGTAGTCATCTTTTCTTTGGATGACTTATCCTTTGGAGAAAAGTTAGATCCTTTACCACTACAGGTGTGCACAACATTTGTTTACTCGTTGTGTAATAGCACGGTAGGCACTATTCAGTCCAAATTCGTATAGATTGATTCGTTCCCAAGGGAATGAGGGATCAAACCACACTAACGAAGAAGGGAAATAAGCATTTAGACATCTTTCTAACTCTGGACTGCGAAGTCCGAAGAGTGTCCACCAAGAAGGTAATCAATTCAACATCAATTCCTTCACAAACCCATCACATCATCAATTCCACAGACACAGCAAATAGAGTTCAGCAATTTGCTTTACTTCGGGATGGGGATCTCTCTCATTACAAGTTTGCGTCTCGGAGAAACACCCTCTAGAGTAACGGTGGTGCTGAGGCATGCTCGGCTCGTGCACGAATATCCGGGTAACTTCACGGATACACGCTTCGTCGTCACAATGTCGACTGCGACCACCGACTCTTCGAGTGCTCGTTCTACCCTGACTACAATTTGCAATCCAACAGCTTGGACACTTGCAAAGATGAAAAGATCCATCACTTTATTTCCTACGACTATTTATAATGAATGTTCTAATTGCTACTCCTAAAGCGCAAAAGCTAACCGTCTCCTACACGGATCGCTCTCTCCTAAATCTTCTACTGCGATCTAAAATTTGGCTCGACGCACCTCCATCCGCTTGCGTGAATGCGTCGATTCCTAACTGCATCTCTTGTACATCTGCAGCAATCTCCTGTCGATGAAGAGCCATGGCTTCCCAAAAATCCCTACCCAATGCCTTGTACATCTCATTTCTTCGATCCTTCGAGTCTCCAAGATTTTCCATCGCTGCCATCAACTGCTCTAACCATTGCGTCTCAACACGATCACACCGTGTGAACAGATGTTGCGCACATCTGTTGGCGAGGTTCTCTAGCTTCGAGTGCCTCCACATCCACTCCGACCGGGCCTTCGTTTTAGGTCCTGCACTGTCTCCCAAAGATGTGCATTCTCCTTCTCCACAAAATGGATCTCCGCACCCGAATACGACAGATCTCTTCGTAGGCCTTCTTCGTCTCCTCAACCTTCTTCTCCATCTCAGCTTTCTCTTTGGACAGCTTGTCCACATTCTCTGTCAACTCCTTTACTGTGATGGATTGATCTTCCTTTCCCAACGCCAGACGGTTCATCATCTGAATCAACTCCATATACCCATCTGCTTGAGGGTCCTACCCTGGCATATACATCGGCCCCATCTCGTTCAACTCCAACAATACCGGGACCACCACAGCTTCCAACTTCTGCGACAGCTGTAGTACCGATGCCATGGGTTCTGCAATCTTTTTCGAGACTTTTGGCCCCGGCTTCACTGCCATCATCTTCGGACGAGAGGACTTGGCCGGTCCTACTTCTTCCATCTTCTTCTTTCCTACATCCTTTCGAACAGCTAGAGTGGCGGGTGGATTGTCTTCCACTACTCTCTTCCTCTTCCTCGATGTCCTGATCACCTCAAGGTCCGAGTCCAAATTAGGCTTGCTCTGCACCGCCGGTCTCACTTCTCCCGTTCTCTTCGGCTCAGGAGGCGCACTCGTTCCTAGACTCCTTGTCGACCCATTGCTAGCGCTGTTGATGTCCGCATCCAAGTCCGACAACCCACTCTCCAACCGATACAGCTGCCTCTCTTTAGGCGTTAGCCACTCCAACTTTGCGTACAAGTGTACTAAGAAAGATGAGAGATAGACCACACTTTTATCGTCTTCCCTTAGCTTCGTTGCCATAGGCTGCACATTCCTCGCAAAGATCTCTCCCTAGTTCACTCGGATAGTTCCTCCGATGAACCCTTCCACGATCCTCACCTTATGCATACTCACGTACGTGGTCCATTGGTGAGAAAAAAGCGATTCAAGGTGAGTGCCACCTTCCTCTTGAAGACATCTTTGATCAAATCGAGCTTGTAGCCATTCGTCCCCTTCCTCTCCCTAGGGTTGAACCACTTCCCGCTCGGCCGAAGATGATGCATGCATTGCCGATCCCTCCCAATCGACTCCGTCTTTATCCTCTCCGTGGTTGCGTCCTAAAGCCTTCGCCCATAGCTTTGCATCCCACTCTACTTCCAATTGCTGTTAGCGGCTTCCCTCTCCGGACTTCATCGCACAGCTCCGGGCACACATAGTCCCATTGCCATGGCAAACGCCTCCTCCACCGAGATTCTTCAACCTCAAAGAACTCGCTGAGTCCAATCCACCATCGAGAATGAGCGGTCGAATTGTCCCCATCGTCACACTTCTTCCCGGCTGAACTCCCTGCTGGTTCGACGCTTGACATTGCGCCTAGCTTTCCTTGCTCCGGCCGCTCGGCAAGTTCTTGGCATCGACTTTCTCTCGACAATTCCTCAATCCGTCGCCCAAATGCGCACTATAATTCCCTCGCAATTCACTCGTGTGAACTAACAAACATATATTCGGACGAATACCTTCAAGAGAACCCGAATATAACTCTTTATTCACAAAAACCAAAAAAAATCCTACTGATCTTAAGAACTACGCTCCTACACGTTGTGATAGGGTAGAGACGCATCAGTTGGAGCAGTTGGTGGCTACGATGGAAAATCCTGGAGATTCAAAGGATCAAAGGAAGGAGATGTATAAAGCCTTGGGTTGAGATTTCCGGAAAGCCATGGTTCTTCATCGACAAGAGATCGCGGCGGATATACAAGAGATGTAGTTAGGAATCGACGCATTCATGCAAGCGGCGGAGGTGCGATCGAGCGGCTTAGATAGGAGAGATTAGGAGAGAGCAATCCATGTAGGTAGCAGTTAGGAGTAGAAGTTAGGAAATTCATTATAAATAGTCATAGGAATAAAGTGATGGGATCTTTTCATCTTTGCAAGTGTCCATTCTATTGGACTGCAAATTGTAATTAGGGTAGAACGAGCGCTCGAGGAGCTAGTGTATTCATGATGGAATAGCCTTGACTGGTTCGTGCATCCATGAAGTTACCTGGATATTTGTCCATGAGCCGGACCTACCTATAGTCACCAGGAGTACTTTGTTAAGTGTCTCGCCGCAACGCATGCTTGTAAAGAGAGAGATCCCCATCTTGAAGTAAAGGAATTCATTGAACTCATTTCAACGTTGTTTATGGAATCAATTGTATGATGGGAGTGAGAAAGAATCGAGCAGAGTTGATTTCTTTCTGTTTGTGTGCTCTTTGGACTATGCAGTCCAGAGTTGTAAAGATGACTAAATACGTGTTTTCCTTCCTTGCTAGTGTGGTTTGATCCCTTATTCTCTTGGGAATGAGTCTAACTATACGCATTCGGATCTAGTAATGCATATCCATGCTATAACAGGTGGTTGATCACATTCCACGTTCGTGTGATCCGGCCTTCGGCAATTGCTACACATGGGTTGGTAGGATATTTGCCTCCTCGGTTGTGGACATTGAGGAGACCAATGTCCTACCGCTCCACAGTTATTACACGCATTCGACTTCACCAGTGGAGTGGGTCCTCCATCCATCCTCCTCTTAGGGATGGTGGTGGCAATCTCCACATGTGCATATGGGGGAATATGCACAGGTGGGATGGGAGTACCTCCAGCCTCCTAGATATCATAGAAGTAGTCCTCCTATGAATGTTCATAATGCAGGGCATCACTCCTGCTTCCCCAACTCACCTACTGAGCTCGGTAGCTCTCCCTCGGTTGGTGTTTCGAGTTTGTATGCCCAGCTTCCAGCATGTAGTACACCAGACTTTCGACCTACTCTACATTGGCAACTTATGTTTGTTTTTGTTGTTGACCAAGTGTACCTTCAACTCCTCCAAGGACTTGCTCAACTCGTTTATCTTGGAGGAGATCCTCTTTCTCCCTTCATCAACACCCTTCATGCGATGATGCTTCTTCCTCTTTGGAGCATATTTCCATTCCTTATTGGAGGAGCTAGTCTCCTCTTTAGACGAAGATGAACTAGTTGTAGAAGGACTCCTCCTTCTTCGTTCCTTGCCTCTAGTCTTTGGCCACTTAGTTTGTCCCTTCGAGCTTTGGCCCAAGTGTCGATGTATGTTTTATAATTCGTAGGCCTCAACAGCTTGGATTACTGCTTCCACTGTATTTGGGTCTGCCCTCCAACAGAATGTCTCCTAATCAAGATCGTGTTTCCTCAACTTGGATACGTACCATGCAATGGCCATTGCCGCCGAATATAGTTTGGTATTCACTGTGGTGGCAGGCATCCTATCCAACAGACTCACAAATTGCTCAGTATACTCCTTGAGCTTCTAGTGTTTCCCCCGTCGGATGACACCAAGTCGTCGAAGGAGGACCTTATCATTCCCCATCTCCCTAAATCTTGCTAGGAAGCGGCCTTTGAGTCCCTCCCATGTGACGATTTCTCCCACATGATTTTCTTCCTTGTTGTTCATCTAGATTCTTGCCCCTTTTCGGAGGAGACCAGGAAAGATTCTCCTTCGATTGACGGGGTCTTGTTCTTTGCTGGCTATGAAGATGGCCTCAAAGGTCCAAATATATGAGTCTGCGGAGTACATTGAGGAATTTCGAGATCTTTGAATTCAGATACGAGATATGAGTGGAGCTGAAGCCCTTGATTTATTCAAGAGAGGGTTGAAGAAAAAGATTCAACAGGAGATGATTCGAGACAATCCAATCAACCTGAACGAGGCTATTGCTTGTGCACAACGAATGTGCAATGTCTACCACAATGGTGGAGAGGTATCACTTCCCACGAATCAATACTATGGACCAATGCCTATGGAGTTGGGCAACATAAGGAGGAGAGAAGATTTCATTCCAAGGGGAGTGAACGCACAAGGAGCAGATCGTCATAACTCGAATCCTCATCGAGAAGCAAATTCAAGAGGAGGAGACGAAGTGGATGGAAGACGAGAAATGAGGCAATGTTATAATTGTGGAAAATTTGGTCATATTGCCATGAATTGCCGAACCCGAGTTCTAGTAAGAGGAGCTAGACCTCCCTATTGACGAGCTCTCAACAATCTTGCAGGTGGAGACAAAGTGCCCGATGGCAACCGGGGAAACGACGAGCATCAGTAACCTTGCCTCGCGGCCTTACTGGTTCGATGAAAAGGAGCAAAGGCGAGGGAAGGAAGCAAAAACATGAGGCAAATGGTTTGAGAAAGAAGGAAACATGTTTGATTGTGACGGATGGTGAGATAGAAGGAGTAAAAGTGAGAGTATTGATTGATCCAGGAGCTACAGAAAATTTTCTATCTCGATCTATTGCTATAAAGTTGGAATTAGCTTTAGAAAAAGATGAGAGTGAAAAGGTAGAGTTGCCAAACGGGCAAATAGAGAGCATTGAGAGCATTCCTAGGAAAGTGGAGTTGAAGATTGGGCAATACAAGGAATCGTTGGAGTGGAGAGTAATTCAATTAGCTCGTTATGATGCTATTTTGGGTATGCTTTGGATGGAAAAATATAATCTTGAGGTAGATCTGGAGGAATGCAAGGCACAATTGGAAGAGTTGTCGGAGAAAGGGTTTATCCAACCTAGTGTGTCACCATATGGAGCTCCAATGTTGTTTGTGAAGAAGAATGACGGTTCCATGCGGATGTGCATGGACTATTGTGCTCTAAATCAACAAATGGTGAAAAACAAGTATCCATTACTGCGAATGGATGACTTGTTTGATCAACTTCATGGAGCTTGTAGGACCCTAGTTAGGCATTTTAAGCTTGTTTTTTTGTTTTTTGGAATAAAACGCATGATATTCGGTGGAACGGTCTCCTGACGAATACGAATATGTCTGTTAGGGCGAATTTGCGAGAGAGATTATGAGAGGAGTACAAGCGAATACGAATATGGCTCTTAAGGCAAATATGCCTGATGTGTGTGAATGCGAGTAGATTAAATCTGGCGGGAGAAGTGCAAGTTAGGGCATTGTTGTAACCGTATCGACGAGTAGTGGCGGACGCAACACCATGAAAGTGACACGATGAAGAAGCAAGTGGCAATTTGATCAGGATCAAGAGAAGCTATTCGATTGCCTCCGCATCAAAAGATGGCAAGCGTAATTTGACCTATGGTGGCAAAGCCGGACTGGATGGTGGAAGAATTGAAACGACTGAAGCAATTGGGAGGAGTGTTCTTAGCATGGCGTTGAGACTATGTGTATCCAGAGCTGTGTGACGAAGTGAAGGCCAAGAAAGTCGCCAATCCAATCAGGTGGAGAGGTTATCCGGATTCATGGGATGCGATTCTGTGGGCGGAAGCTTTAGAAAGAGATTACGCGAAGGATAAGGACGGCATCGACTAGGAGGGTTCAACATTGCATACATGCTTTGATTTTGATGAGTCTAAGTGGTTCGATCCGCGAGGAAGGAAGGGAACCAATGGATTCAAGATTGATTTGATTAAGGACGATTTCCGACGGAAGGTCATGTACACGTTGAATCAACTATTCTCACCGCAGAGAACTACTTACGCTAGTATGCACAAGGTGAGGATAGTGGAAGGATTTGTTGGAGGGAAGATCAAAATTAATTGGGGAGAAATATTCGCTCGAAATGTACAGGCTATGGGGCAGAAGTTGAAAGCAGGAGAGAAGGGAGTAGTCTACATTTCCTCTTTTCTGGTACACATGTACTCAAGGATGGGGTGGTTAACTCCAAGGGAAAGAGTGAAGTATCAATTGGGCACAAAGGATGTTTTGCGAGAGTCAGATATGAGTGAAGCCAGTAGTGGATCTACCAAAAGCATAGGGCCAAGAGAGGGAAGCACTTTGTAATAGCACGGTAAGTACTATTCAGTCCGAATTCGTATAGATTGATTCGTTCCCAAGGGAATGAGGGATCAAACCACACTAGCGAAGAAGGGAAATAAACGTTTAGACTTCTTTCTGACTCTGGACTGCAGAGTCCAAAGAGCATTCACAGAGAAGGTAATCGGTACAAACTCAATTCCTTCACAAAACCCATCACATCACCAATTCCACAGACACAACAAATACAATGCAAAGAATTTGCTTTACTTGGGATGGGGATCTCTCTCATTACAAGTTTGCGTCTCGGCGAAACACCTTCTAGAGTACTTCGATGCTGCAGGCAGGCTCACCTCGTGGGACTAATATCCCGGTAACTTCACTGATACGCTTCAGTCGTCACAATGTCACCAGACACCAGCCTCGAAAGTGCTCGTCTACCCCGACTACAATTTGCAATCCAACAGTTTGGACACTTGCAAAGATGAAAGATCCATCACTTTATTTCCTACTTAATTATTTATAATGAATGTTTTAACAAGCTACTCCTAACCGCCAAGCTAACCGGCCTCGTACACGGATTGCCTCTCCTAAGTCTTCTACTATGATCTAAGCCGCCGATCGCGACTCGGCCGCTTGCGTGAATGCGCCGATTCCTAGCCGCATCTCATGTACATCCGGCAAAGAATCTCTCGTCGATGAAGAGCCATGGCTTCCCAAAAATCCCGACCCAACGCTTTTGTACATCTCCTTCCTCCGGCTTTCGTGTCCCCAAGATTTTCCATCGCCGCCACCAACCGCTCTAACCGCCGCTGCCTCAACACGATATCACGTGTGAACAGATATGTTGACATATCTGGGCATTAGGTTCTCCAACTTCGTTGGTGCTTCCACATCCACCGAATCAATCTTCGCTTTTAGGTCCCGCACGGTCTCCCAAAGATGAGCATTCTCCTTCTCCACAAAATGGATCTCCGCACTCGAATACGACGATCTCTTCAGAGGCCTTCTTCGCCTCTTCAACCTTCTTTCTCCATCTCGGCTTTCTCCCTCGACAGCCTTGTCCATATTCTCCTCTCAACTCCTTCACCGTGATGGACTCGATCTTCCTTTTCCCAACGCCCGACGGTTCATCATTTGAATCAATTCCATATACCTGGCTCGCTTGAGGGTCCCACCTCGCATACATCGGTCCCATCTCGCTCAACTCCACCAATACCGGGACCACCACAGCCTCCAACCCTGCGACAGCTGTAGTACCGATGCCGTGGGTTCCTCGCAATCTCCTTCGAGGCTTGCCCCGGCTTCACCGCCATCATCTCGATCGAGAGGACTTTTGCCGGGTCCTACTTGTTACATCTTCTTCTTGCCTACATCTTTTCGCACGCTAGAGTGGCAGTGGGACTGCTCTCTCCACTACTCTCTTCCTCTTCCCGATGTCCCAATCACCCCAAGGTGCGAGTCCGAATCGGGCTTGCTACACCGGTCTCACTTCTCCCGGCTCTTCATTTCGGGCGCACTTGTGCCCACTCCCTCGTCGACCCACCGCTAGTCTTTGTCGATGTCCCGCATCCAAGTCCCGACAACCCACTCTCCAACCGATGCATTTGCCTCTCCTAGTCGTCAGCCACTCAACTTTGCATACTGTGTACTAAGAAAGACGAGATATAGACTACCTTTCTTATCATCTTCCCTTAGCTTGGTTGCCATGCGACATTTCTCATAAAGATCTCTCCCAGTTCACCCGAATAGTTTCTCCGATGAACCCTTCCACGATCCTCACTTTATGCATACTCACGTACGTTGTTCTCTGCGGTGAGAAAAGCTGATTCAAGGTGAGTGCCACCTTTCTCCTGAATACGTCTTTGATTAAGTCGAGCTTGTAGCCATTCGTCCCCTTCTTCTCCCTAGGGGTTGAACCACTTCCGCGCGGGTCAAAAGTGAACGCCGTATGCACTGGCCGATCCTCCCAATCGACTCAAGATTTGTCCTCTTCGTGGTTATGTGCCCTTTTCGCCCATAACCGCATCCCACTTCTCCGGATGTGCTCGCTTCCTAATTGCCGTCGGTGGCTTCCTCTCCGGACTTCATCGCCCGGCACACATAGTCCCAGCCATGACGGAAACGGCTCCACCGAGGTTCTTCAACCTCGGCCAACTCCTGGGCCTGAGTCCAATCCGCCATCGGAGAATGAGCGGCCGAATTTTCCCCATCGCCGCACTTCTTCCGCTGAACTCCTCCGGTTCGACGCTCGACATTTAGCCTAGCTTTCCCTTCTCTCCGGGCTGGCAAGTTCTTGGCATCGACTTTTCTCGACAATTCCTCAATCCGCCGCCCAAACGCGCTCTTAAATTCCCTCGCAATTCACTCGTGTGAACTCCCCAATGGTATTCCTAGCTAACAAACATATATTTGGACGAATACCTTCAAGAGAACCCGAATATAACGCTTCATTCACAAAAACCAAAAAAAATCCTACTTATCCTAAGAACTATGCTCCTACACACTTTGCAGTCACTTGTGGGAGAAGGCGGAGATGAGATACCTTCAGAAGAGCTGGACAAAGTTATGCGGAGTATTGAAGAAGCTGTATTCAGACAGGAAGAGTCTGCAGGAACTTCGAGTAAGCGAGTGCGAAGTCCAAGTGTAGAGAAAGTTCGAACGCCGGTGAATAAGAAGTGGAAGTTAAAAGAGGTTGTTAAGCCAAGGAGCCTGATACCGAGAGTGTCGCGGTCCAAGGTGAAAGCGTCAAAGACCGATGGAGGAGAACCGCTCTCTTCGGTGTGACAGCTATCTCAGAAGTTGGAGAATGTAGTTGTCCCTATTCTCATGGAGTTGAATGAGATGGGAACAGATTATATCCAAGGGTGGAATCCATTGGAGGACGTTTACATGGAACTAATTCAGGTAATGAACCACATTGCCACAAGGAAGAAGGACCAGACTCATACCATTAATCAATTGACAGAGTCGGTGGGACGTCTGGAGAAAGAGAAGGCAGAAGCGTAGAAGGAAGTGGCAGCAACGAAGAAGGCCTACGGGGAAATTTGTAAGATCCGAGGAGCGGAGCTGAAGTTCGTGGAAGTTGAGAATAAACGGCTTCGGAATCAGTTGAAGGGGATGAAGCGCCAGATGCAGAAGGTTGATGTAGAGAGGCCAGCTAGATTAGAAGTTTTAGCTAGCAAGTGTGCAAAATATCTTTTTGCCCGGTGCGATGATGTGGAAGCCGATCGATTGGAGAAATTGGCAACATCGATGGACACTCCTGGCGATTCGAAGGAGAAGCGAAAGGAGATGTACAAAGCGATGGATCGTGACTGTCAGGAAGCGATGCCAATCCACCGGAGGGAGATTGCGGAGGACATTAGAGAGTTGCAAATCAGCGTTGATGCTTTCGTCTGGCGTGAAGAGACATCATCGACGGGTGCAGCAGATCTCCGAAGTAGTAGTCGGACGCGATCCATGTAGGAAGCGATTCGGATAGGACGTTAGGATTGTGAATAAATAGGACTAGAGTAGTTAGTAAGAACATCTTTAATTTGCAAGAGAGAGTCAAGAACTGTTCCTGTGTAGCCAAGGTAGAACGGAAACTCATGAAGCCGAAAGCAGCGTAGATCGTGGCCTTACTCGATTGAGAGATCAAATTCCTGTGAAGATACCCAGGAATTTGACCCACGAGTTTGGCTATCAAGGATTTCGCCGGGAGAACTTCTGTGAGCTTGCGCCTGGTGACTGTTAACTCTTGTAATTGGGATCGCCCAACTTCAGTAAAAGAAATTCCTTTGGAACTTCTTAGCACTTTATGTTTTGATGGGTTTCTTTTGAGATGTGATTTGAACGCACTCTTCGGACCTGTGATCGTCTAGAGTTAATTAAAGAAGACTAAACACACACATTTCCCACCTGATATTCGTTTAACTCCCCATGCCCTTGGGAACGAATCAATAAACACTACAATCGTCCAATTCTCATGTAACTTGACTGTTACAGAGCTAAGTATTTCACCAAACTTGATCTTAGAAGCAGATACAATCAGATCAGAGTGGCAGATGAAGATATACAAAAGACAGCTTTTAGAACTAGATATGGACATTTTGAGTATCTAGTTATGCCATTTGGTTTAACCAATGCCCCTGCCACATTCATGGGACTGATGAATGATATTTTTCGTAAATATCTAGATAAATCAGTGATTGTGTTTTTAGATGATATCTTGATATATTGCAAGTCCTTACAACATCATCAGAAACATCTACGAGAAGTACTCCAAGTGTTGAGAGAAAATAAGCTGTTTGCTAAGATGTCAAAATGTGAGTTTGGCAAAAGCGAAGTAGATTACTTAGGTCATAGAGTTAGTGCAGATGGCATCCAAGTCATGAGTGACAAAGTGAAAGCCATTCAAAATTGGAGTGCTCCAGAGAATCAGACTCAACTACGTAGTTTCTTGGGTTTAACTGGCTTCTATAGAAGGTTTGTGGAAGCTTTTGCTCGTATTGCTCAAGCTTTAACAAATCTCTTAGATCAAGGGCAGAAATGCCAATGGGGTACAGCTCAAGAAATTGCATTTCAGGCTTTGAAGGATGTGCTCTTACATGCACCAATCCTTAAATGGTATGAACCAGGTAGACCAAAGAAACTTGCTACGGATTCATCAGGTGTGGCAGTTGGAGGAGTGTTACAACAGAAATGAAAAGATGGATGGCACCCAATTGTCTTCTTCTCACTGAAGCTTTTGCCGGCGGAGCAAAATTATCATACCACAGAGAGAGAGGAGTTAGCCATTGTGTTGGCTACTAAACATTGGAAGCATTATCTCGGAGATAAGGAGTTTGTGGTTGAGACAAACCACAAGCCTTTAGTTTATTTAGAAACTCAAAAGGATCTCTCAAAGCGGCAGATTCGTTGGGTTGAATGGCGGCAGCGTTTCAACATGAAGATCGTGTATATGGTGGGGAAGAAGTAGCTTGCTGATGCATTGACACGAATGCCGTGCATTAATCACATCATGGAGGAGAAGATTCACTCTGAATGGTGGGAGAACTTGAATCGAGCTACCAAGGAGGATGAGGAGATTGCACAAGCCCTTTAGCAGGGTAGAGCACATTTAGAACGCGGATTGGCGTTCTTTAAGGGAAAGATTTGGATACCCTCAGATGTTGCTCTCCGTACAACAGTGTTAGAGGATGCACATGATTCAGCTATTGCTGGCCATGTAGGAGTGGAGAAGACCATTGAAGGCGTCCAGAGGGTATACTTTTGGCCAAAACTAAGAGAGGACATCACCAACTATGTTCGAAGTTGTGTGGCATGTCAACAAAATAAGGCTAACAATCAGAATCCAGCAGGCCTACTACAACCTCTACCAACATCAACTAGAAGATGGGAGCACGTCAGTATGGACATTGTATGTGAGTTACCAATGACGTCTTCGGGTTATGATTCGATAGTTGTTTTTGTGGATAAATTGAGCAAGATGATCCATATTAGGCCCACAACAAAGACAGTTACTGCACTTGAACTTACTCGAATTTATATGGAGGCAGTTTTTGCTCAACACGGTTTAGCTACAGTTTTCATCACTAATAGGGGCACTCAATTTACTAGTATGTTTTGGAAAACCCTATTTGGGCTATTCAAAACAAAACTAGCCATGTCCCGCCTTATCATCCTCAAACAGATGGGCAAACTGAGAGAGCAAATAGAACTATTGAAGACATGCTTAGAGCTTTCACTTTGGAGGAGCAAGAAGGTTGGGATGCGCTTTTACCCTTGATTGAGTTTGCTTATAATAACTCAATCAATGCATCCACAAAAGTCAGCCCTTTCTTCCTGATGTATGGAGAACACCCCATCACACCATCTAGCTTGGTGAGGGTAGGTCACATGCAGGAACCATCAACCCAAGTTGAAGTGGTGAACGAGTTTGTGGCACGAGTCCAACGAGGAGTGCATCACGCAAAGCAAAAATTAGCCATTGCACAAAATCAGCAAAAACAATATGCCGATGCTCATCGACGATATGTGGAGTTTCAAAAAGGCGATCAGGTGTGGTTGTCTGTAATAGCACGGTAGGCACTATTCAGTCCAAATGCGTATAGATTGATTCGTTCCCAAGGGAATGAGGGATCAAACCACACTAGCGAAGAAGGGAAATAAGCATTTAGAATTGCGAAGTCCGAAGAGCATCCACAAAGAAGGTAATCAATTCAACATCAATTCCTTCACAAACCCATCACATCACCAATTTCATAGACATAGCAAATAGAGTTCAGCAATTTGCTTTACTTCGGGATGGGGATCTCTCTCATTACAAGTTTGCGTCTCGGCGAAACATCCTCTAGAGTACTTCCGATGCTGCTGCACGCCTCACTGTGGATCTAATACCCGGTAACTTCACGGATACACGCTTCGTCCGTCACAATGTCACCAGACACCAGCTCTTTGAGTGCTCGTTCTACCTTGACTACAATTTTGCAATCCAACAGCTTGGACACTTGCAAAGATAAAAGATCCACCACTTTATTTCCTACGACTATTTATAATGAATGTTCTAACAACTTCTCCTAACTGCCAAGCTAACCGTCTCCTACACGGATCGCTCTCTCCTAAGTCTTCTACTATGATCTAAGCCGCTCGATCGCACCTCCGCCGCTATGGAATGAATGCGTCGATTCCTAACTGCATCTCATGAACATATGCAGCAATCTCCTGTCGATGAAGAGCCATGGCTTCCCGGAAATCTCGACCCAATGTCTTGTACATCTCCTTTCTTCGATCCTTTGAGTCTCTAGGATTTTCCATCACGCACCCAACCCTCTAACAAGGTTGCCTCAACACGATCACCGTGTGAACATATGTTGCGCACATCTATTAGCGAGGTTCTCCAGCTTCGCAGTGCCTCCACATCCACCTGAATCAGTCGTCATTTTAGATCTTGCACTGTCTCCCGAAGATGTGCATTCTCCTTCTCCACAAAATGGATCTCTGCACCCAGAATTCGACAAATCTCTTTATAGGCCTTCTTTGCCTCCTCAACCTTCTTCTCCATCTCAGCTTTCTCTTTGGATAGCTTGTCCACATTCTCTGTCAACTCCTTCACTGTGATGGATTGATTTTCCTTTCCCAACGACAGACGGTTCATCATCTGAATCAACTCCATATACCCGTCTACTTGAGGGTCCCACCTTGGCATATACATCGGTCCCATCTCGTTCAACTCCACCAATACCGGGACCACCACAGCTTCCAACTTCTGCGATAGCTGTAGTACCGATGCCATGGGTTCTGCAATCTCCTTCGAGGCTTTCGGCCCCGACTTTACTGCCATCACCTTCGGACGAGAGGACTTGGACGGTCCTACTTCTTCCATCTTCTTCTTTCCTACATCTTTTCGAGCATTGCCTAGAGTGGCGTGGACGCCTTCCACTACTCTCTTCCTCTTTCTCGATGTCCCGATCACCTCAAGATCCGAGTCCGAATCAGGCTTTCTCTGCACCGCCGGTCTCACTTCTCCCATTCTCTTTGGCTCAGGTGGTGCACTTGTTCCTAGACTCCTCGTCGACCCACTGCTAGCGCTATCGATGTCCGCATCCAAGTCCGACAACCCACTCTCCAACCGATACAAATGTTGCTCTTTGCGTCACTACTCCAACTTTGTGTATTGTGTGTACTAAGAAAGACGAGAGATAGACTACACTCTTATCGCCTTTCCCTTAGCTTCAAGTGCCATAGCATGCACATTCCTCGCAAAGATCTTCCCCTGCTCACCGGATAGTTCCTCCGATGAACCCTTCCACGATCCTCACCTTATGCATACTCACGCAGGCTGTCCGCCGGTGAGAAAAGCTAATTCAAGGTGAGTGCCACCTTCCTCCTGAAGACATCTTTGATCAAATCAAGCTTGTAGCCATTCGCCCCCTTCCTCTCCCTAGGGTTGAACCACTTCCGCCGTCGAAGGTGAACGCCGCATGCATTGCCGATCCCTCCCAATCGACTCCACCTTTATCCTCTTCGTCGGGCCCTAAAGCCTTCGCCCATAGCTTTGCATCCCACTTCTCCGGCCGTATTTCTGCTTCCAATTGCCGTCGGCGGCTTCCTCTCCGGACTTCATCGTACCCGGCAACACATAGTCCCATCGCCATGACAAAAACGCTCCACCGAGGTTCTTCAACCTCAGCAACTCCGCTGGAGTCCAATCCGCCATCTGAATGAGTGGTCGAATTCTCCCCATCGTCGCACTTCTTCATGCTGGAACTCCTCCGGTTCGACGCTTTGACATTGAAGCTAGCTTTCCTTGCTCCGGCCGCTCGGCAAGTTCTTGGCATCGACTTTCTCTCGACAATTCTTCAATCCGCCGCCCAAACGCGCTTAAATTCCTCCATTCACTGTGAACTCCCTAATGGTATTCCTAGCTAACAAACATATATTTGGACGAATATCTTCAAGAGAACCCGAATATAACCGCAAAGACCCTGAGGAGCTGACAAAGCGGATTCAAAGTAAACGGAAAGAGCAAAGATGATGCGGAACTGCACCACCGGTGTGGTAGCGGGCGACAAGATGTTGTTATATGATAGCCGGTATATGAAGTTCCCGGGGAAGTTGCATCTCCGATGGATGAGACCCTATGTGGTCAAGGAAGTGTTTGATAATGGCTCGTTACAGCTATTTGCTGTAATGGCGGTATTTGCTACCCGAGTGAATGGCTGGAGAGTGAAGAGATATTATGATTGAAGCTGTTCGCGGGGGCGCTCACATTTAAGGGCGGACGTATGTAGGAGCGTAGTTCTTAGTTGTGGAAGTGTCAATAACCTATGCAACTGGCTCTACTCCTCTCCCAATCTATCCTCCACTAGGATACAATACGAAGGCACCTCAAATTCTACTGGCGTGATGGGATGCATGCCATACGTTAAGTAGAATGGCGTTTGCTTAGTCGTGATCTTCTCTACCGTACGAAATGCCCACAACGCCGCTGGCACTTTAGTGTCCCAATCATAGATATGACTGACTGTCACCCTGTTCATAATCTTACACAACAACCCATTGGACTTCTCAGTCAGACCATTCACCTTCGGGTTATAAGGTGTGGTTTTACGATGTTTGATTTGGAAATACATGGTGAGTTCCTTAATTAAGTTATTCAGGAAATGAGTTCCCCTATCGCTAACAAGCTCCAAGGGACACCCATAACGACAAATGACTTGGCTAAAGAAGAACTCTGCCACTGTCTTCGCATCATCTCTTCGGGTCGCCATCGCTTCAACCATCTTCGTCGGCAGCAATCCGTTGCCACCGTAATATACCGCTTCTGGTCCCTCGACCGTCGGGCAAAATTGGGCCTACGAAGTCTATCCCCCACTTCTCAAAAAGGTGCTAGAAAAGAATAGGTTTCAACGGCCATCGAGTGGTTGGTGTCGGCCTCCCCGCCCTTTGGCACGCATCGCACTTCTCGATGAACCGATGCACATCCTTGTACATGGTTGGCCACCAAGAACTCCGTCCGCAAGAATCTTCTTCACCGTATTTGTGAGAGCATAGTGACTTCCCGGCCGCTTCTTCGGCATGGCTCTAATTACTCTCTGACATCATACGACTCCAAACATCTCCACAAAGACCTCGTCCGCCCCCATTCTCGAACAATATCCCCTTCTCAAGTTGATACGGCAGCTTTATGGACGAATACCGCCCTCTGCTCAGTGTCATGCCCTCCAAAGATTTCTAAGGATCGCAAGTAATGATACAAGTCGTAGTATTGCCTCCCCAGACTCGGCGAAGTTGGAACAGCTTGTTCATCCGAAAGTCATCGCCTACGGTGCCGCTTGGGGATATGAGTCTCCGGCCTTGACAAGAAATCCGCATTCGTATGATGAATACCTTTCTTCGTCTCAGATAGAATACGAATTCGCAATAATAACAACATCCATCGCAATTGGGCCCCGACAAATCCGCCTTCTGAACCAAATACTTAAGAGGATAATGGTCCACATGGAATACGAATTCATATCCCAGAAGGTAGTGCCTAAACTTTCTAACATCATACACTATCCCTAGAGCTTCCCTCTCTGTGGTGGAGTAATCATGCTCAAACCGCTATGAGCATGCGGCTTGCAAAGTAAATGGGGTGATCCTTCCCCTGCGGCCACGTTGTCCCAAGACTACTCCTATAGCTATAGAGGACGATCTACATCTACATGGAAAGGCTTCTCCCAATCGGGTGGAACTAATGTTGAGAGCACACCGATTCTTGTTTCATACATTCAAAAGGTTTTCTCAGTGTAGGGTCGCCCACTCATACTGTCTCCTTCTTCAAACGCGCCACCGGGTGCTGCGATAGTCGCATAAGCCTTGACATACCGCCGATAGTAGCTTGTGTGTCCTAAGAAAGCCCGAAGTTCCCGTATGTTGCGCGGTGGTTCCAGTCTTCGCAATAACGCGGGACCGCGCTTCACGCCTACCTCAATACCCCGAGCCGAAACTCGGTGCCCTAACAGAATACCCTCGGACATCATGAAGTAACACTTCTCCGGATGCAAAGCCAATTGGCTTTCCCTACACTTCTAGAAAGTTTGCTCCAAGTGCTGTAAGTGCTCTGCTCGAGATCCGAATACACAAAAGTCATCTATGAAGATCTCCAGGAACTTCCGTAAGTAGTCCCGGAAGATATGCGTCATCATCCTCTGAAAGGTAGCCGGTGCATTGCACAATCCAAATGGCATTTTGTGATAAGCGTAGGTGCCCCAGTCCGTGGTGAAAGTGGTCTTGTCTTTATCTTCCTCACGACGATACCGGTTATACCCGGAGAACCCATCTAAGAAGTCAGAACATTCATGATTGGCTACATGATCCAAGATTGCATCGGTAAATGGCAAAGGGTGATGATCTTTCTTGGTAGCCGCATTCAGCTTCCTAAAGTCTTGACAGACTCTTATCTTTCCGGAATTCTTTTCAGCTACAATGACAATTGGGGCAACCCATTCACTGCTCAACACGGGGTAAATAATGCCCGCTATGTGTATTTATCAATTTCCTCTTTTACCAACAAGGAGTATTTCGGATTTAACCGGTATTGTCTCTGCCTTACTGGGACTGCACCCTCTATGAGTTCTATTTGGTGCTCTCTCCACTGTCGGGGTATGCCTTTCATGTCCGCAATCCTCCAAGCGAAGACGTCTTCATAGGTCGTGAGACCTGAATCAATTGAGTCAAGGTGGACTCAGCCAGGGATTTGCCTACTCTGAGAATACAGTCAGGCTTAACGCTAATCTCCCTATATGCGCTGGGTTCCACCACTCCGTCAGTGTGGTTGGTTTTGCTCCGACCCACACTGATCTGTAGTTGCTATTGATCCTCCTCGGACAGATCCTCCTCCACTTCGTAGCACTCCAAGTATCGGATGTCCACCAGGGCAGTGGATTCGGATTCGCTTCCGGAGTCCGACCCGTTGAGGTTAGTGACTCCCGAGTCTGAGGATGTCTCACCTTGATACTTCGGGTTATCCCATGAAATTGTGACCCTCCAATCACTCGTGTCACTGGGATCGAAGAAGGTGAGGTTCCGCTTCGCTGGGCTTGGTGGTGACCTTTGCACCATACAGCCGGGGCCTCCCCAACGTAACCTTGTATCCGCTTTCTTCCTGCGGCTTGAGGACTATGTATGTGAGGAGGAATGATGCCCCTCCGACTCGGGTTAGCACTCCCCGCAAAATACCCACCGGCCTCGGCCCTGACTGGTCGGCCGCCGGAGATTCGGGGTGGCCTCGCACTTGGTGTACCCTAGGCCATGGGCGGTATCCTCCGTCATTATGTTCACACGAGCCGAAATCTATCGGCACTCTCCGAGTATACACCCGCGATCTCTATCTCGATCTCCGGTGCTCCTGGATCTTCCTCTGCTCCACGAATACACTTGTGGAGCTTCTCCTTTCGCCGCCCCTACAAGGCCCGGCCGCTAGTCTTCAAGGCTTTGATGAGCATCCGCTTGTACGCCTTGTTATCGCCCAAAGAAGCTTGCTTCATGGTGATATTCGCCACCCTTCCAAGTCGCACGGGGTCATAATACCCGACTCCGTGATTGGGGTCTAGCGAGTATCGCTATTGGGCCCCGGGCCGAGGCGATCCGCCTGCCTCCGGTGGAGCCAACTCTTCAAGTAACCCTCTACCTCCTTCCGAATATCAGCGGGGAAAGTAGAGGAACCGGTTTTGGGAGCGGCCTCCTTCGGGACAGTGGATCGGCAGATTCGCCTCGAATAGCCTCCCCGTATGCTCCCTTCTTTCCCTTCTCTTTTCAGCCGAGAGGAGGAAGCGGCACTCGGCTTCGGTAGATACTTTCAACATCTCGACCACTTCTTCCGCCATGCCGGGTCCCATGGGTAGGGGTCGATCTTCCGGCTCACCCGGTTCAACCCCCACATCACACTTGGGTGGGATCACGGCGAACCCCTTGGGCCGGGTACCGCCTCGATCCCCCTCAGCCCGTGGGGGCCGACGCACTCCACATTTGTATGGCCCGGCCTCCCGCAATTGTCGCACATGGGGCCGGTAGGGTATTCTCCTTCTAGGCTGAGGATATTGGGGGGACCAATGCCCCATCGCCCCGCAGTTGTAGCAGGCATTCGGCTTTGCGGGTGGAGGAGGTCCACCTCCCATCCTCCTTTGTGGAATGGTTGTTGCCATGTCCGCAGGTGCATATCTGGGGATATGCACAGGTGGGATGGGAGTGCCCTCCTGCACTCCATAGGAGTAGTCCTCCTGGGTTGGTTCATATGGTGGGGCCTCACTCGAGCTCCCCCAGCTTACTTGATGTGCCGGGTAGCTCTCCCTCGGCTGGTGCACCGAGTTGGTGTGCCCCGGCTTCCTACATATGGTACACCAGACATTCACCCTACTTTGCATTGGCGATTTCCATCTGTCCTTATTGTTGACCAAGTGCACCTTCACGTCCTCCAAAGACTTGGTGAGTTCTTCCACCTTGGAGGAAATCCCCTTCCTTCCCTCATCGCCTCCCTTCATGCGATGATGCTCCTTCTTCTTCGGGATGTATCTCCACTCCTCATCCGAAGAGCTCATAGCTTCTTCGGACGAAGAGGAGCTAGTTGTGGACGGACTTCGTCTCTTCCTCCCCTTACCCCGGGCCTTCGTCCTTGCCTTACCTTTGGAGGACTGTCCCAAATGTCGATGAATATTCGACAACCAGACGCCTCCAGCGTACCGAATGATCGCGCTCCCACCATATTCGGTCCGACCTTCGAAGGTCTCTCCGATCGTGGTCATGCTTCCCCAAGCCAGATACATACCACTCGATTGCCATTGCCGCCGAATATGGCTTGGTGTTGGCAATGGTTGCTGGCATCCGCTCTTGTGGGAACAAGCCAAGATCCCCCCGAGCTTCGATGCTTTCCCCCTCCCGAGATAGCACCCGGTCTTGGCGGGGAGTACCTTTGTCGTATCCCATCTCCCCCGAATCAGGCCAGAAATCGACCCTTGAGCCCCTCCCATGTGGCTATTTCTGCCACATGGTTCTCCTCCTGATTGTTCATCCATACCCGGGCCTCTTTTCGGAGGAGTCCAGGGAAGATTCGTCTCTGGTCCATGGGGTCTTGTTCTTTGTTGGCCGTGGAGATGGCCTTGAACGTCCGAATGTAGGAGTCGGCATCATCTTCGTCGGTAGTACCTTTAAACTTGGGGTACTGCTGCTTGGTAATTGGCCCCGCCATTCTTGATGATCTTTGGCCTTGATCCTCGACTTGGAGGTTTGTGAATCATGGCTCGAGGTTCAATTTTGAGCTCGTTCAACTCTCCCTTGTTGGCAGCAGCAAAGGTCGTGGGTCCTTCTTGGAAGGCCAACCTGTAAGACCCAGGGTTGTACATATAGGATAAAATGAAAGTATATCTAAATTGTGCCTAAGTTTATCTTAGTCATGACTATGTTTAGCTAGTTATGGTTAAGTTGGAGGAAAATATAGAGTAACTTTTGGTGTGGTAGATGAGAACTACTATTTTGTTGTTTAGTATGAGTCAAGGAATAGATTCCATCACATGGGTATCTTGACTTCCCTTGACTTGGACTAGTTTTCATTGGTTGGACTTGGTGAAGACCCTTAAATCTAGGGGCGAGATTGACTTGGTACACTAGAAGTCAATTAGGGAGTAGTTGGGCTTCTAGAAGATCCAAGTGGACCAATTGCATGTTGCCATGTACCCTTTTCATTGGGGTTTGTGATCTCTACCTCGTTTAAACTTGGTAAGAGGAAGTTACATGGTGATTACTTGTAGTTACTAGGGTAAGATTCTAAGTAGTATAAATAGAGAGGTTGAGAAGCACCTCTCAAGTAGTTTTTCAATGGAAGTTAGTTTTGGGAGGAGATAGTGTGGTGATCTTAGTTTTAGGGAGCTTGGTTCTTGGAGATGTCATGTTCTGAGTGGAACCTTGATTCAATGAAGACTTTGATTACCAAAGTATCCCTTTCCTTTTGAGTGATATCTTACTCTTGGTGATAATGTGCATAATAGAGCTTGGACTTTGAGAGTTTGTGTAAGAGTGAGCAATAGGATCATGGGCAAAGGGTGGGACTAAGTCCTTGTAGATTCATGATGAGCTTCCAAAAAGCCATCGGAGGTAAACCTGAGTGAGAGTCAGCCCGAGGTCACATTTTTGGTTCCGTTGCCGGGACCTCGCCTAGAAGGAAAAGAGATGTTTGAATCCAGTTTATTGCCCGTGAGAGCGCAACGATGAGAACTCATATGGAGAGGACTGTGGGGGAAGAGCGAACCGAGATCATGATGCATAGTAATGTACCATTTGTGTATCCGGTAGTGTTATATGATAGCCTGGAAGTTATTTTGTACATTTTGTTTACTTAAGTGTTGTTTGGGATGAGGCGAGAGTGCTATAGTATGTATTTGGGAGGAAAACTTTATTTTCCAAAGTTTTTCCGATAATTTTATTGATTTTAGATTAGTAGATGGGATACGTTTTGCACTTGAAATAACAGTCATATCATGTCTAGATCAAAAGTTATGATGTTTAGAATTTGCTAGGGTCTTGAAAGATAGCTCTCGGGAAAAAGTGTACAGAGCTTATCAATTCGTGCAAGAATTGAATCAGGATTTGAAACTTTGCACGATGGTATATCAAGAGCTAAGCTACATGTGAGTTTAAATTTCGTTGAGAGATCATTTTTATAGAGAAAGTTATGATACCTGAAGTATAGGGGGGTATAAAAGTGAGCAAAACTGCTTTACTTTTCAGATTTACTTTTTCCTTGTTTATGGTCATTCCGAGAGAGTGAGTGCATGAGTGTTTTGCATAGTGAGGATGACTTGACACTCATTGGAAAATGGGAGATCAACCTCTTTGGAAGATCCGTTATCTAAGATACCTCAAGGGCCGGACGTGATTGTTTCAAATGGATTCGAACACGAGGGAGTTCGAGTGGAGTTTGAAGAGAGGACACTAAAAAGTTCCCCGAGTTTAAACGTGAGAGTTGCTTCTATTGTGGAGAGGAGGGACATAAGCTTGTGAGTTGTCCTTTGAGGACCAAAGATCGGAGGTTGAGAGAGAGACGAAATGTGGGAGAGCTAAACCTTCATCTGGGGACCATCATCTCCCCATGAATCCAAGAGTGGAAACTATTGTGAAAATTGTGGAGTGACCGGACTTCCCTTAGGACACGAGTGTAGTGGCGTGAAAGCTCTGTTGGAGTCACTAGTGGAGGGCTTTGAAGATAAATTGAGTGTATACCTAAAAGTTGAAATCTCCATGTGGCTCAAGTTCTAATCTGAAGATGGAGATCATTTTCAGAATGATCGAGAAGATGTCGATGAGGGTAAGGCTCATAGTGTGTTTAGGAGAGGAGAGAGCCATGGCAATCTTGGACCAACCAATTCCGTTCATTTTGCCATTGATGAATTACTACGGAATGGAGCTAGTTTTGTTTGTGTTGTATTAGGGAGTCCCGTATAAATTTCCAACAACAACGACAAAAGGAGTTGGAAATGGGGAAGCTTCCGGTGTTCTATGGGAGAGAGAAAGAAGATGTAGAATCTTTTGTGAGAGACTTCAAGAGGGCATGCATAGGAAACAATGAGAGAAGGAAACCCGAATGGGCTATCCTTTGCCCGACTTCTTGAGGATTCTCGCATTGAAGTGGTACAATGAGTACAAGAAGGAGCATGTGGAGGAAGACACTTGGGAGAGTTTGACGGAATCTTGTTGAAAACTTTCTTCGGATGAAAGTTACGAGAAGTTCGATGTGTGAAGTCACCTTTTGAAGCAAGGAGAGAGTGAGAAGGTGAGATCATACGTGAGAGAGAACGGAGAAGCCGGGAGTCACGCTTTCGGTGGTGTTGAGAAAGAGTGGAGACGAGGTCGAGCCAACCATGGTGGGGATTTGTACATGTTGACAAAGAACTTCATTGAGGTTTGAAGCCTCAGATTCAAGCAAGGTGAGATATGAAAAGCCCTCTTCTAAGGTTGAGGCTATTCGCATTGCTATTCGAATGGAGGAGAGCCTAGAAGACGATGATTCTAGCTTGGTGGCTAGAGAAGCATCACCACCGTTGTGGTTAGAATGGCAACTCCATCGTTGTTGTTGTTGCCAAGTAGTAAATTCTCAGTGAGGTAGACTTGCACCATGAGTTGAAATCTATCACGTAAAAACACTCGCTGATCTCAAGATTAACGTAGTACAACTATGGAGAGGAGGAATCAGAATGTAGGGGGAGGATCTAGAGGGTATGGGAATTATCCTCCAAAAGGAAATCCACCACAAGGGAACTTCACAGTTTCATGCTTTAGTTGTGGAGGCCCTCATTTACAAATCTAAATTGTCCTAATCCTCGACAACATGATGGAGTTAGACACAACAATTCTACTCCCCGCCTCCAAGTCAATCGAAGGATAAGGGAGTAAAGGCCTATTGATGTGTTTCCTCATCGGTGCACGTTTGAGAAGGGAGAGAGCTCTATAAGTTCCAGAGTTGATATTCTTGCACACCAGAAGAAGAGAGCAAGATTTGTAAGAGGAGTCCATCTCAATGGAAGATCAACCAACCCGGAGCACTCGATCCATGGTGTGAGTCAACCGAGAGCACCGAGAAAGAAGTTGGGAATGGATGATTTCTCCATTTCATCTCCCTCAAATACGACGTGGTGGAGGATGGGGAATCAAAAGCCAATATAATGTTTGGCCAATTGATTGCTCTAAATCCTACGATAAGAAAGGAGTTGAGGGGAGGCCTAAGCTCAAAAAGGACCAAGAAGTTTTCCATCCAAGGGAAAGTTCCATGGTAATGTTGGAGTAGGAGTGGTGGATGCCGCTGCCGGAGGTATGCACTTCAGCTTCAAGATTTAAAGTACGCATTAATGGACGTGATGTTTCGGATGTACTAGTGGATGGTGGATCTGCGATGAATGCCATGTCAGAACATTTGTTGAAGAAGTTGGGGATGAAGCTTTCAAGACCTTCCAACATCATTGTTGGGATGGCCAACAAGCAAAAAGGTGCACCCATTGGAGTGGTGGACAAGGTGGTGGTAAGTGTGATGGGAGTTCAAACCTTGTTGTCCTTTCAAGTGCTTGAGGAGGCTAGCTATGACTTGTTGTTAGGAAGACCTTGGTTGAGGGTTGTGAGGACAACCGATCGGTGGCATAAGGGTTACCTTCGATAGGGCGAAAAAACCATCGAGTGAAGGTCCCTCTCACAAGTGGCGGAGGAGCGGTCTCGCCTCGGATAGACCTACGAGTGATTACTCGTAGTCCGAGAGTGAAGAAAGTGGTAGTTTTTCGAGGTTGACACCAACATGTCGATCGATGAGGAGACATCATCGAAGATACCTCGGACGATGATGTTCAAGTTCAAGTTCTTGTTGCAATGGATTTACTTCCCTAGGCCGGGGTGGTGAAAGATCCCGACAAGATGAAGATGAGTAAAGATGAGATAACTCGACGGCTCTCCACTCTCAAGTTTGGTCCCAAGGTTACTATGGAGGAGAAGTCAAGGTTCTTGGATATATTTCGAAAATATATCCATGTCTTTGCCTTTAGCTACAAGGATTTGAAGGAAGTAACCTTAGAAACTCATCGCATTGAGTTAGAGGAGAAGGCTCGCCCAAAGACGTCGGAAGCAACGTTGATAAATCCACCAACGGCCGTGGTGGTCAAGGAGGAGATCGACAAGCTAAAGGATGCGGGTTTCATCTATGAGGTAGAGAATTCTGAATGGGTTTCTCCTATTGTGATAGTCAAGAAGAAGAATGGTAAGCTACGTGTATGAGTAGATTACAAGAAGTTGAATGTCGTCACAAAGAAGGATTACTATCCTTTACCTTTCATAGATGAGATTCTAGAGGAGGTGGCAGGTCATGAGTGGTATAGTTTTGGAGATGGTTATAGTGGTTATAACCAAATTCAAATTGCTCCCGAAGATCAGCTCAAAACCACTTTTACCACGCCATGGGGAACTTTTTGCCTTTAGGGTAATGCCCTTTGGTCTATGTAATGCTCAAAGAACTTTTCAGAGGTTCATGAACAAGGTGTTTGAACCTTTATTGGGAAATTTGTGCGAGATTTCATAGATGATTTTTGTGTATACGGAAGAAGGAGGATCATTTTGATCATTTGATCAAAATTCTACAACGGTTGGAGAAAAGCCAGGCCTCATTTCAATCCAGAAAAATGCATTTTTGGATGTGAGGAAGGTTTGTTGTTAGGGCACATCATCTCCAAAGATGGTATAGCGGTGGATCCGGAAAAGGTGAAACGCATCCTCGACTTACCTTTTCCGGTGACGTTGACCAAGTTGAGGCAGTTCCTTGGAATGGTGGGATACTATCGACGGTTCATCTTTTTCCTTCTCCAACAAAGCTTATGCCTTGACGGTTTACATGAAGAAGGGGACGGATTACGATTTAATCCTCAAGGATGGAGAGGCACTGTGCATGCTCGAACTTCTTAAGAAGGCGTTGGTAACGGCTCCTATTTTAGCCAAACCAAATTGGGGTAAACCTTTCATTCTCTACACGGATGCATCAAACATTGCTATAGGATGCACTCTAAGCCGCTTAGATGAAGATAGCCATGATCATCCAATTGCTTATGCTAGTAGACGATATGGTGCGTGCCGAGAGAAATTATTCAAGGATCGAAAGGGAGGCTTTAGGCTGTGATCTTCTCACTCAAGAAGTTTCGACACTATCTATTGGGAGGGAAGTTTACTATCGTTATCGACCACAAGGCTTTGAAGTACATTTTCAACAAGCCTAATGTCGAGGGTAGGATAGCCAGGATGGAAGTTGTTCTTGGCGGAGTTTGATTACATCATTGAGGATCGAACCCGGTAAGAAACATGCCAATGCCGATTTGATGTCTCGAAAGCATACGATGAGGAAGGAGATCAACCAGTGGATGATACATTTCCAGATGAGGATTTGCTGATGATGGACACCATAACAAAGGTACCGGCTGAATACAAGGGGATATGGGATTTCATCTCGGAGGAGAGTTTCCCAAGGCATGCATTCACGGGAGAGGAATGCATTGGTGAAGCGATGTGAACCTTATACCATCATAGAGGACGTGTTGTTTCATCAAGGAGCAGATGGACTACTCGGAAGGGTTGTTGGAAGGGAGGAGTCAATTCAACTTATGAAGGAGTTTCATGAAGGCTCGGTATGTGGAGGACACTTTTGCAGAAAGGTAATCGCATTTAAGATCCTAGATGCAGCTATCATTGGAAGGGCATTTTCAAAGATTGTGTGGAATTTTGCAAGAGTTGTGATGTGTGTCAAGCTTTTGCTAAAAGTCCATGAAAACCCCTCCTTTGACATCAGTTCCTATTTTAGGTCCTTTTGAAAAGTGGGGAATAGATTTTGTAGGACCCTTGAATCTTACTCCTCGGGGTAACAAGTTCATTGTGGTAGCATGCATTATCTAACCAAGTGGGTAGAAGCTAGACCTCTAAAATCTACTAGTGAGGAAGAAGTGGGTAGATTTCTATATGAGAGGATAATAACTAGATTCGGATGCCCTCTAGAAATTGTATCTGATAGAGGTGGTGAGTTTGTTGGAAGCATTATACAAGCCATGCTAGGTCATTTCTCCATCAAGGCACGGGTGACTACTTCCTACAAACCAAATGCTAATGGGTTGGCGGGCGAACCAACTATACGCTTTTGCATGATGTTGGTAAGGATGCGCACATGGACGGAGCAAGCAAAATTGGGACAAAAGGCTGCATGCTATCTTGTGGGAGTATCGGACGACTTGGAAGACATCAACAGTGGTACTCACCTTTCCGTATGGTATATGGTGTCGAGTCAAAGCTTCCAATTCAATTTGATTTGACGACCTTCTTAACTATCCAACGGAAGTTAAAGAGGAAGAATGGAGTAGAAGTTATCAAATCAAGATGTCAACAACCTGTTTGAGTGGAGGAGGCTCGAGTCGTGGCTATGGTACGCGTGTGGAGCGGGCTCAACAATTGCGAGAAGAAGTATCATGATAATCGATTTGGGACGAAGAAGATGAAGATTTTCAAAGAAGGTGATTGGGTAATGCTTTACGATTCCATTAGATATAAGAGAGCAAGAAAGAAATTTCTTCCAAAGTACTTTGGTCCTTTCATAGTTCACAAGGTGTGGGGAAACTTTACTTATGATTTGAAGGAGTTGGGAGGACGACATTTTGACCGTAAGGAATCACGACAAGTTGAAGCCGTTTCATCGATTTATCAGATTCTTTCACTCCGAGGACGGAGTGAAATCTTGGTCCGGGGTAAATGTAAGACCTGGGGTTGTACATATAGGATAAAATGAAAGTATATCTAAATTGTGCCTAAGTTTATCTTAGTCATGACTATGTTTAGCTAGTTATGGTTAAGTTGGAGGAAAATATAGAGTAACTTTTGGTGTGGTAGATGAGAACTACTATTTTGTTGTTTAGTATGAGTCAAGGAATAGATTCCATCACATGGGTATCTTGACTTCCCTTGACTTGGACTAGTTTTCATTGGTTGGACTTGGTGAAGACCTTTAAATCTAGGGGGCGAGATTGACTTGGTACACTAGAAGTCAATTAGGGAGTAGTTGGGGCTTCTAGAAGATCCAAGTGGACCAATTGCATGTTGCCATGTATCCTTTTTTTCATTGGGGTTTTGTGATCTCTACCTCGTTTAAACTTGGTAAAGAGGAAGTTACATGGTGATTACTTGTAGTTACTAGGGTAAGATTCTAAGTAGTATAAATAGAGAGGTTGAGAAGCACCTCTCAAGTAGTTTTTCAATGGAAGTTAGTTTTGGGAGGAGATAGTGTGGTGATCTTAGTTTTAGGGAGCTTGGTTCTTGGAGATGTCATGTTCGGAGTGGAACCTTGATTCAATGAAGACTTTGATTACCAAAGTATCCCTTTCCTTTTGAGTGATATCTTACTCTTGGTGATAATGTGCATAATAGAGCTTGGACTTTGAGAGTTTGTGTAAGAGTGAGCAATAGGATCATGGGCAAAGGGTGGGACTAAGTCCTTCTAGATTCATGATGAGCTTCCAAAAAGCCATCGGAGGTAAACCTGAGTGAGAGTCAGCCCGGAGGTCACAGACCACCATTCACCCTCGTCGAATGCTTTGTCTCCCGAAGGCATTACTGCTCGGGTGGAGGTGTTGGTACTGGCGCTCACAAGTTCTTCCGAAGAATTAGAGCTACTGCCGTCTGGTCGAGTCTCCAAACGTCCAGGGCTACTGGTTTGACTTCTTCCTCTCGACGTAAACGCTTTGCTCTTCGTGAATGGCGGAAGAGTGTGACTCACCACGTTTGTTATCTCTTCGGGGTCAGCATGAGTCTTCTTCCTTCAGCGCCCCAGGGGTCAGATCCACCCTTGCTCACGCTCCTTCCGTCTTAGTTCTTGACGTGCAGCGGCACGCCGTCCTCTGGCAGTGAGTTCAGGGGTGTTCTCTTCTTGGTCCGTCGATAGGACATACACCGTTGGCTCCTTCTTGGACTGATTAGTGTGAGGCCGTTTCTCCGTCATGCACGATTGAAGATCTAATAGAAGACGCTGGGCATACCCAACAATCTCTCACCCCTCCCTTCTCTTCCAGAGGGGTTGAGTTCTTTCACAAGCAATGGAAAGGTGGGATATAGAAAATCAAAATTGCGGTCACAATTGCGACCTGGAAACTTCCCTTCCTGGCTAACTGTCGGATCAATTCATTCCCCGGCAGCGGCGTCAAGAAAAAGTTAGACTTTTATGTAATAGCACGGTAGGCACTATTCAGTCCGAATTCGTATAGATTGATTCGTTCCCAAGGGAATGAGGGATCAAACCACAATAGCGAAGAAGGGAAATAAGCATTTAGACATCTTCGGACTGCGAAGTCCGAAGAGCATCCACAAAGAAGGTAATCAATTCAACATCAATTCCTTCACAAACCCATCACATCACCAATTCCACATACACAGCAAATAGAGTTCAGCAATTTGCTTAACTTCAGGATGGGGATCTCTCTCATTACAAGTTTGCGTCTCGGTGAAACACCCTCTAGAGTACTTCTGATGCTACAGATAGGCTCAGCTCATGGACAAATACCCGGGTAGCTTCACGGATACACGCTTCAGTCGTCACAATGTCAGCCTGCAGACACCAGCTCTTCGAGTGCTCGTTCTACCCTAACTACAATTTTGCAATCCAACAGCTTGGATACTTGCAAAGATAAAAGATCCACCACTTTATTTCCTACGACTATTTATAATGAATGTTCCAACTGTTACTCCTAACTGCCAAGCTAACCGTCTCCTACACGGATCGCTCTCTCCTAAGTCTTCTACTATGATCTAAGCCGCTCGATCGCACCTCCGCTGCTTGCGTGAATGCGTCGATTCCTAACTACATCTCATGTACATCTGCAACAATCTCCTGCCGATGAAGAGCCATGGCTTCCCGGAAATCTCGACCCAATGCCTTGTACATCTCCTTTCTTTGATCCTTTGAGTCTCCAAGATTTTCCATTGCTGCCACCAACTGCTCTAACCGCTACGTCTCAACACGATCACACCGTGTGAACAGATGTTGCGCACATCTATTAGCTAGCATCTCCAGCTTCGCAGGTGCCTCCACATCCACCTGAATCAATCGTCGTTTTAGGTCCTGCACTGTCTCCCGAAGATGTGCATTCTCCTTCTCCACAAAATAGATCTCCGCACCCTGAATACAACAGATCTCTTCGTAGGCCTTCTTCGTCTCCTCTCTCAGCTTTCTCTTTGGACAGCTTGTCCACATTCTCTGTCAACTCCTTCATTGTGATGGATTGATCTTCCTTTCCCAATGCCAGACGGTTCATCATTTGAATCAATTCCATATACTGCATGCTTGAGGTCCCCCCTGGCATATACATCGGTCCCATCTCGTTCAACTCCAAAGAATACCGGGACCACCACGTTTTCCAACTTCTGCGATTTGTAGTACCGATGCCATGGCTTCTGCAATCTCCTTCGAGGCTTTCGTCCCTGGCTTTACTGCCATCATCTTCGGACGAGAGGACTTGGACGGTCCTACTTCTTCCATCTTCTTCTTTCCTACATCTTTTTCGAGCGACTAGAGTGGCGGGTGGACTGTCTTCCACTACTCTCTTCCTCTTCCTCGATGTCCCGATCACCTCAAGGTCCGAGTCCGAATCAAGCTTACTCTGCACCGCCGGTCTCACTTCTCCCGTTCTCTTTGGTTCAGGTGGCGCACTCGTTCCTAGACTCCTCCTCGACCCACTGCTAGCGCTGTCGATGTCCGCATCCAAGTCCGACAATCCACTCTCCAACCGATACAGCTGCCTCTCTTTAGGCGTCAGCCACTCCAACTTTGTGTACAGGTGTACTAAGAAAGACGAGAGATAGACTACACTCTTATCGTCTTCCCTTAGCTCCGTTGCCATAGCATGCACATTCCTCGCAAAGATCTCTCCCCAGTTCACTCGGATAGTTCCTCCGATGAACCCTTCCACGATCCTCACCTTATGCATACTCATGGAGGTTATCCGCTGCGGTAAGAAAAGTTGATTGAAGGTGAGTGCCACCTTCCTCCTGAAGACATCTTTGATCAAATCAAGCTTGTAGCCATTCGTCCCCTTCCTCTCCCTAGGGTTGAACCACTTCCGCTCGTCGAAGGTGAACGCCGTATGCATTGCCGATCCCTCCCAATTGACTCCACCTTTATCCTCTTCGTGGTTGCATCCTAAAGCCTTCGCCCATAGCTTTGCATCCCACTTCTCCGGCTGCGCTCTGCTTCCAATTGCTGTCAGCGGCTTCCCTCTCCGGACTTCATCGCACAACTCCGGGCACACATAGTCCCATCGCCATGACAAAAACGCTCCACCGAGGTTCTTCATCCTCAAAGAACTCATTTGGAGTCCAATCCGCCATCGAATGAGCGGTCGAATTCTCCCCATCGTCGCACTTCTTCATGCTTTGGAACTTCCTCCGGGTTCGGCGCTTTGACATTGCAGTTAGCTTTCCTTGCTCCGACATTTCGGCAAGTTCTTGGCATCGACTTTTCTCGACAATTCTTCAATGCGCCGCCTAAACGCAGCGCTGAAATTCCGCTTAATTCACTCGTGTGAACTCCCTAATGGTATTCCTAGCTAACAAACATATATTTGGACGAATACCTTCAAGAGAACCCGAATATAACTCTTTATTCACAAAAACAAAAAAAATCCTACTTATCCTAAGAACTACGGTCCTACATTGTCTACTACCAATTTGTCATTAATAGGGGTTTGAAAGTTAAGTCCACGGTTTATTGGACCTTTCTTGATTGTTCAACGGATTGGAGAAGTTGCATACAAGTTAGAGTTGCATACAAGTTAGAGTTGCAAACACATATGACAATACATCCTATTTTTCATGTGTCTCTCTTGAGGAAGTATACTCCACGACCTCCTTCCTTTGGCAACCCACATCAACCTCCTCCTGTACCGGCCATGATTGATGGTGTAGAGGAATATGAGGTTGAGAGAATTCTCAAGAAACAGACAAGAGGTCAGCGGAATCCAAAAGTGGAATATCTAGTCCAATAGAAAGGTTATCCACTGTATGAAGCTATTTCATTGGGAACCATTGGCAAATCTTACAAATGCCAAGATACTTGTAGAGACTTTTGAGTCTTCTAGCAACGAGGACGTTGCGTCTTAAATAAGGGAGAGATTTGTAACCAATATTGGTTAGCTATAGTTAGTTTAGCCAAAGCGTAGGTTGGTCACTAGATCACAAAAAGACAAGATAGTGGTGTGCACTATCCAAAAAGTAAAAGGTAAATGATAAGGTGGCTACCATGCATTGGTGGATCGGATTGTGTGCTAGACGGCTTTTAGGAATTGGGTAGGATAAGATAACGAAGTATGCAACCTACGCATGTTAGCCATGTGGCATAGTTTGGATTTTGGACTTTTCTAGTCCTACAATATATAAAGCAAGGAGAGGTCTTGAGAAGACATCTCTCATCTTGGAAGTCATTCCAGAGTCTTTGCCTTTAGTGTTACACAATCTCTCCAATCAATCAGCTTCCACATCATCACATCGGGCACACTTACTAGCCAAAACTTCTAATCTAGCTGGTCTCTCCACATCGACCTTGTGCAACTGACGCTTCACCTCCTTCAATTGATTCCGGAGCCTCTCATTCTCGACTTGCACGAATTTCAATTCCACTCCCTGGATCTTGCAAATCTCACCATAGGACTTCTTCGCTGCTGCCACCTCCCGTTGCGCTTCTGCCTTCTCCTTCTCCAGACGTCCCACCGACTCTGTCAACTGTTTGATGGTATGCGTCTCGTCCTTCTTCCATGTGGCGGTACGGTTCATCACCTGAATCAATTCCATGTAGCCGTCCTCCTGAGGATCCCATCCTTGGATATAATCTGTTCCCATCTCGTTCAACTCCATCAAAACAAGAATAACTACATTATCTAGTTTTTGTGCTAACTGCAATGCCGAAGAGAGCGGTTTTCCACCATCTACTTTGGATGCCTTCACCTTAGACCGCGATACTTTCACTACTAGGCTTCTTGGCTTATGTAATGACATAGGGGAACATTACTGAAGTAAATTGCAGTGTAAAGTTTGTTCCCAAGGGAATGAGGTACTCAATTAACTGACCAGGAAGAGGAATTACGCATTTTGCCGTCTTTAAATACTCTGGACTGCAGAGTCCGAAGAGCGTAAGAATTAGACTCTTCTGAAAACTAATCCAAATATAACAATCCCATTGATTCACAAGACACAAGTATGCATTGGCAAATTCGTTTATTAATAGATGGGGATCTCCCCTCTTACAAATTTCAAACAAGGCGAAACATTTGTTGAAGTTCTCCTGATCACGTTATGCAGACACAGCTTATGGCCGAATACTAGGGTAACTTCACAGGTATCCGGACCAATCTATGCCGATTCTTCGTTGCACTCAACAGCTTCAACAGTGTTCGTTCTATCCTATCTACAGTTTGCATTTCAATCAAATTGAACACTTGCAAAATAAAGAAATGCGCGACTAGTCTACCTACTCCTATTTATACATGAATTCCTCATTGTCAAGCTAACCGTCTCCTACATGGATCGCTCTCTCCGAAATCTACTCTGTCCTTCTAAGCCGCGAGATCGCACTTCCGCTCCTCGCGTAAATGCGTCGATCCTCAACTGCATCTCTTGTACATCTGCTTCGATCTCCTGTCGATGAAGAGTCCGGGCCTCCCTGAAATCTCATCCTAGAGTTCGGTACATCTGCTTACGTTGCTCCTTTGAGTCTCCCGGGTTGTCCATCACCATCACCAACTGCTCCAATCACTGCACCAATCCAACAAACTGTCACAACGCGCAAACAGATATTGCGCACACCTGTTGGCAAGGGTCTCCAACCTGCTTGGTACCTCCACATCTATCTGATTCAACCGCCGCTTCAGGTCTTGCACCGCTTCCGAAGTTGGGCATTTTCTTCTCCCGCAATTTCACTTCAAAGACTCGAATATGGCAGATCTCCGCATACTCCTTTTGGGACTATTGTATCTACTTCTCTAGTTTGCCTTTCTGTTTGGACAACTTGTCCGCATTCTCAATCAGCTGACAAATAGTGTCAGTCTGGTCATCCTTCCCTAACGCAAGCATGTTCATCATCTGAATTAAGTCCATATATCCGTCGGCTTGAGGATCCCAACCTTGCATATACATGGGTCCCATCTCGTTCAACTCGAACAACACGGCTACCACTATAGCTTTTAGCTTCTGAGACAATTGGAGTACCAAAGCCATAGGCTCCCCAATTTCCTTCGACGCTTTCGGCCCTAGTTTCACCGCCATCATCTTCGGTTGAGATGTCTTGGGTGGAACCACCTCTGCTACGTGTAGGGGCATGGTTAGAGGTTTCAGAATATAAATGAACGATATTCGGAGGAAGTATGTGTCACCGAATACGAATAGGAGAAATAAGCGCAAAGATGGCCAAGACGAATAAATTGTTAAGGAGGTCTGAAGCGTCGAACGGATTAGGGCAGTTAGTAACAACATCGACGAGTGTAACGAGCCGCGGAGGAGCAAGAATGAGCGTCGAGTCAAGTAGACGAAATGAAGAGGAAATCGGTCATTCGATTGAGGGCTCGTGAGGCGATTCAATTGCCTGTGAAGAAGATGCCGACGGGAGTATATTGACCCTTGGTGCCGAAGCCAGAATAGTCGACCGAATTACTCTAGAATGGAGCTAGTTTTGTTTGTGTTGTATTCGGGAGTCCCGTATAAATTTCCAACAACAACGACAAAAGGAGTTGGAAATGGGGAAGCTTCCGGTGTTCTATGGGAGAGAGAAAGAAGATGTAGAATCTTTTTTGTGATGGACTTCAAGAGGGCATGTATAGGAAACAATGAGAGAAGGAAACCCGAATGGGCTATCCTTTTGCCCGACTTCTTGGAGGATTCTGCATTGAAGTGGTACAATGAGTACAAGAAGGAGCATGTGGAGGAAGACACTTGGGAGAGTTTTTGGAGAATCTTGTTGAAAACTTTCTCCGGATGAAAGTTACGAGAAGGCGATGTGTGAAGTCACCTTTTTGAAGCAAGGAGAGAGTGAGAAGGTGAGATCATACGTGGAGAGAACGGAGAAGCTGGAGTCACGTTTTCGTGTGGTGTTGAGAAAGAGTGGAGACGAGGTCAAGCCAACCATGGTGGGGATTGTGGCGATGTTGACAAAGAACTTCATTGGAGGTTTGAAGCCTTAGATTCAATGCAAGGTGAGATATGAAAAGCCCTCTTCTAAAGTTGAGGCTATTCGCATTGCTATTCGAATGGAGGAGAGCCTAGAAGATGATGATTCTAGCTTGGTGGCTAGAGAAGCATCACCATCTGTTGTGGTTAGAATGGCAACTCCCTCTTTGTTGTTCTTTTGATAGTAAATTCTCCAGTGGTAGACTTGCACCATGAGTTGAAATCTATCATAGAAACACTCGCTGATCTCAAGATTAACGTGAAGTACAACTATGGGAGAGGAGGAATCGAAATGTAGGGGAGGATCTAGAGGGTATGGGAATTATCCTCCAAAAGGAAATCCACCACAAGGGAACTTCATAGTTTCATGCTTTAGTTGTGGATGCCCTCATTTCCAACGAAATTGTCCTAATCCTTGACAACATGATGGAGTTAGACACAACAATTCTACTCCTGCTCCAAGTCAATCGAAGGATAAGGGAGTAGCGTCTATTGATGTGTTTCCTCATCGGTGCACGTTTGAGAAGGGGAGAGAGCTCTATAAGTTCCGAGTTGATATTCTTGCACACGAGAAGAAGAGAGCAAGATTTGCAGAGGAGTCCATCTCAATGGAAGATCAACCCAGTGGTGTGAGTCAACCGAGAGCACCAAGGAAGAAGTTGGGAATGGATGATTTCTCCATTTCATCTACCCAGCTGAAATACGACGTGGTGGAGGATGTGGGGAATCAAAAAGCCAATATAATTGGCCAATTGATTGCTCTAAATCCTACGATAAGAAAGGAGTTGAGGGGAGGCCCAAGCTCCAAAAGAACCAAGAAGCGACGATCAAGGGGAAAGCTTCCATGGCGAATGTTGGAGTAGGAGTGGTGGATGCCGGCTGCCCTCGGAGGTATGCACTTTCCGGGCTTCAAAGATTGAAGTACGCATTAATGGGCGTGATGTTTTGGATGTGTAGGTGGATGGTGGATGCGGTGAATGCCATGTCGAACGTTTGTTGAAGAAGTTGGGGATGAAGCTTTCAAGACCTTCCAACATCATTGTTGGGATGGCCAACAAGCAAAAGGTGCGACCCATTGGAGTGGTGAATAAGGTGGTGGTAAGTGTGATGGGAGTTCAAACCTTGTTGTCCTTTCAAGTGCTTGAGGAGGCTAGCTACGACTTGTTGTTAGGAAGACCAGTTTGGTTGAGGTTTGTGAGGACAACTGATCGGTGGCATAAGGATTACCTTCATTATAGGGCCGAAAAACCATCGAAAGTGAAGGTCCCTCTCACAAGTGACGGAGGAGCGTCTCGGACTCGGATAGACCTCACAGTGATTACTTAGAATCGAGTGAAGAAAGTGGCAGTTTTTGAGAGGTTGACACCAACATGTCAACCGATGAGGAGACATCATCATGAAGATACCTCGGACGATGATGTTCAAGTTCAAGTTTGTTTTGCAATGGATTTACTTCCTAGGCGAGGGGGTGGTGAAAGATCTCGACAAGATGAAGATGAGTGAAGATGAGATAACTCGGCGACTCTCCACTCTCAAGTTTGGTCCCAAGGTTACTATGGAGGAGAAGTCAAGGTTCTTGGATATATTTTGAAAATATATCCATATCTTTGCCTTTAGCTACAAGGATTTGAAGGAAGTAACCTTAGAAACTCATCGCATTGAGTTAGAGGAGAAGGCTCGTCCAGTACGTCAGAAGCAACGTCGGATAAATCCACCAACGGCTATGGTGGTCAAGGAGGAGATCGACAAGCTAAAGGATGCGGGTTTCATCTATGAGGTAGAGAATTCTAAATGGGTTTCTCCTATTGTGATAGTCAAGAAGAAGAATGGTAAGCTATGTGTATGCGTAGATTACAAGAAGTTGAATGCTGTCACAAAGAAGGATTACTATCCTATACCTTTCATAGATGAGAATCTAGAGGAGGTGGCAGGGCATGAGTGGTATAGTTTTGGAGATGGTTATAGTGGTTATAACCAAATTCAAATTGCTCCTAAAGATCAGCTCAAAACCACTTTTACCACGCCATGGGGAACTTTTGTCTTTAGGGTAATGCCCTTTGGTCTATGTAATGCTCTAGCAACTTTTTAGAGGTTCATGAACAATGTGTTTGAACCTTTTATTGGTAAATTTGTGCAAGATTTCATAGATGATTTTAGTGTATATGGGAAGAAGGAGGATCATTTTGATCATTTGATCAAAATTCTACAACGGTTGGAGAAAGCCAAGGCCTCGCTCAATCCAGAAAAATGCATTTTTGGATGTGAGGAAGGTTTGTTGTAAGGGCACATCATCTCCAAGGATGGAATAGCGGTGGATCCAGAAAAGGTGAAACGCATCCTCGACTTATCTTTTCCGGTGACATTGACCAAGTTGAGGCAGTTCCTTGGAATGGTGGGATACTATCGACGGTTCATCTTTTCCTTCTCCAACAAAGCTTATGCCTTGACGGTTTACATGAAGAAGGGGACGGATTACGATTTAATCCTCAAGGATGGAGAGACAACTGTGGCGTTTGAACTTCTTAAGAAGGCGTTGGTAACGGCTCCTATTTTAGCCAAACCAAATTGGGGTAAACCTTTCATTCTCTACACGGATGCATCAAACATTGCTATAGGATGCACTCTAAGCAAGTTAGATGAAGATAGCCATGATCATCCAATTGCTTATGCTAGTAGACAGATGGTGCAGGCTGAGAGAAACTATTCAGTGACTGAAAGGGAGGCTTTAGCTGTGATCTTCTAATTCAAAATGTTTCGACACTATATGTTGGGAGGGAAGTTTACTGTCGTTACTGACCACAAGGCTTTGAAGTACATTTTCAACAAGCCTAATCTTCGAGGGTAGGATAGCCGGATGGAAGTTGTTCTTGGCGGAGTTTGATTACATCATTGAGGATCGACCCGGTAAGAAACATGCCAATCTTGATTTGATGTCTCGAAAGATACGATGAGGAAGGAGATCAACCAGGTGGATGATACATTTCGGATGAGGATTTGCTGATGATGGACATAATAACAAAGGTATTTTGAATACAAGGGGATATGGGATTTCATCTCGGAGGAGAGTTTCCCCAAGGCATGCATTCACGGGAGAGGAATGCATTGGTGAAGCGATGTGAACCTTATACCATCATAGAGGACGTGTTGTTTCATCAAGGCGGAGTTTGATTACATCATTGAGGATCGACCCGGTAAGAAACATGCCAATGCTGATTTGATGTCTCGAGCATACGATGAGGAAGGAGATCAACCAATGGATGATACTCGTCGACACACTGCTAGTGCTGTCGATGTCCGCATCCAAGTCCGACAACCCACTCTCCAACCGATACATTTCTGCTTCTCTTTAGGGGTCGTACTCCAATTTTGGGCGTGCGGGTGTACTTAAGAAAGACGAGAGATAGACTACATTCTTATCGTCTTCCCTCAGCTTCGTTGCCATAGCCTACACATTCCTCGCAAAGATCTCTCCCCAGTTCACTCGGATAGTTCCTCCGATGAACCCTTCCATGATCCTCACCTTATGCATACTCACGTACGTGGTCCGTTGCGGTGAGAAAAGCTGATTCAAGGTGAGTGCCACCTTCCTCCTGAAGGCATCTTTGATCAAATCGAGCTTGTAGCCATTCGTCCCCTTCCTCTCCATAGGATGGAACCACTTCCGCTCGTCGAAAGTGAACGCCGTATGCATTGCCGATCCCTCCCAATCGACTCCGTCTTTATCCTCTTCGTGGTTGTGTCCCAAAACCTTCGCCCATAGCTTTGCATCCCACTTCTCCGGATGCTCGCTTCCAATTCTTTGTCGGCATCCCTCTCCGGACTTCATCGCATAGCTCCGGGCACACATAGTCCCATCGCCATGACAGAAACGCTCCACCGAGGTTCTTCAACCTCAGCAACTCCGCTAGAGTCCAATCCGCCATCAGAATGAGTGGTCAAATTCTCCCCATCGTCACACTTCTTCCTGTTGGAACTCCTCCGGTTCGACGCTTCGACATTGCAGCTAGCTTTCCTTGCTCCGGCCACTCGACAAGTTCTTGGCATCGACTTTCTCTCGACAATCCCTCAATCCGCCGTCCAAACGCGCACTTAAATTCCCTCGCAATTCACTCGTGTGAACTCCCCAATGGTATTCCTAGCTAACAACCATATATTTGGACGAATACCTTCAAGCGAACCTGAATATAACTCTTTATTCACAAAAACCAAAAAAAATCCCACTTATCTTAAGAACTACGCTCCTACACAAATCCTGTGTGTAATGCCGATCCCTCCCAGTCAATGTCATCTTTGTCTATCATGTAATCTTGTCCCAAGGCTTCCGTGCACATAATCGCATCCCACGAATCGGGATAACCTCTCCACCCAATTGGATTGGCGACCTTCTTGGCTTTCACTTCTTCACACAGATCTGGACATACATAATCCCATCGCCATGCTAAGAATGATCCACCCAAGTTCTTCAATCGTTTCAACTCTTCCACCATCCAGTCCGGCTTTGGCACCAAAGGTCAAATTACGCTTGACATCTTCTACGGAGGTGGCAATCGAATAGCTTCTCTTGCTCCCGATCGAATTGCCACTCGCTTCTTCATCGTGTCACCTTGATAGTTATGCGCCAGCCGTTGCTTGTCGATACAGTTACAACACTACCCTAACATCAAAACTTCTCCCGCCAGATTTAATCTACTCGCATTCACACTCATCATGCATATTCACCTTAAGAGTCGTATTCATATTCGTCATTACTCAGTTCCACCGAATATCATACTTTTTATTTTGAAAACCAAGAAAACAAGCTTAAAATTCCTAACTAGGGTCCTACATCACACCAACTTCATGAAGCTCGTTCTATCCTGACTAAAATTACGGCTCAACCAATTGAACACTTGCAATGAAAGAATATCCCACCACTTTATTCCTATGACTATTTATAATGAATTTCCTAACTTCTACTCCTAACCGCTATCTACACAGATCGCTCTCTCCTTAGTCTTCTATGCCTATATAAGCCGCTCGATCGCACCTCCGCTGCTTGCGTGAAGGCGTCGATTCCTAACTGCATTTCTTGTACATCTGTTGCAATCTCCTGTCGGTGAAGAGCCATGGCTTCCCGGAAATCTCAACCCAAGGCTTTATACATCTCCTTCCTTTGATCCTTCGAATCTCCCGGATTCTCCATTGCGGCCACCAATTGCTCTAATCGCTACGTTTCTACTCTATCACACCGAGTGAATAGATGTTGCGCATGCCTGTTGGCAAGGGTCTCCAACGTCCACCTGATTTAACCTCCTCTTTAGATCCTGCACTGCTTCCCGAAGATGCGAGTTCTGCTTCTCCACGAAGTGGATTTCTACGCCCCAAATACAACAAATCCTGAACCTTCTGCTCCAATTCGGCCTTCTACTTGGACAACTTGTCCACATTCTCCGTCAATTCCCAAATAGTGTCAGTCTGGCCGCCTTTCCCCAAAGCAAGCCGATTCATCTTCTGGACCAAGTCCATGTATCCGTCTGCTTGAGAATCCCACTCTGGCATGTACATTGGTCCCATTTCATTCAACTCTAACAACACTGGGACCACCACCGCTTCCAGTTTATAAGACAGCTGCAAAACAGAGGCCATAGGCTCAGCAATCTCCTTCGTCGCTTTCACCTTTGGACGAGACGGCTTAGGAAGTCCTACATCCTCCACTTTCTTCTTTTCTAACTTCCTCTTCTTGATCGTCGTAGTGCAAGGAATACTATCTTCTTCTACTACTCTCTTCCTCTTTCAAGAGATGCCAATCACTTCTAGATCCGAATCCGAATCAGACTTACTTTGCGTGGCTGGCTGGCCTGACTTCCCCAGTTCGTCGTGATTTGGTTGGCGCACAAGTTGCCAAGCTCCTCGTAGACCCACTGCTGGCGTCCCACTTCTTTGGTTATGCTCTACTCCCGATTGTTGGTGATGTTTTCCCTCGCCGCACTTCATCACATAGCTCCGAGCACACATAGTCCCATCGCTATGACAGAAACGCACCGCTTAAGTTCTTCAACCTCAGCAACTCCGCCGGAGTCCAATCTGCCATCAGAATAAGCGATTGAATTCTCCCCATGGTTGCACTTCGCCCTTGTAACAAACAAGTTACACAAAGGTTTTGCCATTTGTACAGAATTACAGTTCGTTCCCAAGGGAATGAGATGTTAACTTTCTGTCAGTGACAAATATGTGAGTTTACGCATCTTTTGAAGACTCTTGACATGCATAGTCCAAAGAGTGCTACGACGAAGTAGTCTAGGACCACTCAGTCTGATTGACAATCCATTATCCATCCATTACATTGCATAGAATTACACATCTAATTGAAATTTCACTCCAGATTTATTGATGGGAGTTTGATCACTCCTTTACAAGCTGACGTTGAGGCAATGAAGTTCTTGATTTCTCGATGAAGTTCTACTGCGAAGTGAATCCGACCATGGCTCATGGATGAATACTCAGATATCTTCACAGGTATCACGCACCTGTCTAGGTCAATCGAATGCAACATTCAATAGCTTCTCGAGCATTTCGTTTTACCCTGACTACACTTGCGATTCTCAATAGCGAATAATCCTACTCTAACACTACTCCTATTTATACAATCTACTCGCACATATTCCTAATCGTTGTCTATACGGATCGCGCCCGACTACTTCTTCGGAAAGTTGTTGGTCCCTTCGATGACGTCTCTTCCCTCAATGCGAAATCATCAACACTCATCTGCAACTCCCTGATGTCCTCTGCGATCTTTTTCCGATGGACTCGCATTGCTTCCTGGCATTCGCATCCCATGGCCTTGTACATTTCCTTCCTTCGATCCTTTTATCCTTCGAATCACAAGGGGTGTTCATCGCCACTGTCAAACGTTCCAACCTTTCAGCCTCCACATCGTCACACCGAGCAAAAAGATATTGCGAGCACCTACTCGCCAAATCATCTAATCTAGCCGGCCTCTCAACATCAATCTCGTGCAATTGCTCCTTCGCTCTCTTCAATTGCTGTTGAAGCTTCTCATTCTCCCTTGTAGGAGCATAGTTCTTAGGATAAGTAGGAATTTTTTTTGGTTTTTGTGAATAAAGCGTTATATTCGGGTTCTCTTGAAGGTATTCGTCCGAATATATGGTTGTTAGCTAGGAATACCATTGGGGAGTTCACACGAGTGAATTGCGAGGGAATTTAAGCGCGCGTTTGGGCGGCGGATTGAGGAATTATCGAGAAAAAGTCGATGCCAAGAACTTGCCGAGCGGCAAGAGAGAAGGGAAGCTAGCTGCAATGTCGAAGCGTCGAATCGGAGGAGTTCCAGCAGGAAGAAGTGCGACGATGGGGAGAATTCGACCGCTCATTCTGATGGCGGATTGGACTCCAGTGGAGTTGTTGAGGTTGAAGAACCTCGGTGGGGGCGTTTGTCGTCGTATTTGGGGACTATGTGTGCCCGGAGTCGTGCGATGAAGTCCGAAGAGAGGAAGCCGACAAAGAATTGGGAGCCAAAGACATCCGAGAAATGGGATGCGAGTTATGGGCGAAAGCTTTGGGCGCAACCATGAAGAGGACAAAGGCGGAGTCGATTGGGAGGGATCAAAGTGCATACGGGCGTTCACTTTTGACGAGCGGAAGTGGTTCAACCCTAGGGAGAGGAAGGGGACGAATGGCTACAAGCTCGACTTAATCAAAGACGTTTTCATGAGAAAGGTGGCACTCACCTTGAATCAACTCTTCTCACCACAGAGAACAACGTACGTGAGTATGCATAAAGTGAGGATCATGGAAGGGTTCATCGGAGGAACTATTCGGATGAACTGAGGAGAGATCTTTGCGAGAAATGTGCAAGCCATGGCAACCAAGCTAAAGGAAGATGATAAGAGTGTAGTCTATCTCTCGTCTTTCTTAGTACACCTGTACGCAAATGACTGACACCTAAGGAGAGGCAACTGTATTGGTTGGAGAGTGGGTTGTCAGACTTGGATGCGGACATCGATAGCGCTTAGCAGTGGGTCGACAAGGAGTCTAGGCACGAAGCCTTACCTCCTGAGCCGAAGAGAACGGGAGAAGTGAGATCGGCGGTGCAGAGCAAGCCTGATTCAGACTCAGACCTGGAGGTGATTGGGACCTCGAGGAAGAGGAAGAGAGTAGTGGAAGACAGTCCCCCTGCCACTCTAGAGGTTCGAAGAGATGTAGGCAAGAAGAAGATGGAAGACATAGGACCGGCAAAGTCCTCTCGACCGAAGATGATGGCGGTGAAGCCGGGGTCGAAAGCCTCGAAGGAGATTGCCGAACCCCTAGCATCGGTACCTCAGCTTGTCGCAGGTTAGAGGTGTGGTCCCAAAGATTCTTTGGAGTTGAGCGAGATGGGACCGATGTATATGCCGTGGATGGGGACCCTCAAGCGCACGGGTATATGGAATTGATTCAAATGATGAACCGTCTGGCGTTGGGAAAGGAGGATCAGTCCATCACGGTGAAGGAGTTGACAAAGAACGTGGACAAGCTGGCCACGAAGAAAACCGAGATGGAGAAGAAGGTTGAAGAGGCGAAGAAGGCCTCTGAAGAGATCTGTCAGATTCGGGTGCGGAGATCCATTTTGTGGAGAAGGAGAATGCTCATCTTCGGGAGACCGTGCAGGACCTAAAACGAAGATTGATTCAGGTGGATGTGGAGGCACCTGCGAAGCTAGAGAACCTCGCCAATAGATGTGCGCAACATCTGTTCACACGGTGTGATCGTGTTGAGACGCAGCGGTTAGAGCAGTTGGTGGCAGCGATGGACAATTCTGGAGACACGAAAAACCGGAGGAAGGATATGTACAAAGCGTTGGGTCGGGATTTCCGGGAAGCCATGGCTCTTCATCGACAAGAGATTGTTGCAGATGTACAGGAGATGCAGTTAGGAATTGACGAATTCAAACAAGCAGTAGAAGTGTGATCGAGCGGCTTAGATCAGAGTAGAAGACTTAGGAGAGAGCGATCCGTGTAGGAGGCAGTTAGGCTGGAAGATTAGGAGTAGCAGTTAGAACATTCATTATAAATAGTCGTAGGAAATAAAGTGATGGATCTTTTATCTTTGCAAGTGTCCAAATTGTTGGATTGCAAATTGTAGTCAGGGTAGAACGAACACTCGAGGAGCTGGTGTCTGCAGGCTGACATTGTGACGACTGAAGCGTATATCCGTGAAGTTGCCCGTGTATTCGTCCACAAGCTGAGCCTGTTTGTAGCATCAAGAGTACTCCAGAGGGTGTTTCGCCGAGACGCAAACTTGTAAAGAGAGAGATCCCCATCCCGAAGTAAAGCAAATTACTGCATTGTATTTGTTGTGTCTGCGGAATTGGTGATGTGATGGGTTTTGTGAAGGAATTGAGTTTATACCGATTACCTTCTCTGTGAATGCTCTTAGGACTCTGCAGTCCAGAGTCAGAAAGAAGTCTAAACGCTTACTTCCCTTCTTCGCTAGTGTAGTTTGATCCTTCATTCCCTTGGGAACGAATCAATCTATACGAATTCGGACTGAATAGTGCTCACCGTGCTATTACATCCCTCTCGACGAATTTCACCTCCGCGCTTCAAATCTTACAAACCTCACTGTAGGTCTGCTTCACGGTAATAGCTTCATGTGTCGCCTCCTTCTTCTGCTTTTCCATACGCTTCACTGACTCTGTCAATTGCTTTATAGTGTCCGCCTGACCTGTGACCTCCGGGCTGACTCTCACTCAGGTTTACCTCCGATGGCTTTTTGGAAGCTCATCATGAATCTAGAAGGACTTAGTCCCACCCTTTGCCCATGATCCTATTGCTCACTCTTACACAAACTCTCAAAGTCCAAGCTCTATTATGCACATTATCACCAAGAGTAAGATATCACTCAAAAGGAAAGGGATACTTTGGTAATCAAAGTCTTCATTGAATCAAGGTTCCACTCCGAACATGACATCTCCAAGAACCAAGCTCCCTAAAACTAAGATCACCACACTATCTCCTCCCAAAACTAACTTCCATTGAAAAACTACTTGAGAGGTGCTTTCTCAACCTCTCTATTTATACTACTTAGAATCTTACCCTAGTAACTACAAGTAATCACCATGTAACTTCCTCTTACCAAGTTTAAACGAGGTAGAGATCACAAACCCCAATGAAAAGGGTACATGGCAACATGCAATTGGTCCACTTGGATCTTCTAGAAGCCCAACTACTCCCCTAATTGACTTCTAGTGTACCAAGTCAATCTCGCCCCTAGATTTAAGGGTCTTCACCAAGTCCAACCAATGAAAACTAGTCCAAGTCAAGGGAAGTCAAGATACCCATGTGATGGAATCTATTCCTTGACTCATACTAAACAACAAAATAGTAGTTCTCATCTACCACACCAAAAGTTACTCTATATTTTCCTCCAACTTAACCATAACTAGCTAAACATAGTCATGACTAAGATAAACTTAGGCACAATTTAGATATACTTTCATTTTATCCTATATGTACAACCACAGGTCTTACATTTACCCCCGGACCAAGATTTCACTCCGTCCCCGGAGTGAAAGAATCTGATCGTCGATGAAACGGCTTCAACTTGTCGTGATTCACCCGGTCAAAATGTCGCCCCTCCCAACTCCTTCAAATCGTAAGTAAAGTTTCCCCACACCTTGTGAACTATGAAAGGACCAAAGTACTTTGGAAGAAATTTCTTTCTTGCTCTCTTATATCTAATGGAATCGAAAGCATTACCCAATCACCTTCTTTGAAAATCTTCATCTTCTTCGTCCCAAATCGATTATCATGATACTTCTTCTGCAATTGTTGAGCCCGCTCCACGCGTCATGGCCATGGCCAGCTCCTCGAGCCTCCTCCGTTGTTGACATCTTGATTTGATAGCTTCTACTCCATTCTTCCTCTTTAACTTCCGTTGGATAGTTAAGAAGGTCGCCAAATCAAATTGAATTGGAAGCTTTGACTCGACACCATATACCATACGGAAAGGTGAGTACCCCGTTGATGTCTTCCAAGTCGTCCGATACTCCCACAAGATAGCATGCAGCCTTTTGTCCCAATTTTGCTTGCTCCCCGTCCATGTCCAAGCATCCTTGGCCAACATCATGCAAAGCGTATAGTTGGTTCGCTTCCGCCAACCCATTAGCATTTGGTTTGTAGGAAGTAGTCACCCGTGCCTTGATGGAGAAATGACCTAGCATGGCTTGTATAATGCTTCCAACAAACTCACCACCTCTATCGATACAATTTCTAGAGGGCATCCGAATCTAGTTATTATCCTCTCATATAGAAATCTACCCACTTCTTTCCTCACTAGTAGATTTTAGAGGTCTAGCTTCTACCCACTTGGTTAGATAATCAGAAGCTACCACAATGAACTTGTTACCCCGAGGAGTAAGATTCAAGGGTCCTACAAAATCTATTCCCCACTTTTCAAAAGGACCTAAAATAGGAACCGATGTCAAAGGAGGGGTTTTCATGGACTTTTTAGCAAAAGCTTGACACACATCACAACTCTTGCAAAATTCCACACAATCTTTGAAAATGCCCTTCCAATGATAGCCCGCATCTAGGATCTTAAATGCGCTACCTTTCCCCGCAGTGTCCTCCACATACCGAGCCTTCATGAAACTCCTTCATAAGTTGAATTGACTCCTCCCTTCCAACAACCCTTTCGAGTAGTCCATCCGCTTCCTTGATGAAACAACACGCCCTCTATGATGGTATAAGGTTCACATCGCTTCACCAATGCATTCCTCTCCCGTGAATGCATGCCTTGGGGAAACTCTCCTCCGAGATGAAATCCCATATCCCCTTGTATTCAGCCGGTACCTTTGTTATGGTGTCCATCATCAAGAAATCCTCATCCTGAAATGTATCATCCACCGGTTGATCTCCTTCCTCATCGTATGCTCGAGACATCAAATCAAAGATTGGCATGTTTCTTACCGGTCGATCCTCAATGATGTAATCAAACTCCGCCAAGAACAACTTCCATCCGGCTATCCTACCCTCAAAGATTAGGCTTGTTGAAAATGTACTTCAAAGCCTTGTGGTCAAGAACGATAGTAAACTTCCCTCCCAATAGATAGTGTCTAAAACTTCTTGAGTGAGAAGATCACGCCTAAAGCCTCCCTTTCACCACCGAATAATTTCTCTCACCGCACCATCCTGCCTACTAGCATAAGCAATTGGATGATCATGGCTATCTTCATCTAACTGGCTTAGAGTGCATCCTATAGCAATGTTTGATGCATCCGTAGAGAATGAAAGGTTTACCCCAATTTGGTTTGGCTAAAATAGGAGCCGCTACCAACGCCTTCTTAAGAAGTTCGAACGCCACAATGCCTCTCCATCCTTGAGGATTAAATCGTAATCCGTCCCCCTTCTTCATGTAAACCGTCAAGGCATAAGCTTTGTTGGAGAAGGAAAGATGAACCGCCGATAGTATCCCACCATTCCAAGGAACCGCCTCAACTTGGTCAACGCCACCGAAAAGGTAAGTCGAGGATGCGCTTTCACCTTTTCTCGATCCACCGCTATACCATCTTTTGGAGATGATGTGCCCTAACAACAAACCTTCCTCACATCCAAAAATGCATTTTTCTGGATTGAGCGAGGCCTTGGCTTTCTCCAATCGTTGTAGAATTTTGATCAAATGATCAAAATGATCCTCCTTCTTCCCCAGATACATAAAAAAATCATCTATGAAATCTCGCATCAAATTTTCCCAATAAAAGGTTCAAACACCTTGTTCATGAACCTCTGAAAAGTTGCGGAGCATTACATAGACCAAAGGGCATTACCCTAAAGGCAAAAGTTCCCCATGGCGTGGTAAAAGTGGTTTTGAGTTGATCTTTCAGAGCAATTTGAATTTGGTTATAACCACTATAACCATCTCCAAAACTATACCACTCATGACCCGCCACCTCCTCTAGAATCTCATCTATGAAAGGTAAAGGATAGTAATCCTTCTTTGTGACAAAGATTCAACTTCTTGTAATCTACGATACACGTAGCTTACCATTCTTCTTCTTGACTATCACAATAGGAGAAACCCATTCAGAATTTCTCTACCTCATAGATGAAACCCGCATCCTTTAGCTTGTCGATCTCCTCCTTGACCACCACAAATTGTTGGTGGATTTATCCGACGTTGTTTCCGACGCATCGACGAGCCTTCTCCTCTAACTCAATGCGATGAGTTTCTAAGGTTACTTCCTTCAAATCCTTGTAGCTAAAGTTAAAGACATGGATATATTTTCGAAATATATCCAAGAACCTTGACTTCTCCTCCATAGTAACCTTGGGACCAAACTTGAGAGTGGAGAGCCGCCGAAGTTATCTCATCTTCACTCATCTTCATCTTGTCGGGATCTTTCACCACCCCCGCCTAGGAAGTAAATCCATTGCAGAAGAACTTGAACTTGAACATCATCGTCCGAGGTATCTTCAGATGATGTCTCCTCATCGGGCCGACATGTTGGTGTCAAACCTCCAAAAACTACCACTTTTTCACTCTCGCACTCGAGTAATCACTGTAGGTCTATCCGAGTCTGAGACCGCCTCCTCCGCCACTTGTGAGAGGGACCTTCACTCGATGGTTTTTCGGCCCTATACGAAGGTAACCCTTATGCCACCGATCAGTTGTCCTCACAGCCTCAACCAAGGTCTTCCTAACAACAAGTCGTAGCTAGCCTCCTCAAGCACTTGAAAGGACAACAAGGTTTGAACTCCCATCACACTTACCACCACCTTGTCCACCACTCCAATGGGTCGCACCTTTTGCTTGTTGGCCATCCCAACAATGATGTTGGAAGGTCTTGAAAGCTTCATCCCCAACTTCTTCAACAAACGCTCGACATGGCATTCACCGCAGATCCACCATCCACTAGTACATCCAAACATCACGCCCATTAATGCGCATTTCAATCTTCGAAGCCCGAGTGCATACCTCCGAGGCAGCGGCATCCACCACTCCTACTCCAACATTCGCCATGGAAGTTTCCCCTTGATCGCCGCTTGGTCCTTTTGGAGCTTATGTTTCCCCTCAACTCCTTTCTTATCGTAGGATTTAGAGCAATCAATTGGCCAACAGCTTATATTGGCTTTTGATTCCCCACATCCTCCACCACGCCGTATTTGAGCCGGGTAGATGAAATGGAGAAATCATCCATTCCCAACTTCTTTCTCGGTGCTCTCTCGGTTGACTCACACCACCGGATCGAGTGTTCCGCTTGGTTGATCTTCCATTGAGATGGACTCCTCTCGCAAATCTTGCTCTCTTCTTCTCGTGTGCAAGAATATCAACTCGAACTTATAGAGCTCTCTCCTTTCTCAAACGTGCACCGATGAGGAAACACATCAATAGACGCTTACCCCCTTATCCTTCGATTGACTTGGAGCAGAGTAGAATTGTTGTGTCTAACTCCATCATGTTGTCGAGGATTAGGACAATTTCGTTGGAAATGAGGGCCTCCACAACTAAAGCATGAAACCGTGAAGTTCCCTTGTGGTGGATTTCCTTTTGGAGGATAATTCCCATACCCTCTAGATCCTCCCCCCTACATTCTCGATTCCTCCTCTCCCATAGTTGTACTACGTTAATCTTGAGATCAGCGAGTGTTTCGTGATAGATTTCAACTCATGGTGCAAGTCTACCATCGGAGAATTTACTACCGCACAAAGAACAACAAGAGGAGTTGCCATTCTAACCACAACAGTGGTGATGCTTCTAGCCACCAAGCTAGAATCATCGCCTTCTAGGCTCTCCTCCATTCGAATAGCAATGCGAATAGCCTCAACCTTAGAAGAGGGCTTTTCATATCTCACCTTGCTTTCGAACTGAGGCTTCAAACCTCCAATGAAGTTCTTTGTCAACATCGCCACAATCCCCACCATGGTTGGCTCGACTGCCTCCACTCTTTTCTCAACACCACACGAAAGCGTGACTCCAATTTTCTCCGTTTCTCTACGCATGATCTCACCTTCTCACTCTCTCCTTGCTTCAAAAAGGTGACTTCACACATCGCCTTCTCGTAACTTTCATCCGAAGAAAGTTTTCAACAAGATTCTCCACAAACTCTCCCAAGTGTCTTCCTCCACATGCTCCTTCTTGTACTCATTGTACCACTTCAATGCAGTAATCCTCCAAGAAGTCGGGCAAAAGGATAGCCCATTCGGTTTCCTTCTCTCATTGTTTCCTATGCATGCCCTCTTGAAGTCTCTCACAAAAAGATTCTACATCTTCTTTTTCTCTCTCCCATAGAACACCGGAAGCTTCCCATTTCCAACTCCTTTTGTCGTTGTTGTTGGAAATTTATACGGACTCCCTAATACAACACAAACAAAACTAGCTCCATTCTAGAGTAATTCATCAATGGCAAAATGAACGGAATTGGTTGGTCCAAGATTGCCATGGCTCTCTCCTCTCCTAAACACACTATGAGCCTTACCCTCATCGACATCTTTCGATCATTCTGAAAATGATCTCCATCTTCAGTTAGAACTTGAGCCACATGGAGATTTCAACTTTTCGGTATCCGCACTCAATTTATCTTCAAAGCCCTCCACTAGTGACTCCAACAGAGCTTTCACGCCACTACACTCGTGTCCTAAGGGAAGTCCGGTCACTCCACAATTTTCACAATAGTTTCCACTCTTGGATTCATGGGGAGATGATGGTCCTGCATGAAGGTTTAGCTCTCCCACGCTTCTGCTCTCTCTCAACCTCCGATCTTTTGGTCCTCAAAGGACAACTCACAAGCTTATGTCCCTCCTTCCACAATAGAAGCAACTCTCACGTTTTCGCCTCGGGAACTTTTTAGTGTCCTCTCTTCAAACTCCACTCTGAACTCCCTCGTGTTCGAATCCGCTGAAACAATCACGCCCAGCCTTTGAGGTATCTTAGATAACCGGATCTTCCAAAGAGGTTGATCTCCCATTTTCCAATGAGTGTCAAGTCATCCTCACTATGCAAAACACTCATGCACTCACTCTCTCGGAATGACCATAAACAAGGAAAAAGTAAATCTGAAAAGTAAAGCAGTTTTGCTCACTTTTATACCCCCCTATACTTCAGGTATCATAACTTTCTATAAAAATGATCTCTCAACGAAATTTAAACCCACATGTAGCTTAGCTCTTGATATACAATCGTGCAAAGTTTCAAATCCTGATTCAATTCTTGCACGAATTGATAAGCTCTGTACACTTTTTCCCGAGAGCTATCTTTCAAAACCCGTCAAGACCCTAGCAAATTCTAAACATCATAACTTTTGATCTAGACATGATATGACTGTTATTTCAAGTGCAAAACGTATCCCATCTACTAATCTAAAATCAATAAAATTATCGGAAAACTTTGGAAAATAAAGTTTTCCTCCCAAATACATACTATAGCACTCTCGCCTCATCCCAAACAACACTTAAGTAAACAAAATGTACAAAATAACTTCCAGGCTATCATATAACACTACCGGATACACAAATGGTACATTACTATGCATCATGATCTCGGTTCGCTTCTTCCCCACAGCCAGCCCTTCCATATGAGTTCTCATCGTTGCGCCTCACGGGCAATAAACCTGATTCGAACATCTTCTCCTTTCTAGACCGAGGTCCCGGCAACGGAACCAAAAATGTGACCTCCGGCTGACTCTCACTCAGGTTTACCTCCGATGGCTTTTTGAAGCTCATCATGAATCTAGAAGGACTTAGTCCCACCCTTGCCCATGATCCTATTGCTCACTCTTACACAAACTCTCAAAGTCCAAGCTCTATTATGCACATTATCACCAAGAGTAAGATATCACTTAAAAAGGAAAGGGATACTTTGGTAATCAAAGTCTTCATTGAATCAAGGTTCCAATCCGAACATGACATCTCCAAGAACCAAGCTCCCTAAAAACTAAGATCACCACACTATCTCCTCCCAAAACTAACTTCCATTGAAAAACTACTTGAGAGGTGCTTCTCAACCTCTCTATTTATACTACTTAGAATCTTACCCTAGTAACTACAAGTAATCACCATGTAACTTCCTCTTACCAAGTTTAAACGAGGTAGAGATCACAAACCCCAATGAAAAGGGTACATGGCAACATGCAATTGGTCCACTTGGATCTTCTAGAAGCCAACTACTCCCTAATTGACTTCTAGTGTACCAAGTCAATCTCGCCCCTAGATTTAAGGGTCTTCACCAAGTCCAACCAATGAAAACTAGTCCAAGTCAAGGGAAGTCAAGATACCCATGTGATGGAATCTATTCCTTGACTCATACTAAACAACAAAATAGTAGTTCTCATCTACCACACCAAAAGTTACTCTATATTTTCCTCCAACTTAACCATAACTAGCTAAACATAGTCATGACTAAGATAAACTTAGGCACAATTTAGATATACTTTCATTTTATCCTATATGTACAACCCCGGGTCTTACACTTTGAAGTACTTGGGAATCCACTTCATAGCTTCCCAATGCACCTTTCCGGATTTGACATGTACCGTAAGACCTAAGGTTGTACATATATAGGATAAAATGTAAGTATATCTAAATTGTGCCTAAGTTTATCTTAGTCATGACTATATTTAGATAGTCATGGTTAAGTTGGAGTAAAATATAGAGTAACTTTTGGTGTGGTAGATGAGAACTACTATTTTGTTATTTAGTAGGAATCAGGAATAGATACCATCACATGGGTATCTTGACTTCCCTTGACTTGGACTAGTTTTCATTGGTTGGACTTGGTGAAGACCCTTAAATCTAGGGGCTTAGATTGACTTGGTACACTAGAAGTCAATTAGGGAGTAGTTGGGCTTCTAGAAGATCCAAGTGGACCAATTGCATGTTGCCATGTACCCTTTTCATTGGGGTTTGTGATCTCTACCTCGCTTAAAACTTGGTAAGAGGAAGTTACATGATGATTACTTGTAGTTACTAGGATAAGATTCTAAGTAGTATAAATAGAGAGGTTGAGAAGCACCTCTCAAGTAGTTTTTCAATGGAAGTTAGTTTTGGGAGAAGATAGTGTGGTGATCTTAGTTTTGGGGACCTTGGTTCTTGGAGACGCCATGCTCGAGTGGGAGCCTTGATTCAATGAAGACTTTGATTACCAAAGTATCCCTTTCCTTTTGAGTGATATCTACTCTTGGTGATAATGTGCATAATGGAGCTTTGACTTTGAGAGTTTGTGTAAGAGTGAGCAATAGGGTCATGGTCATAGGGTGGGACTAAGTCCTTCTAGATTCATGATGAGCTTCCAAAAGCCATCGGAGGTAAACTTGAGTGAGAGTCCGAGATCATAGATCACCTTACCCATAGCTAGAGCAATATCAGGTCTAGTGCACACCATCAAATACATGAGGCCGCCTAACGCCTTGTCATAGGAATTGACGATATCTTTCCTCTCTCGCTTGCATCAATTGGACTTTGAGCCGCTAAGAGCTTAAAATATGCCGCTAAAGGAGTCCACACTCCTTTAGAGTCTTCCATGTTAAACCTGTCCATACATCCATACCTAAACAACCATACCTAAAATCCTCTTGGACTTACCCAAATCCTTCATCTTGAATGCAGATTTCAGTTGCTCTCTTTGCATCTATCGATGTCGGATTGTTCCTTTGCCAAAATGAGCATGTCATCCACATAGAGTACTAGAATAATGAGGCTAAAGATCTCATTATTCACCTTCTTTCATGTAAACACATGGATCAAACACACTGCGTGAAAATCCTTGTGCTTTCATGAACTCATCAAACCTTTTGCATTCCATTGCCTAGAGCTTGTTTCAATCCATATAGAGATTTGAGCAATCTACAAACTAACTTCTCTTTGACCTTTCTTCTCATAGCCAATAGGTTGTCTCATATAGAATTCTTCCTCCAAAGATCCATATAGAAAAGTCGTGGACAACATCCATCCGATCCATAACTAGACCAAATATCGCAACAAGTGCACATACCAAACTAATTGTAGCATACTTTGCTACATGTGAGAAGACTTTGTTGTAGTCCACATCTTTCTTTGTGTGAAGCCTTTAGCCATCAACCTCACACTTTTTGAAGATCCTCTTCATCTGATGGATTATTCTTCAACTTGTACACCCACTTGCTATCAACCAAAGGTTGACCCTTGGAAGCTCCATCACTCCCAAGTCTTGTTCTCAACAAGCAATTGCATCTCAACGCTCCATAGCAATATCCCACTCTGCTTTTATTGATAGAGGCTTGAGCTTTTATATGAACAAGCTTCTCCTTCTTCCAAGATCAACGCAATGCCATCATCATTCCTTTATTCAATATCATGATCCTCAAGAATAGATGAATCAGCCCATGTTCCATACCTTCGGAGCTCTACTAATCTGATTTGATGATCTCCTAGTAGATGGTCCTGGTTGATCTCCATCATTTTGTGATGTGTCTTGAGCCCAAGCAATGACCACTTGCTCCTCCAATTTGTTGTTCAAGAATTTGCTCCATCTGCTCAAGCCTTTTCTCCTTGTGGCGCATCATTAAACTCCATGATGATCAATCCCCCTCAACAACATCCGTGAGTGGGAGATTTGCCCTTGTCAGTATCGGAGCCTAAGATATCTCCCTCTTTCAATGATGGGCTCATCGTAAAAGAAACATCCCTACCGACAATCACCTTACAAGCTATAGGATCCCATAGCCTATAACCTCTCACACCACTTGCATATCCAAGAAAACGACACTTCTTGGATGTAGGATCCAACTTGGTCCTATTCTCCTTAGGTATGAGAGGAAATGTTGTACAACCAAAAATTCTCAAACGAATATTATCAGCCTCCGCTTGTGCCTCAATTCAAACGGTGTCAAGAAATCGATTGCACTTGAAGGAGATAGATTTACCAAATATACTGCGGTATTTACAGCTTCACCCAAAATTCATATGGTAAACCATATTGGCTCAACATACTACACACCTTCTCCAATAATCGCTCGCTTGAGCTCTCAAAACAACATTTTGTTGCGTAGTATAAACCGTGGTTAGATGACGAAGGATCCCTCCCTTTGCAAGAACTTCTAAACTCCTCTCAAGTATACTCCCCACCATTATCCTAACGTAGATATCTCACCTTGTGACCATTCTCGAGTCTCAACTTGGGCTCTCCAACTTTTGAAAGTTGCAAAGACTTCAGACTTGTGTGAGAAAATAGACCCACACAAATCTTGAGTAATCATCAATAAATGATACATAGTACCACTTCCCATAATGTGAGGCTTTAGGAGAGGGTCCCCACACGCCACTATGTACATACTCAAGAACTCTTTGTAACTATGAGTTCCACACCAAAGGCTTTTTCTATGTTGCTTGCCCATAACGCAATGCTCACAAAATCCATGTCAACTTTATCTAAAACCAGTAAAAGCCCCTATCACGGAAGGAAGTTCAAGTATTTGTTACTCATGTGTCCCATTCTAGAATACCAAACATGAGACATCTCGTGCCTAGATCCGATAAGATTGACTTCACCACAAATGGTATTGCCTTCTAGCACATACGTATTCCTATGCTTTGTCCTTGTAGGGACATGTTTAGAGGTTTCATACTGTTTTTTTGTTTTTGGAACATAAATAAATGATATTCGAGGAAGTAGGTATCACGAATACCTAATAGGAGAAATAAGCTTAAGATGGCCAAGACTAATAAGTTGTTAAGGAGGTCTGAAGCGCCGAACGGATTAGGCAAGTTAGTAACATCGACGGGCTTAACGAAGGCGGAGGAGCAAGAACGAAGGCCGAGTCAAGTAGTTTAAATGAAGAGGAAATCGGTCACTGACGGGAGCTTGGGAGGCGATTCAATTGTATGTGAAGAAGATGCCGACGGAGTATATCGACCTTTGGTACCGAAGTCAGAATGGTCGACCAAAGAATTAGCACGATTGAAGACCTTGGGAGGAGAATTTTGGCATGGCGATGGGACTATGTGTGCCCCGAGTTGTGTGAAGAAGTTCGGAGCCAAGAAGACACCAACTGATAGGTCGGGAGAGGACATCCGCACTGCGGGGATGCGTTGTTCGGGCAAGCCCCGGGAAGAGATTATTCAAAAGAGAAGGATGGAGTCGACCGGGAAGGTTCGGGTGCATACCGCATTCACCTTCGATGAGCAAAAGTGGTTTGATCCTGCAGAGAGGAAGGGGACTAACGGCTTCAAGATTGATCTTATTCGGGACGACTTCCAAGAAAGATAATGTATACATTGAATCGCCTATTCTCACCACAACGAACTACTTATGTAAGTATGCATAAGGTGAGAATAGTGGAAGGATTCGCCGGTGGAGCAATCAAGGTCAATTGGGGAGAAATCTTCGCCGGAATGTGCAAGCGATGGGCCGAGGTCGCGAACGGGAGAGAAGGGAGTGATCTATATCTCTTCGCTTTCGGTATACATGTATTCGCTGCATGGGGTGGTTGACGCCACAGAAAGGGAGAAGATATCAAGTGAGCATGGACAACACTTTGGGCCAACAAGCAAGCAATGCAAGCAAATGGGTTCGACAAGAAGTGTGGGGACCCCATCAAGATCTACTTGCAGTAGTCACGATGAGACCGAGTCAAGATGAGATAACTCGAGGCCGAGCGAAGGCAAAGGGAGAGAGGAGGAAGAAGCCATATTCGAAGGGAGGACTGAGGGACCACAGAGAAGAGAAGCCCCTGTAGAGATAATTGCGGAGCCCAAAGAAGAAAAGGAGAAAGCTAAAGGAGATCGCAAGTGAACCAGAAGTCCAAGCATCGAAGGCATCGCGGCTCAAGGTGAAAGCGACCAAGGTAAAGAGAAGAGCCACTTTCTTCGGTGCTAGCTTGGCGTACGTAAGCCGAATGAGATGGGAGGCGCTATATTCGGGGTGAAATCCATAAGAAGATAAGTTACATGGAGCCGATTCGCTGGTCAACCGCACGGCTCGAGGGAAGAAGGATCGCCGGAGACTATTAAGTTGTACCGACGGAGTCCGGGGAGCGCCCGGAGAAGGCGTATGACGAAGGAAGCAAGAAGAAAGCAAGCTTCATGGAGAAATCAGAGAATTCGGAGCGCGAAGTAAAATTTGTTGGAGAGAGAGAACGAGAAGCCGCACCATCAATTGAAGAGGGCGGCGAGCCAGCTGCATGAAGTTGATGTTGAGAGACCCGCCTAGACTAGAAGATTTGGCGAGTAGGTACCGCAATACCTTTTTGCTCGGTGTGATGATGTGGAGGCCGAAGGTTGGAACGGTTTGACGTTGGCGATGATCACCTTTGGCGATTCAAAGGATCGCAAGAAAGAGATGTACAAAGCCATGGGACGCGGAATGCCGTGAAGTTTATGCGAAGTCCATCGAAAGGAGATCGCAGAGACATCGTGGGAATTGCATGAGCCGCCGATGTCTTCGCATTGGAAGGAAGAGACGCCATCGAAGGAAACCTGAAGTGCCCCGAATTGTACTCGGACGCGATCCGTAGGCAACCCATTAGGAATAAAAGCAGTAGATTGTATAAATAGGAGTAGTGTTAGAGTAGGATTATCGCTTTTTTACAAGTGTTCATTGAGAACCGTAATTGTAGTCGATAGAACGGAAAGGCTCGGCGAGCCGTTTGAATGTTGCATTCGATTGACCTTGACTGCGCGCAATACCGTGAAGATACCCGGTATTCGCCCATGAGCCATCGCCGGATCCACTTCAGAAGAGAACTTCATCGGTGACATCGCCGGCAATGTTTTTTAAAGGAGTGATCAACCCCATCAAGAAACTGAGTGTAATTTCAATTACATGTGTAATCTCAGGCAATGTAATGGATGGGTAATGGTTTGTTAATCTCGACTTAGTGGTCCCGACTACTGTCGCAATACTCTTCGACCATGTAGGACCCTAGTTAGAATTTTAAGCTTGTTTTTTGGTTTCGAATAAAACGCATGATATTCGAAGTGAATTGAGTATTGACGAATACGAAGATGACTCTTAAGGCGAATATGCATGTTGAGAAGAGTATGTGTAGATTGAACTGTGGAAGCAATTGCTTTCGGTTAGGGTAAGTTGTAACCGTGACGTTGAGCAAGCAATGGCCACGCAGAGCATAAAGAGAGTGACACGATGAAGAAGCGAGTGGCATTGCGATCGGGGGCACGGAAGCTATTTGATCCTCCCGTAAGATGGCGAGTGTAATTAGACCCTAGTGCCAAAACCGATCGACGTTGGAAGAATTGAAACAATTGAAGCAATTGGACGGAGCTTCTCGAGCATGGCAATGGGACTATGTCCGTCCGGAGTTGTGTGAAGAAGTGAAGGCCAAGAAAGTTGCCAATCCGATTGATGGAGAGGTTACCCCGATTTTCGATGCGATTCTATGGGCGGAAGCATTGGGCCGGATTATGCGTAAGACAAGGACGGCATCGATTGGAAAGGATCGGCTTTGCATACCGGATTCGACTTCGATGAGTCCAAGTGGTTTGATCCTCGAGGAAGGAAGGGGACCAACGGGTTCAAGATTGATTTGATTAAGGATGATTCGACGGAAGATCATGTATACGTTGAATCGCCTATTTTCACCGGCAGAGAACTACTTACGCTTAGTATGCATAAGGTGAGAATAGTGGAAGGATTCATGGAGGAAAGATCAAAGTCAACTGGGAGAAATATTCGCCGGAATGTGCAAGCTATGGGACGTGGTTGAAAGCATGAGAGAAGGGAGTAGTGTACATTTCCTCTTTTCTCGTACACATGTACTCAAGGATGAGGTGGTTAACTCCAAGGGAAAGAGGAAAGTATCGATGGATGCAGAGAATGTTTTGTGAGAGCCTAATATGAGTGAAGCCAGTAGTGGATCAACGAGAAGTGTGGGTCCCAAGAAGGAAGCAATTTGTGGTCGCCACAAAAGTAGGTGCCTTCTGCACGAGTTGGATGAAGTAATGCGGGGAATTGAGGAAGTCAGATTCGAAGAGAGGATTCGGCAGAACTTTGGGGAAGAGAGCTAAGTCCGAGTATAGAGGAAGTTAGAACGCCGGTCAACAAGAAGCTGGAAGTTAAAGGAGATTGTTAAGCCGAGGAGCCCGGTGCCGAAAGTATTGAGGCCTAAGGTGAAGGCATCCAAAGTAGATGGTGGAGAACCGCTTCCTCTTCTGTTGCAATTAGCCCGTAAGTTGGAAAATGTAGTTGTCCCTCGTTCTCATGGAGTTGAACGAGATGGGAAAACACTATATTCAGGGGTGGAATCCCAAGAAGATACATGGACCCATTCAGTTGATGAACCGCATTGCAACAGAAAGAAGGACTGCACTCCACTATTAAGCAGCTTGACGAGCCTCTGTGGGGCGCTGGAGAAAGAAGGCGTAATAACAACGGGAAGTGACAAAGAAATAAGAAGGCTTTATGGGGGAGATATGCAAAACCAAGGGGCAGTAGTTGAAGTTTGTGGGAAGTCGAGAATGAGCGGCTTCTCGAATCAATTGAAGGAGGGAAGCGCCAGCTTGCACGAGATCGATATGTAGCCACCCGCTAGATTAGAAGTTTTGCTAGTAAGTGGCATCTTCTGCCCGGTGTGATGATGTGGAAGCCGACGATTGAGAGATTGACCACGGTGATGAACACTCCCCCGCGATTCAAAAGAGAAACGAAAGGAGATGTACAAAGCGATGGGTCGTGGATCGCAGTGAAGCGGCGAATTCACCGGAGAGAGATCGCAGAAGATATCAAAGAGTTGCAAATCAGCGTTGATGCTTTCGCCTGGGCGTGAAGAGACATCATCGGATGGGTGCAAACAAATCTCCGGTTGTAGCCTGACGCGATCCGTAGGTAGCGATTCGATATGACGTTAGAATTGTGTATAAATAGATTAGAGAAGTTAGTGGAGACATCTTCAATTTGCAAGAGAAAATCAGGATTTGTTCCTCGTGTAGCCGTGGTAGAACGGAAACTCTCAAAGCCAAAGCAGAGATCGTGGGCCTACCCGACTGGAGATCGATTCCCGTGGAAGATAACCAGAATTCGCCCCACGAAGTTTGGCTATCGACTCATTTCACGAGAACTTCAAAGAGTTTTACGCCCGGTGAATATTAATTCTTGTAATTGGGATCACCCATCTTAGTAAAAGAATTCCTTCTGGAAATTTTGGAACTTTATGTCTTGATGGGTTGTTGTTATGAATTGATTCCATTCTTCTTGACCGTGATTGTGTCCAGAGTTGATTAAAGAAGTCTAAACACACCTATTCCCCACTTGATATTCGTTAACACCCCATTCCCTTGGGAACGAATCAATAAACACTACAACTATCCAATTCTAATGTAACCTTGTTGTTACAACCATGCATGTCCGTAGTCTTCAAAAAGAAGCATAAACAAACCATATTCGTCACGCCGACAGAAGATAACACCTCATTCCCTTTGGGAACGAACTGTAATTCTACAGGCAAATGGCAAAAACCTTTGTGTAACTTGTCCTGTTACGCCCCTCTTAAGATAATCTTATCACCTATTCTCACCTCAAGTACTCCTTGTTTAGAACTCCATTCAAGGCCTTTTGAATCTAACATTCCAAGAGAGATAAGATTCTTTTCTCATTTCTCTTGAGAAATCGATTCTTCAAGAATCATTCCAAGAAGAGGAGAGCACACCAAAGGGACAAAGAGAGAGTGTAATGCGAATGAGATGAGGAAGGCTTTGTCTTCCCTCTGTATATATATAGGGTGAAGATAGGAAACCCTAATTTTGGGTTAGCCCTAATCTTGGATAAACCCTAAACAGATCTGGTACTCATCGGTACATAACAACCCTAGATCAACGCCTGAAGTCATCGCGCACTAATTGACCTATATCAACTAGATGAGCTTGGGATATTAACACCCCTTCAAGCTCAACTGCACATTCCGAACTCCTGTGACAATGCCGAAATGTAGCAAAACGACTCTCTAGGTAAAGCTTTGTGAAGATATATGCAACCCGATCTCATGTATGTATATATCTAAGATCTACTACACCGAAAGGACCTTCTCCCTAACAAAGTTGATAGTGCACCTCAATGTGCTTTGTCATAGCATGAAAAATAGGATTGTTGGTTAACATCATGTCGCTAATGTTATTAGCTAGATAATCAGAGACTAGGGATAATCTAGTCCAAAGACAAAAAGCAAGGAACGGCCATACTTCTTCACAAGTGGCATTCATAGCACCACGATACTCGCCTCCTTTGGAAGATAAAGTACACGGTCGTGGTTGGTTGTTTCACACTGCATTCCCAAGTCCAAACGATATCCGTGACGGTGGATCTCCCGCCGTAAATATCCTCGCCCAATCAAAGATCGGTGTAGCCATGCAAGGTGTTCACCTCCAAATTTGTATCAAGTCCAAAATGAAGGGTGGACTTCACATGCGGAGAACCGCTTCACCGCCATCATATAAAAAACCCGTGGGAGCATGCAAGAAATGACTGACTAGACCAACAAAGATAGCTCAAATCCTGTCTAGTGATAGTCGATAAATCAAACTCCAACCATCCGTATGTACATGCAGCAGTGATCCGCAAGAACTCTCCATAGTCTAACTCTAGCTTTAGGCCTTGTTGTAGAGGAGTGTCTATTGGTTTACAATCGACATCTTGAACTCCTTAAGTTTATCTAAAGCATATTGGCGTTGTATTACCACATATCCTTTCCCTCCGTGATAAACTCCACACCAAGAAAGAATTTAAGATATCCTAAGTCTTGTATCTCAAATTCGAACATAAGATAATTTTGATGCGAGAAATCATCTCCTCATGGTTCTAATGATAATAAGATCATCTACGCCGATGGAAATCATCACTACATGAATTCCCCGATCTCATGCAAGATAGGGATGAGTCGGAATGATAGACTACAAATCCAAGAGACATGAGAAAGGAACTCGATCTTCTCATACCATGCCATCGAAGCCATCGCTTTCAAACCATAGAGGAATTTCCTTAACTTACAAACGCTGGAAAGAAACTTCGGATCTTCAGAACCATGTGGTTGTTGCATGTAGATCTCCTTGTTGCATCTCCATTGAGAAAGGCGTTTGAAATTCATTTGATGCGCCATCCCTTGTTGACAGCAATAGCAACCACCGCATTTAATTGTTGCCATCTTAAAATCGGACTAAACGTCTTCTTGCGTAGCCCTTTGGCTACCAATCTAGCCTTGTAGACGAGATACGCCATCCGAGTTACGCTTGACCTTGAAGACCCATCCGCAACCAACGCTTCTTACCTTGGAGGTAAGTCCATCAATTTCCATGTTTGTTGGTGACAAAGTGCAGCAAGTTCGTCTCCATGGCTTCAATCCACTCATTTTTGTGCACGCCTCAAGTGCACTCGGCCCCGGCTCGCAAAGAAGAACGTGAGTCATGTATGCATGATGACGTTAGCGAAACTTTCATGCATAAATCGCTGAACAGATGCCGAACTCTCTTCATTTTTGTGAGGAAAGTATCAAATGTACCGTTTGTCTCCCCTGCTTCGATTCGAGGTTCCAAAGAATAAGGCTGCTTCTGGGACGCTCATCCAACGGATGAATATCGGTATCCGTGGTGGTGACATCATATGTTGCAAAATAAGATGATCCCTCAAGACGGGGAGTCGGTCTCGATGGTGCTCAGTGAACTTCATCCCAGAGTGCCCAGTACAAAAGAGACCTCAGCCTCTAGACTGGTGGGACCCTAAAACTCCACCAGAAATAAGATAGTACCTGACTCCCTTGGGCTTAGTTTCAAGAGAAAAGTGGTATATGACCGAACAATCGCAAAGGCATACCAAGATTGCAACTCTTCAAATACAACATCTCTACTGATATAGAATTGCCTAGAGGAAGGATTATAGCATCTATATCCTCTTTCGTATATAAGGATATCCAAGAAAAATACACTTCTCCTTTTGATCTAGCTTTCTGCCTTTCTCATCCTGAATGCACATAATGTATGCAACCAAAAACTTTCAGAATGAATGAATCGTGCACAGGTAACCGTGAATACCTCCATCGGGGTCTTGTTGTGCCGCAATGGAGTTCGATTCATCAAGTACACCGCAACGGAAACAGCCTTTCTGCCTCCGAATGGTCTAGGTGTGTTCTTCTCGCTCAACATAGCGTGAGATGCCGCTATGTGACCTATTCTTCCTCTCTCCGCAACGCCATTCTTGCTTGTGGAGTATAATCGCAAGTCTTCCCCTCGGGCGCTTATATGTCATGCGCACGTAGGGCAAAGTGAATTCTCCAGAGAAACTCGCCTCCTCCGGAACGTAGACAAAGGGATAGATTGTCCAAACTGCTTTCTCCACCAAGGTGGAAAGTCTCGAAAGCCGACAACACATCCAAGAGCTCTTGCTCTTAAGGAAGTAAACCTGTGTAGCGAGAGAAATCATCAATGAAGGACACAAGTACTTCACAGCCTACATGGCCCTCGTTTGGGTCCCGCGCCAGACGTTTCCGACGCTTGTAACAATCTTTGGCATAAGGGCCATTCTTGTGACAAGAGTTGCAAGTGTTGTTAACAAGGGCTTCCTCGGCCGGGTTGGGTGCCTTGTTCTCGCACACCCACCTCTACCACCCACCATATCCGGCCTCTACCTCGACCTCCGTAATCCCTGAAAAAAACAACACATTCTTGTGGGTCGGACGGCACTAGCACGCCTGCACTGCACTTCTTCTCCCAACATCATTGGGACCCAGCTCATCGAACTGAAGAGGTTCCCTATCGAGTCCGCGCTGCTTGCGTGATTGACATAGTCACTAGCACATCAAGCCTTTCTTGGACCGTATTGAATTGCCGCAAAGAATCGCATTTTCGAGCTGCTGGAATGGAACATTCTGGACAATGCGGCCCCAAGCTTTCCTTGGGTGTGTCACAATCTTGAATGTGACCGATCATCGAGCGAAATCGTGAGCGCAATGTAGTGGGATGGCTTGATACGACCGCTTTTCCACTCATGTCTCAAGCCATCATGTAAGATCACCAAAAACCACGATTGGTGCTTTTCTCCCCGGTCACAAGCTCCCATAGCCCCGGCCTTGAAGGAAGGTCTTCATTCGAAATTTCCACGCTTGGAAATTGTTCTTGTCGAAGTTTTCCAGCTGATCATGCTCACGGATTCCGCCATGGTTGTGGTCACGAGCGGAAAATCACGACTCCAACACGGCAAGTACCGCATTTGCATACAAAATGAACACAAAGAACACCTCTACGACAAGAAAAACGCCCTCCGCACCTCGATCAAGAAACATCATAAAACTCCGTAAACGGCGAATGCGCCTGCCTTGACCTGCATTTAAGAAGGAAATGTGTTCACGATTCTCAAGCCTATAGCATTTCTAAGCGAAAATGACAAAGAAAGCTTGATTGAGCTGAAATTTTTCGCGGGTAGGAGCTTTGGATGAGACGAAGAAAGTTCAAGCTTTACTTATAGGCATAGCCTCGCTTTGGTAGAAACCCTCAAACTCTAAAAAAAACCTCGTTTAGGCCTCCAAAACGCCTCCTCAAAGATTTTGAAAAGGCAATAACTACCACCCCAACAACCCAAATTGCACGAAACTTCATCACTACCAAATTCGACCATTTTGCGCAAGACAAATCTCTTTAGGAGTTGGGTGATCGTAAATAGGTCTAAAACCATCATCTTGACCTCCCGAAAAACGCGATTGAAGATTCTCGAGAAAACACGAAACTGTTCCCCATCAATCTACTGGTCACGCCTCCAATTTCGAGACACACTCCTCACCGATCTCCAAAGACTTCATGTCTAATCTACAAAACCAATGTTCACCAAGCTCGATACCATGTTGAGAAATCGATTCTTCAAGAATCACTCCAAGAAGAGGAGAGCACACCAAAGGGACAAGAGAGAGTGTGTACAGAATGAGATGAGGAAGGCTTTGCCTTTCCCCTCGTATATATAGGGGTGAGTACAGGAAACCCTAATCTTTGGGTTAGCCCTAAAATCTGAGCAAAACCCTAAACGCATCCGGGTACTATCGGTATAACAACCTAGATCAACGGCCTGAAATCACTGCACTAATCGACCTATATATCAAATTAGATGAGCTTGGGATATTAACAATTTGTGCATAAACCCCGACGTGAGTCAACGCACGCTTGATTCCATCAAATATGTGAATCTGCATGCATCCAACACCTTCAATTCTACAGGCTGATCATTTCCCATAATAACTAAAACCGCTTTGATATTGAGAAAGTATGAAAAACCCTCTAATGTAACAAAGGTGATAAGAACAAGCACTATCTGAATCCATACATCACCAACGCCATTTGGTGAGTTGCATAGGCATACTGTTTCATAGTCCATCTTCGAGCAAGTCATCCCCCTCATCAAAATCTTGAGCCACATTGGTCAAAGGAGGATCATTAGCCTTGATCTTCACACGGAAGTCTTTCTTAAAGGACAACTCTTGTCACATTTCCAACATACCACCTCTTTCTCGTTTTGGGATTTATCTCTTAGACATGGATCTACCCTAGATCCAAACTTCTTCCATCCTTCTCATTCCTTGATTGTGATCGGCCCATGGGTCTTATTCAAAGGCCGCACGAGATGAAGAGGATGGAGAGAGGGCATCATCATCTTTCAGTATATAGGTCATCAATAATAGAGCAATTACAACTGTGGTGGGTTTTCCTGAAACTCTCACGCTTCCTTTGCTCTTCATCGCCACCACCTCCAACGCAATTGTGCAGTCTACCAGTGCCATGTCAAGCTGCCCACTCCCAAAACGCCTCCTCACCGCCTTTCACAACCTCTGCCTCATCTTGACTGGGCCCTCAAGGTTTTTATCTACAGAAGGCATATATGCTCGTGTGGCTCAAAAATGCTCCCATTTTTCCATTCGGCACGAAACGGTCGATTCCAACAAGCGCAGAAGCGAGGCCCCTCGACACAAAAATGCCGATCGCCGGCTCACGGGCTATGAATATTCTGATCCGAGATGGAGGTTTCCACCTCTCCCTCCTCGTGCCTTCTTCTCATAACAAATGGCAGCCCGGCTCAAAGACAACCCGATCACCTCCTCGACCCCT